>OX402014.1:2400000-3693480 GCA_947859395.1 Eupithecia insigniata
GATAGGTATCATCATCATATCAGCCCATACACGTCCACTGCTGGACGTCCGCACGTCAGCAGCTGGCCTCCTCATACGACGCCACAAATAATGGTCACGAGCCGCCTCCATCCATCGACTCCCTGCGACCGCTACGATGTCGTCGGTCCATCGAGTGGATGGTCTCTCATGTTGGGGGGTTTTGATAGGTATCTATTGTGACAAAATAAATAATCAAAGCAACACATCACACAGAAAATAATTCCTATATCTGCTGTAAATGGGCATCAAACTTAAATATAATAATTATAAACTTGATTGCTGTAAAAGGGCATTGTCATTTAAATTCTAATAAAAATCAATACAATACAATACAATATCTTTATTGATAACACTACGTTACTACGCGTTTTTCCTGTATTAAAAGCAGTTCAAGTACCTATCTTTACTGTTGTGTAAGTACATATGATATTATATAATAAATTTTAGTGTTCACACGTATAGTTTAGTATGAATCTATTAGCCTATTATTCGTTTTCTGTGTCTATTTTAAATTCTATTGTAATTAGTTAATGCATTCACTGCTCAGCCTTGATGGACAAGTGCGCCGTGGGCCGTGAAAGTGTTAAGCTATCCGAATTAAATAAATACAACATACAAGAATATCTTGAAAATGACTACAGCCATTTAGATCTTAAAACTTTAGACAAAACTGCCCCTTTACAATCACTAATTTATTTTAATTTACAAAGTTTAATTTAGTTTTTTAATTAATTTAGCCGTGGGTCCGCGGCGTACGAATATCGACCCCTCCAACTCAACCCGTGGATGTCGTAAAAGCCGACTAAGGGAACCTACCAGAGGAAGGGCAGCAGCTTCCTTCTGAGTATTTTTAAACACCAACACTGCGATCACCAATTCGCCTGCCAAGCATGGTGATTATGGCAAATCCCCCCCTACATGGGAGACCATCCACTCGACCGATGGACCGACGACATCGTAGCGGTCGCAGGGAGTCGATGGATGGAGGCGGCTCAGGACCGCTATTTGTGGCGTCGTACGGGGGAGGCCTATGTCCAGCAGTGAACGTGTATGGGCTGATGATGATGATGATGATGAATTTAGTTTTTATTGAATTTAATTTTAACTATCAAAAAGTATATACCAAATCGACAATATTACCATGGACTTATTTTATTTTTAAGTATTTAAGTTTGTGTTTTTTATAATGAATAAAAAAACTGTGCTGTTGTAATTTTTTTGAAATGGTTGAATGAAATGTTTCACAGAGTCACTATCGCGGACTTTTGAACGACCAAGAAACATTGTCACAAAACTAAAGCTGTCAATCAATGGAGGAGGGTTATTTGCGTACCGACTATATTATATCAAATTTATTTATTAAATAAAACAACATATTAGGTCCTTTTTTGTTTTAGTGAGCTGTATTAAAAATATATATTCAAATACACGAAAACACAATACATAAAATTTCAAGGAAGGTTTAGGACCTTTACTAGAGTCCCGATCAAGCTATCTGAAGCGAGACTTTCTCTAAACTTCAAGAACTAAATACCCTTCCACAGGTCTACCTATCAATTTCTGACACTATTCTCAACAAAGAACTATTTAACAACGCACTCCAACAACTATCAACTTCCAAAGACAACCACTTTCAACGAGAATCAATCTTAGACGTGGTCCGACTACTGGTCATGTACCAGAGCAGTGGTCGAATAGAGAAATTGTTTGAAGAGTGGGTGTATCTGCTTTGTGAGACGGTGTTGGAGGATCCGAAGAAGTTTAAGAAGGCGCGGAGAGAGGCTATGGAGACGGAGGGAGAGGATAAAAAGGTAAATTTGAGCTTATTTTAGACTGATTTAGGATTGTATTTGTTTGCTCTTTGGAATGTCTTGTAGTGATGTACCAGAGCAACAGTTTTTTGTAGTTTTTTATTTATTGCTTTTTTCAAGGAATAAAACAAATGGAAAAGTTATTTGCCGCGAATGGTAAACCATTTTCTATAAAAAACTAACGTCCGCTCATTGGTAGTTTTAGAGCATTTGGGAAAATAAGAGATTTTGTTGTACAAATCAACATTTCTCAAAATCTACCAAAATACAATTAAATCGAAGTTTGTTTTGTTAAGTTTTAGAGAGTCGTGCTATTGAAGACTCCCGTGGAAACCCTGGGTTAAGGAAACAACCAGCTAGAATGTTATACCAATCTTATATTTTTAACACTTCTTTTTCTTCAGTACTTCATATTAGCAATAATATTCCGTTACCTAGCAACCCCCATAGAGTATTAGTCCAGTCATTATAGTAAGTTCACCTCGGAATTCGAGATACCCAGCTGTAAGTCTGTAAATACTTGTATATTGACACCCTAAAAGTTGTCTCAAAACCTACATATGGTAGGGTGTAAGCAACTATTACATTTCAAGGTCAAAGGTCACAAAAATCGGTTTCCTATGGGTTTTTTGCTATTTGTATTTATTATCAATATTGTAGAATACAACATTTTCTACAAATTTTGTTTAAAAAGTTTTTTTATACGATGAACCGTTTTCGAGTTAGAGGGCGGAGAGCGCGCGGTCACAGCATCACTTCAGGTTAACCGGTGCCTCCGGTCGAAAACGCGCCACCTAGGTATAGTTGATGAACTATCGATAAATCAATGATTATAAATATTTGTCAATTTTTATTAACTATTATATTTTATCATTTTTTTCCTAACCTATCCACTTTTTATTCGCTACTTACCTTTCCATGTAATTGCAGAATTGTTAATGAAAATATAGGAATTATATTTGAATTTTAACCTAATTAATATTAATAACTTCTTACATGATGAAAAAAAAAACAAATAAATTATGAATAAATCTTTTTATAAAAAAATATCATTCAATACATTTATTTTTATAGAAAGTAAAAAAATGGAATAAAGGGTACAAAAACTACAATTTATTTTAATCATCTTCTTCCTCTTCATCGTCGTCTTCTGGCTGCTGGTAAATTTCAAACTGGTCTTCATTATCGTCTTCAACGACATTTGTCTCAAGTTCTTCCATGATTTGGAGGTCAAAGGTTCCATCTTCGTTAATGTCGCTCTGATATGGTAGAGCATTGAGACAAGCTTGCCCATTACATTGGCCACAAGCTAAAGAGCATTGCAAGCCCGCTTTCCTGCATCCGCATCGCGAAACACAACCACTCTTGCAGTTGCAGAAAATTGTATTTAGCAAATCTTCTGGAGCAGATAATAAAATTGTCACGATAGGCTCCAGAAAATCGTTTCGCATTGCCCAACCCCATACTTGGGGTTCCAAATCATGTCCTAACCAAGTTTGAACTTGATAATTATACACGGTTGAATGATGTTGATGAGCAGCTGCACTTGTTGGTGGAATATTTGAAAGCTGCACAGGTTTATTAAGTTTTGTAGACTTGACGTAATGCATATAACGAATATGATCGAGACTTTTCACAGATTTCGGAGCATTATAGACTGCCAATAAGGTTTGAGTTCCACTCTCTAATAATCTCTGGGCCGAACAATTTTCTTCCTCAAATGCTGCAGCTAGGTCATCCAAATCTGTCAGTTTCTCAAAAACTTTTAAAAATGATTTTTTTCCCTTTTTAAAAAGCGCAGAAGTTGTGTCACAGCCACTTAATGCGTGCAGCGCTCTCCGCCCTCTATCTCGAAAAGGGTTAACCGTATAAAAAAAAATTTTTAAACAAAATTTGTAGAGAATTTTGTATTCTACAATATTGATAATAAATATAAATAGCAAAAAACCCATAGGAAATGAGATATTTCCAAAGGAAGCGCAAAAAACCGATTTTTGTGACCTTTGGCCTTGAAATTTAATAGTTAAACCCTACCATATAGTAGGTTTTGAGACAACTTTTAGGGTGTCAATATACAAGTATTTACAGACTTACAGCTGGGTATCTCGAATTCCGAGATTCTTACCTAATTTAAGCTTAAATGACTGGACTATATCTACTAAGACCTCTAATGTAGGTACTAGGTATATACTTCACAGGTTTTATGATGGGTTCATAGAAAATAGTTCTCGATTTGCGCCAAATACATTTTTCCGTTCGTTTTATTCTTTGTAAAACACAGAAAAAAATTCGCTTTAACTTCTTTCTTAATGGCGTCACTTTCTTTTCGCTAAGACTACCTGTGTCAGTAAGGACTCTCATATAATTAACTTAAACAAAATAATATGATCGGTTCTATGAACGCAGAATGTTTAGGCATTAAATTGATTTACCTAAAACTACAAAAAAAAATTGAATCTCGCGCCAACCCCTGACGACCACCCTTAATTGACATTTTGACACAAGTTTTCACTCATCTATTATGTATCAAAGGTCTACGATGAAGTTGCTAACTGTCCAATTACCATCTTACGAAGGGCACAAGTATAGACCTCGTTGTCTTTTAATTTTTAACTTTATTCTCTCCACAGCAACTAAAATACAAAGAAAAGGCTAAACTCCTAGAGATGGAACACAAGAAAGCATACAGGATACTAGAAGAGATATTCAAAAGCGAAAACGAGAACTGCAAAGAGTTTGTCAAGAATAATTTCAAGAAGATAAAGAAATTGCTGATGACTAGTTTAAATAAGGTGGCTGATAGCAGTAAGGCGGCTAGATTAAGGTAAGCTTTAGTTTATTTCATCACGTCCACTACTGGACATAGGCCTCCCCCATACGACGCCACAAATAGCGGTCCTGAGCCGCCTCCATCCATCGACTCCCTGCGACCGCTACGATGTCGTCGGTCCATTGAGTGGATGGTCTCCCATGTAGGGAGGGTTTTGCAAAGTATTAATAAGTTCTTATTTTTTCACAGATGCATAGAACATCTAATAAACGCCACACCGTTCCTGATACCGGAGAGCAAGTTACTCAAGAGTGCCATAGCTGAGTCCGTGATCTGTACCAGAGACATCAACTCGAAGTGTCGACAATGTGCTTTCAATGTTATTAATACTGTGGGGGAGAAGTTGAAAGGGAAAGATGGAGGTACGTTTAATATATTTAATACTAGCTGCTGCCCGCGCCTTCGCCCGCGTTTTATCGGGATAAAAAATAGCCTATATGTTATTCCAGGTCTCAAACTATACCCATACCAAATTTCAGCCTGATCGGTTCAGTAGTATTTTCGTGAAATAAAGATTATATATTTATTATTTTCTCCAGGTATGGACGCGTACATAACAATGCTATCCTCCGGTCTAACCACCAACGTTCCTCGAGTAATCAGCGCGTCCCTTCGAGCCCTATCCGCGGCGCTCTTCCAGCATTCAGAGGAAATGGGGCTGACGAGAGTGCAGGCCCTTTTAGAGACGATTCAGCCGCACATAGTCTGTAGTAATAGAGAAATTGTGCACTCAGCTATGAGCTTTATTAAGGTAAGAATTAGTAAGTTAATTGCGTTGGCTTATAATTTTTAATTATGTTAGCTTAGGGTATATTAAGATTTTTTTATTTTACATATATAGAGATGAACATTACGTAGAGTCCATTATTCGCATATATTACTACGAGTTTCATAAAAAAAAAAACGCCGGACAGTCCACACAGCATCGTCTAGCCCCAAGCTAAGCAGAGCTTGTTTTATGGGTACTTCTTCTCATTCGTAGCGTTCTTGGCAGAACTGTCGTGGTCGTCATGAAGAGTCTTTTGCGGCATGGGCTGATATCGCTTACCTCACGATATCTCGCCATATCTCCCTGTTGGTGGTCATTCTGGAGCATTCATGCAGGGGGGCACCTACGGCAGATCTTATTTGGTCGGTCCACCTCATAGGCGATCTACCCCTCTGTCTTTTACCCTCTACTTTTCCCTACACGACTAGTCGTTCAATGGAGTCATTGTCTCGCCTCGATACGTGCCCGAATAATTTCAATTCAAAATTTTCGAGAATGGGTACTAAATGACTGATAATTTTGATATTAAGATTTTTTTTAAATGTTTTTGCTATTTTAAATTTTTCTCTTGAAACGAGTGTTTTCCCGTCCGCCTGGAAGAAAGCTTTCGTTATACCCCTTCCAAAAATGTCTAACTCTTCAGTTGCATCCCATTTTAGACCATCCTTCCTATTCTGTCCAAAATCCTGGAACATATGGTCCATGAGCAATTATCGGCCTTCCTACATCAGAATAAGCTTTTAAGTCCCTACCAATCTGGCTTTCGACCTGGCCACAGCACTGTGAGCGCACTCATTAAAGTCTCCGATGAAATTCGCTGGGCCATCGATAACCAACTCCTCACTATCCTTGTACTATTGGATTTCAGTAGTGCATTCAACACTGTAGATTATGTCATTTTTCTCTCTGTCCTTTCCTCTCTCAATATATCACCCTCAGTAATCTCTTGGTTCAATTCATATCTCTCGGGCCGGTCGCAGTGTGTCCGCTTCGATGCGTCTTACTCAGATTGGTGCGACATTACTGCTGGCGTACCGCAGGGAGGTGTTCTCTCTCCTCTTCTCTTTTCCATCTTTATCAATGCTATCACTCTCGTTATTTCCTCCAAGTATCACTTGTATGCTGATGACCTGCAAATTTACTGTCATTTCAAGGCTGATGAGATATCCTTGGGTGTTGACCAAATTAACTCTGATCTCAACAATATTCACGAATGGGCGAAGGCTTTTGGCCTTTTGGTCAACCCATCGAAATCTCAGGCTCTAATCTGCGGCAGCCCTTATATGCTAAACAAAGTTCGGCAATCACCTATTTCCCCTCTTTTGTACAGCGACTCTCCTATCAACTATTCTGCTTCTGCCAAGAACTTGGGTGTCATCTTTGACCCTATATTATCCTGGCAAAAGCATGTCAACGCCATCAGCCAGCGAGTTCACTATTCGTTTCATTCCCTTAAACATTTTCAGAAGTTCCTTCCGTTACAAACAATGATGCCACGGAGGAAACACTCAACAAATTGGAACGCCTTCAAAATTTATGCATCCGGTTTATTTTCGGTTTGCGTAAATATGACCGCGTCTCGATGTTCAGAGATCAGTTAAAATGGCTTCCAATTCGCCGCCGGCGTGATCTACACGTTCTCTCACTTCTTTATAACATTCTGAACAATCCTCTCTCCCCTTCTTACCTCCGTGAGCGCTTTGAGTTCCTTTACCCTCGTAATAGACCATGTAGATCATCGTTATCCCTTCTCCTTAAATTTCCTGTTCACTCATCCAGCCGTTACGGTGGCTCCTTTACTGTTGATTCGATAATGTTATGGAATTCTCTCCCTCACAATATTCGTGCTAGCCCCTCACTCTTCATTTTCAAGCGTAAGGTCAAAGAGCAACCTTTCTTCATAACTTTGTTGTATTTTATGTATTTATTCAATAATATTTATTTATATGTAATTATAGAATTTTATATAAGCAATATAGGTTGTATAGTATTTTATATATTGTACTATAATATGTAGTAGTATATTATATTATGTAAGTAGGTTAAATCTAAATCTTTTGTCCTGTACTCATGCACATAAACCCACCTTTATAACTTTATTTCTCTCTCCCAATAAGGTTTGCTGGAAGAGAACTCTTTTTAGGGTTAAGCTCGCCTTTGCCATGAATAGAATAGAATCATTTATTCACAGAAAACATGTCAAATATTACAATGCTGTCAATGTATCAGTGGTATCAATGTAATACTACCTGTAGTTTGGACATGTATTGTCTTTTAAAATGTTTTCTTCTAATATATTTTTATTGTGCAATAAAGAATTAAGAATTATAGTGTGTAAGCCTCACTGGGGATAATTTCTAAGTTTTTTTTTTATCCCCAGTGTGAGGCTTACGCACCTTAATAGTAAAAGCTTGATACTTTCTAAATCAAAACTTTTTTATTTAACACTTTTTTTTGTCGATTTAGCCAGCGACGAGAAACGAATCTGCAATTTTCTGCCTCCCAGGTGAACCTTCGCCTATTAAGTTTTCCCCGACAACACTGTTAAAATATATGAACAATGTCAATATAAATAAAAAAAAAATATTTATATATTTGAACAGTTTTTAAGATTCTTCCTAGAGTAAGAAACACATGTGTCATGGAAAATCGCACAAAGCAAAAAAAAATTGTCAACTTTACTTGAGCTACTTCCGTATCTCAAAAAAAATCAGGAACCCTTATAGGATCACTTTGTTGTCCGTCTGTCCGTCCGTCTGTTAACCCTCTTTCCTCAGGAAAACGCGTGGAGTTATTGAGTTGAAATTAACTTGAAATACTCAGGTCCGTAACCTCTTGGAGCCGTGATGTAAATCAAACTTCAAAATCAACGCAATCAAAAGTTACAGCCGTTTAAGCCTATGTTATGGTTTCATGATTCTAGGTCAACACCTAGAATCATGAAATTTGGCAAGAAGCAGTCTTTATAGCACAACTAAAGGGAAAAAGCTGATAACCGTGAATTAGTAGTTTTTTCACATAAAAAAATATATTTGATTCTCGCCATGGACCGAAAACCTATAGGGTACTTCCTGTTAACCTAGAATCATGAAATTTGGCAAAAAGCAAGGCCTTATAGCACAAGTTAAAGGAAAAAACAGAAAAATATTGTTTCTGCACGCGACCTAAATCAATAAGGGTACCTACCTACATCCCGTTGACCTAAAATCATGAAATTGGCCAAGAAATAAGGTCTTATAATTACGGAACCCTCGGTGCGCGAGTCCAACTCGCACTTGACGTTTTATTTTTCATTATAAAACCACAAAGTATGTAACCCTATGTTGCCAGGTATACGCGAAAGTCCTCCCAACCGAGGTCCTATCCGGCAGTCTCACCCTAATCTTTACCTCACTCTCCGCAATGAACGAGGACTGCAAGCGTCATTCTCGTCTCGAAATAGGGTACTTCCTCTCGCGTATGCTGAGAAAGTTCGGGGCAGATATTGTGGAGAAACTGATACCGCATACTGATGACGTGATGCTGAGGAGACTGAGGAATTTGAGGAAGTTGGAGAATAGGAAGAAGAGGCAGAAGGATGGACAGAAGTAAGTTATGATAGAAATATGAGAGAAAAGACAACATTTATTGACAAAGTAAATTACAATCAACTAATAGAAACAAATTAGAACTATTATTTACAATTGAAACAATTGAGCTAACTGCAGACTGTTAGAAACAATCTACAGATAGCTCAACTGATCCATATCAATACCAGTCGGAAGCGTCGTCAAGACGCTGCTGGCTGCAGTGCCCCGCTGCATGCCGATGCACTGCGCCCACTAAAAGATAGATTTGGTACCATCAAAATCCATTCAATGTTTTTTGAAAGTTAATCTTGAAATTGTCATAGTTATTAGCACTATAACGGGGTATTTACTTTGTTTTTATTTTTGTTATTCCATGATCATGCGCGATCATGGGAAATATAACACAAATCATAGTAAATATATTTTTAATAAGGACTTAATAGTTATTTAAAAGAGCCTGTCTTAAAAAATTGTGTTTTGCAAAAATAAAGTTTTAAGCGAAAATAGATATTTAATGATGAAAAAAGGAAGGTTCAGTTATATTGGTGTGTTCAAAATTCAAACACCAAAATAGATATTAAGGTGGTTCGTCACGGGTTGGCGAGAGATTAATTTTTTTTGTAGTTTTTAATATATTCTGCTTGAAAGTAAGTTGGCGCAAATAGATAAAAAATTCTTTATTCACTTATTGATAAGAAACAGAAATACAAAAAACAATTTTAAAGCTAAGTTACAAATGGCGGTCTTATCGCTCGAGAGCGATCTCTACCAAATAACCGCAAATTGTAAATCATTTTAATTATGAAAAAACTAAATTCGGCTCATTGGTAGATTTGGAGCATTTGAGACAGTAACAGATTTTGGGTTAAAAATCAAGATTTTCCCAAATGCTTTCAAAATAAAATTATGTCGAAGTTGGGTTCAATATGATGGGTAAAATAAGTTCACGATTTGCGCCAAATAATTTTTCCGTTTATTTTACGCAGAAAAAATCACAAAGTAATTAGAATCTCGTGCTAACCCGTGACAATCATCCAAGTCATCATCATCATCAAGTGCTTTTCACTTAATTTTTTTAGGGGGAATCATAAAGAATCTGTAATTTTTTTTAAATAACTCTAAGATGAACGACAGCGAAATAATTTTCAAAATCTAATCCTCCCCAACTTACAGAGACGACCACGACTCAGATTCGGACCGAGAGATCAAATCCACCTCCAAAACCCTCGAAGACATCCTCGCAGATTCGGACAGCGAGATGGAACATATAGAAGAAGAGCAAACCAAGCCCCGGAACAAAGCGAAGCGCGCGCGCTCTCAGGCCTGGATACAGGACGGACCGGAGAATATCGTGGACTTGGCTGACGTGTCGGCGGCGAGGAAGATCACAGGTAAATAACAAACTGTCAAACCTCTTCTTCTTCTTGCCCTTATCAGACACTAGGTGGGGTCGGCACACCATGTATTTTACTACACCTGCTCGGAAAGTTGCCTTTTCCTTTTCCAAATATAATATAGGAAGTAAGACATTGCAGGCGTATTGGAATCCGGGAGGAAAAACTCTATGGAATTTAATTTCTCACTCGTTTTAGCGGGAGAGAAAACTGTCCATTTCTAACGTGTTATTTTTTTTTAATTTCCTAAAAGGTCGGCCCGTAGCTTGGTTATTTACATAATAGGTCAAACGACAAAAAGTTTTTACTCCAAGTCCGTGTATGCCTCTTCCGATTTCCGAACAATATTTTGAAAAAAGAACCCAAGTGATAAAGGCGCGGGAAGTTCTTGTAATTTTGAATTTGGTGTAGGCAATTTTATAAATTCTACAGATTGTCGTCGAGTGATAGTGAAAGTTTTATGACACCGCCAGAATTAAAATATTTATTTTCCTCGAAGGTGTAGTATAAAGCACTATGTATCACTCGGCAGAAGGTGCGATTCCTACCTCGTGTGTTTTAAGGTCTCAAACGACACACTCGATTGGAATCAGGCACGTTCTCGCCTAGGTGAACAATGTACTATTTCTTCAACTCTCCTCTATCAGCCGTCATCCCTGTACTTACACCTTTCTTAGCCATGTCCTCTTTCACACAATCCATCCATCTTCGGTCTTCCTCTCCCATTATTTCCATACACATCTAAATTTAAAAATAAAAACAAACTATCAAACATATCCTTTTTAAAAAGGCTTACTATAAAATATCAGATTATCTACATAGAGAATAAAAAAGCTTGGGAATAGTTTTGCTCCAAATCGAAAACTAAAAACTAACCTTACATGGTTTCCTGTTCGCTTCTTTACATGAAAAAAATTTAAGTGAACAAAAAATCAAAGCAAACAACTTTATTTTCTAGTTTTGTAATTTGAATTTTGTGACGTGTCCACGAGTCGTGTGACGTCTAAAGGAAATAAAGCACTTTGATAATAACTTATAGACAGTGCATCTGTGTTCGCACACACACTTGTGCACTATAATCTGTTCATTGTTCTAGTACAACGAAAATTAAAATGAAAAACGTTTTTCTTCTGTACATAAATTACTGTTAAATAACATAGGTCGGGTTTCTCTTATCTTATATATAAAATTTCCATGTCACAATGTTAGTTACCGTACTCCTCCGAAACGGCTTTACCGATTTTTACCAAATTTTATATGCGTATTCAGTAGGTCTGAGAATCGGCTACTATCTATTTTCCATACCCCTAAGTGATAAGGGTTGAAGGCAAAACAACGTTTGGCGGGTCAGCTAGTATATTATATATTTGTGTAAGATATCCCCACTCTTCGTTTGGTTAAGTACATACAAAAAATATCATCATCAGCCCGTACACGTCCACTGCTGAACCTAGACCTCCCCCAAACGATGACGCAACGAATAGTCGTGAGCAGCCTTCAGCCAATGGAAATTATCAGGAATACAAAAATATATAAATTTACGTAAACTTAAGAAATCTGTTTTTAGTTAATTTCCAAGAAATAAATGGTTTCGAAACATCTAACTCTTCTCTTATTTCCAGCCACCGACCCGACCCAGAAACAGAAAGCACAAGAAGTATCACAGAAGAAGAAAGACGGCGGCTTCAAGACTGCGGCGGACGGGAGACTGATCATCAGCGATGATATGTTCGATGATGATGATGATGACGAGCCGCGGCCTAGCGGGGATGTTGATACGGATACTGATGATACAGGTTAGTGAGATATTTCTAGCTGATTCTAATTTGTTTATTTTACTTAAAGAGTTTAAAAAAAAAATTGTATGAGAATTTTTTAGTAACTATTCCGCGTATAACATTCTCTGATCCAACAAAACGCATTCGTATGCAACGCTCTCTCTCCCACAAATTGACACGACGCGCAATCTGATAGAATAATTATTTAACCAAAGAAGGTAAAACACAGACTTACGCAATATAAAATTGCGAAGCCACCCTCCAATTTTAAGGACAAATTTGTAGAAGAAAATTTATAATTTTATTATTTATTTATTTGGGATGAATAAAAACATAATATAGCTGAGATGCAGTGGAACACTGGGAAACGCATAAGTTTAAAACCGTGTCGCACCTTCCATCGCATGGATGGTTTTTCTGGAGCATTTGGGAAAATAAGAGATTTTGAGTTTGTGACCTGAAATAACATTTAGGCTTTTTACCTGATAAAACACGGGCAAAGATGGGCAGCAGCTAGTCAACAATATTTTCTCCTCACAGATGACGAAACAAAAGACAGCAAGCCATCCAAACTGATGAAACCGGGCGCCAAGCGTCGCTACGACGACATTCTCAGCGTGAAGAGTGGTAAATCCTCCAGAAGCAGGGCCTCCACTGTTACAGTCAACTCTAAATACAAGGCCGGAGGGAAGGGTATCCACAGGTAAAGATAATTTATAAAAGCTGGCGCCATCCCCTTTTGTTTTTCTAAAGCGAGGTTTATACGAAGCCAGAAACGCTGGCGCCAGTACCCCTCGGTGCGCTGGCGCACCGAGGGGTGCGCTGGCCTGGCTCGTGTTGTTTAGATGAGGCTAACTGAATTCATTTAATTCCTGGATTATTCTTGTGGTGAGTATACGTTATGTTCTACGAATATGCGCAAATGACTGGCGCGATGCGTCTACACGCGTCCTCACACTGGCGCGGGGGATGCGAGGCACGCGGGCGGATATCACTGGCTTGAAAAATAGGTCGGCGCTATATTCCCGCCAGTGCTGGCAGCCAGCGTTGGCTTGTCTTGAAAAATCTGTTATACGAGGCTAATAATAAGCAAGCGCCGAATTTGTGACGTCATTCAACGTGTCTGAAAAAAAAAAAGACAATCGCGCCAACTTTTTAAAATTTACTTCTAAGACAGTTTTCCTTTTGCCTTTTTACCGAAGACCAATATCAATAATAAGAGGAAAAGAAACATTGTAGTAACTATGAAGAAAATTAAACCCATAACTCACGAACTTCAAGTATGTAAAACTTTTAGAGCATTGTCTATCATTGACTTTGGAGTCGATCGAGACCCGGCTGGGTTAAGACACACATGAGACACTATAACCACAAAATTTACTTCGGAAAACTTAAGTTTTACCATAAGCTTCACGCAGTTAAAAATAATATTTGAACACCTTGTACAAACTAACTCGACTTTAAGGTTGAATTTTATTTTATTCGTTGACTTCAAGCCTTCAAAGTTAGAGCGGGCGCCCACGGGGACAAAAACTCGCCGTGGGCGCCCGCTCTAAATGGTAATGAATCCGAACTATGCTAATGAACAATTATTTTCTATTCAGACCGCTCGGCTCAGCAGCTTCCGTAGCATCGACAGTGGGCACTGAATACAAGTCCAAGAAAGCCAAAGGAGACATCAAGAAGAAGGGCAAACATGATCCCTACGCGTATCTTCCACTGTCCAGGACGAGCCTTAACAAGAGGTAAGGGACTTTTAGTTATTTTGTGAATATGATACTTGTATTTCTGTTTTTCTTTTTAACCAACTTCAAAAAGAGGAGGTTATAAATTCGTCTGTATGTTTTTTTATGTATTTATGTTACGCGATATCTCCGCCAATTATGGACCGATTTTGTAAATTCTTTCACTATTGTATAGAAAATGATCCCGAAGGGTTCCCATAAAACATTTTTATACCTAGGGGATTAGTATTTATCCAGTAAAACTTAAAATAAGTGTAAAAGTAAGGGAATTTGAAGTCGGTTCATCGTTTTTTAAAACACGCCATATTAATTAGTACATTTATAAAGGTATGTGAATTGTTACGTCTATTTTTATTTTTGTTATTTTCTCTTGTGAATGTGAGTGATCTTTTGTCTCATTGTATCGTTTTGTCCTGCTCATTGTTATGAGATAAAATGATTGAATGAACACTTTATTGTAGTTAAATGGACATTATACAAAATCTTATATCTAAATGGAAAAATATGCAGTACAAAAGGCGGCCTTATCGCTTAGAGCGATTTCTTCCAGGAACCTAGTTATAATAGGTAAATAATGTGTTAGAATAGGATAGCTTTAAGTAATTGCCTAAATGTCTTAAATTGTGGTTTATAACCAAAGATCCTAGGAGCCTATGTTCCTTTATAGCTAGTTGCATTTGATATTTATGCACCTGTAAGAATGCCCCTACCTTGGGGAGTAAAGGTTCTCGAGTGGCGACCGCGATGCAATGCGAAACGGAGTGTGGGAAGACCTCCCACTCGATGGACCGACGACATGGTAGCGGTCGCCGGGAGTCGATGGATGGAGGCGGCTCAGGACCGCTATTCGTGGCGTCGTTTGGGGGAGGCCTATGTTCAGCAGTGGACGTGTACGGGCTGATGATGAAGAATACCTATGATGTAACTTTCAGTGGATACCTGTAAATGGCCTAGATTATCTTCATATTATTCTAATGGGGACGAACGCTACAAAAACTTCCCGCTGGTCCCCAATGGGGACGACGCGTGGGGACGAGCGGGAATAACCCGTAATTTCTACTGTATTACCCACTTAGTATACTGTGCTGATGGTTTCCCTAAAATAAATAAACAGGATCAAGGCACATTGGAACGGAAGCTTTGAGCTGAAAGCTTTTTGTCTTTTTATACGAGAACTTTGAGAGATAACTTTTGGTTGAAACGGATCTAAAAAAGAATTATTTTATTTACAGGAAAAAGTCGACCAACACGAAGCAGTTCAAAGGAATCGTCAAATCCAAAACAAAAGGCGGGAAAGTTAAAAACAAGAATAATAAATAACCCCGTTACAATATGTTGGATGAAAAATATTTATGTATATACTTTCGTAGTTTGATAAATTCATTATGAATGTAAGCGGGTTAACAACAACTCACCCTGAAGAAGTCCCGTGTTAAGGGATGAAACGTTGGTGTTCTTCTAACACAAACTAGGTTCGTAGTTAACCCGCTTACATTCATAATGAATTTATGTATATTGTCTACTAAGAAAATTGTTAAATTAAACCTACTCCCCTTACAGTCTTTGGGTATGTCAAGTCTACTGTCTGATCATTGAGTTTTATCCGAATGGCGATTATTGCACTCGACATAAGTGTTCAAATATGAATTGTTCTGGGCCAAAGTTTTTTGGAGGGGAGAACTTTGTGGAAGCACTCTTCCACAAAGTTCTCCCCTCCAAAAAACTTGTAGCTTATTGAATCTTAATGTCAATGGAGATAAAGTTCGAATTGACTTGTGCGCAAACCAATAACGTTAGGTACCAATTTGCGTGCCGATTTAAAGCTACATGTTATATTATGAACATGTTATTATCTAAACGAGACCTGTGTGAAGTCTTTAACCTTTTGACGGTTAGTGGTTAAGAATTGACTGTTAAACTGTTTAGTTAAAGTTTATTTAAATCAATGAAGTTTAAAATCAAATAATGCGTTTTTTTTTCGATCCTTATCCTGTTTTGAGGTCCTATGAGGCGCAGCGGGCGAAAGTGATCCGCCTGCGACGCAGAAGGTTGCGAGTTCGGTTCCCGCCTTGGGAAAAATGTTTGTACGATCTGCAAATATTTACAATACAATAATTTATTTACCTACGAGAAAAACATTAAATTTAGGCACACTTAAATATTACACTAGGAAAGTTAAAGCTAATTAAATAATTATTAGGTATGACTGGCTACGGCGCGCGGCGGCCCCACACTAGGCTCATTTGTTCCGGATATTTTCTAAACCCAGAACACCCGGAACAATTTTTTGCATAACGTACATACAGATCACAGACATGATACTCGCTGCGCAGATATATCTACATAATACAATACATTATTATTATATCATGATCCAAGAACATATGGTCTGCTCAAAGTGCTCCAGTTACACAATGTGACGTCACTGTCCAGTTGCCATTTTATTTCAACAAAACGTAGACGTTGGGAAACAAATGTGATAGCTTAAAAAAAATTACGATAGTCAATTATGTTTGTTAGATTCAGTTAAAACAGCCGCGGCATACTATTATCCCCCCCCCCCATATCATATCTACCTTATATTCTTATACCTACCATGTATTGTATTATGTATAAGTACATAAACATAACTGTGTGGATTGTCCAGCATTACTTTTTTCACTTAGAAATAGAGTGTCCTTCATCAATATCAAAGATTTTCACACACATCATCTAGCCTAGCTCACAGAGTAAAGTCGACAGTAGGTAGGTACTTTTATTAGGTACGGGAAATACATAGGTAATTGGGTGAATAGACTTTTAGGGCGACGCTTTTGTGTTCCTGTCATGGAAAAAACTATAAAATCTGTATTTCAGTTTAAAATATGATTGTTTTAATGTTAACGTAAACTTAGATTCTTTGCTAACATGCTAGTTTCTTAGTTTTTTTTATATAGACACATGTTTTTTGCCTATGTTCCGCGTTACCATAGGAAAATAAAAAAATTGCTATAAATTATCAAAAACTATGACACTACCATGTTAGCGCAGAGAATCTAATAAATCTACATTAAAATATTCATATTTTATACTTAAATACAGAATTTATCGTTTTTATCGTTTAACCATGCATGACAGGAAAACAAAAGGGTTGTCTTAAAAGTTGATTCAACCAATTTTAATTTACCTAGGTACCTATATAAATACATATTATGCATAATAGAGACCTGACATGAAAGGTAAAATAATAAATGAATAATTATTAATAAGCATAATTATGCTATAAACAGGTTCTCAGGTTGTTTGTACCTAATGGGTAATCTCCGGAACTACTGGTCCGATTTAAAACGTGCTTTCACTTGGTACTTACTTATTTGGTAGCCATAACTGTGCCTTAACTATGTCTGAGTGCCCAATGCTGGAAACAAAATCGAATGCTGGAACTATAGTAGGTAAACAATGTAGGACTTTTTTTGACAGTCATAAGGTTTGGAAGGAGAACTGGAAAGATGATCTACGATGGACCAAAGCAGGCACGAGTCTAACAGATAAATGCTTTATGTACCTACTTAAGTGTAGTTTCGTTACGTACTCATACACTAGCCAAACTCGATGTAGAATGTTTGTAAACAAATCACGACACGCAAAATTTAAACTCAATTGCTCGGCGATGAGTTTGAAATATAATAATTGTAAGCAATATTTACTGAAGGAAGGCTCTCAAATCGACAAATGTAAATCCTACCAACCAAACAACTAATATTATAATTGCGAAATTGTTTTTTTGTCCTTCCTTCACGCCCTAACTAACCAACCAATCGACTTGATTTTTAGCATAGGAGTGAGATTAACATAGGCTACTTTTTGTCCTGGTAAAACATCAAATTCCTATGGGAGATTTACGGGAAAAAAATGCCTTTTATCCCCCTCATCATCATCAGCCCGTACACGGATACGGCTGATTTTATCCCCCTAGAAATGTGAAATTCGAATTTAACGCGGGTGAAATCGCGGGGAACAGCTAGTTATCTAATAAATAATTTGTCGTCTTATTCATTTTGTTAGGTAATCATTATCATCATCCTCTTTTACTAGTCTACAACTGGAGATAGGCCTCCCCGTCTTCAGCTTACCGCAGGAGTCTCGCAGCTCGCCTATCGTCGTCTCACCTGGCGGGAGGGAGGGCTTCCTTCTCTACGTTCTTCGACATAAGATAAGGTCTGTCTTACCATAGAGCTTTGTCGTCAGCTTGTCGCTTCCAGCAGCATCTGTGCCCGTAGTAGTAAAAGTAGTAGGTACACTCGAGAAAGACCCCTGTGGTCGGGTCTCTTAAAAATCAGAAGAATGAAACTAAAACGCCTAACTACTGTTCGTCGTCGATCGTCATGACCGTTTTCAGTATCGAGTGTCTCCTTCTAAGTCATATTTATTGTATTTACGGAAACAAAGAATTTTGACTTTAGTGTTGGTACTAATTTTGGCCAAGTCGGATTACGATGAAATATTACTCGTACAGATGTTGCTGGAAGCGAAAAGCTAAGAAATCAGAAGACTAAAACGGTCATGACGATTATTGTTAGATAGTTAGCACCTAACAATAATCGTCCTGACTGTTTTACTTTAATTCTTCTTATTTCTTAGAGACCCCACAAGGGTCTGTCTCTCGAGTGGTTCCAGATTCATGCTTAGAGCCATACTGTAGAGCCCTCTACTAGCTGAGTTGGTCACTTAGATACCCTACATGATGGGTTTATTCCCCCTGGATACGGAAATATGGTAGCGGAGGTGGATTATTGCTCCACTAGCAACCCGCCTCGGCTTCCCACGGGCAGCGTTTCCGATTAAAGCTCCCAGGCGGCTTGACTTTTTCCGACTCTTCCAACAATTATCTTTATATTTAATTTTCATAAAACCTTGACAAGTTATAATATAACCTTTCTCATGAATCACTCATCAATCTATAAATTAGAGAAAACCACATGAAAATCTGTTCAGTAGTTTTTGAGTAGCTACCTCATTATCCTGATTTCTTAGAGACCCAACAACGACGTCGACATTTGAGTATTGTAAAATAACGCATGTTCCTGGGTTCCTTGAAAATATTATTCTAGAGCATGGCAGGGTATGGCAAACCCTCTGAAATAACGGACAATTATAAGTACCTACTTGTTGACATTTTAGACAGAAGTTTACATACATTTTGCGTTAGAGTTATCCGACGAAGCTGTTAATAAGGCATGTGTTCCTCGAAGAGTTAATCCTAGAGCATGGCATGGCATGGCATCTGAAATAATCGGTAGGTAATATGTAGGTATGCTATCTACTTACATGGTGTGTTATCATTTAATATTTTGAGTCATACTTTAACCGTCGAAGCCGGATAATTGTCCGATTTTTATATTGAAGAACACCACCATTAGATTAGGTAATAGATACGACGAGACGTTGGTGTTCTTCCAACACAAGCTAGGTTCGTAGTTAACCCGCATTCATAATGACTTCATGAAACTATGAAAGTTTTTAAAAGAGTAATGTTAAGAAGATCTGATTTAATTTCAATGTAAATTGCAGACACACTATCCTAAAAAGAACCTGAGTAGTTTAATTAACTACGTTTATTACCTATTTCACAAGTTCCCACTCGGTTATTTAAACTGAATGAAAGTTTGTGAACACCTTTAAGTACAAAATTTATGGCCCAAAAAACACAGGTAGTATCTACCTACCTAACTAAAGTATACCTAGGTAGGTAGAATACAATGAAATTGTAAGAAGTTCATGCGAACTTTATTGCGAGTTTTTGTGTTAAAAGAATGAATGGTAATAGTTCCCGCGCTAATGTACTGAACGCAGAAAAGTACAGTCAACATAATAGTTAATTTACCGACATTAATTATATTCATCGTTAGCCACTTCGTTCGGGACTGAACATCACAGGCAATGTAACATTACCTAATCTGTGTCACAGGTGATTTTGTGGTCAAACGAAGACCTATCAATCATTATATTTTTTTATTGCAAAAAAAAAATGATTGTAAACAAACCGAGCGAATCTATCTATTCATCAAATCCCTTTCACACTAACTGATATCTACGTGCTTGCTTCAACAGATCGAGTTACCAAAATACACAGTGCAAAATAGGTGTAGGTAGTGTTTTTATACCAAAAGAGAAAGTATAAAAAAATATACTCATATACAAAGGACAGTCAAGTGTTCCCTATACAAAAAGAGAAAGTAAGAAAAACATGCCCAACTACAAAGGCTAGTTAGTATTCCCCCAATAACAGGTGTTTTGTTGGAATTGATTTAGAAAGAAATCTTTAATGGAGCTTAAACAATAAATAAGTGATGCTGACTGTACTTTTTACCACAAGGTTCTAATTAAAACAATCTGATTAGTTATTGAGGTATTTGCCTTTATTCTGAAAAGGAGGCGATTTACTATTACGGATATACTTACTTTAATAGTATTAATTTTTACATGGAAATTTTTCATCACATTTAACCATTGTTTATAATCCTAGGCCATATAACAGTGTTCAAATCAGTAACAGATTAAGTCAATTCAAAAAAATACAACCATTTTGTAATCTATTTTAATCTTCATTGACACGTCCGACTCAGTATCGGAGAACGATTTAAAAAAAATCTTATATATAATATACAAAATAATACAAACATTAGTTCGCTCTGACGAAAAAAAATGAGATTTAACATTATCGTAACATTTAATTCCTTGCGGGAAAATTCGTGATTAATTTACATTTTACAATTAGTGAGTCCGATTCGATTCTTTACAGAAAAATAAATATACAATAATGTGACTACACAACCTGTGATTGCTTTTACTCAGCACTTCTCATCAGCGAGTAACGGGTCTAGAGAGAAACCTAGGTCCAGGTGAGGCGCGGAGGAGTGCTTACTGTGCTTGAGCGGCGCGCGGGCCTTCGCCCCCAGCGCAGAGTGGCTCGCCAGGCCTGACACACTCGAGAGGCTTAGCCCCGCGTGCGACACGTGCCCATTCAGTCCCGTAAGGCCCGCCCGCGGTTCACTCGCAAACATCTCATTAAGAGTCTGATGCACTTCCTTCGCACTGCCACTTGCAGCACTCACTCCACTACACACTATGAGTCTACGCACTTCAGGCTTACTAGTCTTACTAGCGTTCATATGCACACTTTTAGATAACGATAACGCACTTTGTCCGTAATAGAAATTGTTCGTCGAACCCGTTGATTTGCACTGAGATCTTGTGAGGGAGGATTTAATGTTAGATCGGACGGTGGCGAATTTCTTTCCTATGGTGACGGCGCCGCCGGCGTGAGACGCGTTGAACGTGCAGACGGCGAGCGGCCGCGGGCACGACGCGTACCAACACACATCGCCCGCCGCGCCCGCAGGCTCCTCCCGCGTCCGTGACGACGTCCGCTCCGGCCTCTCCGTCCGTTCTGTCCGTTCCGTCCGCTCGGTTCTCTCTATCCGCTCTATAGGCGCGGGCGCGGGTGCGGGCTGCGGGGGCGGGGGCGGGGGCGGCAGGTCCTCAGGTAGGGCGAATGGCCCGTCGAGCGGCGCTGCCAACAGCGAGGAGATGGGGTCGGCCAGCAGAGAGTTGGGGTCGTCGCCGCCCAGCAGGCTGTAGATGTCGTTCACCTGCTGCTCCGTCGTGAGTCCGTTGAAGGCGCTCAGATCGATTGAGTTGTTAACGAGGAGCGGGGGTAGGTCGAGCAGCGGGGCTGGGCCGGCGGTGGCGGCGCCCGCGTCGCGGCTGGCACGGTGCTCCGCCAGCAACGTGTCGAAAGGCTTGACGCGCCCCTCTACCATCCGCCGCAACGACAGCGCGTGCGCCTTGCAGGTCAGCGAGCGCGTGCAAGGCTTGCCCTCCGCCGTGAGTACGCCGCAGTGCTTGTTCGCATCGTACTCTCTGAGGTTGAACTTGGTTTTGCTCGTTTTTGATCGGTTCGATTTCGGCGTGCTCGGCGTCGGGGGAGGTTTTAAAGCTTGAGGCGCGGTCGGAGGTAGAAGGTCCGTCACCGCGGGCGCCGGTGGCGGCGGCGGCGGTTGCGGGAACCGCAGCCCGCACGAGAGATCCTCGGTTAGGAAGGTAGGCGTCTCTATCGTGGGCGCGAATAAGTCTTGACTCTGAACAGTATCGGTGGTCTGGGAGAAATTAATATCTTGTAAATTACCTATATCTCTAATAATATTTTTCCAGTCGGTTGCGTCGGCGATGTCATCGGCGCTCTGGATGCCTTCTGAGTTCATGATTGCGAAAATGTCATCAGTGAGGTTCTCCCCCAGGGGCAGCTCCTCCGTGTCCTGGATGCTGACGACAGGCAGCTCTCCGCTCTGCACGCAGACCTGCACATCGGTGGAAGGCGCTGGCTCCAGGTACTGCAGTTGGGGCCGCGCCAGGCGGGACAGAGGCGCGGCTGCCGTGTGCACGGGCGAGCTCAGCTTGGCAGGTGGTGTTGGCTCCTTACGGTGGCGCGAGCGGGATCGCAGCGCGGCGGTGGCTGGCGGCGGCGGCGGCGCCAGCGGCTCACAGCCCGCATGCGCCTCCGCTAGATGCCGGTAAGCGGCGCTCACCTGTACGACGCGTCCGCACATGTGGCACACGGCCGCGGTGAGCGCGTCCTGCTGCGGGAACAGCCCGTGCAGAGGCATGCTATCGGTCCGCAGGCGGTGCAGACCGGCACGCCGGTAGCGCCTAGCACCCTTGTACGGGTGGGCCGAGGGCCGGCGGGAGGCGCCGCCCTTTGGCTCAGCAGGCGCGGGCGCTGCGAAGGCGTCGTCAGGCCGCGGCGAGCCGTGGCCCAGCTCGCTGGCCCACAGGTCCCACGGCCGCTCGATGCATTTCGCCGGACTGACGAACTTCGCGAAAGGATGGTTCCCGGCCATGGTGACCGATGTCCTGATGCTTCGGTGCGAGTACAGCGCGAGCCCTCACGGGAGCCCCGCCATCGCGTGAACGGCCTCGCTCCTGTTAGGTTATTACCCCATATCTGCTGCCTGTGCCCGTGAGAGCTTCGGGGTCACATTGTCGGCCGCTTGTTTACCTCATGATCTGCGCGTACGATACCTACTGAAACGTGTTGTGATCGACTTAGCTTTTATATTTACAGGGACAGATGATCTCTCACTGACAGCTGATTATGCAGATTGTAAGTTTTTCTCGACCACGGAACACTTCCATCTGTCCACTATAGTTTTTAACTTTTTTTCCGAGTCCTCTTCTATGTAGTTCTGTGTTTATTCAGTTTTATTTCATTGATATAATGTCCGTTTTGCACAAATGAATTGTATAAAATTCTGTTTGGTTGTAATTTACTAGAAAGCATCAACACTTTTTTGAGTATTTGTAAGGACCGGAATTGGGTCTGTGGTCGTTCATTTGTGAATGAAATATGAACGCTTTAGAACTTGAAAAAATTACATTCTCGATAGTGGAACTAAAACATCGGCGAACATTCTTCTTCTTCTTTTAGCTTTGGCTCATTACCTATCGGCGAACATTACCTACCTAATCTTAAACGGAACGGAAGATGTCATTGTCTGTGTCATGTCAATCATATCAAATTTCAATGTCTGTCTGTCAAAAAATGACATGGATGACATTTGATTCCTTCTTCATTACAAAATTTTACAAAAAATGATAAAACTTGAGATGTGACCATGCTGTAAACCGACTATGCGTACTCCCTTCAGTACAGTCCGGCTTATTCATGTGGCTGAGAAATGTGGGAAAGTCTGTCATCTTTGGAGTTCCTATCGGTGTGACCTTTCTCGATACTGTTGGTTATGTAGCCAGAGTTGAAGGTATTTCTATGCAGCCGGTGCTCAACCCGGAAACATCAAACACTGACTATGTGTTCTTGTCGCGTTGGGCCGTCAGAGACTATACCTTACATAGAGGAGAGGTTGTTTCTTTGGTGTCCCCCAAAGACCCTAACCAAAAGATTATCAAGAGGGTAGTTGGGCTGCAGGGAGATGTTGTGAGCACTCTGGGCTACAAGTCTCAGTATGTGAAGGTGCCAGAGGGTCACTGCTGGGTGGAAGGAGATCATACTGGTCATACTCTGGACAGCAATACATTTGGGCCGGTCTCACTAGGCCTAATCAATGCTAAAGCAGTTTATATTGTTTGGCCACCTAGAAGATGGCAGCCACTCGAAGCTAAGATGCCAAGTAATAGAGGACCCCTTAGTTCATCAGTATAGTACAATGATGTAGTTGTAATTTGTCATTAGATAGAATAGTGGGTTACTTAGGTTATATCAACTGCTAGAATACTGAAATTTCTGCCATGTTTATCAATAAGCATATATTGTAATACATGTAAATAGCTGTAATACTCTTTGAATTTCAGATCTCTACATAGACTGTTTCTGTTAGACAATATTTCAAAACTCGAAGATCTTATTTATAAAAAGTGTAAACTGTACATAAATCATCAAAATTTTTATGTTCTTAAAGGTAGAATGTTGCTAAATTATAACTTTTAAGGGTCAAATGTTACTTTCTTTTGTGAGACTCAATATATTTCATTTGCATACCTACAATGTAGTACTTTTATTTATTAAGAACCTTATCTAAAAAAAGTTTTCTAATAATTTATAAGCATTTATTCAGCTATGCAATCATATAAAATGCATCAGAACTAAAACTTAACAATACTTATCAAACCATAACTCTCAACAATAGCAACAACCTTTTCAAATAATATTCCTTGCCGAATAACATCATATGTCCCAGGATTCGACAAGTCTATGACAGTCGAGCCAGTTCTACTCTTATCTAGACCTTGATTCAGCAAACCTCCATCAAAGACTGCTCCAAGATGCACAAATAAGTGTCTAAATTCTTTGACAGATAGTGTAGAAGGCTCATTACTGAAGTTAGCACTAGTCAAAGCAACAGGCATATCAAATATCCTTGTGACTCCATTCATAAAATTATGCTTAGGAATTCTTATACCTATTTTTGTAGTACTTGGATTCAGAAAAGGGTTGTCTAGGAGTTTGCTCCTTTCTAATACTACTGTCACTGGGCCTGGTAGGAGCCTGCTTAGTAAATTATCTGATAAATGGGCTGCTTCACCCCATTTCCTCACATCTGATATCTGAGAGACACAGATGGCAACAGGTTTGCCGGAATCTCTTCCTTTGATAGTGTACAACTTCTTAATGGCTTCTGGGCAGTTGGCGCTGCAAGCAAGTCCATAGATTGTATCAGTTGGGACAGCAATAACCTGTCCGTTAGCTAAGCATTCTGCCGCTTTAGCAGCAGAGAGACTTCCTTGGCATGATATTACAGGTGTCATTTCAATCTTCATTTTTGAGACACTTTTGTAATGGATAAAACTTTTACACAATTCTAGCGTCTTCAGTATATTCATAATCATTGGTGTTAAGTCTAATCGCGCCAGTTGTGAGCACACTTATGATTGCAGCAACGATAGAAAGTGGTCATAGGCTCATCAGCTGAGCGAGTCTGTAGTTGCATGAAGTATGCTTTTCCGTGGCTGCACTTCGGGCAGACAGCGTCTGTGGAATCGACGTTCTCCCAAGCGGCGGCACCGCCCATTATATAGTCCAGCTCCTGTGAATGTAAACGGGAATTAAATATTTGATTTAACTTTGTGCTGAAGTTTTGTAACTCGCCTAAGATAAGATTAGGTATCAATATATTGACAAAGAAAATAATAATAAAAAATTTGTGGTTAGAAAATATTACAATTTATCAGATAACAGCACAATTCTTTTTTTCTAGGATGATTCAATGTCGATGTTACCTTTAATTTAGGATATGTTCTTGATGACACTGTCTTCTTGATATTGTACATGTAGGGGCACGTATTACAGGAATATCGAAGCCCTGTCTCAGGGCCTTCGTCTACCATTAATATATTAGCACACGTAGGACAGAACAACATAATCTTCGACTCGTCAAGCCTTGTAATAGGGTCAACAGCATAAATCTACACTGGTATCAAGGACTTTAGACATGCATGTTTACTCGCAAATTATTAGCATTTTCATTGTTTTCCTGCGCTAACAGATGTTATCATGTATTCTCTTTGGATGTTATTTGTTGACATTGTTGTTTTTATAGGTTATTTTCTGTCTCCGTCTGTCGCTACGCACACGATTTTCTATTTTGTTCACACAAATTGAATGATTGAACGGTTTTATGACGTGAGCTCAATACTGACACCATACTAAAACTAACCGCAGAACCAAACTCAAAATTGTTTTCGGTGTAAAAAGGTCGTTTTTCCGGAAAACTCGCCGGTTTTACTTGTCTATGCCCAATCAAATAATATTGTTTGCCGTGTTTGCCGCAGTGATTTCGTCTGTGGGAAATTCAAAATTCTGTCATGTCGTTTTTGCGACGGACGTGCTATTGTTTTTCGGGTGTGTTTATATGATAAACGTTTGTAATTCTAGCTCTTGAAGCGTAATAGTGGACTTGCTAAAATAGTGAATAAAATGTTTGATTTGGTGAATACATTCTGGGATGAAAATGTGTGGTTGCCACCGAACACGACATGGGAACAAATTGCGCCGGGTCCGGATAAAAATGTTGTTTATACCGATCACAGGCATCTGCTGTATCCTCTGCCCCTAGCCCTGGTCTTAGTTTGCGTGAGGTTCCTTCTAGAAACGTGAGACAACCTACTTATTAATATAACTGCGTCTTCGGCCGTCTCTCATTAGTTTTCGCGCTTCGATTAATAGCGCAGTGGTGCATGTTATGAGTCACTGTTTATCTATTCCTTGAAAGTAACTATGTATCTGTAAAACATGATTCAAAGAATATCATCTCTTTACAAAAATATTATAAGTATAAAAACCTACGCAATATAAAAAAAGATGTTTATATAGCTTAGCCTAAATTATCAGTAATACCTACAAATAAAGCATGATTGTTCAAGAAATTTTTGCAAGTAAATTAGATTAATTATTTCACAATAATGTAAAAAATATTAAAATAAGGCCTTTAAAAATACTCAATTGTAATATGTATTTATCTTTTTATTTTTAAGCTTTTTTTTTAGGTTTAAAATAATTTATTGTTGTTACAGGTACTGCTTTGCACCAATTGGTAGATATCTAGGAATAAAAAACACAAGGCCGAAAAGAGCCCAGAGTAACCCAAAACTAGAGGCGGTGTACTTAGTGTCACCGAAAATAAAACACAAACAGGTATGTTAATTAGGACACCCTATAGTTAATAGGTATATTATTCTATATTTTTTCTTCCAAACTGGCCCTTAGGTAATATCAAGATGTAGAAAACTGAAATAAAATGATCTTTGCCCCCTAGTGAGATGGATTTAAAAAAACCTTATTTCTTTGAGTTCAATTTATTTATTCATATCATAACAAATTAGGTTACATGTTAAATAAACTATAATAAAAATCAACATTTTAGAAGTAGGTAAAATAAAATTTAAAAATTACCTAATAAATGTTAAAATATTCTAAATAACAATTAGCACCTACATTCCCTTCACTAAAATAAAATACTTAATATAATTTCATATTCAAATGTCAGAAATTAATTTAATTAGGTATAAATTGACACTAAAATTACACATTTGTGGTCTTTATCAATATATAAACTATTTATTATTATCAATATAGTCTTATTTGATACTAGCTGCTGCCCGCGCTTTCGTGCGCGTTTTATCGGGATAAAATAAGTTTTCCCTAACCAGCTCACCCACCGCTGGACAAAGGACTCCCCCAATTCCTTCCACAATGCACGATATCGCGTGATCACAGCCCACGATTCACATGCCCATCTTCGGCTCCGAAAAGATGAGAGGCTTGTCTGAGCAGTGAATGCGTTAAGGTCGTCTCACCAATGCTATTTTTAACTGGCTTCAAAAGGAGGAGGTTCTCAATTCGTTTGTATGTTTTTTTTTTGTATATGGACCGATTTTGAAAATTCTTTCACTATTGTATAGAAAATTATCCCGAAGGCGTCCCATAATTTTTTTATCCCCAGGGGATTAGTATTTATCCCGCAAAACTTAAAATAAGTGTAAAAGTAAGTGAATTTGAAGTCGGTTTATCGTTTTTTAAAACACGCCATATTATTTATTGAAGATAACTTATTTATCACCTGTTTGTTCCCTCTGTTCATAATTAATTATCTTTACGGTAATAAATGACGACGCTCGTATCGGCCCGGCTTTGACGACGACGACGCAGACAATTACGAGGGGGCGTCATAAACCCTTATGACGTAGATATAAAGATTATTATTTGAAATACATAAAATTTATTTCAACACAGAACTTAGTTATGACATTTAAAATAACAAAGAAAGATACATATACACTAGCCAAACTCGATGTAGAATGTTTGTAAACAAACCTCCCTAACATAAAATTCACTCTGTTGCCGCGTCTTTTTATGCACATTACCTACTTGTCGATTTGAGATCCTTCCTTCTATAAATATTGCTTAAAATTAATTATACCTATATCTGAAACTCGATGCCTCTGAACTGCCAAACAAGTGAATTTTAGTTGTGTCATGGACTCATGGTTTGATTACAAACATTCTACATCGAGTTTGGCTAAAGTATAGTAGGTACCTTACGTAAGCACTTACAAATTGTAACTACCTATACCTACAAACCTTTGTTTAGTAGTTACAATACTAACAAAAACGTAATCTAGACCTACTATATTAAACTAGAAAGTAAAACTCAAAACTAATGAGCGGATTTTCATGCTGTTTATCACCAATCGATAGAGTGATTCGTGAGGAAGGTTTAGGTATATAATTTGTTAAGGTTTTGTGTAAATTGGTTGAAATATAACGATAATAATTGTTGGAAGTGTCGGAAAAAGTCTAGCCGCCTGGGAGCATAAATCGAAAACGCTGCCTAATCCCATTGAGATATAACAAAACAATGCAAGGTAGGATATTCCTGTACTACCCGTGCGAAGCCGGGGCGGGTTGCTTGTCAATCTATAAACTTAGTACACGGTCGCGTCACGGTTTAATAGCGCTGACCTTGAGCTGACCTTGATGCGCAGAAGTCGATTTTTAGATTTTTACCTCTCTACTTTCGTCGAGCGCTATTCAACCGTGACGAGACGTTTTCTTAGAGGTTGTTAAGCTTTGCTGCTTGGCGCGAAGACGCTGTGCCGAAATAAGGGGTCATCCATAAACTACGCCACACTAATTTCGAGATTTTTTGACCCCTACCCCGTCCTTGTCACAGTTGATCACATTTGTGAGACCCCCCTTCCTAGTGTGATGTCAAATGTTTTACAATTTCACATCTCGAAATGATTAATTAAAACAGCAGTTCCTTAGCAAGAACTTATTCAGTCAGGGTTATGTAGGTTATTCTTTTTTTAAGTTGAAATCAAGTAAAAATTTCGTGGTGACGTAATCAGTGGTCAACTTTAAAAGCTCCTAGCCAGCGCATTTTTTATGTTAGAACGTAGGTATTTTTTATTTAAAAGCTATTATGATAGACAATAATAAAAAGTCATAGAAATATCTAGTATTATAGGCTTAATATTAAGATTTTTGGAGATTATTGGAAAAAAACAGCATAAAAAATGTAATTTTAATACAAAAATTTTACTTTAAGTCACGATAGCCACTCGTTTGTGAGTTATTTGTTATTTTATCGTCATCGTCACATATCTGACATGATTATGGTTTTTATTTAAACAAAATAGACCCATTACTTTGGAAGAAATCATTTTTTTATTAAATAGAGTCATTAGTGAGTAATAAAATGTTTAATTCATCAATAAAGAATATACGATTTTTTTTTATATATTTTTTTATATTTTTTGTCGATAATTTTTGATCTAGTTTCACCCCCTTTCGGGGTTGCACTTTATCCAGGGACACACTGTATATTCGGAATTTCATCGGAACTTGAATTTTGATCCGTAAATAGTAGTAAATAGGCGTGTTTTAAAAAACGATAAACTGACTTCAAATTCCCTTACTTTTACACTTATTTAAGTTTAGTTCTGCGGGATAAATACTAATCCCCTGGGGATAAAAATTTTATGGGACTCCCTCGGGATCATTTTCTATACATTAGTGAAAGGCGGAGATATCGCGTAACATAGCACATACAAAAAGAAAACAAAGACGAATTGAGAACCTCCTCTTTTCGAAGTCGGTTGAAAAAAATATGGCACTTTTTAGGTGATTCCGAACATGTATCTATATTTACTCCGATTTAGCATCCAATTATGGCAACAAAGACATTTATGGATGAAACCTAAACAAAAACTGTTAACAATAACAGAAAACAACAAGGTAACAGCAAAGTTATCACTAAAAACTAAAACACAAACTTCTACAACGCATAATCTAACATGAGTAGCAAAACATTTTTAAATTTGAATTCTAAAACGAAGAGTGATGAATGAAAGCTTTCAAACTAATTTCAAAAAATATCCAGGTTTTTCAATCAAGTATAACTCAATTTTGGCAAAAATGCTAGTTACTGGACTTTTCCTAAAGAAGGTAGTACCCCCAATCGATAAATGTGGGAAAAACCCTGTTCTGTATATGTGTACAGAAGTAGCAGAAAAGGTTCAGCGTCGCATTGCGGTGTAGGTATGTATATATACATATATGTTAGAGCAACATCTGCCGTTTCAGATGGCGTTTACGTTGCCTGTATTCTGCTCAAAAGTAAGACATTAAAAAAAGGAAATACCTACCCGGTTCCGTTTATGTTTAGAGAGATATTAGTTTATAATATAAGTTACCTAATGGGGTATAAGTTATTTTGGAATAGAATATAATTTTACTGTCCAATGTAATTTATGAATCTATAACAAAATTGTTATAATCATTTATTGTTCTATCACAATGAGCGTACATTTAAAACTAGAACTAAGTATAACTATAAAAGCAACATTAAAAATAAAGTTATAAACCCTATTGCGCGGCGCAATACAATGGACTGTATTGTTTGTAGCGATTTAAGCGTGCAATAAAGGATTTACTATATACTTACCATCATTAAGTATTTTATACTTACCAACATTAATTTAACTTAAAATCGGTCAAAGCTTATCACGGGAAAACCGGTACGCGGAAATACTTATCTAGTTTTGTATTATTTACCTATAATGTGTTGTCCTTCCTTTTCAATGCTGTAAAGGAAAGGTAACAATAATTTTTCGGTTCGCAATGTTCTACAGCTTTGGTATAATATCCTAAGGGTTCTATTAAACACGTTAAAATTGGCGTTTATTCGCCTTTTTAATCGACTTCAAAAGGAGGAAGTTCTCAATTCGTCTGTATGTGGTTTTTTTTTTTCATTTCATTTATTTATTCTCTTACTACTCATAAATAAAATACTAGTTCTTTAATGGTTTACTGCAAAAGCAGATTTCCATAACTTAATTTCTTCAGGCCGTCTGCCGTAGGGTTGCGGTATAGAATATCGACCCCTCCAACTCAGCCCGTGGATGTCATAAGAGCCGACTAATGGAACCTACCAGAGGAAGGGCAGCAGCTTCCTACTGTGTATTACCAACACCTTACTGCGATCACCAATCCGCCTGCCAAGCGTGGTGATTATGGCAAACCCCCCCAATATGGCATAGTTTGGGGAAAGCATATGTTCAGCAGTGAATGGACGTATACGGGCTAATGATGATTTCTTTAGGCTAACAAAATAAGCACTTAGACAAGTCAAAAGCTCTTGCTATTCCTTTATCGTATCATAAAAACCATGGTGCAGATTTTCATTATATGGGTTTCATTGATACCTACAGACTGCAACCTAAAGGGGTAAATCGTTTCTATAAGTACAATACAATACAAAAATTCTATATTGTACACCAGAAAAACAACATTACAGAGTGATATTACATGGACGGACAAGTACAATGGGTGGCCTTATCGCTTAGAAGCGATCTCTTCCAGGCAACCTTTAAGCAAGTATAAACACGTTTTCGATTTCGAGTCTTATGTTTCAATTCAAAACCAAAACCTCTACGCATTTTGCTCAGGGTGAAAATAAGGTTAAATATTTTTACATGAGAGAATGTTAATGATATCCAAAATTGCCGCAACCTACCGCAACCTTGCATAATTTTTTGGTGAATACCGTAATTTTGTCGAACAATGTGATTTTTTCGGTCGCTTTGTACCGAAAGGTCATACTGTACGCTTCAGTAATTCGGCCTTCGATTCTGCTTACACCATATTGACAATATTGGTCTAGCTTAGCAATATATGGAGATAACTATGCTTGGAGTTTCTCTACGTGATAGAATCCGGAATCTGTCCGGAATACGGAAATTCGCAGAAGAAACAAAGTCACCGGCATAGCTCTCAAAATTAGTAAGCTGAAGTGGCAGTGAAGTCATATAGCTCGCAGAACTGATAACCGCTGGGGAGTAAAGGTTCTCGAGTGGCCGCCACGATGTAGGCAAACGTTATCCTCAACCGATTGAGCCGAGGCATACTTATGTAAGTTCGGTGACAATGCATTGTTATTTATGGTACCATCGAGCTGATGGCTGGGCTGGTAAAGCTGGTCTGATGATGGAAACTAAAGGTACTCCTAAACGAAACGACTTAACCACGTCGAGTTAGGGTTCGTCGGATTTTTCTTCCCAAGCACTCGGTCCTATATGATATCATCATATCAGTCCATACACGACCACAGCTGGACATATGCCTCCCCCATCTGATATAAAAGCTTTTATTTATGAGTTTTTTAAAATATGAAAAATTTCAGCCACCTTTGTCCTGCGTTTCATTCTTTGAAAGCAGAGTTATTCAGTCAGATTTGCTAAGCTATTTAGTTACTTATTATAACGGCGAAAGGAATAAATTATTTTACGACAGTTATAAATAATTTCACATTTCTCAAAAATTCACGTTTTAGTCTTTTAATCATTGAAATGTAGGACACAGAACTTATCAGTCCACTATCTTAAGCCCAACCATTATGCTGTTAAGATTAAAACTAATCTGCTATTGTTAAGCGGTCTCACACTATATTGCATGGGGTTCTAATCCTGAAGTTCAATATACGTGACCTAAAATACTTGCTTTGTTTCACTTAGATACATGAGGGTGGAATTTGACGTCACTTGAATTTGGGGCGAATTTGACGTCACTAACGCTAACCTTGCATCACGGGACCACCGTTCGTAACATTATAATAATTGAGATTTGATTAATATCCCACTCTTGTCATTAAAACATTCAGCACCAATTGTGATTCACTTGTGGCACTCAAACAATAGATTTGATAGAATAGAAATAGAAAAATAAATATCATACAGACTCCGAAGTTTGCCTACCTAAGTGTTAATTTACTGGGCTGCTGGTCGATAAGCAGCTATCGACCAGCAGCCCTGTACCAACAGTCATTGTAGTACGTTAAAAATGAAAGAAATAAAATATTTTTATTTACCTTATAACTACTATACACAAAAGCCCCAACTACGTTAATTAATACCTACTTCTTAAGCTAAAGAAAATAATTTATTTTTGTGCGCGCGTTGTTTATCGCAAATATGGCCTCCGCTCAGAATGCTGAGTCATCAATGTGCACCCACTGCACACTGATGTGTCCATCCAACGCTGATTTTGAGTGAAAATAACAATTTTATAAAATGCGTTTTCCTACGCCTCACCTAAACTAAAAGAAACGAATGTGTAAGCTTGTACATGCTCAACGATTTGTACCGTTGACTGTGCATGTAGATACTTTGAAAGTTAAAATGCTCACAACTCAAATTAGGGCTTTACCTGAACACAAAAGCATCATCGCTCTACAATTCTTTACTTTGTTTATTTCTAGAATTTGTGAACATAATTATAAAATATTTAACTGTTCTCATTTACTTTCCTGCCAACAATATCCAAAGTACCTACCTACATTTTAAAAACCTTGCTCAAGCCGGTATCTTTTCTCCCGAAGCAAAGTTCATATTTCAGCCTATTTTAAACAGAGCCCGCCATCGTTAGGCATCATGAGAGCATCACGACTCGACTCGTGTCGGAACCATAAGTACCACCTACAGACATGACGTCTCCAACTAACATAACTACCAGCCATATTCATTTAGCCATGATTGGAGCCAACTAGTATTTATTTGTCGTCTAGCTGTTCAGATAAATAGAACATGTTGAGCGCTTCTTGTCTCATTGATTCACTATATTATAAAAAATAATAATAATAAAAATAATTTATTCAGAACATTATTACATGAGGTTCATAGGTACATATAGAAACGATGAACCGTAACGCCAGCAAGTGGCTCTGACGGAAGACCAGCGTTGGTTGCTAGTTTGGTAGTCAACCAACACATGCTGAGGCAGAGCCATTTTGTTACTTGACTTACACTTCAAATATTATGTTTCATCTTAGTTAAGTTTATTATGTATTCGGTGTAAGTCTTATAACAAATAAAAATATATTCTATTCTATTCTATGACACTACCGAAGCTTAACAAACTGTGTGGTAGTCAACGCCCAACTCCTAGATTACTGATAAATATTACGATGAAAATTAAATTTCATAACAAACTTAAAGCTACACAAATGTTACTATACTAAAGGACTTTATTACTGGCTAACACAAATTAATATAATTCAAGATATTTATATCTGTTTTGTGTCTGTATATTTAATATAACAAACTAGCTGACCCACCCGCGGCTACGCCCGCGTGGACTATGAAGAATGTCCCACCATGCATTGTTTCGTTATAACTATCTCAAAGGGATTAGGCAGCGTTTACGATGAAAATTCCCAGGCGACTTGACTTTTTCCGACACTTCCAACAATTTTATCGTTTAGGTACCATAAATCAGTTATAAGGAATAAGAAAACCTCCGACTTTCACTCTGTATATCATAGAGGTATTATACCTCTAGATCCTAAGTCTATGAATGAAGTCTAAGGAGCGAAATCGTTGTCTATGACAACATTTTCGATGAAACCGGCTTGACTTTTCCCGACCCTTCCTACAAATATTGTTATATTTCAACCAATTTACACAAAACCTTGGCGAATTACATACCTAAACCTTCCTCATGAATCACACTATCGATTGGTGAAAAACGCATAAGAATCCGTTCAGTAGTTTTTGAGTTTATCGCGAACAGACAGACAGACAGACGCGGCGGAGAACTTTGTTTTATAATATGTAGTGGACTTGTCAATCGTCAATCATTTATGTATTGTATTCAATAGGTAACGTTAGGTTGTTACCACATCGAATGAACATCGATTGACGGCATCGATCGATGGTGGAATGGATTAATTGAACTCAATCGATAGTTTCTACCACACCAATCGGTAGTTCGTCGATCGATGGAATAAAAACGAAAAATTCGGTTTGATTGTAAATATCAGTACTAAGAAGTCCTCTTTCGTAAGTAAAACGTTTAGAACCTATCTATTAAACCATGTGATATCTTATCAAGTTAATAATCAAAGTTCAAACTATTGATCGCATTCTAGGATTGTATTGATTTTGTAGATATACATTATACTGACAATGAAACATTGCATACCTACATATCTAACGATTAGAACACGACTTAATGTAGTAAAATTATTATACAATGAAGCCACCGTTTTCTTTTTACTCGTAGCTATGATTTTGTTGTATGGTTGATTTTTACCCAGTTGTGTTGTTTTTCCATGGTCAAAATCTCATGAAAGGTCACCGGCTATCACCAGCCCAGCAACGCCTCGCCCTACAATCAAGCTAATGAAAAACTAACAAGCTGTTTGGCGCCTTGTATTTTAGATGTGTAATTGATAAGTGATAAATGAGAAGCCCGGTAAAGAACATACTTTCAATTTCACAGTACTTCTGCTCCATTTCGTATATAAAGAAATTAATAACATAACGACCGATGTGGCGGGCGAAGGTCCGCTTGCGACGCAGGAGGTTGCGGGTTCGATCCCGCCTTTGGACAAATGTTTGCACGATCTATAAATATTTGTTTCGGGTGTTCTGGGCGTTTCTTAGTATAATAAAAATTATCTATCTTTGTAATTTATTCATCTAGTCAGTCATCTAGTATCCATAACACAAGCGCTGTTAAGCTTGAGGCTAGATGATGCTGTGTGGAATGTCCAGCATTATTTATTTTATTTATTGATAAGTACCTAAGTAAATAAAATTAGAAATGTTACTAGTTACCTATGTAAGTCTGTAAATGTAAGTCCAATTGATTAAAAAAAATAATTTAATTTCATACAGAGATAGGAAACTTGAAAAAAATGGGGGACGTATTTATCATGCAATAAAACAGTGCGAGATAATAATTATTAAAGGGAACCGCAGAGTAAAAAAATTGTAATCCTAACTAACATTATAAATGCGAAAGTGGGTTTGTTTGTCTTTCACGCTCGCCCTAACTAAGCAACCAATCGACTTGATTTTTAGCATAGAATGAGTTGAAAGGATTTAAAGTAACATAGGCTGCTTTTTTATGGTAAAACATCAAATTTTCTTGGGAGATTTACGAGAATATTCGTATTTTTATACGAAAACTAGCTGTGTTTTATGGGGATAAAAATAGCCTATATGTTATTACAGGTCCCCAAACTATACCCATACCAAAGCCTAATCGATTCAGTAGTTTTTGCGTGAAAGAGTAACACATATCCATCCATACAACCATCCTTACAAACTTTGACATCCTGCTAATATTATAAATGTGAATTATATTTGTATGGATGGATGATGGTTGTATGGATATTTGTTACTCTTTCACGCAAAAACTACTGAACCGATTAGGCTGAAATTAACTACTCTTGTGTTTCGCGCAATATTTTAGTGGCAATAGGATTAAATAAATAATGTTGGACAATCCACACAGCAACATCTAGCATGCTAAGCAGAGCTTGTGTTATGGGTACTAGATGACTGATATACATAAATAAATAAATAAAAAAGCCTTTTATTTCCTACTAATTACCAACTGTCCATTGTTTTTGAGTTACTTATCTAATATGATTAATTATTACTTCACATAACTGAATGAATAATGTTTATTTGGCACGACACAAGAAATACTTAAATAAGAAACTCTCTAGGAATTTACAAGTTTGGTATGGGTATAGTTTGGGACCTAGAATAACATATAGGCTATTTTTTATCCCGATAAAACGCGGGCGAATGCGCGGGCAGCAGCTAGTATATACATAATGCAAGGCAAAAAAAAACAGGCACGTACTCATTTAAGCCATCTCGGTACACACGCACTGATTGAAACAGAGCACAGATTGTACAAAATGCGGACCATGACCCGTTTTCTACTTCTCGGTTAAATTAAGAACGTTAATAGACGTCACTTACCACTTCGGTAGTACTCATCGACTCTTGTATTGGCATTGTATGATAAAACAGCCACACAAAAAAAATGACGGCTAATGGTTTAATGGTTATGAAGTTATAGAGTTATGGGTTTTATTTTGTAACATTGATATAATGTGGATTGACTTTGGTTATTTATTTTCTTAGTATCGGGGTTATGGGGTTACAGGGTGTACTTGGATTAACTGATTACTTTTTGGTTTGAAGTTTAAGTAACTTTTGTAAAGGGCTAAATAGCGTTAATTATCGGTATAAGGGTTTTTTGTGTTTAATATATATAAGGGTTTTTTAGGGTTATGGTGAAATCCTTACGTGAAGGGATCAATCTGACCTTGAATTCTGATTCAGCGACACCAAAAACATACAGTAAACGTAGTCTGACCCCTGGGTCAATTTTTTTGTCTTATTTGCTATTTTTATATTCTGGCTGCGCCTTCATTCAAATGAAGTTGATAACAACAACATTAATTGTTGTTGTTATCAACTTCATTTGAATGTCAATGAATATCAGTTTCAATATGTCCAACAAGATATCAAACAAGCCTCGTTGAACGTGGTGACATTAAAACGTGAGCTTGCGAAGCAGTTAAGGCGTGGATGTACATATGTGAATTGACGTCAACTGGGTTACGTAAAACCTTTTACTCTCCGTAGTAACCTTTATCGAAAAAGCTTCGAAATCTATAGCCCGTATGAAGAAAGCTTGCTCAGTCATAGATCTATGTAGGTACGCTTGACGACTGACGAGTGTACGAGTGACATAAAGTCATAGGAAAGCGTTAATCAAGCCTAGATTGATGACTGAGCAAGCTTTGATAAAACGGGCCTAAATTTTACTGCTGAAAGTCACGTGGTACCTGTATACGACAATTACGACATAGCCTGTAGCACTCAGAAACAATATAATAATCGATTAGTAAAATAATTTTTAGAATAGGACCCAACCTACTGCCCCTCTTTCTGGAGATTTCTATTGCCAACAAATTAGTTTAGACGTTGGGTATTGCAATGCAACATTCCTTTCAATCATTTATTGATGTTGTCGCTCAAGTAAGTAATATCGCGGTTCATTACATACTAATAAATAAATATTTTTGATTCTCCTTTCTTTCCCCAAGTATATAATACAAACACCACGGTGCTAACGAACTTTAAGAAATGTGCCAGGAGCGCAGCCGCGTTCTACATTAAACTAAACTTCAATTGTAGATACAATTAATTGAATGTCTTTTATAACCCTAGGAATTTTTATACGGGTTTAACAATACACATATTAACCCATTTATTATTAAGATGACCTAATGGAATGAAGTCATGCTTATAAAAACAGGGATAAGATAACGAAACAATTTGTTGGTTAATCGTTTGATAAAGAAGGGACACCAAATGAGATTTTGATTGAAGCTTATCGTGTGGGCATGGGTCGTTTATCGATTACAAATTGATGGAGCGCTACTTCGATGTTCATGTTTTTACAAGCTTTTTTGCACCCGACTACCGAAGGATGAGGGTTATGAGTTTGGCACCCTATGTACAGCCTTGGTCAAAAGTATTGAGCATCCCTGTCATTTTAAAATTTTTAAAGAAATGTCTAACAGAAGTGAAATAAAACGTTTTATATTGATTTATAAAACTATTTATTAATAAAGTGTTAATATTTTGTGGGTCCCCTAGCTTTTATAACAGCAGAAATTCTTTTTGGAATTGAGCGTACAATATTTGCATAGTCTTCGGTAGTAATTGAGCTCTATTCCAGGCGCAGGCAACGCTTGAGGTCTTCTTTGTTGCTAATCGTGTGGCGCCTGACTCTCCGCTTTAATAAACCCCATAAATGCTCAATGGGGTTCAGGTCCGGAGACTGGGCTGGCCACTTCAGTAATTCAAGGTCATTTTCCCGAAACCATGTCATTGTGAGGGCCGATTTGTGACATGGCGCGTTGTCTTGCTGGAATTTAACGCTATCCATGTTGGTATCACCAAAAAGTGTTTGAAATGACGGCAGCAACGCAGATTCTAGCACATTTATGTTCTTTGTGGAATTCATTCGGCCCTCGTAAACTTGAAAGCATAGGAATTGGAGTAATCACGTTGCAATGGTTTGAGAGCTATTTGTCGGAAAGAGTCCAGCGTGTCTCAGTAGCAGGTCACTCCAGTGACCCACGGGGTGTTTGTTTTGGAGTTCCCCAGGGTAGCATACTGGGTCCTACTCTATTTTTATTATATATCAATGATATAACATCTCTGTTTACTGACTTTGCCCATACTCAGATACTGTGCTACGCAGATGACACAGCTTTATTGTTTCGGGGTGCCTCCTGGGCCGGGGTAGCACGGCTGGCAGAGGAAGGTTTGGCACGAATTGCTACTTGGCTAGACGTTAATTTACTAACGCTTAACGCCAACAAATCAAAATTCATGTGCTTCCACAAAACAACTGCTTCCAGTCCTCCCATCTCTCTATCACTGCGTATTCATAAATGTGGATTCTCAAATTCCTCTCATTCGTGTCTATCTTCGTGTCCTGAACTTGAACGGCCTCACGTGTATAAATATTTAGAGGTTTTCCTGTATGAAAACCTGTGTTTTCGCCAGCATATCAATAATCTGTCTGGTAGAGTTCGGAAGCTCATTCATATTATGAAATTGCTACGGGAAGGCGCGGATAAAGACACTCTTATGACCGTGTATTCAGCTCTCTGCCAGTCCATCATGGGTTATTGCATCACAGCCTGGGGCGGTGCTGCTAAAACTATTATGATCAAACTTGAACGTGCTCATAGATCCGTGCTAAAAGTCATGTTCCGAAAGCCATTTAGATTCCCAACTGTTACCCTACATTCAAAATCTCAGACCTTGTCTGTCCGTCAACTCTACGTCTCGGGTGTTGTCTCTGCTTTTCACAAGACATTTTCTGCATCTGCCTCGTTGAACAGTCGTCGTGAAGGTTGCTGTTCCGGCCATCAAAACTGCCTTTGCCAAGCGTTTCCGTAAGTTTGCGTTACCCTTCTTTTATCGCCGGGTCATAAAGCATTGCAATCTGTCTTGTGCCCTATATGGGGTAAAGGAAAAGATAAGAAAATGGCTACTTACTCTTGACTACGATGCCACTGAAGATCTCTTAAGCATTCTAAAGTAAATGCAAAGATCAATATACGTAGTTAACACCATAGGCTCCATTATGTAAGAATAAATAATATATTGCTAACTCCCGTTTCCATCATTTACCCTTCCCTCCCTTTTTATCCTAGACCTCAAGTCGGTAACTCTAGATTACTTTAGATCTAGGTACTCTAGATTGCGAGTTCTAATTTGCTTTTATCATCATATTGATTAGATTTATAATAATAGTCTTTTGTTTGTTCACCCTGTATAAGGTACAACTAGAGTTCTAATTTGCTTTCATCATCTTATTGATTAGGTTAATAATAATAGTCTTTTGTTTGTTCGCCCTGTATAAGTTACAACTAGAGTTTTAATTTATTTTCATCATCATATTGATTAGGTTCATAATAATAGTCTTTAATTTGTTTGCCCTGTATAAGTTACAACTAGAGTTTTTATTTTCATCATCATATTGATTAGGTTCATAATAATAGTCTTTAATTTGTTTGCCCTGTATAAGTTACAACTAATCGTTTCCATTAAAGTTACTTTTTTGTATACGGGCCTCCCGCGACACAGGCTTGCCTCGTGCGGGGACCGCCAGTAACGTGTATCTTAATAAGTAAGTGAAATGGCAAATAAATATTTTTGTATTTTCCAACGTAGCGCTGAAACTATTAGTCCGATTTCAACAAAGGAGGTGTCGTATGATTCGTCTTTATAGCCCGATGGTTATAAGCTATGTGACGTCAGATAAAAATGGGAGTCTGACCAGATGCGGGGGTCGAAATCCCCAATGTTAGTAAATATGCTCGTGTGTGGTATCGTTGCAAAGGTCTCCGTTTGTACTTTCCAAAACTGTATAACTTGTCGTCGTTAACCTAACAAACTTTTGTGAAGTTAACGATTATCAAGCTATTAGCAAAAAGGTGTAAAAAATATTAAAAACTAAAACCCAACTCCATAAAAGTCTTAAACAAGCGTTCAGCGTTGATACTTAACTAGTCGGAAGCACCCACCCCATATATCTAGGGTACAATTAGTAACAAGGCCTCCAACTACCTAAGTATCAAAGGAAAATGATAAGGACAAAACGTGAACGGGATAAACTTCCGAAAAGGGAAAACCGAATTTTTTCTTCAATTTTTCTTCAATGTCTGTGCCAAAATCGGTTCCTAAGAGTCCCCTTAAAAGGATTTTTGGCGACTCGCAATATTTTTCAAAATATTGAATTTTTTGAGTCTGCTTGTTTAGCACGCTCCGATATACCTATGTATATGACCCGCTACGCGCTGCGGCTCCCCACGGTACTCTCCAGTAGGGTTAGCACAGGCTTTCTTGTCTAGGTAGAATAGATAAAAAATGACGTAAAAATGACATTTAGGTGTAGAGAGTAGAAAGTTTTCTTCGTTCGAGAACACGGCGTTCGGAAGAATAAGCGGTAGAGATGTTTTCTATTCTACCCTAGATATGAGTCTACCGATGCAAACATGGGGATCAATTTACTCGTTTCTGGACATTTGAGAATAGAAACATTTCTTCTAAAATTGTCTACACCTCTCGAGACCTAGACGACAAAGTCTTTCTTCCCTCGCATCTCGCCATATTTGTATATTTCGTTATATTATTATAATACTCACGGAGAGAGAACGGAGGCTCCTGTAAATAGAACAAAAAAATATAGTCGAATTGAGAACTTCCTTCTTTTTGAAGTCGGTGAAAAACACACTCACATCTTTACATTATCTTGAATGTACGCTATGGGCTTTATGAAGTACCTATAAGATTTCATTACCAGAGTAAAACAATAACATTAAAAAACGTGACTTGCCATAATTGCTAACCATTCAGTACGGAATTTACGTTTGTATACGTGTGTCGTAAAACTCGAGGGAAATTATTTAATTGTAGGTAGAAACTATATTCATGTTTGTAAACAAATAGCCCATACCTAAAGTACTGTTGCAGTGTATTTTTTTACACAACGGTTTCGGAAAGTACAAACGAAGACCTTTGCAACGGTACCACACACGAGCACATATTTACTAACATTGTGATTTTCGACCCTTAGACTAGACCCCCCCCCCCCCCCCCCCCGCTATTACACGCCCATTTTTATCTGACGTCACATAGCCTATAACTTAGACGAATCATAGGACACCTCATTTGTTCGGCTACATCACATCAACATCGTCTAGGGATATTTCATATTTTCTCAATTTACTAAAAATTTGTTATAACATGCAACATGTATATATTTTTGAAAAGCCCGTTTAGTAGACTAGACCATAGAATACAATAGAAATATTTTTATTGTGTAAATAAAATTTTATTCAATAAAAAACAAAATATGAAAAAATTTTACATTTAGGATGTTGTGTTTTTAAAAAAAAATATGCAAAATTATGCGAAATTTCCTGTTTTTTGCAATTATACGAAAAATAAGTAGTCAGTAAAACCACCCATGACGTTACAAACGGTCCTGCAACGGGTTTTCATGCTTTGAATCAAGTTATCAAAGTCTTGCTGCGGGATATTGTCCCAGGTCCTGCTAAGATTCAAAAAAAGTTGCTCTTCAGTCGCGATGTTTGCAGGAAAATGGTTCATAGCCCTTCTTTGGAGCATGTCCCATGCATGCTCTATGGGGTTTAGGTCTGCGCAGGCCAGTTTAAGACCGACACGTCGTGCTCCTGCAGCCAGCTGGTCACCACTCGCGCTGTGTGCGGACGGGCATTGTCGTGCATGAGCGTGAATTCTTGGCCCATTTGTAGTCGATGGGGGTAGACTATTGGTACTAGCACCTGGTTACAGTATTTTTCAGCGGTCATGGTGTTTCTGATCCAAACGAGATCTGTTCTTCCACCAATATGTATTCCCGCCCAAACCATAACTGTCCCACCGCGGTATGGATGGACTTCCTGAGGGTGTTGCAGACGGCTCTCACGACCAGGAACTCGCCATACACGTACTTTTCTTGAATCGGGATGGAAACCGAATCGGGACTCATCGGTAAACAGCACCGCAGACCACTGGTTCTCTTCCCAGAGCAAATGTTCACGAGCCCACTCTAATCTTCGTCCACGATTTCCTCGGCGTAGTGCTGGAGTACGAAGCGGTCTGCGAGCATGAAGGTTGGCTTCATGTAGTCTTCTCCTCACAGTTTGGTCACTCACCAGCAACTGGTGCTCTGACTGGAGCCTTTGAACCAACTGCATTGCCGTAACATTTGGTTGTCTTCTAGCGGAAACTTGCAAAAATCAGTCTTGTCGCTGGGTGGTTATGCGCTTCCCGCCTGGGTGTCTTTCAGCCACTTCACCGGTAGCACGATAACGTGACCATAACCTTGAGATCACGTTTTGTTTTGTTACAATCTCCTCAGCAACACTCAGCTGAGTAGCCCCAGCTTGGAGCATACCTACTGCCCTTAACATTTTATCTCTAGTTAAATGGCGCCGCCGTATGATGCATTTAGTAGTATAAAATCGAAATTAATTAATAACGTGTTTTAAAACTTCAATTTGACACAAAAAATTACCATAAACTATGGAAGATAAATTGTAACCTTCGCTATAGCAATGCCGCGCAAATCTTTTGTTTTTTATTCATTTGTTCAAATTCAAATTTGGAATCATTCAAAAAGGCCTAAAAAATAAGGTTTCTTCAAAAGATTTTAAAACCGGCCAGTATTTTTAGAAATCAAGAACTTTATACAAAATATCCCTAGACGATGTTGATGTGTGTATATATGTACATACAAACATACATACATAGGGTGTCAAACTCATAACCCTCGTCCTTCGGTAGTCGGGTAAAAAGTGGAATATCCTACCATGCTTTGTTTTGTTAAATCTCAAAGGGATTCATTAGGCAGCTTTTTCGACAAAAACTCCCGGGCGGCTTGACTTTTTCCGACAGTTCTAACACTTATCGTTTCCTATATTTCAACCAATTTACACGAAACTTTGTCAAGTTATATACCTAAACCTTCCTCGTTGTTTTTTTTTTCACTTCAATCTTCTGAATTTTAAGTGAAGAAGCGAACAAGAAACCTTGTTAGTTTTCGAGTTGGAGCAAAACTCGTCCTGAGCTTTTTTAACCTTTAGAATCTAGATAGTCTGTTATTTTGTAGAAGTATTTAAATTATTTTATGTCGCTATTATTAGGATCCAGTCGATATTTCTATGAGTGTACAACACGTTTTCATAAATATATTGACATGGTACTGTCGTTATGTTTATTAAGGTTAGAAGTCAGAAGTAAATAACTTTATTTCTTTAAGTTTACAAACCAAGCACTCAGAAATGTCTATAGGTATACTTACCTAATATTATGTAAATACGAAACAAAGTGTTAATAATTTCCACTTCAATATTTTATCCACTAGTCGGAAAAAAGTGAGAAGGGCCGTTATTACCAGACATAACGACTTTTTTATCCCTGGACGTTGGTATAGTGAACTCTGTACAAACCTCGTTAGTTACCTCGCACTAAACACCAGTATTTACAAACCCAACTAGTACACATGCACTAAACTCGAGTGCAGGCGCACTTAGCATATTTGGTATTTAGTTCATATCTGAATTGTACATCAATACATTAAGACAATGAGCGCTTATTGCCTACAATTAACGCCGCGGTCCTCTGAATCTGACCTTGATTTCCTGACCTAGTTTCCTGTTTGAACGGACAGGACGCCATGGTGGTGTTCTTACCTCATTCCTGACTGAAGTTTTCAGGGCAAAAGGCCTACTATTTATATTAAGTATATTATGGCAAATCCCCCCCCTACATGGGAGACCATCCACTCTGGACCGACGACATCGTAGGGGTCGCAGGGAGTCGATGGATGGAGGCGGCTCAGGACCGCTATTTGTGGCGTCGTACGGGGGAGGCCTATGTCCAGCAGTGGACGTGTATGGGCTGATGATGATGATGATATTATGGTATATACATACAATTTATCAGAACTTACTGACTAAATTAAAGAATTTGTATTCTTTAATGTATTCATTGAGTACCCATTTTGGGTGTTACAGTCTGAGAAGGCCAGATACTTCATTTAATAATATGGTACCAAGGTATGTAAAAAAAACTAATGTAAAAATATCAAAAACGTCTCAAAAATCATGCAACATTACCGTGGCTCATAGCACGGAGTCAAAGTAGATCTTGTGGTAGCTCAGAGCAATGATTTGACCCATAAGCATCTGCACGAATAAAATTCAGGATAAATATCCGATACTTAAATCACGCCGCGGCCCCGCGGCATAGAATATCGACCCGGTTCAGGACCGCTATTTGTGGCGTCGTACGGGGGAGGCCTATGTCCAGCAGTGGACGTGTATGGGCTGAAGATGATGTCTTAAATCAATAATCATTAATGATGACATAATTTTATATCACGCGCTGGAGGCTACTTTTTATAAGATTTTATTTAAATTGCAATGTATTTTTGTTCGGGTGGAATCTTGCAACTCAATTTTGGACCAGTTATCCTCAACCGATTGAGCTGATATTTGACATACTTATGTAAGTTCCGTGACAATGCAATGTCACGGTAACATCGAGCTGGTCTGATGATGGAGACCAAAGGTGGCCATAGGAACTTCTAAACGAAACGACTTAACCACGTCGAGTTTGTTTTCTTTGGATTTGTCTTCCCAAGAACTTTAATCCTAGATGAAATAAAAGCTTGTACATACAAGTTTTAAAAAAAAAACATGGAAAAACGCATGGGAAGCCGCCGGAAGAAGACAGTTCGCAATAGAGCTACATTTTGCACTGATGTGAACAAGCTACCGCCGTCTCCCAGACTAAAGTTGTATACAATCTAAGTTTTAGCGTTCGATATTGCGTTATGGGCACGGTGTGTCGAGGGAAGTTGATTTGATTAGAAGCCATTTTCCTTACAATAGCGCCACCACGCTCTAGAAGAGCGCTATAATATCAATAGGATTTAATAAAATCCTACTGATATTATACTGGCTTTTTGTCCCGTTGTTGTAAATTGATTTTTGGCAGAAGACTAATGAATGGAATGAAAATTTGGGATGGATCACGCTGGAATTTCACACAAATAAAAATCTGGACCTACTATTTATTTAAAAAAATGCGTTAGAAGCTGCAGGCTGAAGTTAGTACTAAATAATGCTGGACAATCCACATAGCATCATTTAGCTAGCCCCAAGCTAAGCAGAGCTTGTGTTATGGGTACTAAATGACAGAATACTTAATATATATAATACTTAATTATATTATATAGATAGACATTTTTTATTATACATAGAAAACACATATTTATTTCATTAGATGTCGTTATAGTATAATTTATTATTGCTTAATTAAAATTATACAAGTTACTTATTTATGATTACCTATTTATTTAACAATAGTTATTCGAAAAGGAATGAAGTACCACAATGGATTGTACCACAGAGAAACTGTACGCAGATGAAGAAAGAAAAAAAATTAGACAGTGATTCCTATATGTGTGATGTATAGTGGTTTCTTTTTCACTTCTTCCACTAGTGGACAAAAAATTGAAGTGAAGAGAATATCAATAACACCTTATTTCTTATTTGATAATAATAACTATGTTTATAGTATAAAATTTGACTTGTCTAAGTGCTTATTTTGTAAGCCTAAAGAAATAAAGTTATTGATTCTGATTCTGATATAACGACATAAAAATAACAAATGGTTTGCTGTAAAAGGGCCTAGAATTAATAATATTGTAAGGATTCAAATAAAATTAATATTAAAATACTACATGTCAAGAATGAATGAATGAATGAACACCTTATTGTACTAGAAAATAAATACATTAATAAAAGATCTTATATCTAAACAAAAGGCCACCCTGGGAGAAACGTCATAATAATGCAGCTGTTATGGGCTCTGTCAAAATAAACTAAAATAAAGGTACTCGTAGGTAAGTATCTAACGTACCTATTCCTAATTTATTCGCAGTAGATGTGAGTACAAGGTGCACATGGATAATGTCAATTTTACAACATAGGTTCTCTAGGTTCTGATCATGAGGAGGTGTTTAAAATTATAGTTAAAGCCATATAACAGACAAGATAGGAAAACAACCACGGAATTTTGGAAACAGAAAAGCTGTATAAAAATATATAAAGTTATATTTATAAATACAGTAGAACGCCGTTTATCCGAATCGCTAATTATCGGAATCGGTCCTTGCACAAAATTTTTACCCTCTATAAGGAACTCTACGGAAACGAACTTCAACGTCGAGACAACTTAATCTGATCGAGATGTTCAAGTGAGCGCACGGGGTTTCGTATATTATCTGCCGCGGCATCTGTAATGTATGTAGCTCTATTATTGTTGTGAATTTTTATATGTACTTTGTATTTTTGTTAAGGCCTGATGGGGTTGCAACTTACTCTGATCGAGATGTTCAAGTGAGCGCACGGGGTTTCGTATATTATCTGCCGCGGCATCTGTAATGTATGTAGCTCTATTATTGTTGTGAATTTTTATATGTACTTTGTATTTTTGTTAAGGCCTGATGGGGTTGCAACTTACTCTGATCGAGATGTTCAAGTGAGCGCACGGGGTTTCGTATATTATCTGCCGCGGCATCTGTAATGTATGTAGCTCTATTATTGTTGTGAATTTTTATATGTACTTTGTATTTTTGTTAAGGCCTGATGGGGTTGCAACTTACTCTGATCGAGATGTTCAAGTGAGCGCACGGGGTTTCGTATATTATCTGCCGCGGCATCTGTAATGTATGTAGCTCTATTATTGTTGTGAATTTTTATATGTACTTTGTATTTTTGTTAAGGCCTGATGGGGTTGCAACTTACTCTGATCGAGATGTTCAAGTGAGCGCACGGGGTTTCGTATATTATCTGCCGCGGCATCTGTAATGTATGTAGCTCTATTATTGTTGTGAATTTTTATATGTACTTTGTATTTTTGTTAAGGCCTGATGGGGTTGCAACTTACTCTGATCGAGATGTTCAAGTGAGCGCACGGGGTTTCGTATATTATCTGCCGCGGCATCTGTAATGTATGTAGCTCTATTATTGTTGTGAATTTTTATATGTACTTTGTATTTTTGTTAAGGCCTGATGGGGTTGCAACTTACTCTGATCGAGATGTTCAAGTGAGCGCACGGGGTTTCGTATATTATCTGCCGCGGCATATGTAATGTATGTAGCTCTATTATTATTGGTAATTTTTATATGTACTTTGTATTTTTGTTAAGGCCTGATGGGGTTGCAACTTACTCTGATCGAGATGTTCAAGTGAGCGCACGGGGTTTCGTATATTATCTGCCGCGGCATATGTAATGTATGTAGCTCTATTATACTGCACATCACATTGCCGAGTCGATTGCCGATTGCCATCGCGGACTTTGTAGATCTTTAAAAGAGATGTTTTTTTTTGTTATATCTCAAAGGGATTTGGCCGCGTTTTCGATGAAAGCTCCCACGCGGCTTGACTTTTTCCGACACTTCCAACAATTATTGTTATATTTCAACCAATTTACACAAAATCTTGACAAATGCTATACCTACCTTAACCTTCGTTATGAATCTATTAGTCACTCAATCTATCATCTATCTCACTTAATCTATTAGTTAAAATTTAAAATATATGTTTAGTTAAATACATATATAACTGCATGAAAATCCGTTCAGTTTTGAGTTTATCGCGAACAGACAGACAGACGTGGCGGAGGACTTTGTTTTATATTATGTAGTGATATACTTATCGCAAAATGTTTAAGATCCGTCAGGCGCCGCCGCCGCAAGCTTGTTTGCGACCTTGGTGGTATAAAAATAAAAACGTCAAGTGCGTTGGACTCGCGCACCGAGGGTTCCGTACTAATAAGACCTTGTTTCTTGCAGAATTTCATGATTCTAGGTCAACGGGAAGTACTCTATAGGTTTTCGGTCCAAGGTGAGAATCAAAGATTTTTACCTTTACTTGTGCTATAAGGCCTTGCTTCTGAGGGGGCACCCATACAATACAATAATAAAAAAAAACTTTATTGTACACCACGAAGAAAACTTTAAAAATATATGTACATTACAACAAACATGTACAATGGGCGGCCTTATCGCTTAGAAGCGATCTCTTACATACATACATACATACACACATACTTCTTGTGCTTCTTGCAAATTTATTGATTCTAGGTCAACGGAAGTACCATTTGGGTTTTCGGTCCATCGCGAGAATCAAAATATTTTTTTATGTGAATAAACCAAAAATTTACCATATATATAAGACCATGCTTCTTGCCAAATTTCATGATCCTAGGTACCCTATAGGTTTTGTGTGCATGTGATTCCCCCTGTAAGAAACCCTAAAAACATCTTATGGCGTAGTTGTCTGATTTAAATTACCTATAGCATGTATTTTCATTTACATATAGCATGTACCTATATTTATATACATATGTAAGAAACACAATAGATCAACAGTCTTAATTTTGCAATATATGTATAAACAGAAATAATCTGGAACTTTAAAAAAAAAAACTATTTTCTTTGTATTTTTTCGATTTTCTGTGTAAGTTTTAGAAATTAACTAGCTGACCCACTTGCGATTTCATTCGCGTGGCGTGGTTTGGTGTAAAAAAGGTTCTTGAGATCAGCTGGAACCCTATTGAAAGACCCCCATTTTATCCTTTAATTGGAGTTTTTTTGGAAAATCCTGAAACACGTCATTAAGTTTTTTTTTATTTACTCATAAAATTTAAGTTGAAATTCGAAGCCAAACTACGAATCTCAAACTTCAATAGCCCGTCTTACCCCATTTTGTGGATTATTCTGAAAAATCCTGAAACACGTGTTCAATATTTTTATATTCTTAGCATTCTTTGTAAGTTTCGAGCAAACTGGGCCACTGGCTAAAGAGTTACATAAAACTCCAAAAATCAAACCCCCTTTTCACCCTCTTAGGTATTTCCAAAAATCCCTTCTTAGCGGAATCCTATAAACGTAAAAGGTATTAAGAGTGTGCCATAAGCAATTTAGTGTAAGAAATCGTTATTTATCGCAGAATCTGTGAAAGCTACTACCTTCCAATTTAGGGAAATGATACTTTGAACTTTTATCTTGAATTACGTGTTTTAAAAACACGATTAGTGAACATTTTCTCGATAAAATATTATTTTGAAAAATACATGTTTTGCACAAATTTTGCTATTTATCTCAGGAACAGCACATTTTATTTGTTGGGTTTTTGTTTTGTCAAGAAAGCTTGAAGTATTTCTTGAGATATGTCTTTTAATTTTTCGATTGGTTGTTTAGTTAACTTGTAATTAGATAAAAACTCATTTTTTGCGCTTCCGCCTTTCCAAAAACGTATGCTCTGTCCCGCTCCTATGAACGCAACATCCTATTGCTATCCTTTTTACAGAATGGCGCGCAATGCGCACTCTTAATGCGATAAAATAGGTGGCGGCGCTAGTTTGGGTCAGGGTACCTTAAGGTATCATTTATGCATAGCATGTCACTGGCGCGGTACAATCGGGTACAATGCATGTGCAATCACAATCACAGCACGACTGTATGTATGCGATTCAATATATGCGATTCAATACAAACGCAAGTTCCGGACGTATAGATTGTAATCCTAATGAAAGTATAACAAACAATACGAATGTTATTAAAATGGCATAAGTAGGTACATTAAAATTCTACGAAATGTTTTCCTGGTAATTCTGCACACGCAGTTGTCACTAGCTTCTCTTATTAACCGATTTCGAAAAAGGAGGTGGTAGTACCACCTCCTTTTTTGTTTGTTATTATGTACATACGATCTGTTACCCACGGTTTAAACCGCGATAAATACGAATTTCACATTTCTGAAAGAAGGAAAGACGAATCCTGACTTCACGCCCGCCCGCGCCATAACTAAGCAACCAATCGAATTGATTTTATGCATAGAGTTAGTTAGGACATAATGTGGCGTGCTTTAATAAACGATAAACGGGCTTCAAATTCCCTTACTTTTAAACTTATTTTAAGTTTTGCGAGATAAATACTAATCCCCTGGGGATAAAAAATTTATGGGACGCCTTTGGGATCATTTTCTATACAATAGAATTTTCAAAATTGGTCCATAATTGGCGGAGATATCACGTAACATATATAAATACAAAACAAAAAGAAAAAAAAAACATACAGACGAATTGTAAACCTCCTTCTTTTGAAGTCGGTTAAAAAGTAGCGTAATAATGTTTTCTCTCCATCCTTTCAACTAAATCTATGCCAAAAATCAAGTCAATTGGTTGCTTATTTAGGGCGTGAAAAATGGCCAATCAAACAAACACATTTTCACATTTATAATATTAGTTAGGATGTTGTATTCTCCGAAGTGTTTTTCTGGTAATTCTGCACATGCAGTTATTTATAATAGTTCAAATGGTTGTTATAATATAATGGAATGTCACATGTCACAATGTATTCTTTTCTATTGGACGTGCAATATCTTAAAATTTAAAATAATTGCTAATAAAATAATAAGTAAAATGCACAGACAAATAAAGAAAGAATAATCTTAATACAATCATTTAAAAGAGTCAATGTTATATTCCTACAATTTATTGGTCATAAATTCAGAGTAATAGCATTTTTTTGTCAATAGTTCAGTAACCTTCCTCCGAATCGGAGTACAGTAATGTTTCTTTCTGCTGTATGATTTGTGACCAGAATTTTTTATTTATTTAATTAATATTTATTTCCAGCTATGTGCCTTATCCAAGAAACTGGACATGACGGAACGACAGGTGGAGCGATGGTGGCGCCACCGTCGCAGCCAGGACAAGCCATCCACGCTGGTGAAGTTCTGCGAGAATATGTGGAGGTGCACATTCTACTTGTTCAACTTCTGTTACGGGTTGTACATTCTTTGGGACAAGGAGTGGCTGTGGAACGGCGATATGTGTTATATCGGGTATCCTCATCAAGTAAGCTCTTTAGTGTTATGCTAGCCTGGTACTTTTATTTTAACCGACTTTGAAGAAAGGAGGAAGTTCTATGTTAAATAATGCTGGACTATATTTTTGGCGCTGGTTTTGGAGGTCTGGAGGACGTACTTGGAAGACCTGGTATTCGATTTTACAAGTAGGTACGTGCCATCGCTAGAACAAAATAAAAAATCAAAAAATGTTAGGTAACTAATGAGTACACTTCTATGTCAGTTAAGTTAGTCATTTCTTTTCAAATGCGTCAATATTCGATACAAGATTTTTTGGACATAATGTTGAATATATTTAGAATGTTTGCAACGCGACAGATTTTCGAATAAAGGCTTCTAACAAGCATAAAAAAGTCGCTTCAAAATGACTCGATTTGGTGGTCAAAATTAGTTGCACTCTCATTTAAAGATCATTACGTTTTTTGAAAAACTAAACCGCTACAAACATAGCTATTTTTCATCCGATTACGTATGGAAAATTTCAATAAGATCGGGGACATAGTTTCCAAATGAAGCGGTAAGTACGTTTGTATGGGGGCTAATGCTATCTGCACCGTTCTTAAACAGGTATCTCATCCACACTAACCATTCCAGGGTCTAACAAACGACATCTGGTGGTACTACATGATATCCTCGGCCTTCTACTGGGCACTCACCTTCTCTCAATTCTGGGATGTGCGTCGTAAGGACTTCTGGCAGATGTTCGTTCATCACATCGCTACGATTGCCCTTCTGTCTTTCAGCTGGGTCTGCAATCTATACAGGTAAGTCTGAGTAGCGCAAGAATGTAGTCGGATGTACCTACGAAGAAGTGCATGAGGAAATCATGAGCGCCGGAATTTTATTGAATCTCCTAAGCTGTTATAGTGAAATGGCATATTCAATAATTATTTCAACCTACGAACAACAAAAGGAATAGGTTTTTAATTCGATGATTCTTGTTCTTTTATTTTAGTTCTAATTTTCAACCATTATCATACGATCAGTGCCCTAAAAATGCTGTCTTTCACCCTTCCAGGATCGGTACTCTAGTCCTACTACTCCACGATTGTGCAGATATATTCCTCGATGCTGCGAAGGCTGCGAAATACGCTGCGTGTCAGAGGTTGTGTGACTGCATCTTTGCTGTGTTTACGGTGCTTTGGATTGTTACCAGACTGGGATATTACCCCTTCTACATTTTACGGAGGTGAGTTATATATTAACCGCTACCTATAAGATCGAGACACTAAGTACCCAATGACTGCAGATATTTTCTTCGACGCTGCAAAGGCTGAAAATTACTCTGCGTGTAAAGAACTGTGTGACTGCGCTGTGTTTACCGTGCTGTGGATTGTTACCAGACTGGGATATTACACCTTCTGTATTTTGTGGAGGTGAGTTTAATAGGTTGTATTCGTTGAGCGCTACTTACTGCGTAAATAGTTACATACATCCCTACTGCTAAGGCTGCGAAATTCCCTGCGTGTCAGAGCCTGTGTCATCTTCGCTGCGTTTACAGTGCTGTGGACCCCTTTTATATCTTATGGAGGAGAGTTTAGTACAAAGCCCTATAGGATCGAGACACTACCTACTCCATGGCTTTGCAGATATATTCATCGTCGCTGCGAAGCCTACCAAATACGCTGCGGCTGTGTGATTGTATCTTTGCCGTGCTCTGGATTATTACCAGGCTTGGATATTACCCCTTCTATATCTTATGGAGGTGAGCTTAGCACAAAGCTCTATACTATAGGATCTAGACACTACTCCATGGCTTTCCAGATATATTTCTGGAGACTGCGAAATACGCTGCGTATCAGAGGCTGTGTGACTGTATCTTCGCTATATTTACGGGGCTGTGGATTGTTACCAGGGTATTTAATAAATAAGGTACCCTTCTATATTTTGTGACGTTCCGAAGTAAGATTACGGGAATCGATGTCGCAACCTTTTTCGTCTCAGTTGGATCGTTCATTGCGCTACAGATATCGTCAAATGAACTCAATTTCTGTAGATTTTTACTCTAACCCAGTTTGATTGCATTGCAGCACGTTGATCCGAGCGCCCAGTATCCTGCCGATGTTTCCTGCGTACTACATCTTCAACTTCTTGCTGTGTCTGCTGCAGGCACTGCATCTGCTGTGGACCTGGCTCATCCTGCAAGTCGTCTACAAGACTATCAGTGCTGGGAAGGTGAGAGAGATAGATAATACTCGAGTTCTAAATGCTTAGAACAGAGGAAGTATAAAGGGCGGCCTGGTCGCTATGAGTGATCTCTTCCTGGTAACCTTTTCATCCCGAACTGGACATGTAAGAACAATATGAATAAATCTATATAATTAAAACACAAACTTCAACAACGCATAATCTCACCTAATGTCTAGCATAAAAATTTTGAAATTTGAATTATGGCTTTCAAAACCAAAAATTGTTTCGATCTTCTGTACTTTGCTTCGATGATACCAATGACGTTAAATATTTTCCACCAATATACCTTGGGTTTTTTCAACCCCTCTTAGTATACAAAAATATCCAGATTTTTGAAGTTATAGTAGTATAATATCATATCACTAACGAAATAATTTATTGTCTTTAGACGAGACATCTCGACAAGTGTGTAACATCGATTTTGTATTCAAACAGATCTCTGTTGGTTTCAGATGGAGGGTGACATCAGAAGTTCGAGTTCTGAGATGAGTGATAGCTCGCATCAATCCAACAATGGGACGCCTAATCGAATGAATAATAAAAAGTAAGTACATTTATAAAAGCTTGCGCGATTACCTTTTTTTCATGCAATAATAATTATACAGCCACAATAGAAGACGTTGGTTGTGCAACCAATCGGACTATGCTTTGCCGACGTATTTTGAGCTGCTGAATCAAAATCAAAAGTCAAAATTAAGATACTGTATAAAAAGAATTGTACGTAAACGAAGTGTTTGAAACGTGTTGTCGTTATATAATAATTATGGCGTGTTTTAAAAAACGATAAACCGACTTCAAATTACCTTACTATTACACTTATTTTAAGTTTTGCGGGATAAATACTAATCCCCTGGGTATAAATTATGGGACCCCTTCGGGATCATTTTCTATACAATAGTGAAAGAATTTTCAAAATCGGTCCATAATTGGCGGAGATATCCCTTAACATATGTACATAAAAAAACAACATACAGACGAACAGAGAACCTGCTCCTTTTGAAGTCTGTTAAAAAAGAGGTCAAATTACGATTTTTTTCTTTTTTCGCTAAATATACGAGTTCAGCTGGGCCTGGATCTATTTTTTGGTTCCTACGGTGTTAATACTTCTAACCTTATGTGAATATGTAAATATCTAAGGATGATAAAGCCAGCGGACCCTCCCAAAGCGATCTAGTAGACGCGTATGTTTTTAATAAATTTTTTGAAGTTAAAAAAATGGTACACTGGATCTTAATATTCACTTTTAATATCAATTCAGCAGCTAAAAATACGTCTGAAAAGTAAAGTCCGATTCGTCGCGCAACCAAATTTTTTTGTGTGGCTTTGTTATCCACGCTAACGTCACTTATCCAGGCCTCCAGGATACAAAAAAGAAACCGCGCCCACTTTAAAAAAAATTACCTATTGGCCTTCATCAAAACTTTCAGAGGCTAATTCTTAAACGTCTCTGGTTGTTGCAGGGACACATAGGGGTTAGCGCGGCGCCCGGCACTCCGCCATAGGTCACGGTCGCGCATCAGGACAGCTAAACACCCTCCTCGACTTACACTTTGACACTGACACGTGTCGTGCCTTGACAAGTGACGCTTGGGATCTTTGGGATGTTTTGGGGATGTTGTGACATCGATGATTGTTAAATTCTGTAAAACATATATAATTATTTGCATATAATACGCCTAAATGAGAGGTACGAGATTTTCACAAATATTTGACACTGACATTGTGACGCCTTGACGACTGTCAGAAGTGGCGTTTCTGAACTAAGGAAAGAGTTTAACTTGTGAAAAACAATCATATATATTCGTATAGGTACGTCTATTTAGGCATACAGTATACCATGCTTATAAGTCACATCGCCAATACTCGTTTGCGCAGAATAGCGCAACCTAACACCGACTAAAACCGAATGTCTTTACCAATGAAATACATATCTTATTGCTTTACGTTAAGATTTTAAATACAAGAATAACAATGACACGTGCTATCTCGTTCACATGTCTTTTTTTACCAACGAAATACAGACCTTATTGCTTTACATTAAGATTTTAAATATAAAAATAACAATGACTCGTGCTATCTCGTTCACATGTCTTTTTTTACCAACGAAATACAGACCTTATTGCTTTACATTAAGATTTTAAATACAAGAATAATAATGACTCGTGCTATCTTGTTCACTACTCCGCCAGGCAAATACCGACTGCCGAGACGCTGCGACGCAGCCAACCCGCAAAAATTACGCGTACGCAACAACCAATAGCGGACGGCAACATATCACGTGTGGCGCGCTATAATTGGTTCAAAAATAAGACTTGTAAACGTGATAGTACTTGTACACATGTACGTTTGTAGGAAACTGACGTAACGTTTTCTACAAACGTTACGTCGGTCGGTATCGTTTGGAGACTTAGGTACTTAAAAGTGTTGTTTTTCCTCTTGGTGCATTTCGTATAAGTATAAAATATATCAAAATTGAGACTTAACTCGAATTTCCATTTAAAATTCTTATTCCCGAGGCTACTATCAACTATTTAGTATTTATCATAATTATCCTAAGGTAATATATATTTATCGATATACCTCGAAAGAACGGTGCAATACTTAGTGGTCTCTTAACGAAAATCGAACAATTTAAGGGCTTTACCTTACATACTAAAGTAACTTTTCGCATTCTACTGCTTGAGGTCGTCCATTAATCACGTGAGGCTCGAAAGGGGGGAGGGGTTCGTCAAAAATCACGAAATATCACAAGAGGGATCGGGGCGGTAGTGAGATATCACGTGTATTTATTTTGTCGTTGAACGCGCGATTTCTTCAAGTGATTATTGGACGACCCCTTTCTAAGATTCATAATTCTAACTTTTGTCAATTCCTATAGTTTAAGAGTTATCGTGGGTGATCTTTATAATCTAATTGTTTTTGACTTAAAATCTTTTGAAATAGCAAAATTTATATTGAAATTATCTATCCCGTGTTAGGAATTGGATTGTTAAATATTCATTTCAGAAATAGGCCAAAACGTGAATGAATTAGAAACGTTCATGATAAAATTATGATAAACTAAAGAATTTGGCGTGCTAATCTTTTTGGTTGTATCCATATTTTATTAGATTTATGAGGCTACTAAAATTACTTAACAATAAATAATTTAATAGTTATGATGATGATAAATAAATAAATAATGCTGAACAATTCACACAGCATCATCTAGCCCCAAGCTAAGCAGAGCTTGTGTTATGGGTACTAGATAACTGATATACATAATAACAATATATTACATAGATAGATATTTTTTATTATACATAGAAAAACGACCAGAACACCCTGAACAAATATTTGCAGATCGTACAAACATTTGTCCCGAGGCGGGAATCGAACCCGCAACCTTCTGCGTCGCAGGCGGACCTTCACCCACCGCGCCACATCGGTCGTCAAATATAAACGAATGATAGGTATATAAACTTACCTAAAAATATCCTAAATAGTTGTTTACAAATAATTCCCATTGTATTTTAACAATTTATCGTGTTAATATAGTTTTAATGGAAATACTCAGATAAATTTTTATCTGAATGGAAATATCATTAGATAATAATAATAAGATAAATTTCCATAGTTTCCCCCATAGCCCAATTATCCAGTCCATCCATTCGCCACATTAACACGGCTTTTTTGTTATTTTCATTTTCCTTTGCAATAGTCTCTGCACCTGGCGGATATCATCTTCGGGTGTATCATATTGTGCAACCAAGGATGATACCCGCTATGTGTAGCTCTCGCCTTTAGATTAATTCTCATAAAGGGCCTCTGTGCTGTTGGCTTCGGCTCCACGCATGCCTCCCAAAGGACCGAGTCACTATATGGCCCGTGATCATGGAAATAAGATAAATTTAAATGTATATAAGGTGTTAGTCTAATTAGTGCACAATATCGCGGGGGGATATTCTGTTGGTGCCACAGCATAATATAAAATTAACAAACAAATCCAAGGTCAATATTATACCTATCCAATAAAATTATACAAACCCTTATTTTGCAAGTTCTGAACATTATACTTATACTACAGTCCCTCCAAACAGATGATTGGCATACATTATAGAGGGCATTGACCGTGCGGCGCGGTCCACTCGAGTGAACTCATTGTCAGTCTGTTTCGTGATCACGTATAGCTCTGTCACTTTCGCATGGGGGCGGGTCCAGTGAGGCGACAATGACCGCAAGGCATGAAAGAGCAGTCGCCCTATTTTGGGATGGCTAAGTACGTAGTGAAAGTTAATATGTAGCAACAGGTGAGTAACCTCCAGCGGTATTGTGCACTAATTTGAGTAACACCCTGTATATACTGCTTAAAAGCAGTATTAATTTGCCTATCTATACTTATAAAAACATTCACTTAAAAAAGCCCGCCCTACCTACTTGAAATTACATTGGTGCTAATAATTTTGGTAGAATAGTTATTGTTTTATTTAACTAAATGTAAGAATTATTAAATTTCGTTAATTTTCTGTCAAATGTGTATTAAATAGTTATGCAGCATACTTAATTTTGTTAAAATAAAGTTGATGACGTTTTTTGATCACATAATAATTCCTAAGACTTTATTATTATGTTTTATCGAAGCTTAAGATTTTCTGGTCATAGGTTATTTTAACTATGACCTTCGACCTAGTCTTAAAAATTTAAATTCATGACCAGACTAGAAAATTATTTTCTTGATTATTGGCCTGATTAACATAATTAATATAAATACGTTGTAATGCCAAATTTTCAAGTACTACGGTTTTGTTTACCAGCCATTATGTAATTATTTTATTAATTATTGAGGTCAGAGTGCTTTATGCTTAAACATTAGGTTTTATTAACATAGCCTTTTCAATTAATATTGTGTAACTTTATTCAGCAAATAAATTATCAAGGTGAATTTAAAGGACGTCCATTTCTTATGATAAATACATATCACTCACATGAATATTTATGCAAGTATCAGTACCACAAGACAAAATAGCTTGATTTACCGTTTTAAAATTTCAACAGTACAATATTCAGCTTTAACGGTATTGATTTGAAGTTAAATTGAAAAGAAAGTACTCCCTAAACATTAAAAATTTCCACACCTTACACCTTGTGGAAATTTTGCTAGTAATACAGTTAACCAAAGTGTTCTTATGTTCCTTCTTATTCTTATAAAATGCGCCTTATTTCTATAACGTAGTACCTATAATAATAATAAGATAAAATTGCATATCCATCCTACATCATGTGACGTTTATAACGTTGACTTTTACACTGCATTGTTATTAATTCTGCTACCATCCTGTTGCTTTTGATTTCGATTGTAAAAATCTAATCAGCCAAATGAAATTTAGTATTTTATAACATTTTATAACTGAATTTAGCAAATTCTACATATTTACATTCTAAATAAAAATTGTTGCCATTACATTGGTGTCATCTAGTTCTATCTAACAAGAAAATCTTATAAAAAAATATTTGCTGAATATATAATGTAACTGGGTCAGATACGCCTGGTATTTTATACCATACTTTTGGCTCTATGGTTTTTTACTGTATTGAACGCATTTTAGTTTTATTTGGGACCATATACGAAAAGTATTGTACCTCTGAATCTCGCTGTGATTCTGTTATATAAAGAGTTGAATTGTTGCATAAAATATATATATATATCGGTTTTAATATAATACTTGTGCCTGAATATGTGTGTATTACAATATTATATTAGTCTATTAAGATATCAATTTATATATTATATTCTCTTAGAGATAAGTGCTTACAGGTGCTAAGACGTAAGCCTTAAGTTATATCACAGAGGTATGTAGGTATTGATAATAAGAATGTAATCGAGTCCAATATGCAATTTACAGCGATTTTTAATCACTTTATGGCCTTATTAGAAAAATTTTAAGTTTTGATTATGCATATCAAGATAATTTATTATTTTTAGTAGAATAATAAAAATGATTTTTTATTTTTGGCAAAAAAATACCATCATTAATTTAATATACTTACCTACCTACCTAGTTAGTTAATTATCAATATTATATATTTCATTCATTATTTTAAGAATAATGTATGAAAATCCGTTAAACTGTCACAAAATATATTAATACTATTACCATAATCTCAACCGTACCACCTCATCTAAATATCTGTTAAAGAAAATTTCATATCATTGAATATAAGTTAATCAATACTTAAACTACCTACACATAATTTTGCATTTAGAAATACTTGTGTAAAATTATATTTGAGAAACGCATAACCAAAATAATATTTTTTGTAATTTTTCATATTTTATTTGTGTTGTTCTTGAATTTTATAAGCAGGCAAAAAGTTGATAAAGTTGGATTTGAACCCGATCCCGCTGATTGAGGAACGTAGGTTCAAATCTTGCCAACACTGACTTTTTGACATATTTTTTGACATATTATTAAGTACCTATTCAATTATAATAGCTTTTATAGCGACGTACAATACGTGTTGCATTCAGTTAAATAGATATAATATTGATTTGTTATTTCATATGTAATATTAAAATAAGTTCATAGAAAACGGCTTAATATTTTTTAAACACTTTGATATGTAAAATATATCATTGTAAAATTTACGTTATGGTCTTGTTATTTTTTATTCCAAATTAAGTGTTGCTTACGGAAGGTTAACAATATTTATAATTTGTTTACGTAGCTAATTACGAGTACATACGATGTCGTACCTACTATAGTTTTTTTTACACAGCTAGGACGGTATGAAATTTTTAACTACCTTTAAGAAAGACTACAGACGTTATGTACCATGAAATTTATTAGCAATCTGATTTCTATCTCAGATATACCTAAAAAATATTGGGCCCCTCGACCCAAATAGCGGCGCCGCCCCCAATTTTACTTTATTATTAAGGTAAACAAAAGAATTTCAAAATCAAAACTGGGCAGTTTTTGATATCTATCTTAAGCTCTTTTTAATGGCTCTGTAATTGTTTGATATAAATCATGGACTTTGAATTATTTCACTGCCGTAATTATGGGTATTTTAGTTTAAATTGCGTCGTATTTTTTTTTATTATCGTTTTTTGTAAATTAATTAATTTTATTTTGCTTTAAATTGCTTTTGGTATAAATTGCGTTGTTCCAAGTCTATGACTAGATAGATAGATCTAGATGCAGTTTCAGTGGTTCACGTATGAAAGGGTAACAAACAACCACTTTAATAATTATATAGGTATATAGCTACCATTACCACCTACCATTAGAAATGCTAAAAACTAATTCAGTCTAAAATTGTGCGCCTTTGCATAGAATATTAGCAAAACCATAGACCTAGAATTTTTATGAGCAAAACACAATACTATGTAACTAGGATGCGCAATGGCGCCAGTATATCCCGCATTTTGATATGCAGGTAAGTAGATGACCTACTATAAAACTGTGGTTTCTATGTTTCTCTCTACAGAGCCCTATACCAGTTGAGCCCTACACGTCTCCAGTTATTTTGGTCATGAACATGATGCTTGTGGTGGTATTCTCGCTGACCGTTATGTGGAGCTGGCTGATACTGCAGGTCCTGATTACAGCTGTTACCGATGGACGGGTGACTATATGCTCTTGCTGTTCTACCTACTCACGCAACACTTGCATTTACAGATTTTTCTAAAACCTGTAGCAAGCTCCGGTGTTTCACATATTGGTTTCACATCACTGAGCTCCTTTAACAAAGCCATTTAATTTAGCCATTTTGGCGCTGAGTGTTCGCATGAGCGGGGCGGCGGCAGCGGCGGCGGCAGCGGCGGCGGCGCGCGGCGTGACCTGACGGTCTATGGGACTAATACATAGACTTGACTAATATTACGGTTCTCCTAATGTTGATACGCCTCAACTCAACTGATGTCAATTTTATTACAGAGACAGGATATTTAGAATAATTTGTTATGTTCCTAACAAATAAATACATTATTCATGGAAACATAGGTACCTATAAGCAAAACATCGCCTACAGTTCGTGTAATTTTATTAATTTATGTGTCTATTAGTTAAAACGCTCCTGTAGCCCGGGCTCTTATGAGACCGGTGGGTGGGGCCCACCGGTCTCATAAGAGAGAGCCCGGGAGCCCGGGTGTCCTCGGGAGCTCCACACACACATACTTACATTTTAAAAAGTGAGAGTTATAAATTCGGTATAAATAGGTTTTTATTAAGTAATATTGTTTTATTTAATGTCAGATCTCCTAGAGCCCGATTACGCCAAACACAAATATTATAATCATTTACACATTGTATTAAAATAATATTAAACTATGCTTTCCGTTTGGTGAAATTGGCTTTAAACGTATCCCGAGTTTGGGCGCCGGGAGGTGCGACACAGTTTTAAACTTATGCGCTTTTGAGTGTTCCATTGTATCTTAGCAGTATTTTTTTTTTATTCCAAATAAATAAATTACAAATATAACAATTTTGAGATGACACTAGAATACTTAGGTATGGTTTCTTTAAATAATCGTTTAAGGTAAAAAAGTGTCTGAAGCTCTCAATCTGACGATAGCGATGGCTCTATCTACAATAGTACCATCGCTATCTACAATAGATGACGTATCACAGAAAGGAAAAAAAAATGACACTTCTACATTAAGGGTTACCCGACTATAATCTGTCTGCAATAGGTTTGAAAACAAGTAATATTTTATATATTTCGTTATTAACCGTCTTTATATTTAGTTTGAACGTACCTACGTTACGCGTAACGTAACGTAGGTACGTTATCCCCGTTATTGTGCATTTTTTTATCGTAAATAACACTACGCTAAATGATAGCGTGAATAACGCGTTATGGGCGTTGATTTCTTTGGGTCCTAAATAAATTAATAAATTGGTGTGCTTGCTACTATAATAAATAATGTTGCACAATCCACACAACATCATCTAGCCCCAAGATAGGCAGAGCTTGTGTTGTGGGTACTAGATAACTAATATAGGTACATAATACAATATATTACTTATATAAATATTTTCACTATACATATAAGATACCCAGAACACCAGAGACTAATATTTGCAGATCGTACAAACATTTGTCCCGAGGCGGGAATCGCACCCGCAACCTCCTGCGTATGCAGTTTTTATTTTCTCATATTTCATAAATTGAGCTCGTCTTTTTGTAACCTAACTATCATTTGTCATTTGCCCATCCACTCCCATCCCCAAAGGCCACCTGTATGTATATAAATGGCAACATTACACATTATTGTTTCCGCCGGAGGAAGGGCAACTAAATAGTGGTGGCAATTTTACATAGAGTAGGCAATTTTACCTCGGAATTTTACTGAAGTCACTGTCACTTTACTACATTCATTCACTCTTCATTCATTATTCCTCATTTATTCACTGTATCGTTCCGTTCGTGACTCAGAGTGAGTGATTGAAATTACAGAATTTCGGGTCTCACTTTCGCTTGGTTCGTGTGTGTTTGATTGAATAATTTTCTAAATTTCTAACTCAATTATTGCAATAAAAAACTAGTGTGTGAGAGAAATAAAATGATAAAACCGCTACTTGACATATTTTGGAACGAAGAGGTGTGGCTGCCGGAGAATACAACATGGAAAGACTTAGCTCCAGGCCCCGACAAGGCTGTGAGATACACCGACCACACGCACGTTTTCTACCCCATACCGTTAGCATTAGTTTTTATGGTGGTGCGATGTCTACTAGAAAAGTAAGTACACATTCAATTACTTACCACCATAGAACTAATCACCTGTGAAGGCCAAACGATAACCTATAACCTGTGATTACATCTCTAAATGACTCTTCTGCTAGCTCCCCATCTCAGTTCTTATTTTGAAATTCTAAAGAAAAGTAAACAGAAACAACTGAATATTTATACTTTTACGCAGGTAGAGATAGAGAACTGGCAGTGTACATTACGTTATTAGAATAAAATCGTTCAGGCAAACAATTTTAGCGGCATTTTTCCTATAAGGCCTTGCCTCTTCCTGTTTCCTGTTCATTGAACACCATTGCATTTGAAATAAGCTTCTGTATCTTCAAGTCTTATAATAATACCTCCTACAAACTCATGCCTGATACCTCAGTAAACATAGGAAAATGTAGGCCATTACCACTGTCCACCCACTTTATATTAGCTGTGTACATAGTTAAGTAGGTAGATAAATGCATAATTTTAAATTAGCTATAATCATACTAATGTTTATTCATGACTCACATGACCTGCCAACTAACTTTTCTATATTCTTGTATCTTTTATTGTAAATGCTAAGAAAACTAGGCAGAAGCTACAAGCAAAGATGTGGGTTGGTGCTAATAAAACAAAGGGCACACACAGCATTATCACTGACTTAAATACCTGTTCTTATATTAATGTTTATGTGGGCATGTCTTAAAAAAATATCATAACCAGTAATTGAATACTTAAGAAGGTAAGTTCTTACGTTCCCCATACAAACATACTTTCCACTTCATCTGGAAACTATGTCCCCGATCTTATTGAAATTTCCATACATAATACGCGGTTTAGTTAGGGCAATATTGAAATGAGAGCAAAACTAATTTTGACCACCAAATCGAGTCATCTTCAAGCGATTTTATATGCATTATAGACACCTTTATTCGAAAATCTGGAGCACTGCAAATATCCTAAATATATTCAACATTATAAATAATCAAAAATATTTTTGAAATAAATCATTTATTCAAAATTAATCGGAACATACGAAAAAATATTAAAAAATTGTGCCAACACCAAGCACACAGCCACATGACAGCTTCGTATTAGATGGTTAGACACGCTCCCCATTTCATTCTACATGAAACAACAACAAATCCGCATGGGAAAATCCGTTTCCGTTTGGGAGAGGTTCGTAGCCTTCTTAAGTCTTGCACAATATTAGCTGATTATACCTAATGCCGCAGAAGGGAAAAAATCTAAATATAATGCAATAATGACCTATCTTCTGTTTATGGTATCACTCATGAGAATTTTTAAGATATACTCAATGTTTTTCTAATAAGATGCCTTCCCAATTATTACTGTATTATGTATATCAGTCATCTAGTAGCACACAAGCTTGCTTTTAGCTAGCTAGATGATGCTGTGTGAATTGTCCACCATTATTTATTTATCTCATAAAACTTTATGCTTATATACTTAATATAACTTTATTATAACAGCTTTATATGTTATAATACTAGCTTCTGCTTGCGACTTCATATGGGACACCATCTATAAAAACATTTCCCAAATTAATAATCCCAAAATAAAAAAAGATTTATTATTAGATATTAGATGAGCAGCCTGTGGCTGATGTGTCTATATCATCATATCAGCCCACACACGTCCACTGCTGGACATAGACCCGCGGTCCTGAGCCGCCTCCATCCATCGACTCCCTGCGACCGCTACGATGTTGTCGGTCCATCGAGTGGATGGTCTATATCATAAACTTGAATTTTGTCATTGTGTCACTTTTTTTATTTTATCATTTTTGTCTCGATGAGTTATTAAGGTAACCAACAGACAGAGTTTCTTTCGAATTTATAATATTAGTATGGAAGTAGATATAGAATTTCTAATCTCGAGAGAAACAAAAATGTTACGTTCATTGATAACAATGGTAGTGATAAGAAGCTATTTATTTACAACAGGTTTGATAGAATGTTTAATAACCTGTTTTATAGCTGGGGCTTGGAGATTAGGCTCGAGAATTTTTGATATTGTCGACTACTACATGCATGGATATATTTAGAGGAAAGCAAAAAATGGAGGCAAATCCCTCCACTATATGGCTCTCTTTCAACAAAGTTACACTGATTGTAATCTTTCAAAAAAATTTCATCAATCAACACGTAATCCAAGATAAAAGTTCAAAGTACCCCTAATATGAAGGTGGCAGCGTTTACAGATTCTTAGATAAATAACGATTTCGAACACTAAATTGCTTATGGCACACTCAGTAAAGAGTATTGGCTGTTGTTCTGAAAGGGACACTGATTTAAATACGTAGCTGCCGTTACCAGCTACTTCAGCAAAGTCAAAGTCAAAGTCAAGTCAAAGTTTCTTTATTTCCGTAAATACAATAAATGTACACTTAGAACAGGTCAAATTCTTAAAATTAAACGTGTTAACAGCGTGTTTGTTGTCATGTGCACCATAAGTATTATTTGTATGTAACTATTTTCATCTAGAGATCGTTGATTCCAGGTTCTTCTTTGCCCCGTTCGGCCGTTCATTGGGAATCAAAGACACAAGACCAAGAAAAGCCCCCGACAATCCAAAGCTGGAGGAGGCATACCGTAATGCTCCTCGCACGAGAAATGTAAGTATGACTACATCAAAAAACCTGTAATATTTTTATTGTATAGAAATCTATACAAAGATAGATAGATAGAAAATACTTTATTGCACACTTTAAAATAATTTAAACAAGTTCATACAAAAAATTTGACAAATGGCGGTCTTGTAACGTAATGCCGTGATAAATAATAATAATGCGCTGGACAATGCATACCGCATTATCTAGCCCCAGGCTAAGCAGAGCTTGTGTTATGGGTATCTACTAGATGACTGGATATACATATTTCATACAATATATACTTAGATTTTTTTTTATACCCGCGACAAATATTTGCATGTCGTACAAACATTTGTCTCAAGGCAGGAATCGAACCCGCAACCTCCTGCGTCGCAGGCGGACCTTCGCCCGCCGCGCCACATCGGTCGTTAATGTGCACAAGTGTGGCCGCAAAACACGACACTATTGAAATCGCAGCTTCAGCAATTGCAGCATTCGATTAAGCCGGCAAGGCCGACTACTCAAACAAGGTTGCCAAAATAATCACAACATAACAGCATGTTTGAGTACAGAGTCTTACATTATGTTCAGTTTTGCAATCTTCTCTGCAATTTTACCAATGTCTTGATAAAATTAAAATGAATTGCGTGATTACCGAAAATTACAAATCAGATAGATATATACACTAAACAGCTAATATCAGATAGATACACTAAAAAACAAATTCCATCTTCTCTACAATTTTCGTACCTACCGTTTCATGATAAGCGTCCCGCTATTTGTCGTACGATTTAGATAAGCACCCACGGAATTTGATTTTTGTCACTGTAATCTAATATTTGCGTACTTGCCACATGACTGACGGCGGATTTAAGAAGGCTACGAACCTCTCCCATACGGAAACGGATTTTCCCATGCGGATTTGTTGTTGTTTCACATAGAATGAAATGGGGCACGCTATGAGTGAGAAAGCGCGTCTAACCATCTAATACGAAGCTGTCATGTGGCAGTGTGCGTGTGTTTGGTGTTGACACCATTTTTTTTTCGTACTTTCCGATTAATTTTCAGTAAACGATTGATTTCAAAAATATTATTGAATATTTATAATGTTGAATATATTTAGGATGTTTGCTACGCTCCAGATTTGCGAATAAAGGTGTCTATCATGCATAAAAATCGCTTGAAGATGACTCGATTTGGTTGTCAAAATTAGTTTCACTCTCATTTAAATATCATTATGTTTTTTTCAAAAACTAACCGCTGCAAACATAGCTATTTTTCATCCGATTACGTATGGAAAATTTCAATAACATCGAGGACATAGTTTCCAAATGAAGCGGAAAGTACGTTTGTATGGGGAATAAGGCTATCCGCGCCGTACTTAAGCTGAATTTATCAGTTTATGTCATACACCAATGCAGTGTGTCAATCAATTAACCATAATAATAAGCTGAGCTTTAATTTATTTTATTTTATTCGGTGAACAAACAGTTTTACACACTTTATAAATAAACGTAAATATTAACTTATAACCATTTATGTGTCCTCGCTTATAAAAGCTAAAAGACTGCTTGCTTGTGGAGGAAAAATGGAGAACAGAGTCTTGGTATCAAATAGGTATGAAGTAAACTAAGGTAAGAGTAAATAAGAATTTCAAGTCTTTAAAAAATCTATACAAGACAGAACTGATAGATGAGGAATAATAACGATAATCGAAAATAAATATATAAATAATATTAACTAAAGACAATAGAATTATATTAAGAAAATTTAATGAGCTAGAGCTGTCGCAACGTAAGAATTGACCCCTCCAACTCTGAAGCCCGGTTTCCACCGTAAGCGCAATGATATTTAAAACTGATGCTGTGTGAATGAGCCCTAAGTGCTTATAGTCAAGGCAAAGTCTACTGAGCGAATCTTTTATCTTTGCAAGTTTGTATGACAAGGTCGAATCTATTTTGTTGCGTACTAAATAAACTTTATGGTTTGTGGTAACATTACCGTATTAGTTTATTGTTCATAGTTTTGCACATTGCAATAATACGCACAATATTGACACTTGTAAACATAAACAAGACAAGGCACTCGCATCGGCTGAAAGCGCTTCCACGACGACTGGCAAAGACGTCCAAGTTGCTGCATGTGATGGGGACGGCTGTCTACAATCGTATTCCGACTCCTATCACCAGCGCACAGTCCACATTATCTTTTAAGACAAGATTGAAAAAATGGCTAATAAGTATGACAATTTATGATATAAACGAAGTTATGAATTTAAAATGTACCTAAATATTTAATTTTAGGTTAATAATATTCTTTTTTATGTAATTAATTACCAATTTCATTTATTTATCATTTCATTATGTAATAATTTTTATTGATACCTATGTATGTACTATAATGTGACCTGTAACATAATCGTTATAAATAAAAAACTATGAACTATAAACTAAGTACGAAAAAGGATTGACAATGTTCAGCACCTTTCGGCGTTGCATTCACTGCCACGTAGCTGCAGGAGGAAGTCGTCCATGTGCGTTGGTGGCAATGCAAGTGTTAAATAATCTCACATATCACGTCATGGCGTGATAATCACGTCACGCTATTTGTAAATCATCATTATCACATAAGTCAATTTTTTTTTAAAATGCTGGACAAACCACACAAATAAAAAAAAACAATGCTGGACAATTCACACAGCATTATCATGCCCCAAGCTAAGCAGAGCTTGTGTTATAGGTACTAGATAACTGACATACTTAATATAATAGACTACACAGATAGATATAATTTTATTATACATAGAAAACATCCAGAACACCCTGAACAAATATTTCCAGATCGAACAAATATTCGTCCCGAGGCGGGAATCGAACCCGCAACCTCCTGCGTTGCATGCGGACCTTCGCCCACAGCGCCACAGAGGTCGTCTCAGCATCATCTAACCCCAAGCTAAGCAGAGCTTGTGTCTTTTGTTTGTTTTTTAATGCTTTTTGGTACCCCATATGACTGATATAGGTACATAACACAATACATTCCATATATAGACATTTTTTTTTTACCGACTTCAAAAGGAGATTCTCAATTCGTCTGTATGTTGTTTTTTTTTGTATGTTTGTCACGCGATATCTCCGTCAATTATGGACCGATTTTGAAAATTATTTCATTATTGTTTAGAAATAGATCCCTAAAGGGTCCCATTTTTATCTCCAAGGGATTACAATTAAAAATTAAAATAATAGTAAAAATAAGGGAATTTGATGTCGGTTTATCGTTTTTTAAAACACGCCATATTAAGCATAGATTACCCAGAACACCGAAACAAATATTTGCAGATCGTAATAACATTTGTACCAAGGCGGAGTTCGAACTCGCTTGTTTCTATGGAATTATATGGGATCTCAATGGGAACTGATTTATGGGATAAAAAGTAGCCTATCTTTGATTCCAGGTTTAGAGCTATAATTTTTCAAACTTTCGGCTCAATCTGTTCAGTAGTTTTGGCGTGAAGAACTAACAAACATCCATCTCAAACTTTCGTATTTATAATATTAATGTGATGCCCTTTTTAACCGAATTCACGAAAGGAGGAGGTTCTCAATTCGTCTGTATGTTTAGTATGTTTGATTCCAGGTTTAGAGCTATAATTTTTCAAACTTTCGGCTCAATCTGTTCAGTAGTTTTGGCGCGAAGAAAAACAAACATCCATCCATCCAAACTTTCACATCCTACTAATATTATAAATGTCAGAGTTTGTAAGTACGGATGTATTGATGTTTGTGCCTCTTTCACGCAAAAACCACTGAACGGATTGGGCTGAAATTCGGCGCGGGTATAGTTTTTTAAAAAAGCGGGCGAAAACGCGCGCAGCAGCTAGTTTATAATATTAGTGTAATGTGATTTTTCCAGCTCTCATCAATAGCCAAGAAGGTCGACTTGACAGAGCGGCAGGTGGAGCGATGGTGGCGCCTCCGTCGCAGCCAGGACAAGCCTTCCACGCTTGTGAAGTTCTGCGAGAATATGTGGAAGTTTACCTTCTACGTCTGCAACTTTACCTTCGGCCTGATAGTGCTGTGGGATAAGGAGTGGCTATGGGATATTGACCAGTGTTATAATGGATACCCTCATCAGGTGAGAATTTTCTTTTTAAGGTGCTAGTTAAAAAATACCGATTTTCGGAAACGAATAATTCGAGTTGCGTACGAAAGATAGCGATTGGCTGCTCCAAGACTGATGAGAAAGTGACGACGCTAATTTTATAGGGCCGTAGAAAGGCACCAAGATAATAGGTAAAAGCGACGTAAGCGACAAAAAATAAAAATTAAATATTTTAAAACTACGAAATATTTTGAAATTCTAATGTATAATTTGGGTAAATAATTATAATTGCCCACATTATTATCGATAATTTAACTGTTATAAGTAGTTTAACCGTGAAGCCGTGGGGTCGCGGCGTACGAAAATCGACCCCTCCAACTCAACCCGTGGATGTCGTAAAAGCCGACTAAGGGAACCTACCAGAGGAAGGGCAGCAGCTTCCTTCTGAGTATTTTTAAACACCAACACTGCGATCACCAATCCGCCTGCCAAGCGTGGTGATTATGGCAAATCCCCCCCTATATGGGAGACCATCCACTCGATGGACCGACGACATCGTAGCGGTCGCAGGGAGTTGATGGATGGAGGCGGCTCAGGACCGCTATTTGTGGCGTCGTACGGGGGAGGCCTATGTCCAGCAGTGGACGTGTATGGGCTGATGATGATGATGATGATGAAGTAGTTTAACGAAAAAAAAAAGTATAAATCGAGCTATCTTTGAAAAATTATTCAATCGAGAAAAATTTCACCAATCATGTTTCTGCTATCTATAATTAATTTAATAAAAACCTTCAAATTTTAAATTCTACGTTTGGGTAAACTGAAGTCCCCACTGTCGTGGAGAAATAACTCTTCAAAAATTACCGCACATTTATTTTTCATTTTTTAAACAGCACCTTGAGTCCTAATACATAAAGATCGGTGTTATAAGTAAGAGCGCCCACGGCGACTTTTTGTTGCGATGCGCGTTTTGTAAACGCGCGATAGTATCAAACCTGAGTATAAAATATGAAAATTCTTTTTTTTTATACTTAAGAAAAAAACATGTTTTATTTTACTCAATATAAAGCTTCGGGACGGTGACTCTATTGAGCGTCTTGTCGTGCAGGGCAGAGTTGATGGCACTAGACCGCGCGGAAGATCTCCCATGCGATGGACCGTCCAGATTAAATCCGCAGTGGGCGATCCCTTACATGAGTGCAGTAGGCACACAAAAAATAGAGAGAGATGGCGAGGCATCGCGAGGCGAATTACAACAGCCACCCAACCAGAGTAAGATGGCCACGACCGCTCTGACAAGAGTGTAACGAAGAAGAAACCTTCGTATTTCAAAACGATCGATTTTAATCCTTAAATTCGTATAGATATTTTCTTTTCTTTTACTAAATATTTAGCAAGTACAAATACACACCATATTATATTATTTTTATCGTGAACAGACTTTCGTTTGACCACAAATTCACCGTTTGCGGTCATAAAATGTCTAATTAATTCTCAGGGTATAACCGACGATATTTGGTGGTACTACATGATATCCTCGGCCTTCTACTGGTCGCTCGCCATCACCCAGTTCTGGGACGTGCGTCGGAAGGACTTCTGGCAGATGTTCATCCACCACATCGCGACCATCGCGCTGTTCTCCTTCAGTTGGGTCTGCAATCTCACGAGAATTGGGACCCTGGTGCTGCTGTTGCACGACTGCGCCGATATATTTGTTGAGGTATGTAACATTTTCGTTATAAATATTTTAACCTATATAAAAAATTGCGCGCTTTTTGAACAGCGAACGAAACCGTCACGCTCAGGTCGGTTACGCTGAATCACACTTACTCGGCTTCAGTGATTATCAGTCAAATTTACAGCCTAACAGGGACTAGAAGCCCTCGTCAATCATGTTCGCCCCAGATGGACACGTTACCAGACTAGCGGAGGGAGCCTCGACCCATAAAAATTATGTAGGATCAACAAACACAAGGGCGGTAACTTCTCGTACAGTACGGACCTCAGAAGTCAAACTAATGAGAAAAATAATTCTCACTAGTTCGACGATCGAACTAACGAAACGAACTAGTGAGAACAAACGGCCTTGCCAGTGCGGAAGGGTTTCTGGGTGTTAATCTGCACCCGAAGGCAGAAGCTGGTTATAATATTATAATCTATACTAATATTATAAAGAGGAAATATTTGATTTTATGACACATAAATGGTTATAAGTTAACAAAAAATAATTTAATTTTTTTTAGATATTAATAAATATAAAATTGAAATTTATAATTATAAATGAAATTATTAAGTGAAATTTTAATTTTAAATAATTATAAAAAGAATATGATTTAATAAATTTAAAATAAAAATCAGTTTATTTATAAAGTGTGTAAAACTGTTTGTTCTCCGAATAAAATAAAGTAAAATTGTTTGTATGTTTGCATTGAATTGGCTGCGAAACTATTGAACCAATTCGAAAAGTTATTTTACTGTTGAGAAGCTACACTATCCCAGGGTGACATAGGCTATATTATATTTAAAAAAAGGTTTGGGATCTTGAAATTGTAAAATACCCGTGTGAAGCCGGAGCGCGCCACTAGTATTATATAATTTCACGTATAATATTTTCTATTTCCAGTCAGTGAAGGCGGCAAAGTACGCGAATTACCAGAAGCTCTGCGACACACTGTTTCTGATTCTGATCTTCGTGTGGATTGTAACTCGAGTCGGGATCTACCCCTTCTACATCATTTGGAGGTAAATATAATAATAACAATGATGCAGGTCTCGACAGAGCCTACGCATTTGCTCCTCTTGGAGTCGAGGAAAAAGAAACGCTATTTTGTAAAAAACTTAAATTATTTTTATTAGAAAAATGTTATTACTCCATTGACCAATTTGCTTCTGACAAACTGACATGATTATTTTTATATTTACATGACATTATAATTCATTGACATTATAATTTTTATATTTTATTACATTGCATTAATTTCGATTTTTTATTATGTTTATTGACTATTATTTATTTTAATAATTTAATTATACATGAACTCTTGCAGTGCCCTTACAGGGTGCATGTACCTATTGACATAACCTACCTATACCTTATCCAAACTCGATGTAGAATGTTTGTAAACAAACCGCCCATACTTAACCTAAAATTCACTTTGATGCGCGCCTTTTCATACGCAATTTACGTTACATGTTAATTTGAGATCTTTCCTTCAATAAATATTGCTTACAATTAATATGTCTGAACCTCGACGCCAAGCAAGTGATTTTTAGTTATTTGTGACGTGGTTTGTTTACTAACATTCTACATCGAGTTTGGATAAGGTATAGATCTAAGCAAAATAAATGAAATATGAGACTCTCCAAGGTCCGTGGGGTACCGAGGTTCTCCGGGTTTTCAAAAAAATATTTGAGCCTCTGGTCGAAGCGACCCGTGAGCTGTTGCTCACGGGTCACAGTATCTGACACAGCGCATCAGTATTGCCATACAGCGGGGCAATGCAGCCAGCGTCTTGTGGACGCTTCCGACTAAAATAAATATAATTAATATAACATGAGGTTAAAGATATTTATTTCTCAAAGAACATTGTTCACTTAAGGAGAAAAGTTTTTACATTTGTGCTTAGATTATACCAGTTTTATAGCAGTAACAATATTAACAATTTAATACTTATTAATTAGTTTAACATTCGTTAAAAAGTTGTATAGATATTTTGTAACACATATTTCCAAACAAGAAGACTTGTGGATTCTTTAATAACATTTGGAAGTTTGTTATGTCATGTCAACTCTGCAAGATAATTTTTATTTCTAATTTCAGTAATTTATTCAAACTCTTTAGGGGAGGCCTATGTCCAGCAGTGGACGTGTATGGGCTGATATGATGATGATTCAAACTCTAGTGCCTATAAATTATTTAAGAATTTGCTAGAAGCCCGGGTTCATAGGATATTCCTATTGCCACCCCCTGCTTGGGTACCATTGTGTCTCCTATACATTACTTATACTAAGACCTACGAATGTACACAACAAATGCAATAAAATAACATGAATAATGCAATTTCCAGTACAGCAATCCGTGCGCCAGCGTTGCTGCCTTTCCCGATGTTCCCTGCATATTTCATCTTCAACTTCCTCCTGTGTCTTCTACTCGTGCTACACATCGTGTGGACCTGGCTGATTCTGCAGATCGCTTACATTACCATCAAGGCTGGTCAGGTAAGAAAGCCTTTTATCTACAGTGACAGTGGGGGCCTACTCTGAAAAGGTAGAATTCCGCCCCACAGAAGTTATAAAAACTCTCCATCCTTTACTCCATTGATCGGGGACCTGCTCGTAAAAACGAAATCAAGTTTTCGTGCAAAACCAACTTTTAAGTCACTTGCATAAGATTATCGTTTGCACGAAAACGAATGAGAAACTTCAATTTCGGTTTTACGACAAGGCCCCTTGATGAATGGAGTTGATTGGGTGTTTTTTATGTCTTCTGTGGGGCGGAGTTCGGCCTGAGATGCAGATTATTGTGGGTTCGAATCCCGCCGTTGGATAAATATTTGTTCTGTATGAGCTGCCAATACTTTATTGTACTGTTTATTGAGCCCTGAGGACGGTTCGAGGGTACTATCGAAAAGTTATCGTGACGTCTCATTTATGTATGGGATATGCGTAGTTCCAAGTCCGCATGATAGAGGCACTGTACAGTCAGCGTCAAATTGATATGAGCGTTGTGGCGACCTCTAACCAAAATCGCCTGAACTAAAAGGCGTAAATATCGATATAGGCACACCTAAGTAGAGAGAAAGTCCGCTAGATGGCAGATGGCGCTAGACAAATTCACAAACTTTGTAAAGAACCAAAAAGAGAAATATTTCACTCGCAAAGTCCTAGATCGCGCAAACGGTTGTTTCAACAACATTCGACAGATATACCACTACCAAATATCATCTGTCGGTCGAAAGACCTATCGAGCAAGTGGACCAGATGGGTCGGCCCGGACAGGAGAGATCTCCCCGTACCTATTTGGGGGAATTCCACCTTCACCCCCCAAAAGCGTCTATAAGTAGTCAAAATGATCTGGAAAACATAAAACCAATTTGATGTACCATCAGCACAAGATCTTGCCTTGACACCACAAGGGAAAATCACCCTTGTGGTGTCAAGGCAGATCTTCTTTGAAGTGACGGTTGCCTGCAACTGCACACAACTGACTGACTGGTTGACCAGGTGACTTTGCAATGGAAAAAAGTCATAAAAAAGAACCATTACAAAAAATATGTTGAGCAGATGTTGACTGCCCGGACTCTCTATTGGTCAAACTAGACAACAAAGAAAAGAAGGTGTGATCTGTGTAACCCAAAACCAACGCAAGGCAAAATAATTTCAAACTGGTAAGGCAGATCTTACGGCGATAGTACCTACGCAGTTCGAATTATCATATTGTTGTAAGCACCCAAGGTATCCAAAATATCTTACTACTCATTGTTTCATATTTATATGAGCAGGTAAGATGTTCAAAATTATCTTAGCAAACAAAGCTCGCAAAGTTATCTGTGCATAAACAGTGAGTCGCATAGTGTCTGTCATCACAGAAACGAAGCTGTCAATAACCAAAAGTCCTGCTCCAGTACGGTACTTCAAGGAGCTGGGCTGGTTAGGGTGTTGTTAAGCAGGGGGACAATGCACAATACACTTCCATGCAAGATTTCAGTGCAGATCCCAGTTCCCCCACTTAGAATTAGATATCATATAAGCATGGTCTAATTTAGAAATTTCTAAGATATCTTCTGTGTGATTTCAGATGGAAGGAGACATCAGGAGCTCCAGTTCAGAACTTAGTGACAGCCCTCACAATTCGAACCATGGCACACCCAAAGTAAAAAGCAAAAGCAAAAAGTGAATAAAGTGAGAAACAACAAACCTATGAAATTATCTAAGATAAACATTTTCTATACACACATGGAGATGTAAAGCTAGCGACTGACTGAGGTTGTTATCGTATGGTAACGTACACTCACGCCGAGCTTTATAGGTACGTTACTATCTGTGCCACTATCTATACATATGTACTCGGCTTAAGGGGCTTCCCTGTCCCGAACTAGCGCCCCCACATAGGGAACCAGCTTTAAAAACCTGCTGACTTAAGCTATACTTAGACACCTTTGTTATTGGCAGTAAGCATGTGACTATGAAATTTCCTTGAAACAAATACCTACTGACAGAAAAGTGGCAAACCAGACACATGTTACCATTAACAAAGAGGTAAACTAAAGAGAGTGTATATGAATTCTCTCATCGTTACATGTATCGGTATATGCCTGGAAGAGATCGCTTCTAAGCGATAAGGCCACTCGTACTTGTACTATGTAACATCTCTCTGTAATGTTGTTTTTCTGGTGTACAATAAAGTTTTTTCAGTCGCTAACTTTATAACCTGTCGACACATGAATACAAACTCGATATGCGTTCTATCGACCAAGATACTCGAGTTCAAATGTCTTCATTTCCATTGGACCACTTCCACTTCACCTATAACTGTTTGTTAAGTTATTTTAAGTTTCTTAGGGCTCATTCACACAGCATCCGTTTTACAGGAGCCTTTTATTTCCACGTGATGGCGTATGTGGTTGTAGGAGCGAGCTCGCACACCTGACAGTATTCCGGATCCAGTAAACGATTGTTACCGGACCGCTTTTTTACGGATTTTTAGCTACAGGAAAAATTAGTTTACCAGATTACTGTAAACTCTCTCCTACAACTACATACACCATCACGGGAATATAAACGGATCCTGTAAAACGGATGCTTTTGCCTAGGCCTTTATTCTGTCTGTGTAGCCCAAGGAATATAAATTCCTCGGTGTAGCTTCAGTGATGTTGGCTTTGTTTGTCGAGCTTGTCCGTATGTGAAGACGCTGTATGTAACATGTTGTCACAGAAATAATTATACTTAAGATTATTATTTAATCGTTTATGTAAAGTTACTTGTCATAAACAATTATAATCGAAACGGAATTGTTAACTAAATAGGAACATATTACTTACCCAAGAAATATCCCCCTTATATAAAAAATCTCTTAATTCAAACTCACTTCAAACAAACATGTCTAAGCAGTGTTTTTTTCTCAAACAGAAGATAACTACTTGATATTGACAGATTTTTTAAAGTTAAGGCGCAAAATTTTTGTGTACCAAACGCTATAAACCTTTTTTGCTAATAGTAAATGAAACAAAACTATTACGAGGTATCGAAAAATAATTTATACTGGGTATTATCAATTGGCGACGAGAACTTTTGGTAATTCTTTTCCATAACGGTAATACAAGAAAAAATAAAGAGTGGCGCTAGTGTCACATGATATTGCGCCTTAAGGCGCTGGCGCATCTTTAAAAATCTTCAGATGGGTCTTTTAAAATATATTTTCTAGACAGCCACCAAATTCATGGATGTAACTTATAAATTTTATAATACGCTTTTGTGCCTTGGTAATGAAGGATTTTGGATATGGCATTAAGTCTAAGATGATATTAATAATACAGCTTCAATCAAAATAGGTTTTAAATATTTTAGGGGTAGCTTAGATACAATACAATATTATAAATATAATAGATACAATATTTAGATGTATTTTCCCAAGAGATTTTTTAGCTAACTATGTAAAAATGAGTTGCCGCGTACAGGCTTATGCTAGTTAACATTCAATGTAACAAAATGAAAGATATTGCCATCCACACTAGTGTAATGTATTTCAATGTATTATGTAACATTAGTTAATTCTATAGTGTGGACGCTTTGCGAGCACGAACAGAGCATATTGAGCACGCTACGAGCATTTGAAGTCGCGCTCGGCGTCATCTATGATGTCGGTTTTTCGAATACAGGGGCTCGGAGCGTCAGTGTGGACGGTTTGTGTTGAGACACGCGCGAACACGAACAAACCAGGTACTAATGATATTCGCGAGCACGCCGGAAACGTGCGTGAAGGTTTGGTTCGTGCTCGCGATACGTCTACTCCACTCTGATGAAATGCTAAAAATTACATACACATTACATTTAAGGTACGTTATGTGAGTCTGTACGCAGCATTAGGTTTTATCTATATAATCCTATTACTACTGTGAAAAAGTGAAAATTACCGTCTTGGTAAAAGATTGAAATTTTCAAGTAAAAATTGCTAGAATTATAGTCTTCATCGAATATACAACCTAATTTTGTATAATTTTAGGTAGAAATTCAGAACTGTTAGAAAACAGGGACCACTAAGAATTTAATTTCTTTTCTACCAGTGTTAATTTAGAAAAATTAAATTCTTATTGTAGATTGTTAGAATTTAAAAAAAATATTACATGTTATTTCTAAACATAAAACTATTTACTCTTGCATAATTTTATTCTGTCGAATCTTTACAGCTTCCAGTAATTTTGATAAGTATTTTTTTATGTGTTAGGTATTCTGAAATATTTTCAGTGTCTTCTTCCTAAATCCATGGAGTTATTTTATAATCTTATCTTGCTAAACTCGTCCATGAGTCCTTAACTTATTTCGGAATTGGTGAGAAACATCTAAGGTATACACTAGTCAAACTCGATGTGGAAACTTTGTAAACAGACCGCCCATACTTAACCTACAATTCACTCCGTAGCCGCGTCTACTTATACGCAATTTACTTGAGTTGAGATCCTTCAATAAATATTGCTTACAAGCTAAGCTCTAGCGAGTTTATTTACAAATATTCTACATCGAGTTTGGCTAGCGTATAGGTATAAACTTGAGTGTACAAATACTAATTTACTTATTCCATAAGAAGCGGGTTACATAAATGTACCTATTTAACATTATTTTATACCTTAGTAATAGGTTTTTGCCCAAACCAAAAAGATTTTCTAAGCACTATTACGAGTAGTTATATTTTTCTACTTCTATACATTTATTCTAAGGTCGTGCCAAACTTGTTGGCCGATCAAAAAGCGCACTATACAGATACCGTTTAAGATTTTAAGCTGTGCTACACGGTCGAAAGATTTCCTGATATGGTGTGGTAATGTGAATAGAAGAGTTCCCAACTTGTTACACTTGCGTAAGTGTTACTCGATGGGAAACAAAATCACAACGAGTCACACTGTGACTGGATTTGCCGTGACTCGTTGGGAACACACCTGTGATAATGATAAATGATTCCAATCGATACAACTGAGAAATTGTTTGAATTGAAAGGGTCGAGGGTTGCATTTTGCTTATTGACCGTGCAGTAATGGCCAGGGTAGACTGTTAGAACAGAACTGAATTTACCGGACTTAAGGTGTCTATTTTTATTCTGATTTCATAAAATATTGAAATAAATAAAACCATCCATAAATTTATATTCCAAGAAAGAAAATTTAGTAATTTTCAACATATTTTATCATAAATATTTCAGTTGTCATGGTGGGTTTATCAAAATAATATACTAAGAACTGTTTCAGATTTCAAAATGATCACAGTTTTCCAGTGAACTACTTAGATATTAAAAGCTTTTACGCTAAGAATAATTTAAAAATACATACAATAATATAAGTATGTATGTGTTGTCAACATCACATTTAGGGCTTAATTGTTATAAGCTTACTGTTGCTTCTCTAGCCAAGGGCACATTCTATCAAAGTGGAACATAATAAAAGATTAATTAAGATTATTTCTGTAAAAAGTAGTAGACATGAGTTTAAGTATTTACTTACTCTAGGTACCAATTCTTAGCGAGTCAAAAATACTACATTGTTCTCCATTTTATTCTTACTCTAAACTTAATCTGTTTACACTACGATGGTTCCCCATTTGTATGATGCGCTCTGTACCTTATTGTCTCTGATCAACTATGTCAGGTTATTACTTGGTGAAAATATTTATGAATTCTGTGCTTTGATGGACTTCTGCCCTTTAGTATCGCTTGTACGTTGTATTGTTTTAAACGTGAGATTTGAAGGTTACTTGATTGTTATCAGTTTTGTAAACTTATTAGTTAAAAGGAGAAATGTTATGTTATGAATGTAAGCTGAATATATATTTTTAAATATTATGTAGAATATTGTCACAAGGTGTTCTTTTTATCTATTTCAATTATATAGCAATGATTTTTTGTCACAAAAATCTTGTGTATTATCAAGGAATCATGAAAAGATTATTTAAAATTTTGCCAGATTTTGATTAGGTATTTTTTTTTTGTATTTGATCTCTGCATTTTTAAGCATTTCATCTACTTACTTTCCATACTTAATACTAAGTATATTTTTTATCTGTAATTTTTTTGTATTATTTTTAAATGAATACTCTTGTAAGTTCTAAAAAAGCAGACTTTAATGCTGCAGTTATTAAAAATCTAGAAATATCATACACATGTTCATAGTGTAGGACTTGTTATTCCAATTTATTCATGAATTATGTTTATTTTTAATGACAGTCTAGTCTCAGTCGTGTATGAGGCAATTGTATTTTTGTTTATTTATTTGAATTTAGCTTTTAGAGCATAAAATTATCAAACAGTTAGTTTTATCCCAAATTCAACCGGATTTTACTTCTATATCTTTGATGTCGTTTAAATGTTGGTGTAGCAAATTGTATGTAATATTTATACTGTGTTGGGTTTGAGAAATAAAACTAAGAATATGTATGTCTTCTTTTAATTATAATAACCTATAAATAAACAAATAAATTTAGCAAACCTAAATTGCTGATAAGATCATTAAGTCTGATTAATTCTAAGGGCTTATTTCATCACCTTCACACAGTTTCAAGTAGGACTTACCGCCACATAAAATCCAGCAAGAATAACAAAAACATAAGTACATAGAAAAGTTACGGACAACTTGTATAGTTCGTGGTTTTCTCTACTCTTTGGTGGTGTGGTGAAATGGTAACCCTATTAGATTTGCCACTTTGACCTGAACATGATACAAGAACGGCAAACTTTGTCATGGGTACAATGAAATGGCAGACAGTAGGTACCTATATATAATCAAATAAATCTTGTCAAATCTATTCACTGTGAAAAACCACAATCACACAAATATCAACTGATAAAGTCTATTTACCGCAATATGGTAAGAAAGGGCGAACCAGCTCCGCTTAGTCTATTTCGTGCCTTCTCCAGACGCTGGATGTACCCTCGTCATCCAGCACAGAACCAACATAAGCCGGATGTTATAGAATAGAGAGACTTATCCGTCTCTGGTGGATGGTGTCCATGTGGTGAGTCTTGACCGCGCGCTGCGCATCAAACGGCGTTCTGAAAGCGACCCTGGCGTCGCCGGTCGGCTGGCCGATTTCGTTGTATCGTCTAATGACGTCCTCTTGAGTGAGTTCGAACTCCGAGAAGAATTGTAAGATCTCATCTATCGTCGCTCGGAAGGGTACGTTCTCTACGCTGACGACGCAGCCCGGCGCACCAAAATCTTCCAGCGCTGGGTCCTGATCCTCTCGTCTATCTCCGTTTTCGAACCGGCTGCCTCGGCCTCCCCTTCCGCGACCTCGAGGCTCGAAGCCCCCGCGCGGCCCGCCTCGATCGAAACCACCCCTACCGCGGAAAGTACCTCTTCCTCCACCGAAGCCACCCCTGTCGAAACCTCCACGGTCGTTGAATCCACCGCGACCTCTGAATCCTCCTCGTCCATTGAAACCACCTCCGCCGCCGCCGCGAATTTCGAAGAACGGCGGACCTGGTGAACCTTGCGGACCTTGTGGGCCTTGCATACTTTGCGGACCTTGCAGGCTGGGTGGTAAATCTACCTGCCGCGGTCCATCGAGAGCCTCCTCGACGACGCCTCGCGGTACCAAATCTACTGTTATTCGACAACCGTCTAGATTCTTGCCATGCATCGCGATCGCCGTCCTTGCTTCTTGTGGCGTGCGGAACTCGCAGAAACAGTCTCCAGAGGGCTGGCCCGCTGGATCAAGCATGAGGTGGATCCGGGCCGGCACGGCGCCCGTGTCCGAGAGGAAGTTCACGATAGTTCTGTCTGTGGCGTCGCGAGGGAGTCCTTTCATCAACACGCAGTCGAGAGGCTCATCGTCTATGACTATCGTATCCATCTGTCTATTATTGTTAGGCGCGTTGTCCATCTGGTTCGGGAAAGGGGTTCGGTTGGCCCAGTTGGTTGCAGCGGTGCGCGGATCGACTCCACCGGTGCCCGGGAAGCCGCCGGGGATATTGGCGAAGGGCGTGGGGAAACCGCCCTGCTGTCCGAACGGGGGAGCGAACATCATAGGTGCGCCTGGGTTTTGTCCCTGCATGTTCGGTCCGTTAGGCCCCGGTCCGTCGAAAGGTCGCCGCTGTCGGGGGTCTCTCGGGCCCGTGTTCTCTTGTATGGGGGGTTCCCTCTCCTCTGGCCGCTCCTGTGGACGCTCTTGTGGGCGCCTGTCTCTCTGTTCCCTCTCTAGACTCTCGAAAGGTGAGTTCTTTACCTGGGTGTGGTACTCCTCATCGGAAACTATGGTTATTGTCGGTTGCCGTCTGCCGAACGAAATACGCTCTCTACGCTCGAATGCCTGTCTTGCATCATCGGCTTTAGCGAATTGCACGTACGCGAATTTGCTACGGGTCATCCGGTCATCGTTAAGTGTGATCTCTAGGAGAGAGAAGTCGCCAAAGGTTTTTATGATGTCATGTTCCTTGATGTAGTTAGGAAGGTCTGCGAGTTTTAGCACCGTGAAGTTCTGCTGTGGTGGCTCTGGCTCGGGCACATTCATCTCCATGTTACGATTATCTTCGTCGTTATCTTGGCGGACGGGTAGGAAAGAATCGGTGGCCATTTCGTACAGTTCATCGTCTAAATCCTCAACCATCACCTGAGCTCCTTTCAGCTCATTGTTCTTGCGCTGGAGTGCAAGTTGTTTAGAGCGGCTTTCGCAGAATCTAACGAAGATATTCCCAGTGCGTCGGCCCATGTTGTCGTTTATCATTTTGATACCGTGTTTATCGATGACGAATGGGAAGAACCGTCGGACATCTCCGTAGCTCGTGTGGTTCGGTGCGTGGCGGATGGCGACACAGGAGTTTTGTTGCGGGTCCTCGAAACGGCTACTTCGACCTTCTCTTCCTCTGAAGTTACCTCCACGACCATTATTATTATTACCTCTTCCTCCATTCTGATCGCGATCGTTATCTATCCTGGTGTCGGGTCTTTGGAATGCGTTTGGGTTACGTTTCTTAGCAAGTTCTTGCATTTTGTTTAGCGTCTCAAACACTGAGGGATCGCGCTCATTATTTGATCGATCGTTGAAGCGATTCATCGGCTGATTGGGTGGAATGGCTGGGCCGTTCTGCGGCACGTTAACGTTAGCCTGGAGCATTTGAGACAGGGGAACATTTAGATTCGCGGGGTTGGCGAAGGGGTTTACGAAGGGCTTTACGTTATCCCTGACCGGGCTTTCCTTTTCTTGTGAATTACCTACGCTGGGTGAGCGATTCCGCCTTCCGCCTCGCGAGCGCAGTGACGGCGAGCGTTCACGTGACCGACTACGGTTGTTCCTGTCTCGCTTGCTGCGCCTATCCCTACTCCTGCTGCGGTCTCTGCGCCTCCGCTCCTTAGACCTGGACCTATCTCTACGATCTCTCTTCCTATCCTTGCGGTCCCTATCGCGTGATCTCGAACGTGACCTAGAACGTCTACGGTCTTGACGCTCCTTATTACGTTTCCTATCATCTTCATCTCTGTCCTCCTCTTTGGGTAAATCGCTGGGGCTGATGAGTGGAGCTGGCGGTGGGATGACTGCTGGTTGGGGGATTTCTGTCGGGTTTCCCAGACCGGGGATTCCGAAGCTGGACAGTAGGTTGTTACTTATTGCGAATGGGGTAACGATGGGGGCGGGTTTGGGAGCTGGTGGGGTGGGTGTTGGGACAGCTGGTGGTGTGGCGATGACGGGAGGCGTTGGCGTAAGCATTAGCGGCACAGTCTGCCGCGCCGCCTCTATCACCTTGTGCATTTCCGAGCGGGAACTGAGGAGGAGTTTCACCTGAATCTCCTTAATTTTACCGCAGTCCAGCATCATGGCTTGACGCGCGTCTTCGTCGGTGCTGTAACAATGGAGAGGCCTATGCTTACAGCTCCTTTTGACTACCAACTTACCAAACCAACCTACAAAGATTTCGACGACTAAAGATAGAGGATTGTCTGATAGTAACGCGCAAACGGATGAAGAATTACTATGTACTAAGTTGCATTGAAGATTCTTAGAAGAAATTTGCAGTCATGCATTAGATAGGTACCTAACCCATAGAGGTATGGTTGGCTGATCTTAGACCTAACCTAATTACGTTTACATTTCTAGCTACCTTAGCCATATGCTTAGGAACCTAACAGTTATGAATAGATACGAGCGTGTGAAATTCCAACACAATATAGATAGGTAACAAATGTTTGCAAATAAATGAAATGAAAATGAGTGAGTAGGTAGGTAGTATCAAAAATACCTAGGTTCCTACTTACTAGGTTCATATTGTACAGTCAGCGTCAATTGATATGAGCGTCTAGAATAGTCAAAATGATCTGAAAAACATAAAAGCCAATTGATGTACCTACGCAGTAAGAATTATCCTATTTATATGAACAATAAGGTTGTTCAAAATTATCTTAGCAAACAAAGCTCTCAAAGGTAGTATGCAAACTCTTTTGAGTGAATAGAATACTTGAATATAGACACCTACTTGAAATATCATCTTTGAGAGCTTTGTATGCTTAGATAATTTTGAACACCCTGACTGCTGATATAAATAACTAGTTGTTCCCCACGATTTCACTCGCGTTATAGTGTAGCTTCCCAACCGTGAAATAATTTTTCATCGGTTTAGTAGTTTCGGAGCCTATTAAATGCAAACAAACAAACAATCAAATATTTCCTCTTTATAATATTAGTATAGATGAAACAATGAGTAAGATATTTTGAACACCTTGGGTGCTTACAACAATATGAGGATTCGAACTGCGTAGGTATATCAAATGGCTTTTATGTTATTCAGATCATTTTGACTACTCTAGATACTCATATCAATTTGACGCTGACTGCACTATCGTTTGCCTTGTACCTAAGTACAATATTAGATTTTAACAGTCATATGTAGATATGTGTAGGTAGGAACTTTGTTGGAGGTATGAATATCCAAAGTCAAAATAAAGTAGGTACCTACTTATTTAGTTCTTAGAATAGAAATAATAGGGTTCCGCGCAAAAAAAAAAATTCAACGAGGGCGAAGTCGCGGGCACACCAAGTTAATAATAAGAAAAAGGTACGGAAAGGTACGGACGGACGTATGTATGGCTTTTGCCCAGAGTAGGAGCCAGTGCCACAGGCATTGCGCTCTCAATGGAAGCACATCTAAGAGAACCCGAATCTTTGCCAAATTAAATATTCGAATAGAAGATTCGGAAGAGTCTTAGAGCCTTATTATGTCACACTAGCGATTTGCGAGGGAGAGGCGTGCTCGCCGCGAGTGCCAGCGAACACGCTGCGGGCGCACAGCAAGCTCGCCGCGACCAGCGCCACCGACGCCATACTGTACGTTATACACTCGCGTTCAACAGCCCCCCCGCCCCACTTCAGTCGCAGGTAGGAACGAATAGTTTTGGATAATTTTTAACTCTTTTGCAGAACAGCGCATAGTAGTAGATGTCTCCCAGTAGATTTTTTTTTAAAGTAAAAAGTAATGTAAAAGTAAAAATCGTTTATTGGTACAAGTTAGGGAACAGAAATAGTTTTGAAAAACGATGTCATCTGCAGAAGTTTAAAACTGTCGCAGAATGACAACGCCCTCCTCACAAACCAGTATGATTAGGTAGAGTACCTCATACAAAAACATTTACAGAGAACTACGTGATAATGGATCCTCCCTTATTCATCGTTGTATCTGTTTCAGTTTTCGTTTCCTGCGTTTTCGAAGAAACAAGGCAAACAACAGTGTTTCCTCATCGAAATAAATTTTCAAAACAAGGATCGCTCGCTGCGTGCCCGCGGTGTTTTTGCGGCAAGTTCAGCGCGCGCTCGTTGCAACTCGCGGTGAGCTCATTGCGCTCTCACCCCGCTTTGAACTCGCCAGTGTGATAGATAAGGCTATTAGCCGCCTCCACTGCAATGATGGCTTGGAATACCTACAGGATGATTGGAAGGTGGGTGCAAAGCTGGTGGGCGAAGGTAGTGTGGACTATTTGGAACCATTTAAGCCATAGTTGTCTTAGACGAAGTCTATTTCTTTTTTACCAATTTTTAATGGGAGTCAAGGAAAATACCCAAAATTTTACAGTTAGTTGCTAATCATTGCCAGTTTGAAAGGCCAGTTAATTCTTTTTTGTTTAATTTAAGTTAAGCTATGTGTAAGCAATCTACCAAAACATGTTCTTAGGTATCTGAGTCATTAGCCATTTTTTTTACAGACATTTAAAACTTACGAAAATTTTCAGCCATTTACGAAAACCATTTCTGACGTTATTTAAAAAAAACGAAATGTGTTTTTTTTTGTTCAAACCTTTTTAAAAACATGTTTGGTTATTACTCTTTCTTTTGAGGTATCATCTAGGCGGATATCTCACAAATTATTGAAATTAAGACCTACAAACTAAATTGAGAAAGAAAACTTAAATTTAAATTGAAATTTTGGCTGACTAATTAAAACAACATTTCAATTAAAATCATTTTAATTGATGTTCAAAATGACTGCCGCGATTTCTAACACATGCACGGGCCCGTCGTCTTACTTCTATTGTATTTGTTTTCAACATCATCTCTCGCTTCGTTGTTTCAAACGCCGCATTAATTCTGTCTACCAACCCTTCTTTCGTGCTTATTTCTACATCGGTATAAACCAGTTCCTTTCCACACATTGACAGAGAATTTCCTCTGTACTGACACCTGCTTTTTCCACTGTGGGGTCGTGCAAAGGAACTGGTTTATATTTTCGTAAGTTTTAAATGTCTGTAAAAAAATGGCTAATGACTCAGATACCTAAGAACATGTTTTGGTAGATTGCTTACACATAGCTTAACTTAAATTAAACAAAAAAGAATTAACTGGCCTTTCAAACTGGCAATGATTAGCAACTAACTGTAAAATTTTGGGTATTTTCCTTGCCTCCCATTAAAAATTGGTAAAAAAGAAATAGACTTCGTCTAAGACAACTATGGCTTAAATGGTTCCAAATAGTCCACACTACCTTCGCCCACCAGCTTTGCACCCACCTTCCAATCACCCTGTATAACATACGTCGTTAGGTATTGCTTTATATTTTTTTCTGATACGTACGATCGACGACGATTTAGCAATGATGCTTTTTGACCTGGCTGCGGCCTAGCATTCAATATCAAAATAGGTAGTCGAAATCAAGCTTTCGCTACGAGACGTCGCATCGTAGTTGCCTACGGCGTAGCATCGTAGCTGCCTACGGCGTAGCATTGTAGCCACCTACAGCATAGCATTGTAGCTGCCTACACTAATGCGCTACGACGTAGCATTGTAGCTGCCTACACCAATGCGCTACAACGTAGCATCATAGCTGCCTACGTGCTATACTATAGCCTGCGCTAAGACACGACGCAAGCAGAATTGTAGTTGCTTACACGCTTCCGCTACGGCTTGCTTGTTCTTTCATGAAAATCGGCTCATGCACACACATCCTGTGACAATGGCAGATGTTTTTAATTTTATAATAACCTTATATAATAATCATTTAAGTCGATGATGAGAACCGACCGACAGAATGGTGCGTTTTTTCTCAAACATTCTGAAGGTAAGAATTATTTCAGAAAAGCATTTGTAGTTTGCAACCTCAGAACAACCATTTGGATCATAGTCCAATTAATGAGTAATCAGAAGAGTTAGGTTGAAAAGTCGTACCTACCTAAGCAGAAAGTTTGACTCACGAGCTTGGTTCGGACTAGTTATGTAGGATAAAAACATACTAGAAGTCCCCTGTGAGGTAACCAAGTGGGGGCACAAAGATCCTGTTTTCGTAAAAGATGCGTTGCGAAATTTTGTTAGGTATACCTACTATACATAATTAAAGCTGATAAATTTGTCTGCGGAAAATTCGCCGAGAACAATTCGTCGAAAACTCTCTACAACTTGGGTTTTATTGGTACAATTTTTGCCTATTCCCAATCATTGTCTATATCTACAGGATAGATTTTTTAGATGGGGCAGTAAGGAGAGGTACATTATCCAAGGCTATCTAGTAATTTTGAAATAATAATATCGTTTTCTTTGTCTTACCTTCTATACAGTTCTTTTTTAGAAAAAAATTATGCCTGACATCATTGACTAGAAACGAGCATGACTATAACACCGTCCAGGACAACATCAAGTACACGATCCGAGAGCCTAATACAAATGACGGCGCCGCACTATGGGTCAGGAGCGTAATTATCGTGCCAAAAATTTCTGAGTTTTTGAAATATCTTTATGAATCTTTCGCAATTATAATTTTAGATATATGGACTACAAATTAAATAAAAATAAATAAATAAAAATCCTTTATTAGTATAAAAAAATTGCCACTAAACTTAAAAAAAATATTTTTGATAGGTTCTCGTGGGTTTTATCTAATGGACAAATTAAAATAAAATTCTACATTGACATAATATAATACTTTAAGATAAAAAAAAAATTTTTTAGTAAAAATTTATTTTACATTAAATTAAAACTTACTCATTTTGTGTAACAAGTAATAAAAAACCTATGACAAACATTACAAAAGATAAATTGGAAACTAATAAAAATAATTACTATAATAGAAGTACTTTTATATATATAAATAAAAACTAATAATCGTAAAAAACGAAATGAAAGTTTTGGTTGGTTAAAAATCTAAAAGATTTATAGCTTCCTGTCACAGTTCTTTCGGAACAGTTTCGCTTGGTCTCCTTAGGCTAGAGATATATGGATCAGATGTATATAGCAATGAATGAAAAACGTCCTCATTTGTAGCTGACCTAGAGCATTTTCTGGAATGCTCCAATCGATTTATTTTGTAGTCCTTATTTCGGGACTCTTGAGCATCTTCAGACAATTGTCCAATTGGTAAAACAGCAAAATGTTTGATTATATTCTCTCCGTGGATTAAGATCTTGTGCACAGAAGAGGGCTTGTAATACCACCTATATTTATTAACGTATAATTGTGCAGTACTCTGAGTGTATTCACCAAATTTTTGAGGGTTAATTTCATGTCCAGATGCTAAGGTCTGCAAGATGACGTATAATCTTTTGATTATCTCCTCATCAACTCCCGTGGTAGTTCTGAAAAAATCGACGAGCCGTATTCCCATCATTACTATTGCCTGATCCTTGTCGTGGTTTATCTACGTGTAAACACATTTGATTCCTAAGCTGCCCTTGTACATATCTTTTTTCTCCTCTTTGAGTCTCTTGTTTTCCGGTGTTGTGGCCGACCATTTTTGAAATGGCAGATTGTAAGATATGTGTAATATTAATTCCATGCATCGAATCCACGCATGCAGTGTTGACAAGCCATACTGATAGGCATCTTGATTTTCAGGCTTGGGTGCAACCTTACTTAAATCGTTCATTTCTTTTGGTCTAGCACCACATATAGTACACACTGCTCCAGAACTAGTATCAGTTAATACTTGAGCTACTTTTCCATTAATCATTGTCAAAAACAATTCATGATTTATTTCAATCATTTCATAATTTTGTCTAATCTTGGAAGTTTGTAAACTTTCTATTTGTGATTTTATATCATTAATAACAGCTCTAGTTTTCTCTGGAGTTTCTTTTGAAAATTCCATTAAAATAGGTCGACAATACCTCGGAGATGAGCATGTTTTATTTTCCCATATAATTTCATTAGAGCTCAAGTTAATTAGTTTTATTGGAACTAACGAAGCTATGAATAAGTTAGCGTCTGATATTAATTCACTTTCTCCTTCTAATCTTTGTTTATATTCGCGCTGTCCCGAAGAACCGTCACATCCCCATTTAGTATATAGTTTCATACTTTGTAATCCAGGTTTATACGTAGATTCAATCTTCAAAATACGAGCCACAGTATGATCTAATAAATCCTGTAATTTTACTTTGGCACCGATATCAGTTATCTCAATACTACTTACAGGTGGGTAGCAAGATAGTTTTGCATTCTTCAACAGATTGTATGATGGAAAAACAGAGCAATTCTTTTCAGCAAGAACAGATCTTAAATATGCGTATTGCGACTTAGTTAAATTTAAATCAGTGTATAAACTTAAGGCTTCATTAATAGAATACGCACTTACGGTTGGTGTTTCATGGAGTATTTGCCTTCTTATCGTTTTCTTCTCATCCCTGCTTAATGGCCTTAGCATAGTTACGAGGGAAGCTTCTTCTGATTCCCTTGTGATCGAAGTCCCTGTACATACGCGTTCTGTATAAATTCGAGTCCATATTCTTGCACTAATTCCATGTTCTTTCGTTTCTTGCTTCTGTCTGACAGGTCTTCATATGTTTTTGGTGGTCGACCACGACCCGTAGATGTTCCTGGTGTGGGACACGATTCCTCATCATCGAACACAATTTTGAACTCGCTATCTAACCACGAACCGTTTTGTTCCAATAATCGAGATTTGGTTCTTTTAGCTTTCGACCAACGATCACGGAATTTTTGTAAGATATTTTGTTGTATGTTTTCGACAACTTTTTGGCGTTTAGTTGGTGTTAAGTTAGTTTTCTTCCAAATACTTAAGAAGATTTTCCGAAGTGGCATCGTTCTCGAATAAAAAAGAACATAATTCGCGTTATGATACAATGAATTCGCACATTTTAGTTTTTTTAATACACTTGTTTCCACGAAACTAGCAAAACAGTTTAAATGTTTGTAGTTGGAACCTGAATCCCTTTTTATAGTGACAGTAATTGATAACATATTTGCACACGACAGTACAGATTTTCATTGCGGTTTCTTGCACACGTTCCTCGAAATATATTCCATTGGAAATTGATAACTTATTTATTTCTTTGAGGTTTCCGGTTCGGCAACCGCAATATTTCGTTTCTTTCTTTGATAAGGTGATAGCTATTATCAAATAATGCGGTTATTCTCTATTTACAGCTAAAATAATAATAAAATAGGTACCTTCATAAATTCAGTTAACCATGTTTTCTACTTCAAAAATAATTAAGTTTTATTAAAATAAAACAATCAATACTAAAGTTAAGGTCATCAAGTGAATAAAACCTAGGATATTTGCTACCATTTAAACCAAATTGTCTAAAAAATCTACTTTCATGATTTTTCCCCTTTTTCCCACAGTACACATTTTTGCCTCTTAAGTCAAATTGGGGCAAATTGGTGCAAAATTTTATTTTAAATCCTGTGAGTATACAGATCAAGGAACGTTATAGTAGTCGTATTTCCTTGTCGGGAGTCAGCGGTAAATACGAAAACTAAATTTGAATTTTTAAAGCCTAAAAAATAGGAGGGCTTTCAAAAATGGTCTGTAAAAGCCAGGGTTGGCATGATTAAAACAAATGGTTTTAAAACACATGTTTAAAACAATGTTTAAAACAGTTTGATTTTAAACCGTGTTTTTTATCACACGTTTAAAAACACAGATTAAAACAAGTTTTAAACATTGTATAAAACGATGAGAAAAAAACAAGCTTTAAAACTACTTTTCATTGCGAATGAATGATATAAAATGAAAGTAATATTTTTTTGATAAGTTATTTATTCAGTCAAACAAAGATCTAAGTACCTACCAAGTACCAGGATTTATATGGGTAATGGGATAAGATAACACGTATTTTTGAAACATGCATTAGATAGTATAGAATATTAAAAATTTCAATTTAAAATCAATCAAAAACAAAATTATAACAAACAAAATTACCTATATTTAATAAACATTATAAAATCAAAATTGTTTGTCAGTCAGGAGAGTAAGACAATATGACAAGATCAAGATAACAATTATTTTTTCTTTTCCTTATTAAGGTATTTAAAAACTGTAACAAGTTTTGCAGCTTTCTCTGTACCCAGTTTATTTCGTACGTCAGAATGAATAAATCCAAATGTTGAAAACAGTCTTTCAATTCCAGCACTTGAAGCTACAGCAGTGTGAAGCTGAGCCACTAAGTTCATTGTTTGACCATTAATTTGTTTTTTTAATGACTGCCACCATTCGAGAGGTCCGACCTGATTTACTACATGATCTTCAAATAGAAAGTTATGAAAGGGATCTGTCATTGCCCTGTATTTAACAACATAGGGCATCGCCTCTTTGTGATAAGCTTCTATAAATAATAAAGCCTCAGAAATATCTTCACTCGTGAGTTTTTCACCCCTGTACTTAGGATGTAGTAAGTTTGCTGCAAAATGAGCTGGAGACATTGCCATTTCATAACGAGCTTTGAACTTCCTTAAATCATCCAATGAATACTCGGTCTCACGCAGTCGTACATTCTCTCCCTCAAACATATTTTTAAGCTCTATCCATGCTTCAGTCACTTCGCCAATACAGCAGGATGTCTTTTGGGAGATGTCAAGTGTAACTGCGATGTTTTCCAGTTTTTTGTAGAGAGCCTGGACTTGTTGCTTCAGCGCCATGTCATTTACTTTCAATGAAATTGACAGATCTATAGCAGTTGAATGATTTAAGCATATATCTGACATTATATGCCAATTTTCTAATAACACTTTTAAGCAGTCAGCCATTGTGTTCCACCGTACCTGTTGTGGTATAACAATTGCTTTTGCACCAGCTTCTTTATATTTGGCAGATGCAAAGTGAGTGTATTTGAAGTACCGCATTATCGACTTAACTTTATCAGTAATATCTTCTGCATTCAAATCCTTTGCTAGAAGGTTTAATATGTGTGATGAACAGCCGTATGTAAGTATATCCTCGTGAGAAGCTAGTTCTTCCTGTTGGGCTAAATCTCGTCTCATACGGCTCATATTTGCTGTGTTGTCTGTCACTACACTTCGCACCGTACATTTGTAAGTTTCACATTGTTTTATTGCCGCAGTAGTAACTTTAACCAAGTAGTCAGCTGTATGGCTTTCGGCTCCTGTGTCTATTGTATCAATTAAATGAGATGAATCTGTCAACACATCGGTAACACAGACACAAACTATCGAGTCCTGCCTGACATTACTCCACCCATCAATTGCCAGATTAACAACTTTGTTTTTCAATTCATTTTTTACGGCTTCTTGAGTCGAGTTGTAGACTTCGTCGAGTAGCTTGCTAGCAATTTGTTTGCGGTTTGGAGGTTTATATCCTGGGCGTAAAATTTCCATTAATTTCAGTAACTCTGGGTGTTCTACGTGGTTAAAAGGCGTGTTAGTAGCAAACATATAACGAGATAATTGTAAATCAATTTTCTTCTTATCTTCTTGACTTGTAGCAATAATAAATCTTTTCATTGAAATGTTCACGCTCGCGCTGCTGCTGGTACTGGCATTTTTAGATTGAAGAGTAGTAACAGAAGATGTGGGTATAGCAGAAGAATTATCTGAAGATCGGGAAGAACCAGCATCACTCAACAACTCCTCCTCCACGTCCCTGTCCGCGTCAAGATTTGCGTCAGTGTTAGAACCGGTGGTGGTGCTACATTGCTGGAAGTGTGCCTCCATTCTTTTCACAAGTCCAACTAGTTCTTTCTTACATTTTCTGCAACGCACCCTATTGGTCTTCAGTGTGGTATTTTCTTGGGGGATCGATGTGAATTGTTCCCAAATTGCATGCTTTTTGCGTCCTGGAGTTGACATTTTTATGAGGTGTTATCAGTCGCAGAATTAATAATGAAATGAAATGTGAGAAAGAAAGGCACTCGTATTTATAGAATTCATATTAAGTAATTCCCCGCCGGTAAAGTCCCTAATGGATGGCTGTCGAATGGAATAGTGGTTATTTTATTCCCCTCATTTAAATATAAATATTAGGGATGGGCCTAACTTCGGCATTCTTCCGAAATTCGGTTGAAATGCCGAACATTCGGTATAAGAAAAGAGTGAAATAGTTGCACAATTTTGATTTTAAGATTAATAAAACATAAAAAAAATCAAATCTGTCATACTCACTCATACCTGATTAAATAAATAAGCCTTTTACATAATTTTAAATCATGGTAATTTATTTATTAATCAAGTAACTAACTGTCATTATCAGTTTCCTTTTTCGACATTTCAATCTTAAGTTTTAGAATTAAAAAATCAAATTCAATAAGTTCTTATTAAATTAGGAAGTCTTATGATTTGAATCAAATAAACTTTTTGAAAATTCAATATATTAATTACTTATAGGTATATTTTATTGTTGTTTGTTAGTTGTTACCATATAAGTGCAGAATAAAAACCGAACTTCGGCATTTTTGATTTTTACCGAATGTTCGGCCGAAATTCGTATTCGGTTCAAACCACATTCGGCCCATCACCAATTAATAAATATTGGGGGTGCCCCTATTCATAGAATAGAATTTATAGTTTATAGGTATTTCCCCGCCGGTATAGTCCTGCTAGGAAACATTCAGGGTGAATGTAAATCGTTTAGTAGTGATTAGAGATACGCAACATAAAATAAATGTTTATCCATTGATCGTTTTTTGTCAATATTTATTTTACTATAGAAAATTTGAAAAGTCAAAAGATCTAGTCTGGAAATGAAACATTATAGGTCGAATTAATTTAAAATAATGCCCTAAACTAAAAAGGACAAAAAAAAACAAAACAAACACTTATTTAAAACAATTTGAACTGTTTGTTTTATAAAATTTAAAAAAAACTGTTTTTTTTCCAACCCTGGTAAAAGCTAACTTTCTTAGCCATATAAAAATATGCTTGAATTACTTGGAAAGTGTTAAGTACCACGCTTTTAATGATGTATAATAAGTTATAGTTTATCAACAAATGTTTGTAAAAACACGATCTGAAAGTGTCATATCACAAATTTTCCTACATCAATCAATCTACTTCCTTACATTCAAGTTCAAGCTATCGCTATTAAAATATGTTATTATAGCATATTTTTTGTGGTATATAATAGTTCAATTATCCTACTTTATATATTCACTGAGAAAAATTTAGAAATCTAACTTTTGACAAATTGATTTTTGGCACGAAAATTACGCTCCTGACCCATAGTGCGCCGGCTGCGGCGCTGACTCGAAGGCGCGCCGGCAGAGGCATGACGCGGCGGCCACGGACCTCGAGCTTGACGACTTTAGCCCCGGGGGGCAGAGCACCATCTCCTTCGCTACGATTGGACATTCTATTGACTGGTAGTAGTTTAGTGCAGTGAGGAAATATTTATGAGTTCATTAATATTCCTACCTACTATTTAATTTACAATTAAGAGAAAAAGTGGTGAAATAAGACATGACCTCGATTTATGAGAAAATAAAAACTGCATATTTAGCTTTAATTTAAATGTCTAAGTTTGCTGAAAATCGAACCGGTTGATTTTAAAAAACTTGGTTACTCATAAGAATTTTTAATAATCTTTTGGAACAACTGGTACCTACTTGCTACTAGCCAGGATACCAAGCCTGTATTTTAATGGAATTATCTATTCAAGCGTAATATTTTTTGGAAACTTCAATGAAGTTTGTCGTAAAAAAAAAATAAGTCGCTATGCAGTTTTTATTTTTTCACAAATCGAGATCATGACTCCTTTCACTTTTCTTTAACTCTCATGGTTTCGGATTTGGCGATTCACTCCCATGTCCCAAAGTCAGCCCAAAGTGTCAAAAAGCCACCCTGTAGAATTTTGCGACAGAAGTTCTTTTATGGCAAGCTTTTTTATTACTTCCATGAAAATAACTAGGTGAATAAATAACTAGGCAGTGTAACTTATATATGTACCAGGTACCTAAATACATACAACATGCAACATGTACCTCTTTGAGAGTAACTTTGCGTAGTATTTTACCTTTTGACCTACTGTATGTTTGTCTGTCATTTTGTCTATGGACCATTGTTGTCTGCAAATAAAGTTAATGTATTGTATTTAAGAGTTTTTAAGTGTCCTACATAATATAAATGCTACCAGGAGCAGTAAATTTGCAGATCTTATTCAGTAAGCAGGTATTTAAGAATTTGTAAGAGTAATGTTACTCAGATCTCTTTTGGGTTTTTATCGAATTCTGCTCACGTAGGCGATTCAAAGGGAATACGGGTCGATTCGCCGCTGTAACACAATTCAATGCGGTGCGAAGCGGCAGTGGCTAGGTTTTTTGTTCGGTTCATAGCGTGCCATACATATCTAAATAATTATTAAGATTTTTTATGTAATGTGCCGAGCCGCGTCACACTACCGTACCCCAAGTGCGTTTGGTCACGCTGACCCCTTTAATATGGTCATGACAGTGGCAGCGTATTTTAACCTCTGTGACTCTAAGCTGGTACCCACCCGGGGCGGATTTTTTTCGTCAATTAACAAAAACGTAAGCATTACAATAAAGATATATAGTCTTCGTCTAAAAGATACCTATTCATTCTTGTCTTTAAGAGACCCAGATTGTAATTGGCAGGAAAAACAGAAGCAGGCAACGAGTTCCAATCCTTAGCCGTCCGAATGATGAAGGTGGAGGAAAACCGCTTAGTACGAGTGGACGGTAATCCACCAGATAAGGATGGTATTGTGCCGTCCGTCTGCTTGACCTGGACTAGAAGGAAGATGGTGGGATCAGGTCATGAAGTTCCTGGGAGCATTCATCGAAATGTATCCTATAAAAGATCGAGAGACAAGCAACCTTGCGGCGGCGATGTTCGAGACTTTAGATCTTAGTCTCGGTAACGTTAAACCTTAACAAAAAGTGATACCTAACAATAACAGAAAACAATAAGGTAACTGCAAAGTTATTAATAAAAAACTAAAACACAAACTTCAATAACGCGTAATCTCACATGTGTCGCAAAAATGTTAAAGTTTGAATTCGAAAACGATCGAGATCAATTAAATGATGAATTAATGCTTTCAAAACTAAAAATTATTTCGAGCTTCTGTGCTTTGCTTCGATGATACCAAAGTCGTAAATATTTTCCACCAATATTCCTTGGGTTTTGTAAGCCCTTTGTATACCTACCAAAAAATATCCTGGTTTTGAATCGGAGTATAGTTTCCAACAATGTTATGCAAGAGTGTAACTAGAGTGTGCCGAACCCTATTAATACCCATTATAAAGACGAAAGCTTGAATAAGAATCAAATAATTCGTCCAAACAAACCCACATAGGTACTTTGTTTGTGCCGTTGTTGGATGTTTGATCGTAGACAACGCCAAAACTAGTAAATTATTATAACCTAGTCTACCAACAAAAGTTGCATAAACATGAAATAATCCAGCTGCCACTCTGAGCTTCTGTGTTGATAGTCCAGTCGTATTAGGTCCACCTCTGAATGAGAGATAATAAGCTGGAAAATGTTAACATCATTTGAGCTATAGGAACCAAGATAATCGCGAACAATTGATTTTTTTGACATTTGACCTTGAATAATATTAGACGCAGATTTTGAGACTTTTTAGACAACTTTTAGAAGAGTAAAATGAAGGTGTTTTAATGTGTATACGAGTTTCCAGCTTATTACATCTCATTACGAGATCTTTTTTGATTAAATGACTGCACTATGGGCTCATACACACAGCATCCGTTTTACTGTTTCCAGTAGTCCGTAAAAAACGGTCCGGTAACAATAGTTTACTGGATCCCGTATACTGTCACCTGATAGTGTGTGAACTCTCCTGCAACTACGCTCCTACAACTGCATACGCCATCACGTGAAAATTAACAGATCCAGTAAAACGGATGCTGTGTGTGCCCTCAGAGGGGACGGCCGCCGTGTCGCGGCCGTTGGTATATGAAACCTGCTCAATTAGCCTTAGTGTATGCTCTCCAAACAGAGAACATTTATTTAACGTTTACGGATACGATCCTGCTGACCAAATAATAATTCTACCGATATTTCCGCCGCGTTAGGCGTTCGCTCACTGATCCAAGAGTCGAGGCACGGTGGGTGCAAAAGCGGCGCACCGAGACGCATCTACGTTTTCTTTAGAAAGAAATGGCAGTGCGCTCATAATACTTACTGCAGTCGCGTCACGGGCAAGGTACCTAAAAACCGGCAACCAGGCGATGGCGCGGCTACTCTTAACCCCCAGGTTTTACTTGAGATGCAGCCAGAGAAGCTGCTTTTTGAAAATGTTAAACATTGCATAAATGCATCTGGATATTTTTTTTTTATAATAGGTCTCGTCTCGTTTACTTAGAAATTTTCAGTCAAACACAAGGGTCATGCATGATTGACTACTTCCGATTCGGCTTCAACATCAGTTGATCATATTTTCCAAGAGCGTATACAAGTTTCCTGAAGTTCTAAGTACCTACTGAAAGTCTTTATCTGTAACCTTAGGTATCAAGTTTAGAGTTAGCTGCAAATAAACGAATAGGTAATGCGTTTATCCAAGCATGTGAGTTTTAGTTAAAACAACTAAAACTCACAGGCTTGGAGTCGAGATAAAGATAATATATAGGTAGGTACTAACAATATTTATGGGACAAAAGCAACTCAAATCGTCAGTCACAAACATTAAATTGTGTCAACAAGTTAATTTTGTTTAAAGTACTGCGTGTTTTTTTTGTTGCAGATGATTAAACAGTCGAGTCGAGACATTATGATAATTGCCAAGAAAGTCCGATGGCAACGCAGCAGGTTGCGGGTTGCGGATCGTTTCCCGCCTGGGACAAATGTTTGTGCGATCTGCTGATCAGGTCAGGGTGTTTTCTATGATGATTTATGATGATAATGCTAGTAGACTATCCACAACGATTTGTGTGGATAGTCTTGCATTATCCGGGCATTCTTTTAGCTCAGTGCTTCTTAACCTTTTTGTTTTGAGGGACCACTTGACCACTTTTTGGGTTGTTGTGGACCACTCACTTTTTGCAGATGGGTAAGGTGACTTAATATTTGCGAGCCAGGCTCTGCTAAATCAAAACCAAAGAAATGTTACCTATTAAAAATTGTAAATAATAATATTTGTTATATTTTCGTGTTATTTGTTTACGTTTGTGGTTACGGTGACCTCAAAAGGGAGCCAGACTATGGGCTTAATGAAGAAAAATTAATTGTTTCGTTAGATTATCGTGGTTTTTTTTTGGTGCGATAGTTGTGACAAGAAGTAGGGGTTAAGCTGTAGCTTTTATCGGTGAACGGTTCTATTTTGGTCAGATTTTGTTTTTAATTCTTTGTAGTTGGCAAATATTTACTGAATCTGATTGAAACCAACCAGGCTCCACCACGGGTAAATGTCTTATTGCTTCACAAAGCTCAAAAAGCAGGAGACATACGAAGTAATATCGGCGAGCGAGCCGCATTTTTTTTGTCCCGGTCGAAAGTCATCAATGTGATAGAAATAACAGTATGTAAAATAAATAACCTCGAAACAAAGCGATGAGTGGGATGATACATTTCGGGGAGTTAAGGATGGCGCTGCGGAACACTGGGTGCTTCGCGGAGCTCTTCAGATGCTTCCAGGAACCACCGGCGCGGTTCGCGGACCACCGGTTAACAAACCCGTGTGCCTTGAATTCAGGTCGACCCCGCTGATACTCTGACGCGCCTTTACCTCACCCGTAACGTGACGCGACTCTAGTAGGTATAGTATGAGCGCAATGCTATATTTCTAAACGTAGATTTTTCTATAATCAATAGACATTCGTTAGGGCATTATCATAGCGGATTGCGAGCGGCTGAGGGGCGGGGCGGGCGCGAATGCGTCGCGAACACCTCGTGGCTGCGCAGCAAAGACGTCGCGGACGGCAAATTCGCAACGTTTTCGTCGCGTATTTGTAGCAAGTTAACGACGTACAGGAGACACTGCTGTTGGCTTTGTTACTCATGACGCCGGAGACGAAAACGAATGCATGGACGAATTTCGGAAGATCCATTATTAATTAATCGAATGGAAGAGAGCGAATACTTTGTGTTGTTTTGCAAACGAATAAAAAATCCAAAACAATTTCGTGTTTGCGAATATCAAGACCTACATTTTATGAGTTGTTGCATCTGATACAAACTGACATTAGACATTTTGTAAGAGATAGTACAAAGTGGCGTCCACGCTGCTATTCGCGGCGATATGGTTGCATGCCCGCTCCGCTTTGAGGACGCTCGCAATCCGTTAGTATGTAAAGGCCCTTAGATGCGGCGACTCGAGTGAGCGATGGTCCTTAAATAGAGCGCATGTGCGATAACATCCACGTTCATTTTTGTCTTTCTGCCCCAATCTATGCTAGCTTGCAAGAACTCAAATAAAATCAAATTCAGCAGACGGTCATGGAAATACGAAAGCAACGAGTTCTTCGACCTTCGTACCTAATTATATGATAATCACTACGGTTTTAATAAGTTGACTACCTATACATATTTTATTAGATAAAATCATGTATTATTGTGTACGTAAATTAAAGAACTACAGAACTGGCCATCAATAACTCTACCCAGAGTCCTCGTGGACATGCTTATTGGTAGACAAATGGATAATACGTCCGTGATGAACGTACCATTTTTCAGTGGAGGTAATGTGGAAGTACGCAAAACAACACCTTATCACCGGTAGGTACATATGCCATCAATAAAGACGGTACCTACTATTGTGTACACCATGGAATATTAATCAGTAAACTACATCACTATGGAATAAAGGACACCTCTTTGGATCTTCTTACTTCTTACTTGAGTGACAGGATACAAACAGTTGATGTAAATGGGAAACGGTCTCCGGGATCTGTAGTAACAATGGGTGTACCGCAAGGATCAATCCTCGGTCCTTTCCTATTTTTGGTTTATATTAACGACCTGCCTCATCTCGTCAAAAATAATCACGAGATTGTATTGTTTGCTGATGATACTTCTTTAATTTTTAAGATGATTAGACAGAACACAAATTTTAACGAGGTAAACAATGCAATATCAAGCCTAGTCCACTGCTTTAGTGTTAATAATCTTTTGCCTAACGAAACCAAAACTCAAACAGAGATTTATTCTACCAAATGTAAATCAAGGCTGATGTAAACGTAAAAGGAGAAACGTATTCTTAGGAATAACCTTAGATAGTAAACTTCAATGGGGTCCACACATAGAAAAGTTATCGAAGAGACTTAGTTCTGCAGCGTATGCAGTCAAAAAAATCCGTCATTTTACCGACGTTGATACTTCTAGACTTCTCTATTTCAGCTACTTCCATAGTAGGTATTATGTCTTATGGCATATTGCTGTGGGGGAACGCTGCAGATATTAACACCGTATTTGTGCTGCAGAAGAGGGCTGTTCGTGCAATCTATAACATGGGTCCTAGAGAATGTGATAAATTCAAAGAAATAAATATATTGACAGTACCATGTCAATATATTTATGAAAACTTGTTGTAAACTCATAGAAATATCGATCGGTTCCCTAAAAATTGCGACATACATGTAAATAATAGAAATAAGAATAAACGCGCTGTGCCTACAACTAAGTTACACAAGATTAATGTATCTTTTAAAGGGCAATGTATACCCTTCTACAACAAAACTCCTAGCGAGTTGCAAAAACTTTCAATAAATGAATTCAAAAAAATTGTCAAACATATCCTTTGTAAAAAGGCTTAAGTATTACAAATATCACACTGTCTAGAAGATAAAATATTACTTATTTTAAATTGTATTATTTTATATCGAATTCATTTAATTTTAATTTGCATTGACTTAATCTAGATTTCATATGACTTTATGCGATATTTGTATTTTTATTGTATTACTTAATTTTAATTAGTTAGTGTAAGTGGTTTTTTTTTATAATCGTTCTAATTAAATAAATAAATTGAATTGAATTGATAAAAAAGCTTGGGACGGATTTTGCTAGACTCGAAAAATAACACCTAACAGGCTAAAGGTTTCTTCGTCGCTTCTTTACTTTAGTCTACACACCGAAGCGATGAAATCCAAATATCACTTTATTTCCATGTCAGTGTTCAAATTTGACCTTTTCTAAGAGTACATTTATTGTATTTACGGAAATAAAGAATTTTTGACTTTTGATTGTTATTGCCGGTCTGTACCACCTACATACATACATCAGACTTATTAGTGGTGTCCAGTCGGGCAATAGTATGGTATATTGCCATTGACTTTAGGCAACGGATATACATATATCCCGGCAAATTGTACTATGACGAATATAGATATCAAGAACAGGTTTTCCCTGCAGTAAATTCGTTGAAGCTCTATTATATATACGTAGACCTCACGAGGAAAGCATCCTTACAAATGAAGACTCCAGGGAAAAGGCGAAGTTGTGATGTACCTATTTGGGTGATATTTTTAAAGTAACGTAGTAATTATTAAGTTGAGGCTACAGATTCACCCTACGGGCTTGCATTGCAAACACAAACGGCTATGTTTTGAAAACGTTACCACTGATAAGAGATCGCAGGTCATAAAGAAGTTTAACGAGTGTCAATCTTGGAATGAACAAAGTGTGGGTTTGTGTCAAAAAATGTCCTTTTCCAACTAGGCCCATTCGTCAAATCAGGATTGAGAAAGAACATCCAAGGTTGGTATCGCATAGAAGTCATTACAATGGAAGACGAGCCTGGGAGACCACGGTCTCCCAGGTTCTTCTCTATCTCTGCGGCTATGATTGTGATCGTAAAGAGATCCTTCGAATCTTGGACAGTTTTTCGTACAAGATAAATGCTATGAAGATGATTTGGCAACTCTTAAGAGAAATATAAAGATCTTCAATATGAAGTTTTGTAGCTACAGAGCTGCTGAATATTTCAAGAAATTTAAACGCTGATCTAAAAACTCCAGGAAAAAAATACCAAGTCTTGTCAGTAACATAATGTCACTTTTCCCCTGTTTAATCTGACTCAAGATAGTTTTGTATTTTTTTCCTTTTTGATTCAACTTATATTTTTCTTTTATTGTGAAACACAAGGTTCCAAACTTTAAGAATGCGATATCTCAAAATCATTGTTGCCTGACAAGTTTATCTTTTTCCCTGGAGTCTTCAAATGGTTATCGAGAATGAAAAACAATTTAGAACAGAACAGGAATGAAATTTCAATTGGTGTCACCTCTGTCTGCTAGCAAGTACTCGTACTACCTCATGCCTATGTTTCAATCGTTGAATCTATCTTTCGTACCTACCTATTAAAACTTAATCTGGATAGGCACTAGGTAAACTGCAGGTTCTGACATTCAATTAGCGAAAACCGCCGTGGCAATTCTTACATCTGGTAGAGAAGTATTGATATTCGAAGGTTACCCCTTCCATTCAATAAATCGTTTATTCATCATATCAGTCCACTGCTGGACATGGCCCATACGACGCCACAAATAGCGGTTCTGAGCCGCCTCCATCCATCGACTCCCTGCGACCGCTACGATGTCGTCAGTCAATCGCGTGGATTGGTCTCGCATGTAGTAGTGGGGGTTCGTTCTTAGAGGGGCTTTATTTGAAACTAAACTTACACAGTGACAGTGGAGTTGTGAAACCAGAGACAGAGGAACATGGAGAATTCTCCATTTCTTAAATTTTAGGGGGGGCATATATCCGCTACTGGACTAGAGTTATAGATGCAGCCAGTACCGTTGATGATGATAAAACTTTAATATGACTCTGTTCTGAATTAACAGTGAGTCTGAATTTACATGGAAATGCGAATCCACCTTTTCCGGGAAAAACGTGTTTTTTATTTTGTATGGGCGGCGAGGTTATTTACATATAATTTTAAGATTTAAGACCTGGTCTTCACATACGTGTTCGTGATGATGGACAGAGAATGTTATTTATATATATCATTTTAATGACTTAACTGAAAATTAGAGATTTGAATTATTCTACGTATAATTTAAATGAATAAAAGATTACAATTATAGTTAGTTTGCGATTTTAAGCGAACGGAACAAAACAGGTATAATGTAACTATAAGATACTATTACCAACAGAGTACCTAATGCAGTGTATGACAAAAATCTGATGAAAGAATAACTCAATTAGATGGATAGATTTACAATCACGATAAGAATATAATTCTGCCTTACTTTCACTTGACTCTATGACATAGTATTTTAACGCTGGAATTATATTTTGATCGTAACCAACTTAGGGAAGTGTTTAAAAAGGTCCCTAGCTACCGCTGCATGACTGGATAAAAATTTTGATATCCAGTTTTTGACTCGAAACATACAGCTTTTGTCTATAAACAAAGTAAGCAATAGTTTACTTGGCATAAGGTTATTATCAATTTAGAATTAACCTACAAGACTATCGGCAACAAAACTTCAAACATAAAAAAAGAATAAAATCGAACCTAGAGGCAAACCCTGAGGAACTCCGATCGCAGTTTCATTAGAGCTTAGTAATTTTACACATCCAGCTAAAAATCGGGACAAATCCTCCTGATATATTGATACATGCTACAATCTTTTTTCCCAGACAGAACGATTTCACAAGCTCTGTTGGCCTAATACCTATATGCCTAGTATTACAGAATAGTTGATGGCGTACAATATCAAAAGCTTTTGCATTTTCCAGGTAGAGTTAAAACAACGACTGTTTGATGTAAGCTTGTAGACTTGGCTATGGTAATTCAAACCATCATGGTACAGATACTCCTTCAGCCAGAGTATTACCCACTTAGTCTTGGTGTCATACGTCCTCAGCAACAGTGAATATGTATTGGTAATTCAGCAACAGGTAGGTAATCTAGTAGAAAATATTGCAAGCATACTTAATTACTTATTCAAGAAATTCGCAAGTAGGTTAGGTACGTAAGCAAACTCGGGGATCCTGATTACCTAGTTGGTCTTCTTTAGAATAAATGGAAAGTTCTTCTAAAACAGTAATTTAGCGACTAAGAGATTATAACCCAGCATAGTAGATATTTACCTATTTATGTAACCGTAGGAGTTTCATGTTGGCAGCTATGTAGAATCGTAGTTTGTGCAGTAGGTAAAGGTGCTATAATAACTGGTGGTTAGCCATATTTGTAGATTGGTGTGAACGAAGTACTCTAAGTAACGTAGGTATTTCTAACTATGCCTTAAAGTACAATATAGAATATAAAATAGAGCTTATTTACCTTACCTATGGTATCGTTCAACTACGTACGCACCGAAACAGTTTTTTTAACCTAAGTAGGTACAACTTTTAATTTATGTACAAGTTACAACCCATGCAGTTTCTTTTTCCTCCATAAGGGACGAGGGGATTTCATTAAGGGAGCTTTGGCTTGAGACTAAAATTTTTGATCAGCATTTCCTAAAAATAGAGGGAAAGTCTCTTGTTGTAAGTAACAAATTCAAAAGAATTGAGAGTCGGAATCGGCAGTCACTCTATGAAGGACTCTCGAGTATCCACGACAAACCTGACAAAAGACGTTATCGATATCAAGGTCTAACTAAGATTAGTTTAAAGGACGAATTAAGACTTATAGGTCTAAAATGAGACGATATCATGATTTTTATATAATCTTCAGCAATAGTCTTAAAATCTAAGATTTCTTTTGCGGATATGGGTAAGAAAAACTAGAAAATACACCTGTGGTATCAGTGTCGATACTGGTAGCATAAACAGTGAGCAGCCTTGACTTGTCAAGGCTTTGGCTTCGAATAGAGAACAATGATATATAATGCGTATTGAACTTGAAGGAATTAAATTCGAATATTTTACGCATACGCTGACGATTCGATGTGTTTGTCTACTGGGACCAGGGTTGGCATGATTAAAACAAATGGTTTTAAAACACATGTTTAAAACAATGTTTAAAACAGTTTGATTTTAAACCGTGTTTTTTATCACACGTTTAAAAACACAGATTAAAACAAGTTTTAAACATTGTATAAAACGATGAGAAAAAAACAAGCTTTAAAACTACTTTTCATTGCGAATGAATGATATAAAATGAAAGTAATATTTTTTTGATAAGTTATTTATTCAGTCAAACAAAGATCTAAGTACCTACCAAGTACCAGGATTTATATGGGTAATGGGATAAGATAACACGTATTTTTGAAACATGCATTAGATAGTATAGAATATTAAAAATTTCAATTTAAAATCAATCAAAAACAAAATTATATCAAACAAAATTACCTATATTTAATAAACATTATAAAATCAAAATTGTTTGTCAGTCAGGAGAGTAAGACAATATGACAAGATCAAGATAACAATTATTTTTTCTTTTCCTTATTAAGGTATTTAAAAACTGTAACAAGTTTTGCAGCTTTCTCTGTACCCAGTTTATTTCGTACGTCAGAATGAATAAATCCAAATGTTGAAAACAGTCTTTCAATTCCAGCACTTGAAGCTACAGCAGTGTGAAGCTGAGCCACTAAGTTCATTGTTTGACCATTAATTTGTTTTTTTAATGACTGCCACCATTCGAGAGGTCCGACCTGATTTACTACATGATCTTCAAATAGAAAGTTATGAAAGGGATCTGTCATTGCCCTGTATTTAACAACATAGGACATCGCCTCTTTGTGATAAGCTTCTATAAATAATAAAGCCTCAGAAATATCTTCACTCGTGAGTTTTTCACCCCTGTACTTAGGATGTAGTAAGTTTGCTGCAAAATGAGCTGGAGACATTGCCATTTCATAACGAGCTTTGAACTTCCTTAAATCATCCAATGAATACTCGGTCTCACGCAGTCGTACATTCTCTCCCTCAAACATATTTTTAAGCTCTATCCATGCTTCAGTCACTTCGCCAATACAGCAGGATGTCTTTTGGGAGATGTCAAGTATAACTGCGATGTTTTCCAGTTTTTTGTAGAGAGCCTGGACTTGTTGCTTCAGCGCCATGTCATTTACTTTCAATGAAATTGACAGATCTATAGCAGTTGAATGATTTAAGCATATATCTGACATTATATGCCAATTTTCTAATAACACTTTTAAGCAGTCAGCCATTGTGTTCCACCGTACCTGTTGTGGTATAACAATTGCTTTTCCACCAGCTTCTTTATATTTGGCAGATGCAAAGTGAGTGTATTTGAAGTACCGCATTATCGACTTAACTTTATCAGTAATATCTTCTGCATTCAAATCCTTTGCTAGAAGGTTTAATATGTGTGATGAACAGCCGTATGTAAGTATATCCTCGTGAGAAGCTAGTTCTTCCTGTTGGGCTAAATCTCGTCTCATACGGCTCATATTTGCTGCGTTGTCTGTCACTACACTTCGCACCGTACATTTGTAAGTTTCACATTGTTTTATTGCCGCAGTAGTAACTTTAACCAAGTAGTCAGCTGTATGGCTTTCGGCTCCTGTGTCTATTGTATCAATTAAATGAGATGAGTCTGTCAACACATCGGTAACACAGACACAAACTATCGAGTCCTGCCTGACATTACTCCACCCATCAATTGCCAGATTAACAACTTTGTTTTTCAATTCATTTTTTACGGCTTCTTGAGTCGAGTTGTAGACTTCGTCGAGTAGCTTGCTAGCAATTTGTTTGCGGTTTGGAGGTTTATATCCTGGGCGTAAAATTTCCATTAATTTCAGTAACTCTGGGTGTTCTACGTGGTTAAAAGGCGTGTTAGTAGCAAACATATAACGAGATAATTGTAAATCAATTTTCTTCTTATCTTCTTGACTTGTAGCAATAATAAATCTTTTCATTGAAATGTTCACGCTCGCGCTGGTGCTGGTACTGGCATTTTTAGATTGAAGAGTAGTAACAGAAGATGTGGGTGTAGCAGAAGAATTATCTGAAGATCGGGAAGAACCAGCATCACTCAACAACTCCTCCTCCACGTCCCTGTCCGCGTCAAGATTTGCGTCAGTGTTAGAACCGGTGGTGGTGCTACATTGCTGGAAGTGTGCCTCCATTCTTTTCACAAGTCCAACTAGTTCTTTCTTACATTTTCTGCAACGCACCCTATTGGTCTTCAGTGTGGTATTTTCTTGGGGGATCGATGTGAATTGTTCCCAAATTGCATGCTTTTTGCGTCCTGGAGTTGACATTTTTATGAGGTGTTATCAGTCGCAGAATTAATAATGAAATGAAATGTGAGAAAGAAAGGCACTCGTATTTATAGAATTCATATTAAGTAATTTCCCGCCGGTAAAGTCCCGTTAGGAAAGTCCCTAATGGATGGCTGTCGAATGGAATAGTGGTTATTTTATTCCCCTCATTTAAATATAAATATTAGGGATGGGCCTAACTTCGGCATTCTTCCGAAATTCGGTTGAAATGCCGAACATTCGGTATAAGAAAAGAGTGAAATAGTTGCACAATTTTGATTTTAAGATTAATAAAACATAAAAAAAATCATATCTGTCATACTCACTCATACCTGATTAAATAAATAAGCCTTTTACATAATTTAAAATCATGGTAATTTATTTATTAATCAAGTAACTAACTGTCATTATCAGTTTCCTTTTTCGACATTTCAATCTTAAGTTTTAGAATTAAAAAATCAAATTCAATAAGTTCTTATTAAATTAGGAAGTCTTATGATTTGAATCAAATAAACTTTTTGAAAATTCAATATATTAATTACTTATAGGTATATTTTATTGTTGTTTGTTAGTTGTTACCATATAAGTGCAGAATAAAAACCGAACTTCGGCATTTTTGATTTTTACCGAATGTTCGGCCGAAATTCGTATTCGGTTCAAACCACATTCGGCCCATCACTAATTAATAAATATTGGGGGTGCCCCTACTCATAGAATAGAATTTATAGTTTATAGGTATTTCCCCGCCGGTATAGTCCTGCTAGGAAACATTCAGGGTGATTGTAAATCGTTTAGTAGTGATTAGAGATACGCAACATAAAATAAATGTTTATCCATTGATCGTTTTTTGTCAATATTTATTTTACTATAGAAAATTTGAAAAGTCAAAAGATCTAGTCTGGAAATGAAACATTATAGGTCGAATTAATTTAAAATAATGCCCTAAACTAAAAAGGACAAAAAAAAACAAAACAAACACTTGTTTAAAACAATTTGAACTGTTTGTTTTATAAAATTTAAAAAAAACTGTTTTTTTTCCAACCCTGACTGGGACGATCATCTTAGCCTGGGTATCACAAAAATTGCATGAGGTTCTACGAGATTCTACTGGAAAAGTCTTTTTACAGGTCTTACGTGTAGGTAAGTAACTTGTTTGAAAGATAATCTTTTTATAATTTCAAAAACTTTTACATACAAGCTTTTATATCATCTAGGACCAAAGTGCCCCAAATTCGACGTGGTTAAGTCGTTTCGTTTAGGAGTTCCTATGTCCACCTTCGGTTTCCATCATCAGACCAGCTCGATGGTACCATGACATTGCATTATCACCAAACTTACATGAGTATGCCAAACAAATTCAGCTCAATCGGTTGAGGATAACTGGTTCAAAATTGAGTTGCAAGATGCCACCCAATCAAACATAGTTACATACATTGCAAGTAGTAAATAAAAGCTTGTAATAGGTGTATCTTAGCAGCGCAGCGTGCGAGTCCTCTCGTACTCAGCGACCAGTGCGATAAGTGATATAAACATTCATGACTAAAGATAGCAGTTTCCGTTTTGAATCGGCTTGTGGCGGCCACACGTAAATCGGGCTGATGCAGTAGTTTTGTGTGACGCGTTGCCAGTCGTTTCTCCCGTCCGCACTGACTAGGTTCACAGTTTCAGACATGTATCGCTATCAGTACGGACGTTTACGTATACGGGCTGATGATGATGATCGCTATCAGTGTAAAAACAAATATGTACCTACTTCCGAAATGACCTCCTCAAGAACAAAGAAGTACTTTATACCTATTATATCCATCACTCATCATCAACCCCTACAGCCTGGCTCGGATAATAGAGATAGTCAGAGTAGCGGCAGCGTAGCGGATTCTGGTCGATCACACGTCAGATTTTTACAATGTTACTACGGTATCTGGCTAACACGTTGGCGTGGGTCGATTATTTTTCTCAAATTAATGGTTGATATAATCTATTATTTCAAAACTATTCAAGATCATAGGCAGAAGTTCAAAGCGGCGGCGGCCCGTTGCGGATTACACCTAGGTTTCGGTGCAAAAATATCGGTAGATATTATTAATTAAGGTTACTGTACTAATCTCGATCAGTTTATGGTACCTATTTATATTTCCCTAACTGCGCCTAGATCATTCTTTTTTCGTCGAATCACAAGAGCAGATTTACGCTATATTAACCAAGACCAAGTCATTATCAGACACACTCAGAATAAACGGAAAAATTCCTCTTAATTTCTCATTCGTCAGTCTGAAGACTTGATGTTATGTACACCTGTGGTGGGTATGAAACAGATACTCCAGTTTATTCTGAGTAAGTCTTACGGAGAGTAATGTAAGAGACATTACTCATACTGGACTGTGACGCCATGCGCCATCGCCCAGAGATTACTTACGCAATTAGCATTTTGTGATAGATCTATGGCAACAAAAATATTCATGTGCTCTTAAAGGTACCTATACAACTCTGTAACGGCCGCTCCGGTCGATGTCTGAAGTCCATAATTCGCGAAGCTGTTAAGATTCCTTTCTTTTAGAAGGTCTCAGACGTGTGGTTATTTATGACTATCTGACATACATATGTAGTTTAGTGTCGTCTGCCAGGTCTGGTTAGTCTGCTCGATTTCCCAGTCGCTTGATACAGTCGAAAGCACATTATGGAAAAACGCAGAGCATACCTTCAACAACTCTGCTATTCTTGCAGAAACATTAAATTTGCAGAGAAGCTCTGGAGTTTTGCAACGTTGAAGAGCTTAATTTTAAGAACTAATCTGGTAGACTCTTACCTTATGAGATAAACTAAGAGTATGATCTAGGGTAGATTAATTCCTAAGATGTTGACTAAGCTAAAATAGTCTAGGAATTCTTCATCAGTGTTGCCTTTCAGTAGGTCTAGTAATTTAAATCAAGCAGCATACCAACGTCTCTAGTTCCATCGATCTTTTGTAGGGGTTGGGCATGCAAGACATTTTCAGATCATAGATCTCTAGGTATTTTTAGTTGGTTGGTTGGATATTCAGATTGGAGTTCAAATGCATACATTTTTTTTATCTTTCTTTTATTAAAAATGTCTGTCGTATCGTAAGGCTAAATATATAAAGCTAGTAATATCAGTCTTGAATCGATTATTTAAAACTAATGAGATAATTACATATCACAGGTAAGATAATCAGTGAAATGTGTCCAAAGAAAACTACCGTTATTAGTCGATATGGCGAGGACTCTAGGAATTATTGTATTTTGACAACAAACATAGGAGGAAACCTAAGTAGTCCACAATTACATCATGATCAGCAGTTCAGCAGGCTATTGGTTGTTGGATTGGCTACAAAAGGATCTCATTCCTACGAAATTCAATCAGGTAACAGATGTAGTATTGCACCCCAGTACTTAATTCAATTTGCAGACATGTCTACAGTTAGTAGAACAAACCGAGTTCCATGTGTCTGATAGGTCCTTTAGCGGATTCTAGGTGCAGTAGGATAAGGAACCTTGGGATCAACCGAATAGGTATCTATGTTGTTGTAGGTTCTTACTGTAATTTCATAGATTTAAGCTGTAATGAGAGTGCGTAGTTCCAGCACCCATCATTGACATCACCAACGAGCATCATTTGGATCATTGCATCAACTTACCATCTGGAGCACCATTCCGACTTACCTATAACACTATCCATATCGTTGTAATTTTACCTATACCATACGAGTAGACAAGAACATAGTAGAGCGGAAACTTCCGCCCGGACCGGCTCAAGGTCGCTAAATTAGCCTTCACGTTAAACAAAATACTCAATCTATATCAGTCGGGCTGTCGGCGACGCCTGCGAGCCAGCCTGAAATGGACTGAGTATTCTGTTTAACGTGAAGGCTAATATCGCGACCTTGAGCCGGTCCGGGGCAAAAGTTTCCGCTCTACTATGTTCTTGTCTACTCATATACCTATACTACCTTAGGTCTAATAAGTTAGAGTAGAAGATAATAGTACGGTTGGATTCAGCCTAGCTAAATAAAATGAAGCAAAACATGATGCAATCGTGAACACTCCATGGAAACTTACGAAAGTGAATATTTGCCGTCAAAATTCAATATCTTCGACGCCCGTTTGCTTATCCACTATTATTTCAGTGAGAGATTCAATACAGTCATATGAAGTAAGCTATTTTAATCAAGACGTACCTCAATGATAGGCAGCAGAGCAGGGCATAAAGGGGAAGAAATAATCTGATCATCATATTTTAAATCTAGGTAGACACGATGAAATGATAGAAAGGAGAAAAGCGGTGGATACACTTTCGAGGATCTTATTAAAACACTGATGTATACTTACGGCAAAGTCCTTTTGAAAGTGTCTCGTTGCCTCAATAAGACAGAGAGTGACATAGAGTTCAACTGGAGGAGGGCACAAAGGGGAAGGACTGCCTACCATTTTGGTCACAAGTAGATAAAATCCAATCCAGTAAAAAATCTTCTGGTATAACGAGATCGCAGATCAAACAGCCGCTAAATATGACTGCATTTGACCACCGAAAGCTCAACACTCCCCTCACATAATATCGTAAATAGCTACCTGAACGCAATAAAGGCATCCCCAAGTTCTCCTCCTACGATGTGAACTCCACCTTCTGGGATGGAGAGGCCGCGGAAGTAGTTCCTAATGTCAAGCGCGTTGGCCGACCACGGCAGGTTCTGGAGTCGGATGATCACACTCATCTTGACCTATAAAGAAAGAAAGAGAACGGTCCATGACGTGTATTCAGTAAGGCTTATGATACCAGCTCACGTTTCGTTATACGTATTTGTATTATTTTGTACGGTAAATTTTCAATTAAGTACGTCTTTTAGCGACTTGTGGATAAACACAAGTCACTCAGTCGCTAGTCAGATTTAAGAATATCCAATCACAAGTTGTGATCGATGCTGGAAATTCTTGAATTTGACCACATTTCTCTGGAACCCCAGAGTTCTGCCAAAGACTTTCCAATCACGTATCAATTGGCAAGCTATTGCCAATATCTAAGATTCTAATGCAGGGTTCCTTTCAATAACAGTGTTGGCATGCTCACTTTACCCCATATAAGATAACAAAAGTTACCACAAAAGTTTACATAGAAGTTGGTGGATACTGGATGATAAAGATAAAATTTATTTATTTACCCACAAAATTAAATCACAAGAAAAACAAATAAACAGTCTAAAATTAACATAGGAGACATATATACATAGAATTCTATTAACTAACAATTATTGAAAAAAGGGTTAAAAAGGGTCCCTATCTCAGCGTAATGCAGTATTGGGCTAATAATTGTCCAATACTGCGCTGGTTTTCAGTAGGGCCCTTGTGGAGTGACGACGGCAGAGTGCCTAACAAGATGGTTTCCTGATCTCTACATCCTGTTCATAGATAAGTATTTCAATCAAAGTAAAAATTAAATTACGCTCATACAGAATAGAGTTGTGCAGCTTCGAACAATAGCCCGTCTACACAATAGAGCAACGCGGCTGGGTCCTATCAAGAATAGTTTAGTAGTAAGCAATTTTAATCGATCGACGAAGTTTATTCAGAATAGAATTAGGCATAATTCACCGCATACTTTCGATGCTATAAATAAATACATAAAATTCTTTAATTTCGAACATTTCATAAGTAATTATTATGCTAAGGATCTCTTATATAATAAATGTTAGTATTAAGATAGGTAGGTACTAAAATTAAATTCAATGTAGGTAGGTAATAAAATAAAATAAAAAAAATATGTCAGATTATTGAAAATAAAAGAAAGTAAATTAAATTATACATGTTAAGTTAAATCCAATAAATTCAAACAAAATTAAATGGATATAATGAAATTAATAATACTTATGGCATGTTTTAAAAAACGATAAACAGACATAACAAATTCGGATTTACGTCGAATAGCAGAGTGGAGTCGAGCTCATGGTTTAAAAATCAATCCGGTCAAAACTCAGACTATCATCATTGGGAGCTCGAGATTGATAGATCGGTTGGACTGGCAGACTGTGCCCCAGGTTATCTTTGATGGTCAACCCATTCCTTACAGTGTGACCGTAAAGAACCTAGGGGTTACATTTGACCGTAAACTGTCATGGTATCCTCAGATTGAACTCACATGTAAGAAGCTCTATGCTTCAGCAGGTTCGCTTAGGAAGTTGCGGTACTTTCTGCCAACCACCACCAAAATAGCCCTAGCCCAGTCTCTGCTCCTCCCTGTTCTGGATTATGCTGACGCCTGCTATTTAGATCTAGCTGAGGAGCAGTTCGATAAACTTGAGCGTCTCCAAAATTTTTGCATAAGGTTCATATTTGGTTTGCGCAAATATGACCACGTCACTCCGTTTCGCACCATGCTCAAGTGGCTCCCTATTCGTCTTCGCCGGGACGTGCATATTCTTTCTCTTCTCTATTCTATTCTCTTTAATCCTCTTTCCCCTGCGTATCTTAAAGAAAGGTTCGAGTTCCTTTATTCTTCTAACTCTCACAATCTCAGGTCATCGGATAACTTACTCCTCAAGTTTCCCACTCATTCCCAATCCTTTTATGGAAATTCCTTTAGTGTACAGGCTGTTCGTCTTTGGAACAAACTACCGGTCGATATTAGACTTGCTCCTTCCATAAACTCCTTCAAATCTAAAGTGAAGTCCCATTTCCTTTCTTCAACTGTTTAAACTCATGTATTCCATTATCTGCCTCTTCTGTATCTTTAGGTGTATGTTATTGCAGCTTAATTGGTTACTAGATTTTTTTTTTTTAATGATTGTTTTTGTTTTTTAAGTACGTATTATATTAGTTTATTTTGTTTCTAAGTTAGTATTGTAAATATGTTTGTATTATAATATAATAGTTCTGTATATTTATGTACTGTCTGTGCACTATCAACCCAATTTTTCTTATATCTTCTTCTCCATCCCAGGGTTGCCTGGAAGAAATCGCTCTCAGCGATAAGGCCGCCTTTTGTACTGTTCATTTTTGTTTAGATATAAGATCTTTAATTAATGTATTTATTTTCTAGTACAATAAAGTGTTCATTCATTCATTCATTCATTCAACAGACTTCTAATTCCCTTACTTTTACACTTATTTTAAGATTTGCGGGATAAATACTAATCCTCTGGGGATAACATTTTTATGGGCCCCCTCAGGATCATTCTCTATACAACAGTGAAAGAATAATCAAAATCGGTCCATAATTGGCGGAGATATCGCTTAATATAAAAAAAACTCCTTTTGAAGTCGGTTAAAAATCGATTAAATTAAGTCACATTATTAGTGAATAAAATTACATCAAATTACTTTTCGGACTTTCTGCCATATCGGCGAAGTGACCCTGTCAGCTATAGTTTGCTGTTGGGGCTATCCCGCACTCTACGCTTCCGGGATGCCGTCTTTTTCCGGAGAATGGCATGGCTATGTTAAGGAATTTGACGAATACTGTTGAAGTTGGGACTACATACCCCCGAATACTCAAACGCAACGCAACTCAGATTTAGGCTCATCTCAAGTGACGAATTTTTGACAGATTTTCAGTGAAAACTGTAAAAGTCGCTAAGTGAGACGTGCAAAGGCTATGCGTCCACCGGATCGGAATGTAAACGGTAGGGCTTGTCCCGGGAATTTCCGATTTTGAATTACCCGGGAGATCCTGACATTTTAGGGCGATTTGAGACCCGGGAAATAGTAAATCATTTCCCGATACATTTTTGGAATAATAGGTATTTTTAGTTTCGTGTCGTCATCTGATCAATTGGCGATCAACGTCGGGGTAGTTCAGGGCTCAACTACCCATTTGCTCCTGTAAACGGACGATTCATACATATTCGGTACTGTACGAAAAAACATATCGACCAGATGCTTGTACCCGGTATGGAGTATCGCTGTCATGTCGTTCAGCAAGGTCCTCATACTTTACCGAGCAACATGGCAGCAATCGAGTGTGTGAAGCTTATTCCAACCACGACTCAATAAAACAAAAAGCCCCAGGCTTATTGACGAGGGGATAAAAGACAAAGACCTAAGTATTTAACATTAATTTTAAAAGATCTAATACGATAAATCTTAAACTAACATACCTCATACCGCATGGGTACCTAATACATGGGAAATACTAAGAGAAAATGAAAAATAAGTGATGTTGGTAGTGGTCTTAAAGTAAAAATATTAGTCCCTTTATTACCCGGGAACAAAAAAAAAACGGGGATTCCCAAGAAATTCCAATCCTGTGGACGCAGAGCTTAGCTAAGTTGCGTTTGAGTATTAGAAGGCAAGTTTCGTAAGGTCTACTCCGTCCTCTAAGTACTTAGGTGTTCTACCTGTGATAAAATTTGGTAGTTATTATAATCTTTCCTATGTACTACCTATAAATTGTTTACTATTGTTGCCTGACTGAAGCATTTTCACAAATAACACCGTTCTTGCACAGAAAATGATTCCACTACCTACCTATACCGCTCATCTATTTTTTATTAAGACAGATAATTTTATCTTACACCTCCTGTAGGTGTAAGATAAAATTATCTGTTGAATTTGTTTAGACCTTAACCTTAGTGTTCATGGCGTTCATAATTTGCAATAGTTTGGATCTGACATTTGAAAGTGATCGCACAGCAGTTCGGGGTCGCACTCACAGGTGGCCCCCTGGCAGTTGTATCCTCAAGCCCCTCCCCGCCTTCCTGCCCTGAAAGGCACAGCTACATCCATGGCCATCGATGAGCAGCAGCGTCGGCGGCGCGAAAAATGATGTGACCTGCGTACCCCAACCAGCATGGGATAGTTCCAAGTAGGGCATGGGGCAATATCCCCTCACAAGAGCCGATAGGGTGCTTATTAGGGGAAGCCTAAGTCCAAGTGTGGACTAGTTGTAGGCTGGTGTTATGGCACAGAATAACTATGCTACATACTTTATGTTAAGTCAGAAGTAATCAATATGCAAGAATGGTGGAGATCGTTGTAACTAAACTCATTATCAGAAATAATATCAGTAAAAAGGACTACTGGCAAGACGGCTACCCTGCCCTACCTTTATTTAAATAAAGGTAAGGCAGCTGCGTGGCACGGAATGAAGACTCGATGGAGCGTCTCGTGGTACAAGGCAGAATGGAGGGAAAAAGGTCCCGTGGTCGTTCTCCAACGAGATGGTCGGACCTCATCACCTCCCTAACACAATCCACCATGATCGACTGCCCCCACAACGCAACCAATAGGGAACGATGGCGGCGCTTTGCACGGGCAGCCGTTCATCAGGACCCCCATCATAACCACGACCACTCTGCCAAGAGTGCACGACTAAGAAGAAGGCAGCTGTGACGAACTAAGACAAAAACGAACTGGAATTAATTGTTAGGGTCTCGCCATATTTATCGACGCGAATTCGATCAATTAAAGCTCTAAAACTACGAAATCGTCGTCGCATTGCCACCTTCGCGTTGTTCAAGCAGATTCAAACGAGCGTCATTCACACAGTTACACCCTTATTGTGTGTAAACAAAGCCTATTTGACCGATATTTGAAGATTGTGTGTCGATAATTGAACCCTCGATCCAAGTCTAAAAGGTTTTGATTGTAATAACAACGATTGTAATGCAGCGTTCGTCATAAGAACTAGCCTAATCCTATGCAGAAAGTCATTATCGATAAAGACACCAAATTATGTACCTAATTAAGGCAAAGCAAACTCCAGGAAAGATTTATCATTACACTAGCTGCTGCCCGCGCCTTCGCCCGCGTTTTATCGGGATAAAAAATAGCCTATGTTATTCCAGATCCCAAATTATACCCATACCAAATTTCAGCCTAATCGGTTCAGTTAGTAGTTTTTGCATGAAAGAGTAACAAATATCCATCCATCCATACAAACTTTGACATTTATATATATATAATATATATTAGTAGAATAGGATATTTACTAAGAATGTCAAATAGGTACCTATACATTTTTTGGACGACATGTGTTTCTTTATTCAATCATAATTAACATAATTGGGTGTTCTGGGTGTTTTCTATGTATAATAAAAAATATCTATCTATGTAATACATTGTATTATGTATATCAGTCATCTAGTACCCATAACACAAGCTCTGCTTTGCTTGGGGCTAGATGATGCTGTGTGAATTGTCCAGCATTGTTAATTAATTTATTTTATTATTAAATAGTGAGTATCTGATTAGCATCCACTTGAATGTGATGATATAAAGCACTTCCAAGCACTAAATCATTCAATTTGAAGTAGAATTTACTCATGAACTGTCCAGTTTTTGTTCAATGAAATATATGTACATACTTATATATATATATAAACCTATCCACATTGACATTCACCAGTACAGGTGGTCCCATAGTTGGGTCAATCAATTTCTAACAGTAGTTTGGAGTTTTCTGATATAAAGATGCGCGACTACGAATTATCTGTCTAGTCAAATTATGAATAACTACTAATTTCCTCATTCGACTTGAATATTAGTAATATACTAATCTTCAAAGTCGAATGAAACTACTAATTAGTAATTACTAATGTCTCTACGAATGGATCATTCATGGCTCCGATTCGAATTTGTTAGTCGACCGATCGTTTTGAGTGGATGAATGAATTATTTGTCGCTCCTGCTCAACCACACAAGAATGATAAAATTTGTTATTAATCTGTTCCATTCAATGAACAGATTAGTAACTAATTTTATCATTCTTGTGCGGTTGATAAGATGTGTAGTTTTTCAAGTATAATATTTTAGTTTTTAGCTTTTAGTGTAAATATGGTTTTAGTGTAAATTTTATAATGGTGGACAGCTGGGGAGACTAATGTTGAATCCGGTAATGTAACTATTACAGATAACCAGGTATTAGTTTAATAATACCTTTTATATGTTAAGGTGGTTCCCTGACCCAAACTAGCGCCGCCACCTATTTTATCGTATTATTACGTTAAACAAACGAATTTTCAAAAATCCCTTTGCCAGTTCGTGATACCTATCGTAAGCTTTTTTTTAATGCCTCTGTAATAGTTTTATTTGGTATAGTTTAGAAAGAGATGCGAAGTTGCACTTTTGGCCATCAAACTCGGTTTTCGCATCTCCTCCTTCCTCGTAAACTTTTACATGTGAAGCGTTGGGTTGCGGCAGCGAACGATCCTGGAGTCGAATGAAATATAGGTATAATACTATCTCTCTAACTTCGAGCGGGGGCGACTATCCATCCACGTCGAATAACGAATCGAAACCGACTCAGGCAGTCGAACGAACGACTCGCGGTTACTAACCAAATTAGTTACTAATTTGCTCTAGTCATTCGAATCGTTCGAATGACTTGTCAAGTCGAATAATTCGAATGAAATCATTCACAGCCGCGCATCTTTATTCTGATACATAATCAAAGGATCAATAGCTTTGTCAGTTAAATTTGTCATACTATACATATGTGTGCAAACTCCTCATCAATAAAAATGTGACTATCTGATTATATTTCAGAAGAATAGCACCCAAGCTCTGATATCTGATCTCAAGCAATATTTAGCTTATATGCTTAAAGTGCTATTCAAGTAAAATTTTGATAGATATCAATGAACATTTTATTTGCCTCTGAAAACAGACATAAACCTGCTTTTGTTGTCCACTGAAGGTACCTAGCCTATAAGTTGAGAACTGGAACAATAATCTAACCCCCTTATTAATAATGATCTGCTAACTTAAAACAGCTGCTAAGCAGTGTTATTTCTCTCTCTGACTTATGTCAATAGAAGAAGACAGAGTGAGAATTAGCAATGCTCTAAGTTAGCAGACTATTATGAATAAGGGGGTAAGTAAATAGTGAATTGTAGTATTTGTTGTGCCAATCTTTTTTTAATCTGCATTATGGACACAGCAAGCATGACCTGCTAGGTAGGCTTTTCAATGTGCAGAATGAAAGACTTGTCTGGTATAGCATCATCCTTCCGGCTTAGTAGGTCTGATAGAGTAACTGTTACTAGGATAGTTTCCTCGCAATGATTTCGGAGAGTCAACTTGTGTGAGCCTGACCTTCACAATAAGGATTGTTCTTTCATGGTAGAGCTATGCTGGTACTTGAAGCTGTCATCTACTACTACTTATTACTAACATAGCTATCAATATTTGGTTGTGCTGGTCCTCAGCAGCCAGTAGGCTGGTCGCAAGGCCATCGTCGTCAAAACCTATGATGAAGGCACGTCAGACAAGCCCTACGGACACACTTTCGTGGCCGGATCCAACAAGTTTCCCTAGTGTGTAAATATTAGATGAAGTATAGACCATGTCTCATTATTAGTTTTTACAGTAGTACCTACAGAAAGAAGCAGCAGCATGGCGTTAAAAATTCACAGATAGCAGCTGTGCAATTTGAACACAACTGATATCACCAAACGCCTGTCAAGCATGTTGATAATGCCGAAACTCCTTTCATTTAAGAGAGCCACATTCAGCAAGAGACCTACTTATGACAAGACAATGCAGTAGCATTGTCCGTTGAGAGTGTCGTAGCATTGTCTGTTGACAGTGCAGTGATTGTCGGATGCTACTGAATTGTCTTGGTATAAGTACTCATCAGCACACGAGTCTCCTGCTGAATATTCCTCCCTCATATGAGAGGAGTTTCGGCATTATCTCCATGCTTGGCAAGTGCTTGCTAAGAACAATTTGCGACTTTTCATACCAGCGAGGTTACGAGAATATTCGATTAGCGGCTGTGTTGGTAGGTACTTACCCATGATAGGCTACGTTCCAGCAGGTACCTACCTACTACAATGAGTAGGTACAAAGAGACTGTAGAATGTACATGGCTTTGCTACCGAAGAGACCGAAGAGATTTACCTCGATAGTATTCTATGGTATAACAGCATGTTTACATCCAGCGAAGGAATACCTCGGTCTAAATTCCAGAAAAGTAGCAATTATGTTTTCCATCGAAAGGAAGCTGACGCCATGGATGTGTGAACCGACACGAATTTGGTTTCATTTCACTGACTTACCCTATGTATAACGCTAAAACTGTGCACTCAATCACGCATTTAGAGGAGATAAGACATTATAGCCGTAATTTATCACTGTAGCAAGAAATAACACTAAGTAAATTGAAGAATCATCCAAGTTTCGCAGCTCGAAGATCACGCAACGCAAACTAATGAATGAATGACAAATTTCAACAAAATGGCTGGCGCAGGCTAGTAGCGTGCTTGATCCATTCGAATGGAGTTACGTACATCCGGTTTGCTCAAACTAGCAACACATTATTTTGTTGATGCCTTGCTTGAGCTTGGCTTGTTGCTTGCTGTCGAAGCTCGCTTGCTTGGCCATGGACATAATATGGATTATGGTTGAGGTTGACATGTTCACCATAATCGGTTAAAAAAGTAAAAAAAAAAACACTTTTTAGTCTGTGCACGAAACGTCACTTTAAAGCGTAAGTTCATTCAATCATTCTGTCAATGTCGAATGTCGATCTTTTCATTCATTTCGTATCTCGTCTTTTGCGAAATGTCTTCCAAAAAATCGTGAAAAATTAGTAATACGGTGCAGTTATCTTCAAAAGATACAAAGAATTATAGTCTAATCAAAACGTAAGTTCGTTAATTTATATTTATTCTGTATTCTTTTTGCTTCCTCGGTCCTGCATTTCTTTGAGTCTGGTTTTGTTCTGCATAGAGTTTTCAGTAAATAATTCAAAATATAAATACAACAGGCTTTACACTCAATAAAACCGAGTTCAAAACTCACCTAGACTGAAGTTTACATAGAGAGTACAAATAAATATCCGACAAGTATTTGCTTACTCATTGGGACGGCATCGACGCTAAATTTGTAAGGATTCGAGCAATTTTATTGGTTGTACATACTTAATAGGTTATAAATAATTTCTTAGCCTCAACAAAATTTAATTTAAAAAATATAAGAAGCGCATTTTGCATTTTTCTTCTAGGTAGGATATTAAAAATTGTTTGCAACTTAATAAAATATAATTTTCATTCATGGCGTCACTGGCCCTAAGTAAAAGGTCAATGTCCCCTAAACCATCCAGATTCCCACTTTTCGGTTGAAGTTAAAAAATGGTTTAGGAAATATCATATTTATTGCTCAAATCGAAGAACATTTGGTAAGTTTTATTCTTGTTACAGGTACTGGATTCAACATAAAACTTAGTCGCTAATCACTTGAAATGAAGTTATAATTATAAGTGAACCGATGCTCAATAGAAGTTATAAGTAGGCAGTAGTATTATTAGTAGAAGTGTTGAAAGTTTTTATAAATGTGTGATCGCTACCCGGGATATCTCTTCGGTGGGACCCCCGTTAGCAGCTGGGATCGCGGCTTCAATATGATGGAGAATGTAAGTATTTTGAACGTTAATACATTTTGAACTATTTCTCAGATTCTAATTCTAAGTTGGAGAACTGCAATCTGTACTGGTATCTCGATATAGAGTACTGTGCATTGCATTTTGTTCCTTGGCTTAATGTGTTACCATCAAGTTATCTAAATTGATTGAGTTTGAGGAGTTTGGAAGTATAGTTTTAGAACTTGGTCCATATGAACATGCTTAAAAGCCTGTCATACTTAAAATCTCTTTTTAGAACTCACGAGCATGTTATTAAGCGTCTTTATAATATTGTGTGTTTTGGATATATTTTATCACAATATTATGCATAAATTGTCTCGTATCTCAATATGTTAGGATTAAATAGATTTTCTAAATATTTTTTTTTAAATAAAATTTAAACCGAGTTTACAAATAGCTGTCTGGCGATCTTAATTCTCACCAATAAAGAGGTCCACTGATGAGAGCAAATGTTTTTTTATATTTTTTTTTTTAATTTCTCAGCGTGGTACGGTGAACCGAAAAATGCGCGTACGGGAAAGGAATAACATGGTAAGTTTATGTTGTATCCTACATGATATTCCTATGAGTGAATGCCCATTTTAATAGTCAGTTTGACCAGAAATCAATGGATATCTCCAATTGCTTTGGGTTGATAACATAGCTGGGTACACCACCTCCACTGTTAAAAACTCGGGATACTAGGTGATCTATATATCTAAGCAACTTGTAATACCCACTGGTGAGTGATTTTATCAAGCCACGGTCTTTGTCAACTGGCTCCACTAACTCTTACTACTACTTTCCCAATGTGGCCTGACCATTGGACGGGCAGCATGCTCAGGTAGATCATGATATGCATTTAGTCAGCCTGTGAACACCCACTTACATGGGTAGGCATGTCTATTGCACCATGAAATCTTGGTGTTTGCTCAGAGAAAAAGAGTTTCATTTTATTTATTTCCACCGTAGGTATTTCATAATATACACTTGATGTCGTTAATTTCTAAAATATGGCTCCTATTATATTATTATACAATTTATAATCAAAACAGGAAAAAGGAAGCACCATAAGGGATTGCATACAGAAAGAAAACAGACTGACAGTCAAATCTTAAGTACACTAAAATTAAAATTTTAAAAGAGTTGGCTGTAAAAGGGCCTAGTACCTATTTAATTATACAATAATTAATAAAATTATGTCAGAAATTGAATAAATTAAATATATTACACGTCAAGAAATGTCATGAAAGCTGCTGTATAGAGGCATTGTCAAAGTAAAACTAAAATAAAGCTAGGTACAATAAGATACAAAATAATACTAAAAAAATAATGTCATACTAATAAAAAATTATGTATAAAGGAAGTTTCTATTGGCAGGGTACCGTGTAAGCAGGCCTCTAAGGTTCACGGTTCGACCATGGCATTGAAAAACAAGCTGCTCATATTTGGAATGTGACCTAATAGATTTTCTGTGAAAATCCAGTTGGTTTTTTCAAATCAAAGCACTTTTTGTTCTTTGTTTGTCCAGGCGAGACCTGTTTTTTCAATTTTTCCAATTTTTTCTAATTAGTTCATAGTTAGTTTTTAATATCAAGCTTATTCATTATAAGGATTCTTATTTGTGCATGTAAGTGATTTACAATTTACTATAAATAAAAAAGAGTAAGGTTCAGCCAGAGACCAATGGCAGATAGATGCAAAAGATCTATTCCTACTATATGATAATGATTATTATTATTAAAAGCTTATTTGAAAGTTATTGCGAGGTGTACCTATTTGTGGCGTTGTCTAGAGGAGGCCTAGATTAAGCACTGGTTGTATTTGGACCGATCTGATGAGAATTTTCTGAAAGTTCAGAATTTTTTGGTGTCTTATCTTACTAAAATTAACGATCCCGATTGTTTTTGTATTTTGTCTCTTCGGATGCGAGTCAATAAAGCTAGAACCTCACTATCGTGATTGATGTGTGCGGATCGGTTTCATACATTTAGTATGGTTAGAAACACATTGTGTTTCTAGAAACAACAACACACTACAAATTTTGTAGTGTGTTGTTTCGCTGTGGTTCAAGCTAAAGAATTCGAAGGGTTTTCCAACATACAAAGCATAACCCGACACGCGACTTTGCTTCCTTTTTGCATTGGAATCGCTAATGACCCACTTGACGACCTATTATTAAGAAAGCGAGCCTTCCATTCGCTTTGGAAGACTGCCAGGCTCTGCATACCCTCGGTAAGACGACGAAGGCATTAGGTCCGCCTTTCAGACGACATACATTTTCCTACAAGGCATATATCTTGAAACAGATATTGAAGTAATTATATAATGCCCACCACAACTAATATATATGCTATAATGAACCTTGAAATTTTTTTATCAAGGTCGATAGTCGAAAATATTTGTGTTTTTAATTAAGATGTTCTATCTTCTTCTGCCTGCCCCTATCCCACGCTAGGTGGGGTCGGCACAACATGCTATATTGTAAATGTTCCTGTCATTATCATAAAATCAGCTTACAAACGTCCACTGTTGGATATAGGCCTCTGTACACAAAAGAGAAAACTTTTCTATAGAAACAACGCGTGCGAAGCTGCGGGCAGAAACTAGTATTTTATATCCTTAATACCTAAAAAGGAGTAGCATATCGATCCTTTCACCCTATTAACTGTTAAATACCGTAAAACGGGGTGAACAGTGACTCCAGGGTGAATAGAAATGGACGAAATACTAGAGTAAAAACATCCTTTTGCAGAGGTCAGATCCACTGACACAGGAGTTGAACAGTCACGACTAAGGATACTTCCATTGTTACAAGCCAAGTAATGTATTTTGTCCAATGACTGAATCTGTGGCGCGGTGGGCGAAAGTCTGCCTGGGACGCAGTAGGTTGCGGGTTCGATTCCCGCCTCGGGACAAATATTCATACGATCTACAAATATTTGTTCAGGGTGTTCTGGATGTTTTATAAAAAATATTTATCTATGTAGTGCAGTATATTAAATATATCAGTTATCTAGTACCCATAAGACAAGCTCTGCTTAGACATTGCTTAGATATAAAGACCAACAGTTATAATATTATATGTTTACAACTAGTTTTTTTACATTTAAACAGCCCTTACAGGTCTTTCAAAATATGGTAATTACGCAATTGTGTTTCTACCATTTGGTTGAAATACAATAATTTCAATTGTCCAGCATTATTTATTTCTTTCTTTCTTTCTATTCACCCTGGAGTCTCTATTTACCGGTAGTTTCTACAACTCTTAAAACCTAATAAAACAGTTAAACACGCCACATAATCCGACCCCGTTTATCATTTGTGTTTGGCTGCGGCTTTTCAATTGTCCAGCATTATTTATTTATTTATTTCTTTCTATTCACCCTGGAGTCTCTATTTACCGGTAGTTTCTACAACTCTTAAAACCTAATAAAACAGTTAAACACGTCACATAATCCGACCCCGTTTATCATTTGTGTTTGGCTGCGGCTCGCTTTCAGTTAAAAACTTCCCCGATTCGACTAACGCAAACATAAACTTCGTAAAAAGGTCAAATGCTTTCGTGGATTAGATTTCATGCCTCTGGTAATTAAAGTGTCCAAGGTTTGAGGTGGTTTAGGCTGCGTTTCCACCAGGGATGTGCGAGGATGCGTAGCGAGGGATGTATTTTAAACAGACTTCAAAATGAGGAGGTTCTCAATTCGTCTGTATGTTGTATTTTTTTTTTGTATGTATGTATATTACACGATATCTCTGCCAATTATGGACCAACAATTATGGATTTTGAAAATTCTTTCACTATTGTAAAGAAAATGATCCCGAAGAGGGTCCCATATATTTTTATCTCTAGGGGATTACCTAGTATTTATCCCGCAAAACTTAAAATAAGTGTAAAAGTAAAGGAATTTGAAGTCTGTTTACTGTTTTTTAAAACACGCCATATTATTTAAGAACCAATTGAATCACTTCCTTAATAATAAATAATATAATAAATAATGCTGGACAATCCACACAGTATTATCTAGCCCCAAGCTAAGCAGAGCTTGTGTTATGGGTACTAGATAACTGATATACATAATACAATATAATTACATATATAGTTTTTTTTATTATACATATAAAACGACCAGAACATCCTGAACAAATATCTGCAGATCGTACAAATATTTGTCGCGAGACAGGAATCGAACCCATTATCAAGTTATAGTGTGTTTACCAAAAAAAAAACAAAAAACATGAATTTTGGATTGAGCCCGTCTACCACTGGAGGTGCGATATGTGCGTAGTTGCTCTGTTACGAGTATATACTTAATTAACGTTCACTTTCTTTTAGTTGCTAAGATTTGTAACTTTGTTAAAAACTGTATCAAAAATAGTTTTTATTTTAATCAGAATCAATAACTTTATTTCTTTAGGCTTACAAAATAAGCACTGAGACAAGTCAAATTTTATACTATAAACATAGTTATTATTATCAAATAAGAAATAAGGTGTTATTGATATTCTTTTCACTTAAATTTTTGGTTCAATGATTTATCTAGCCTCGCTCAGAGCAGCTCTCGTGGAAACGACTCAGCTGAGCGAGGTTTTTGTACAAACCAAACAATACAAAATTCAATACAAAAAAAAGACAAGGACAGGACAAACAAGGGAAAGATGTTTGCGAGGGATGTGTGCTAGGGACTGAAGCGAGCGAAAAAATAGCTCGCTTATCTAAAAAGAGTCCGCTCCACATCCTCGCACCGCGCATCTGCACAGCATCGCTATGCATCTTACTAGCTGCTGCCCGAGCCTTCGCCCGCGTTTTATCGGGATAAAAAATAGCCTATATGTCCAGCACGGCTATTCTAACTTGATCGAAAAGTTTCCTTGACTCGAAATCTGACACAAATCCGCGCGAAGTTCAAATAATTTAGCGGTTTTTAATAGTTTCTGCGTTCTACAAGCAACAACAATAGCAGAAAAGTAGCTTAACGTAAATTGTAAAACATTTTCTATGAACTCATGTTTTAACTAATTTCGATTCGACTCGAGTTTGGGAGAAATTAATAATTTAAGAGATTTATTATTAAAATCAACATTCTTACTAAAAGCCCCATTAATCGTACTTTATTGGAACATGGGTTGATAGAAAATGGTCAGCGACTTATGAAAAACTACTTTTTAGGTAGTTTTATTCCTTTTAGAACGCAGATAATATTAAAAACCGCTAAAATATTTGAATTTCGCGCGGATATGTGTCAGATTCCGAGTCGACGAAGGTTTTCGATCGAGTTAGAATAGCCCTGCAGGTCCCAAACTATACCCATACCAAATTTCAGCCTAATCGGTTCAGTAGTTTTTGCGTGAAAGAGTAACAAATATCCATACATCCATCCAAAGTTTCACATTTATTATATTAGTAGGATTAACAGCCATTAGCTTTCTCGAACATCTCTCTTGGAAACGCAGCTTTAGGAGACCTTTTTCCGCGACAATGTCGATTAATGTTCAATTTTAGGGTATTCAATTAAGGAGGGAGGTTTATGTGGTTTTAAAGTTGATTACTTTTATTTTAAGCTTTGTTTTTATTTATTTTTTACTGGATTCTACTTGCGGCTTTGCAGGCGTTGTATATATGGATTTTTTAAAGGTTATTTATGTCCCATGGTAACTAATTTATGGGATAAAAGATAACCTATGTTTTATTCCAGTCCAGGCCTAGAATTCTGCCCTATTAACCATTTTCTGCTAATACTAAATGAAACAAAACTATTACAGAGGTGTCTAAAAATTGTCTATACTGGGTATTTATCAATTAGCGGTGAGAACTTTTGGTAATTCTTTTCCATAACGATAGTAATAAAAAAAAAGAGTGTCGCTAGTGTCGCATCACTATGCGCCTTAAAAACAACTTAAGACTAAAGGGATTACAAGCGTCAATTATCTTATCTTTTCTAAAGGTTAAAAAATACATTTGCCTGTCTATGTAATAATCAAGATCTAATATATTAATAATGCTAATTTTCACCCCGATCAGTTTTGGGCTGTCCACTAAAATACATCGACACGGCAATACTTTCGAATTCATAATTAAATCCTGTATAATAATTAGACAGGATTATTATATTCCGAATAAAAAAAAAACAGCAATTAAGAAGAATTAGTAAATATAAAAGCATACCTTTATTTCGTTTTTATGTTCACCGATGTTTGAACTATCAATCCTGCTAATAGTATAAATGTCAATGTTTGTATGGATGGATGTATGGATATTTGTTACTCTTTCACGCAAAAATTACTGAACCGATTAGGCTGTTTGGTAAACTTTACCCAGTTTGGAACCTGGAATAACATATAGACTATTTTTTTACCCGATAAAACGCGGGCGAAGGCGCGGGCAGCAGCTAGTTTCTTCTATATAGTTATTGTTAGCTACCGAATTAAAGTCTGATGACCACTTCAATCCCCTTAAAAGCATATTGATAAATCGTGCTGTCAAATAGAAACTAGAAGAAATTATTGCGGCCAAGTGCGTGTCGCACTTGCGCAACGGAGGGTTCCGACTTTCGTACATACTTGTAGGTATATAAATAATTCGTCCATCACGGAATCAAAAATATATTTGTGATTGTAACTACAAATTTATGGCTTTAGCAACTTTCTCTCTACTTGTTCTTTAAGACATTGCTTCTTGCGAAACATGTTCTAATTCAACGAGAAGTACATTAAGGTTTTGTCTCCCTTGCACACGCACGGGAAAATGGACATAAACGGCCGATCTTTCGATAGCGTTGATTTGGGAAGTTAGATTATTTCATAGATCCAAAGAATTACTGAACTGAGTGTTTGATATTAATTTCAAATTAATACCCGTGGAGGTATTTTCGTTTCTGAGAAAAACGGTCTTGACAGACAGACAAATAGACAACGAAGTCTTCCTATAAGGTTTCTTTTTTCCCTTAGCGGTAACGAACGCTGAAAATACCGAAACCATCCCCCAAAACCATCAGGCTAAATAACGATATTACCCTAACCAATAACCAGAGCTAGAGGCATGATATAAAAGGTTGTATACAGGGTGACTTTTTGTTACGGGATTGCATGGCCAAATCCGAAACCGTGAGAGTTAGACTAGAACAATCGATTTAGAGAAAAAGTCGTAAGGAGTCATTACCTCGATTTATGAGAGAACAAAAACTGCATACTTGGTCATGGTTTCTGATTTGGCCATCGACTCCCGTCTCAAAAAGCCAGCCTGTATGGAAGACAGTGACAAACAATGTATAAAATTACGTTGGGCAAACGCGTCCCTTGGCAGCGCGTCCTGATTAAAACCTTGTCAATGAGTAAGTAGGCAGACCCACTTCTAACGACTTAGAGGTATCTTCAACGCCCTTGAAAGAATACTTGAGTTTGAACAAGTTACATTAAGCGCTTGAAATACGAGGACGTACCTTCGGTCGTTCTAAATAACGAAATAGCAGGGAAGACCGTGTCAGACCACGTACTATTTATTAGGTTTTTCTTCCGTATTTTTCTTCCTTATTTATGTAAAACGGTTATGGCTTACTTAGCTGCTAGCTAATCGCTTTGAAGCTGTATTTATTACCAATTATATCTTTATAAAAGATGATTTATCGGGTATTTATCGCGTACCTTTTGTTATATTTTCCCCTACGTTTCCATCGCGTTACAGCGATCGTGGTCACGGGGCTACTGGATGTACTCGGAGCTAGGTACCGCCGAGAATTGATGGCAATATCCACGACTACCCTCAATTCGTCTTCAGAATGAGGAATGTCAAAGTTAACAATACGACACACTACTCTGTCCGACTGATTTAATTGTATCTTTGTTTTTGTTAACAAGCTTGCTGACCGAGGGTTAGCACGTCCTATCCCCTGATAAAAAGTAGCAAATTACAATTTTAGTCTTATAATTTGTACGTCTACGCCGAACAGTTGTAGATCTTGGGTAAAAAATATCTACACACGCCTATACCGTTGTAGGATATTTTTATATTAGTCGAGCGTTCAAATGATCAGATGTATCAGATGTCACTAAAACGAATGATGGCGTCCTTTTTATTTTGATCGTTATGAAAAGGACGGCAACATTTTTTGTGTTGTCAAATTAGTTTAGTTTTGGCATCTGAACTGACAACACTGACGCACAAAACTATAAAACACTTTCGGTGCCCCCGACGCCCATGCCTGAGTATAGCTGCATGTGACGCTAAAGAGATTTTGATAAATGAGGTATCTGTCAGGCATGGAACTATTATACATAATTATGCGTAACACGAAACGCGACGATACTCTATGGTACAGAGGTCGTCACCATGTTGTTCCTCTCTTTTCCTCGGTCATCTCTATGGTACTGAATAAACCACGTACGTAAAATATAAATATGTTTTAATATAGAAATCCAAATCACTTTAAAGTTATAGTATCAAAATACTCGTCTGATCTCCTATAGGTACCGTTCATAGCTACATTTTGTATCATTTGACGAAATGAAGTGAAAAACGAGAACAAAGTTGAGTTTTTTACCCGACTACCGGAGGGTTATGATTTTAGCACCCTATGTATGTATATATGTATGTATATATGTATGTAGCCGATTTCTTTGTTCCCACGTAGCGCTGAAACTACTACTTCGATTTCAACAAGTGAGGTATCGATTGATTCGTCTCATTACCCCAATGGTTATAGGCTATATGGTGTCCGACAAAACTGAGGGTCTTAAGAGATAGCTGGGTCTAAATTACAACTGGAACATTTCGATAGCGCGATAAAATTTTGCAAGAGACGACATCTACACTTGCGAGCTATAAACTGGAATCACTTCATCACTGGTTTTTGCAGACCATATTTTACAGTTTCCATGCAATAACCTGTAGGTTGTGGTATATTATTTTAAAGATAATTTTATTAGCTTTCAAACTCTTTCGATATCATAGCGAAAAAAATGTTCATCATATGTCATGGAACGTGAAAACAAAAGACATAAATTTTTGGAACGAAACATCAATATTTTCAAACTCCTGAATCCCTATAAAAACTGGGAATTTATGCAATTTTGTCATCAGTCCAATATCTCACGTCACTCAAAATACTGGAATTACAAGAAAATGGAAACCACACCAATAAAAGCCGCTCAAATCGTCACCCTAATCCAGCAAGGGTTCTCTCAGCGTACTATCGCTCGACAGCTTCATCTGAGCCAGTCCTGTGTCTCCAAAGTATACAAGAGGTTTAGAGAGACTGGAAACTTAGTCCGAAGACCAGGATCTGGACGACAGCGATGCACTTCGGCGAGAGATGACCGATTTATTGTCAGCACTTCTCTCCGAAATCGACATCTAACCGGCGTTGACGTCCAGCGGGAGCTCGGAGAAGTTCGAGGGAGAACTGTCAGCGAGTGGACAGTGAGGCGAAGACTCAAAGAAGCTAACTTGACCCCAAAAAGGCCAGCAACGGGACCCAAATTGTCTACAGCCCACCGACAAGCCCGACTTCAGTTTGCTCGTGATCACTTAGATTGGGTTATACAGCAATGGAGCCGAGTTTTGTTCGCGGACGAGACTAAGATGTGCCTGCATGGCAGCGACCGTCGACGGAGAGTCTACAGGAGACCGGGAGAGCGATACGCACAATGCTGTATAGCGGAAACAGTGGCATATGGGGGTGGGTCTTGTATGATGTGGGCGGGGATTTCAATTGAAGCTAAAACGGAGCTGGTATTCGTACCCGGTGGAGGTCGGGGAGGAGGACTAACCGCAGAAAGTATATCAACGACATTCTGCTGGGCCATGTACTCCCTTACGCCGGGTTTATTGGAGAAAATTTCCTGCTAATGCACGACAATGCCCGCTGCCACAACACTCGTGCGACTAGACAGTACCTGGAAGAAGTCGGGATTCCCACAATAGACTGGCTAGCCGTCAGCCCTGACATGAACCCTATCGAACACCTGTGGAACAAGCTGAAAAGGCGAGTACGAGGAAGATCTCCAGCTCCGGCGTCAATAGAAGACCTAAAAACTGCTCTTATCGAAGAATGGCAGGAAATTCCACAGGATTCCATCTGGAAACTCATTAGGTCAATGAAAAACCGTTTACAAGCAGTCATTAGGGCCAGGAGGGGCAATACAAAATATTAAGCGGGAAATAACAAAGATTTTAAATAAAAAATTGATATTTTCATATTACTTCTTATTAATTTAAACATCCACAACTTCGACCTATTGTAATAACTCACTAAATGAAGGTAGGAAACTTAATTTTTAAATAATTTTTATACCATTCGAAAGCTAACAAAATTTCTTTTCAAATGATATACACCAATCTGCAGTTTATTCCATGGAAACTGTAAAATATGGTCTGCAGAAACCAGCGATGAAGTGATTCCAGTTTATAGCTCGCAAGTGTAGTTACAGTTCGAGTCTAATTTAGTTTGATGTGATGAGTGAAGGATGACACACCCGTTGCCATGGAGACCTCTTGTTTATTTGTTACCATGGCAACGGGTCATCTAGGGATGGGCAAATGAAAAAATGTATCGATATACATATATTGTATCGATATATGTATGGTAAAAAAAAATATAGTTAAAAACTAAAACCCGACTTCATAAAAGTCTTAAACAAGCGTTCACCATTCCATAGCATTCTCTTTTGATACTTAGGTAGTCGGAGGCCTTTGTTACTAATTGTACCCTAGGTATTGGGGTGGGTGCCTCCGACTACCTAAGTATCAAAAGAAAATGCTATGGATATTAGGTGAACGCTTGTTTAAGACTTTTATGTAGTCGGGTTTTAGTTTTTAACTATATTTTTTTTTTGTTTTCAATTGTCCCTTGTTTGGTGGTACTTTTCAACGTCGAATATCTGAGTTAGTCTCACTTCGGACTACAAACAGTTGAATAAACAAACAACAAGTGAAAATTCCAAATAAATCAATATATCTTTCTAGTATCACTTTGGCCCACTCGTCGTTTGTAATAAAACTCGGCTTGATTTTGTACAGTCGCCAACGAAAAACATTCGACATCACAAAAATAACACCTCTCAAAAAGTATGCGAATATGCGACCCCATATGCGACGTATTCTACGACTGTCGTTACAGGTAATATGGCGTGTTTTAAAAAACGATAAACTGACTTCTTTTACATTTATTTTAAGTTTTGCGGGATAAATACGAATCCCCTGGGGATAACATTTTATGGGACCTCTTCGGGTTCATTTTCTATACAATAGTGAAAGAATTTTCAAAATCGGTCCATAATTGGCGAAGATATCGCCGTAACATACAGACCAATTGAGACCCTCCTCCTTTTGAAGTCTGTTAAAAACGGTCACCCTCGTTTCATCAGAGAACAGGACGTTCCTCCACTGGTTGCGAGCAAACTGCAGTCGGTCTTTGCGATACTGTGCAGACAGTTTTGGTCCTTTATAGCAGGTGTATAGGCGACGATTTTCTTCTCCCGTAGTCTTCTCCTAACCGTGGAGACGCTCACTGAAGTTCTACGAGCTGATCGGTGCTGCTGTTGCAACGCAACAACATTAGAGAACTCTTCGTTACGATCGTGGTTTCTCACGTCTATACTCTGTCCAGTTGCTAATCTGTCCAGTTATGAATCAGAATCAGAATCAATAACTTTATTTCTTTAGGCTTACAAAAAAAGCACTTAGACAAGTCAAATTGTATACTATAAACATAATTATTATTATCAATAATTATTATAAATTAGAAATAAGGTGTTAATGATATTCTCTTGACTTCAATTTTTTGTCGACTAGTGGAAGAAGTGAAAAAGAAACCACTAGCACATTATAATATCACTTATGTGTCTAATACATGTTTATTTTGCCTATCTAAATATAATATATAATCTGTCCAGTTGTGAATCTGTCCAATTGCTACGGAGGCGTGCTTACGATGATTCGATTGTCTATGTCGGATGTGCAGCATTTTCTCTCAGATCCACATCTCCGGATACAGCCACTAGTTTTTTAGAACCGTTGATACGTAGTAAATGAGAGGCTATGGTTTTTTACTCAATTTAATAATACTAGAAAATGTTTCAAATATAGAACAGGACAAAATAGAGGTTTGCCAGTCTTACATTTGCACCGAATGTATCAAAACCGTCTGTCTACCAGACTCAAAGGCTCCGTAGTCTTAATTCTCACGGGATTAAAGCGTATTTCGATTACAATTTGGCTGGCTTAAATATAATATGACAGGCCACGTGCCTGGAAACCTAGGCACGTCTACGTTAACGGGATTTATTTTTAGGTTTCCGATTTGACCATGACTCCTAGTTTAGGTTGTTGCTGTGTATCTAGTATAGGTTGTTGCTGTGTATCTAGTTTAGGTTGTTGCTGTGTATATAGTTTAGGTTTTTGCTGTGTATCTAGTTTCGGCGTAACGAAATAAATAGCATTTAATAAATACAATCAATAATGCTGGACAATCCACACAGGATCATGAGGCATCATCTAGCTAGCCCCAAGCTAAGCAGAGCTTGTGTTATGGGCACTAGATGACTGATTTAGAGATATATAGATCAATTCAATTTATAAAATCTTTAGTAAAGAACCCTCGAAACTTCCATTCGCTATGAATGATGTCTTCTAGACCTTCGTGATACATCTTCGCTTCGTCGGCCACATCGTCACTTTCCATCAGGTGAGATTGTGGTCAAATGACGGTCAATTTTTTAAAAAACAATCGTCAGCTTATAAAGTAAACAGGAATTTCCTAGGTTTTTAAAAACTTCCCATTTCCAATAAACTATTAGGTACAACCCTGAAGATATAGTTTTAATACAATATTCTGTGACTAGGTCAAGGCGCCGCCGCCCTATTTTTTGGTACGATTGTCGAGCTTGTTTGTTTTACGTAGAGATGCAAAAACGAGAAGTGATCTCTTTTGCATAATTCCATAAAATGTTCGGGAGTTTTTATTTATTTTTCTGACCATTATTTTAGTGCTAGTGTGTTTTACTTTTATTTATTAGGCTGCAGCAAACACAATTAGCCGTAAGCTATGGCTATTTTAGCTGCAATTTAGGTAAGTATAGGTTTGAATGTTTGAATTATTACAATGAAATAATATTCTAGAACTCGAGTTACAGCAGCGTCATTAAAGTTTTATAACACTGGCGATTTGTGAGCGATTTCGAAGCGATGCAATTGCGTACCGAGCACGCCGCGACATCGCAGCGACGCTGTCGCTATTATCGCCGTGAAAGCCAATGAACGAACGGACGAGGGGAAGCGATATTATTATGTATAGACAACCAATAGAAAGGAGTCACAATCGCGTCACATGAATATCACGATATATATTCGCGATTCTTTTGTTTTTACACATCTCTCCGCTTTGAAAACTGGACATTATTACTGTTCCTTACTGTTTATTTCCTCATCGGCATAAATACGCCCGCTGCTGACTATTCCTCGCCCAATGAGGGGTACTTGGCGGATCGCAGGTGTAAAAATTAAAAAAAGGAAGCTGATGCTCTTCTTCTGGTAGATTCCCTTAGTTAACTCCTATTACATGCCTCCTGAGTATTCTTAAGCCGAGGACGCCACGGCAATTGTACATACCTAAAAAAAACACAGTTCCGCATTATCACTTCCATTTGCCTTAACTCGACGCCTTATTGGCAGGCTCATTGCCTCGGACTTTATTTGCGTGCTTTATTTTTTAATTTTACCCGCATTTCGTGGCTTTGCGTGCACAGTTAACTGATTTGTTTTCTGGTTACTAGTTGGTGAAGTTTTTATTGCCGACTTTTATAACCGGTTTGCAATTAAATTATAACCATACAGCTCGGCAAATACATATTTACAATTTGCTTTACTCTATTGCGGTCATACCACAAATGTAGTTCCATGGGTTATTTACAAAGGTCTTTCAACTTGTACGACAACTAAGAGGGTTTCTTCTGTTTTTGTAGTCTTCTTTTGATTACTCAGATTGAGAACGAACACTGCTTAGCCATTCTTTCAGTTGGCTTAAAGTTTTATATTTATAAGTAATCGATTTATTATGAACCCCATCCAGGTGCGTTCAGTACACTCAGGATTGAACGACTTCAGCATTTGTAGCATGATCAGGTCAACCTAGATATTTCCGAAGAATAGACCGTAAACTTTTGCAAAAACGAGATCTTCAAATGCAACTTTAATTATTATTAGTTAGCCATCGCTATTCCACTGCAGGGGCCTAATTTCAATAAATTAATAGATTCACGATAATAATGGTATCATCTCAGAATGACACATTATGTTTGTTTTTTTGGTCTCGCTAGTTTTAGCGTTTGCCATTTTCATTTTGTTTTAAAATAAAAAATTTGGGAAACATTTCGAAATTATAAAAACCTACTACGAGACTGTACAGAATAAGGATCCGGAGAGGTAGGATAGGAAAATTATAATAATTATTAATCAAACATACGTTGTACACTATATTTTTCTATTATTTGTACAAATAAAGGATGCTAAGCAATGATATATAGAGGGGTCTAAAGAGGAAAGGAGAGAGGCAATAGATGAGATCATTATAAAAGGAGCGGTGGTCGTAATTGTTACAAGAAAAAAATAAATGATTTTCGTCACCAAATTCATCATCGCACTCGCAAGAAGGGTCACTTACGATGTAAGAAACTACAGAACGATGCGTGTCAAAAGTGTCAAGGTTGAAACCAATCTAGCAATCTCTCCGTGCAAATAGCACCGCATTCATTATCTAGAGTTTCTTTCATCTATGGACGATTCCGTGACGATACCATTGTAGTAAAGCGATTGCGTAGCAGTTTCGGCCCAGGTCAAAAGGCCAAAATGCAATAGAAAATTGAATTTCAACAAGCTTTGCAGCATCCCCTTTAAAATTTCAAGCGTTCGGCTTGCCAGAATATGAATCGTGGATATTCACAATGTTGCGGTGTAGCGATTTACAACACTATCGCGATATTTTTGGTAGGCGTTATTTTGGCTCGAAAACTTCATGTACTTACGTCGTACACAATGTTTTCTTTATAGTTTTTTGTGTAGCGTTATACATATGTGATAGTTAGGGTTACGTACGTATATTTCGCAAATAAAAAACCGAAATTTCGCATTAAAATAAATAAACAATTAAAAATTTCGCATTTATTCGCATAAAAAAAATGAAAAAACTCTTATTTATTACCCTAATCATTAAAATAACAAAATATTTATTACAGCAAAGTCAGTTAAAAGCTAACATCGAGGTTGTCTCTATATTTTCTTGCTTAAGCCTTTGCTTTCGCTCATTTATGATGACATTGTAGACACTGAAATATCTTTCAGCATCTACACTATTGACTGGGTTATGAAAATATTGTATACCTGCAATCGCGAACCTCAGGTAGCAAAATTTTTATGCAAGTAAAATCTGCATGACGTTAACAGGAGTTTCTCGCTGAACCACATTGACGAGTTGCCTATGGAAATGAGCATATCTAGTTATGAGTTCATCCTGTGGTATATCCCCGAAAAATTGTATTTTGGACTAGCTCTACGTGTTGGGTTAGTGTCCAGAGACGATGTGGTCACGGCCGCTGCTACTGACGGGCAAAATAATTTGTCAATGTGCAGGTAGGAATCGTTTGTTGGGTTGGATGTGAAGACAATTTATCCATCGTCATCAATACATCGTCGAAAAAGTATTATAATTCGTATTTATCGCATTAATTACGTGAATTTCGCATTTATCGCTTCTATATAGTAAAAACGAAAATTACGTATCTCTAGTGATAGTAGTATGTATATAGTCCGTTCGAATGTTGGCAAATTCAGCGTGAGCTTTGTTATTTTTAACCGACTTCAAAAAAGGAGGAGGTTCAATGTTCAGCTGTATGTATAAATTATATTTTTTTTTTTTTTTTGTGTGAACCGATTTTGAATATTCTTTCGCTATTGTAATTCCGATGTGGTGCAATAATAAATTTATTCCTGAGGTAATATTACGATTAACATTAGTAGGTATTTATCCCGCAAAACTTATAAACAGGATTCGAAGTCGAATATAAGTTTTTTCAAAATAATCAAATTATACCTAATGTTGACATTCACTTGACTTGATAAACAAGTCATGTCTTAAATATGTTGGAACTTATATTAACCGTTGGCCGTTTTTCTTCGGTCCGTGTTTTAAATAAACTTATATTAGTGACCTTCAACAACTTTCTTTTTCAGTTCTTGACAAATAGGCAACCAAAATTTTCTCCAATACATGCCCGTTATAGTCTTGTGACGGTCTTTTGACGCCAACCTATTGTCTAATACCCGACTGTATTTCGTATTTACCCGACTGCGCCAGAAGACACCTCCACTGCGCGTTGATAGAAACCGGCCGTGACTCAGTAGCACTTTGTTGTTTCCTTACTTATTAACCCATCTGCCCAAGAAGGAGGGTTATTGTACATCTCCATCTCTTATGTTTGTTACATCAGTCAAAACAGCGTAAAAACGAGTCAATGTGATAAATAATTGGTAAATGCGAAACCACATAGTTTTATCAGATTCGTACACGTAATACAAGGAGCTCGGGGAGCTACGATTTTATGATACTGGTCCTTCCCATTCGCCGATGGCGATGATAACGTGAGCCAGTGTCACCCACGTGACCATCGTGTCTCGGAAGATAATACCTTATATTATTATACCATGGTGATCGTAAACGTATGTTTCTCTTTCCAGCAAATCCAACACCAGTACAGAGGTAGAGGCGGACCGCCTCGATTCTGGGGCAGCATGTCTGAAGGCGGGGGGGTGTCGAACGCGGGCGGAGACACCGCCAAGACGAACCTCATAGTCAACTACCTACCTCAGAGCATGACCGAAAAGGATCTGTATGGCATGTTTATGAACATCGGGCCTATTGAGAGCTGTCGGGTCATGAAGGATTTCAAGGTGCGTATCGCAGACTATATTAAGGTTGCATTTGGTGCTACACCGACGGTCCTTGCGCACGTCCGCGCAGAGCTCCGTAGTGCCTCATCGCCGTCATCATACGGCGCGGACGAGTATACTCGCAAACAGAATGTATCCGTTTTTAAATGTCGTAATTTCTGCATACTACTTTATGACGATTGCATAAAAAGAAGAATAAGAGGACGTACCATATCCACCCAATAATTGCAAATAGATGGCGAATTTCATATTATATTCGAAATTGAGGGATTACGATGAAAAATTTCGCCGCGGACATTGTTGTTTTGTTTGTGGCAGTACGCACACCCGTCCGGACAGATTCTGTGTCTGCAGAGCACTAAACGCGTAGATTACATGCCTCGCGCGACCGCATGCGGAAGTCCGGAGGACGGACACGCTCGACGGATGGTCCTCGTCCGCATGTGCAGACGCTCTGCAGGCCGTGCACTACTAAACGCAATAGTTGATTTCTATGCGATAGCTCCGGTCGACGGACGTCCGTGCGGACCATCCGCGTAGCACTAAATGCAGCCCAAATGGCCACTTTCTTTTATATTAGTCCAAATACGCTACTGGACTTAGAACTCCCTAAAGATGTCAATTTTCGGTTTTGCGCCAGCAGGTGATAAGGTCCAAAGCGAGGGTGCACCTCCCGATATAAAGGATATTAAAAATGTCATTTATTCGTTCAATTAAAATTATTCCGAGACATGGCTCATATGTCTCATATGTCACGATTCTGAGCCAGTTGAAATAAGTCACATGGTTAATAGTATAAAAATGGACATTCTGAGGCAGGAATTAATAGTATACAAGTGAAGTCATATTAAGTTCTCATATAAACAATGCTGGACAATCAACACAGCATCATCAAGCCCCAAGCAAAGCAGAGCTTGTGTTATGGGTACTAGATGACTGATCGTAGATAGGTATTTTTTTATTATGCATAGAAAACAGCCAAAACACCCGAGACAAATATTTGCAGATCGTACAAACATTTGTCCCAACAAGGTGGGAATCGAACCCGCCTGCGACGCAGGTGGTTGCTCCCGGGTCGCAGGCGGACCTTTGCCCGCCGTGCCACAGTGGTCGTCGATGAATAGGTAAATGTACTTATAATCAAATTTGTTTTCAGACTGGCTACAGTTACGGTTTCGGCTTTGTTAACTTCACGCGGGAAGAGGACGCCGCGCGCGCCATAGATATGTACAATGGGTACCAGCTTAGAAATAAACGGTTAAAGGTAAACGCTAAAAGTCTAATACATCCGAAATCTCCCTCAAACTGGGGAGAAGTGATAATGAGTTCATGTGGCAAAAACAGCGGGGCACTGCATGCAATTGCAGCGTCTTGGGGACGCCTCCGACTGCTATTTATATGGACCAGCTGAGCTACTTGTAGATTGTTTGCAACAGCCTGCAGTTGGCGCAATTGTTTCAATTGTAAATACTAGTTCTAATTTGTTTGTATTATATGATTTTAATTTACTTTGTTAATAAAGTAGGTAAAACAAAGAATATTGCGATAAATGCCCTTGGGTGGACCATGATTACAAACTTGAAAATAGTTTCAGACCCATCATCTTTGGCCATTGGACCCACAGTCTCGTTGTTTACACGCTGGCTTATAGCCTTTTCCAAAACCCCAACCAAGATTCTAGGTACAATAATATTATCTGTTTTTGCTTAAACAGTAATAGCTTGTCTTCTTCAGAGACTTCTCCTGGTTGAGATATTTGATGTTAAGAATAACCCGTAATGGTCGGATCCAGTAAACGATTTTTTCCAGTAGCTAAAATACCATAAAAAACGGTCCGATAACAATCGTTTACTGGATCCTGTGTACCTAACTGTCAGGTGTGTGAACTCGCTCCTACAACTACATACGCCATCAGGGGAAAATATACGGATGCTGTGTCTATGAGCCCTTGTTGCCCGAACTACACTGACAGCCATTCCTCGACAAAAAATTAAACGTTCACAAAATAACATAAGCACTAGACCAATAAAAAACCTTAAACAATTTTTCCAGGTATCATACGCGCGACCTTCCGGCGAAGACATAAAGGAGACGAACTTATACGTCACAAATTTACCGCGCGCCATCAACGAGGAACAGCTGGAGGTGATCTTCGGCAAGTACGGCCGGATAGTGCAGAAACACATACTGAGGGATAAGAATAATGGCACTCCTAGAGGCGTCGCTTTTGTAAGGTGAGGGAATTACTGATAATGTTTCAGCGAAATGTGAAAGGCGTGTGGGCAGACCCTCACAAGTAGATCTAAGAAGTAGTGCAGGTCACGGGAAACCGCTGAATGCAGGCAACGCAAAAACGGTCATTCGCGCTATCTTTGGGGGCCTATATCCAGTACATCTTTTGACTGAGATGATTATGGGGTGAGCATTAAGGCCAGGCGCGCACTATCGGCCAGACCGCAGCGGCCACCGAGACATACATTAGTATGAAATCGCCATGGAGCAAGCGCACCTGATCGCACGTGGCAAGCCGTCACACCGAGGCGCGGCGGCCAGGAACAGCTAGAGGTGATCTTCGGAAAGTACGGCTGGATAGTGCGGACTAGTACATTGTACACATAGGCGAGAAAGTGCCCAATTCCTATCGAGTGTGTCCTTAAAACACACGAGGTAGGAATCGCACTTTCTACCGAGTGATACATAGTGCTTTATACTACACCTTCGAGGAAAATAAAAAGCAGAATAAATATTTTATTTCTGGCGGTGTCATAAAACTTTCACTATCACTCGACGACATTCTGTAGAATTAATAAAATTGCGTACACCAAATTCAAATTTAGAACTTCCCGCGGCAGTCACTTGGGTTCTTTTTTCAAAATATTGTTCGGAAATCGGAAGAGGCATACGCGGACTTGGAGTAAAAACTTGTTGTCTTTTGGCCTATAATGAAAATAACCATAGCTACCAGCCGATCATTAAGGAAATAAAAAAAAAAACACTTTAGAAATGGATTTCCATACAGTTTTCTCTCTAGGTGAAAATCTTATTAATTAAACTCAAATTTTTTTTCTTCGATTTATCTAACTTGAAAACACGATTAAGAAAATAAACTTGTTTTGCACATATTTGGTCTAGATGTCAAGAACCCTGCGGTCTATTGAAATTAATTTCGTTTTGATTCGTAGGTTATTGCTAATTACTTGGTCCCTCTAAACCAGTTTTTTTATAAGTTGTGTACTTTTATTGTAAATAAGCAAAAACTTGATTTTCGCGCTTACGTCGTTCCAAAGACGTATGCTCTATCCTGCTCCTATGAATGCGAAATCCTTTGCCCTCTTAACAAGTGTAGTACAGTGCCTTTGTTTGTTTCAGGTTCGACAAACGTGAGGAGGCGCAAGAGGCGATAGCAGCGCTGAATAACGTCATACCAGAGGGAGGGACTGAGCCGCTAAGTGTTAAAGTGAGTAGCGGAAATTAAAGCTGTTTTCTTAAAATTTTAATAAGGATATAGAGTGGCTCTATCTTCACGACCAAGCGCAGCGGGCGATATTCCGCCGGCGACGACAAGGTTGCGGGTTTGATTCTCGCCTTTCTCGCCGGGACAAATGTTTGTACGATATGCAGTTATTTGTTCAAGTTGTTCTGCGTGTTTTCTGTGTATGATAAAAAATATGTATTAAGTATATCAGTTATCTAGTATCTATAATACAAGCTCTGCTTAGCTTGGGCTAGATAATGCTATGTGAATTGTCCAGCATTATGTTGTCAAACTAAATTTGCAAAAACATCCATTTCCGTTCATTTTCAATAATGCATATTTTTGCAAAGATGTCCCTTTCAGCAACCGAAGCCGTTGATGCAAAAATAAAAGGTGTAATATTTTTTGAAAAATCAATTCGTTCTATTTCCTGCAAAAGTAAAAGATAACAAAGAAACTAAATCTGAAGTCTTGTTTTTTACAAATCGAGGTGATGACTTCTTTCATTTTGTCAATAAATTTTTCTCTATCTCTCTTTCATGACCTTTCTCTACTCCCATGGTTTCGGATTTGGTCATCTACTCCCGTTCTCAAAAAAACACTGTGGATTACACAAGCTGACAAATTATTTACCCAGAAACCAGACTATACATGGCCGAAGGAATGGCTGAATCCGAATCTGGCCACCAAATTGCTCTACTGCTCTACGTCAGGGTTTTGAGATATCCTAACCTAAAAGTTTTTGCTCATTTTTGAGGTCACGTAGCCCAGTAGATCCTTTTCCCCCAAAAATATATCAACTTTACCTAAAAGGTTTTTTAAAATGCCGTTAAGTTTACTCAAATATCGATTTTTTTCGCTGAGATATTGCTTTTTGAAATTTTCATGGTTCGGATTCAGCGTATCGAAATCCTTCGGAAATGTAGAGTCTGGTTTCTGGGTAAGAGTGTTCGTCAAATTTTGTCGGCCTATATTATTATTTGCTAAGTCCAGCCTGAGTAAGTGGAAAACATGGTGTAGTTATAACTTTTCATTGGTGTTCATAATTGTAGTCTTTGTGATGACGTGTATTTTTAGTTAATTATAATATTTCAGGTAGCTGAGGAACATGGAAAACAAAAGGCAGCATACTACGCGGGATGGGCGGCAGGCTTCCACCATAATAGAGGTCAGTCTATAAAACTTTGACTATAGACCCATAAATTAGCACGATCGAAGCGTCACTTCATTTATATATATAATACTTCATATAGATAATAGAATAGAAAAGAAAAATGATTTATTGCCTTATAAATACTAATTACAGTTTGACTTACTTATAGACATTTAAAAATACACAAAATGAGTAAATTCAGCTTTTGCTACATGCAATAAATTAATATGCATGTAGCGCTGTTTTTCAATTTACTCCTCTCGGGTAGCTGTCACCGAGAGGTTTAGGTGAAAGCGGGACACAGTAAAAACGGATAATAAAATTAAAAAAATCCGATCAACAATCACGTTAACTATGAGCATTTGCATTTACGGTCAAGTACACAGTGGTACATAATAAAAAAATATTATTAATGAAATTATATTTTATTTAATAAAACGGTATCAACTGAAGCCGGAAAAAAAAATATCTTAAGGTGTCACGCACAACTGATGCGGCACTAAAAGCTGACCGTTTCTGACTGGCTAAAGCTTGACTCTCACATAGTAACTCTCATCGTCATCAAAAGACATTTATTTGCAAAGAACTCATGTTCTTCGACTTAACTATTTTAGGACTTTACGACTTTACATGTTTGTCATAAAGATGTAAAGTAGTATACATAGATGTATATCGCCTTGCCTTCTCGCGTTGAGCTGGTTTGCGATAATTGTGGTGAGCTGGAAATTTCTAGAAAATTGTTATTAGCATTAATTTTGAAAAAACTAAGACCTTCAGTCTGATAATACATAAACATATCGTATCCCGGATCAATAATTTTGTAGGAACTTAGCTGAGTTAGACGCTATAGGCCTACATTGTAGGTCTATAGCATTACATACTGTTCCTACAGTCTTAAAAACAGAAATTCATCAAGATAATCGTCGGGATATCTATATTGATAAATATGATTCGACAAGCATTTTAGCTAAAAGCCATTCTAACAATCTAGCGAGAGGTACAAAACCATTCTTAAAACATGTTTCCCTCTATCTATAACAACGTGTTCCAATCTATAAAACTGAATTCCTCGCACGCCGCCGGACAGCGCCCCCCACCGTGCCCCAACGCCACCACAGCCTCGACCAGCTCGACATGTTACATCGCCAGGAGCAGTTCTGCAGCACCAACTATTCAGTCTACCCTCACAGTCGCTACCCTCGCCGTGACACCTCGCTCTACCAACCGAACTACGCAGCGCACCATCGCCCGTTCTGAAATGGACTTTATTGTAAAAAGTTCCGCTTGACCGATACCAGGATCTGATGCGGAGGACTTTTTTGAGTGTTGTGTGTTTTTTTTTTTTGCGGTGTTGCAGGCGTTTTCCGTGATTTTTATGTGGAACAGACGTAACAAAGGGTTGTTCAATATATTGCACCACATACAATTTGACTATAGTTTACTCCAGCAACGATCGAAATGTCTGATTTAGGTGATTGGTTCAAAATAATAATAATGTCAACGATCGAAATGATGCTTTAGGTGATTGGTTCAAAATAATAATAATATCAACGATCGAAATGTCTGATTTATGTGATTGGTTCAAAATAATAATAATATCAACGATCGAAATGATGATTTAGGTGATTGGTTCAAAATAATAATAATATCAACGATCGAAATGTCTGATTTAGGTGATTGGTTCAAAATAATAATAATATCAACGATCGAAATGATGATTTAGGTGATTGGTTCAAAATAATAATAATATCAACGATCGAAATGTCTGATTTAGGTGATTGGTTCAAAATAATAATAATAATGCTGAACAATTCACACAACCATTGCAAAATGAATCGATGTTTCAACGTTTTACATGCAATTTGTCTTAACCTACAGAAGAATGTCTGATTCAAGTAATTAGGGGGTTTGCTATAAATTGAAACCAAGTTCAACCTGTTTTTCAATTTCTATCGGCGCCACCGTTAACCTTTCAAACGCAATTTCAAATGCAGTTTGATGACTAGAAATGTAAACGCAATACTAAAAGTTTAGATGATTCGCTGGATAACTGAATTCAAAACTTTTAAGTCCTATTGCCGAAACCATTTAAAACCAGTCCGTTAAGGGTTTTAGAATTTCGCTTTCGAATACACAATATTTCTAGGCGCCCACAAAAAAAAATGCTATTTCACACAGCACAGCAATTCACACAGCATCATCTAGCAAGCTAAGCATAGTTTGTGTTAAAGGTACGAGATGACTGATAAAATAGACAAAAATACATTTAGGGCAGACCTCATTGCATTGCATAGATCACATGAAAATAGAACAACCCAAAAGTAATCTATAATTGTTTTGTCAGCTGTAAACTAGATGTGTAAGTAATTGGCTTCAAAAAGTATAAAAACAGAAAAAAACGAAGATAAACCATAGAGATTATGAAGAGATTTTTAAAAACGTCACTGGAACCGTCCTGCAACGCTTTTCAGATATTTTGCGTCGTTCCCTCTCCACTGTTAAATTCCTAATGCTTTATTCCAATATTAATAAGAAAAATAAGACTAGAGTGGAAACAATGTGTGTTGCCACTTCTATGGCATTGCCAGTGTACAAAATGAAAATGGCGGCTACAAAAATGAGCAAAATAATGTTGAAACATACATATAAAACCAAAGATATTTAATAAAATAGTTTGTCATTTTTCATTTAAAATATTTTTCGTAGAAACACAGTGCGTTTATAACCAAAGAGTAAAATAACAAATGTTTAAAGTTTCAGTTTCGCAAACATTAGATGGGTTTGTAGAAGTGTTATAATATTAAATAAATTTATAACTAAGGGACCCTGTCTCAGCACAAATTCAATTGTTGACTAAATTTCTAGTAACTTCTAGACTTAGAACTCTTAGACATCTGTGCACTGTTATAGTTCTTAGCCTTTCCTACAAAAACGCACCGTTTTTACATCATTACTCATTATTGATTAGCAGTTATTTGAATAAAAACCGGTACAGTTATGGTTATGTTTTGTTAAGAATAACTATATTATTAAACACTGTATTATGGACGTTTTAATATTAAAACCAAACTGTTACTGAAACGGTTATTATTCTTCCTTATTCTAAAAAAAATGTTCCAAGATATATTCATACAACGCAATTGGTTGTGTATATTTTACTTCGAAAACTTTTACATTATAATTCTAACAATAACTAACGAATAACGGTACCTTTTGAATTACTAGTTTTTAGCTTAATGTTTAAACCTTATCATTATCCAGTAATTATTTTAGGTGTGATTCCAAACCAGCCTGGGGTCATCTTAGAGAAATGTTTAAAATGTATTTATTTCTGTGAATCGATGTTAGTTTATTTAGCAAGAGCCTGCTGTATCGAGTGCTTGTGTGTACTTTATACCATGATGTTCTTCATTTTAGTAAATAAAATCTCCTAAAATACCGGTATTAAATAATTAATTTCAATGATATTTATAAACTGATTTGATTTTTTTAATAGCAAGCATTCGGTAGGGTTAGGTTCGTGAAATAGACAATATAACAGTGGTGATTTGAGATTTGTTGTGTAGCTTCGAAGTCTAAGGTGTTGTTAAACTTTTGCTGTCCGTTCCTCCGTATGATGGGTATACGGTATAATTACTATGCCTAATATGAAAAAAATTACGTCGCTATAACTGTTTGAGTAACCGTTGCTTTTCAACTGTGCAATAACGATATTGAAGGAAAATTAAACTATAACTGTTTTGAAGCTATGTAATTGTTTCGTAAGCTTTTTCGAAATCTGTGTGTTCATAACCTATACCCATCGTAATGTTTCTCGTCCCTTTCCTATTATAGTTAATAGTTTTAAGTGTAAAATTAATATTGTACATTCATCTAATTGTATCGGTATTGTAGAGGTTTTATAAGGGACACAACTCAATGGTTCAGTGAGGATGAAACTTTGAAATAGCGTCTGCAATATAACGGAAATGCGTGTTGCCTTAGAGAAGCTTTATTATAACTTATAAAAAATGATACTGTATTTTTCAATAACATGAATAACGCTTAATGGTTTGCGTGATAACTAGTTTTTGTTATGTATACGAGTATCCTCACTGAACGAATAATTTAGACTTAGAATGCTAGATATAGTTTGGAATGTGAATTGTGCCTATGTATAGAGTAATTAAGTGTGATTTAAAGTTTTCTTGTTGTATCGAGGCTCTGTTAACTGTATAAAATAGCACATTATGGATTGTCTATAAGTTTGATGCTCGAATTAAAGTCCTTATATTTATTCTATCAAGCAACTGATGGAGCAAAGAACCTTGTCAAAAAATTGGATGAAAGTACGAAAATAAATAAAAAATTTATATAAATCTGTTGTATCGTTAGCGTTAAATAAGTTTCAAGTCATTAGAATAGTCTAAGTTATTTTAAAATAATTTTATGATTTATTGATTTACTTTCTCAAATATTCTACTTTGTGTTTACAATAGAGGAAGATTTCAATAGATTGCTCAATAAACATAACGAAGATATGCGCATAGTCCTAAACTAGTTATTTTAGAATAACCGATTTGTTTTAAACGTTACGTAACTGTTTTCATTTCGTGTTGTGGCATTTACCATTCCCGCGATATCTTCGAAATAGGTATTTATAAGCTTTTTACATTTGAATATAAGTTGAATGGTGGGCCTGATAAATTATTTTGGCTAAATTAATCTAAATAAACTTTAAATATAATTTAATTAACATTGTATTGGCCTTAAAAATATGATAATATTAAGTTTGATATTGTAATCTTATGACACTGAATCAATTATATTATGGAATACGATTTTCTTAACATTTTTAGCGTTAAATAGTTTTAGAATATCGTTATTATATCTCGTATTTTAAACAGCTTCATGTCATTTAATATAACATCTGACAAAATCTTGCAAACAATTACTATTCTTTCACACATATACAGTAAATTTGAAATTCGTTTTAAAAGGATTCTGACTGTTGGCAATTCAAATTTCTTATGATATATATGAAATCTACATAATGTCGCTAAACATTTTAAAAAGTGTGACTTTAAAACTACATATACACATCTAAAAAGCAATAAAAATATATCTGTGGTTCTAATAAAATGTTCAATTAAATTAAACGTTTCAAAAACTATTTATCAGATTAGTTAAATATCAGTTATTTTAAAATCACGATAACGTTTCAAAAACTATTTATCAGATTAGTTAAATATCAGCTATTTTAAAATCACGATAACGTTTGAAAAACTATTTATCAGATTAGTTAAATATCAGTTATTTTAAAATCACGATAACGTTTCAAAAACTATTTATCAGATTAGTTAAATAGCAGTTATTTTAAAATCACGGTTAACATTATAATGGCGTATAGTATTTTGTGATTGTATTTAAATAGGTCTGAATTACGCAATATCTTCCAAATTAAGGCCAAACGATACTAGTTATGTGAAAATAAATATTATTCATTATCAATGAATTTCATTTGAATTTTCGCATTGTTTTAATACGTAACTCGATGTTATTTTTGTCATATTGTACCGAAAGTTCACCTTAGGCGTGCGTTCCCATTGGCGCGAAGAGGAGCGATATCGACCAATCAGGAATCATCGGAATGGCGAGATGTTTACTTACATTAATTTGATTGGTCGACTCCAAACGCACCTAAAGCAATAGACAAAACAACTCCTATCTAACGAATATCTTATATTTTCAGGCGACTACACATGGGACTGCGAAGAATACGATCCCTGGGAGCAGTTTCCCTCCCCACCGGTCCCCGCGAGCCTGCCAAACACCCCCCGGAATGGCTGCCGACCACCTTGCGGTCGACTGCCTTACCCCAACTTCGTACCCGGGAAGGGTAATCGCGGTAGAGGTAGGAACCTACCCTGGGCACCGGAGTTCCCGGACCAAAGGTTCAAAGGACAGAGGTGTAGGAATGGACCTTCGCCTTATTGGTAGGGTAGTCTTGCTGCTAAGAGTTTTAAGTTTCAACTGGATAGGTTAACTAGATTACAAGTTCCTATGGTGACAGATAACTTAATGGTCAATGCTGTTAGAGGTAACCAATGATAGAAAGTCCAGTAAACGCATTTAATGTCCGACCTTAGCAGTGCAATATGATCTGTGCAAAACGAAAATCTTTCACAGTGAATCTAGACTCGGAAGTCCTATAAACGCACGCAACTGTTTCACTGGCAAGGGCGAGCCGCTGTACAAAATGTTGTTAAACTATAACATGTGCGTCATGGGCATTCAGTAACAATTCATAAAAAGAGGAAAACAATATATAGTTTTCGTTAGACAAGCTCGTCCCAATATTCAAACCTCCCATACTAACATCGAGTGAAGCTTTGAACAATTGATTTAGTCACCTAGAAATTTAAACGTTCTTCAGCAGCAAACATTTTGGTACCAAACTCGATAGACTGCTGTCTAATTGTAAATAGTTTTATGAATTCCCCGACAACGGGACTGCCTTGTCACTTTGACAGGTTCGTTTGACATTTGTTCGTGGCGCCATCTAGTTGATGGTTTGTGAAATATTTTTAAGACGTAGGCTTTAATACCCTGGTAAGGGACAAAAAACAAAACTAATGCAATACAAAAATTATGTCATAGGATTTTCTATGCTACTGTCATGTAGTACTGTCACAAATACAAGTATTCGAGGTGAAAATCTCATTGGTGTTTTTCAAAATTTACCATTGATGATTGGAACCATAACCGTTATTTTAACCATGCCTCTATTTCATACCTATGAAATTTCCATGAACTGGACAGTGGCAGAAAAGTGGCAAACCAGACACATGTTGCCAATAACAAAGAAGTCAAGTCATATAGCGCTTCTGATAACAATATTGTTACAAAAACCGATGGTCAGCGCTTTCAGGCATACCTAAATGTGACAGATCTCTTCTATACCCATCGGAATATGTAAGACTGTTTTGCCTTACAGTGTGCCAAAAATAATAGCATTTATTTAGGCCTCGATCGCACTGCAAGATGGTATATTTGATGGTAGATGACAAATGAGAAAACAAAACGTATGGAAATGTACGGGTCAGGGCCGAATTTTGCTAACCAATAGCTTTACTATGACAATGGTATCGTTACGGAATCGTCCATAGATGAAAGAAACTAGATAGCGCGTGCCGTGCTATTTGCACTGATAGATTACTTTGGCACTTGACACGTATCGCTACAACAGTAGTTTCTTTCATCGAAGGTAAAATTACAAAATGTAAAGTAAAAGTAAAAAGATTTTTATTTGCCAGAACAGATGAGTAATGTACAGTAAATTGACCTTAAATAAAAAGAAAAACTGTCAAAATCAGACTCCACTCAGCATGTGTGTCAATCTGAGACTTTTATTTCATTTATTTATACCAATAAAAACAAAGTACATTAAAATTTTAGATTTAGTAAACTTAATCTAAAATTCCTGAGTACACAAATAAAACAATGGGACAAACAATTAAATTTATGACAATACTATTGTTATGATGAGGCGATTCATTTATTAGAATTTAGCCCGGGTCACTGTACAAGCGTAACTTAGTCTAGTCGCCTGGGTGTAGCGAGGCGATGCCTGTTTTTTGATTTTACCTTGGGCCTGTCCAAGTTGGTGCTTTGAATATCCGTATTTTCAAGGTACCGGTCCCATTGCCTTCGGAGTACCGATACTTATATAGTATCGATATAATTTATATTGGTATTAAAAAAAAAACATTAGTGTCGGTACCAAAATTTTAGGCTATTTTACATGAGTTCCAGTACTTTTTACCGGTTACTTAACTCTATAATACCGATGCTATCTACGTAAAGTATCGGTACCAACACTTATATATTCTGTGCAAGCGAGATAGAGAATTGAGAACGCGAACATTGGAGAGGGTTGGCGCCGGCGGTGTAGTTACCTACGTACGAGCTGGCAACGTCGTCACCGCGTCGCAAGAATCACTATGAGTATCGACAATTTGATCTAGAATACCGATACTTAAAAAATAACTTTACTCAGGTACAGAATCGTAAATACCGTTAATACTACCGCTATGGTACAGGTATTATTGGTACCGGTAGTAAGTCCTGGTCCAAGTAGATATTGACCATTTCCTCCACAATTTATGGCACACAACTAAGCCACGCGCCTATCTACCATCGAAATAATCATCCAAGCCACCATCTTGCGTCAGTGGCCATAGTATAGAGCCGACAGTTTGTCTGTAAATTCAACTTGAATGTCGACCGGGACTAGAAAACCGTCTCTTCGGGATACATTCTCTATAGGGGGGAATCATGTTGATCAGAGCTTTTTTAAAAATTCTTGTTTTAATTTTTTTTGGCATCTAATGACATTAATATTATTTCGATGTTTCCAAATTTATTTTTCTATTGCTAGTCTTAAAATGTTTAATAATTTTATTAACTTTGTATATTTATTTAGTGAAAAGTCACTATTCATTTATGTTACATTTTTCAAGAATGAGTTTTAAGTTGTGTATTAGTGTTTAGTATTATTTGAATGGAATATTTACTTAAAATATGTATGTACATGAGTTTAGTTTTTTTTCTGTTTTCAAGATTGTTTCCGCTTTTCTCTGTTGTTATAAGTTGCAGGTGTAATTTTTTGTATATTTTTTTGTATTTTTTAAGTATACAAGGATTGTTAGTAATCGCTAGTTTTTCGAGCCCTGATTTTTTAATATGACCTACGTAAAATTTGATTGATCAATGCGATATAATGATTTTTTTTTATCAGATCTTAAAATTTCTCACTGCACTCTCGAAAAAAATTGTCTGATATCCATTTGATGTATATTTTGATTTCAGTCTATTTATATAAAAGTCCTGGAAACCTAATTTTAAGAGATATGAGATTATGTCATCCGGCGCTCGAAAAACTTGCCGTAAGAATTATTTGTATAATAATATAGACTTTGAAAGTGTTTGGTTGGTTTCATTGCTTCTGCTTTAGGCTTATTCATTTTGATCATTAAATTACACATGCCACACAAAAACAAAACAAAAAATTTGACCCAGGTGTCTGACTACGCTTACTGTATGTTTTTGTGGTCGCTAAATCAGAATCCAAGCTCAGATTGATCTCACCACATCAGGAGTTTGACATAACCTCAAAAAATTCGATAAAACGTAACGCTGTACTCTGACATCTTTGGGAATATAGGGTAGTGGTAAATGGAGTCGCTGGATTTTAGAATAGATGGTTATAGGGTACATGGTTATGGAGTAATAGGGTTATGGGTTTTGTTTTGTAACATTGATAGAATGCAGATTAACTTTGATGACTTATTTAGTATCGGGGTTATGTGGTTATGCCATGCTGCCACGACATGTGTTTGAAAAGCACTACACAGTGGAACTGCCTTCCAGAGAAGACTGGTCAAACAACCAACTACTCTGCAAGGACGGGAGCCTATCCTGGTACACAGACGGCTCCAAAATTGGTCAGGACGTAGGCTTTGGAGTGTATGGAGAGCGACCTAGGTTCAGCAGTAGCACTAACCTGGGTAACTACGCCTCCGTCTTCCAAGCAGAAGTATTTGCCATCCTTGAATGCGCCGATATAAATCTGCAAAAGCGATACGCCAACCAAAACATTTTCATCAACTCTGACAGCCAGGCTGCCCTCCTAGCACTGGATTCGAAGGTCATCACGTCCAGGTTAGTCGAGGACTGTTTGTCACGCCTGAACGCTCTGGGCCTGAACAACAGAGTTGTCCTAAAATGGGTACCGGGCCACGCGGGAATCAACGGCAATGAGTGTGCCGAAGAACTGGCGCGTTCCGGGGCCAAGGGGACTCAGTTTGGCCCCGAGCCGTTTTGTGGCATACCAAAAAGCCTGGCTCAAAGAATCCTTTTGAACTCCTGCTACGAGGAATCGACCAAGCTCTGGATAAATTCCAACGGCATGAGACGTTCAAAAGTTCTGATCAAAGCCTTCGATAAACGGTGCACCAACCAAATCCTAGCGCTAAGCAGAGACAACCTTCGCATCATGACAAGAGCCCTAACCGGACACTGTCGCCTTAACAAGCACATGTTCAATTTGGGGCTATGCGACACAAAATCCTGCAGATGAAACGCCCCTCCATCTGCTAGGAGAGTGTGGAGCACTGATGCAAAAACGTAGCACTCATCTGGGCAAGCTGCTGCTCAGCCCAGACGAGCTACGAGACACCACCCCGAAGAAAATCCTACAGTTCCTCACAGCTGCAAGGGTAAGTGGCGAACTATAAACGCCGCAGCTTCCAAGGGTGAACACTCGAAGTGGCGATCACAATAGGCCTACCATGGCCGCTGGGACAATAAAGCCACACTAAGCAAATAAAAAAAAATGTGGTTATGGGGTTACAGGGTTATAAGGTTTAGTGGTTATGGGTTGAAGGGTTATTTGACTGAACTGATTCGTTTTTTGGTTTGAAGTTTGAGAAACAACTTAACAGGGCTAAGCAGCGTTGATTATCGGGTTTTTGTTTTGAGATTATGGCGAAATTCTGACGTGATGGGATCAATCTGACCTTGGATCCCCATTCATCGACCACAAAAATATACAGTAAGCATAGTCAGAACCTTTTTTGTGCGGCTGTGTTATCTAATAGGAAGCGCATCAGCATTGCCATACAGCAGGGCAATGCAGCCAGCATCTTGGGGACGCTTCAGATTGGCATTGATATGGATCAGTTGAGCTACCTGTAGATTGTTTGCAAAACTCTGTAGTTCGCTGATCTGTTTCAATTGTAAATAGTACTTCTAATTTGTTTCTAATCTTTTTTTTTACAATTATTTATCGTTTTAAATGAAAAATATTTTTGTGTAAGGGTGAAATGAAACAAAATTACTTTGTTTACCAGTCTATATTTATCGATGTACATAATTTCATAAAGACACATAGGTACAGCTTAGTTATTCGTTATTTTCGGTCTTTACATAGTTTGTTTTTATTTTTATTACATAACTTAGCGAGTGAGGGAAATTTCAATTAAAACAGTTAACGTTGTAACATAAGCCTAAGATTTTGTACCTATTTAGAACTTGACCTGGATAACTGATAATTAAGATTAACTTAGCGAAAGTTTAACTAATACTAGAGAGCTTACAGGAATTTGTTCTACTTTTCTTCAGAGTATCATGCAACGCAGCACCATGACTGAGTACCTAAATAAGTAGAAGCTAATTGAGCATTTTGCGTTTAGGTTTTTTTTTGACATATTAGGTACACTTTACATTAATTATTACGACCTTATTCATTTCCATACTATAACATGTTGTTAGCTTTCAAATCGTTGGCTTGGCTAAAAGCTTGAAAATACTCGAAAGATGCTATCAGAACTCTAAAGCATGAAAATGAAAAAGCTCTTTCATATTCTTCCTTTGACCACAAACATTCGTCGGATGTCAAACGAAGCGAAACGATGATCATTGTTTAGTGTACGCTTTAATAGGGAGTTTCATAGTAAAATACTGATGGGTCGAGTCCAGGTGATGATTATCCGTTTCAGAGTTGTTATGTGCGACAACATTAGGAATGTTTTGAGTTTATAAACTTACGCGATCAGAACCTTAAGTTCGGTTACTCGGTAGTATCGAAGCGTCGTCGTGATGTTCCATTTTTGTATTGCATTTGGTCTTGCAACGTTTTTGTATGGGGTTTCGAGACTTAGTACCTACGTTCCAAAGATTTGGTCCAGCGCAGCTTTATCGTGTGAACATGTAACTACGAATGTCGTATACATCAACTAAGGTAAATGCGTCTTTTTGAACTTATTCGAAAACTGTTCATCAAAAGTTCAAAAATATTTATTCGAAAGTAGATTGAACAGTTTTCGAATAAGTATTTTTGAACTTCAACAATTGTTGAAGTTCAAAAATGAACATTGAATGATGAACAGTTTTCGAAAAATTTCAAAAAGACGCATTAGCCCCTTAAGACGCGTTTACCCTAGTTGCCCCTACTTACAAAAATGAAACGTCTCGACGACGATTCGATCATATCGAGTAACCGAACATGGGGCTATGATCACATTATAATTTAACTATTCACGGGTATTTATCGCGTTTACATAATAATGTAAAGGTGGGTACTGACCGGCGCGCGTTTCGGGGCGTAATGTAACGTGTTACACAGATAACGTTCGTGCAGTCAGTACGGGGAAAGAAGGCGAGCGAACAACGAGACGGATTTTACCACACGGCGTAACGTATCATGGCTACGAACGACACATTATCTACGTCCCGTAACATCGGGGCGTACCTTTTAGGGCTCATATACACAGCATCCGTTTTAACAGAGTTCAAAAGGAGGAGGTTCTCATTTCGTCTTTTTTTTTTACGTTCGTACGCTTTATCTCCTCCAATTATAGACCGATTTTGAAAATATTTTCACTATTGTATAGAAAATGATCCCGAGGGGGTCCCATAAAATATTTATCCCCAGGGGATTAGTATTTATCCCGCCAAACTTAAAATAAGTAAGGGAATATGAAGTCGGTTTATCGTTTTTTAAAACACGCCATTTTATGCTGGATCCGATAATTTTCCCGTGATGGCGTAAGTAGTTGAAGGAGCGAGTTCACACATCTGACAGTATTCCGGATCCAGTAAACGATTTTTTTCTATAACTACATACCTACGCCATCACGGGAAAATAAACGGATCCATTAAACGGATGCTGTGTGTATGAGCCCTTAGTAGTAATAGGTACCCATGAAAAGCTAAGTGATATTTGACTAATAGTCGTTGACATTCTCCCGGATCCAAGGCAGGAACTTGGCTAGATCAGTGAATATGACGTAGTGCGAGGGATCACAGCGGTACTCGTTCTCTCTAGCCACGGACACGGAGACCAGGCCTCGTACGTACCAGCGCGAGCCTATACGGAAGACCATACCGCCGCCACTGTCGCCGTTGCAGACTGATGTGCCTGGAAAAATAGGTATACAAAACTATGCTTTATTGCACACAAAATAACAGTTAAAAGATATTTTTTGAAAATACAAACATTTGAACAATGGGCTGAGCTATTTCTTAAATGAAATTAGTGTATTGAGCAGGTACCTAATGTTCTCGGTTTTCATCATAAACTTAGAATTTTTTTTCTACGGTTTTCATGGATATGCTCTTTGAGTTGGCCTTAAGGTTGCCCTGGGAAAATTTGTAACGTTGTTTAAAAAAAATGGCTACTATGTGAAGTTTTAAGCAGGGGTGGTTATCAACAGTAGCGTGAACGTTAGTTAATTTTAAATAAGTAATGTACCATGTGCACGAAGCTAAAGAAGTTCATACAAAATATCAAGCTGTGTTCCGTAGCGACATTTTCTTCAGGATTCTTTTTTTCGAATATTTTACATTTGGAAAAAACCCGAACGGAACGAGTCAGTGGCGCCATCTAGTACCAATCCACGTACTAACCGTCTCTAAACCCAGCGCAGAAGGTGAACTCCGAAGTGAAGCGTACAAAGAACTCGCTGTAGGAACGAATGCAGGTCTCCTGGCTGACGACCGGCATCTCTACTAGAGACAGCTCCTCGGTCGCTACGCCTGTGTCGTCGTAGCCCCAACCTACCACCTGGGAAAGAAGGGCGGAGGTCAAGAACGCAGCAGTATCATTATATATGGCAGTGAACGCGTTAGGCACTACTGGTTATTCTACTCACCGATCCTCTCTTCCCGACGACATTGCTCAGTTCTACTTGAATCCGGCCATAGACAAGCAGGCCGTACCCAGTCCGAGTAGGTAACCGGCTCGCGAAGTTAACGGTAACACTACCTGTGAACATGGAGTGCCATCGACGCACACGCTGTTTTTTGGCATACCTATTCAAGCCAGCTCCTTGTTCGCATTGCTGAAGGTTGGCAGTGTTTAATACTAGTCGTTATTCTACTCACCGATCCCCTCTTCCCGATGACATTGCTCAGTTCCACTTGATTATCCGGCCATAGACAAGCAGGGCGTACCCAGTCCGAGTATGTGACCGGCTCGCGAAGGGTCAGGATGCTCAGGTCGCGGCTGAAGACGGTCGCGTTGTAATCCGGGTGAATTATTATGTTTTCAACCTGGAAGTTAAAAGATATAGTGGGAGATTATAGAATACCAGACTTGCAAGTTATGAGATTGAGACGCTATGGAGGCTCCATTTAGATTAGATTTATTTATTTAGCAACTAACACGATTTAAATAAACCAATTACAGATTAATAATTATTTACTAAAATGAATATTATAACACGTAAATCGATCAACAAAATAAATAAGGTACCACAATCTTAAAATAATATATACAAAACAAACAGGTTAACCTTTCATTCATCGCTCGCAAAACCTCAAGCATGCCTACCAACATTGTATTCTTCCATTCATCTGCGAAGATATCACAGTTTGGGATCTGGCTCCATGGCATCCCTGGCTCCATAATGGAGCCAGAGAAGAGTCTGATGGAATAATAGATAGGATAGGTATTCCTAGATAATAGGCTCTGCTACCAATAACTCAAGCTTCTGCTCCCGTAGACCTACCACCCGGGCTTTGTTGGTAGACAACGGGAGCGAGAGGGGCTTATTCTACTTCTCATTTGTAGCGTTCTTGGGAGAACGGTCGTGGTCGTCATGAAGAGTCTTATGTGGTATGGGCTGATATCGCTCGCCTCACGATATATCGTCCCTCTCATCATCTCTCCCTGTTGGTGGCCATTATGGAGCATTCATGCAGGGGACCCCTATGGCAGATATTTGATCAGTCCACCATGAGGTGGACTGATCAAATATCTGCCATAGGCCTATGAAGGCCATCTACCCTCTACCTTTCCTTCCAAGACTAGCCGTTGAATGGAGGGGCTTACGAGCATTAAAATATGTTTGGATTGACGGGGTGTTCGGAGACCATCCACTCGATAGACCGAACGACATCGTAGCGGTCGCAGGGAGTCGATGGATGGAGGCCGCTCTGGAAGTATTAGTGACTTCGTATGGGGAGGCCTATTTCCAGAAGTGGACGTGTATGGGCTGATATGACGATGATGGACTCCTTGCTAAATTATGTAAGAAAACAACAAAATATTCGTGCACGAATAAGATTAGGAATTTTACAGGTAAATGATGGCAGGCAGGCAGGATGAAATTTCCTTGTCAAAAATCTACTCCTCGTCCTCATTCACACCGAAAATTGACTCTATTCTTATAAGATAAATCTGGAAGTGTATATACGATACACTAGCCAAATTAGATGTGGAATGTTTGTAAACAAATCACCGATACTTAAACTAAAATTCACTATGTTGTCTCGTCTTTTACGTAATAAAAATAGATCTTTCAATAAATATTGCTTACAATAATTAAACTTAAGTACATATAAACTCAACATAAAGCGAGTGAGTTTTAGATTTTTGTGTTGTGGTTTGTTTACAAATATTCCACATCGAGTTTAGCTAGCTAGTGTATAGATAAAACAGCCTAGTTAGTCCTTTGCCAAGTTTTGTAAACTTACAAATCGAATCTGCACGCCATCCACCGACGTCCTCAAATTATGCTTTCCCAAATAGACAGTCAGCGTATTCTTGAGCACCTGATGCCGGGATCCCTTCTTGGTAACGCAGTGAGCTGCTGTGATGATGTGACGGTGGGAGACGAGGGTTCCCCCGCAGATGTATTTGTTGTCTACGGTCTATAAATAATAATATATTTTTAATACTTATTATGGCGTGTTTCATGCACAATTACGCTCCTATGCGAGATGTCAGTGCAGATCTCAGTTCCCCCACTAAGAATACGAAGAATATGGCGTGTTTTAAAAACGATGAACCGACTTCAAATTCCCTTACTTTTCACTGTTTTTAAATTTTGTGGGATAATTACTAATCCCCTGGGGATAACAATTTAATGGGACCCCTTTGGGGTCATTTTCTATACAATAGTGAAAGAATTTTCACAATCGGTCCATAATTGGCGGAGATATCGCGTAACATACATACAAAAAAACATACAGACGAATTGATAACCTCTTCTTTTTGAAGTCGGTTAAATACACTTTTATATACCAAGCAGGTTAAATAAATGGTCCAGGGGTGTGTGGGGCACGAACATGTGTTCTTCCGTTCTCAGCCCTGATATATAAGATAACTTATGTACTCACAGTTGTGTGCAGGCCTTCTACAATTATTGCCACCCATTTCAATCTTGAGCTGTTTCGACTTATGAGAATATGAGTCTTGAAATCAATATTTTAAAGATTTATTTACCACAAAAGATACGCTAATTACCTACAAACATAAACAGACAATCAGTAGGTAATCATTTGAAGGCTAGTTAGTTCGTTTTAATTTTTTTTTTTCGTTTGGCTGAGGCCTATTTTCAGCAATGGACGTATACGGCCTGATGATGATGAAATTAAATTTAAACTTGAAAGTAGTAGGTAGACAATTTATTACAATAACATGAAACTTTAGCAGCCGTTTAACACAGGCTCGAGCTGCCTGTGTTACGGACTATTGATCTACAACACTACAAAATCTCTTGTTCGTGTCTTGTAGTGTACCTAGTGTGTGGTAATTAATCACTAGGTCATGGTGAATTATGAAAATTAACTAAAATCTATGGTTACCTGCGTTTGGTAAAGCGCAATTTGCCACGGCCACTGCCCCTCCAGCGTCGGCGTTCCGTTGACCACCAGTGGGATTGGGTTGTTAAGCGTCACCATGCCACATTGAGGTTGCTGAAACACGAATTAACATTAACTTTTAGAAGATTTATTATTTAAGCGACCCTTCTACTTAGTACTCCATATACACGAGCGGCAAAGTGCCAACGGCAGAGTTAACTACCAAGTGCAAGTACCAGGTACCAAGTCTAAACTGTGAGCTGTGTGAGCACATTGTCAGTGTGTATGCTACCTGCTACTGTATGTAGGAAACGGCGGAAGATCAGCGCTGCGTGCGTTTGGTTTACCAGCACACGCAGCATTCATGCTGAGCCGTTTCCTAATTCATAATAACAATCAGTAATACTTAGTTTTAAGCTACTACTTGTTGTCTGTATTACTATATGATTTAGTCTTTGGTTATACTAGGCAAAATCCGATACCTGTGACTTACGTTACTGTGACTTCAAAATATCTGTGACAAATACCAGTGACAAATTACTAGCTAATATTTCTACCAATCACGTTGAAATTCATTGTTTTACTGATTGAATAATATATTTATTGCAGCAGTAGTACCGCTACGTAACGAAAATTCCTCTTGAATTGTATGTATATAACGCAATGTAACAACTTTGTTACACTGCGGTATACATTTAAAATTTCCAAGTATAAAATACTAGGTGTGTCTCATTCTGACTTAGTGATACTATCAAAGAGAGAATATAGAAGCGATATTATCTAGCTGAAGCGATTTATTGCGTAGGAACCTAATAAAATAACAACGTTATAATATCGTGCACTCGTTACACTGGCGCTGCCTGTGTGACAATAACAGATATATTTAGTTTCTGTCACTGTGAAATACCGCCAATTTTCTATACCTGTGACTTTTATCAGTGACGATAAATACGCCTCAAGCCTAATTATGATTGTAGTTGTAAATAAATTTATTTTCTTTCTTTTTCTTTCTAACTGTAGCCGTCGGCCATTATTATTGATGGCAGCCGTCGACAGGTGTATAGAAATATAGAAACGGTTATTTGTAACTTAGACACATACAATTATAAAAAAATGAACATAAAAAAGAAAACAGTTTGCTAGAGTCACAAAACGGTCCCTGTCTCAGCATGGGTTAGTTGTATTTGTGTACAACCAACGCTGGTCTTCCGACAGAGCCGTTTCGTGACGTCACGCAATATAGAAGACAGGTATAAATAAAGATAAACAGTTAAAGGAAATACCTAGGGTACATATTATAAGTGTTTCGTGTATATGAGCAGTTAAAACCCTCTCTTAACTTTAAACTATTGCTAAGTATGTAATTTGTTTTCATCAGAGGCATGAGGGTAGAATAGAACCACACTATTGTGATGTGGTATGTCGTGGCTTTGGTCGTGGCACACCACACGCCACAATAATGTGGTTCTAACTTTGTTCAGACAAAGACAAAATACGACTTAGCAACTGTTTAGTTTATGTAGAGAATATTTTACGTAAGGTGGGTGATGGATCAACACACAAAAGTCGGCAAGCCCGGCATGGCGAGTTGGTGATAATATAAATAAACATTGTGGGCTGCCAAAGAATAACGTCGACTAGTCAGCGGTCTGCCGACTTTGGTGTGTAGATTCCTTGAGGTTGAGTTGTAGCATATTAGACTCCATAAGCAGATTCTCATTCGTGGTTATCTTAGGTTTGTATTAGCTTATTCAGGCTTGTTATTTTTTAAGCAGTTTAATCAGTAGCGAGTTTTTCCTATTATGTTTGAGTTTAGTATTTTTTAAAGGCACAACAAATCCCTTGGCTACAGACGAGCGGCAGCATCGGCTGCGGTGCTCTGCGATCCCCAATCGCCATGCCGAGCGTGGGGAATAAGGCTTTACATAAAAGCTATTATGGACCTATGAGGGAGACCTTGGGCCAACAGTGGACAGTTATATTATAAGTTGGTGTTGTTGTTATTATCCAATACCAAGATTAAAAGCTTCTCACGCCTGTGTTGTTGACAGCCATGACGACGTTTGGCTTGTACGTAAGTAGGAAAATTTTACGGTTACCGGCTATATACTTGATATATAAAACTAGGTTCGTTTGGGATAGGAATCATCCATTTAAGATTTCAGTAATTTTATTCCCTTAGGCCTGCAAAATAAGCACTTAAAGAAGTGAAGTTTTATACTACGTACAGCTTTATAATATAGTAATTATTATCAAATTCTTCCCATCTTTCGAGGACATCCGTGAGGGCTGGTTCGGCGGCAGATTTAGCCGAGGATCTCAAGAGGTGCAAATATGCAGGTCTCGACAGATCCTATGCATTTGCTCCCCTTGGAGTCGAGACCCTAGGTCCGTGGGGTACCGAGGCTCACCGGGTTTTCAAAAAATTATCTGAGCGCCTGGTCGAAGCGATGCGTGACCCGACAGCTGGTGAGTATCTGGCGCAACGAATTAGCATTGCCATACAGCGGGGCAATGCAGCCAGTATTGATATGGACCCGCAGAGCTACCCGTAGATTGTTTGCAACAGTCTGCAGTTATCTCAATTGTTTCAATTGTAAATACTAGTTTAATTATTATCAAATAAGAAATAAAGTTTTATTGATTTTCTCTACAATTCACTTTTTGTATTAAACACATAAGTGATATATAATATGTAATATAAATGTATTATATTGGTTTCTTTATCACTTCTTCCACTCGTGGACAAAAAAGTGAAGTGTCATCTGATACCGAAAATGTCTTATCACTTGAAACTTGGAACGAATCATTGAAGAAAAAACGAGATCGAAGCGGCGGGCAAAAGCTAGTTTTTAATACCTATGTTTATTATGTGACTCTACGCTCTCACGGTGTTAGCAAACCCATTGAGTTTTTATACAAACTCGTTTTTCACACCGGGGCTTTCCCGTAAGCATCACCTAACAATACTGTTTATTTTACATCTATAACCGTGTTTTATAATATCTATTAGTAAATTTCCAAATTGCATAACTATTATTGTAATTAATTGTATTGTAGATAATGTTTGTTAAATACTTAATTGTAATGTTTTAATAACTCCACAGTCCAAAGCTTCGTCCAAAGCAATCGATAACTTACCTACGTGTTTTTTTATCGAGCAACCTGTTTGTAGTGGGTTTTTCGCCGGAAACTGGCAAAAAACTTGCTTACCAAGAACCAATGACGTATGTGTAGGTAATTAATTCATCTTTATGGCTTTCTCCGTTCAATGCAAGGATAGCTTGTATATATTGTATATATTTTGATTTTTTCTTGTTAAAAATTTAGCGGTAATTTTATAAATCATGAAAATTTTTAGTAAATTTTACGTAAGTTTACTTCATATCTATTTATTTGTTACCAAGACAGAACTGTTCTCCATTTTTCCTCTACAAGCAAGCTGTCTTTTAGCTTTTATATGCGAGGACACATAAATGTATATAAGTTATTATTTAAGTTTATTTACAGAGTGTGTAAAACTGTTTGTTCTCCGAATAAAATAAATTAGAATAGCCTGGTTTTAATACAAGTCGTATTATGAGATCCTTTCAACTGACGAAAAACAAAAGAGGAGGGAAACATTATATGTCCGGCTGTACATATGTATTTATATTATTTATTTATTAAGTACCTATTAATTTATTTAAAAAAGGGGCATCCTACGTGGAAATCACATTAATGCGATTCCCAGACCCAAACTAGCGCCGCACACACACATACGTACATATTTTATCGTATTAATACGTTAAACTTTTTTTTTCATATGGAATTAATTATGACAGACAATGCCCTTTTACAGCAGCACTATGAACTTAAAATAATAATAATTATTATTTTTTCTTACATGACATTAACGATGCCTATTTACAGCTGATCTATTTATTATTAATTTACCTTTTTTTTTTAATCTAAGTTCTTGATTTTTTTCCGGTCATGTCTGTTTTATGGCTTTGAATTATATATAATATAAGTAAGTACCATTTATTGTAAAGTATATTTAGTAAATTGACGTATCCAAGTGTGCCCTGTGCTCCTACGGCGAATAAATGAGTATGAGTATGAAACACAGGAATTTTCAAAAATCCCTTGGCCAGTTTGTTATCATAAGCTTTTTTTAATGCCTATGTAATAGTTTTATTTTATACGTTCGTAATTCTCGTAGTTCGTAATTTTAGAACTATGCTGGCGCTCTACCGCGCATTTTGAGATTTAATAACACTTCATAAATCATTCGTTATTCTCGGTAAACTTAATTTATTTAATTAATAAAAAAGCCGTGGAGTCGCGGCGTACGAATATCGACCCCTCCAACTCAACCCGTGGATGTCGTAAGAGCCGACTGAGGGAACCTACCAGAGGAAGGGCAGCAGCTTCCTTCTGAGTATTTTTAAAAACCAACACTGCGATCACCAATCCGCCTGCCAAGCGTGGTGATTATGGCAAATCCCCCCCTACATGGGAGCATCCACTCGATGGACCGATGACATCGTAGCGGTCGCAGGGAGTCGATGGATGGAGGCGGCTCAGCACCCCTATTTGTGGCGTCGTCGTACGGGGGAGGCCTATGTCCTGCAGTGGACGTGTATGGGCTGATGATGATGATGATGAATAAAAAATGTATAATAGTTTCATTGATAATGGAACATATCGGTCGTGGAGTGGTTCTATATAGTTAAATCCGTTCCATCACGACATTAATATTTGATTATCTTTATACGACGTTAGTACCTAATCGACGAAGTTTAGAAAGATTAAGAAAATCTTTATTTTTAACTAAGATACAAACTAGGTAGTTTTTTTACAAGTTAGATAAGACACACTTATGGGCTTAGGTAGATATAAAAGTCTTGTACAAGAAGTTTTAATTATGTATACCTATGTACCAATAATTTTCTAGTTACAGGTAGGTTTTTTCTAGTTACAGGTAGGTTTCCTACTTCCTCATATTATTATTAATGTCATAGTTTGTAAGAATAGATGGATAGATGTATGGATGTTTGTTTCTCTTTCACGCAAAAACTACTGAACTGATTGGGCTGAAATTTGGTATGGGTATAGTTTCGGACTTGGAGTAACATATCAGGCTATTTTTATCCCGATAAAATGCGGGCGAAGGCGCGGGCAGCAGCTAGTAATAAATAAATCTGTCAAAATCGCGCACTTTTGAGTAAAACCGGATTTTATATGGGCGGCTACGAATAACAACTTTCATTGTGCTTTCAATACGATTTTATACGATATATAATAAAATAAACAAAGACCGGTTTTAATTAGAAAATGAGGACTTAGAAAGTCCTCAGATTCACTAGGCCACCCTCAGCGAAATCTGTATTCAATAATATGGCGTGTTTTGAAAACGATAAACCGACTTCAAATTCCCTTACTTTTGCATTTATTTTAAGTTTTGCGGGATAAATACTAATCCCCTGGGGATAAATTTTATGGGACCCTTTAAGGATCATTTTCAATATTGAAAGAATTTTCAAAATCGGTCCATAAATGGCGGAGATATCGCGTAACATACATACAAAAAGAAAACATAGACGAATTGATAACCTCCTCTTTTTGAAGTCGGTTATAAACTAAGTTTTAAATGAAATATATCGAAAAAAATTGTGTATTTAGGTTATTTCTGGTTTCCACACCGAGGTAAATACAGTCATTATAAAAATACAATAACTTTATGAATTTATAATGAGATCCGGTTTGTGAATAATCATAATAACGAGTCTATGAGTTATGGAATCTGTAGAGAGGTATACGATTAGGGACTAATATTGTATATAACTAGAAACTGATAATTGTCATTTTTTTTTTGTAATGATTTTGTTTCATCGTTACAGGTTTTATCCCGATAATACGCGGGCGAAGGCGCGGGTTGCAGCTAGTAATAAATAAATCTGTCAAAAACACGTAAAACTTACGCGAAATAAAAGAATGAAAAATATTTCGTGATTAATTCCACGTAAAATCTTCTCCGATATGATCCAACATAATATGGCGTGTTTTAAAAAACCATGAACCGACTTCGAATTCCCTTACTCTTACACTTATTTTAAGTTTTGCGGTATAATCGCCGCGTTTTATCGGGATAAAAAATAGCCTATATGTTATTCCAGGTCCCAAACTATACCCATACCAAATTTCAGCCTAATCGGTTCTGTAATTTTTGCGTGAAATAGTAACAAATAACCACACATACATCCATACATACAAACGTTCACATTTATAATATTAGTAGGAAGTAGGATAGGATGCATGTAGCGCTGTTTTTCAATTTACTCTTCTCGGGTCACCTGGGTCGGGTCAGCTGGTCACCGCGAGGTTTAGGTGTAACCACAATCGCACCAGATGGAAAGTGAGGATGTGGCCAATCGTCTGATTATTTTTATAAAAATGTTCAATTATTAAAGAATTTAATAATATCCCAAAAAATTACGACTGCGCGGGACATGAACCCGCGACCCTCCCCTGAATACGGGGATGCGCTAACCAACTGCGCCACGGAGGCAAGTACCCGACCTGTCGAAATATCTAATTATCTTCATGAACACAGTATTTATTACCAACCATGAAATGATGTACGATGACGAGGTTTCGCAAACGTTGCAGACTTACCTCTGGAGTATTCTTGTTATTGTTAGTGCCCGAGCTACCAGGTTTACTCCCTACAAGCAGCACGTTAGGTCCTCCGCTAAAATAATCTTTGTCTTCTTGACTACTGCGGACAAACAGACAAACAAATAAAGATTAGGTGAATCTGGATGAATCGAACGAATGAATGAACACTTTATTGTACTAAAATTAACATTTATACAAAATCTTATATCTAAATGAAAAATAAACAGTACAAAAGGCGGCCTTATCACTGCGAGCGATTTCTTTCAGACAACATAGATAAAAGGCATTGACGATTACAAGGCTAAAGGTGTCTTCGTCGCTTCTTTTAAAATAGGCGAAGGTTTGTGAAAATCTAGATGAAACTTTACATGTATGCTGGACCTGGAATGGGCTGTTTTTATCCCGGAAAACACATGCGAAGCCTCGGGCAGAAAGTAGTATAAGACCGCCATAATGATTTACAAATCATTTGTAGTGCGTATTCCAACTGAGAATATTTCGAAGAAGAATTCTGGCTGAAAAAAGTTTGTGAAAATCTAGATGAAACTTTACATGTATGCTGGACCTGGAATGGGCTGTTTTTATCCCGGAAAACACATGCGAAGCCTCGGGCAGAAAGTAGTATAAGACCGCCATAATGATTTTCAAATCATTTGTAGTGCGTATTCCAACTGAGAATATTTCGAAGAAGAATTCTGGCTGAAAAAAGTGCTATTTCGGCGTTTTCGCGGACGATTACCGGTCACAGCACATAATATTGCTGTTGCGCCGACAATACCTGGTAGTAAGATAAATAAGTTTATTTTATGTATGTGGGTATGTTAGACTAAGGTATATATTGTATATGGCCCGTGGTTTTTAAGTATTTTACATCATGTACTAGACTAATGTTGCCTGAAATATATGATTTATATATATTTATTTATTTATTTATAAGTAGTAATCTAAACTTGCGAGCTATAAACTGGAATCACTTCATCGCTGGTTTTTGCAGACCATATTTTACAGTTTCCATGCAATAAACTGTAGGTTGTGGTATATTATTTTAAAGATAATTTTATTAACTTTCAAACTCTTTCGATATCATAGCGAAAAAAAATTTCATCATATGTCATGGAACGTGAAAATAAAAGACATAAATTTTTGGAACGAAGCATCAATTTTTTCAAACTCCTGAATCCCTATAAAAACTGGGAATTTATGCAATTTTGTCATCAATCCAATATATCACGTCACTCAAAATACTGGAATTACAAGAAAATGGAAACCACACCAATAGAAGCCGGTCAAATCGTCACCCTAATCCAGCAAGGGTTCTCTCAGCGTACTATCGCTCGACAGCTTCATCTGAGCCAGTCCTGTATCTCCAAAGTATACAAGAGGTTTAGAGAGACTGGAAACTTAGTCCGAAGACCAGGATCTGGACGACAGCGATGCACTTCGGCGAGAGATGACCGATTTATTGTCAGCACTTCTCTCCGAAATCGACATCTAACCGGCGTTGACGTCCAGCGGGAGCTCGGAGAAGTTCGAGGGAGAACTGTCAGCGAGTGGACAGTGAGGCGAAGACTCAAAGAAGCTAACTTGACCCCAAAAAGGCCAGCAACGGGACCCAAATTGTCTACAGCCCACCGACAAGCCCGACTTCATTTTGCTCGTGATCACTTAGATTGGGATATACAGCTATGGAGCCGAGTTTTGTTCGCGGACGAGACTAGGATGTGCCTGCATGGCAGCGACCGTCGACTGAGAGTCTACAGGAGACCGGGAGAGCGATACGCACAATAGCGGAAACAGTGGCATATGGGGGTGGGTCTTGTATGATGTGGGCGGGGATTTCAATTGAAGCTAAAACGGAGCTGGTATTCGTACCCGGTGGAGGTCGGGGAGAAGGACTAACCGCAGAAAGGTATATCAACGACATTCTGCTGGGCCATGTACTCCCTTACGCCGGGTTTATTGGCGAAAATGTTCTGCTAATGCACGACAATGCCCGCTGCCACACCGCTCGTGCGACTAGACAGTACCTGGAAGAAGTCGGGATTCCCACAATAGACTGGCCAGCCGTCAGCCCTGACATGAACCCTATCGAACACCTGTGGGACGAGCTGAAAAGGCGGGTACGAAGGAAGATCTCCAGCTCCGGCGTCAATAGAAGACCTAAAAACTGCTCTTATCGAAGAGTGGCAGGAAATTCCACAGGATTCCATCAGGAAACTCATTAGGTCAATGAAAAACCGTGTCCCAAAGCAGTCATTAGGGCCAGGGGGGGCAATACAAAATATTAAGCGGGAAATATCAAAGATTTTAAATAAAAATTTGATATTTTCATATTACTTCTTATTAATTTAAACATCCACAACTTCGACCTATTGTAACAATTCACTAAATGAAGGTAGGAAACTTAATTAAATTTAAATAATTTTTATACCATTCGAAAGCTAACAAAATTTCTTTTCAATTGTTATACACCAATCTGCAGTTTATTCCATGGAAACTGTAAAATATGGTCTGCAGAAACCAGCGATGAAGTGATTCCAGTTTATAGCTCGCAAGTGTAGTTCATAAAAACTCGTCATTCAACCGAAATGCTTCAATGACGTCCATAGGTCGAGTGTGGGTTCGATACAAGAACGTTGAACTGGATTTGAAAATATTAACTTGTTTATACCTTCCAAAAAAGTACCTAAACATTTAAAAAGATTTAACTGTGTAAAATACCTACCTTAATACCTACCTACTAACACTGCTATAATTGATGGATTAATCATAATTAAACAACACACAGGCACACAAAAAATATATTGAAGTTTTGGTCCAGGGGTCTGACTACGATTACTTTATTATTTTTGGGGTTGCTGAATCAGAATCTAAGGTCAGATTGATCCCATCACGTCAGGATTTCACCATTACCGCAAAAAAAAAACCAGATAATCAACGCTATTTAGCCATGTACTGTTACTCAAACTTCAAACCAAAAAACTACTCAGTTCATTCAAATAACATATAACCCATAACCACTAACCCTATAAGATTTTTTCACTTCTTCCACTAGTGGACAAAAAATTTAAGTGAAGAGAATATCAATAACACCTTATTTCTTATTTGATAATAATAACTATGTTCATAGTATAAATTTGACTTGTCTAAGTGCTTATTTTGTAAACCTAAAGAAATAAAGTTATTGATTCTGATTATGATTCTATAACCCTGTAACCCCGTAACCCCATAACCCCGATACTAATAAAATCAATAATCAAAGTCAATAGAATAGAATAGAATATATCTTTATTGCACCATCAATACATGTAATACTTATACAATAACTTAATACTAATTATATCTAGCATGGTACTATCGGCGGCCTTATCGCTAACAGCGATCTCTTCCAGGCAACCTTTGGATGGATAGGATTCGTACGCATTAAAGCTGATGGTTTCATAATGAATGATATAAAAACAAAATAATTTTGACAAATAATTATATAATTAAAACAGAAACTGCGAAATAACACGAATAACAGAAAAAATATTAAGATTTATCAGGAGTGGACGGATAATGTTGATAAACCATTCTTTTGAAAATAGGAAGGGATTTAGCTTGTCGGATGGATACAGGAAGGGCGTTCCAGAGTCTGGCGGCCTGCAACGTGAAAGAATCACCGTAGAACTGGGAAGTGTGTAATGGAATTTTTAAAAGAAGAGTATCAGAAGAACGAAGCGATAGCGAATGGAACTGATGGAGAAACTCAAAACGGTCTTTTAGATAAGACGGTGTTGATGGAAGGAAAAGAACAGAGTAAAGGAGATTAAGAACATGAGCATTCCGGCGAAGACGAATGGGTAGCCACTTGAGCCTGTTAAGGTACTCAGTGATATGGTCAAATTTACGCAGTCCAAATATGAACCTAATGGAATAGTTCTGAAGACGCTCAAGCTTATTGAGTTGGTCTTCAGTTAAGTCGGGATAATTGGCGTCTGCATAGTCAAGAAGAGCAATAAGGATTGTCCACGCGCAATTTTGGTACAAGTAGGAAGAAAGATACGTAGTCGCTTTAAAGAATATACCTATACCAAAAGTCTTTCTGGAAACCGCTGCCAGTTGAGGACCCCACTATAATTGTCTGTCCATAAGCATTCCAGATTCTTTACTGTATCGCTAATTTCGATCGCGACCCCATTAAAAATTACTTTCGGCAAGTCAAGCCAGTCGATACGAACGACCATCCTAGAGCTACCTATAACAATCACTTGGGTTTTACTAGGGTTAACCTTGAGTCCAAATGATTTGCTCCAGTCGTGGATGTTTTCGAGATCTTTATTAACCTCTGCAATGGCTTCATTTAGCCATTCAATAGGGGCTTGCGTGTAGAAAGTCAATCTACATTATATCATCATCATCAGCCCGTACACGTCCACTGCTGAACATAGGCCTCCCCCAAACGACGCCACGAATAGCGGTCCTAAGCCACCTCCATCCAACGAGTCCCTGCGACCGCCACGATGTCGTCGGTCCAACGAGTGGGAGGTCTTCCCACACTCCGTTTCGCATTGCATCGCGGTTGCCACTCGAGAACCTTTACTCCTCAGCGGTTATCGGTTCTAAGAGCTATATAGCCTGCCCATCGCCATTTCAGCCTGCTGATTCTGAGAGCTATGTCGGTAACTTTGGTTCTTCTACGAATTTCCGTATTCCGGACCCTATCGCGTAGAGAAACTCCGAGCATAGCTCTCTCCATAGCTCGCTGGGTGACTTTGAGCCTATGCACAAGGCCTATAGTGACCGACCACATCTCGGATCCGTAAGTCATCACTGGTAGCACACATTGGTTAAAGACTTTCGTCTTGAGGCTCTGCGGTATCTGTGACGACAAGATATTGCGAAGTTTCCCGAACGCTGCCCATCCGAGTTGGATTCGTCGGCTGACCTCTTTATCGAAGTTGGATTTACCCACATTATATCAATGTTTCAAAACAAAACCCTTAACCCTATAACTCCATAACCATGTACCCTATAACCATCGATATTTTAAAATCCAATGAATCCATTTACCACTACTCTATGTTCCCTGTGTAATTTTTTTGACGTTATGTTAAAATCCTGACGTGATGAGATCAATCTGAGCCAGCGACCCCAAAAACATACAGTAAACGTAGTCAGACCCCTGGGCAAAAAATTTTTTACGATTCTTCAGAAATAACGCGTGCGAAGCTGCGAGCAGAAACTACTCTTAGTTTGAATAAAGTTTTAACTTAAATAGGTATTAAAATAATTGATTATACTTACCTATGTTCATTTTATAAACCAGAAAGTTTCAGGTTCCAATAAAAGACACAGGCCTTACTATTTAAAAATTAGATAGGTACCTTTCCTATTATCATAAAGGCGAAACTTTGTGACATTGTGAAGATATTTGGCCGAAGAAAACGCCAAAACCACTGAATGGATTGGGCTGAAACTTTGCACATTTATAGATCTGGACCTAGATAGATAGATAGAAAATACTTTATTGCACACATAACAAAACAGTTTACACAACAATTTGATACAAAAAAGAAATGTGACAATTGGCGGTCTTATCGCTCACGAGCGATCTGAACCAGACAACCTTGACCTAGAATAAAATATAGGCTTTTCCGAGCGATCTCTACCAGACAACCTTGACCTAGAACCTAGAATAAAATATAGGCTATTCCGCGCGTTCGAAGCCACGAACAGAAGCTTGTTTTAGTATTCATATTATGTTTTTATACTGTGAATGCATATTAGGGAATGGTAACATGTACCGTATAATATTATTTTCAACACACTTGCTCATAAAGTGGCTTTATGGTCACCGCAATTAGGCACATAATGACACCCATAATCAAACTGTGACTTTTTCTTTGCTATAACTCACTAGTGAGTTTATAAGATTTCTTTTTAAATTTATTGGTTGTATTGCTTTGTTCTTAAAAAAGGTTTTATTCAAAAACTTTTTTTTTGAATAAAACCTTTTGTTCAATAGAACAAATAAATTAATGTTCCTATTGCTTGCTCATTTCATGCAACTTCTTATTTAAATAGATAATTTTAACTCGTACGTGTTTAATAAATAAAACTTTCACTCAAATATAACTTTTGTTTTCTCTGTAATAAAAGAAAACTTTAAATTCCCCATTTTGTACGTGGCAGAATAGGCGCAAACCCTATGCGCGGAAAATAAAAACAAAAACCTCATCCCTTTAGTCTGTGGCCGATCGCAATGCGCGCGCATAGGAAAACTGATTAATATTTCCCGCCGTAGCGAATCATTTTTCACAACTCGTTTTCACTGAGTTTTTATTGTTATTTTATTCACAAGTGTGTTGAAAAACGTCGTATGATACACGTGTGTATTGATGATTACCGTCCTCGGCTCTCTTAAGATGTCAATGGCGCCTCGGCGGTAATCATCAATGTTACACACTTGTACCATAGTGTACTATAATATACCTACTTCTAATAATATGACTTCCACAATATTTTCACGCCTGCGTGCAGGCTGAATACAATTAATTACTAAAATAGTTATAAGATCTGACATATTGTATACAAGCTGTTCCCCGCTGATTCACTCGCGTTAAATTCAAATTTCACATTTCTAGGGGATATATGTATGTATAAATGTATTTTTTTCCAAAAATCTACCAAGGGAATTTGATATTTTACCAGGACAAAATTAGCCTATGTTACTCTCCATCCTTTCAACTAACTCCAAGCCAAAAATCAAGTCCATGAAGGAAGGACAAACAAACACTTTCGCATTTATAATAAATATTAATTATGTAGGGTTAATAATATATGTACAATTTATAATTTTGTAATTTTGCTTTTATAATTTTGTATTCGTGAAATTAAATAATTGTTTATGATAAAAATAAACTATCGTTGTTTGACAAATTCATTATGAATGTAACTTGCTTCTGTGTAATGCTAATGTGTGTGTGGGTCGAGGGACGAGATACTTCTAATCGTCGTTTAATCACGTGATGTTTTTGAGTATATTTTTAAACCCCCCCTCCCCCCTGGTGATACGTGGTGAGGTTTAAGACTAACCCCCCAACCCTTACCCAACATCACGTGTTTTTTTAAGACCTCTCACATTGTATGTTTTTTATTATGTAGGATTGCAAAATCAATACTAAAATAAATAAATAAATAATAAGAATTACCTCAGTATTAATACCAAACTAACCTTACGGTGGTTGTTCGCCTCGGAGGATTATTAGTGGTTGTGGCGTAACCGTAGGGAGGCCTTGTGTTGTGGTTGTTCGACTGTGAAGGCACATCTCCGTTGTAACTGTAAAAAAAAAAAAATTTACAATCTAACCACCTCACCAGCACTCGTCCACTGCTAAAGATGCTTCTCTCAAACACGGATTTATTACCGTCTGCCCCCTCAAACGGCCCCCACGCAGTGGCAGACGGTCTATCGACTATAAAAAGAACCCTCCACCCCTGCGGGGGCTGATAGCCATAAGTGTTACCGTCTGCCCCCCGTTTGTGTTACCAGTGATGACTCGGATCCAAGACGTGGTCGCTGACGCTCCATAGCTCGCTTATGCACCTCAAAGTCACCCAGCGAGCTATGGAGAGAGCTATGGTCGGAGTTTCTCTACGCGATAGAATCCGGAATATGGAAATGGTAGAAGAACCAAAGATAACGACATAGCTCTCATAATTATCAGGCTGAAGTGGCGCTGGGCAGGCAATATAGCTCGTAGAACCGATAACCGTTGGTGAGCAAAGGTTCACGAGTGCCGATCGCGATGCAATGCGAAACGGAGGGTGAGAAGGCCTCCCACTCGATGGACCGACGACATTGTAGCGATCGCAGGGAGCCGTTGGATGGAGGCGGCTCAGGAATGCTAGTTGTAGCGTCGTTTGGGCGGGGCCTATGTTCAGCAATGGACGTATACGTTCTGATGATGAGACCTTCGTTTGACCTCGATCTCACCCGATGGAAAGTGACGATGAGGCGGATGGTGTATCACGAATGTCTAGAAGACACCTATTCACTCTTGTCTTGAAGAGACCCAGGTTGTAACTGGCCGGAAAAACATTAGAAGACAGCGAGTTTCCTTAGCGGTGGGATGGTGCGAATGATGAAGGGCTTAGCTATAAACATTACGCGTGGCAGGTGAACAACAGAACGCAGTGCAGGTGTTGAGTAATGTACAGTAGGAAGCTGGTGCCCTTCTTCTGGTAGGTTCCCTTAGGGGTCGTCCAATAATCGCGCTACAACGAAATCTGTTCTGTTCGGGACCTACTATGCTTCTTCGTACCATGGTCACTTAAGTGACACCATAGTACAGGTCTCGTTTAATAGCGCTCGGCGAAGGTGGAGGGGTTTTGCGCAGGGGTAAAACGGTGTAAAAATCTAAAAATCGACTTCTGTGCATCAAGGTTTCCGCTATTAAACCATGAAGCGACCTGTAATATAATTAGTCTTGAGGCGTATTTATCGTCACTGATAAAAATCACAGGTATAGAAAATTGGCGGTATTTCACAGTGACAGAAACTAAAAATATCTGTGACTGTCTCACAGGCAGTGCCAGTGTCACGAGTGCACGATATTATATCGTTGTTATTTTATTAGGTACCTACGTAATAAATCGCTTGTGCTAGATAATATCGCTTCTATATTCTCTCTTTGATAGTATCACTAAGTCAAGAATGAGACACACCTAGTATTTTATACTTTGAAATTTGAAAAGTATACCGCAATGTAACAAAACTTGTTACCTATACACATACAATTCAAGAGAAATTTTCGTTACGTAGCGGTACTATTGCTGCAATAAATATATCATTCAATCAGTAAAACAATGAATTGGTACGTGATTGGTAGAAATACTAGCTAGTATTTTGTCACTGGTATTTGTCACAGATATTTTGAAGTCGCAGTAACGTAAGTCACAGGTATCGGATTTTGCCTAGTATAACCCAAGACTATAAAATACACTTTGCCAGGTATGGCATTCCGAGACAACGGTTAGGTGGGTGATACAACCCACGACCCAGAACCCAGAAGACGAATCTGTAGCCTTACCATGGATTATAATATAACACATAACGTAACACATTATCAGCGTTATTTGCGCTAATTTTAACGTAAATAACGCTCCACGTTATTTATTTTATTTATTATTAAAATCCACAGCTCTTAAAATATACATAAACTTATCATAATATATGTCACTAACAGCCAATAGAAGGATTAACATTATTATAATTTTGAAAAATAAGAACGACGTCACCAAATTCGCCAGTATATAGGTAAGATATAGACACAACACATCAATTAAACAGTATAAATTATAACGCGTTATAAGCGCTAATTTCTATCGTTATGTGTTAATTATAATACTTTTAGCGCTCGAAGCACTTTTGGCTAACATAATATAACGCGAATTGACATTAGATGGTGTTATAATAAGGGTTCATTCAGACGATTCACTATTGCAAAGATAATAGCGCAGATAAAGCGTTATTCGCGATAAAATTAGTGCAAATGACGCTAATAACGTGTTACGTTATGTGTTATAAACGATGGTAAGGCTACTGATTTCAGGTTGTAAGTTCCCGAGATCCTGTTAAACCAGGACGAATTTGATAAAACTTTGTGGTTTTGTACTCATTAATTATTTATCTCATTAACTCGTGTTTAACTCAACAGTAACTGTTTTGACTGATCTAAAAATACAATTGACGATATAATTATTTTATGTATGTTTTAATTGACTATTTGTTTCCCAACTTCCATTTTTTGTTGCAATAACTGGCAACTGGACAGTGACGTAGCAAGTGTTACTATGTATTTAATTTCATTTATTTCCACCGTAGTTATTGCATATAAACTTAGTTCAGCAGCCTATGCAGTTCGTACAATTAGATATATTACCGATGAAGATACAGCTAGGTTAGTTGATTCAGTTACTTTCATAGTATTATGTCTTATGGTATTCTACTTTGGGGAAAGGCAGCTCACATCCAGACTATCTTTGTTCTTCAAAAAAGGGCTGTACGCGCAATTTATAAATTAAAGCCACGCGACTCTTTGAGGGAATTATTTTTGATGTATATTGTGACATAAAGTCTTTATTGACAAAGAAAATAACAATCAAATAATATAAATATATTAAACTAGTATTTACAATTGAGATAACTGCAGACTGTTGGAAACAATCTACAGATATCTCAACTGGTCCATATCAATACCAGTCGGAAGCGTCCCCAAGACGCTGGCTGCATTGCCCCGCTGTATGGCAATGCTAATGCGCTGCGCCAGATACTCACCAGCTCTCGGGTCACGCGTCGCTTCGAACAGGCGCTCAGATATTTTTTTTAAAACCCGGAGAGCCTCGGTACCCCACGGACCTAGGGTCTCGACTCCAAGGGGAGCAAATGCGTAGGCTCTGTCGAGACCTGCATATCTCTCCTCTTGAGATCCTCGGCCAAATCTGCCGCCGAACCAGCCCTCACGAATGTCCTTGAAAGATGGGAAGGCGCAAGTGTGTCGACACATGTAGCGTCCAACACAATAGGCCTCCCCAGCTCCCAAGCGACTAAAGTCATGCCGTCGGGCGTCTTACCATCGTCACGCAACAGGCCATTCGGTTCGAGAATAGCTGGTACGTTAGCGGTGACAAAGGCCCGTCGGACGATGTCGTGCGCGCAACACCTTGCACCCAACCGGAGACATGTTGCTATACGGGAATTATTTAAATAATAAATATTTTGACAGTAATATCGCAATACATCTATGAAAATCTAATGTATACGCACAAAAATGGAGATAGCTTTTTGAAAAAGTGTGATGTTCACAATAGAAATACAAGAAACAAGAACAAATTACCCATCCCAGCATGTAGATTACGAAAAGTAGGGAAATCATTTATGGGCAATTGCGTGCGCTTCTATAATAAGCTTCCATGTGAAGCAACTGAACTCCCTATTCGTAAATTTAGACAAAATCTTATCAGGAAGGCCTTTTACTCCATAGATAATTACATCAATGATGTTAATGCTTGGCCAGATGTCGCTCCGTTCCGCACTGTCAGTAGTATGTAAGAAATTCAATGTTCTGTTTAGCTTTATAGAAATATTGACATGTATCTAAATCGCATAAAATTTAGATAGGCAAAATAACCATGTATTAGACACATAAGTGATATTATAATGTGCTAGTGGTTTCTTTTTCACTTCTTCCACTAGTGGACAAAAAATTGAAGTGAAGAGAATATCAATAACACCTTATTTCTTATTTGATAATAATAACTATGTTTATAGTATAAAATTTGACTTGTCTAAGTGCTTATTTTGTAAGCCTAAAGAAATAAAGTTATTGATTCTGATTCTGAACACTTGATGTCGTTAATTTCTAAATTAAAATATGACTGCTATTACATTAATACAAAATTTACAATTACACCAGGAAAAAGGAAGCACCATAAGGTATTGTACACAGAAAGAAAACAGACAGACAGTCAAATATCAGTTATTGGAAAGAAAGTACAATAACTTCGGCAAAACGGGCGAGTCTCAGAAGCGGATAATATGGCGGGCGTGTTTTAAAAAAACGATAAACCGACTTGAAATTCCCTTGCTTTTACACTTATTTTTATGGGACCGCCTCGGGATCATTTTCTATACAATAGTGAAAGTATTTTCAAAATCGGTCCATAATTGGCGGAGATGTCGCGTAATATACATATAAAAAAAACATACAGACGAATTGAGAACCTCCTCCTTTTGAAGTCGGTTAAAAAGTAGTATATTTGGATGCAAGTTCTATTAAAACAGTCATAGTTTACCTACCCTACCCATAACACAAGCTCTGGTCTGCAAAAAAAAAAGCTTGTTTATGCATACGTGTTGCCCATAATTGGTGACCCGTACCACAGGTTTTTTTCTAAAACCTATCACAGGCACCAGTTCTCTCACAAAACAGGTCTTAGTCGATGATTTAATAACTATACCAAGAAGATTATCTTCTACAAAAGTTCCTGTACTTAGTGTACCTTTAGATAAATAAGAACCTATTGTGAGAGATAAATAAATGCTTTATTATTATTATAATTAAGTAGGTACATTACACCAAACAGTTACAACAAAATTATAAACAAAGTTGGAATTAAAATTTATATAATAAAATAAAATTTAAAATTAGAATAAAATTAGGTAAATTATATCATCATCATCATCATCGTCATCATCAGCCCATACACGTCCACTGCTGGACATAGGCCTCCACCGTACGACGCCACAAATAGCGGTCCCGAGCCGCCTCCATCCATCGACTCCCTGCGACCGCTACGATGTCGTCAGTCCATCGAGTGGATGGTCTCCCATGTAGGGGGGGATTTGCCATAATCACCACGCTTGGCAGGCGGATTGGTGATCGCAGTGTTGGTGTTTAAAAATACTCAGACGGAAGCTGCTGCCCTTCCTCTGGTAGGTTCCCTTAGTCGGCTCTTACGACATCCACGGGTTGAGTTGGATTATATCAATCAGTCATTATATAGAGTTCTGCAGCCATTCAACAAAATCCCAACCCAAGGAGCATAAAGAGTTAGGCTATGCTAGATGACACTGTGTGAAATATCCAGCATTCTATAATCATTGTTAATGTTTGCTTTGATCGATTATATTTTAGTATAATAGAATTATTATGACATGTTATACTAGGCATGCATATTATACATATCTACTTATGTTACCTCGTTTTACGTAATAAAATTGCATATATTACGGCAAATTTGCTCGAACGTGACGCTGGATTTCCATATTACCTTGATGAAAGGAAGGTACTATATCATCTGACAGTCTCTGTTATTAGGTATATCTAATGTCTGTTTTATATACAATGTTTCATCTAGTTTTTCTAGATTCTTCTGACAGAATGGTACCTAATGCAAAAAAAAATGAAAATTAGCCTAGGTAAACAATTTGTATAGAGATCCGTTGAAAAATTGCTGGTTTTATCTTTTTATTTTATCCAGCTTTTTAGTTTTTGTTATCTCGTGACCACGACAGTGTCTAAACCTGTTGAAACGTCGGGGGAAATACATAAATAAGCGTGATAGTTATACCCGTGAATAACTGTGAATAGCGTTTTTTTTTTACATTCCTAAGGGCACCAAGGGACCATTTATTTTGTACAACCAGTCAAATCAAGCTATAGATCGTTTATATATTGTATATATACATATACATAGATATATAGTAGTTAGCCCCTAAAAACAACGTCGTGACCGTTTTAGTTTCATTCGTCTGTCTCGAGTGGTTTCGAAGTTATGACGGTTTGAATTTCCCAGACGTAATAACGCACACATTTATGTATAAGAAAAATCAATTAGACAGTTTAAAAATAGAATTCTTATTTTTTATTTTACTTTCTTCATAATTTGAAACGGTCAAGAGGTTAGCTAAGCTTTATTGTAGAATGCGGTGTACGAATTCGTAATTCAAAACAAAACAAATGAAACCTCGATCTAGCCAACAAGAGCTCTCATTTAGTAGATATTCGTAGGTAGGATACATGACTTTAGGGATGGGCAAATGAAAAAAATGTATCGATATATATATTGTATCGATATTTATTATTAGTATCGATATATGCATAGTAAAGATTATCGATATTTCGATATATCGATATTTTTGGCCATCATAATTGTGCAGGCAAAACGGAGAGTGTAGCCGGGCCATCGATCAATAAAACAACTACTACTAACTACTAATAACGGAACGTAGGCTAGTAGTACCCCAAGAAGAAGGAAGGAAGAGCAACAAATCGACCACAACTTTGATACTTACAGTCAAACATAGACAATCAGTGCCACCAACACAAAATAAATAGGAATGTGTTGCCCCTTGTTCATATTTATCGATATCAATGAATAAGTTGTCGTACTATAATTGGTAACCGGAAATAGATAATTGTCTACAAAGAATACCTATTTTGATACGAATTTTGATACCCTGAAATAAATATCGAAAAGCGATATATCGCTTTTAAAAATATCGGCTAACTATATCGATTAATTTCTGAAAAAATATCGATATTTTGATATATCGATATTTTTTACCCATCCCTACATGACTTCGGATTACTAAAATGAATGCACCGAGAATGCTCTCAAATATCAGATTTCTGAATAACAACTCGTATTATTTAAAAACTATAACACGCTAGAAAAATAATATAAACTATTTTGAAATATACATACCTAAGTATATACTTATCTTTCATTTGAGCCAAAACTTGGTTTACTTGATTGATTTTTACCATCCTTTCGGCCCCCTTGTCTTAAAAACCCCTGCGTGGATATTGCCTCAATAACCCCTTTGTCTTAAAAACCCCTGCGCGGATTTTGCCTCACTAACCCCCTTATTTTAAAAACCCCTGAGCGAATTTTGTCTCAATAACCCCCTTGTCTTAAAAACCACTGCATTTAAGAATTTAGTTAGTTTTACGAAAGTGGGTACGCGTTGAAGTCTTTTATATGGTATGCTGCCGACCGATGTAGCATCGTCCCACGTGCTACGAACACTTCTCTTCTCATTGAGCATTTTCATGGAGTTAGAAGAGTAGGTCAGATGCGGTCTGCGGTCAATATTTGTGCGGCCCGCGACTTGTTTCTATTACGCAAATTTTACATTTGCTTATTGTTACTTTTTTACCACTCAACTCATAAAATCTCGTTAGACCAAATCGGACAAAATACAATAAACCCGAATTATTTTTAATATCGCGGGCGACCGATGATCTTTCACCTTAAGGATGGGTACAGACAGGGGTGAACGAAGGTCAACGGAACGGGTGTGGGCATCTTAGCAAAAGCCCCAGCAGTGGGTAAAATCCGTCTGTGGATGATGATGATTTGTTGATGCGGCCCTCCAATAAATACAGTGATTTGTTTTGGCCCGCGATCGTACCTGGACTGGACAGCCCTGTCGTAAATGAACAATTCTTACGTAGTTATTGTAACCTCTTTGTGAATAACCTGTACAGCCTTGAACACAGATGGCGCGTTGCCAGACTGTCGGTGTTCTACAAGTACCACTTTTCTTATTGTGCCCAGGATTTACGACTACATGACCTTATCCCTTATCCCGAATTGCCCCTTCTACCAACGAACAAGCAGACGCACTGGTAAATACCACTCATACCTGGTCGACATACCACAGTGCCGGACCAGACGTTTCCGCTCTACTTTCATTATAAGTACCGGTAAAGAGTGGGACGAACTTCGATCTGGAATACTGTCGGGTGTGTGAACTCGCTCCAACAACTACATACGCCATCACGGGAAAATAAACGGATCCAGTAAAACGGATGCTGTGGTAAGACTGGCAGCCCCCCACCCGATACTCAAAAAGGGCCCACCTGTGGTCTAGTTGCGGAAAATAGTCCAGCAACAAAACAACAACAACACAACACAACAACGGATGCTGTGTGTATAAGCCCTTAGACGTCTGGGGTTACTCACATACTCAACCCCCCTCCTTGCAACTGCGTGGCCTGCTCGGGTCGTACGTACGACGGAGTCTTGTCCGCGGGCCGCTGACTTCCCTCCACTGGTCGCGTGTAAAAACTCTCTTCGGGCTTTGTGCGGGTCGTGGTGCGGGCCGTGCTTGTTGTGCCTTGGTAAGGCCTGCGAGATAAAATTTGATATAATTTTCTTTTACCGAATTATATGACTCAATTATTGTCATAATCTAACTAGGCTTTGTTGGATTATTTATTTTAGCTAAAAAAGTGCAATGTTTGATTGAACGCGTGCTTATTACAGTCAGATAGGTATAAATATCAAGCAAAGGTTGCCTGGAAGAAATCGCTTCTGACCGATAAGGCCGGCGGCATTGTACTTGTTTATGTTTTATTTATCTTTGTGGTGTAAATTATAGAGTTTTGTACTTGTAAATAAATATACTCAATAATAAATAATACTTGACTTGATGTTGTTTCTTTTGGCACTAAAGAAATAAGCAAAGATTAGCAAAAAATAACTTTAAAAGACAAGTTTATCTTTCAGGTATTTTTTTTGGTTAATTCTTGCTTGATTTGTCTTTTTTTGATTTGTTTTATATTGCTATTTTCCAAATTAGTGTCTATAGTAACGCTGTTGTGTTTTTTTATAATGTTTTTTATAAGTGGCAATTGGATTGGTGGTGATATTGTTGATTTTAAGAATATTGTATTGACAAAGAAAATAACAATCAAATAATATAAACAAATTAAACTAGTATTTACAATTGAAACAATTGAGCTAACTGCAGACAATTGCAAACAATCTACAGATAGCTGCACTGGTCCTTATCAATACCAGTCGGAAGCGTCCCCAAGACGCTGGCTGCATTGCCTCGCTGTATGGCAATGCTAATGCGCTGCAAGAATATTGTATACTCTTTGTGCCTGAATAAACGAAACATAAATAATAAAATAAAAAGCTTGTGTTATGGGTCCCAGTTAACTGATATACCTATTTAATACATGTGGGTATTTTTAACTACAAATAGAAAACAGTCAGAACAGCCGGCACAAATATCTGCAGCAGATCGTATAAACATTTGTCCCGAGGCGAAATCAAAGCCCACATCGCAGGTAGACCTCCGCTGTGCCACTGAGATCGTTTCGATTTTTCACTTCTTCGTGGACAAAAAATTGAAGTGAAGATATTATCAATAACACCTTATTTCTTATTTGATAATAATAACTATGTTTATAGTATAACATTTGACTTGTCGAAGTGCTTATTTTGTAAGCCTAAAGAAATAAAGTTATTGATTCTGATGTTCTCTCACCTTCTCGTGTTGCTGTTGCTATTGCTGTTGCTATTGCTGTTACTGTTGCTATTGCTGTTGCTGTTAGAGCTAGGAATGTTTCTGTCTCCCGCTGGCTGGGGAGTGTTGGCGTTGCAGATCTCCCGTCCGTTCAACCTGATGGCGCGGAGACGAGGAGCCTTGTTCAGCTGGTTATATTGGACAAAGAATCTGTGGAAAAGGTCTAAGGTTAATCCTCTCCTACTATATATATATTATATCCTATGCTACTTCCTACTTATATTATAAATGTCAAAGTTTGTATGGATCATCCATCCATATAAACTTTGATATTTGTTACTCTTTCACGCAAAAACTACTGAACCGATTAGGTTGAAGTTTGGTATGGGTATAGTTTGGGACCTGGAATAACATATAGGCTTTTTATCAGCAGCTACTAGTTTATAATAGTTTAAGGAATAGTGAAATAGGGTTTAAGGTTCAGTTCATCAGTCGGACCAAGGGAGCGGTGTGGTGGTCTAGTGTGGTAGGTTATAAGTAGCGGCACGTAAGTCAAAGTGCTTTATTTCCTTAGACCTTACAGGACTCTTGGACACGTCACAAAATTAAAATTACATAAGTAAAACAGGGAAATAAAGTGATCACTTTGATTTTTTGTTCACTTAAATCTTTTTAAGGTAAAATAAAGAAGCGAACAAGAAACCTTTACCTTGTTAGGTTGTTAGTTTTCGAGTTGGAGCAAAAGTCGTCCCATGCTTTTTTATCCTCTAGATAATCTGATATTTTGTAATAAGCCTACAAACTCTACAGATAGTGGGAGGTTTTTCAAAGTGACTAGACTCATAATGAAAATTAAAAATTAACCATAACTACAGAATCGATCGGGCTGAAATTTTGTACACATAAAGATGGGACATATCATTTTCCTTACGATATTCTGCTATTTTTAAGATTTTAGGCCTTAGTACTATTTTTATTTTATTTTGCATTTTAATTTCATAAATGCACAGGAACCTTCTTAGTCTTCCATTAAAAAAAAATGTTGATGACTTTATTACTAGCTGACTCACCCGCCCGCGGCTACGCCCGCGTGGATTAAGAAGAATATGAAGTACTAATCCTGCGGAGACGAAGTCGCGGGCAGCTAGTATCTTTATAAATTTTAGCATGTGTTATTCTGATGTATAAGCTATATTATTTTAAAGTTTCATTAAAATATTACTAGCACACAGATCCCCTAGTACTAGCCAACAATCCTATCCATCCACGGTTGTCTGGTAGAGATCGCTCTCGAGCGATAAGACCGCCACTTGTTGCTTAGTTTTAAAGTTGTTTTTTTTTATTTCTGTTTCTTACCAATAAGTGTGCAATAAATAATTTTCTATCTATCTATCTATCTAAAATCCATTCAATGGTTTTTGCGTGAAAGAGTAAGTAACAACTTTCGCGTTTATAATTAGTAAGGATTGTGCATGCTGAGATGTCCTATTCTATAGAGAAACATAGAAGACCTAAATAATTCCACCAATTTGGTAATTTGCGGATAAGCCCCTTTGTTATGATGCCCTCGATATAAATTACTTTTTATTCCTCCACAAAATGCGAGCGAAGCCACAGGCAGATGATAGTTTGACAATAAATGGGTTACCTGACGGCGATTGCTGGTCCAGGGTTGATCTCCATCTCAGTGTTCTCGATCTTGAAGTCTATGTTGTCTGTTGTGGAGACATCCCCCACCCAGTTCTGAAAGAATACAGCTTTTAGCTTTTCTGATGTTTTAACGTCAAGACCTCTGCAGCGCAGAGTGTGGCGCAGTAGCTAGCTCTTCTACGCAGAAGGTTGCGGGTTCGATTCCTACTTCTGGACAAATGTTTGCATCATTATTTCAGTCTGTTGGCACCCACTGCAGCGCACCGATAGAATGGGCCGAATTGCCACTAGAAATATTAATTTATTTTGAATTTTCACTTGGGTCCGCGCGATTCAACTGTTCGTGGTCCGAAGTGGGACTAATTTTTTTAAACCTGGGGCGATTTCTTTTATTTTTTATACAATTATCTACGCTAACGTCACAAATCTATGGGGCCTACTCGGAAAAGGAAAATCGAAGTTTCTTTTTCGTGTTCGTGCAAAACCAACTCTTATGTCCATTGCATAAGATTAGCGTTTGCACGAAAAAGAATCAGAAAGTTCGATTTCGTTTTTAAGAGTACGGGCCTAGGCCTCTACGCGTACACGAAAAACAAATCACCAGCTTTTAAAAATGTATGTACAGGCCTCCTTTTTTACACGCCAGCTCAATCGGCCAAGTACGAAATTCATGTATAGTCTTCCGGGGAAAGTTTGCTAATATTTAACCCAGGTTCGAGTATTTTTCTGCGGTTTTGTTTTGCCAGCACTGACATAATGACAAAAACCTACAGCACGCCTTATTTTCGAAGTTGGACAAAAGGCAAAAAAAAACAACCGCTAATTCTAGGTTTCAAAAAAGAAACAAAAGCAAATTACAACAAATTACACGTATATCAATTTCTTGAAAATTTAAGCCGTCATCAGAAGGCAGTGTGCCCAGAATGCTGGCAGTATTGCCATGTTGATTGGCAATGCTAAATCGTTCACCGAAAAAGCCAGTATTCCGATATTCTCTGGAAGTTGAAAAGTATGAAGTACATCTTACAAAAAAATTCAAATGTAAAGAATAATTCTAGGTATTTTATTTTTATGCCACGGTTTATGTTTTTTAATGACCCGTGACTGTACGTTTGTAATAACTAGCAAAACAAGAATTTTTTACCCGTTTGTATACATAGCCACGATCTACGTATAAACATATATTCATCAAAAACACTTTAAACGTGGCCTTTTTCGTCGAAACCGCAATCAATAATTGTAGGTTTTTTCCTGTTATGGATATTTATATATCTCCATCTTTAATTATCAAGATGCGGTTTCGACGGAAAACAGTTTCCATTTCAAAATCAAAAATTTACTTAATAATCTCAGGAGATAAACCAATAATGATGCTGTTATTATAATGATATTGTACATCCTCAACGATTATCCCTATCTTATCGTACTTTGGTAGAAAATTAAAAGTTATAATACCCTTAATTCCTCTGGAAAACTGCTGCTGTCCTCCTTTGATTGACTTCAAGATAACAAATAAGGTAAAAAATACTTCTATGGATAATTTTCTTACTGCTGAGTGTAGGCCTTTTCCACTATACAAAAAACAATCACGCTTTTTATTTTGACACTAGATGGCGCTGCACAAACGTCAAGAGTAAATGTCAACTGTCGTAAAATAAATAACGAAACGGGTGCCATTTTCAAGGAATTTTTATACTAACTAGTTTATAAATTCCTTGGCCATTTTACACATTTTTGTGGCAGATTTTTGATACTGAGTTTCATATAGCGCCATCAATCTTAGTCTATGGCAACCACTTTTTTTTAAAGTTCGCATTGAAAACGCCTCATTCGTTTCTGCACTGATCACCGCTGTTTGGCTATATTTGTAACAATCTCAACCGCTCTAGCAGGTTTAAACGTAATACAACGTCAGTTTTCCCGTGCGTCCTTTGGAACCCTACTCCACTTGCCATGGCCACGTCACCAATTGCATACATCATTATCAGAGCATCAAACTCATCCCCAAGAAGCCTTGGGGTCCAGCACAATATTCAGCCATAGAGAATATAGGTTCTCTATTATATTTATTATATAGACAGGTTCACCACTCTGTACCACAGATGAGGCTCGCCAGGTGCCAGGTAGCTCGTATGAAAACACGTTGGGACATAGCGAGACTTGCATCTCAGCTTGCAGGTACACATCATTTGAAACCCTTCTCCCCTTCGATTACTACTTCTCGAACTAGGTACATACATAAATTATCATCAGACTTGGGGATCAAACTCACCCCCAATATATCAGCCTTGGAGTCCAGCACAATATTCAGCCACAAAGAATGCAGTTTGCTATCCGTAGACAGGTTCACCACTCCATACCACCGACCAGGCTCGGTGCCAGGTGGCTCGTATGAGAACACGTTGGGACATGGCGAGATGGGCGCGCTCTGCTCATGCGTAGGCGCAGCTAGGGCTAGCAGGATCGCGCAGAGAGCTCTTATCTAGAACAAATAAGGTAGTTATTGTTTGGAATGGAACAGAAGTTGTGAAATATCACTTATGTTTGGGTAAGTCGGTCTAAATGTACCATCAGAGTCACACGCTTGTGTCTTGATGCCGCCTTGATGATAGACTGACGCGCGTCAAAAGTGTCAAATCAAATTTGAAACCATTCTATCAATTTCCGTGCAAATAGCATTGCATTCCCTATCTAGATTCGATAGATAGAGTTTATTTCATTTCAAAAAATATAAGCACGGCTTATTTTTAGTCGTCTTAGAAAAAAGGAGGAAGTTCTATGTTCGTTATGTCTGTCAATTATGGACCGATTTTGAAAATCCTTTCGCTGTTATATAGTCTAAGGAAGCTTCTATGTATAATATGAGGCTAAGTCTAGCACATGTTAATAATTAACTAATTAACCATTCAATTAGCAGTCGGTCTAATTATGTCATTACGGGCGATAATTGCTCGCACGCTGTCTGCCACCTTTCATAGCCTAGCTATGTGATACGTGCAGTTATTGTGATGGAAAATCATCTGTAAAGGCAAACAGCACAGAATGGGACTTGTTATGTACCATACGAACGATGTGGCGCGGCGGGTGACGGTCCGCCCGCAACGCAGGACATTGATAGAAAGAAAGAAAATAAATTTATTTAAAACTACAATCATATAGTAATACAGACAACAAGTAGTAGCTTAAAACTAAGTATTACTGATTGTTATTATGAATCAGGAAACGGCTCAGCATGAATGCTGCGCGTGCTGGTAAACCAAACGCACGCAGCGCTGATCTTCCGCCGTTTCCTACATACAGTAGCAGGTAGCATACACACTGATAATGTGCTCACACTGCTCACAGTTTAGACTTGGGTACCTTATGAAAGACTTAAAATTAATAGTCAGTTACTATGGCCTATTGAGCCACGAATAGCAACAATGTAGAGCAGTCGTTAATGTCTTATATAAAACATATGTAATTAAAGCGAATTTTTTCTATATGTAAAAATTACAAAAATACATCAAAGTTTTCAAAAAAAAAAATCTGAGCGCCTGGTCGAAGCGACGCGTGACCCGAGAGCTGGTGAGTATCTGGCGCAGCGCATTAGCATTGCCATACAGCGGGGCAATGCAGCCAGCGTCTTGGGGACGCTTCCGACTGGTATTGATATGGACCAGTTGAGCTATCTGTAGATTGTTTGCAACAGTCTGCAGTTAGCTCAATTGTTTCAATTGTAAATACTAGTTTAATTTCTTTATATTATTTGATTGTTATTTTCTTTGTCAATAAAGATATTTTATATTTAATTTCTTTATATTATTTGATTGTTATTTTCCTTGAAAATTACATGATTAACATAAAAATAACATACATAGAATAAACACATTAAAATATTTAATATATATTAATTAAATAATTGATTAGATATACCAATGTATGTAATGTATGCATGTAAAGGATTATTGGTATTTTGTGAGAGATTGCAGATTCTATTCCCGCCTTGGGACAAATGCTTGTACGATCAGCAAATATTTGTTCGGGGTATTCTGGGTATTTTCGACGAAGACGACTGATATACCTTACTAATATGTACTTATTGAATTGTATAATGTATGTATATCAATTAACTAGTACCTATAACACAAGCTCTGCTTAGCTTGGGGCTAGATGATGCTTTGTGGATTGTCCAGCATTATTTATTAAGCTTGGCTTATAGTAGGTAAGTAGGCGTAATATTTTATTCTAGGCCTCGAACTTAAACCGGGCTAAAGCTAGTTACAAGAATAATATGGCGTGTTTACAAAACTATAAACCAACTTCAAATTCCCTTACTTTTGCACAAGTTGTGCGGGATAAATACTAATCCCATAGAGATAAAACCCCTGCGGGATCATTTTCTATACAATAGTGAAAGAATTTTCAAAATCGATCGATAAATGGCGGAGATATCGTGTAACACACATACAAAAAAAAACATACAGACGAATTGATAACCTCCTCTTTTTAAGTCGTTTAAAAATAGGTCGAGATTCACGCACTAGATCGTTTGAAAGGGCTTTGAAAGGGAACATAGAGTTATTCAACAATCAACTCTAGAATCTAGGTTAGGAACCTCTACTCTAGCTATTCTAAATGTACATTGTTTGTAAACCACTCTCGACACAAAATAACAAAATTTTATTTTTAGCGTGGCGTCGTCCGCTCAAATGTTGTCAGCGTTATGCATTGTAGGAAAGAGCTCAAATTGACTTGTAATGCAAAATTCAGACAGCAAGAAAGTGGTTTTTTAGAGTAAGTTAAGTATGTACCAATGTTTACAAACATTATATATTCAGTTTGGTCAGAGTATAGGTACCTTATATGCCTTGTATTTATTCCAACAGGTATCCTAAACTTATGCACTTTTATAAATTTTGTCCTTCTTGTTAGCATGGACAATAAAGGACAAACAAATATTCGTAGGGCAAAATGATAAGTGGCATACATACAGGGACATTGGTAGGTAGGTCCTTGTAAATGAGTATTTCTAAATAAACAAAGAAAATTGTGACACGTGACTCGTTAGCTTGTGATTATCTGGCGCAGCGCATCAGCATTGCCATATAGCGGAATAATGAAGCCGGCGTCATGCAGGGTGCAGATGCTTTCGACTGGTGTTGATATGGATCAGCCGAGCTGTAGATTGTTTGCAACAGTCTGCAGTTGACTCAGTCAACGTAATTACTAGTTATAATATGTTTCTTTAATAAGATTTTAATTTTCTTTGTTAATAAATGATTTATTTCAACAATTATCCTTAAGCATGCACTTTTACAAACTTTGTCCTTCTTGGCGCTGTGGATTTATTGCTAATATATTATGGGACAAAAATAAATATTCGTAGGGCAAAATGATAAGTGACCGATGTACAGGATGATTGTGTTAGTAGAAAAGTACCAGATAGTTAACACAAGATCAAATCTTAATTAATTTCTTATCACCTTACGTAATATACATAATGTTTATGATATTGATACACATCTAAATTGGAATATATATGTCGACCTCAGTGGCGCAACGGGCAAATGTCGGTCTGCGACGCAGGAGGTTGCGGGTTCGATTCCCGCCTCGGGACTAATAAATTATTACTGACTTCGAAAAACTAGGGAGGTTGTATGTTCGGCTGTATATATGGTTTTTTATTTATGTTCGTCGATTTCTCTGTAATTAATGGACCGATTTGGATAATTCTTTGGCAATAGATCCCGAGGTGGTCTCATAAAAAAATATTCCCGAGGGATTAGTATTTATCCCGCAAAACTTTAAAAACAGTTTAAAACTAATTATAATAATAAGATTCGAAGTCAGTTTTTACCCGACTACCGAAGGATGAGGTTATGAGTTTGACACGCTATGTATGTATGTAGCCGATTTCTATGTACACACGTAGCGCTGAAACTACTAGTCCGATTTCAACAAATGAGGTGTCGTATGATTCGTCTTTATAGCCCGATGGTTATAGGCTATGTGACGTCAGATAATAATGGGGGTCTAACCAAATGCGAGGGTCTAAGTCACTAGCAGCGTAAGGGGGGCGGTCCCAACGGAAACTCACATGCACAGCCAGATCATAAAAAATTTCGTCTTCTCACTCCGCTCGCTGCCAATGTATATCTTTACTAGTGTTCTATGTAATCGCCGACGATGCGTCTTACTTTGTCTTTATTGCTATCCCACCTTACCAAATTCCAAATAGCCCAGTAATTCTACTGCTCAAAAAAGGGACAGAATAATTTTTTTTGGCTGTCAGTGACCACCACGCTACTGGTCTAAGTAAGGGTCGAAAACCCCAATGTTAGTAAATATGCTCGTGTGTAGTATCGTTACAAAGGTATCAAACTTTTATGAGGTTAACGATACACAAGCAATCAGCAAAATGGTGTAAAAAATGAAGTCGAAAACTAAAACCCGACTACGTAATAAAAGTTTTAAACAAGCGTTCACCTATTGTCTCTATCATTTTCTTTTGATACTTAGGTAGTCGGAGGCCTATGTTACTAATTGTACCCTAGGTATATGGGGGTGGGTGCCTCCGACTACCTTTTTCACTTAATTTTTGTAGTTTTGTTAAAACAATCAAATTATTTTCTAATCACATTACAAGGAATTTTGTTGAACTGTGTTGCAGCGAGCGAATGACCGTCTGCGACGCACAAGGTTGCGGGTTCGTTTCCCGAATGGGACTATTATATTTTTACGATCTACAGATAAAACATATCTAATGTATAAATATTGAGCATATCAGTCATCTAGTACAAGCTCTGTTTAGCTTGGGGCTAGATGATGCTGTGTGAATTGTCCAGCATTATTTATCATTAGCCCACTTCGTTGGGTGGTAAACATTTTTACTTGTTAACATTTTGATTAATATAATATATATATATATATATCACCCACATAATAATATAACGTGGCTTTTTATTCGTAAAATAATTTTCAAAATCGGCTCAGTAGATCCAAAGATTACCACACTAAAGTTAATAACGGGATATTTGTTATATATGTATGTATATATGTGTTCGGGGATTTTCTACGTTGGTATAATAAAAATATCTATCTATGTCATATATTGTATTATCACTATTATCAGTCATTACCCATAAAACAGCTCTGCTTAGCTTGGGGCTAGAGGATGCTGAGTGGATTGTCCAGCATTATTATACACTGCTTCTCATTTCCATGATCACGGGCCATATAGTGACCCGGTCCTTTGGGAGGCATGCGTGGAGCCGAAGCCAACAGCACAGAGACCCTTTATGAGAATTAATCTAAAGGCGAGAGCTACACATGGCGGGTATCATCCTTGGTTGCAAAATATGATACACCCGAAGATGATATCCGCTAGGTGTAGAGACTAGTGCAACGGAAATGAAAATAACAAAAAAGCCATGTTATTGTGGCGAATGGATGGACTGGGTAATTGGGTTATGGGGGAACTATGGACGCCTGCCATAAACATACTCTCAATACTGTTACAAGCGGCAGACGGTGGCTTGCCGAATGCTGGATGGGTTCCTCAAAATGTTGGCGTAAATACCAGTAAAGGAACAATATCGGTGCAAACGACTAAGGGGTCTCGAGAGGTGCGGCCCCGATTTCACCATCACGAAAACACGTGAGCGGGCTTCCTCGTTATTACGCCATTAGACACTTCCACCCCCGAGTCTACATCCTAAGATGCATCTTTCGCGACTCCACTCAGACCGGCCAATGAAGGGAAGCAAGAGGTGGGGATCTGGTTCCCTTGGGGTACCACTCCGCAAGCGGAGACGAGAGCCAGGAACTTCCCCGGGAGCACTCGGTATACCCGTGGTGTCGCTGCTCACCAACAGCTCGCCACAAGCTGCCCTGCAGGTACATACATATATTTACATTATTATTACTACATATCTATAATCCAATTTAATTTAATTTAATCTATCTTATTTTATTACACTCTAATAACTTACATTTATTACCGAATTTTAGTTTTAGTGGACGTGTAATTTTAGTTTTAGTGGACGTGTAATTTTAGTTTTAGTGGACGTGTAATTTTGAAATTTATTTAATTTGTGTATTATATGTGATATGGTTCTAACAATCTGAAATAAACGAATACAATACAATACAATATGTATTATATTATTTTCCATGATTTGAGTTTTGAGTTCTACTCTTAGAGTAAACTATAGTGTTTTAAATTACCATGATAGTTTGAGAAATTTACCAGAGATTACCCCTAAAACCCCGCAAACTTTACCTCTTTATGATATTAGTATAGATTTATAAATTATAGTAAAGCAATCGGTTATCAGAATTGAGTCCCTCGCCTTCCTAATTTGCTTAGATAACTTGACCCGACCGAGCTAGTTAAGTTGTCTGATTAGATTAAGTTCATAAATATTGTATTACTGTGTTCACAAAACTATATCGAGATATTATTTCTGTGGTTGTGGTCAATAAAAATATTACTTTGAGATATTATTTCTGTTGTGGCCAATAAAAACATTACTTTGTACTACACCTGCTCGGAAAGTGACATACTCATAGAAAGACAGCAGCGAGATTTTACTATAGATTTTACTACTATGTTTTTTTTTTTTACTATGGCCATATGCCTATTCCAAACATGAGGTAGAAAGTACGTCATTGCAGTCGTACTAACGTGCGTGACGGAAAACTCTGTGGAATTTAATTTCTCACGCGTTTAGTGGGATAGAAAAGTGTGTGGAAATCCATTGCTTACTTATTTATTTAAATCGAAATTTCAGCCTTTAGCTTTTACTCGTTCCTGATATAGCTATGGTTATTTTCAGTATAGGTCAAACGACAAAAAGTTTTTACTCAGAGTCCGCTATATGATATCGGTCTATTTCGTTTTCTGTTTTACGAATAATAACTGAAAAAAAGAAACAAACGAAAAGAGCGCGTATTTATTGTAATTCGAGTTTACAATTTGAATTACAGAGATTTATAAGTAAATTGAATTACTTACTCGAGTGATTTTGAAGATTCTAGGCGGTAATTCCTAGTAGGTGTAGTATAAAGCATTACAGTAGAACGCCGATTATCCGAACGCCGATTAACCGAATCGCCAATTATCCGAATCGGTCCTTGCTCGAAATTTTTACCCTACGGAAACGAGCTTCAACTTTGACGCAACTTACTCTGATCGAGATGTTCAAGTGAGCAGCGCATGGGGTTTAGTATATTATCTGCCGCGGCATATGTATGTACGTAACTCTATTATTGTTGTGTATTTTTATATGTACTTTGTATTTTTGTTAAGGCGTTATTGTAGAACAGTGTTTGTTAAACTTAATAAAGTTTATTCTGTGACAGTTCGTTTTTCTTTATTACCAGTCTATAACCGATTATCCTAATTTTTGATTATCCGAATCGACCCCGTTCCCAATTAATTCGGATAATCTGCGTTCTACTGTATGTATCACCCAGGAGAAGAAGCAATTCCTACCAGAAATAAAAAGCGTTTTATAATAACTTGTTGGATAAGAAACAACGCAGATTTGAAATGAAACCAGATTCGAGAATCGAGACCAAGAACTTTGACATTTCGAGACAAAATTAAGAGGTAGGTCCGGAATGATCAATACCTTTCCTTCAGTAAGCTCTAGAACAGTATCAATATGATATTCTGAGTTTGCAAAAAAACCCTAAATTAATAAAAAATCCCCGCTTTTTTCCTATAGATTTAAACCCTACCTTACACGACTCTTGGACACGTCATAAAATTCAATTTACAAATACTAAAACTAGAAAATAAAGTAAGCACTTGATTGTTCAGTTCAATTTTTGCAAACAAGAGACCTTTACTTTGTTAGGTTGTTATTTTTTGAGTTGGAGCAAAACTCGTCCCAATTTTTTGTATCCTCTAGAAGTCTAGATAAACAAGCTAGCATTATAGGTACCTGCATCTCAATTTAGTTAGGTAAGTACTTACTTGAATGAAGAAATGTAGATTATTCTAAAACTACTGAACGGATTTTCATGCGGTTTTCACCAATCGATAACGTGATTCACGAGGAAGGTATACATATATAATTTGTATATAATTTTGATTGAAATATAACGATAATTGTTGGAAGTGTCGGAAAAAGTCTAAGCGCCTGGGACAAACGCTCTCCATATATACATACCTATGTTCTACTACTACCCGTGCAAAGCCGGGGCGGGTTGCTAGTTTTAAATATTTAGACACACAACCTCAATTAGATTGTAGGTATCTATGTTCAATTTAGAATGAAAACGAAGAATATTTTCAAGTAGATAACTGGCTCTATCATATATTTAACGAGGTAAATTATGTACATTTATGTAGTTACATAGAACTACAGGCCGTGGGGCCGCGGCGTACGAATATCGACCCCTCCAACTCAACCTGTGTATGTCGTAAGAGCCGACTGAGGGAACCTACCAGAGGAAGGGCAGCAGCTTCCTTCTGAGTATTTTTCAACACCAATACTGCGATCACCAATACGCCTGCCAAGCGTGGTGATTATGGCAAATCCCTCCTACATGGGAGACCATCCACTCGATGGACCGACGACATCGTAGCGGTCGCAGGGAGTCGATGGATGGAGGCGGCTCAGGACCGCTATTTGTGGCGTCGTACAGGGGAGGCCTATGTCCAGCAGTGGACGTGTATGGGCTGATGATGATAGAACTACATTATGTGGTGCAGAGTCATAGTTCATTCCAATTACTAATTATTAACCCATTAGGTATTTATTATCATTTTACTTAGGTAGGCGTATCATTCATTTTTCTTCGAATGACCGACAAAGTTTCAAGTTTTATAAGAAAAACCAGTGAAACTTAGTGTTGATCAATTTGGTTTTCCTTATAGGTAATTAGAGGTTTTTGGAGAATATTTAAACTTACCCCCTTATTCATAATGGTCTGCTTACTTAAAACAGCTGCTAAGCAGTGTTATAATATATGCTCAGCAGTGTATTACTCACTCTGACTTATGTCAATGGAAAAAGACTGAGTGAGAATTAGAAATGCTTTAAGTTAACAGACTATTAAGCATAGAATCAGAATCAGAATCAATAACTTTATTTCTTTAGGCTTACAAAATAAGCACTTAGACAAGTCAAATTGTATACTATAAACATAGTTATTATTATCAAATAAGAAATAAGGTGTTATTGATTTTCTCTTCACTTCAATTTTTTGTCCACTAGTGGAAGAAGTGAAAAAGAAACCACTAATAGGGGGATAGTATTAATCTTTTAATAAGGTATTTTAAGTCAATATACTTATTATGTTTTTTATTAAACATGGCTTGACAACAATGAAAATAAGATGCGTTATTCTTTTTTGGGACCTCGATTCGCTTCGTTTCGTCGTCGGTAAGAGAAGGATAATTCTTACTAATATTATAAATGCGGAAGTAGCTCTGTCTGTCTGTCACGTTTTCACGCCAAAACTACTGAACCGATTTAAATGAAATTTGGTTCACAGATACTTTAGAGCCTCAAAAAGGACATAGGCTACTTTTTATTGCGAATAGAAGGGTTGTAAGGGATTGAAAGAGGGGGAAAGACTTCTATCGTCATTTTTAAAGCTAAAAGATTGGAATTTATAACAAGGACGAAGTCGCAGGCACAGCTAGTTTATTATATTATGTACTTTCATCTGTTCTATAATTAACAGGTGCGGTCTCTGACCTTAAACAAGGGGATTGAGAAAAACCCGCTCCTCAAAACAAGCTATCTGACAATTGCAGGTACCGTTGTAGGTATTTTTATCATCCTTCAGAACACCGACGCTTAGGACTTCAAATACCAAAACAAGTCCCTAACGGAATATCCAAGTCCATAATGGAACCGGTTATCACCATTTTGTTCACTCTTAACACGAAACTTATCTTTAATCATTTTCCTTAATTATCCTTTGGTCACACAATCACAATTTTATACGGATGAATCCTTACCATTATTATATTCACACAACTATTTGTTTACACAAAAAAATGGTAAAACATCCGGGGAGCATTCGTGCGTCCCCTCCCGTGGTACTTTTACGAATGTAGAAGAAACAAGAAATCTTAATTATCTAAAGGTCAAGTTTACGTTATATAGCCAATAGTTAGAGCGAGACAAAACAATATTTTCCATTGGAAATAAATAGGCATGAAAGGGACGCGTATGTTTCTGCGTAGACGCAAGACTGGTTCGCAGTGATGAACAAAAGATGCTATAATGTACTTTGATTACACTGATATACGTATTTTGAATAGCAAGAGAATATTTGAAATATTAATGATATAATATTAAACATCTATCTTTATTGACAAAGAAAATAACAATCGAAACAATATAAACAAATTAATCTAGTATTTACAATTGAGACAATTGAGCTAACTGCAGACTGTTGCAAACAATCTACAATTCTGAGCGCCTGGTCGAAACGACGCGTGACCCGAGAGCTGGTGAGTATCTGGTGCAGCGCAAAAGCATTGCCATACAGCGGGGGCAATGCAGCCAGCGTCTTGGGGACGCTTCCGACTGGTATTGAGACCAGTTGAGCTACCTGTAGATTGTTTGCAACAGTTTATAATAAATAGTTGGCGAGTATATCGATATCCCAACAATCCTAACATTCGATAAAAATATCTATTGTTGTATTGTTTGATATTCTACTTATTTATGATTCGATTCAAATCTATTGTTAGGACGCTAGATATTCCACATTATCTTTGATGGTATTCGAGAATTCCACTAATAAGGTATTCGAATCATCATCATCATATCAGCCCATACACGTCCTCAGCTGGACATAGGCCTCCCCCATACTACACCACAAATAGCGGTCCTGAGCCGCCTCCATCCATCGGACTCCCTGCAACCGCTACGATGTTGTCGGTCCATCGAGTGGATGGTCATTGGTCTCCCATGTAGCGGGGGTGTTGCTATTGGTATTTGGTGGTAGTTATTCGAATACCTACCACGAAATACCAAATAGACAGTCAACGTCAAATTGATATGAGCGTCTAGAGTAGTCAATTTGATATACGGAGTTTGAATCATCCATCATATTGTTGTTAGCACCCAAGGTGTTAAAAATATCTTACTGCTCAATGTTTCATATTTATATGAGCAGTCGGGGTGTTCAAAATTATCTTAGCAATCAAAGCTGTCAAACATGACATTTCAAGTATTCACTCGAATGAGTTTGCATACTACCTTTGTGAGCTTTGTTTGCCAAGATAATTTTGAACACCGTGACTGCTTATGAAACAATGATTTAGAATACCTTAGGTGCTTTATATGATGATTAGAACTGCGTATATCAAATTTATTTCATGTTTTTCAAATCATTTTAACTACTCTAGAAGCTCATATCAACTTGACGCTGACTGTACCTATAATCTACTAAATTCCTAAATACTAAAAACACCCTCCTAAACAATAAGCAGGGAATATTAAGTACCTACCGAAGTGGCGAGAAAAGCGAGTATTTTCTCGATTCGTTTGCAGCCAGATTAGCAGGCATTTAGCAAATGAATCGGCATAAATACACGAACTCCGAGTCAAAGCGTTTAATCGGATAGAAATCGGGAATAATCGGGATTGACGGACGCAGGGCCTGACTGATTTCATCTGACGTTTAGACCGAGAGCAGAGGGAAAAGGTCTACCTCATAGCGTCCCACGGTACCACCAGACATTGTGTATTTGCCATCCCGATTTTGCCGTCCGTTGTGTATTTAACGATTGGAACTTTTAATTCCCAACCGTCAACAGTGTTGACGACGGGGTGTTACCGTCGTCAACAGTGTTGACGACGGCGTGTTACCGACCGGGAATTACTATTTATCAGTCCGATAATTCCCGCGCATTGGTATTAGATGAGAAGTTAGTGTTTCAGTGGATCTAACGAATCAATGACTAATACTTTCCGTTTTTTTACAATCATTGTTCTAGATTCTAGTTTATTGAGTATCGATACTATGCTACTTATTTAAATAAAAAGTGACGACACTTTACAATCATACACTTTTCTTTTAAATTACTTCAATATACCCAATATTGACAAAAAGTGACGACACTTTACAATCATACACTTTTCTTTTAAATTACTTCAATATACCCAATATTGACAAAAAGTGACGACACTTTACAATCATACACTTTTCTTTTAAATTACTTCAATATACCCAATATTGAATGTGATGAAGTAATTTAAAAGAAAAGTATATGATTGTAAAGTGTCGTCACTTTTTCAACTACTTTTTCGTTCACTTCTTCCACAAGTGGACAAAAAATTGAAGGGAAGAGAATATCAATAACACCTTATTTCTTATATGATAATAATAACTATGTTTATTAAGTATGTATTAAAAGAATCAGAATCAATAACTTTATTTCTTTAGGCTTACAAAATAAGCACTTAGAAAAGTTAATAAGTACCATTTGACTTGTCTAAGTGCTTATTTTGTAAGCCTAAAGAAATAAAGTTATTGATTCTGATTCTTTTATAGCATACTTAATTAGTTTTTTTTTTAAAACTACCTCTCGTTTTTCACCTATTTCAACTTTAGCTAAAAACTAGATAAAGTGGATGTGAAATGTTTGTAAACAAATCACAGAAAACTAAAACTCACTTGCGTTGAGTGAGTTTCAGATATACGCCTTGGCCAAAAGTATAAAGCACCCATCTAAAACATACATATCTCAAAACACATTTAAAAAATAGCAATGTTTTGAACAAAGGGCAAGCCGGTGCCCTCAAACGATTATTAAAACAATAGATAACCTTTTTCTATGGGCCATAAAACATCTGGTGAGCTAAACTCAAATTATGGGTATTTTACACAAAAAATTCAAAAATACAAATCAGTCTTCATTTGTTATTCGTAGCGTAAGGAAGCTTCCGTGTATGATTTAATAGTGAAATTAACATTCCTTTTTTTCGAAAATGCCAAAAACAAGTGAACTGTGCTACGCAAAACATATTAAAATTCAGTTGTTACATGAACAAGGAAAGACCCAAGTAGAGATTGCCAAACTCGTGAAATGTTCGCGGTACGCAGTGCAATCTGCTATAAAACGGTTTGCAGAGACTGGTTCCCACGCAAATAAAAGACGGAGTGGCAGAAAACGCGTGACTACTGAGCGCCAGGACAGAAAACTCATCCGCGAGTCTCTGAAGGATCGCAAAAAAACTTCTTCTGAGGTCGCTGCCGTCCTATCCGAAGAAAGTGGATAGCCTATTAGTGCTCGAACGGCAAGAAGAAGGCTTGGAGATGCGGGTTTAAAGGGGTGTAAAGCAAGAAAGAAGCCGTGGCTCTCGGAAAATAACAAAAAAAATCGCTTAGAATGGGCTCTACGATACCAACACTTCACGGAGGAGAATTGGTCAAATGTTGTGTGGTCCGATGAATCAAACTTTGAGGTAAGCTTTTATACCATTTCATAAAAACGATAACACTGATTACTATTATTTTAGTTGGCTTTCATAAAAATAATGAGCACACATTTAAGCTCTACTTTTTTCAATTGTTACAGCTATTCGGAACTGCGTGTGTAACCTTCGTGAGGCGGCGCGTCGGCGAGGAATATCATCCAGATTGCGTGGTTTCCACTGTTAAACACGGGGGAGGTAGCATTATGATCTGGGGCTGCATGGCAGCTGATGGTGTCGGCAAAATGTTCGTTTGCGAAGGCCGTATGAACAGTGAAAAGTACATAAATGTACTCGAAACCGCTCTATTACCTTCGCTTACGCGCATTTTCGGCGACACGAACTTGGATGGCGTCAAATTCCAACAAGACAATGCTCCTTGTCATAAATCAGCGACCTCCATGCGCTGGTTTCGAAACAACAGTATTGTCTTGTTAGATTGACCGGCGCAGTCCCCAGATCTGAACCCTATCGAGCATCTTTGGGGTATTATGAAGCGCAAAGTCAAACAGCATAGCATTACATCCAAAACAACGCTAAAAAATGCTTTATTTCAAGAGTGGGACGCCATAAGTGCAGCCCAATGTAAAAATCTTGTAAACAGCATGCCCCAAAGAATTGCTGCTGTGATCAATGCGAAGGGTGGGCCAACTAAATAATAGTGATTTATAAAATTTTATGTTAATATAGTAATTTGGAAAACAAATTAGTTTTATTTTCCACCTTAAACACGAAAAAGTCATTAAATTTTAGGGTGCTTTATACTTTTGGCCAAGGCTGTATATGTATAATTGTAATGAATATTTTATTGAAGGAAGTATCTCAAATCAACAAGTTATGTAAATGCGTAGGTATAATAAAGACGCGGAAGCAGATAAAATTTTAGTTTAACTATGGACAGTTTGTTTACAATCATTGTTGATCGATCATTATTATATAGATCCATTTTGGCTGAAATATAGATACGTAGTAACATTATTATTTAGACCAGTAGTTCTATCAATTACAAAAGTACCTACTCGGCTGATCCTCAATCAAATAGCGTGGAGATTATGGCATCATGATCTACCTATGATGAGTCCACTGCTGGACAAAGGCTTCCCCTAATGACGTCTAGTGTCATTTTCAGCTTGCTGCATCCAGCAATCGGATTATGGCAAGACTTTGGCTAATGCCCTAGTCGGATTGCTGGATGAATTCGGCTCAAATGAGAGTCGATCGGCTCATCTTTCGGCTATGCTTCGGCCAAACCTGCGCGTCAAGCACGCGGGACGCGAATTGGGAGCGTCAGACGCGCGGCGGACACTGCAATGGCACCTCAATGACGCCTTGAACACATACGCGACCGAGACGCGGGAACTTTTTAGCTGAAGAATTTCGTATTGTAGACGCTCCCACATTCCACGTGTTTGACGCGCAGGTTTTGCCGAAGCTTTAGTCCAGCCGGGAACTGGTATAGGCTATAATAGTGTTGTTGGTATTATTGGGGAGTCCGTGTCTACACAGTGAAACGGTTTCCGGGGGGTGAGCCGTACTAATCACCCCTTCAAGTGTTGGTCAGCACAGTTTGTGTATCCGAGTTCAGTATTTACCGCAATGTGCCGCCGCCTGCGACGGATTGGTTACCCGTTTTTGGTTGGTTGTTAAAGTCATCTTACAGGCGCAACTGAGAGAAGGTCCGCTCACGCGCTCCCTGATATTGTAATGGGCATCTGCCCGTTGATTGTTAGTCCAGCTTTCTAACAGTCAGTTTTCAACTTGGTCTACAGTTCCAGTAGACTAAGTTGGTTACAAGGGTTGTAATAAACTTGAGGCAAGTTGATTACGATCCTTGTGGTCACAGTGAAAAGAGGACATCTGTCCTCTACCCTACTGCTGTAGACAATTCATAAAAAAATAAATATGTAAACTGGCGATATTAAACCACTACGGTTTAATACAAATAATACAAGTTGATGTTTTCTGCAGCTACCTCCTACCCTAGCCTGATTCCATCTGCCAACAGAGGAACCGGGCGTGTTTCACGCTTGTCAGAGCCGCCGATGATTTATTAATCTTTTATTTTGTAAGGCGCTTTTGTTAGTTACCATTCCGTTCAATCAAAGGCTGTAAATTGGGTCTGGTTGTGAAGGTATGAATGATTTCCTTGTTAAAGTATCAAACATTTTCTTTCATAACGTTCTCAATAGATTCTGTTGGATTTATCGCAAATAAAATTGTGTAAATTGTGAAGACAACTTAATAAACGCGTCAGATTTCGCTGCTCATTTACCAATAACGAATAATGATGAAAAAAACTAAACTGTACCAAATTCCTATTTAATAAATTCAAAAGTGTATGTACCCTTTTCATATTTTTCATAAAGAGAGGCAAGCTATTTATTAACTGTACTAAGGTTTTCAAAAAAAGTCAGCAATAAAACAAGATTTGTTATATTGCTGACCTACTTGTATATTTATTATTTTAATTGTAACTCCATAACGGTTTCATTGCACCCGACGACGCACTTGGTCGAATTCTACGCGCGCGGCGGCGGCGGCGCGGCGAGGCCGCGCGGCGGCGCGGGCGCAGCCTTGACGGGTCACACGGCCGGAGTACCGGAGTGGCTGGGCAGTGAATGGGTTAACTTTAACTCAAACAATATTAAATTGGTTGCAATAACCCTGTCATCTTTGCAAAGTGTTAAAATGTTATTTGGTGAATTTGGCGTAAACTGTTTTAAGTCAAGGTGCCGCCTAAATTGGACTTTTCCAATGATATGTACATCCACAATTAATCTTGAAAAAAGAAATTATGGGATTTTTATTGTGATCGTTTTTTTAAAATTATAATTATACTTAATATACGACGTATACTTAAACTTATACTTAATTATACAATACTTATGCTCAAATGAAGGTCTCCACTACGTTGTAAACAAATGTAAAATAATAAAGCTATTTCATGAACAATTAGTACATTCTTATATTTTTCGGAAAAAATTCATGAGTGACAGCTTGTTCCCCTTTTAGACATAATAAAAACGATCGCCATTCGAAATGCTTGTCAAGCAGCCTCTCTGGTCAGGTCAGCCTCCTTTCCACAGATGAGGTCATGGAGCATTAGGTTGCACTCGTCGTCCCCTGCATCGCGCCGCCGCCGCCTCGAACTATGGCCTATTGGCTTTGTAGCCCCGTCGCGCGTAACACAAATAAAGTAAAACTGTTACAGAAATTAATTTTATTTATGTATTTATTTTATATGTATATATTGGATAAACGCATGCAAAACCGTAGGCAGAAGCTATTTATTTATATTTCTCTTACGTCTTCGATCCATCGAACACAATTGAAAGAAACAAATAAATCAAGCTAAATGTCGCATGAAAGAAAATGGCCGAAACATAATAGGGAGCTTATCAATAAGAAAATAGGGATTATAAGGTCCCTTGTAGAGTCACAAATCCTTATCGAGGGCTCTAATGTGATTTATGGCGGGGGTTGGGATATACATGCCGATATAATATAAGGCTTGATTCACACCGAATACCGTGTACTTATACGTCGACTCCTCCGTAGAATAAAGTCCCCCTGACTTTATTAGAGCTGAACTTTATGAGCCTACTCGAAAAAGGAAAATCGAGTTTCTTTTTCGTGTCCATACAAAACCAACGCTTATGTCCATTGCATAAGATTAGCGTTTGCACGAAAAAGAATCAGAAACTTCAGTAAAGGCCCAGATCTGCCACCCTAGCACGGGAATTGTTGTCTAGGGTAGAATAGAGAAAAATTACGTCACTTTTTCATCGAATGCGTAAATAATTTGAAAATGAATTTCAAAGTACATACCTTTCAACTTCACTAATGTACGCAATGTATGGCGATAGAATGTCATTATTGTCTTTATTATCCTAGATAATAATCCCCGTGCTAGGCGGGCTGTGGGCAACTCTACAGATAGAGCTTTATCAGCTGAACACATACAAAAACATGTATCCCCAGGGTTCTCCAACTTATTATCGAGATTTGCTTATGTTCCGCTGAGTTACTATAGGAAAAAATTATGAAACTACCATGTTAGCAGAGAATCTAAGTGAACATTACCATGAAAACAATTATATTTTAAGCTGAAATAGATTAGGTATTCGGTCGCAGGGAGTCGATGGATGGAGGCGGCTCAGGACCGCTATTTGTGGCGTCGTATGGGGGAGGCCTATGTCCAGCAGTGGACGTGTATGGGTTGATATGATGATGATGATGATGATTATATCGTTTTTTCCATGACAGGGACACAAAAGGAGCCTTAAAAGTTGATGCACCCATATATTCCCGATTAAGTGCATGCGAAGACGCCCGCGACGCGGCGACGACGCTAGTATATTTTAGAATAACTTCGTTTGACCATAATCTCACCTGATGGAAAGTGACGATGTGGCCGACGGTGTATCACGAAGGTCTAGAAGACACCTATTCACTCTTGTCTTCAAGAGACCCAGATTGGCCGGAAAAACAGGATATTTTTGTATTACGTACGACAGAATTTACATAATTTTATAAAGCCGAAAGTTTGTGAAATGTGAATTTTATTTTGCTATCTCCAAATCTACTGAACAGATCAAGATGAAATTCGGCGTACATTTTAGAACAACTTAGGTAAAATACTACTTATAATACAGAAAATACGCGTGCATGGCCGCGAGCTGAAGCTCAATAATAAAAAAAAAAATGAACAGAAAATATCATGAAAAAAGTTAAACACACCTCGGTAACAAAGTGTTTGTCGAGCTTTGCCCTAAATTAGGACTGTGCCAAAATAGTTGTTCGATCAGGAGTGCTGAACTGAACGTATGACGCTCGCGACCATTTCGTCCCTCTGCGCAAGGCCTTCTAAAATCCTTCTACTCGGTTCAATCATGCGCGGACGAGATCAAATTCGACATACGAATTCTCAAATGCCTCTTACGCTCCTTTAGTGGTGTTCTCCGAAAGATATTCGTCGGTCACCTTCTTTTGGTGTGATTGCGGTCAAAGATTAGTAGACGCAGCATTGCTAGATTATAATGTATTAGGAGAAAATAAATCGAATTGTTATTGTAATGACGCAGACCGACCGACGACCTTTGTGGCGCAGCGGGCGAAGGTCCGCCTGCAACGCAGGAGGTTGCGGGTTTGATTCCCGCCTCGGGACAAATGTTTGTACGATCTGCAGATATTTGTTCCGGGTATCTAATCTCTAGGGTATCTAATCTCTAATCTAGGGTGTATAATAAAAATAATATCTATTTATGGAAGTAATGTATTATATAATGTACAATATCAGTTATGTAGTACCCATAACCCAAGCTCTGCTTATCTTGAGGCTAAAGGATGCTGTGTAAATTTTCTAGCATTATTTATTTGTACAAATGTTTTGCAGATCTTTTTCCTGATTCAGGTATAACTCTTGATTAAAAGGTCCAAAGTTGAGCTAAAAATATAATTCAATTATCAAGCCAAATTAAAATAGGTAAAACATTATAGTTCCACCAGATATTTGTGATAATATCGAAATGCTTTGAGCATCTTTTTATCCGTGAGGGTTGTTTTTATAATGTTTCGAATGTGGTTGGCGAATTCTATTACTTACCTCCAAAGCATCAAAACGGCTAAAGCGATTTTGATAGCTATCAAAATACCTAGGTACTCGTGTGGTCTGTTTGGTTCTTAGCAAAATTTTGTATGCGTTTGCCCACTCATTGTGAATTTAACAGACCTTGGTCTGCGAGCCATTTGATGGGATTTAAATTGAAATAGACTTAAGAGCGCGCGCCCACGGCGACTTTTTGTAGCGCTGCAAACGCGCGACGGCGTCGCCACTATAGTAATGCAAACGTACGACCGTCTCAGACGACAGCGGGGGAACGAGCGGTGTAAGGGGTGCGCGAGTACTCCTCTCCACTCTTTCCCCGATGTCGTCTGAGATTGTCGTTCGTTTGCATCACAGTCGCGACGCCGTCGCGTGTTTGCAGCGCTACAAAAAGTCGCCGTGGGCGCGGGCTATTTGGACCATTTTGGAACAAGAATAATCCCTTGTACCTAAAGATTTAGAATGACCGGAGCGCAACAAATCAGAGCAAGAACAGTTCACAAATCAGAGCAAGAGCAGTTCACAAACCCTGGTGGAATTTTAGATATAAACAATTCATTCACACTCAGCTTCATGCAGCAAGATGGCGCGTCGCACGTAGCGAAAGTGGTAAAAACTAAACACCACCACGAACGAGAAGAAATACAGCACTGAAATAAAAAAAGAAAAGGAATAAATTCATTGGTTTCTAGCCATTCTACAAACGGGTTGATTCTACGATCCAGCGGCGACATATTATACGTTAACCAGTATAGCATGTGATATTAGGTGATATTATGAATTGTCCAATAGAGGAATTAATCCTTTGCCATTTTACTACAATAGGTCTCTTTGCTTACAGAGACTCATTCCATTGATGTTCTTTTTTAGTTTTACGTTTAAATAAATTTGATTTTGTAAGAATGCATCATGATAGGTAATTTAATTTGTGTCGAGAAATAAAAGGCTTTTTATTTTATTTATATAAGATAATGTTGCAAGTTGCAATTTACGAAATGTCCCCGCAATATCAATGACTCTCAATTAATTAGTGCACTGCGCCGTGCGACTGAGCCGACCAATATATGAAAATACTTTTAAAATTAATTTTCACTGATCCTTCTGTCGGTGTTCAGATAAGTTTATCTTCTCACTAGCTTCGCACACGTTAATCCCGGATAAAACTTGGTTTATATCCTTTTTTAAGAAGGAAAAGAAAAGAAGGAGGTTTTCAATTCGACTGGTTTTTTTTTGTATGTATGTGACACGATATTTCCGCCAATTACGGACCGATTTTGTTTTTTTTTTACTATTGTATAGAAAACAATCCCGAAGGGGTCCCATAAAATTTTTATCCTCAGGGGATTAGTATTTATCCCGCAAAACTTAAAATAAATGTAAAAATAAGGGAATTTGAAGTCGGTTTATCGTTTTTTAAAACACGCCATATTATTCAATGTATATTCTATACTTATCTCCTCGTCTTATTGCAGGGATTCGGTCAGCTCATTAGTTGTACAAAGCTAATAGACATACACAAGAGCTTGCAAAACACAGTTGTTTCTTGCGAGCTCTTGAGAAGTCACAAAAGGTAAGTTGAGTGTAAACTTAGTCGTACTTTCCCTTCGTACTAAGTTTATAAGTTTAAACTTAGTATGTATGCCGTGAAAGTACTAGTACTTTCGCGTTTTACTAAGTTTATAATCGTAAGTATGAATGATTTAGGATGAAAAATGGTAACTTACCAGCTCCTAGGAAAGTGAAGAGGCCGCTAACGCAAGCTAAGTTCACCAGTCTGTGATGCTCGTCTTTTATTTTAGGCGCTGAAAAACATAGCACTTTGAATATAACAGAGATGCCCAGACTTTTTGCTGTGAAGATCGACTTGAGAAAAAGTTAAGGGTTTAAGATCGACAGCTTTATTTTTATGTCATCATCATCATCAGCCTATATTAGTCCACTGCTGGACATAGGCCTCCCCTAATGAGCGCCATAGCGCCCTGTCTTCAGCTTGACGCATCCAGCATCTGCCTGCAGTCTTTCACAGATCATCATCCCACCTGGTCGGAGGGCGTCCTACACTACGTTTACCGAGTCGTGGTCTCCACTCAAGAACACGTTTACCCCAGCGGTTGTCGGTTCTTCTCGAGATATGGCCTGCCCACTGCCACTTCAGCTTGCTAATTCTTTGTTTATTTTTATGTATATTTTTTATTATCTATTAGTAATAATAATACGTAATTATATTTATATTATCATTTATTTTTATGTTGTAATAATACTTAAGTAATTCTTAGCAATTTTACATAGTTTCTTACTCTTTACACACATTTGTAGATAAAAAATATTATAAGAAAATAAAATAAATACAGGTCAAGTTATATTTTTCTTGTGGCGGAAAATTAACGAGACGTAGATGCATGACATTGTTGGTCATCAGTCAACTGTTCAAATTTGGGTGTGTTCTCACTTAAGGCTATACGTAAGCAGGCTACCAAGTGCTCGTTTGTGAGGCGGGTACGATATTTTGACTTGATTGTTTTCATCTGAGAAAACGCAGACTCGCACAAATACGTAGACGCGAAGAATGCGGTTATTTGAAGACTGACTAGTTTTAATAATGGATACTTTTGTTCTGGCATAGAAGACAAGTGAGTGTTGTCTGCAGCTCGGGCTTTTAAACTAATATCTGAAATTAGTTTTAGTACTTCATTTTCAACCGTACATAGTTCCATATGGAATGTGTTGGCTATGCATGAAGAAACTCCTTGTATGTCCGAGCAATTAAAGGGGTATGCCAAAAACGTGAGAACCACCTGAATTTTTTGTAATTCTTGAAAGCGTCTTTCAAATTCAATAAAAATATTGTTTATTTCTTTTTCGTATGTTTCAAAATGTTGCTGGTTTCTTTGTAATTCTAAAGTAGGAAAATTTTTGCAGTTTTTGTTTTTCAGTTCGCTCATTAGCAATTGTAATTTGCACTTAAATGCATTAATGGAGCTCGCCATATCAATTATGCTTTTTTCTTTTCCTTGCAATTCCAAATTAATGTCATTAAGATGCTTCGTTATGTCGACTAAGAAACCTAAATCACTCAGCCATTTTTCATTAGTCAGCAATTCAGTGTCTTCACCTCTTGCATCCAAGAATGAAATTATATCCGGTAAGAGTTCTTGAAATCGCTCCAAAAATCTACCACGACTTAACCACCTGACATCCGTGTGAAGTAGTAGGTCTTCATGAGTAGATTCACTTTCCTCCAAATGGACTTTAAATAGACGCCGCTGCAAGCTTCTCGCACGTATGGAATTAACTATCTTGAAAGCAATGTCCATTACATCCTTCATGTTAAGTATTTTTCCACAGAGTGCTTGTTGATGTATCACACAGTGAAAAGTGAAGAAGTTAGGGAAGTCATCATTGGCACGACAGAGAGCAATGAAACCACTGTATTTTCCTGTCATCGCTGGAGCTCCATCAGTGGTTATACACACCAGTTTATGCAATGGCAGATTAAAATTCTGTGCGAATAGCCAAAATGCATTGTAGATGTCTACTCCGCGAGTGGTCTCTTTCAAAGTAATCATTGTTAGGAAGTCTTCTTTAACAGACATGTCTGGGAATACCATACGTATAAAAATGCATAGTTGCGCGCTATCTGTTGCATCGGTTGACTCATCAAATTGCAGAGAGAAGTAAGTGCACTCTTCTAGGTCTTTCATAGTTTGGTTGTGTAAGTCTTGGTTTATTACTTCAATACGCCTAGTTACAGTTTGTCGGGACAGTTGTAGGTCTTTGATAGCTGAAATTATTTCAGTTTTGTTTTTGAAGTTGCCGAATAGAGAATCTGCTGCTTCTATGAAACATTCTTTTATCATTATCCCATCTTCAAAGGGCTTCTTGTGTTTTGCTAACATGTGACATATTTTGTACGATGCCATTGTAGCCGCTTTAGACTTCTCCAACGGTCTGGTGAACATGGTCTGTTCACCGGCTAAACCAAGCTTCAAGTTTTTAAGTTTGGATTTCCGTAACTCACTGTTAGGTGGAAAGTCTTTTTGATGGTTTTTATGCATCGTTTTGTAGTGTCTCTCTAAGTTTCCACGTTTAGCCAGGGCGACTTTAGCTCGACATATCAAACAGATGCATGTTTCTTTCACTGAAGTAAAGAAAAACTCTTCTTCCCATTCTTTATTAAAGTGGTAAGTTTTTGGTTTCTTGGGCGCACTCATTGTTTAATTTACAATTCACGAAAACAAGTTCAAACATGTAATTAGTAACGTAAACAAACGAAAGGGGATTACTTCGCGAATTGAAGAAAACACAGTCGCTGAACGGATAAATCACGAACGAATGAAACGAGTTCTCCTCACTCTGTTGGCGCGCGTACACGACACCCCGGCCGCCCCGGCTCTGTTACTAGTATTTGTCTCTCACTCACTCTCTAAGCACTCTCTCACTCTATCGTGACCTTGGGCACTACGCACGCAGTCATAGCGGCGCCTATGGGCGTCGTCCGTCAGTTCGTCACATAAATAAATGAATTGAAACAAAAACGATCGGAATGCTCAGTAGGTAATTAATCAATTTTCGAAAATAAAATCTTGTAGGTACTAACTTGCTTAACCTCTAAGATCGACCGTGGAACCTCTCGCGATCGACCGGTCGATCGCGATCGACCGTTTGGGCACCACTGGAATATAATAACCGCTGTACCGTTCCTCATCGGCACAAATACTTTGGCATACGGCACAAAACAAGGGGGCTCTAGATGGTTAAACCCTTGTTTGTTATGGAACCACCACACTCGACAGGCGGATTGGTGGTAAAATAGGTACGTAGATTCCATTATTCAACTCTTACGACGACATCGCTCCGTGTGGGTTCAATTCTAATGCCGCTACTGTCACCTCTATACCTTTACTTCTTCTTCTAAGACTTCTTGCCGTAATACAGTTTTTAACTAGTACGGAAGACAGTCACTCGACCACGGGTAATAACAATTACTAAATCTAAATAAGATATAAATTTGTTACAACTATCCACATATGTATACTTAATTACATAAAATTTCTTAGAAATTATCCCCAGGCTTACGCACTATAATAGCAAAAACCTTATACAATATATACCTATATATACTTATTACTTTTAGAATAAACTTTTACTATAGTTTTACAAGTAGGCAGACAAATAATAGATTCAGGCGTTACTTTGCGGAAATCCATTGCACAATATTAGAATGAAAAAATATTTATTAACAATTCCGTGACTTGGCGCGCGGAGCTCGGAGAGGCAACAGCACTGGCGGTGTTGCTGTGCTGACCAATCTCAATGTCAAGGTCGAGTATTGTGTAGTGAGTAGACAACTTACTTTGATGAATACTATCAGAGAAGGTTATACGTGGAATTGTTACTAAATATGTTTTCATTCTAATATTGTTAAGTAGGCAGACATTTGCTGCTAGCTAAACACAAGATTATTCTGTACAACATGGTCTTACCATCTTTGAACTGGATGCAGGAGCGGCTGATCTTTGCACAAGCGAGGGATATCATGCCCGTCCATACAATCATGGCCACGAGGAGGTACACCTGAAAGGTATACCTAATTAATACTTTCAGGTACGTGAAGTGCAGAGATTCCTGCTAGATATTCATCATATCATTTGTGGCATCGTATGGGGAAGGCCTATGTCCAGCAGTGGACGTGTATGGGCTGATGTGATGATGATGATGATTGCATCATATCGTATCGTTGGCTCAGACCTAGCAGAGATATCTGCGGGGTTAAGAGTGCATTTTCGGTAGACTGAGGGAGCTGATATTTGGCAGTTTAATAAGTGTTATTGAATACCGGACTCATCTCTACGTCCTTGTGATATTTCGTGATTTTTGTCGAAGCTAGTCCCCCCTTTCGAGCCTCACGTGAGTAATGGACGACCCCTGTGAGAAGGATAGGCATAGGATATCGCGTTCATAGGAGCGGGACAGAGCAAAGCATCGTAAGCGCAAACATAATGTTTTTGTTTTTTACGGTAAAAATAATAGTAATTTTGAAAATCTAAAACAGTCTTCCTCTGCTTTATATTCTGTTTGTTTACTGTACAAAGTATCAAGCCTTATTTGAAAGTATAAATACTTACTTATCGAATAGCGACGATTTATGGTACAGTTTAGAGCGAACTTTGGTTTTTTTTATAGAGAAAATTTTATGTAATCTTGTTTTCGAAACTCAAGCGTTTTAGCATCAATCCTGAACTATAACATATATTAATACCAAAGTCTTCAGTATTGAAGATATGATCGATGACGCTAAGCGATTTCAGGTATTACTGGCTCATAAAGTACTAACCAACATAGCGCGGCAGTTCTCCGTAAGAGCTACAATGATCAGCAGGATTCCAGCTCCCGTTACACCGGTGAGAACCACGCCGCTGAACATGCTCATCACTGAACAACCAACAACAATAGATAAGCAGATGTCAGTAAAGATATTTAGTGTTGACGGAGAAGTAGCGTGTGGAATGAAAGAAAGAAAGAAATTTATTTATTAGACACAACACAACACACAAACAAAGAAATAAAAGACTATTTAGAACCTACTAGCTATGACGTAGAATATACAGATTTATTCATTTATTTTTTAATAAAAATATTTTTATTGACAAAGAAAATAACAATCAAATAATATAAACAAATTAAACTAGTATTTACAATTGAAACAATTGGGCTAACTGCAGACTGTTGCAAACAATCTACAGATAGCTCAACTGGTCCATATCAATACAAGTCGGAAGCGTCCCCAAGACGCTGGCTGCATTGCCCCGCTGTATAGCAATGCTATTGCGCTGCGTCCGACAGATACCAGCTCTCGTGTCATGCGTCGCTTCGACCAGGCGCTCAGATAATTTATTTTTACATGCTACTTACGTGAAGTAAGGATATACGTAAGATCAAATCACACACAAAAGCTTGATCATGATCTTCTGGCCTCACTCATTCCCATTAGCAATCTTCCTAGGATTGCTACTGGGGATGAGGCCAGGAAGAAGATCAAAGAATGGGTAGTTTGGGATAGTAAAAGATTAGGTTTATAATTAAATTATTATTATCCTGTAAGTCAAATTTTTCAAATTAAAATAGACATCAAGTGATATTTTTGTTATCTGTCGTTTCGATATGAGTAAATGAGCGAGGAAGAAACCTTTAACCTGTTATTTGTTCATCACCACGTCCTAAAGGCTAAGAGAGTCTTAAACGCTTGGAGGGTAGAAGACTGTTTTGTTTTATTCATGGTTTTGTATTTACCTATTAATACAACTTATCGGTGAAAACTCCAACACTGAGGTTACGCTTTGTATGAAATTTGAAATAACAAACTTACACTGCGTGACAGGTGTCTGATGCATCTCATCATATTGCCTCCCATGCGTGAGGATGAGAGTCAGCAGGATGGAACCCACCAGGACCTGCGAGAAGGCGATCAGCAGCACTCCTGGGAAAAGGTTGCAGACGCCGCAACAGCTCTCGAAGTGGACTCCGGGTTTGTGGATGGAAAAGTGGAGAGGGACCTATAATAAAATAAATAACAATAAGTATAATACTGAAGATGGCTACGACTATAGCGCTCATGACGCTTTTAGGGAGGGAGGGATCAAACCAAATCTCACCCAATCACACATGGGGAAAAGCCCCCCCTTTCCCCCCATGTGAGGTGTCGGCAAAGATCACGTAATTTTTTCATAATTTTAGCAGTTTCTCATAATTTTTCGTGCGCGAGATTCAAATATGTAATAGAAAATCGTTTATGATTTGGAATTATTTACTATTCCGTTAGTTTTATTTCTTGAAGTAAGCATAAAAAAAATAAAAACCAAAAATAATCTCGCAGTCACACGAAATGAACAATCTTATGTTCAGTACCTAGTATATTCATTTTGTCCCTGATACGTTCTAAGATAAATTACAAGTTTTGAAAAATATCACGTGAGATTTAAGGAAGGGAGGAGTCGAGCAAAATATCACCACACCGAGGGGAGCTCCTTCCTCTCCTTGGTAAAATGTCGTGTTTAAAGTCGAAAATCACCAAAAATACCTTTTATGGAAGCTTCCTTAGATTATACCCAACACGTCCCAACCTAGATATGATAAGTATGTCTCTACTATGCGCTACTATTCCCCAATCCACCAACTGTAGTGAGGCATAACCCCCTTTTGGGGGAGGCATATCCCCCTTTTGGGGGAGGCATATCCAGCAGAGGACGTGCTAGCTTATAAAGAGATGAAGAAGTTAGAAGCATGGGAACCTCACCTGCACTGTACTTCTGCTGGCACTGCGAGGACGTTTCTCACTGGACATTATAAATTTTTAAAGAAAATATTTTCAAAATTATATTTTTATTGATTTATCAACCAAGAAAACAACGAAGACTTATTCATCAAGAAATAAACGGGTATCCAAGAGTTGTTCAAAGAGTATTCGAAAAAAACCAAAGAAAAAAACTACGGAGATGTCTTTGAAAAATTCGAAGAAAATGACCAAAGAGAATACAATTTATTTTCATTGTCCTGTTGGACAAATTAGGCTAAAGCCATTAAGGCCATACTGCCTCGTCTTTCGTTACAAAGACAATACTATAACTACGTGAAAAATGGAAAATGACAATAAATGTATGAAGGCTTGTGTCAAATCCATCGTTTCACCATAACAATGGTATCGTCTCAGAATGACACATTTTGGCTTTTACGTTTGTTAAAAAATATATATAGTCGGAGGCACCCACCCCATATACCTAGGGTACAATTAGTAACAAATGCCTCCGACTACCTAAGTATCAAAAGAAAATTCTATGGTCAATAGGTGAACGCTTGTTTATGACTTTTATGTAGTCGGGTTTTAGTTTTTAACTATATTTTTTTTACACCTTTTTGTTACCATACATAATATATCGATACAATATATATCGATACAATATATATCGATACATTTTTTTCATTTGCCCATCCCTAGATGACCCGTTGCCATGGTAACAAATAAATAGTTTACATGCAAACAGCTGTATACAAGAGGTCTCCATGGCAACGGGTGTGTCATCCTTCACTCATCACATCAAACTAAATTAGACTCGAACTGTAACTAGATGTCGTCTCTTGCAAAATTTAATCGCGCTATCGAAGTGTTCCATGTGTTATTTAGACCCAGCTATCTCTTAAGACCCTCAATTTTGTCGGACACCATATAGCCAATAACCATCGGGGTATTGAGATGAATCAATCGATACCTCACTTGTTGAAATCGAAGTAGTAGTTTCAGCGCTACGTGGGAACAAAGAAATCGGCTACATACATACATACATACATACATAGGGTGCTAAAATCATAAACTACCATGGAATCATGGAATTTATATACTAGTATATAAATTCCTTGGAAACTACCGATGGAGGTACGAGTGTCAAAAATGTCAAGGTGCCTGTGTTTTTGCCAATAGAACCGCACCGCATACAGTTTCTTTTTACCCGACTACGAGAGGGTTATGATTTTGACACCAGTATGTATGTATGTAGCCGATTTTTATGTTCCCTCCTAGCGCTGACACTACTGGTCCGATTTCAAGAAATGAGGTGTCATATGATTCGTCTTAATAGCCCGATGGTTATAGGCTATGTGACGTCAGATAAAAATGGGGGTCTAACGAGATAGCGGGGGTCGAAGAAAGGGTCGAAAATTTCTATGTTAGTAAATATGCTCGTGTGTGGTATCGTTGCAAAGATCTTTGTTTGTAATTTCCAAACTTTTGTGAGATTAACGATTCTCAAGCTATTAGCAAAAAGGTATAAAAAAATAATATAGTTAAAAATAAAAACCCGACTACATAAAAGTCATAAACAAGCGTTCACCCATTGTCCTTATCATTTTCTTTTGATACTTAGGTAGTCGGAGGCACCTACCCCATATACCTACGGTACAATTACTAACAAAGGCCTCCGACTACCTAAGTATCAAAAGAAAATGATAAGGACACTAGGTGAACGCTTGTTTAAGACTTTTATGTAGTCGGGTTTTAGTTTTTAACTATATTTTTTTTTTCTATGGACAATTCTGTAACGATGCCATTGTCTTAGAAAAGCGCGTTCGCAGAATTCGACCCCAGGTAGTTAGACATGAATTGACCCTGTCATGCTATCATGAGACGGACACGTCAATCCAGACGTAGAGCCATTAACCAAGAATTTGAAGTTGAAGTCGACCCTGCCTGTCAAAAGAATTTTGATCCCAGTTTTTTTTGTTACTTCGTCCATTTTATTAATGAACAGGCGATAGCGTTATTATTAGCCATATTACCTTGTCTTACGTTAGTTTTATTTTATTTAGAGTCGTGTAAAATACACGTCTTTACTGGTCAGCCATTTTCTTTTTTTAAGGTCGCATACCGGTCAAGTGCGAGTCGACTTGCCCACGGAGGGTTCCGTACCATGGTAATAACTATTTCGCAAAAGGAATACAAAAATCGATTTTTTTTAATCGAAAAAATAAGGACACTGTCATCCATACAAGTACTGACCGCGCCCGACATTGCTTAACTTCGGTCATCGGTATTCAACTTGTGTGGACGCTGGATCCTGAATTGAATTATGACAGGACCATTGAATTATAATTTTTATTTTTTTACCTATTTGTTTTTATAGCAACCATGCAACCATACATCCCCCCCTACATGGGAGACCATCCACTCGATGGACCGACGACATCGTAGCGGTCGCAGGGAGTCGATGGATGGAGGCGGCTCAGGACCGCTATTTGTGGCGTCGTACGGGGGAGGCCTATGTCAAACATCCATACATTAGTAGGATGAAAATTCCCCTTATAGTTTTGGGGAGGCCTGTTCTAAGGTGTTTGTCTTATACAACTAACCCACTGTCTATGTACCACACAAGGACCATAACAATATCCTTGGGTTTCCTAGAAATATCGATGCGATGACAAAATAAGTCCCATAACATAAAGGCCCCTGGGCAAGGGTCTCATTTCCATATGTCATGTATAAATTTGAAAGTAACTCTGTCTATCTGTCTGTTACCTTTTCACGCCTAAACGGCGGAACGTATCTTAATGAAATTTGGCAGGGAGGTAGATCCCGGGGACGCACATAGGGAACATGAAAAGCGCGTGCGAAGCCGCGGGCAGCAGTTAGTCTATAGTTATAAAAGAGTAAACTGGGTGACTCATCAAGATATCTCTGTAACTACAACAGCTGCGAAGCTGATATATTGCATGGAGGTTCGTTTTAGGACGTAGGCATCCGCTAAGAACGGATTTTTGGAAATTCGTATTCTAATGGGGTCAAAAGTCATTTTTATAATAACTTCAGAACCGTCACAGACATCGTAGAGCTACGAGAAACGTACATTTTGACCCGTCAAAATTTGTAGCGTAAAAAGATGACGTTGAATAAACAGACACATGTTTCAGGGTTTTTTGAAATTCACACCCTGAAAGTCAATGGTGTGGACTCAAAAGTCAGGAGACTCACTGACATAATCATGAAATCTCAGGAACTAGAAGAGTTACGAGGCTGCAGTTTTGCATGGAGGTTTCTGTTAAGAAGTTGGCACCCCGCCTCCTAACAACGAATATTTGGAAATTCGTATTCTAAAGGAGTAAAACTGGGGGTCAAAACTCATTTTTATGATAACTTCAGAACCGTAACTGTTGGCCCGTTAACATTTGTAGCGTTGAATTGTGGCTCAATTTAAACATACAGGTATTTCAGTGTTTGAAATTCGCACCCTAACGGTCAATGGTGTGGAGTCAAAGTAAGGCGACTAACTGACATATCACGAAATCTCAGGAACTGGAAGAGCTACGAGGCTAAAGTTTTACATGGAGGTTTCTTTTAAGACGTAGGCACTATCTAAGAACGGATTTAGGGAAATTCGTATTCAAAGGTATAGTTATAATAGGTCAAAAATCATTCTTATAATAAGATCAAAACTGTCACTGTTCACCCTTCAAAATTTGTAGGAGGATGACTCAATATAATTAGATAGGTACGTCTTTCAGGGCATAGAATTAAAAGGCTGCAGCGTGTTTTTACTCTATCTTTTAGGGTTTTTTGATTTCAAACCCTAAACTTCAATGGTGTAGAGGCAAAGTTAGGCCACTCACTGACTTATCAAGAAATCTCAGGAACTAGAAAAGCTACGTGGCTGAAATTTTGTTTTTGGTTTACATGGAAACTAACATTACTAGGTAGGGGTATTACTAAAGTACACGCGAATGACATCGCGCGCGGGTCAGCTAGTACCTAATATTATAAATGTCAAAGTTTGTACGAATGGATGGATGGGTGTTTTTTCTCTTTTACAGTGAACGAATTGATTGGGATGAAATTTGGTATGGGTATATTTGGGACCTGGAATATACTTAGGCTATTTTTTATCCCGATAAACGCGGGCGAAGGCGCGGGCAGCAGCTAGCTTGATCATAAATATATCTTGTAGTGGATCAGGCAGGATAGGTACCACTTGAACGATGCAATGCGAAACGGAGTGTGGGACGATTTCCCATTCGATGGACCGACGACATTGTAGCGGTCGCAGGGAGTCGTTGGATGGAGGCGGTTCAGGGCCGCTATTCGTGGCGTCGTTTGGGGTTTAACAGTGGACGTATACGGGCCGATGATGATGATACCTTCAACTTGATCAGTGATTTTGTTCCTTGACTGTCTAATTTATACCCACTAATTTGTTCCTTGACTGTCTAATTTATATACACTAATTTTTCCCTGACTGTCTAATTTATAACCACTAATTTGATCTTTGACTGTCTAATTTATACCCACTAATTTGTTCCTTGACTGTCTAATTTATAACCACTAATTTGTTCTTTGACTGTCTAATTTATACCCACTAATTTGTTCCTTGACTGTCTAATTTATATCCACTAATGTGTTCCTTGACTGTCTAATTTATACCCACTCAAACATAGGTAGGTAAGGATAATTATATTATAAGTGATATATCACTTATATTATATATATATATATTATAGATTACCAAATACAGTAGGTATATTCTGTATGATACTGCCAATAACATCAGAAGAAATCATCATAAATACCTATTTTGGCTATCTTATCGGTCAATCGGATCGAGATGGTAATAAGCTGCATATCACAATTACTACAGTAGTAGTATAAAAAAAAGTCGCTTCCCGCTGTCTGTCTGTCCCTATGTATGCTTAGATCTTTAAAACTACGCAACGGATTTTGATGCGGTTTTTTATAGATACCTAGAGTGAGTCAAGTCAAGAGGAAGGTTTTTATGTATAATTTAGTATTGCACCATTGCACCCGTGCGATGCCGGGGCAGGTCCCTAGTATTTTAATAAAACGGAAAAGTTGGCTTGTATACTTTCACTCTGTACATAATTTCTTAAATATTTTTGAATTTTCACAGACCTGTTGTAGGACGAAGAGTTAGGACGCCAAGGGATGCGAGTTGTGTTTGATTCCTTATAATATTTATTTTTATGCAAACTATGAAGAAAGTAGGGGACAGGAGCTAGTTGACCATAAACGTTTATTTCCCCACGTGTACTTACCAACCTATTACATGGAAACCAGAGTATTGGAGAGTTAGCTGCGAGAAATGAAACACATAGGTTTTGTGTTTATTTTGATTATTTTTCCTGTGATTATTGATGGAGCCGTTAATTCTGTAAGTACCTCTACCTAGTTATGCATCCAGCCGGTAGATACATTATAATATATTAGCTGCTGCCCGCGCCTTCGCCCACGTTTTATAAGGATAAAAAATAGCTTATATGTTATTCCAGGTCCCAAACTATATCCATACAAAATTTCAGCCTAATCGGTTTTGTAGTTTTTCCCTGAAAGAGGAACAAATATCCATACTTCCATCTATTATCGATACTGATGCCAAAATTGTAAATTTTTTTCCATCATGTCTGTCTGTCTATATCTTGGCCGCGCATAGCTTTGAAACTACTATTTTCAATACTATTGTATTGAAATGAAACTTGGCAGGATTTGAGTTCATACAACGACAAAGGAAATAGAATACATTTCACCCCGGATTTCAATAGGGTTCCCTTGGGAGAGGGGATGAAAGTAAAATTTCTTGGCCGCGCATAGCGCCGAAACTACGGAATGTATTCAAATGAAACTTGGCAGGATTTGAGTTCATACAACGAATGATATAATAAATTGAGTCCATACTACAAGAAAGGGCATAAAATACGTTTTATTCCGGAATTCAGAAGGGTTCCCTTGGTAGAGAGGATGGAAGTGAAATTTTGGGCAGCGCTTGGCGCCGAAACTAATAAATGTATTGAAATGAATGTTGGCACAATTTGAGTTCATACTACAAAGAAGGATATTAAATACTTTTTATCCCGAAATTTAGTAGGGTTCTCTTGGGAGAGGGGATGGGAGTAAAGTTTCTTGGCTAGTATAGCGCCGAAAATCCTTAATGAGTTCAAATGAAACTTGGTAGGTAACCAGGGACTCTTTTCGGCTACCGTTGTAACGGTTAATCAGCGCAAATGGATTTCGGTACAGGTTAATTTAACGAAAAACTTTCTATAGATATTTAACCGGTTTTGTATTTCGGCTACCGAAATCGGACAAGCGCGTTGCGGGGTGGCGCGCGGGGCAAGGGCGGAAGAGAGCGAGAGCCCTCCATTGTGGGGGCCGGTGGAGGGCACCGGCGGCAGTGGGGCCCCCGGCAGTTGGCCCCCCGCAGTGGGACCTCAGTAGCCCCCACAGTGGGGGCCCCGGCAGTGGGGTCCCGGCAGTGGGGCCCTAACAGTGGGGCCCCCACATTGCCTCGCAGTGAAGCCTACTCAGTAGCCCCCACATTGGGGGGCACTGGCAGTTGGGCCCCGGCAGTGGGGCCAGTAAGGTTTATTAGGTTGAGGGTTAATCTCTGAATCTACTAAGCCGATTTTGAAGATTCTTCTACCTATTGAAAATCATGTTATTTGTGAGTGTTATAGGCTATATATATATTAACAACTAAAAATCTTTACCGCCCAACGAAGTGGGCATGGGTCAGCTAGTTTATAATATTAGTAGGAAGTAGGATAGGATAATAGGAACTTTACTTATTTAATTATTTCAGGGCCCCTTTAAAGCGATATTACTGAGCATCGAAACATGTAAAGGTAATATCAGTAATCAAGTGGAAAATCCTCCCGGTGTGATTGTCAACGTTGAGATATACAATACGACCACAAAGGTGAACCTGCTGAGAGGGAATGTCACTATAAATAGAGAGGACAGGATCAAAGGGGTAAGCGAAGAACGAATATTTATACCAATAAGGTAATAGATAGAATTTACTTCTTTTTTACCACAAAGGTGGCAGTCAAGCTTGCGGTACACCTGATGGGAAGCGGTTACCGCAGGCTATGAACGCCTGCAACGTCAGAGACGTTACACGCGCGCAGCCGACCCCGAAAAAACATTAGAATTATACCTGTGTCGATCGATCATTTTTCAAGACCTGTTCGATCACGATTGTACTTGCAGAAAGATCGAATCAAAAAGACTCGATCGTTTCGCGGGTCGCGGGTCGCGAAGACCCATGACTTGCCACTGCCAAAATCGGTCAATTCAATGATCGGTCGTTCGTATTTGTCGGGAAAAACTATCTTACCAGTCACGCCATAAGGTTCACTTTGTATTGCATTGCATGAATTAATTGATTGACTCACTCAAAGACTCGATCGTTCGTATTTGTCGGGACTACCTTACCGTTACGTCATAAGGTTCATTTGAAAGGCGTGGGTCACGGTTTTTTTTCGAGAAAATCTACCATAATAGTCACAACATAAGGTTCAGTTTTTTGACTGTCATGCAGTCTATCATTCATTCAATCAATAGGTCGATCATTCGTATTTTTCGGGGAAAAAACTACTTTAACTTTCACATTATAAGGCTCACTTTTGTTTTACAAGCATCAACGCCAGAATGATCGACTGAACGATCGAATCCTTTTAAAACCAGGGATTCGATCGATCACTCACGGGTCGCGGTCGAGTCTTAGTGATACGATCGATCACGATCGACACAGGTCTATTAGAATGCCCTGTTTAAAAAACCTCATACTATAGATAGATAGTCCATATTACCAGTACCTCGTAGGGTAGGCATTAGGAAAGCGCTGTACCAGCGATTGCCCAGCGTCACCCAGCGTCCAGTAAGACTGCCCAGTAAGATTCTCCTAATCGGTCTGAGCCTGAGCCTTGTGCCTTATGTGACATTATTTATTACTAGCTGCTGCCCGCGCGTTCGCCCGCCTTTTATTATTATTAACTCATTTATTTCAGATTTATAATCCATAAACACGTACAAATTAAATAATATGTCACAATCATTATCTTATCCTACAGAATTAAATTATTATACATTACATAAAATATTGAACAAATTAAATAAAGATAATTGAATACTTACTACCAAATTAGAATTTAAATAGAGATAGACCCGATTAATATTTTCATCCATTTGTTTTGGATGGGACAGTCTAGACGCGATACAATCATTTTCAGGATGCCGTTGCTACTGGCTCGGGCACGTTGGAGTATTGAGGTGACTTTTTTGCGAATGATGGCGTGAAAGCCATCTGTGCGCGCCTCCGCGAACATACCAGATGCGCTACAAAAGCGAGGCAGTCGCATCAGCATCCTGAAAATGTTGTTGTATTGGACACGTAGAGCACTGGCTGCCCGGCGGGTGCAGTTGATCCACAGGCTACTCGAGTAAAAGGACTGGCAATACGCCCTAAAAAGCGTGACGTTCACTTCTTTAGAGCACCGTGCGAACCTACGAGCAATCATGTTTCCTCGCACAGCCAGCGCTCTACGCTCCCTCTCAACATCTGCGTCATCACATAGAGAATCATCGACAATATGTCCTAAATACTTAAAACTATTCACTACCTTCAGAGCCGCACCATTGAGCACTATGGGCGGAACATGGACCGGCCTTACATTTCCACTTTTAAATATCAAAACTTCACTTTTTTTGGAGTTGTAAGTGAGCCCATGCTCCGCCGCATAGTTCTCACAAATTTTTATAAGTTTATGAACAGAGCCCACCGATGGACCCAGCAGCACCATATCATCAGCGTAACTTATGTTATTCACACAAACATTATCAACAAAACAACCAGTATGGGTGCTGCTGAGCTCACAGATGAGTTCATTAATGTACAAATTAAACAGCAGTGGAGATGTTATTCCGCCCTGCCGAACACCGCACTCCAAGCCTAATTTTTTTTTGTTTCAGGCTAGACTAAAAAACTCCATCTGGTCTAACAATCAATGGAAGGTGGTCCGTGTGGTGAATACAGTCGCCTGCAACGGTGTGTTGTTCCCTTTAGCGGCCATGATGGTCGGAATCAAGTATAACAGGAAGAACTGCGTTCTGTCTAAAGTAAGATTCTCCTCAGCATGTGTGAAAGAAAGAAAGAAGAAGATAGAAAATATATTAAATTGAACGGAGTGAGCGAAGGGAACGAAGTTCTAAGTGGCAGTTTGAGTTATTTGGCTGGATGGTGAAATAGAATCAGAATCAATAACTTTATTTCTTTTGGCTTACAAAATACTATAAACATAGTTATTATTATCAAATAAGAAATAAGGTGTTATTGATATTCTCTACACTTCAATTTTTTGTCCACTAGTGGAAGAAGTGAAAAAGAAACCATTAGCACATTTATAGTATCACTTATGTGTCTAATACATGTTTATTTTGCCTATCTAAAACTAAATTTTATGCGATTTAGATACATGTAAATATTTCTATAAAGCTAAACAGAACATTGAATTTCTTACATACTACTGACAGTGCGGAACGGAGCGACATCTGGCCAAGCATTAACATCATTGATGTAATCATCTATGGAGTAAAAGGCCTTCCTGATAAGATTTTGTTTAATGTACTGTTTAAATTTACGAATAGGGAGTTCAGTTGCTTCAGATGGTGGCTTATTAAAGAATATATAATATCTTATATCTTTAAACGAGCAATTCTTGTATATATATATATATATAATCTGAATCTCAGAAACACCTCCAACGATTTTCATGAAATTTAGTATACAGGGGGTTTCGGGGGCGATAAATCGATTTAGCTAGGATTTAATTTTAAAAAATGTCGTTTTATTCGTGTTTGCAATACTCAACTTTATCGATAAGGTACTCCCATAGACAAGATTTCGACGCTAAAAAGCCTACATCTATCATGTATGACTTCTTTTGTAAACTGCATATACTCGGATATGACGTTACAATGGGGGAAGAAAGTTGTCAGCTAAGATAGATGAACCCCTAGAAAAGGCCATAGACATAAAGTAATTTTTTTTGTTCATAGATAACCAGTCGTGACATAAACTAAAAAATATGACTCTTCCTGACACCTATTGGCGAATAATAATATTTTTTTATTTTATTGGGAGCAACTAATCTTATTTCATCATTTCATCAGTATGTAATTCGTATTTAAATAAATTTCTAAAAACTACAATATACCAAAAGAAAAATACCGGTCATCCAGGTACTAGCTTATTAAATAGTCAGTTCGAACATAACAGTCCAATCGTTGATCCGATTTGCGTGATATTTAATAGGTGTGCTGATACGATACGGCGGAATAATACCAATGCACTTATTCAACTTATGAAACGTATTTTGTTGTTGATTACATGCAAATTACATGATGATAAGTGACGAAGTGGCCGACGGTGTCCCACGGAGTCTAGAAGACAACTATTCAATTCACTCGTCTTACAGTGACCCAAGTTGTAGTTGGCCAGAAAAATAGAAGTAGGCGGTGATTTCTAAACCATAACGGTACGAATGATAGAGGATCGTTTAGTACGTGTGGACGGTTTATCCACAAGGGTGGTCATAAATAATAATAAATAAATAAATAATGTTGGACAATCCACACAGCATCATCTTGCCTCAAGCTAAGCAGAGCTTGTATCTAGTACCCATGTACTAGATACATAGATATATATTTTTTATTATACATAGAAATACCTAGAACACCTTGAACAAATATTTTCAGATCCTACAAAATTTGTCCCAAGGCGGGAATCGAACTCGTAATTCTTCTGCGTCACAGTTCTGCGGACCGGGTGCAGGTACCGGCTGCGGCACATCGGTGTCAAAGGTGCCGTACGTCTGCTTGTCTTGGAGTGAAAAAGAGTTAGTGCAATCAATCTTAAAGTTCCAATGAATTCCATTCCATTCTCCAACATGAATACCATAAAATATCGACGGTCATCATTCTGGCTTGCTATAGCATTGGACTGGTACCTGTCCACCACGGTACCTACTGTTTTTTGCTCTGGTACAAATCGAAACAACCGGGTTGTTTCGTTAGCCACGAATTAGAACGGTTGCCAAGAACTTTTGCTTTTTCAAGATCAAATTAATATACTTAGTACCTTCGTACCTTGTACCTTGGCAGCTTCTAATAAAATTGGGCTTTTCAGGGATTCTACTCCTTCACTGGTCTGGACAGTGATAAGGCCCAGCACGCGTGGCTCAAGAACCAAGAGTACGGCAAGCATCGTTGGACTATCGAGGCATTTACCAACAACAGCACAGCTCTATGCATCATCTCTACTTCGATTGTGAAACCCCCTGATTAGGCTTGCAAGGATGAATAAATGATTGAATAATTTTGAGAGATGTTTTTATTGAAGGGCATCTACGAGTAGTAATATCCGTAAAAGACCCAAAAAAATTGAGCGAATTATGATTATTGTCCCAAAGACACTTTAATGCATAACACTTTAAAAGTGCAATGCATGTGTCTTTGATGGTCATAACGCTTTAAAAGTGCAATGCACGTGTGTTTGATGACCTCTGTGGCGTTGTAGGCGAAGGTCTGCCTGCGACACAGGAGGTTGCAGGTTCGATTCCCGCCTCGGGACGAATGTTTGTACGATCTGCAAATATTTGTCGAGGGTGTTCTGGTCGTTTTCTATGTATAATAAAACATATCTATTTATGTTATATATTGTATTATGTATATCAGTTATCATACCCATAACACAAAGCTCTGCTTAGCTTAGGGCTAGATAATGCTGTGTGAATTTTCCAGTATTATTTATTTATTTCTTATGTTAGTGAAACGGACTTTTAGGACGGAGATTTTAAAAGAATTGAATTTAAAAGAATAAGTGATTTTCTAAAGGACAACGTCCAGCCCAAACCACTGGAGCTAAAACGTGTAACGTGATTTGCATGGACATATTGGGCGAGTCCATTTTTTTTAATTTGTTTAGAATCTGCTTGCAGGTATTTCAGACTCTTTCAATATATTGAAATATTGAAGATATTAAAAGAATCTGAAATAACTGTTTCAGTTGATCTCGAGAAGCATTTTACCCTAAAGTCCACGCAAATGAAATCGCGGGAGGGTCAGCTAGTATTCGCATAAACGACAAAGCACAATACACAATACACAAAAAAAAGAAAAATATAAAATTTATTCTCCACGGATTAGTTTTGTGGCGAAAGCAGTAAACAGGTAGCAGTTAAAAAAAATCATTACCAGTAGTTATGACTACCGTTTTTTTAACTTTTCTAGGTTTGTCACTAATCCCTGGGGAATAAAATGTTTATGGGACCATCTCAAGCAAGGCTGCGGTGGCGGCGCTAGTTTGGGTCTGGGAACCGCCTTAAGTCTACCACACATTCCACAAATACAATATTAAACTGACCCTGGCTTTGTGACGCTCATTAGCATGGACAAGGACAATTGCTGACGATGATGATTAAATCGCCGTTTTGGAAAGCTTGGGTCCATATTATCATAATGATGCACAGGATGTAATTATCGATATCCTAAAATAAATTAGTCAGCAAGCACAATCAAGTTATGACCTAGGTAGGCATGTAAGTACCTAATTACTAATGTATTTTTAACGTGCTTATTATTTTCAGATTTGCTACAGATTCCCTGCCAAGTTTCAGTCCAATACTGTTAAATTGGAAAAAGGATGACAAAGTTTATTCAGGGATTTATTATCTCCATCTGCTTCGTTATTGCTATGGGGGCAAAATCTGTAAGTCTGACCATCTTATTTGACCACCTTATGGAGTCTACAGACCAAAGTTGGCGACAATGGCCGGCGGGTTGATCCGACATTTCAGTGTTATGAATATTGTTGGCAGCCGACAGTGTTTTGTCGGCTTGTCGGCGCGGGGCGGTCCGTCGATTTTGGTGTGAAGGCTCCATTAGGTCCCTATTTCAGATGAAATATGATAGCCTAGTTTTGGCTCATCAGGAGTTGGCCGCACTGTCCACCCACCAAAGTAAAGGTTAAAATTAAACAAATAAATCATTTATTGTCCTCTAACAGAATGAGCTTAGATTTAAAACTAGAATACTAATAATTAGTTTAAAGATGAATCCTTACTGCAATTAATCTAGTATTTAATATCTTCCCCTAGTGGATCAAAATTGAAGTGAAGAGAGAACAATTATCACTTATTTAGTACTTGTAACAGTTTAAAAGCGCCAACCGTATTGAATTCAACAGTATGTGCCTCTCAGCCCTTTGACTGGACTCAAATATTCAATTCAAGCTTAGAGCATTTCATCATCAGCCCATACACGTCCACAGCTGGACATAGGCCTCCCCCGTACGACGCCACAAATAGCGGTCTTGAGCCGCCTCCATCCATCGACTCTATGCGAACGCTACGATGTCGTCGGTCCATCGAGTGGATGGTCTCCCATGTAGGGGGGATTTGCCATAATCACCACGCTTGGCAGGCGGATTGGTGATCGCAGTGTTGGGGTTTACAGATACAAAGAAGGAAGCTACTGCCCGTCCTCTGGTAGGTTCCCTTAGTCGGCTCTTACGACATCCACGGGTTGAGTTGGAGGGGTCGATATTCGTACGCCACAGCCCCACGGCCATGCTTTTATACTTGGAGCATTTATGCTCTAAGAATTCACGGAACTGGTTGGACTCTAGTAGCTGGAGCCGTGGAGGAGTCTTGAGCAAAAGCCATCAAGTACGGCTGTGTAGCTGTAGTATATGGCACAAACTTTTCGAGCCCTAGACGCCGCAGCAGATCCGATTGTATTATTCGACGGTCTGCCTAAACATCGGCAAAGAGAATACAATACTAGACATCAGCAGGCGTGGAATAATGTCAACCTATCGGTATGTTCCAGGGTCCATACACGTCCTCGTACACCCGGGTGGAACCCTGCAGCCGTCCCTCGCAGCCAATAGACCAGAACCCTCAAGCAGCGTTTTATGCAGAATTGTACAACTCTACTACAGAAACTAATCTACTGAGAGGGAAAATCACGGTCTATAAGGATCATAAGATCAAGAAGGTAGACAAGTTTTCTTTGTCTGTGGTTTGTCACACGTGTTGACACGCGCGAACGGTCCTGTCAGAAAACCAGGGTTGCTCTACTTCTTGTGGAGCAACGTTATGCTGATGGGATCTATTGGTTCGCTGTGTAGAGTCACTTGTAGCTATTCTAGAATAGGGATGGGCAAATTAAAAATTGTTTCGATATATATTGTATTAATATTTACTAGTAGTATCGATATATGCATAGTAAAAATTATCGATATTTCGATATATCGATATTTTTGGCAATGATCATTGTGCAGGTAAAACGGAGCGTGTAGTCGGGTCATAGTTCAATGAAACTACGGAACGTAGGCTAGTAGGATCTTTGACCCCAGGGAGAAGGGAGGAAGACCAACATATCGACCACAACTTTGACACTTACAGTCAAACATAGACAACTAGTGTTACCAACACAAAATAAATGGGAATGTGTGGCCCCTTGTTCACATTGATAACGATAATCAATGTATAAGCTGTCCTACTATAATAATAATTGGTAACCGGAAATATATAATTGTCTACAATTAAAGAATATCGATTTTGATAAGAATTTGATACCATGAAATAAATATCGAAAATCGTTATTATCGCCTTTAAAAATTTCGTATATAATTGGTTATCCATTAATTTTTGAAAAAATATCAGTATATTTTACCCATATTTGCCGTAGGAGCACAAGGCGCTCTTGGTTATGTCAATTTACATTTCACTTATCATAAAAATTTATTCCAGATCTAGAAAAACCATCTATGTAATGTTTCAGACACAGACATACTAGCTGCGCCTAAAGGTTTCAGATCGATCTGTTCTCTACTTTAAAGGTGCGAAAGAGAAACTTACGTTGATCCTAACATTCTCAATATGTCAATGTAGTGTGTAACCAATCTAAACGTTTGGTTTTATGTAACAAGGATCTCAATTGAATTTTTTCGAACACCTAGTGGTATTGGAAGAGTAAAACCTCCTAAAGCTTGGTTATTGCTGGAGAGCATGTCTTTTGTTTTTTTTGGAAGGTTTCAAAATACTTACTGTTGATTACTGTTGGTAGTGCATCAGCAATGCCATATAGCGGGGCAATGCAGCCAGCGTCTTGGGGAAACTTTCATGGTATTTTTTTATTGATTTTCAGATGAGTGCCAAAAGCTACATCAAGGCCGGTAAAAAGTGGAAGGTGAACTATGTGATGGACAATTTTGGCTGCAACCGAATTCTGTTTCCCATCATCGCGACGGCGGTAGGTCTGCCGTTCGACGCCAAGACTTGCGGAGTTTTCAAGGTACCTACTCTATGGGTTGACGATACCTGTGGCTTATTATATTGCCTTTATTACCTCCTGTATTACAGTATTGTGAGTTCTACCAATTGCACACAGTTTTCTCATCAAAAGTAGTTCGCAAAATAAAGATGCGCGACTGTGAATGATTTCATTCGAATTATTCGACTTGACAAGTCATTCGAACGATTCGAATGACTAGAGCAAATTAGTAACTAATTTGGTTATTAATCGCGAGTCATTCGTTCGACTGCCTGAGTCGGTTTCGATTCAATCCCCGCAGGAGCGACGAATAATTCATTCATCACTCAAAACCATCGGTCGACTAACAAAGTCGAATCGGAGCCATGAATGATCCATTCGTAGAGACATTAGTAATTATTTTTTTAGAGTGGGAATTAATTTCTTTTAATTCGGTTAGAATTGTTATATCTATTTTATTGGATTGAATATCATTGTTATTTATTATATTTGTATCTTTTTAGTAGTTTCATTCGACTTTGAAGATTAGTATATTACTAATATTCAATTCGAATAAGGAAATTAGTAGTTGTTCATCATTCGACTAGACAGATAATTCGCAGTCGCGCATCTTTATCGCAAAAGTACCTATAAATTCAATTTATTCTGATAGTTGGCTTATATTATAACTAGAGGTTAGGTAGTACTTAAAACTAATAAATGATTTTGTCCTTTTAACCAAACTACACTACTGGACAGTCAAATTTTTCAGCTATTACGGTTAGGATGCTGTTGCTGCTCCCGCAGGTTCTACTGAGTACTCATGACATGTCACTTTTCTTTTGAGACACAATAATTCTAATATTTCAGATAATTTCTGTAATCTGAGATCACAAATTGTTCTTGATCTACTTATTTAATTTATCGAATTGCAGAGGTAGGTAGGTAAGTAGGTACCTAGCCTACAATTATTTCTAAAAATATTATGTAATTTTTATCTACATTTGTTTTCGTTCACTGACTTAATAAGTACTAAGATAGGAACGTATAAGATTGCATGAGAGATTTAGGTATAATATCCGGACTTTGTCAAAAACTCTGTAGGGTGAACCCTAACGACTCCGTGGCGTGAGCCAGGGGCCGGCGATGGGACTGCTGAGGTAGGTGGGCGCGGGTGGCTTTCAGCGAGCCGCCTCGCTGACAGTGAGCAGAGCGTTAGTAACATTATTTCGACCTCTATAAGACTCAAAGTTGATTGGTGACAACGACTAAGTGAGGTATCTGTTACGTAGTAACATTACCTAATCTGTGCCCAGAGATTCTAATATCAGCCCAGAAATTGTCGTACATATGTATACATAAAGGCGAAAGTTTGTGCCATTGTGTATACGTATGGCCTAAGAAAACGCCAAAACTTCGGAATGGATGGGGCTGAAATTTGCATACTTAAAAACGTACACCTAACTTGGAATGGATATAGGCTAATTTATATAAAAAAAACCGCTTGCGATGCTGCTGAAGCTAGTAAATAAATAACTTTCCAGGGAGTATACGAGTATAGCAACTTCAACGGGAATAAGATCCAGCACGCGTGGATGCGTACGCAAGAGTACGGCGCCGTGATGTGGAGGTTCGAGGTGTTCTCTGCAGCCGGGAGCGTCTTCTGCTATGAGATCGAGACGCTCATATCGCCAGCCGACGAGTAGCTACTAGATAAGCACCAATCCATGAAGCTCCATGATGCAAATCAGAGGCTCAAATTATATCACCTAATCGACATTCTTTTGTTTTATTTGTATCATGGTATAAGAAAACAAGTTATGCTCTTCCGAGACACGACGGTCACGTGAGTGACTCTTGTGACATCATCACCGCCATCGGCGAATGAGAAGACGAATCTGTTTCTTGGTGATACCAGTAGCGTAAAATCGTAACTCCCCGAGCTCCTGTATGAATCTGATAAAACTATGTGGTTTTGTATTTCCCAATTATTTATTACATTGACTCGTGTTTAACTAACGCTGTTTTGACTGATTTAACAAACATAATTGACGATTATCATTTTCTTATTGATTTTTCAATTGACCCTTTATTACATTTGTTTCCCAACTTCCAATTTTTTTTTGAAATAAAGTGGCAACAGGACACTGACGACACAAGAGCCACTCCTGGAGAGCAGACTTTATTTTCTTGGATCATGAATTGCATAAAGTCGCATTGCATTCGTACTCTCCTGGTACTTAAAAGGTAAAATAGTAGTGTATCCACTTTCCTGGTATACTGCGAGAGATAAACGTAGTTAAAAAACCTACGGAAACGATATTGGTAAATCAATACTAACTGCACAAGAAGAATGTGGTTGACGATACTTTGGCTACTTTCCTGTTAGAAATCTTAAAATAGGACGAATGCGGATTGAAATCAACTCTGAATTTGATTTTCCGTTTTTGGACTACTTTGGGCCCAAGCCAGTGGGACGAAAACGGAATTTAATAACAGCGATCAAAACAAAAAGTGGCGAGTGGTGGTTGGCGAGCATGAGTCGCCCAATCCAACTCAGCCCGTGGACGTCGTAAGAGTCAATTAAGGTGGTTCGTCACGGGTAGGCGCGAGATTCAATATACTAATTTATTCTTCTTTGTTCAAGGAATAAATCTAGCGGAAAAGTAAGTTGGCGCAAATTGTAAACCATTTTCTATTTACTTATGAAAAAACGAACTTCGGCTCATTGGTAGTTTTGGAGCATTTGAGAAAATAAGAGATCTTGGGCTATAAAGCAACACTTTCAGAAATGCTCCCAAAATAAAATTATATCGATGTTGGTTTTATGATGGAATCATAGAAAAATAGTTCACGATTTGCGCCAAATTATTTTTCCGTTAATTTTATTCTTCTAATGAAAAATCACCAAATAATTTGAATCTCGCGCCAACCCGTGACGATCACCCTTAAGGGAACCAGAGGAAGGGCAGCAGCATTCGTCAGTGTATGTAAATCGAACACCTTCACTATGGACAGGATTTTAGACTGACACTGACGTAGGTCTTTCGAATTCTGATGTTGCTGAGTTATGACGTCTGGCTGTGGCGTTACGAGGTGTTCTCTGCAGATGGAAGCGTCGTCTGCTACAAGTAGCGTTGCCAGGTGTCCCGATTTACGCGGGACGTCCCGATTTTTAGGGGTCTGGGGCCGCGTCCCGATTTGCTCCTGATCGGGACACCAAATGTCCCGATAAATCAATATAATGAAAAATAATAAAAAAAATACGTCTCACAACACTATGTCAAGTGCGACAATGGGATAAAAATTAGCACGCATCACATTACTAGTGCTAAGGGCTGTCTTTCTGCGTTGCAGTACAGGGCATCTCTTTCTAAACCATGCAAACTGACCAAGACATCGGACCCAGAAAGACGACGCGCTTAAAACTCGCGCCGCGTTGTTGTTTGCAAGGGCGCGATCGGGTGTGTAGCGCGCGCGGGGCAAGCGGGCGAAGCCCCCTCCCGCGCATTTCCTTGTCACTCTAATAAAATCCATGGTATAAGAAAACAAGGTATGCTCTTCCGGGAGTATCGCCAGGTGACTTCACTATCCAGTTGCCACCGTATTTCAACAAAATGTAGAAGTTGGGAAACATGTGATAAGGATCAATAGAAAAATCAATAAAAAATTATAATCGTCACTTATGTTTGTTAGATCAGTCAAAACAGCGTTACTTAAATACAAGTCAATGTGTTAAATAATGGGTAAATACAAAACCATTTACTTTTATCAGATTCATACAGGAGCTCGGGGAGTTACGATTGTACGCTACTGGTATCACCGGACACAGAGTCATCTTCTCATTCGCCGATGGCGATGATGACGTAGCCTGGCGACGCCCACGTGACCATCGTGTCTCGGAAGAGCATACCTGTTTTCTTATACCATGATATGACGCCGAAAAAGAAAAAACAAAGAATGTGTTCTTTTCTTGAAGAACACATTCAACAAAAAGGGTATTGAATCAACAGAAAGGGTATTTTCCCACGCGAACCTAATTTGGTCTGAAAGGCGAAACCGATTGACACAAGAGCATCTTAAAACAGAAATTAAAATTAAAAGTAACTTGTACTGAATTTCATAACTACGTATTAAAAAACAAGGTTCTCCTAAAGGCGACAAAATCAAACTTTAAATATAATTTCGATAAAAATAATTATTTACTTATAAAACCTTGTTTTTTTTGTCCCGATCTACGAACCTAAATCCCGATTTGTTTAACCTTCTGCTCCGATTTACAACAAATCGAACCTGGCAACACTAGCTACAGGCTAGAGACGCTCAACTTAACACCTTACCTCAATGAGCACTTCATTCTTTAAATGAAAAGTAGACGGAAACATCACCTGGCCTGTCTCCTATTTGACGTTATAAACCAGCACAAGCCAAAGTATCTGTACGAGAAGCTAGCCTGGATCGCGATCAAGCGCAATCGTAGGCAATGTTCCCAGCAGTTGGCAACACCGCAGCATAGATGTGCAGCTTTCCGTGGTAGCTTCCGATACGCAGCCACCAAGTGTTGGAATAATATACCACCACCGATAAGAAACCTCAAAAATAAATTAAATTTTAAGAAAAAGCTAAAAGCATTTTTAATTGAAGAACAGAGGAAACTCGGCAATGTACGGATCAATATCTCGATTATATAGAATATTTAACATTCCTACCTTCTTTGGGCATCCAAAGTGCGTAAATAATTCTAGACTAAGTACCTACTTTATTTGTATGTAAATGTACCTGAGGTGCGTATGTATGTACCCGCATCACAGTCATAACAACGATTAATTTAGAACCGTTATTGCATCTATTATCTTATTATCAATATTACCTATTTACCTCTCATATATTGTCAGTAGCTTTGACCCGAATAATAAAAATATTGATTTTTTTATTTTTCTTGTAGTATAACATATTTATATATTTTGTGTCACCAAATTGCCGTCCATAACGTCAATTAGTATTAAGGTCTTTGGCTGAAAAACAGCGCTGAGCATAAAATGTTCAGCACACGCTGAGCCAACCCCTATTTCGGCGCATGGAGGCAGAAAAACCTTATTTTTCACTACCACCCTTTTGTGTCACCCTTACTTCCATGTTACAATGTTTTTTGTTTACCGATTGTTTATTTTATTCTCATCTGTACCTGTGTCGAAATAAATGTTCTTTCTATTCTATTCTATTCTTCTCAAATAACCGGACGACGAGTAAGAACCAGAAACGATCAAATATATCAGCTACTAGCTGCTCTCCGCAATTTCACCCACGTTAATTTCAAATATCACATTTCTAGGGGGTCAAATAGGTATTTTTTCCCATAAATCTCCCAAGGGAATTTGATGTTTTACCAGGACAGTAACCTATGTTACTCTCCATCCTTTCAACTAACTCTATGCCAAAAATCAAGTCGATTGGTTGCTTAGTTAAGGCGTGAAGGAAGGACAAACAAACAAACACACTTTCGCATTTATAATATTAGATAGGATTAGGATGATGGAAATTTTATTGTTGTTTTCCTTCCTTAGTATTAACTATATCTAGCAGATACCTTTAGGTATATCTACTACGTCAATTTGAAGAAACCAAGATAGACAAAAAATTTTGTGACAAGATTTAGGAACAAGGGGATGAGAATAAAATCTACGATGATAATGATGGATAATCATCATCATTTGGCGCAGCGCATTAATCGCCATACAGCGGGGCAATGCAGCTAGCGTCTTGGTGACGCTTCCGACTGGTATTGATATGGACCAGTTGAGCTATCTGTAGATTGTTTGCAACAGTCTGCAGTTAGCTCAATTGTTTCAATTGTAAATACTAGTTTAATTTCTTTATATTATTTGATTATTATTTTCTTTGTCAATAAAGACATCATTGATTATTCATCATTATCATCGTAGATTTCGATGATTATTATGAGTCAACGAAATCCTTTATGATAAAAGCTGTATGCAACAACCCAAGCACATAGCGTATATTGGCGAGACCCTACTTTACGCCAATATACGCATACCTTGATATATAATTTATAATTTTTTAGTTAATTTATTTTATTACCTACATATAATTTTGAATCGAATGATAATGTAACCTGTGTAACTAGTGTAATTAGAATTAATTTCTGTACTAGTTCAATAAATAAATAATAATAGTAATAACCTGCAGGGCAGCTTTGTGGCGAGCCTTGGTGAGTAGCGACATCACGGGTATACCGAGTGCTCACGTGGAAGTTCCTGGTTCTCGTCTCCGCTTGCGGAGTGGTATCCCAAGAGAACCAGATCGCCACCTCTTGCTTGCCTTCATTGGCCGGTCTGAGTGGAGTCGTGAGAGATGCATCTTAGGATGTAGACTCGGGGGTGGAAGTGTCTAAGTGCGTAATAACGAAGAAGCCGGTCACGTGTCTTCCTGATGATGAAATCGGGGCCGCACCTCTCGACACCCCTTAGTCGTTTGCACCGATGTTGTTCCTTTACCGGCATTTACGACAACATTTTGAGGAACCCATCCAGCATTCGGCAAGCCCAAGTCAAGCCCACCGTCTGCCGCTTGTAACAGTATTGAGAGTATGTTTATGGCAGGCGTCCATAGTTTCCCCCATAGCCCAATTACTCAGTTCATCCATTCACCACAATAACATAGCATTTTTTATTATTTTAATTTTCCTTTGCAATGTTGTCTCTACACCTGGCGGATATCATCTTCGGGTGTATCATATTGTGCAACCAAGGATGATACCCGCTATGTGTAGCTCCCGCCTTTACATTCATTCTCATAAAGGGCCTCTGTGCAGTTGGCTTCGGCTCCACGCATGCCTCCCAAAGGACCGGGTCACTATATGGCCCGTGATCATGGAAATGAGAAACAGAGTAATGATAATAAATACGCTAGGTCATGATAATAAATACGTTATGATAATGATCATAAAAGGGCTGGTGTTAAAACAAAGTCCTCCGCGTCTGTCTGTCTGTCTGTTCGCGATAAACTAAAAACTACTGAACGGATTTTCATGCGGTTATCACTACAGACAGATACGGCGGACTTTGTTGTATAGTAATGTAGTGACAATTCAAGGTGGTATATTGCTGTTTTATAGATCTAAAAAAAAAGTTCCTGATGGCAAATAGACATCTATCTTTCAAGGACTGCTTAATATACCCATTGTATCATAATAATATGCTCTTCTACCCGTGCGAAGCCGGGGCGGGTTGCAAGTCTATAAAACAAAAAGGATCTTTTTGATTGTAATAATCTTTCAAAAAATCAAGTAGATTCATCATTAATCGGTTCCAGCAAAGATTCGAACTCCTTGCAGACAATGGTAGATGTAGATGACGTCACTTCGAAGGTCCACAGCTGGACTCCGTACTTCGCCGTATTCTTCCACAAGTGCACCGCCTTGTTCGCGTCGAAATTACTGAAGGGATACGTACCCTGAAAATATAAATAGGAAAGAATTCATATAATCCATCTAATCATCATCAGCCCGTATACGTCCACTGCTGAACATAGGCCTCCCCCAAACGACGCCACGAATAGCAGTCCTGAGCCGCCTCCATCCAACGATTCCCTGCGACCGACTAATAAACTAATAATATCAGAAATTAGAAAGTAAAATAAATAAATTAAATAATTAAAAAATCAACACAAAAAATTCTAAATAAAAATAATAAACATCAATTCGAAAGTAATTCTGTTTTTCTGTCTGTTACTTTTTCACTACGAACCGGCTAAACGACTCTCAATGAGGCTGGGAGATACGAGTAGATAATATCTCGGAGAAGGACTTAAGGTTTTCGTATACATGGGCTGCACCGCGCCCGCATAGCACCTGCCTGCATGCCTCCGCAACAAATCGTGTTAACCGCACGCCGTCCACTCGACAACATCTAGCAACAAACTAGCTGTTCACGCACCATCAGCAAAAAGCCGTATGCTCTTGCAATTTGCTTCAAGCGAACGGTTCGAGTTCGAGAGGTCACAGCGCGCGAGACACTCGTCTAGCATGACTCATATATTGCATCAAACTTAGTGACAGCGCGGCTTACGCGAATGCAGCTATTTACTAGGGAGGTAAACTAAACAAAATTCACAATAAATTTGCCTTGTTAATTGTGCAGGTCTGGGAATTATACTTGATGTTCATCGACACTGCCATCATTGGGAAGAAGATGCGGTTGCAACCCAAGTTCTTTATCTGCTTTATCAGCTGCCAGCTATTATTCTCCCAGATGTAACTAGTGATTTGAAGCTGAAACCAGAACAATTTTGGAGCATAAAGGACATAGCACACATATCCCACAACGCTTCCGCACAGAACAAAATTGGGCATTCAAATATGAACTTTTACAGTGACATCATACAATAACAGCCAACGCGCAGTAACGAGCTTGCCGTAATAGAGCCACTCGTTGGATGCAATTTAAAAATATATATTTACATATACATAGGTAGCATTTTAGTAAAAGTAAAATTTAGTAGTGAGCGTTGAATGAACGACAGTTTTATAAACAGTTTTTCTACAGTTAACGAGTTAAGCGTTTTCTTTGTCGTTCATTCAACGCTCACTACGTTGAATGAACGACAGTTTTATAAACAGTTTTTCTACAGTTAACGAGTTCAGCGTTTTCTTTTTATTGCAAAACTATTTGATTTTATCAACTGTATAATTATAACGACATACGTGAACAAAACACACGGACAGATTACTACAGTCAATTGGCGAGTTGTTTTACAACGTTTAACGCATAGTGCCTACTACTGTTTACGTTTCTACGAACGAAAACATCAACTGGTTTTTCAACTAGTTGACCGTTTGTAACGAAGTGTTACCTGCAAACGGAACTTTAGCACGAATCAACTACGACCCCATAAATTTATCTGCCTCCCGCGAGCTAGTTTTCCTTTTCTATTTTAATTTGTAATTTTACTTCTTTTCATCCTTATTAACCTCACTTTCTTTTGTAAATTTATATTATTTTATTAATTAAATTCATTTTATATGTGTCGCCCTAATTTCGCTTGCCTTCCCCGCTAGGTAGGTAGGAACTAGGGTTCTCTCCGGCACACGTTTAAAGAAAACGGTTTCGTTTAGCTAACGCAAAAACAGTCAATGACCCACCACTAGTAAAATTTTAAAGTAAAATTTTATTTTTTATAATTACGGTAAGCTTAGGTGTCATTCGCCAGCTATAGGGTTATAAGACGTTAATTGTAAACTGCAATAACATTGGGCTAACACACCTGATAAAGACATTATATATCTATAACTTGCACATAATACTTGACAAAGACTTTAGCTATCATAAACAAAAAAACACATGACAAATACTTGCTATAACTTGTAAATAATACTGGGCTGGGCTAACACACTTGAAGTGATATTACTTTTTGACAAAGTTTTTCCTTTCATACCTTTTTATAGCTCTCCTCCCTTAGAACTGTAATTCTGCCTCTCATCAGACCCTGACTGGTGGAAGAGTTGTAGAGTTCAGCATCGATCAATAAAGATGGGTTTTTATCCATTGGTTTGGATGTTACATTGCATTTGCCCACTCTGAGGAAATGGGCAACGAATGGTCCCTGAAATTTAAAGAAAATTTTGAGAAATTACAAAAACAAGAGTTTAAAGATCAAGTTGCATAGAAGGGCTCTTTCGCTTATTAACTTTTTATTTTAAGGGACTCTCTGTTTTCTACTCGTATTTAGCTGATATTTACTACGTTGGCCATTTTGAATGTAAGTGGTAACTATGTTAGTCTTTGCGAATTGGTTAATATGCTGATGTATCATTTTACAAATGCGTCGTTATGGGATTAAAAACCAGATTATATTGGTAATTATGCACCAGAAGGAGTCTGTTATGACATCAAAGTCGTGGTCTCTAATGTTATGACACTAGAGTAGCATTAAAATTTTAATCAACGGCCATGATAGGCTCTCGCCATGAGTGTGAAATATAAAGTTGTCCTGGTGTTGTGGATAAATGTTTTCGTCTTCGGCGTCATAAAACTCCACTCTCGCTCAAGATTCTAGTAAGTAACTGGCTCGCTCTGCTCGTGAGTATCTTCTAAAGGTTAAGAGAAAGATAGAAAATACTTTTATAGCAGACTTAAAAATAGAAAACAATTTACAAATGAAACAATAAATGTTAATTATATAATAATTATTATGTCAATAAATAAATAACAATATAAGTGACAATTGGCGATCTTATCACTCAAGAGCGATCTCCGCCAGACAACTTGGAGGTTATTATTATTAAGAATGTGTTCAGTACTTACATGTGTCCCTAATACAAAAACAAAGTGCCACGCTATAAAAATAGACACCAGCAGTTTTATAAGCATTTTTAAACTTCTATTGCTGGATTGACAATTGACAAACATTCGTTAGCTTCCATAACAATAACATGATAGTTGTTACCTACTAGACTAGACCAACTGATTATTAAAAACAAATTAGGATACAACAATCAGTAAATCGCTGAGCTACAATGCCACAAAATCAAAATTGTCAAGCGCAAATCCACGAGAAAATTGTAACCTAACTATGTATATCGAAAAATTGACAAATAACAATTTTGTTTGTCGTACTCTTCAAAATGATATAAATCTCAGAAATATTGTTTCGTAATAACTAACTTGTATGTAAGTACTCTATTGTATTAGTAGGTATATCCTGTAAAAAATTATCTACATGTTTTTAAATAAATAAAAATTACATCTAGTACCTAAGTATTTAGAGTGGAGACTGTAGTTTACTGTAGACTGTTGCAAACAAACTAGAGGGAGCTCTTGATCCGTAAGTCGCGAATTACTATTAAAGTGTACCTACTAGTTGAGAAAGTATAAGAAAACTTTTAAAAGTTCTACGAGTGATTGTTGGCCTTGTTAATTGTTGGTCAAAATTTTTTGTGTTATTTCATAAGAGCAAAACAAAAACGAGTGTCAAAAAAGGTTTTTTTAGATACACAGCAAAAAAAAACAAGGCCGATGGTCTGACTACGTTTACTTTATGTTTTTGGGGTCGCTGAATGAAAATCCAAGGTCAGATTGACGAAACTTTGAAGATGGTATCCCAGGGACGGAAACAAGCTACTTGAAAAGCGCGTGCGGAACTGCAGGCAACAGCTAGTTATATTCATACATAGATTATATAGTAGATGTAATGCATCCATTCTTTTTTTTATTGTGTTCTCTCTGTATCTATTATTATATAAAAACTAACTGACCCGCCAAACGTTGTTTTGCCTTCAACCCTTATCACTTAGGGGTATGGAAAATAGATAGTAGCCGATTCTCAGTCCTACTGAATACAGTCAGGTAAAGCCGTTTCGGAGGAGTACGGTAACTAACATTGTGACTTGGAAATTTTATATATCCTCCGAAACGACTTGACTGATTTTTATATATTTTGCCCGATTACGAAGAGGATTATGATTTTGACACCCTATGTATGTATGTTATGTAGCCGATTTTTATGTTCCCTCGTAGCGCTGAAACTACTGGTCCGATTTCAACAAATTAGGTGTCATATGATTCGTCTTTACAGCCCTATGGTTATAGGCTATGTGACGTCACGTGTGGGTCTAAGAAAGGGTCAAAAATTTCAATTTTAGTAAATATGCTCGTGTGTGGTATCGTTGCAAAGGTCTCTGTTTGTAGGTACTTTCCGAAACTATTTTTCAAACTTTTGAGTGAGATTAACGATTCTCAAGCTATAAGCAAAAAGGTATATTTTTTTTTAGTTAAAAACTAAAACCCGACTACATAAAAGTCATAAACAAGCGTTCACCTATTGTCCTTATCATTTTCTTTTGATACTTAGGTAGTCGGAGGCATCCACCCCATATACCTACGGTAGAATTAGTAACAAAGGCCTCCAACTACCGAAGTATCAAAAGAAAATGATAAGGACAATAGGTGAACGCTTGTTTAAGACTTTTATGTAGTCGGGTTTTAATTTTTAACTATATTTTTTTGTGTTATTTCGGTAAGTCTGAGAATAGGTCGTTAACTATTATTAAAAAAATGTGGTTGGCCACCCTTATCATATAAGGGTTTATGTGATAAGGGTGGCCCACCACATTTTTTTATGATTTGCCACTAACAAATACATGTAACCCTCAATTTTCACCTTTCTAACACGAACCCAAATTTTTTAACCGACTTCAAAAGGAGGACGTTATCAATTCGCCTGTATGCTGTTGTTTTTTTTTGTATGTATGTTACGCGACATCTCCGCCAATAACGGACCGATTTCGAAAAATTTTTCACTGTTGTATAGAAAATGATCCTGAAGGAGTCCCAGAATAAATTTCTATCCCCAGGGGATTCGTATTTATCCCGCAAAACTAAAAATAAGTTAAGGGCAATTGAAGTCGGTTTATCGTTTTTTTAAACACGCCATATTATTTTGTGTTTATTCGGTATTTATTCGATATATATAACTTTGAGAATAGGTCGTTAACTATTATTTATACCCTTATGTGATAAGGGTGGCCCACCACATTTTTTTTTACTTATTTGCCATTAACAATTACATATAACGCAAAATTTTCACCTTTCTAACACCAACCCTAATTTTTTAATAGCGATATTAGTTAGTACTGTAATAATCATCAACCCTCTGCTACTGTTTCTATAAGAACTTATATAATAGCCACCTATCTCTTCAATTGATGACCGATGTGGCTCGGCGGGCGGAGGTCCGCCTGCGATGCAGAAGGTCGCGGGTTCGATTCCCGCCTTGGGACTAATGTTTGTACGATCTGCAAATATTTGTTTCGGGGTATTTTCTATGTATAATAAAAAATATCTATCTATGTAATATATTATATTATGTATATCAGTCATCTAGCATCCGTAACACAAGCTCTGCTTAGCTTGGGGCTAGATGATGTTGTGGGCACTGTCCAACATTATTTATTTATTTATATTTCTACTATGTGCATAAATTATGTTAGGCTGAAAGATCCCGTTATATAAATAAATAAATAAACGGATTAAATATTATCTAAATTTAAAAATATTATATATATAGCTAAGAAAGAAAGAAAGAAATACTATATATATACTATAGAAACGATTAAAGATTATTTCTATCCCATGGGAAATGATTTATGGGATAAAAAAATATTCCAGGCCTAGAACTACCTTTATGCAAAATTTCAGCCCGATCCGTCCGGTACTTTTGGCGTGAAGAGGTAACAAACATCCAAACTTGCATTTTAAGCAAGTAATTTTGTATGAGTTTAATGTATTTATAACAAGCGGAGTAGTTTTTGATTATTATAATAATGTTCATTACCGCATTATATAAATAGGTTATATAGTTATAACTAGAGAAAACATACCACCTGAAATATAAATACAAAATGACATGGTTGTTATTATTTTTTGTCTTAAATATTCATGTATTGGTTGCAGACCTAAAATCAGTGAGTACATGAACTAAAATCATAGGTACTTTAACAAGTTAGAGCTAGCATTTACAGTTGAAATGATTGAGCTAACTGCAGTCTGTTGCAAACAATCAAGAGGTAGGTCAACTGATTCATATCAATACCAGTGGGAAGCGTCCCCAAGACGCTGGCTGCATTGCCCTGCTGCATGGCAATGCTGATGCGCAGCACTAGATATTTTACGGTTCACGGACGGGTCACGCGTGTCGCTTCGACGTGTTAGTTTCCTATTAAGGTAAATTACGTGCTCCATTCCAAAAATCTCGGAAAATCATTATTCAATTAACCATTGTGTGGGATGTATCGACACACTTGCGCATTACCATCTTCCGAGGACATCCGTGAGAGCTGGCTCGGCGGCAGATTTGGCCGAGGATCTCACGAGACGCAAATATGCAGGTTTCGACGGAGCGTACGCGTTTGACCTCCTTGGAGTCGAGACCCTAGGTCCGTTAGGTACCGAAACTCGCCGGGTTTTCAAAAAAATATCTGAGGTCCTGGTCGAAGCGACGCGTGACCCGAGAGCTGGTGAGTATCTGTCGCAGCGCATTAGCATTGCCATACAGCAGCGGGGCAATGTAGCCAGCGTCTTAGGCACGCTTACGGCTGGTATTGATATGGGTAAGTTGAGCTACCAGTAGATTGTTTGTAACAGTCTGCTGTTAGTTTAATTGTTTTTATTGTATATACTAGTTCTAATTTGTATCTATTATTTCATTGTTATTTTCTTTGTTAATACAACTATTTCCTTTTGAATCTGTGTAATGATAATAATTTTTTAAAATCTTCAGGGTCCATACAAAGCGTCTTATGTAAGTGTTGCTGAATGTGAGAACCCCCATTTACCGGTCGATAAGGATCCCCCCTCAAAATTCTACGCAGAACTCTATAACACAACTACGGATACCAACCTCATGAGAGGAAAAACTATAATATTTAGGGATTTTAAAAATCAGAAGGTATGTTAGATTTACATTCATTTTCAAACTTTAGCGGAACGCAAAAAGTGGAGGCAAATCTCTCCACTAATAAGGCTATCTTCCAATGATGTTACACTGAGCGTATCTGTCTCCGAGTTTCTCCATACTTTGGTCCTTCCATCAACTACCTTCGGACAGAATTTGGAGTCATTAGTAAAAAGTACTTTACCCTAATCATCATCTCAATTAAGATGCGAACGAGCAAAGCTGGACCGAGCTACTCGATGACCTGTCAGTGGTGAGCAATGGACATCTGACAGGTCATGCCCCTAGAGCTGCCTTAAGTCTTCTTCTTATCATTTGTTACAATTGTCGAACTTTCTGTAGCTTTTTCGTAACTCTGAAGTAATCGAAGTGTGGTTTCTGAGAACACTGCTTACAATAAATCTGCCGTCCCTCTCTGTTGTTATTCTTTTGCGATCTTGTCCTGTACGTCTGAATTATATTCTTTACTCTGTTGGTATTTATTTATTTATTTATATAGGTACACCAACAGTATACATATTAAGCTTATATAATAGATGTTGATATGAGACAAGTTCTAATATATGTATACCTGTATATATATATACCTGTAATTCTAATATATACCTATATATACCTGTAAGAGGTGGACACAACATTCATTATGCTTATATTTACTTATAATAATAACAATTTGAGATCAGTTTTACTTAAACAGTCTTAACTCTAATCTAATGAGGGCTGCTAAAAATATTCCAGCTCCTTTTTTTTTAAAAACAATTGCATTATCATAAAAATGTCTAAATCTTCAATTTTGGTATTTATAAAATTGTATTGATTACATAGTCTCACGGTAGGCGCCTGTAGGCCTGTGTTACTGTTACAGAATGGTGTGTGGAGTATTTTCGTTATAGGACGTCTAGGGATTCTAGTGGGCACAGCTAGGCCAGCGTTTTCAACAATAGAAATGCTGTTGGTATCGTTTAACATTGCGAAAAATCACAGACTAGAAAATATTTTTTTATGAACCTTATTTTTGCGTTCCTCTTTTGTTTCTGAGTGTATTATAGAATTACTAGCTGACCCGCCAAACGTTGTTTTGCCTTCAACCCTTATCACTTAGGGGTATGGAAAATAGATAGTAGCCGATTCTCAGACCTACTGAATACAGTCAGGTAAAGCCGTCTCGGAGGAGTACGGTAACTAACATTGTGACATGGACTTTTTATATACATATAAGATAGATAAAGCTTAATTATTAAGTATCAGAGTATGATGCCTTAGCCCGCTTACCCGAATTTTGGCCACGGCAGTCAGTCTCAACGAAGACTGCGCAGTGCGCAGGATATATGCACAAGTGTGCGCGCAAACACAGTTGCACTCTCTATTCCCGCATTCTTATATTGGACGGCAGACCGACACGACCGGGGAGAGGTTAGGCGAAGCACCAACAGCTTGACGTGCTTTCTGTTCCGAGACACGGTGGTTTAACACTTCCAACTTCTCGATTCCGGGCTGCTAATGTGAATTTTTCTTACTAGAAATATCCTAATAACACAAATTTTGGCCTGATCCGGGATTGGAATCCGGGATTCATGAGGTCCGTGTATTATAATAGTGTAACAACCTGAGCCGTGGGGCCGCGGCGTACGAATATCGACCCCTCCAACTCAACCCGTGGATGTCGTAAAAGCCGACTAAGGGAACCTACCAGAGGAAGGGCAGCAGCTTCCTTCTGAGTATTTTTAAACACCAACACTGCGATCACCAATCCGCCTACCAAGCGTGGTGATTATGGCAAATCCCCCCCCCCCCCCCCCCCCCCCCACATGGGAGACCATCCACTCGATGGACGGACGATATCGTAGCGGTCGCAGGGAGTCGATGGATGGAGGCGGCTCAGGACCGCTATTTGTGGCGTCGCCGTCGTACGGGGGAGGCCTATGTCCAGCAGTGGACGTGTATGAGCTGATGATGATGATGATGAAGTAACAACCTACACTTGCGAGAACAACTTCAATTCTGTATAACGATTACGAAGAACCCAAATGAACCCATAAAACCTAAAAGTATAGTTTTAATTCTTAAAAATCTCTTAGAATCAAAATTTCTAAACATCTCTTTCTAGGGACAATACATTCAACATAGGAGATTGCGGGTTCGATTTTCGCGTTGGGACAAATGTTTGTATGATCTGCAAATACATATATATTGTTGCGGGTGTTCTGTGTATTTTTTATGTTAAATAAAAAATATCCATCAGTCATCTAGTACTCAAAAGCTGTGCTTAGCTTGGGGCTAGATGATTCTATGTGGATTGTGCAGGATTATTTATTTTATTTTCAGATAAAATCTAAAAAATACGTGTGGGACGACGGGAAATGGAAATTCGTTTTAGTTTACAACATGGATTGTAACCGGTTCTTCTTCCCAGCGATTGCCACTGCTCTTGGACTTAAGTACGAGATATCTACCTGCACGTTTCACCAGGTAAACTCTACAAATATTATACAAAACCATACAAAACTCTATTTTACACAATACAAAACTCTTTATTGTACACCACAAAGTTAAATAAAAGACATAGACAAACATGAACAAGTAAAATGGGCGGCCTTATTGCTTAGAAGCGATTTCTTCCAGGCAACCTTTGGATGGATAGAAAAATTACAATTTGAGAAAGTTAAGGTTGTATACAAATTTAATTCCTACATTATAATAACTACACAATATGATAGCAAACAATCTAAGGCCGAACACGCAATGCGATTAAACGCAAGCGGTTTAGGAATAGCTGAAAACGCCAAACCGCGTACAATTACGCACTGCGACTGGCGTTCTGCTTAATTTTATTTCAGTACCACCATGGATATCTGGCCAACAGCCTGGTATTCCTATCCAATGGTCTGCGCTCGCCTAGTCGGGACTGAATAAAAAACCGAATGCGGTTAAGCGGTGCAATGTGCGTGCGTCACCACTATTGCTATGGTACACTAAAAAATCGCGCCTTTACAAACTTGAACCAAATAAACTCGAACCAAATATAGCAAGTTACGTTTTTAAAATTAGTCACTGAAAAAAGTCGACAATGCGTGCGCTTGTTTAGAAAGCTATGTGTTAATTTTTTTGCGGTTTCAGACCTACGATTAAACGCATACGTCTAATCGCGGTGCATGGCAGGCCTAAGTGAGAGAGAGAGAGTAGATTCTACCGTTTCACACAGACAAGCTTTATTGCCAAATAGCGATCTCTTCTTCTCTACCTTGTAGATATGCTATCTTTAACTTGTGGATATTCCACCGTCTCGGAGTACGTACTACTTCATTCAATAAGTTGAGTTTATGACCCAACACTTCGATGATGAAACGATGAAAGAGATGATATGATATGAGAGTCAAGATCAAACAAGAAGTTTCGGCCGTTATCATTTTGATGAGGTAAAAATCGTCTACATCCAGAAAATGTTAGATTCCCCATTTAAACTGTTTTCCTCTGCCTTGAAAACACTTCATCGACGTCATTCTTAGTAACACATTGTTGGGTGTAGGCCTCCCTTTGCTTACGCCAACTTTTATGGTCCTAAGCTTTAGCTGCGTTTTCATCTTCTGTAATCTGTAAAACTGGATCTCTTACTTCTGATCCATTCTATCAAGATACAGAGTACCACGAAACATGTAAACTAAGCCGAAAAGGGTTTATTCGGAATCCCAAAGGATAAAGCTTTTGTTATAGGTACGATTTTCGAATTTCGAACATTTATATAGATTATTATTTTGAAAAAAAAAAGAATACTTCTGTTTTCTTCGGGTTGTTTTTTACGTGTATTTCTACATTATTACGATTGTTTTAAAATTTCAAAGGTCAACATTTTGTAATAATTTTATGAAAAAACACTGGTATTGCTAAAAACAAGCAAAATATAATATATACATATAATAATATTTTTTATGTTAAATAACGTAAGAGTGCGTTAAAACACAAAGAGGAAGAAAAAAAATGTTATAAAAAAGGAACGATTTTCTATAAATAGTATATCAACTTGGTCCCCTCGGGGTTTAGAATTGAGAAGGATCTATTTAGGTATAGGTATAGGAGCAGAAATAACAAGCAGCCATTCCGTAACGTGGATTTATTCCGAGTGTCGTCGACGTCGCGCCGCCGCCGCTGTCGTCGTCGCTCCGAGCTACCCTCCACCATGTGTATAATAAGTAAGACGACCTCTGTGGTGCGGTGGGCGAAGGTCCGCCTGCGACGCAGGAGGTTGCGGGTTCGATTCCCGCCTCGGAAAAAATATTTGTAGGATCTGCAGATATTTGTTCAGGGTGTTCTGGACGATTTCTATGTATAATAAAAATATCTATCTATGTAGTGTATTATATTAAGTATATCAGTTATCTAGTACCCATAACACAAGCTCTGCTTAGCTTGGGGCTAGATAATAGAATAAAATAATAACATAAATAAACTTGTTTATTTTTCAGATTACATAGATCCATATGTTAGTAACAAATCTTAGCCTACGTTAGTTTTAATTCATTATCATCATCATCATCAGCCCATACACGTCCACTGCTGGACATAGGCCTCCCCCGTAAGACGCCACAAATAGCGGTCCTGAGCCGCCTCCATCCATCGACTCTCTGCGAACGCCACGATGTCGTCGGTCCATCGAGTGGATGGTCTCCCATGTAGGGGGGGATTTGCCATAATCAACACGCTTGGCAGGCGGATTGGTGATCGCAGTGTTGGTGTTTAAAAATACTCAGAAGGAAGCTGCTGCCCGTCCTCTGATAGGTTCCCTTAGTCGGCTCTTACGACATCCACGGGTTGAGTTGGAGGGGTCGATATTCGTACGCCGCGACCCCACGGCTTTTTGCTAGTTTTAATTCACATAACATTAAATAAAATTGATCAAGAAACTAATATAGAGACGGAGTGTTTGTATATAACTCCACCTAGTTTACCAGCTAAATATTATGCTGTGTGTATGGTCAAAAAAAAATGTGGGTAGGTACACTACAAAAATCACCTCTTTTCGACTTAGTACCTACACATGTAAAGTGTACTACTAAGTCCAAAATCATCGCTAAAATGTGTATCTTGGTGTTATTCCAGGGGGAGTATTCCTTCAGTAACTACAATATAGACAAGCTGGTGCATATGTGGATGAAGAGGAACGAGTACGGACGCTACTTGTGGAAGGTGGAACAGTTCTCGGAAGCTGGCACTGTCAGTTGTTACGATTATGAGGTCCTTATAGAACCTGCGCGGAAATAACTGTTTTCCTTTACAAAATCCTACTTTTTTACAATGTTTATAGACTAGTTTATAGGTATATGAACAGTGACGGCGTAGCGTGGGTTGGTACCCGGGGATTTCTTCCCGAACCGCCACCCTGAACTTCTAAAAATAAAAAGTAAAACCCGCCGACATTAGCAATTGGAACAAGCCGAAATTTAGAGCTTTTTTCCGGCGATTACAATAACGTAAGAATTACAAATAAAGATATAACGGTGGCGAGCGAGCGACATTTTTATGATCTGGCTGTGCATGTGAGTTTACGTTGTCAACCCTTCGGGTTTGGGTTCAGGGTGCCAGGGCACCCCGACAGGTACCAGGGTGGCACCCCTCGGAGCTTGGTACCCGGGGCGGACTGCACCCCCACTTATGCCGCTAGTGTATATGAATAGGACATATTTGCTTTTTACATGCTTACATTTCTTTTGTTACTTAATAAAAAAAAACTGGACTCACAATTTGTTAATTTATTGCTTGGTTTAGTCCCTTCTTGTAAGGAGAGACGAAGAATTGTTATGAGAAACGTATATATCGATAATAATAGTGCTTTTTTAAATCATTAACAGAAACGACGACCTAATGATTCAGTCGTCGATCCTGCCTAAGCAATTACAAAAATCTAATCTTCCTATTGAATTTTTGGAGCTCTCTTACTAATTTTAATGTTTTCAGAAGCAAAAGAAAATTTAGGTTGAAGTTAATTTATACTCACCAAATAAAGATAGTTCACAAAGAAAACAAAATAATTTTTATTCAAAATTCACAAGTGTTTCACCTTACGTGTTTTCTTGAACAACAATAATGTCGTTCCCTGAATATTCTAGACCTTCCACTTACCCTCCGTGATGATACCAATGAGATTTTGTAACTTTATTACTTCTTTACCTTCCACTCGCTAAAAGCAAACTCGTCCGAGCATTCAAAACAAGAAACATAATGTGGACCCTCAATCGTAACGAACACATAATTACTTGGTTCAAAAATTATGGGAGAGTCAAGAATCCTTCAAGTTACAATAATCGCTTAAAATACCACATTGATTTCGACACAAAAACTCTTTCTAAAAGTATTAACAATTATTTGAGGATTTTCGGAGAAGCTTGAAACAAAATAAACTTAACTTTTAACAAATTAAGACATTAATGACTTGCTCTTATTTGAGGCTAATACATCTGAGCCTTAATTTAGTCAAAAACACACATTGTTGACGTTGGTTTAAAGCTGGTAGCCTGAAATGGAAGTTGGTGTGTAGTGGGCCTGACACGTCTGCCGAATGTCCAACGACTTGTGGGCAAAGACCAATACAGAGTAAAGCCCACCCAACGCTAGGAGGCGATGCGGAAAGCCCAGGATGAGTTGGCGAGTCGAGGTAGATGCATATCATCCATCATATCTTGTGACAGCGTTAAATCGCGAGGAGTGGAAGGAGAAAAGAGAGTCATTTGCCGGTGGGTTAGTAACGGTTGAAAAAACTCTCACATCATCATAATCATATCTATCTCTATTAACGTATCTTGTGGAGTTATCTCTGCTAAATACTTTCTGATTACCTAGCAAATCTAAATTGAACCTCGTATCCAATTACTGTAGCACTGATATTATCTATGAAATGGTCTACCTAGATGAATCATAATGTGTTTTTAACATGTCAATGAATATGTTCTAACGATTGAATTTGTCAGTACATTTAGATGCTTGAACTAGATGATTACATATTTTGTTCAATAATATTTCAAAATGACATGGTTGCTTCTGTCGATTTTGGTATTATATTGCCATGCTTTGGTCCTGGGTGGTAAATCGGTACGTATCAATCGTAAATAGCCCATTAAGAGACCAAAGAGAAGAAATCGTTATTAAAATGGTGATAGGGAATAGTTATTATCATCATCATCAGCCCATGTTATTCAAGTACTGGACATAGTCATCTTATTGTAAGAATTTTGTATCTTTATTTATCTCTCAAATAAATCAAAATTAACCACATATAAATGAACGCTATAGCTGGGGCTAATAGTTCCTACTATGGCGTTCATTATAGGATACTCCACACTCCACACTCATAAATTCTGTGTAGGTTTGCTGTAAGAAAACTGTTTTAGGGTAAGCTCGCCTTTGTCCTTACATGTCCAATAGTTGTTAACTTCTATGTATGATATTGTTACCAGAGGAAGGGCAGCAGCTTCCTTCTGAGTATTTTTAAACACCAACACTGCGATCACCAATCCGCCTGCCAAGCGTGGTGATTATGGGAAATCCCCCCCTACATGGGATACCATCCACTCGGATGGACCGACGACATCGTAGCGGTCGCAGGGAGTCGATGGATGGAGGCGGCTCAGGACCGCTATTTCTGGCGTCGTACTATGTCCAGCAGTGGACGTGTATAGGCTGATGATGATGATGATGTATGATGTTATTTGTGTGTACAATAAAGAATTTAAGATATTCAGAGTTCTCCCTGAGGCCCTATTTTAAATACGCAATAGCTCGTTTGTTTTAATTTTTTATGTGCAAATTGGTACTCTAATTTGGTGCTGAAACGTAACATGCATTTGCTTGTATTCATAGGACATACATGTTATGTTATGGAAACCATGTTTCTCCAGGGTCCGTTCAAAGCGTCCCTCCTCAGCGTTGGAGATTGCAAGAGCCCTACTCTACCAGTCGATCCGGATCCCCCCTCAAAATTCTACGTGGAGCTCTATAACACCACTACGGAGACCAACCTCATGAGAGGGAAGACTGACGTTTTTAGAGATTTCAAGAATAAACAGGTAAATATGTATACTACAAGAAAAAGATAGTTCTGACCCATACCACAAACATTGGGACCTGAATTTACATTTTGTCTGTGTGTATTTTGTTCTGACGATATAATATAAATTCCGAGGGAGTAAAGGTCTGCTTGAATATAGCGTGGGTCCAACTGGCTCAGAATCTTGAAGGGATCAAGATAAGACCATTGCGCAACCGTGGAACTTCTCTTTATTGCTATATGATTTCAGACAAAAGCCAAGAAATACGTGTGGGAGAACAACAAATGGAAAGTAAACTACATGATCAACAACAGCGGATGTAACCGGGTGTTCTTTCCGGCCATAGCATCAGCGCTGCGGCTCAAATACGACCTGCAAACTTGTATGTTTTACAAGGTAATTGAATTTGAATAAAAATAATGCTATTTATTTGCACATATTTTCATATAGAATAATTGAAAATATACAAATGTATTAAAATAGATGTGGTTTACTTAGCTCAAACAAGAGTTGAGTGAGACCCGCATCCAGTAGGCAAATATGTGGTCTTCGAGTGGATCGAGCCGCGATTGTTGAACCCCCAAAACCCCCTCTACGGCCATGTTGATATTATTAATTAAGAGGGTATACTAGAAGTGACTGTGAGTTAGTTTTACCAAACACATGAACTTCAACCGAGAAGGTTTTCAATTGTTGAGAACCTGGAACCCTGTGGTGGGAATGTGCAAGAACCGAAGAAGTGATGTATCAATCGGGCCACGTTCAGATACCGTCACTGTTGTGTGTCGTGATCGAGTTGCTATCGATGATGAAACCGGTGGTAGTGTTAACGTTCGTAGCAAGGACACGGAATGAGGGTAGATCGGTATTTTTACCAATAAACTATTTCACAGTCACTTTAGTTTTTCCTTAATCATCACGGGCACTGAAACTGTCGAAATATTGTAGGACTCAAAATTCAAATCATGGTAAATATCCCGTGATAAATTACTATCGTATCTTTTTTCGTCTGCCTGTCTTGTTTATTTTAATTTCGACTAAAAACTCATTGATTTCAGGGTGTGTATGAGTTCGACAACTACAGCATAAACAGGCTGGTCCACATTTGGATGTCAACGCAGGACTATGGACACATCATGTGGAAGGTGGAACACTACACGGAACGTGGAACCGGAAGCTGCGTAGAGTACGAGATCATGATAGAGCCATTACGCAAAGAAAAAGCATCATCTTAGACATCCATATCCAACCAACCGCGGATCGTACATAGGATCAGCCCGTTTAAAGAATGGATAGGCCGGTTACAACACCGCCGATTTTTAAACGATCAACATGGATAAAAGTCACTTAGCCGCCTCGTTGATTAAAATGAATTCGGTGTTCTTAAACAAAGAGTTCTTTTTGTAAGCGGCCTAGACCTTCTACAAACAGGCTGATTCAACGATCGGTGACACATGAATTCGTTATGATATATTATAATCATACGGGCAAAAGTTAAAACCCTCGCGCGTTAAAGTATATAATGGCCATCAGACTCATTCCACAAATAAAACAGTTACTAAATTGAAATTACAATAATTTTTTTTGAACACTAACAATTATGCAAAATGTGTCGATAGTTAAAACCAAGTCAGTGCATCCAAAACATGCGATTCAATATATTCATAAAAATAATTCAGATCATCGCACTTCACTACATAGTATAAAACAAAGTTGCTTCCCGGTGTATGTCTGTCCCTATGTATGCTTAGATCTTTAAAAGTACACAACGGATTTTAAGCCGCTTTTTTATATAGATAAAGTGATTCAAGGGGAAGGTTTATATTTATAATTTAAATATACCTAGATTTTATTGACTGGATGTCACACAGCTCCACATTTACCTAGGTATATTATGCGCTTCAAAAGCTTTTGATAGTACCTACTGGAGAATAGGGCTTTACACATCCAGTTTTAGAACTGGACAATAGATGAAGGAAGAATCACCAGTCGTCCTAAATCTTCACAATTTCTATCTTGATTCATGGCGTATCGCAGATCTACATAATTCTCAGCGCGCAGTCTTCTCTCATTAGTTCTGTTCTGATGTATACCAAACGCTTCGTTTTAATTTTGGCGTAAGTTTCCACCAGCCATTTTGATTTTGGCTTAAGTGTCCACCAGAAAACGGTTAAACAAACCTCGAAACCTTTGCAGGTGAGCAATTCAACCTTCTCTTATTGGTAAAATGTATCTAGGCGTAGAATTGCATTGCAGAAACTTTTTAGTGTCCAGTCTCCTCAGTTTTCGGATTCACATGTCGAAGATCAAAGTTGTATCCGTCTTCGCCACGACAGTAGGTATATAAGCGAGTAGAGACTGAAGAGCATCAAATGCCTGGTGCGTTTCGCCAATGCATTGCAAGCGGTCATCATCAGGTACGCAGCACAATGTCCGGCCTGTCACAGTGCTGATCTACCAGGACGACGACGGCAACATCATTGGTAGCGAGAGCTTTGTACCAACCAGTCTGTCCAGTAGGTCGTTTATCGGCACTAATATAAATTTTGTAATCATTTTGTTGGCTTTTGGAGTATGTACTCGTATTTTATGTCCTTCCTCGTAGTATGAACTCAAATCATGCTAAGTATCATTCGAATCCATTCAGTAGTTTTTGCGCTATTTTAGGCCGAGAAATGTCACTTCCATCCCCACTCCCAAGGGAACCTTAACGAATTCCAGGATAAAATGTTTTACATGACCTTCCTCGTAGTATGAACTTAAATCATGCCAAGTTTCATTTGAATACATTCAGTAGTTTCAGCGCTATCCGCAGCCAAGAAATTTTACCCTACTGCGGAAGGCCACTACGGGGGGCTACTGGGGGTCCCACTGCTGGGCAATGTGGGGGGCCCACTGCGAGGGTAAACTGCCGGGGGCCCCCACTGCTGGTGCCCTCCACTGTGGGGGCCTACTGAGTGGGTCCCACTGCGGGGGGTACTGCGGGGGGCTACTGGGGGTCCCACTGCGAAAATGTGGGGGGCTACTGCCGAGAGCCCCACTACCGACGCCCCACTGCCGGTGGCTTATGGTACCGGGGGGCTACTGGGAGGGTCCGGTTGCGTGAGGGGGCCCACTGCTGGGGTCCCCACTTCTGGGGCCCCCACTGCCTGGGGCCCCACTGCCAGTGCCCCCCATAGTGGGGGGCTATCGCTCTCTACCGCCCTTGCCCCGCGCGCCATCCTGCAACGCGCAAAATTTCACTTCCTCTGTCATAAGGGAATCCTTCTGAATTCCGGGATAAAAAGTATTTTATGCCCTTTCTTGTAATATGAACTTAAATCATGCTAAATTTTATTTGAATACCTTCAGTAGTTTCGAAATTTTACTTTCATCCCCTCTCCCAAGGGAACCCTATTGAAATCCGGGATAAAAAGTATTTTATGTCCTTCTTCATAGTATAAACTCAAGACCTGCCAAGTTTCATTTGAATACATTTAGTAGTTTCGGCGCTACGCGCAGCCAAAAAAATTTACTTTCATCCCCTCTCCCAAGGGAACCCTATTGAAATCTCGGATAAAAAGTATACTAAGTCATACATCATAGTATCATCTCAAATTCTGCCAAGTTTCACTTGAATACATTTAGTAGTTCCGGCGGTATGCGCATCCAACAAATTTAACTTTCATCCCCTCTCCCAAGGGAACCCTATTTAAATCTGAGATAAAAAGTATCCTTTGTCCTACATCATAGTATGGTCTCAAATCCTGCCAAGTTTCATTTGAATACATCCAGTAGTTCCGGCGCTATGCGCAGCCAACAAATTTTACTTTTATCCCCTCTCCCAAGGGAACCATATTGAAATCTGGGATAAAAAGTATCCATGTCCTTCATCATAGTATGAACTCAAATTCTGGCAAATTTTATTTGAATACATTCAGTGGTTTCGGCGCTATGCGCAGTCAACAAAATTTACTTTCATCCCCTCTCCCAAAAGAACCCTATTGAAATCCGGGATAAAAAGTATCCTATGTCCTTCCTCGTAGTATGAACTCAAATCCTGCCAAGTTTCATTTCAATACGCTCATTAGTTTCTGAATTCCGGGATAAAAAGTATTTTATGCCCTTTCTTGTAATATGAACTTAAATCATGCTAAATTTTATTTGAATACCTTCAGTAGTTTCGAAATTTTACTTTCATCCCCTCTCCCAAGGGAACCCTATTGAAATCCGGGATAAAAAGTATTTTATGTCCTTCTTCATAGTATAAACTCAAGACCTGCCAAGTTTCATTTGAATACATTTAGTAGTTTCGGCGCTACGCGCAGCCAAAAAAATTTACTTTCATCCCCTCTCCCAAGGGAACCCTATTAAAATCTGGGATGAAAAGTATCCTATGCCCTTTCTCGTAATATGAACTTAAATCATGCTAAGTTTTATTTGAATACCTTCAGTAGTTTGGAAATTTTACTTTCATCCCCTCTCCCAAGGGAACCCTATTGAAGTCCGGAATAAAAAGTATTTTATGTCCTTTCTCATAGTATGAACTTAAATCATGCCAAGTTTCATTGGAATATATTTAGTAGTGTCGGCGCTACGCGCAGCCAAAAAAATTTACTTTCATCCCCTCTCCCAAGGGAACTCTATTGAAATCTGGGATAAAAAAGTATCCTATGTTCTTCGTCATAGTATGATCTCAAATCCTGCCAAGTTTCGTTTGAATACATTCAGTAGTTCCGTCGCTATGCGCAGCCAACAAATTTTACTTTCTTCCCCTCTCCCAAGGGAACCCTATTGAAATCCGGGATAAAAAGTATCCTATGTCCTTCCTCGTAGTATGAACTCAAATCCTGCCAAGTTTCATTTCAATACGCTCATTAGTTTCGGAGCTATGCGCGGCCAAGATACAGACAGACAGACAGACATGATGGAAAAAAATACATTTTTGGCATCAGGATCGATAATAGAGAGCCCTTAAATTTTTTTTTTCAAAATTTCTTCAATGGGCGGATCGCTAGTAAATATTATTAAATAAATGAATAAACAAATAATGCTGGACAAATCATACACTATCATCTGTAGCATCACGCAATAACACAGCATCATGGGGGGGGGGGGGGGGGGTTGTCCTAGTTACATAAATATGCATAAATTCAATTCAATCGGTTGAGGATAACTGGTTTAAAAATTCAGTTGCAAGATTTATAGCACACATTAAAAACTTTCTATCTCCATCATCAGACCAGCTGGATAGTACCATGACATTTTATGGAAATGACACAGAATTTATATACAATATTTTTGCCACATGTCAGCTCAATCGCTAGAGGATAGCTGGTTGTAAAATCAGTTTCAAGATTTGTCTGACACATTAATAATTACTTCCTGTCAACACTAAACTTCGTACTGTCTCCATCATCAGACCAGCTCGAAGGTACCATAACACTGCATTGTCACCGAACTTAAATAAGTATGCTGAATTTCAGCTCAATTGGTTGAGGATAACTGGTCTGGAGTTTTTAAAGATACACAGGAGGAAACTGCTGCCCTTTCTCTGGTAGGTTCCCTTACTCGTCTCTTACAACATGCACGGGCTGAGCTGGAGGGGGTTGGCTTTTACAGTTGTCTGGTAGAGATCGCTCGTGACCGATAAGACGGCCAATTGTCACATTGTTTTGCCTTATTGTTTGTATTGTTTGTTACTTGTTTTATAAAGTGTGCAATAAAGCTATTTCTATATAACTATCTATCCACGACCGCCTTGTGTGTAAATTTGCACCTGGAGGCAGAAGCGGGGATTCTTCGGTGCTATTCGGACGGCTAGTTGACGTCACCGGGCCACTCGGGTTAGGGTTGTAAGTGTTTAGATACATAGTTATTTTTCTACAAGCTTTTATTTAACATGCCCTGTTAGTCTTGCAACTGAATTAATGGATATGAAAAAGTATTAAAATATTATTGATTTATAGAAAGGTAAAATTATAAAGGCTATTATTAGGCTGTGGGGCCGCGGCATAGTATATCGACCCCTCGAACTCAACCCGTGGATGTCGTAAGAGCCGACTGAGGGAACCTATCAGAGGAAGGGCAGCAGCTTCCTTCTGAGTACTTTTCAACACCAACACTGCGATCACCAATACGCCTGCCAAGCGTGGTGATTATGGCAAATCCCCCCCTACATGGGAGACCATCCACTCGATGGATCGACGACATCGTAGCGGTCGTAGGGAGTCGATGGATGGAGGCGGCTCAGGACCGCTATTTGTGGCGTCGTACGGGGGAGGCCTATGTCCAGTTGTGGACGTGTATGGGCTGATGATGATGATGATGAAAATTATAAAATGTATATTAACTTAACTCGGTTAATTTAAAATAAGGATTACAGGCTTATTGGGAATTCACAGACATTGCGTGAATCGCAGCTTCTGCCCATCATCAGGAACACGTCTATGAAGACGCCAAGTCTTATTTCTTAAACTTGGTATTAGTAATACCTAGTTACCCCACTGCATTCAATAATTTTCATTATAGAGGATTTTCTGAAACTTAACGGCTCTGCCCTGTATGAAAAGGAGTATGGAGTGGGAGATTGCTCTTTAGTAATTCTTTGGGTTCCGGATAAACGTGTAATTTTCATTTTGTGGAAGAGTCAATTTATAACGAACTTTAGAAATAATCTTGCATCTTCATGAACGTGTTCGTGATGATGGGCAGAACCTCCATCTGTATTTTCTTTTATCAAAGGTAAATTGTCAAAATTTATCCTTCTGAGACTTAATTTTATTCAAATTCGGCCCCAGCAGTTTTGAAGACTCTTAACTCAACAGCGTGCGAAACAGCTTACTGCACTCCAAAATACACATAGTTGACGTTGGTCATAAAGCAGGTAGCCTGAAATGGAACTGGGCCGGATACGTCTGCCGAATGTCTAACGACTTGTAGGCAAAGACTACTACAGAGTGGAGCCCACCCAATGGTAGGAGGCGTGGTGGAAGGCCAAGGAGGAGAAGGCAAGTCGAGCTAGATGCATATCATCCATCATGGCGTGTGAAAGCGTTTAATCGCGAGAAGTGGAAGGAGAAAGGAGATTATTTGCCGGTGGGATAGTAACGGCTGAAAAAAACTCTCACAACATCATAATCATATCTATCTCTATTAACGTATCTTGTGGAGTTATCTCTGCTAAATACTCTCTGATTATCTAGTAGGTACATCTAAATTGAACCACATATGTCATTACTGTTGCACTGATTATCTATGAAATCTAGATAAACCTTAATGTATTTTTAATAAATCAAGTTCTTTGAATATGTTCTAACGATTGAATTTGTCAGTACATTTAGATGCTTGAACTAGATGATTACATATTTTGTTCAATAATATTTCAAAATGGCATGGTTGCTTTTGTCGATTTTGGTATTATATTGCCATGCTTTGGTCCTGGGTGGTAAATCGGTACGTATCAATTGTAAATAACGTATTAAGACACCAAGAAGAAGAAATCGTTATTAAAATAATGCTAATAATTATGATGATCAGCATCACAGTTACAAGCACTTCCTTCGTTACTTTCCGTATGTCTTCTGTTGAGTGCAAGGTATTGCGCGCCTAATCAATGCCAGTGCGGTACTGCTGTCGAACAGCTTGGTCATCACGGATTATCGTATACTAGGGCTGCCGATTAGATATCTCGCCATGACAGCCTTAATGACATCATCCGGCGGGCCTTTGTCACCGCTAACGTACCAGCTATTCTCATACCGAATGATCTGTTGTGTAACAATGGTAAGATGCCCGATGGTATGATACTAGTCTCATGGGACCTGCAATGGGAAGGCTCTTTGTGTGGACGCTATATGCGTCGACACACTTGCGCCTTCGCATCGGTGAGAGCTGGTTCGGCGGCAGATTTGGCCGAGGATCTCAAGAGACAAATATGCAGGTCTCGACAGAGCCTACACATTTGCTCCCCATGGAGTCGAGATTCCGTAGGGAAACGATGCAATCCGTGTTTTAAAAAAAAAACTGTGCGTCCGTCGAAGCAAGGCGTGCCCCGAGAGCTGGTGAGTATCTGGCGCAGCGCATTAAAATTGCCATACAGAGCGGGACAATGCAGCCAGCGCATCTTGGGAACGCTTCCAACTGGTATTGAATTTGATATGGACCAGTTGAGCTACCTGTAGATTTATTTATTTAGTAATTATTTGTTTCTATTATTTGATTGCAATTTTCTTAGTTAATAAGGGTTAAAATAATTTTTGATCTTCTTAATTATTATCAATAAACTACCGTCTCTCACCCCAAATAAATATATTTTAATCGTCTATAATGAACGCCATAGTAGCAGTAAACCGGGTTCTATTTTAATTCTCTAATTGTGAAATTGTGTGTTTGTGTGTTATTTTATTTGTGTTAATTGGTAATCTAATTCGGTCAAATAATTAGAATATCAGTTGGCCAAAACGAAACACGCATTATGCTTGTTAGAGAATTAAAAAACACTTTTACAATATAATCATAGAAGATATTTTATTGGGAACCATGTTTCTCCAGGGTCCATTCAAAGTGTCCGTCCTTAGCGTTGAAGATTGCAAGAGCCCTACTCTACCAGTCGATCCGGATCCTCCCTCAAAATTCTACGTGGAGCTCTATAACACCACTACGGAGACCAACCTCATGAGAGGAAAAACTGTCGTTTTTAGAGATTTCAAGAATAAACAGGTAAATATGTATACTACAAGAAAAAGATAGTTCTGACCAATACCACAAATATTGGGAACTGAGTTTACATTGAACTCAAGAATGGCTACAGGGGGAAAATATACGCGTTTTACCGTGGCCAGCTCAGTCGGCTGTCTTGAATCCCATTGGCATTTTTTGGTTAGGTTCCAAAGAAGCGTCCTGAAAGATCTTGATGGGGTTTCTATGGAACAACAGCTAAAAACTACTACATTACTATTAGATTTAATGTAAATGCCCGGAAGACTATAATTTAACATGCCAGTAATATTTTTCTTTATGTTTTCCATTATTTTAGAATGTAAATTTGTACCTAGATTCTCAACAAACGATTTTTAAGATTTTTTTAAATGAAATTTATTGATTTTGATACACTAAAACAAATAAATAATAATGTTAATTAAAAATAAATCTAGTATGTTTTTGATGTGTTTATTTTGATCTGACGATATAACTATACATCCCGAGGGAGCAAAGGTCTCCTTGGATATAGCGTGGGTCCAACTGGCTCAGAATCTTGAAGGGATCCAGAAAAGATCATTTCCCAACCGTGGAACTTCTCTTGATTGCAATATGATTTCAGACAAAAGTTAAGAAATACGTGTGGGAGAACAACAAATGGAAAGTAAACTACATAATGAACAGCAGCGGATGTAACCGGGTGTTCTTTCCGGCCATAGCATCAGTGCTACGGCTCAAATACGACCTGCAAACTTGTATGTTTTACAAGGTAATTGAATTTGAATAAAAAAAGAAAATGCTATGATTATGCATATATGTATTTTCATAATATGAAAATATATATATTGTGGTTTCCTTAGCTCGAACAAGAGTTGAAACCCGCATTCAGAAGGAAGATATGTGGTCTTCGTGTAGAGCGAGCCGCGATTGTTGAACCCCCAAAACCCCCTCTCTTTACGGCCATGTTTATATTCTCATTTATTACTTTCTAGTTTATTTATACCGAGTTTTGAGTGAATAATAATTTTACGTACAAACTTTACCACCATTTTTGACACACACAGAGATAATTTTTTCAAAATATTATTAGCTAATATGATATTCGAGAATCTAAACTTTCTACACTTGCGAGCTATAAACTGGAATCACTTCAGCGCTGGTTTTTGCAGACCATATTTTACAGTTTCCATGCAATAAACTGTAGGTTGTGGTATATTATTTTAAAGATAATTTTATTAACTTTCAAACTCTTTCGATATCATAGCGAAAAAAATGTTCATCATATGTCATGGAACGTGAAAACAAAAGACATAAATTTTTGGAACGAAACATCAATTTTTTCAAACTCCTGAATCCCTATAAAAACTGGGAATTTATGCAATTTTGTCATCAGTCCAATATATCACGTCACTCAAAATACTGGAATTACAAGAAAATGGAAACCACACCAATAGAAGCTGCTCAAATCGTCACCCTAATCCAGCAAGGGTTCTCTCAGCGTACTATCGCTCGACAGCTTCATCTGAGCCAGTCCTGTGTCTCCAAAGTATACAAGAGGTTTAGAGAGACTGGAAACTTAGTCCGAAGACCAGGATCTGGACAACAGCGATGCACTTCGGCGAGAGATGACCGATTTATTGTCAGCACTTCTCTCCGAAATCGACATCTAACCGGCGTTGACGTCCAGCAGGAGCTCGGAGAAGTTCGAGGGAGAACTGTCAGCGAGTGGACAGTGAGGCGAAGACTCAAAGAAGCTAACTTGACCCCAAAAAGGCCAGCAACGGGACACAAATTGTCTACAGCCCACCGATAAGCCCGACTTCAGTTTGCTCGTGATCACTTAGATTGGGATATACAGCAATGGAGCCGAGTTTTGTTCGCGGACGAGACTAGGATGTGCCTGCATGGTAGCGACCGTCGACGGAGAGTCTACAGGAGACCGGGAGAGCGATACGCACATTGCTGTATAGCGGAAACAGTGGCATATGGGGGTGGGTCTTGTATGATGTGGGCGGGGATTTCAATTGAAGCTAAAACGGAGCTGGTATTCGTACCCGGTGGAGGTCGGGGAGGAGGACTAACCGCAGAAAGGTATATCAACGACATTCTGCTGGGCCATGTACTCCCTTACGCCGGGTTTATTGGCGAAAATTTCCTGTTAATGCACGACAATGCCCGTTGCCACACCGCTCGTGCGACTAGACCGTACCTGGAAGAAGTCGGGATTCCCACAATAGACTGGCCAGCCGTCAGCCCTGACATGAACCCTATCGAACACCTGTGGGACGAGCTGAAAAGGCGGGTACGAGGAAGATCTCCAGCTCCGGCGTCAATAGAAGACCTAAAAACTGCTCTTATCGAAGAGTGGCAGGAAATTCCACAGGATTCCATCAGGAAACTCATTAGGACAATGAAAAACCGTTTACAAGCAGTCATTAGGGCCTGGGGGGCAATACAAAATATTAAGCGGGAAATAACAAAGATTTTAAATAAAAATATGATATTTTCATATTACTTCTTATTAATTTAAACATCCACTATTGTAATAATTCACTAAATGAAGGTAGGAAACTTAATTAAATTTAAATAATTTTTATACCATTCGAAAGCTAACAAAATTTCTTTTCAAATGGTATACACCAATCTGCAGTTTATTCCATGAAAACTGTAAAATATGGTCTGCTGAAACCAGCGATGAAGTGATTCCAGTTTATAGCTCGCAAGTGTAGTTAGGTACCTACCAAATTTCATCTAAATAAGTTAAGTAGTTACGAAGATACGTGATAACAAACATTCACACAAACACATTTATTTTATTAGAAGGAAGTATTTTGTTTTCATTAAAACTTTTGCCACTATCATGGTTATTCACAACACTAAAGTCATTTATAACGAGATATTTACCATGATCTGAGTTTTGAGTCCTCCAATATTTCGGTACAGTTTCATGGGCCATGATCATGAAACAAATGAAGTCACTGCTAATTAGTTTTACACAGGAATTTCAAGCGAGAAGAGGGTTTCCAATTATTATCGGCAACCTGGAACCCTGTGGTGAGAATGTGCAAAAACCTAAGAAGTGAAGTATCAACCGGGCCGCGTTCAGATACCGTCAGTGTTGTGTGTGATCGAGTAGCGTTCGATGATGAAACCGGTGGTAGTGTTAACGTTCGTAGCAAAAAAAAAAACAAATAATGAGTTTAGATCGGTATGTCTCCAATAAAAACTAAATCGCAGTGACTTCAGTTTTTCCGTGATCATGGCGTCTGAAACTATGCAGCAATCTTGGAGGACTCAAAACTCAAATTATGGTAAATATCCCGTTATAAATGACTTGAGTAGGTATCTTGTTTTCGTTTGACTGTCCTGTTGAATAATTTAATTTCGACTTAAAACTCATTGATTTCAGGGGGTGTATGAGTTTGACAACTACAGCATAAACAGGCTGGCCCACATGTGGATGTCGACGCAGGACTACGGGCACACTATGTGGAAGGTGGAATACTTCACGGAAGGTGGAACCAGGAGTTGCATAGAGTACGAGGTCATGATAGAGCCATTACGCAAAGAAAAACTATGAATGGTCTTAGACATTCATATCTAACCAACCGCCGGATCTTATATTGAATCAGCCGGTTTGAAGAATTGCTAGGCCGCTTACAATACAGCCAATTTTGTCGTCTCGTCGGTTAAAATGAATTAGGTGTTCCCAAACAAGTCAGCGTTAGTTTTGTAAGCGGCCTAGCCATTCTACAAACAGGCTGATTCTACGATCGGCAGTGACATATGACTAAGTTATCATATATTTATATATATACATACCTACCTACGAGCGAAACTTCACTTCACTTCTTCCACTAGTGGACAAAAAATTGAAGTGAAGAGAATATCAATAACACCTTATTTCTTATTTGATAATAATAACTATGTTTATAGTATACAATTTGACTTGTCTAAGTGCTTATTTTGTAAGCCTAAAGAAATAAAGTTATTGATTCTGATTCTGAAAACAATAACCGTCGTACGTTAAAAAAACGGTAATGGCCTTGAGACTTATTTCACGAATAAAACAATGACCAAACTGAAATTACAATTATTTATTTTGATCACCAACAATAAGGATGATGACAGTAACTAAAAACCACCAAAATTATGTAGGTATTTACCGAATTATAGCTGAACCATATATTACAAAACTATATTTTTATTATGCTCAGACCAAGGATTTTATATACTAACAGTAAGTATATAAATTCCTTGGTTCAGACAGAAAGCACCAAATACATCCAAAACAAATATCTGAAGATTGTACGAAGTAAAATCCTTTTTCCCAAAGAGGAAATAGCATCTGCCTTCCTTGTTGACTTAGGGATCCTGAAAATAAGGACAGCGGACGAGCTGTACCAGATAGCCTCTGGTTGCAGTCACTAGCCATGAAGATGACGACATTGAAAAGGTATCTTGAAAGTATAATAGTTTACTCGTAAATCTTTTGTTGATTGAAATAAAAATGTTGTTTTTTAATATTTAAAAAAAGCTGTTATTAAAAACAAGCTTTATATCATCTAGGACAAAAGTGCTTGGGAACTCGACTGGATTAAGCGGTTTCGCTTCGGACATAGGAAGTCCTACTTTCCGTCTCCAACATGAGACTAAATTTTAGAATTTAGAATTATTCACATCTTAGATAGGCACCTTCTTGAAAATAATGATTTCTTAATTACAAATATTTAATTAAATACTAGCATGGACGAAATAAACTGTCCTTCGTCTATGATACCTAGGTAGAATAAATAACCCCATCTAGCGACAAAATTTGATAACATAGGCACACCTAAAAATTCAAAAAACCTTGTCCCAGGTGTCTCACTACGGTTACTGTGTGTTTTTGGGGTCGTTGGATCAGAATCCAAGCTCAGATTGATCCCATCACGTCAGGATTTCGCAATAATCTATTGAAGCAGTCGATATAACCACATGAAAAACATGCGAAAAAGCGTTTGAATCAACTAGAGAATCCAACAGCCCCCTTGTCAGGGAAAGGGATGTTTACCAGTTGACGTATAGTATACCTATGCGCTGATGCCGAATTTATATCAAAACCTACGCCGAGGTCTGTCCGTAGGTACCACTTGCTCCGGCCGCTTTTTCTAAAACTATGGTACCATCAACCTTATTTTTATCGGTGGCGTGTTGCAAAGTGCAAAAGCGACCGCTGAAGGTCGCTATTTAGATAGCTATATTACATAGATCTTCGGTAAGTATCCTAAGAAAATTATAGAATCATTTAGAGAAAATCCAAAACGCGAATGAAGTCGCGACGGAAAGGTTCTTTAAGGTACTCTTTGGGAAAGCTAGTCAGTATCATAACTCGTAATTACTGATACCTACCTAGTTCCTATAATGTTGCCAACGCCCATTTAATATTAGCTACAGTGTAGTGTTGCCAGAGCCCACTCAATACTGGATGTGGCGGAGTTGCCAACACTGCTGTGATTAGTTGGAGTATCTGCTGCACAGTGTAATAAGCTGTAGGGTTGGCAGCACCCAAGGAAATAATGAGGAGTTTGGAAAAGAACCCGGAATTCACATTATTACAATGAAATATTTCGTTATTGTGAAAGTTTGGAATTATCTTTGTTTGGAATTAACTTTTACCACCTACTGACATAAAACTATTTTGCACATTTCTAGGGGGATAAAAAGGTATGTTTTCCCGTAAATCTCCCATGGGAATTTGCTGCATTACCAGGAAAAAAGTAGCCTATGTTACTCTCTATCCTTTCAACTATGTAACTCTTTGCCAAAAATCAAGTCGATTGGTTGCTTAGATAGAGCGTGAAAGAAGGACAAACAAGCAAACACAGTTTCACATTTATAATACAGGGTGGCGCAAAAGTAATGACGTAATGTGAATGTCTATAACTTTTGCAAATGCCATCACAAGTCACTGTGCTTTGACATATTATCTTGTGGAGAGATAGAGAATTGGTTGTCAACAAGCCATGGCACTGATACATCCGAAGTGCCACCGTTTGGATAGACTGAAATTTCGTATAAAGAAGTAAAAGAAACCGCAGAGGAGAGAAGAGTGGAGGAGATCGCATCGTTGTACCGACAAGAGTTAGAAAACAAACAGACTGAAAAGAGGGTGTTATGATTTTAGGTCAGGCACATTAAAATGACGTAAACCCCGCATAAAGCGAACATCGTTGGTCACAATGAAGGAATATAACCCCGTTGGGCATTTTTTTTAATGATTATGGTAAAACTTTTGACCACCATCACACTTGAGAAAGTGAAGATGTGGCCTAAGATGGAGCACGCTTTCCCAAAAGGAACTTATTCACTCGGGATTTGGAGACTCCTTGACTGTACTCTACCGCAAAAACAGACGCAGGAAGTTCGTTCCACTCTTTACCGGTACTTATAATGAAAGTAGAGCGGAAAGTTTTGGTTTGGCACTGTGGTCTGTCAAGCAGGTAATGGTGGTATTTACCAGTGCGTCTGCTTGTCCGGTGGAAGAAGGGGGAGGTCGAGGCATAACCCAACGACAATCTCCATTTTTTCGCGAATAATCCGCGCAGTCGGTTCAATTCTATGGTAAATATGGGTGTATATTTTTGGAAAATGCCATATTGATAATTGTTCATCATCATATCAGCCCATACACGTTCACTGCTGGACATAGGCCTCCCCCATACGACGCCACAAATAGCGGTCCAGAGCCGCCTCCATCCATCGACTCCCTGCGACCGCTACGATGTCGTCGGTCAATCGAGTGGATAGTCTCCCATGTAGGGGGGGTTATGCCATAATCACCACGCTTGGCATGCGGATTGGTGATCGCAGTGTTGGTGTTGAAAAATACACAGAAGGAAGCTGCTGCCCTTAGTCGCTCTTACGACATCCACGGGTTGAGTTGGAGGTGTCGATATTCGCGGTCCGTGGCGCCGCGGCGTACGAATTGATAATTGTTGTTACCTTAGTTTGTGACAGCCCTACATTCTTTGTTCTACTTTGGGCGCGAATAATCCAACTAGAATGACTAGGTATTGCTGAAAATTGGTGTTATCGGCCTCTACTACCTATCTACTCTCTACAGATATAATGTAGAAGAACTATGGGTAAGATACTTCCAATGAAAAATAGAAACCTGAACCCTGAAGTAAAAATTAATATATTTTTTTAACAAATAACTTAAACGGACTTGGAGTCCCTCATTATTTATTTATTTTTATTAACGAAAAAATTACAATCAAAAATAATAGAAAATTAGAACTAGTATTTACAATTGAAACAATTGAGCTAACTGCAGACTCTTGCAAGCAATCTACAGGTAGCTCAAGTGGTCGATATCATACCAGTCAGCGTCCCCAAGATGATGGCTGCATTGCCCCGCTGGTGTATGAAAATTCAGCGGGAATTAAAGGACTTCAAGTCTCTTATTTTTGCACTGTTTTTAAGTTTCTAGTGGTTTCTTTTTCACCTTTTCCACTAGTGGACAAAAAATTGAAGCGAAGAGAATATCAATAACACCTTATTTCTTATTTGATAATAATAACTATGTTTATAGTATAAAATTTGACTTGTCTAAGTGCTTATTTTGTAAGCCTAAAGATATAAAGTTATTGATTCTGATTCTGGACAAATACTAATCTTTTGAGAATAACATATATATGGGACCCCTCGGAATCATTATTTAAACATTAGCGATAGAGTTTTCAACACGGTCGATAATTAACAGAAAATACGATGAACTTAGATAAAAAAAACATAATCCAGCCGCACATAAAACCTCCTCGTTTTTCGAAGACGGTTTAAAAACATTTATTGCCTGAGATGATTGATTTCTTAAACTAAATTATACATAAACGTATTGTTTTAGTTAAAAGTTATCAGTTTTACGTTGAAATTCTGTGTAAGTTAATGTTAACCTTTCGCCTACCGAACGGAAATGTAAATAGACTTATTGAGTTTGAATTACTTAGGCACCTATTAACATGAAGTCAATACATAGGTACTCGTAGCTTACCTGAGTCGATGTTGGATGGTTACTTTATCAACCGACTTCAAAAGGAGGAGGTTCTCAATTTGATTGTATGTTTTTTCTTGGATGTATGTATGTATGTTACGCGAGCATTCCGCCAATAATGGACCGGTTTTGAAGATTCTTTCACTATTGTATAGAAAAATATGGCGTGTTTAAAAAAAACGGTAAACCGACTTCAAATTTAAGAATAACCTTACCCTTCCCTTCCTTTAACACTTATTTTAAGTTTTGCGCGATAAATACTAATTACAAAAAAATATTGTTTATTGTACACCACGAAGAAAACATTAAAAATAGACTAATCCCCTGGAAATAAAATTTTTATGAGACCCTTTCTCTATACAATAGTGAAAGAATTTTCAAAATCGGTTTACAATTGGCGGAGATATAGCGTAAAATACATTAAAAAAAATAACATACAGACGAATTGAAAACCTCCTCCTTTTGAAGTCGGTTAATGATCCCGAAGTGGGTCGTCTCATAAAAATTGTATTTCCAGGGTATTAGTATTTATCTAGCAAAATTTAAAAACGGTGTACAAGTAAGGGATTCGAACTCGATTATTAGGTTTTGGAAAACAATCAAATTATCACAATGACTAATAATATAGTGGAACTGTTTGTTATATAGTAACAAACAGTTTCCATGGCAATGGGTGTAAATAAGAGGTAGGTTCAGGAATTTGAAGTCGGCTTATCGTTTTTTAAAACACGCCTAATCCTACTAATATTATAAATGTGAAAGTTCGTATGGATGGATGTATAGATGTATGATGAATGGATATTTGTTACTATTTCACGCAAAAACTACTGAACCGATTAGGCTGTAATTTGGTATGGGTATAGTTTGGGACCTGGAATAACATATAGGCTATTTTTTATCCCGATATACATAACGCGGGCTAAGGCGCAGGCAGCAGCTAGTTATTTATATAGACGATAGACCTTCGTTTGACCACAATATCTGAAGGAACGTGACGATGTGGCCGACGGTGTATCACAAAGGTCTAGAAGACACCTATTCACTATAGTCATGAAGAGACCCAGGTTGTAACTGGCCGGGAAAACTATCTGTTGATCATACAAATATTTCTGCCGAAGCTTCGGTCTTCCCCCTTCCCGGGAATCGAAACCGAAGGTTTTGCTAATTGACTGGCAAAATGGATGTGACTAGGTTATAGATGCTTGCATACGAATTTTTAGTGCATCAGTGTACATGGGGTGTGTGCGCATAGATAGTTCGATAATCCTTTATTTTATAGCCCTACAAAACATTAATTAGGTACATTATTGAACTTATCCTATAAGAAATTGGTGGCCTTATCGCTTAAAGCGATTTCTTCCTGATAACCAAGTAAACGTTATTTACTTGCTACACACTTACTACATAACCTAACGATATAACCTACGATCTAACGTAACCTAACCTAAAATATGCTGAACAATCCATAGAGAATAAAACCTAACTACCTATTACCTAGAACCTAAGTCCTTATAAAGATATAACGAACTTTTTGGTTGTTCACTTAATTCAAAATGGCGTACACCGCCCCCTATAGCTAACTGGTAACATTTCACCGTTGATGGAACGTGTTTATATTAACATTAGCGAATAATACGAGTTATTTAACGGTATTCACAATGAGTTATTTTAATGGTTATAATACATACCTAAATTTAATTGTAGGCAGTGGTAAATGAGAGTTAACGTTACGGAAGTCTTTTATTTCAATGGTTTTTGATGAATGATGATTAAATAATTTGAGTTAATTTCAGTGTTATAGAATGATAATGGTTTTTGAAAATGGTTTTTTATAATTTACTTATAAATTGGTAATCATGTTTGTAGTAAATAAATGAAAAAATTTAAAATGAGAACTTTGATTATGTTTTGTGATTTTAGGGAATGTTATGCTTAGAGGGCTAATGCAATGGGTTCAATGACTGTAAATTTTAAAATTTTTCAAAAGAACTAGCACGTAAGTTTGTACTAGAAGAAAGTTGAAATTTGAAGTGTTTTCAGTTGCGGTGATTTTGTGGTTCTTTTTCACTGTAATGGAGGTGTTTTTGAGTCCAATTTGTTCAATATACATATGTATAATGTATATGTCTTTAATTGATTGTATGCCCTGTAAGGTCGGTCGGCTGTCGGAGTTGGACGCTCGAGTGAAAGTTGATTGAGGGCTTCATTAATTTTGTACCATAGACAAAAAAATATGCTGTTTATTTTTAACGTGGCAGATGGCTGGTCACATATGTATCTTATCTTATACCTTTAAACGTGCAATTCTTGTATATATATATAATCTGAATCTCGGAAACGGCTCCAACAATTTTCATGAAATTTAGTATACTGGGGTTTTCGGGGGTGATAAATCGATCTAGCTAGGATTCATTTTTACAAAATGTCGTTTTATTCGTGTTTTCGATAATCAGCTTTATCGATAGGGTACTCCCATAGATAAGATTTCGACGTTACAAAGCCTTCATCTATCATGTATGACATCTTTTTTAAATTTACTGCATATACTCGGATATGACGTCACAATGGGGGAGGAAAGTTGTCAGCTAAGATAGATGAACCCATAGAAAAGGCCATAGACATAAAGTCCATTTTTTTTGTTCGTATATAACCAGTCGTAACATAAACTGAAAAATATGACTCTTCCTGACATCTTTTGGCGACTAATAATACTATTTTTTTTTTATTGGGAGCAACTAATCTTATTTTTCTTATTAATCTAATTTCATCAGTATGTAATTCGTATTTAAATATAATTTCTAAAAAACACAATATACCAAAAGAAAAATACCGAGCAAAGCTCGGTCATCCAGATACTATACATATATATATAAGACGCAGCTAGAATCATGTCTATTTCTGGCCATGAAAATCTTTGAAATCATTGAACCGAGGACACATTTGTAGCGGGTGCAGTTTGTATCTACATTTGTTGGGTCGCTAAATGTGGCGCATAATGTGGTGGCGCACCGTACCAACGTAGATGCGTTCTAAAGGAGCTCAACATCAAAATCAGACTCTCCAGCATAAGTCTTCACAGAGTCCTCGAGTTCTTCAGACACTTTGATAGGAAAGACGGAAACAAGCTGGAAAGGGTCGTGTTCACCGGCAAGGTTGACGGAAAACGATCCCGACGACGAAGCCCTATGTGCTGGTGTGCAAAATAATAAATAATACGTTGGTTTAAATACTTTACCTGCTCAGTGCCTGTCAGTCATAAGGATTTTTATTTAATAGGATATAAAATAAGTGACTTAAATATTATAAATCTCAATCGATGTTTTCAAAGGTTTTATGTCGATTTCTTGAAAACTACTTTTCGGGGTTAACGGTCTTCTAGTTAACAGACGGCAGCACGGAAAAGTCAACATAACAAATATGTTGTGAGTAAACTGACCTAACCCCCTCATCGAGTTTTACGCAAGTATCAGAAGTTTACGAGGTACAAAAAAGACACTGCAGCTTGTTTGTCGTTGACCGAGATTCGAGATCGATTCGAGTTTCCTTACGCATTACCAGATTATTGTGAAAGGTAAGCCGGGTGAATGGACTACTCTAAGCTCACGTCGGATATAGACCATCATTATGAAATGAACCCTGACGTACGCTTACTTAGTAGTTTACTTACCTATAGAGTTAAGATGCAATAGACATGACGCGACGTTCGGCGGCGGCGAAAGGTCATAGTACTTACAGAAATTGGCACAAAGAAACAGCAAAAAAAAAAATTGCGTTAGGCAGATTTATGGGAGCAGCATAAATCTTAGGTCTGTTATTTTTTATTTACTTATTTAAAAGACATCATAACAGGTTTTTTTTAACCTTAAGGCGATGGTATTTGACCATTGATCCGTTACTGGAACAATACGTATAGTGAGAATGATGACGAACTTTATTGGAGGAGGCCTTTGTCGAGCGTGGAAAAATTTCAGTACCATTACTCGTATTGGGAACCTCCTTCTTTTTAGGGTTCCATACCCAAAGGGTGACTACGAGACTCAACAAATACTAAAAATTCAATAAATTTAACTATTAAAAAGGCCAACGACCATACCACGTTGAACACCGCTCAACGAAGTTAAGCAGCGTTGGGCGCGGTCAGTGCTTGGATAGATGACCGCATCATGTTGAGATTTTGCCTTATTTCAAATATCTATAAAAAATATTAAATATATTAATATAAAAAATTGGTTTCCTCCTGTTTCTATTGCGAAGCTTTGAAGGTACAGAACCCCTGGTATGCGAGTAAAGTAAACTCGTCCTTAGCCAGATTTTTTGAAGTTTTTTCCTAAATCTCGATATTACCGTCCCGTTTTTAACACCCCCACTGTGATCAACAATCCACCTGCCAAGCATGGTGATAATGGCAAAAAAACAACACTTTGTTTGGGGGAGGCATGTTCAAAAGTGGGTGTATGTGCTGCTGAGAAGGAGGAGTCCCTGCCGTGTCTAAACTTTCTAAACCCCGCTTTAATATTTGCGAAATAAGCAGGGTCTTATTGAATCACTGGAGTAAAGCTTATCAAACCGTGTCAACCGCCACAACGCTGTTTGCTAAACCTAACCTTTGGGGTGAGCAAACGCATAACTTTACTAAGTTGTTTGTACTTCTGTGGTATTGTTGGATTGATATATAATAAAGATGCGCGACTGCGAATTATCTGTCTAGTCGAATGATGAACAACTACTAATTTCCTTATTCGACTTGAATATTAGTAATATACTAATCTTCAAAGTCGAATGAAACTACTAATTAGTAATTACTAATGTCTCTACGAATGGATCATCCGTCGACCGATGGTTTTGAGTGATGAATGAATTATTCGTCGCTCCTGCGGGGATTGAAGCGAAATCGACTCAGGCAGTCGAACGAATGACTCGCGATTACTAACCAAATTAGTTGCTAATTTGCTCTAGTCATTTGAATCGTTTGAATGACTTTTCAAGTCGAATAATTCGAATGAAATCATTCACAGTCGCGCATTTTTAATGTATAGATAGTTTATTTTGGACTGGCTTTTGCTTGTGGCTTTGCATGCAGTCTTTCTCGGTAGAAGTAGCTAACGAAACGACCTATTCGATCTTCTCAATAGGATACAATCTACCTCCTTGGTAAATCAGTCGTGTAGATCTTTTTAGCTGTTTATTTATTTTAACAATATTCAGGATATGAGGGCTTTTCATACCGACCTTTAAAAAAAGTGGTTGCCATAGACTAAGATAGATAAGAATAAGAAAATCTTTATAGCTACGATACAGGCTAGTTTGTTACAGTTCCTAGTACTAGTAACACCATTACTATAATAAATATAATAGCGCTGTATGAAACTCAAGTGTCAAAATCATAAGCATTTTAATGCATTTTAAAATTATTTCGTTGTTTATTTTATGACACTTGACATTGACACTTGTCTTTTGTACAGCGCCATCTAGTGTCAAAATAAAAAGGGTGATATTTTTTTTCAATATTGCTTTGAAACTGCTATCCTGCTATTTTATTGATTTGGTAAATAAATAGGTGCTTATGGCTGATGGCATTACAAATTTCCACAAATAGGTACTGACTGAAATAATACAAAACAAAGTTTTAGTTTATGACGTCTTTGGACTATAGGTATTTAAGATAATGTACTTATAACAGACTAGCTGCTGCCCGCGCCTTTGCCCGCGTTGTATCGAGATAAAAAATAGCATAAATGTTATTTCAGGTCCCAAACTATACCCATACCAAATTTCAGCCTAATCGGTTCGGCGTTTGCGTGAAAGAGTAACAAACATCCATACATCCATCCATACAAACTTTGACATTTATAATATTAATAGGATAGTAGGATAAAATGAATACTTTTGTTAACTAACTTAAGACACGGAAAGGGAAGAAGTTTTAACAATTTATTTATTTCTCATAATTATTTTTAATTAAGCGGGGGAGTTATAATAAAATCTAATTTAACATCCTTGGAAAGAACTTTAAAACATCATGTTATGCCATGAATAGATATCAGATAGAAAGAAAGACAGACAGACAGACGGTCAATATCGCATGCTAGCATCTATAACAGCATCATTTCCATCACGCAATGACGTATCATCATATCAGCCACTGCTGGACATAGGCCTCCCCAATACGACATCTGTCATCATGACGTATATGAGATTCTATTGTTTTGAATGTATTATTTTTTATCTTTTCCGCTGTTATGGAAACAGGCCTATGTCATTTACTCAAGCTAGCTAATTTAAATGAATAAGTAAGAATCTAATTGAATTCCTTCCAGTTACTGTAAAATGAAAACAACAGAAGACGCAAAATGGACGTTTCTTCGCTACTAGCTTCCCCGATAACTCGATTTAACCGAAAAACGCTTTCGCAGCTAGGTCACTTTTAAGTACTTACCTATCTCTTTTTAACCGACTGTGCAAGTAGGAGTTATTACTTCCGATACTGGAAAAGTAGCTTATTATTAAAAGTCATCAGCTCGTATACGTCCAGTACGTGTTCTTATTGGGTATTTTCTACGTTCAGTAAAAAATATCTATGTAATTTGTTGTATTAAGTATATCAGTCATCTAGTATCCATAACACAAGTTCTGATTAGCTTGGGGCTAGATGATGCTGTGCGGATTGTCCAACGTTATTTATTTATTCATTTTTATTTTACTGCTGAACATCGGCCTCCCCCAACATCACTACCAATATCTCTGTCATTCGGGAAATATCGTCGTCCCATCGGGTAGGTCTTCCCACACTCTGTTTCGCATTATCTCGCGGTCACCATTTGAAACCGTTATATGACCTGCCTTCCGCCACTACAGCCTGCTTTGCTCAATTAGTTGTACAGTCAGCGTCAAATTGATATGAGCGTCTAGAGTAGTCAAAACGATCTGAAAAACATAAAACATATTATAAAGTCAGTAGGACTTCGCGATTGGACTATGGACAAAAAACGATTCAAGATTAGGTTTTTTACAAATAAATATCATTTCATTCCCTTTTTCCTGACCGCGCTTTGCATGCGGATTGGCGATCGCAGTAAGGGTATTAAAAATACACAGAAGAAAGCTACTGGTAGGGTCCCTTTATAGTGGGAGAATCCTCTTGGATACCATTCTTTTCTAAGAGGCGAAATAACGGTTATGCCCGACTCCAACCAGCTAAACCCACCACTGCATTTTCCTTTCTGCACCTATTTGCCGGTCCTACGGATACACTTGCGAATTCTTCCGCGGGCCCGACCGACGGTGCTGGCCTACGAAAGCTCCGACGATGGAGTTCCTCTTTGAGAGGCGCGTGGAAAACACCGCACGCGTCTCCTCCAGGTCCTGAGTCCCGACAAAGTCCAACCCCCTGGTTGCCGTCTGCTGGTAGATTCCCTGAGTCAACTCTTACGACATCCACGGGCTGAGTGAGAGTGGTCGTTTTATAAGCCGAGACCGACAATTATTTATTTAAAGTAATGAATGTGAAAATGAATGGCGCGGCGGGAGAAGGTCTACCTGCGACCCAGGCGGTTGCGGGCTCGATTCCCGCCTAGGGAGAAATGTTTGTACGATTTGAAAATATTTGATTCAGGTGTTGTGTTGTGGGTCATTTCTATGTATAATAAATATCTATCTATGAATTGTATTATGTATCAGTCATCTAGTACCCATAACAAAAGCTCTGCGTAGCCTAGTGCTAAATGATGCTGTGTTAATTGTCCAGAAATATTTATTTATTTTAGGCGAGGCTCTCCGGGTTTTCAAAAAATTATCTGAGCGCCTGGTCGAAGCGACGACGCGTGATCCGAGAGCTGGTGAGTATCTGGCGCACGCATTAGCATGGTCATACAGCGGGGCAATGCAGCCAGCGCAGCGTCTTGATTGATATGAACCAGTTGAGGTACCTGTAGATTTTTTGTAATAGTCTGCAGTTAGCTCAATTAGCTCAATTGTAAATACTAGTTCTAATTTGTTTATATTATTTGACTGTTATTTTCTTTGTCAATAAAGGTGTTCTAATTTGGTTCTATTATTTGATTGCAATTTTCTGGTGTATTATTTCAGTGATGTTTTATTTCGACCCACAGTTTCTCACCACGAATATAAAATTGTTATTTCGACCCAACACTTTGTCAATAAAGTTTATTTTATGTTTTTTTATGTAATGACTGGACTAGCTGTTTTTTACCCGTTGAAAGTCCGCCAGCTCACTTGAGATAATTAATTTGTTGCTGATAAAATAAACCGCGAAGTTTAAATAATGGATTAGCAGATTGTTTTATCGGTATTTAGTATACTTTTCATTTACTGCGACTGTTTTTTGAGTTCGCTTAGGATTTACAATTTATGGTTTCTCAAAATAGGAATTAGGTATACAACATATTTATGTTGTATGCCTAATGTTGACAGCGACAGAAACTGACGTCTATTTTTACCCGACTATCAATGGAGGAGGGTTATGAGTTTGTCTTTCTATGTATGTATGTTTGTATGTAGCCAATTTTTATAATACCACGTAGTGCTGAAACTACTAGTCCGATTTCAACAAATGAGGTAATTGATTCGTATTGTGGGACTAACTGGTTAGTAGGTATATAGTTAAAAACTAAAACCAGACTACGTAAAAAATCGTTCACCCATTATCCTTACAATTTTCTTTTGATACTTAGGTAGCCGGAGGCCAGCAGATATGTACCTGGGATATGAAAAACAGCCTCCGACTACCTAAGTATCAAAAGAAATTGATAAGTATAATCGGTGAACGATTGTTTAAGACTTTTTACGTAGTCGGTTTTTAGTTTTTAACCATATTTTTTATTCTCCAAAATAGGCAATGCGTTTATCATTTATGCAAATCTGTATCCTAATTAACTGTTCGTTTATGTTATCTCTTGTGGTATTTATGGCAAAACCCCCTGCATGATGGATAAAAACAGAAGAGATGATTATTACGAGTAAAACCCTGAGCCAGCACCTAGTCTAAGTACTTACCTAAGTAACATATAAACACATTTACCAACATGCCATTAAAACTTGCCACAACCCCTGCTGCTTTCAAGTGAATAATAAATTTATGTTCTTCATAAAACCACTCTCATTTCGCGTTGTTCACGAAACGTTATATTCTGCGTGGTTTACAAAATGAAACAACAACAAATGTACCAGTACCTAGGCATATTGAATGAAGGTTTTACGCAGGTAACAATAACCTCTTACTCAATGCTAAAAAAAGCGAATGCATTAAATTCATGTTACCATATGTAAGAGAATTCCCAACTAAGATAATGCTAAAGGATGAGATTGTTCACTTTGTAGACTCTACTGTTTTTTTAGGGTATTGATTCCACTCTTCAATGGAAACCGCAAATTGATGCTCTCGCAGGCAGACTTAGTTCAGCAGCCAAGTGAACGATAGAAATACAAGAAACAAGAATAAATTACAAATCCCAGCAATCTATATAGATTACGAAAGGTAGGGAAATCATTTATGGGCAATTGCGTGCGCTTCTATAAAAAGCTACCATCTGAAGCAATTGAACTCTTATTTTGTTTAATCTACTGTTTAAATTTACGAATAGAAAATTTAAACAGTACATTAAACAAAATCTTATCAGGAAGGCCTTTTACTCCATAGATGATTACATCAATGATGTTAATGCTTGGCCAGATGACGCTCCGTTCCACACTGTCAGTAGTAAGTAAGAAATTTAATGTTCTTTTTAGCTTTATAGAAATATTGCCATGTATCTAAATTTAGATAGGCAAAATAATCATGTATTATACACATAAGTGATATATAAATGTGCTAGTGGTAGTTCTTTTTCACTTCTTCCACAAGTGGACAAAAAATTTAAGTGAAGAGAATATTAATAACAAAGGTGTTATTAATATTCTCTTCACTTAAATTTTATCAAATAAGAAATAAGGATTTCTTATTTGATAATAATAACTACGAGTATGTTTATAAAAGTAGTATATACTTGTCTAAGTGCTTATTTTGTAAGCCTAAAGAAATAAAGTTATTGATTCTGATTCTGGTAACTAAAGTCAATCTCCGTTCCTCGTGGAATCCTGTGCTTAAATGTGATCGTCACAGGCTGACGCGAGTTAATGATTTTGTGATTTTCATTTTATTCTTCCTTTTTCCAAGAATAGAATTAACAGAAATGTAATTTGGTCGTGAACCAAATTACATCGTTAATCGTGAACTATTTTCTATAAACCTAGGTATCATAAAATCACCAACGATTTAATTTTATTTTTTGGAACATTTGAGAAAATGTTGATTTTTAGCCCAAAATCTCTTATTTTCTCAAATGCTCCAAAACTACCAATGAGCCGAAGTTCGTTTTTTCATAAGTAAATAGAATATGGTTTACAATTTGCGCCAACTTACTTTTCCGGTAGATTTATTCCTTGAAGAAAGTAAAATATATTAAAAACAACAAAAAAACATATTGTTAGAAACTAAAACCCTACTACATAAAAGTCTTAAATAAGCCTTCACCTATTCCTATCATTTCCTAGTCCTTATCATATTCTTTTGATATTTAGGTAGTCGGAGGCCTTTCTTACTAATTGCACCGTAGGTATATGGGGTGGGTGCCTCCGACTACCTAAGTATCAAGAGAAATGATAAGGACAAGAATATCGTGTGATCCGACTGTACTGCAGTCGGACACGGTCAGTGTTGTGTGCCGTAATGTAAACTTTGACATTCCTGATTCTGCAGACGAATTGAGGGTAGGCGTGGATACTGCCAACAATAATTCTCGGCGGTAACTCCGAGTACATCCAGTAGCCCCGTGACCACGATCGCTGTAACGCGATGGAAACTCAGGGGAAAATATAACAAAAGGTATGCGATAAATACTCGATAAATAATCTTTAATAAACTAGCGTCTTTATCCGTTTGCTGCCAAAAGTAAGAAACGATCTACAAAACTAAGTTCAACTTAATCGAGTTTAAATTCGTAACACCTATTGTGTGATATAATATGACAGCTCTTGAATCGGTTTAGAGCTTGAACCGGATTAACATTATGTCGGTAAAATGTACTGAACTCGTCTAAAGACCTAAACTGATTTATATTATACAACACTAGCTGTTCCCCTTGGTTTTACCCGCGTTAAATTCAAAATTCATATTTCTTGGGGACAAAATGGTATTTTTTCCAGTTCAGTAGTTTTTAGTGAATAAAAATACGAATATTCCCTTAAATCTTCTTACCAGGACAGAAAGTGCCCTATGTTACTCTCCATCTTTTCAACTAACTCTATGCCAAAAATCAATTTTATTTCATATTTTTTTATTTCAAGTCGAGTGGTTGCTTAGTTAGGGGCGTGAAGGAAGGACAAACAAACACACTTTCGCATTTATAGTAATAGTATTAACATAGTCATGTACAATCAAGGAATAGAAACAATTTAGAACTAGTATTTACAAGTGAAACAGTTGAGTTAACTGCAGACTGTTGCAAAAAAATCTAAGGTAGTTTAACCGACCGAATGACCATTTCAATACCAGTTAGAAGTAGGTATCCCCAAGACGCTGGCTGCATTGCTCCGCTGTATGGCAATGCTGATGCGCTGCGCTAGACACTCACCAGCTCTCGGGTACGATTACAGCCCTGATAGCGATCACAAAATATTTTTGCGTTCCAAATTAGATATCACGATATTGACTTTTTGACTGATTGTAATCTTGGTGTGCTAAAATCGATATCATCGCGCTCACACGCGTTCCGAATTACTGTGAGCGAAACAACGAACGTACCATTTGACGTCTGTCAGACATCAATATATCCAAATTGAACTTTTGACAGGGGCGCTCACAGTTATTTCGGTTTGTAGCATGGTCAGTGATATCGCAAAATGGCGCATGTAATGACGTCATCTATGACATCACACGCGACAACTTTGTCGAGCTCACGATAATACGGAACGCGTGTAAGCGCGATGATATTGATTTTAGCGTAATTCGGAATGCACCCTTAGATTATATACTTACACCCTTATTCATAATGGTCTACTAACTTAAAACAGCTGCTAAGTGGTATTATTTCTCACTCTGACTTATGTCAATAGAAGAAGATAGACTGAGAATTAGCAATGCTCTAAGTTAGCAGACTATTATGAATAAGGGGGGTAAATAACAACAATAGTTATCTGCCAAGCAACGCCTTCTATCACATAAAAGAGAAATAGTAGAGCAATTCTTTAACTGTGTAAACTATGTAAAGCATATACTGATGGCATGGGTCAGTCATAGGGTAAACAGCTGATTAAAATACAGTGGGGAAGGAAGAAATCCTGGGAAATGTAGAATGGCCTAGCTTGGGCAGTTTCGGAAATACCAATTTTAAGAGTTCAGGTATAACGTTGTTTTGGTTATATTTAGTGGAATACAAATACATTTTTTTTTTCGAAAGAAATAGTGAATAGGTTTGATAAAATCATAAAAAAATATTAATTGCAGAATTGTATCTGTTGAAGGACATAGGCAAAAATAGGGACAACGGGCGGGCGGTTATTATAAATTTGACGTTTAATTAATTAAAGGCAAAATTTAATACCCTACCTACTTATAAAAAGGTGGTACCTAATGGCTAATCGAAATTGTTTCAGGTTTACAAGCATTATTCTATTTTTATCGTCCTAGCTGCTTCCCGCGTCTTCGCCCGCGTTTTATCGGGATAAAAAATACAGCCTTTATGTTATTCTAGGTCCCAAACTATACCCACACCTACCTTTAGATTTTGCGTGCAAGAGAGACAAACATCTATACATCAATTCTTCTTACAAACTTTGACATTTCTAATATTAGAAAGCGTCAGCCTGAATTCAGCTAGCACATAACGGTTTTATTTTTAACAAAATTGCATTTTTGGCATTGTATTAATCATAAATAATAGATTAGTAGGTAAATCTACTGTAGTAATATGGAAGTTTGAAATAAATACAGTGACTGCAACGTAAAAGTAAACAAGTGCGTACGGAATATACAGCATGGTAGTTTTAAAATATGTTATACTATACTATATATGTATATATAATATACTATAGGATTTAAAAATATAATTATTATATTTGTTCATGGTGTTCTGAGTATTTTCTATGTATAGTAAAAAATATCTATGTATGTATGTATTGTAGAAAGTATGTATTCCATCTAGTACCCATAACACAAGCTCTGCTAGATGATGCTGTGTGCATTGTCCAACATTTGTTATTTATTTAAAATAAGCAAAAGGCAGCGTATTTAATCAGTGGTGAAGTGACCATGGTGACAACTTTTGTCCTGCGGCGGATATCGAATCAGCATCTCTCGCTCGCCGCATCGTATCAGTTGAACCTTCCCGTTGCGTCGCAGACGTCACATCGTCATGTTAGTTTGGAATATAAAGGTAGGTACATAGAATTATAAGGCTCAGAATAGCAGTTCACACAAACGAGGTACGTCCAAGAAAATTCGCCGGCGAATTTTGAAAGTCAAACCGTTAGTACAATACATCAAATGGCGCGGAAAGCAGCTTTCACATAGAAATATTACAATGGTGTATTGTGCGGTATAAGGGTGTTCAAACGCTACTGATAAGAAAAATAACACTAGTAAAGTTTCATTTCACTGGTAAGTACAAATATTAAATTTGTAATTTTGCATTAAACAGTCATAAATAAATTGAAAATTTTTGTCCACCATTTTCGTGTAAATGTTGCTATGCTCGCGGAAAAAAATACCCCGATTTTGCTACTTAGTTTATGAAATTTATAGAGAAATAAATCCACACTGGATATGCACATACTTGTTGGGGTTAAACTTTCGTCCGAATTATACATACATAGTGCTTTATTTACATCTACAAGGGAAAATCGTCGTTTAAGAATCTTCAAAATCACTCAACGATATTCTGAGAATATTCAAATTATAAACTCAAATTGAAAATTGGTATCAATAAATACTATGACTTAATCTGTGGCCGCAAGAGCGCTTTTTTCTAATTGATTCTTTTTTAATTTTGTTTAATGAAATTAATTAGGAACATTAGAATTATCATACACCTGTTAGTTAAGACAAGAAAATTACCCAACTTTTTAGGGAAAATACCATTCACTGGCAACATTTAATCATAACATTGTGTGAGTGACATCACTGTATTTACGTGCTGTCAAAACACACATAGATCGGTTTTTGGCTACACAAATTGACAAATTGTTGAATGACACTATCCCTCTGCTGAGATAGCAGCGAGTTTTTACTCTATGGGTATATTACAAAAACCGCACTCGCACTTCACTTGTTAATAAGTATTTACAACTCTATATACCTCAATAAGATTAAATCTGTTAAACTTTATTCCGATTGGATCTATTTATATAAAAAAATGTCGTCGCCTGATAAAATATCTGGGCAGATCATTATATGCCTGGGTCAAAGAAGGCAGGAAAGGGCTGTAAACGTTTGACGTCTGACGCTGTAAACATTTGATGCTGTAAACGCTTGACGTCTGACGACTGACGTCCTTATCTAGATTTAACAACGTAGAAATTATCTATGGTCCCACAATATGACGGTTGGATACGATAACTCCACTAAAGTCGGTGACTTGATCAAACATGTTAATTCGTTAGACTTTTCGTTGCTATTAATTACTTTTATATTTGACTGATGATTTTCAGGCTAGTGTAGCTAATGGACAAAACATTTGCATCCGCTACGGAGATGCTAGATTTGGGAGACCAGATCTGCTGGTCTGACATGGATAAATGAAATAAATGCATATGTATACTCTAAATCTCAATGTACGATCGCAATCCACAAAATATATTTTTGTGAGTGACTAACCTGGGGGCCTACTCGGAAAAGGAAAAACGAAGTTTCTTTTACGTTTTCGTGCAAAACCAACTCTTATGTCGCTTGCATAAGATTAGCGTTTGCACGAAAAATAATCAGAAACTTCGATTTCGTTTTTACGAGTATGGGCCTTGGACTGCGCCTGCACTGAGGATTTCCACCGGTGATTGGTTGAGCTGGTGATGACGGATGATAATAGGCGATTACTGAAGCACTGCACAGGGGATACACTAAAGAGATGTGATAGATCTCGCGAGATAGGATTACTTAAATTCTTGATTTTCGTTGAAGTGCGAGGCGTACGCGATTCCTTTGTCTGACCGTTTATGAAATTGATATAAAAGAAGAAAAGAAAAGAAAATATATTTATTATATATAAATAAATGAATACGACTCAACCCGTGGATGTCGTAAAAGCCGACTAAGGGAACCTACCAGAGGAAGGGCAGCAGCTTCCTTCTGAGTATTTTTAAACACCAACACTGCGATCACCAATCCGCCTGCCAAGCGTGGTGATTATGGCAAATCCCTCCTACATGGGAGACCATCCACTCGATGGACCGACGACATCGTAGCGGTCGCAGGGAGTCGATGGATGGAGGCGGCTCAGGACCGCTATTTGTGGCGTCGTACGGGGGAGGCCTATGTCCAGCAGTGGACGTGTATGGGCTGATGATGATGATGATGATGATGAAATGAATACGACTCTTGCTGAGATACTGATATAAGGATGAGATACAGAGATTAGCGTGATTTTACCTAGCCTTTCAGTATGAATAATGACAAAAATTCAAGAATGTTTCAGGCATTTTATAATCTGTCCAGTTCTACTATTGGGCGACGACATAAACAATCTATGTATTTACAAGTCTGCAATCTTCTTCAGTTTCATTATATTTATTGGATTAGAAACTTCGTAGAACTTTGTTTTCTGTACCCCAAATTCAGACAATCACTGTTTTACTGAATTTACGTGTCAGAATTTTAACTGACAAGCAGATATACAAAATGAAATCACATTATTTTTAGATACTAGCTGGTGCCCGCGGTTTCGTACTGTTTTACATAATCAAAAGTAGTAGTACTATTATATTCCTCATGATTCTGGTTATCGTAACACCCTTACCCTTTGTATTTGTGCTGCAGAAGAGGGCTGTTCGTGCTATCTATAACATGGGTCCTAGAGAATCCCTGCGTGATAAATTCAAAGAAATAAATATAATGACAGTAGGTACCATGTCAATATATTTATGAAAACTTATTGTACACTCATAGAAATATCGATCGATTCTCCAAAAATTGCGACATACATAATGTAAATACTAGAAATAAGAACAAACTCGCTTTGCCCAAAACTAGGCTGCACGAGATTAGTGTATCTTTTAAAGGGCAAATGTATACGCTTCTACAACAAAACTCCGAGTGAGTTGCAAAAATTATCAATAAATAAATTCAAACAAACTATCAAACATATCCTTTTAAAAAGGCTTATTACAAAATATCAGATTGTCTTGAGGATAAAAAAGCATGGGACGACTTTTGCTCCAACTCGAAAACTAACCTAACCTAACAAGGTAAAGGTTTCTTGTTCGCTTCTTTACTTTACCTTAAAAAGATTGAAGAGAACAAAAAATCAAAGTGATCACTTTATTTCCCTGTTTTACTTATGTAATTTTAATTTTGTGACGTGTCCAAGAGTCCTATAATGTCTAAAGGAAATAAAGCACTTTGATATTTGTCGAAAGTTTGTCTGGGAGAAATCGCTGTCAGCGATAAGGCCGCCTTTTGTACTGTATTTATTTAAATTTTAGATATAAGAGTTTTATGTGTAATTTTAATCGGTGACATATAAATCTCCTTTGTGCTTATTATTGTTTATGATCTTGGCATCTGTGAATCTGTCACACAAATGTCTGCAATATATTATACTAATTTCTTTAGTTAAATAAAGCCAAGTTTCTATTGGTATTTCGCTATTAATTATGTATCAATAGGTAGGTACAATAAAGTGATCATTCATTCATTCTTTTGCTACCCTAAAATTTTGTAGAAAAGATGAGAAAACCTTCCGGGTACTTCCCGTAGACCTAGTCAATGGGAAGTACCTGGAAGGTTTTCAGTCCATGGTGAGAATCAAATAAAATTTTTTAAATGAATAAACTAAAAATTCACGGTTTATTTATTACTAGCTGTTCCCTACGCTTTTACCCGCGTAAAATTCGAACCAACTTTATGCTATTAAGTCAATTGGTTGCTTAGTTAGGGCGTGAAGGAAGGACAAACAAACAAACACACTTTCGCATTAATAATATTAGTTAGGAATCAGGATAAGACCTTAATTCTTGCCAAATTTTATGATTCTAGGTCACCTTATAGTTACCCTATAGGTTGGGTGCATGTCATTCCGTTGGAACTTTAAAAAAAATAGCCATAAACTTTTGATTGCGTTGACTTTAAAGTTTTATTTATATCATGGTTCCAAGAGGTTTCAGACCTGGGTATCTGATGTTAATTTCAACTTTATTAGCTCCTTTCTCACTTCTTTTCCACTTATTCACTTCTTCCACTAGTTGACAAAAAATTGAATTGAAGAGAATATCAATAACACCTTATATCATATTTGATAATAATAACTATGTTTATAATATAAAATTTAACTTGTTTAAGTGCATACTTTGTAAGCCTATAGAAATAAAGTTATTGATTCTGATTCTGATTCTCCACGCGTTCCTGAGAAAAGAGGGTTGACAGACGGCCAGACCCACAGACAACAAAGTTATCCTATAAGGGTTCCTTTTTCTTTTTAGGTACGGAACCTTAAAAATAAAAAAATATATAATTCTACTCATTGTTCCAGAGCGCGTAAAACAAAATTTAAATTATAATTAATTTAAAATAAACTCAACCTATTTACAGAAAACTAATACAAAGCCGCTATAACTAATTGAATTTCCAAACTTGATTAAACTGCGTACACCCTGTGTATTCAATTTTTTTTATTGTTTATTTTATATACGAGCGCGACGAGTGGCCACAGTCACACTAGTGCGCGCCGGTGTCCAAGCACGTTGTTTCATGTAAAAAGGATTTTTTTTTTTCAAAAAAGGTGAGTGCTTTTATATTATTTGTCTGGCAACCTTTCTAGTTAGGTATGCTTCGTGGAACGTACATTTCGTATACTTGAAATATATTTTTTTCTGGAAGATTATCTTTTTCCTAAAAATATAGGTTATTAATTTTAAATTATTGACAGAGATTTCTGTTAAATAAAAATATCACTGCAAACTATAATTTCTTTACGATATCATGACAATATTTTTTTTTTTTTGAAATCTGCAAAACAGACACACAGGTTTGTGATAGAAAGATAGGTACCTAACTATTCTATTCATCATCATCATATCAGCCCATACACACGTCCACGGCTGGACATAGGCCTTCTCCCATACGACGCCACAAATAGCGGTCCTGATCCTCCTCCATCCATCGACTCCCTGCGACCGCTACGATGTCGTCGGACCATCGAGTGGATGGTCTTACGGGTTGGGTTGGAGGGGTCGATATTCGTACGCTGCGGCCCCACGGCTAATTACTATTCTATTATGTAATAGTAGTTGTACCATTTCACTCGCAAATAGTTTAAATTATTGCTAAGAGGACGATTAAAGCGAAAAAGATCCGATACAGACACGTCACTGTGTCGCTGCAAAAATTGGCGATGCTTGCTTTACAGTGTTTACAAAATATACCTACTCGCAATTAACACTGCTGGGATCTTCTGCGTCTCCTACCACATCTTGCGGTCACCTAATAATGCAACCAGCGTCTTGGGGATACTTCTGACCTATATGGATCAGTTGAGTTACCTGTAGATTGTTTGCAAAAGTACCTCAATTGTTTTTATTGCAGTTATAATTTGTGTGATTGTAATTTTCTTAACTTATTTTGACCTTATGTAAAATAAAAAAACGATCTAAACGCACGTGATTTTAATATTTTCTTGCTTCACAAAAATCTAGACAATATTACGTGTGAAAAATGTTACATTGTTTATGTTTTACCATAAATACCTCTGTGCTTAATTAGTTTACTATTATTTTTTAATTAGTTTGTTATTTTTACGTTTGGAAGCTAAGTACTTAAACAGAAACAAAAAAACTTGTGTGAAAAACGCACTTGCTCTAACAATGAGATGTTCCCCAGTAACTACTTACGGTTAAGATTCTAAGGCTAGTGATGTTTTATTTAGAGGTAATTTTTATGTTCTATCAGATACAGGTAGTCCATAATATCAGATGTTAATTTTTATAATCGATTCCGTCCATTTTGTTTGTTTTAGCCTTAGAATAGGAATTTCGAAAAGTTTTACGCTTAAGAAAATTACAAACAAATAATAGAAACAAATTTGAACTAGTATTATTGAGCTAACTATAGACTGTTTCAAACAATCTATAGGTAGCTTTCTTTAATAGTAAAATTTTTACAAAATATTTGTACCCGAAATTGCTATTTCCCGTGACTACGTAAACTTTATTGCGGAATGAAAAGTAGCCTGGTATTCCGAAAGTCTAGAATCTAAACTAGAGCAAAATTTCAGTTTATCAGTCATCTAGCAGGTACTGTGAGGATTGTCCAGCATTAATTATTTATAACTAGCTGACCCGACAGACGTTGTCCTGTCATTCGAGTCAAACAACTGACAGTTATTTCAAACCTGTTTAGCAAAGAGTATTTAACGCTGGGGCTAAGGTTATATAAAAAAGTTAAAGGTAAAGGTAGTCGTTCTTCACACCAAAACTATTGAATGGATAATCTATAAGAAAATTAACCCCTATTTCTCCTGGAACGGCTATAACTTGAGAACGGCTTTACCGATTTTATTCATCTTTTTTTATGTTTTCTAATACTTCGTTGAAGGTCTAAAATTTTCTAAGTTTATTTAAGTAATGTAAGAACATTAAAGAAACTTAGAAAATTTTAGAAAAATTTACGACTACATTTATTACAAACTTTTTTAATGTAATCTTAGCCCCAGCGTTATAGTATACCTACCTACTCTTTGCTTTCGTTGAAATAACTGTTAGTTGTTCGACTTGAATGGCTTCGACCAGACGCTGAATTTCTAAGAGATAAATTGAAATTTTATCATTGAATAGCAAACGGTCGTAAATGGACAAAAGCAGCAACCAACAAAGTTTTTCACACATGATGGATTCCGTTGAGTTAATTTTCCCTACAATAAAGTCCTTAATCCTAATCCAGAGTACCACTGTAACGGTGTTTACCGTTACTTGATATTGAACTTACCTGTCCCTGATTAAAATTCAAAGGTATTTTATCGAAGCTGTATAATTAAAACGAAAATAATACGGTGACCCGAGGGTCAGTATTTACATACGCTTTGTCCGTTCTAATTATACACAGGACGTCTGTTCTATAGAAAATGTATATTATGTATAATATTGATGGGTCTATGTGTTTCAATGTGTAAAATGAGGAAATGGACAGAAAGATAAAAAAATATTATGGATGATCAAATGGATGATGAAGAACTATGGATGATCAAAGAATATTATGGTCTCTTTGGTAGAAGGTAAAAAGTTAATGAGGAATAAGAAAGGAAATAATATTACTATGTGAGATATTACACAAAGCGCACCTATAATAACTTCATATATGTACATATTGTGTACAATCTCTTATATAAAAAAATTCCACGTCACACTGTTAGTTACCGTACTCCTCCGAAACGGCTTTACCGATTTTTACCAAATTTTATATGCGTATTCAGTAGGTCTGAGAATAGGCTACTATCTATTTTCCATACCCCTAAGTGATAAGGGTTGAAGGCAAAACAACGTTTGGCGGGTCAGCTAGTATTCATATACAAACGGAGAAAAACAAAAGAGTGATGCGCTTTTGTTTTTTTACCAGTGTTAAAATACCTATACAATAGAGAACAAATTTTGATATGATTTGCTTGTCTACGCTGCCCCACTACCTTACAAACTGAGTACAACTGATCTTCAAGACGAGAGTAAATAGGTGTCTTCTAGAACTTCGTGACATACCGTCGGCCACATCGTCGCTTACTATCAGGTGACATTGTGGTCAAACGAAATTCTTCGTTCGTTAAAGATAACTAAAAAAATTAAGACTAAGAAATATTATTTTACTCAAAGATTAGTAGTTCCGTTTTTTATATTAATTTTTGAAGGAAAACCAGAGGCATATATTTAACTGACTTACAAATTGATAAATAACAGAAGCATATTTAAGATTTTCACGGATACATAATAGAAGCCTATCCTACTTATCATCATCATCATCATATCAGTCCATACACATCCACTGCTGGACATAGGCCTCCCCCATACGATGCCACAAATAGCGGTCCTGAGCCGCCTTCATCTTCAGCCTGCCAAGCGTGGTGATTATGGCAAATCCCCCCCTACATGGGAGACCATCCACTCGATGGACCGACGACATCGTAGCGGTCCTACTTATAAGTACATATATATGTAATTATATAAGATATTATATTATAAATGTCAAAGTTTGTAAAGATGGATATAAGGATATTTGTTAGATACTATTTCATGCAAAATCTACTGAACCGATTAGGCTGAAATTCGGTATGGATATAGCGGGCAGCAGCTAGTAGTATAATAAAAAAGAACATGAACATAATATGACTAGCATACATGCATCATCATCATCATCATCATCAGCCCATACACGTCCACTGCTGGACATAGGCCTCCCCCGTACGACGCCACAAATAGCGATCTCGAGCCGCCTCCATCCATCGACTCTCTGCGACCGCTACGATGTCGACAGTCCATCGAGTGGATGGTCTCCCATGTAGGGGGGGATTTGCCATAATCACCACGCTTGGCAGGCGGATTGGTGATCGCAGTGTTGGTGTTTAAAAATACTCAGACGGAAGCTGCTGCCCTTCCTTTGGTAGGTTCCCTTAGTCGGTTCTTACGACATCCATGGGTTGAGTTGGAGGGGTCGATATTCGTACGCCGCGGCCCCACGGCAATACATGCATCATCTGATATATAATAATTAGCAATTTTTGAGTTAAATTATTATATTTTAGACTAATCACCATCTGCATTATCATCATTGGCATTTCTAGCTTATATAGCACCGATGTAACAGAGTACTTACAAAGTTACAAAAGTTTCACTGAATTATGAGCATGACAAATTTTACACAAGAATTGCGTTCAAGTTCAATACCAGTAAATTAATTACAAAGGAAAATGGACGCTGTATAAATAAATGAATAATAAATACAAATGAAGCTTGATTTTCTGCGTTTTCCAGAGGTCAGATTAATGTTTAATCCTGTTAAAAGCCATTGTTTAATGGAATTAAACATGTCAGCGAACCTGTTAATAATTGAAATTGAAATTTAGAAGCGAAATTACGTCAATTATCAACTTCCCTGTATATTTATTTTTGGAACGATAAGTTTAGATTTAACAAAGCGTGGAAAATATATTTTAAATTGCAAAGTTAAAGTTTGCATAATAATTTCTTGCATTTTGGGTATATTGACGTATTTGAGTGTGAACCTAGACCTTTGACTATTTATAAATAGGATAGGCACTACACGGTATCACCGGACACTGAAAATAATGATATTTTTCAGTCGATGCTTTATATGTATAAATCTATGGATGTATATTGTTTTTAACAAGCCATCATGCTCCGAGAACAAATAAAAAAAGTTTCATTCGTAACCTTTCAAAATCAAGGTAATAACATATTATTAACCGAATTTGAAAAAAGGAAGAGGTTCTATGTTGGGCTTTATGTATGTTCGTTAATTTCTCGGGAAGATACGGACCGATTTAGAAAATTATTTCGCTATTGTTTGTACCTATATATAATGATCCTGAAGTAGTCTCATTAAAATTTTATTGCGGAGGGATTAGTATGTATCCCGCAAAATATAAAAACACTGTAAAATTAAGGGATTCGAAGTAATTTTTAGTAATTTTTTTAAACAATAAAAATACCTTTTATGTGTCATTCGGTTAACCATTTCGTAGCAAACGTTTCTAATCATCAATGTGAAAACCTAGGATTAAGTCTCTCTTAAAATCGTACCCCCTTATTCATAACTAGTTTATGCCCGCGGCTTCGCATGTGTTTTTTATGGAAACGTTTAAAGGTGATTTTTATCCCATGGGATATGATTTATGGGATAAAAAGTAGCATATGTTTGATTCTCGGCTTAGAATTACCTGTATGCAAACTTTCAGCTCGATCCGTTCAGTACTTTTGGCGTGAAGAGGTAACATCCATCCATACATCCACACTTTCGCATTTTTAATACTAACTGCTGCCCGCGCCTTCCCCCGCGTTTTATAGGGATAAGAAATAGCCTATATGTTATTTCAGGTCCCAAACTATACCCATACCAAAATTCAGCCCAATCAGTTCAGTAGTTTTTGCGTGAAAGAGGAAAAAATATCCATACATCCATCCTCACAAAGACATTTATAATATTAGTAGGAAGTAGTATTAATGTGAAAGGTACTCTGAGGTTTCAAAAAATTCTTTAGTACGCTAAAAACAAAAGAATATCGCGCCTGATTTTAAAATTTACGTTACAGTACCTACGTAACTTCCTTTTTTCCCACAGATGGCGCCAATACCAGTAACAGAGGACAGGTTGACATCAGGACACCGGCTGTCGCATCCCCCGCCAGGAGACGAGGTTCTGTTGACAGGCGTCTCAGGGTACTTCCCTGACTCCGACTCTGTCATACATCTGCAAGAAAACCTTTTTAACAAGGTAAGAATTGATCCTCATTTAAAAAAAACTTTTTAATACAAGCTTTTATATCATCTAGGAAATTGTCTAGGACCAAAGTGCTTGGGAAGACAAATCCAACGAACACACACACTGACGTGGTTGAGTCGTTTCGTTTAGGAGTTCCTATGGCCACCTTCAATCATCAACCAGCTCGATGGTACCATGACATTGCATTGTCACCGAACTTACATAAGTATGCCTTTCAGCTCAATCAGTTGAGGATAACTGGTCTAAAATTGAGTTGCAAGACCCGTAAAAACATAATGTAATTCTTGTTATTCTTTATTGTACACAGTAACACAATACATCAACTTATCTAATAAGATAATTATGTACATAGGCGAGCTTAACCCTGAAAAAGAGTTTTCTTCCAGCAAACCACAGAGATATAGAAGAGGCGATGAAACTGGTAGATGAAGTGTACAAAATCTTAAAATCTAACAAGAGATATGCTAAATAAATAAACTTAAATGTACATTTCAAGTTAAATAGAAGCTATTAAAAAAGAATGACAGAAATATAATATTTCGTGAAATAGATTTTGCCAAATCTCTCAAAAACATTCTAAAACTCAAATAATTCGAAAACTATAATTTTTGTTTCATATTTTGTTAGATAATATTAGTCATGACCTGACTGTTTCCATCTCTTCTCGTTTCTAACTAAACTAGCAAAGCAAATCACGACGCATCACAAATCTCTCAAAAATATTCGAAAACTAAAATAATTCGAAGACTATAATTTTTGTTTCATATTTTGTTAGATAATATTAGTCATCACCTGACTGTTTCAATCTCTTCTCGTTTCTAACTAAACTAAAAAAGTAAATCACGACGCATCACAAATCTCTCAAAAACATTCGAAAACTAAAATAATTCGAAGACTATAATTTTTGTTTCATATTTCATTAGATAAGATTAGTAACCACCTGGCAGCTTCCCTTTCATCTCGTTTCCAACTAAACTAACAAATCAAATCACGAAGCATCACAAAATCCTAATTGAACAGGAAAGAAAATTCCAGAATTATATTTTCTTATGAAAATAGAGAAATAATAATGGAACATTCCCAATGCTTCGGTCCAAATTCCCTTTGCTCACCGCCAATCAGACGTGTAAACAACAGTGGCTTATTTCATTACGTTCTCTTATGGGTAGGGTAAAGTCCGGATAGACCCCCCATGGATTGTTCCCGTTGACCATCACCGAGATATGCAGAGCACTGCCACTGGACACAGGGATTTTTTTAAAACGTGCCTTTGTCTTCTAGTGGTGGACAGTGGTACGTATTTAGAGTTCCGTACCCAAAGGGTGAAAATGTGATCCTATTACTAAGCGTCCGCTGTCTGTCTGTCCGTCTGTCCGTCCATCCTTTAGTGGGCTGTATCTCATGGACCCTAAAAGGAAGACAGTTGAAGTGTTGACAGTGTGTGTATAGCTATTGCCGCTATAATCACAAAAAATTCAATTAATTTAATAATTAAGGAGTCCAACGTTCATACCAAGTTGAGTACTGATCACCGAAGTTAAGCAACGTCGGGCACGGTCAGTGATTGGATGGGTGACAACATGAAGTTGTCACCTAGTTAGCTCATTTCTTTTTCAGATTTTTCTTAGAAAACCGTTTTTGGTTCCTTTTGCGAAATAATTATGTACGAAGGTACAGAACCCTCCGTGGGCGAGTCGACTCGTACTTGGCTGGTTTTATTATATGAAGTCCCTCCCCCTGCCAAAAAACACAACTTCTGAAAATTACAATCAAGTTTTGGTAGACTGAATCTGTAGCCAAGAAAATAATCTAACTAAATATTAAGCCCATCAATTATTATTTATTGTGATTATCAGAAATAAGGTTTTTGGCAGTAGGCACGTATCACCGTCTGGGGCGACTATTCCTACTTTACCCTACTATTGTGTGAGGAAAACATTCAGTCACATAACTAGAAGGTATGATAAACGGGTATTTTTTAATACCTTATTTAAAAAAAAAAAAATATTTTGTCGCTACGAGAAAATTTATTATTAACGGAATAACAATATTCTGAGTACCCGTTCGAAGTCGGGGCGGGCAGCTTGTTTGTTAATGAATAAATGAGTACATTGTTGAGATACTGGCAACACTCATATCCCAAGACGACCGTGTCCCGCTATTCATCTCTTAAACGCTTTATGTCGTCGTCACTGACGTAGAACAATCAATTTGGGGTAATGGTAATAAACAAATCTGCAAATTAGAATTTATACGAAACACATTTACACGCGACTGTTACACAAATCAACAAATACGGTTGATCCAAATTCGATAAATTTGCTTATTCCACCGAATTCGGCTAGGAAAACATTGAGTTCAGTTTTGTTTTTATAAAGTCAAATCTTAATTTTATCATATTATTCTATTTTTAAATATGTTCCTACGAATACCAATGAGGGCTTTACAATGCAATCTTAAAAGCTCTGCACAAAAGTCAAGAGTAAATGTCAATTGTCATAAAATAAATAACGAAACGGGTGCCATTTTACACATTTTTGCCACTGAGTTTCATACAGCGCCATCTATTTTAGTATAAGGCAACCACTTTTTTTCAAAGTTCGCATTGAAAACCCCTCATTGGATTAAAACCTAAAAGATGGCATATCTAAGTATTTATGCAGCCTTCTCAACTTGCCGTTCCATCAATTTTCTTTATTTTTCTTGACTAGAAAATGTGTCTTCTATTCAAAATAATGATACCTTCTACGGTTGAGAATGTGTATCTATATCCTACTAATATTGTAAAATGTCAAAGTTTGCAAGAATACTGGATGTTTGTTCCCCTTTCACGCAAAAACTACCTACTGAACTGATAAGGCTCAAATTTCAGCCTAATCGGTTCGGTAGTTTTTGCGTGAAAGAGTAATAAATATCCATACATCCATCCATACAAACTTTCACATTTATAATATGAGTAGGAGTAGGACTAGTGAGTACGATAGGATTTTCTTTGCCTAGAAGATGACGTTTTAAACTGTTATATTTTATTAAAAAGAAAGATACCTCCTTGGTTGTGAACGTGTAGATTTACAAATAATATATAAAACCTTTTTTCTCCTATTCGCAGGTAGACCTCATCTCCGCAGACTCCCGACGCTGGAAGCTAGCGCACCCCGAGATCCCTCAGAGAACTGGCAAGATCAACAATGTTAACAAGTTCGATGCGTCCTTCTTCGGGGTGCATTACAAGCAAGCGCATACCATGGATCCTATGTGCAGGATACTGCTGGAGAAGGCGTATGAAGCTATTATTGATGCTGGTAAGTTATTTCCGCGGTTAGGTTTGAATCATTGATAAAAAAATATCTTATGTCAAAAAAAGGTTCACAAAAGCTTAATATTTACTTATATTCTAAAGGTTTATTCTCCCCCTACATGGGAGACCATCCACTCGATGGACCGACGACATCGTAGCGGTCGCAGGGAGTCGATGGATGGAGGCGGCTCAGGACCGCTGTTTGTGACGTCATGCGGGGGAGGCTTATGTCCAGCAGTGGATGTGTATGGGCTGATGATGATCATGAAAGGCTATACTCGTGCCTGAACTAGGTTAAACCTGTATCTCGGGCGAAAAGTGCTAACAACGTAACTAATAAACAATATACACATACGTACATAAAATAAAAAGACAACATTCTTTTTAAATAGAACATAAGTAAGCTTACTACATTAAACTAGTTTACATGGGTCCTAAGTGTGTCAATATACACTGCTGAAAATAATTTGGAATAAACAAATACATATATTTGCCACTATATGTATTTGTTGTACCATTAATGGAATGGTGCAGAAGACGTAACTGGTTAGTTTCTAATTGTATTTTCCACCATTATTCGCATTCGCACCGCTAAGGTTTGAACTCGATTCGATCAACAAAATCTGCCTTACATCATTCAAAGATGACGGATCAAAATGAAATTAAACAACAAATTCGAGCGACCGGATTCTATCGAACTTGTAGGTGGACAGAATCCGGACAGTCCTTTCCTAGAACTTACAAACATATTTGTTTCGAAACATAAAATTATGGCGGTCCTTCAAAGATGATGGATCAAAATGGAATTAAACAACAAATTCGAGCGACCGGATTCCGTCGACCTTGTAGGTGGACAGAATCCGGACAGTCCTTTCCTAGAACTTACAAACATATTTGTTTCTAAACATAAAATTATGGCGGTCCCTTTCCTACACACAAAAACAACATCAGCAGGAATTTTGCCAACGAGAAGTTTTCAACTAAACCAACTAAATTTCCTACAGGTAGAAAGGTCCCTCAATATTTAACCCGCAATTAACCTTACCGAACGTAAGTAGGTTAGATAGGAATAAATTAGATCTAGTATTAACAATTGTAACAGTTGAGATAACTGCAGACTGTTGCAAACAATCTAAAGGTAGCTCAACTGATTCATATCAAAACCAATGGGAAGTGGCTTATAGACGCTGATGCAGTACCTTACTGTATATAAGCAGGTATTGGACTAAAGGTAAAATATCGAAATAAGTAGCCATGCGCAATCAGAACGGGGCTAAGGCTTCCTATGACCAAACTTGTTTGAAATATTTTTATCTAATAATTATTATCGGACACAGTTCCAACTAAAGATTTTTATTTTTCAAAAAACTATTCTCTTTACCTTTTAACTAAGTACATCGAAAAAGTAGAGTTACTATTTCAGAAAAAGCAATTTTTGGCTTTATTTACAGTGAGCTGGCAGCCCCATACGAATTATAATGGTCCCAGAAATAAACGAACGAACAATACCTACATAGAAAAATATCTCGCCTAAGGCAAGATTAGTCGCCCGAATAACGGATACTTTTGGTTTCCCCTGTTCCTAATCGGGGACATAATACTGAGGTACTTTTACTAGGGCTCGGTTAGACTGTTTTATAATTAATACAAAGGAGTCTATTTTTTTTGTCTAGATTGAAAGGAGGAAATTTTTTTAACGGAATTAATTGCATATATATTTTCTTTTTGTGCATAAAATAAATATGGTACCTACTTAGTTTACGACGCGTGTATTATTATATATTAAATAAATCATGTTGGACAATCCACACAGCATACAAGCTAAGCAGAGCTTGTGTTATGTGTGCTAGATGAGTGATTTAACTAATACAATACATACATTGATAAATATTTTATTATACAGAAAATACCCAGAACACCCGGAACAAATATTTGCAGATCGTATTAACATTTGTCCCAAGGCAGGAGTCGAACTCGCAACCTCTTGCGTCGCAGGGAGACCTTCGCCCGCCACCCCACATCGGTCGTCGTCATAATAATTGGTTATTGTAAATCGTATGAACCTAATTTATTATTAACAATAGCTAATTAGGATACCCCTAAGTTGCCATGATAATTACGAAACTAGATTCAAGTTGATTTAAAAGATTTTGTTACAAACAATAGGCCTTCTATAACCATTATTTACATAATTACCTACCTACAACACTAGATGTAAAAACATAACCGACCTACTAATTAGCACAGCTCACATAAAATAATACTTAAGTATTTGCCAACTAAAGGCTATGAAGTTTTATCTCATTGTATTGGGTCTCTAAAAATCATTCAACAAGCATTCAACATACTTCACCTCAGTTTGTACCTAACCTTTTCAATCAATCTGCAAAGAAGCAGTTCAAAGTTTTCATAACCTCCTTGAGGTTGTTGAATAAACCATCCTCTTTGGCTTAATTTAAACGAAGAAATGTATTCATTCTGCCTAGATATGAAACCTCCTTACAGTGTGACCATAACCTTTTTATTGTAAGTATTCCAATCAATACTACCTCCCTTTCTTTGCCATAATGAGAGCAATTTATCTGGCACCGAAAGTCAGGAGCACTCCGATAAATTAAATTCCTCGAGGCGTATGTATTGGGATGTTTCTGAATTATTTTACTGTGAAAAGGTGGTATAGATATGAAAAGCTTATAAGCCTCCTTTAGAACTTTTACGATAAATAAGACCGAACTGGCAGAACAGAACTCTAAAATTCCATTAAAAAATAAAATTGTTAAATCAAGATGGCGCTAACTAACCCAAATAACTTATTGTGATGTTTCTTTGTTCTTTTTTTATAAATTATTTTTTAAAACCTTAATGTAGTACCTGGCAATCTGGTGGTAGTACGTTCGTACCTAGTATATCGCATCGTCTCGAGGTAAAGTCAATTTATGTAATACCACGCTGCTGTCGAAAGATTCATCTCCATTTTGTGTTGTATAGCGATAATTCAAAAAGCAATTTAGATTTTATGAAAGACTGGCTTTTGCCGGTAGCTTTGCTCACGTGGTTATTAGATAAAACGTACCCTATAGCAGATTCCAGCATTAATGTATAGCTATACTATATTAGTGAATAGAACATTGAAATTAGGCCAATATTCGTGCAGAGATTAGTTTTACCGAAGTATCATTATCATTATATATCATTACCGAAGTATAGTATCATAATCTGTGCTTTTACATCCCATTGGCAATCCGGTACGCATTATTTGTTACTACGTAGGTAACCTTTTTTTTATTTATTCCTTACAAACATACAGGCTCTATTAAGTTTTGCACCATAAAAACTAAAGAAGTTTGTCGTGGTACTCACCTAGTTTAGTGAAATTCACGACTGCACAATTTTCTTGCCACTTTCGAAAAATCCGCCGTGCTTGGTCAGTACAAGTAGGTACCTACCTACCTACGTTCCACGTTCCTTCCCCTTATGGCAATGTGTCTAAATTCATAAACACGCGCGGGCTTTTTGTAAATGCAACTTATAATTTGGCTCAAGCAAAACCAACGATAAATTAAAAATAATCTGCTTACAAGTATCTTCCCTCCAAAATAATGTAACTCCTTTGTAACTGTCGAGCATTTAATTAACTTGGAGATTGCAGTATTCTCTGCTATGACCATTCAAATCCGAAAGAGCTTTTTAGTGAAAATATTTTGCATGTAGGCAGTACTTCATCGTCAATAATGGTGCACACGTGTGAGGCGTAGATTTAATGAGAGAGTCTTGTTGAGTCATGTAGTTAAATTAGATTTTTAAATTTTCAGCTAAGCTTTTTCATGTAATACTAGCGACCCGCCCCGGCTTCGCACGGATGCAAATTATACATATAAACTAGCCTCTTGAATCACTCTATCTATTAAAACCGCATTCAAATCCGTTGCGTAGTTTTAAAGATCCAAGCATTTATAGGGACAGACAGACAGACAGCGGAAAGCGACTTTGTTTTATATTATGTAGTGTATTTAGAAGTAGTGAGGGAGATCATCCATCCACTCGGATGGACCGACGACATCGTAGCGGTCGCAGGGAGTCGATGGATGGAGGCGGCTCAGGACCGCTATTTCTGGCGTCGTACGGGGGAGGCCTATGTCCAGCAGTGGACGTGTATAGGCTGATGATGATGATGATGATGAGGGAGATCTTTTCTCAGCGTGTGGCCCACGTTCGACGACCTCTGTGGCGCTGAGGTTGCGGGTTCGATTCCCGCCTTGGGACAAATGTTTGTACGATCTGCAAATATTTGTTCCGAGTGTTCTATGTTTTTTCTATATAGAATAAAAAAAATTACATACATATAATAACGTATCGTGTTACATATAATATCAGTCTGGTCATAACACAAGCTCTGCTTAGCTTGGGGCTAGATGATGATGTGTGGATTGTCCAACATTATTTATTTATTTACGTATGTGTGTTGTAATTTGGGTTTATAAACTAGCTGTTTCTCCTGGCTTCTCTTCCGTAGCATATGGATACCATATAGATTATAGATATTGTACTTTCTGTATATACATATAATTATTTTTATATACATATATTACTGTTCGTTAGTCTCGCTAAAACCTTAAAACGGCTTGACCGATTTGAATATGATTTTTGTTTTGTTTGATCTATTACAGGCGATTAAAAAGAAATTGTAAAAAAAAATTTGGTGATAAATAAGTAATTCACGAGGTCATCTAGTAAAATCAATAAATGAAATAAATAATTAAACAATGCTGGGTTATGCTGTGTGGATTACACAGCACATCTAGCCCCAAAGTAAGCAGGAGAATTTCCGATATCGAACTGGAGGAGTTCCATATATAGTAAACAGAACAATATTTGTCTCGGGTGTTCTGTGTAATCCAGCATATCAGTAATCTTATGTAGTATAATAATAATACCTATGTAATGTATTAAAATTTACCGTATTTCACCCCCCCAAAGTCTCCGACATCGGTGAACAGACAAATTGTATAGTATAGTATCGTAGCGGTCGCAGGGAGTCGACGGATGGAGGCAGCTAGGGACCGCTATTTGTGGCGTCGTATAGGGACGGCCTATGTCCAGCAGTGGACGTGTATGGGCTGATATAGTATTAAGTATATCAGTCATCTACTCGTAGTACCCATAACACAAGCTCTGCTTAGCTTAGGGCTAGATGATGCCGTGTCGGTTGTCCAGCATTATTAATTTATCTATAGTAAAATTATAAAGAGGAAAGACTTCATTGTTTGTTTGCATTGAATAGGCTCTGAAACTACTGAACCGATTTGAAAAATTCTTTTACTGTTGGGAAGCTACACTATCCCCGGGTGAAATAACTATATCATATTTTCAAAAAATATTATGAATCAGAATCGATAACTTTATTTCTGTAGGCTTACAAAATAAGCACTTAGACAAGTCAAATTGTATAATATAAACATAGTTATTATTATCAAATAAGAAATAAGGTGTTATTGATATTCTCTTTTCTTCAATTTTTTGTCCACTAGTGGAAGAACTGAAAAAGAAACCACTAGCACATTTGAATATCACTTATGTGTCTAATACATGTTTATTTTGCCTATCTAAATCTAAATTTAATGCGATTTAGATACATGTCAATATTTCTATAAAGCTAAACAGAACATTGAATTTCTTACATACTACTGACAGTGCGGAACGGAGCGACATCTGGCCAAGCATTAACATCAGTGATGTAATCATCTATGGAGTTAAAGGCCTTCCTGATAAAATTTTGTTTAATGTACTGTTTAAATTTACGAATAGGGAGTTCAGTTGCTTCAGATGGTAGCTTATTATAGAAGCGCACGCAATTGCCCATAAATGATTTCCCTACCTTTCGTAATCTATATACTGGGATGTGTAATTTGTTCTTGTTTCTTGTATTTCTATTGTGAACATCACACTTTTTCAAAAATCTATCTCTATTTTTGTGCGTATACATAAGATTTTCATAGATGTACTGCGATATTACTGTCAAAATATTTATGTCTTTAAATAATTCCCTCAAAGAGTCGCGTGGCTTTAATTTGTAAATTGCGCGTCCTGCTCTTTTGTGGAGAACAAAGATAGTCTGGATGTCAGCTGCCTGTCCCCAAAGCAAAATACCATAAGACATAATACTATGAAAGTAACTGAAATAAACTAACCTAGCTGTATCTTCATCGGTAATATATCTAATTGTTCGAACTGCATAGGCTGCTGAACTAAGTCTGCCTGCGAGAGCATCAATTTGCGGTTTCCATTGAAGAGTGGAATCAATATGTAACCCTAACAAAACAGTAGAGTCTACAAAGTCAACAATCTCATTCTTTAGCATTATCTTCGTTGGAAATTCTCTTACATTTGGTAACATGAATTTAATGCATTTGGTTTTTTTAGCATTGAGTAAGAGGTTATTGGCGGTGAACCAATCTAGGAATCTTGAAATATTTGTGAAATACCCGTGCGAAGCCGGAGCGGCCGAAGTTTATTTATAAATCGATGACAAACTCTATAGATAAGTATTAATTTGTTTAATCAATCACACTTGAACAATAAATAGGGATTAGAAGGGTCACAAAAACCGTCAATATGTACTTGACGAATCAATGTCCGCCCGAAAACATCCCCAATCTACCACCAAGAGCCCTTCAAAACAAAGGGTTCTAATTTTAGAGTCTCCTGAAACCGGTCTACGTATTTTGACGGAGATTTTGTAAAAATCTCGCAATACAAAAACATGTCAATAAAGTTAAGATTTTTATAGATTTTTAAGACATCCTCTTTTAAACTTTGCCATAGCAATGTTTTCTTAACGCTAGCATTGATTTACTTCGATTAAAAAGCAAAATAAAAATTAGTTTTATTTTTAGTACACAATATTTGGTTTCGAATCAATTAAAAAACAAAATTTAAATTAAAATGAGCTCAATTTTTCTTACACAATATCTGGCATTAAATTAAAGTTTAAACAAATATATTTTAAAACTTCTATTTTGTTATCTTGTTTCTTTTCTATGATTATTATTGGTATTTTGGTTCTTTGGTGTAAGTACCACGTGGTACCACTGAGATTAGTGAAGAAAGCCTCCTTTAGGTTCCGGTCCTTCCATGCATATAGCTAATCAGCTCAAAGTAAATACAAATATTTTGGCTATCAAGTCTTCCCAACGTTTCGAAGGTCTGCTTGGCTTCTAGGTCCGGTATTCAATAACTAACTCAGTACCTGTTAGCATGGCCCTAAAATATCTAACGCTATTGTAAAATCCGCATACCGCTAGGGAATAACTGTGCAAAGCGAGCATCGCGCCTAACCGACCGTGAGCCATAACTACCCAACGCTTCAATACCTATACTTACCTAACTATCATCTACGCATAGGTACTAGCGGACCGTTCACCCGTAAAGTTATGTAGCTGCAACAAGTATTTGGTATTTCTAACCAAAACGGTTAGATGGTATTTCTAACCAAATCGGTTAAATGGTATTTCTAACCAAATCGGTTAGATGGTATTTCTAACCAAATCGGTTAGATGGTATTTCTAACCAAATCGGTTAGAAATATATTGGGTAGAAATCAGAACAGGTATAGAGTATTGTAACGTTATTGGGTACCAGTTGGTACTAGCGGTATTAAAACAAAATACCCAACTAATAACCGGTAGCCAAAATATCCAATAACTCCCATCCTTATTGGCTTCTGGTTTCTTATCAACTATGTACAGTATGTTTGGAGGTACGCTTCGATTATGTAACAAACGTTTCTACTTAAAATCAGGGTAGATACTTAGATTGTTTAGAAAAAAATGATACCATTGATTCAATATCGTATCAATTCATATGGTATTCAATAACTAACTCAGTACCTGTTAGCATGGTCCTAAAATATCTAACGCTATTGTAAAATCCGCATACCGCTAGGGAATAACTGTGCAAAGCGAGCATCGCGCCTAACCGACCGTGAGCCATAACTACCCAACGCTTCAATACCTATACTTACCTAACTATCATCTACGCATAGGTACTAGCGGACCGTTCACCCGTAAAGTTATGTAGCTGCAACAAGTATTTGGTATTTCTAACCAAAACGGTTAGATGGTATTTCTAACCAAATCGGTTAAATGGTATTTCTAACCAAATCGGTTAGATGGTATTTCTAACCAAATCGGTTAGATGGTATTTCTAACCAAATCGGTTAGAAATATATTGGGTAGAAATCAGAACAGGTATAGAGTATTGTAACGTTATTGGGTACCAGTTGGTACTAGCGGTATTAAAACAAAATACCCAACTAATAACCGGTAGCCAAAATATCCAATAACTCCCATCCTTATTGGCTTCTGGTTTCTTATCAACTATGTACAGTATGTTTGGAGGTACGCTTCGATTATGTAACAAACGTTTCTACTTAAAATCAGGGTAGATACTTAGATTGTTTAGAAAAAAATGATACCATTGATTCAATATCGTATCAACTCATATTGTATCAATTCATATTGTATCCATTCATATTGTATCAATTCATATTGTATCAAATCATATTGTATCAATTCATATTGTATCCATTCATATTGTATCAATTCATATTGTATCAATCCATATTGTATCAATTCATATTGTATCCATTCATATTGTATCCATTCATATTGTATCAATTCATATTGTATCAATTCATATTGTATCAATTCATATTGTATCCATTCATATTGTATCAATTCATATTGTATCCATTCATATTGTATCAATTCATATTGGATCAATTCATATTGTATCAATTCATATTGTATCAATTCATATTGTATCCATTCATATTGTATCCATTCATATTGTATCCATTCATATTGTATCAATTCATATTGTATCAATTCATATTGTATCAATTTATATTGTATCAATTCATATTGTATCAATTCATATTGTATCAATTCATATTTTATGAATTATACCATCAATTCATATCGTATCGATACAATTCATAATGTAGCGATTTATCATGATGGTTAACCGTATATGCTTGAGAAGCTAGTCCTACTAATATTATAAACGTCAAAGTTTGTAAGGATGGATAAATGGATGTATGAAATGATATTTGTTACTCTTTCACGCAAAAACTACTGAACCGATCAGGCTGAAATTTGGTATGGGTTTAGTTTGGTACCTGGAATAACATTAGGCTATTTTTTATCCCGATAAAACGCGGGCGAAGGCGCGGGCAGCAATTAGTACTTAATAAAGTGTTATATTTTGTACTAAATGCCTTAAATATTTATATGTAGTTTTTTAGGAATGTTTTAAATACAATGACGTAAACTGTTTTTCAAAAGCCTAACACCTTTAACCCGTCATAATATGTTTTCAATATTCCATTATCAAGACTGGAATTACGTATTTCAAACTGATGAATTATTCAAGAGACATACAGGATGTTTGAAAGCTGTGTGTGACGATGGAATGTGTTAATTTTCTTCCATTTTTGTATAACTATTGCCTTTCAATGACCGAAATTGATGATCCCTGGTGGCACAGTGGACATAAATCCACCTAAGATACAGGTTGATTTTAAACAGAATATCTATTTCGCAGGTATAATAAAATTATGGACAAAATGGTAACTAAAATTGGCGAATGAATGCATCGTCAAATTTTGCGGGAAAATTTTCACATAGCTAGCAGATTGTTTTACCCTAAACCGTTTAGGTTACTGTTCGTCCCACGCAATATAAAACACCCTGTATAAGCTCCACGTTTTACTGGAGACATTTCAAACCTCTCTAAAACAACATACAGGGCTAATCCCTGTGGTTTCGTTCACTAAACAAACACGATAAAGGTTGCTGTAATCCTACCTTGCCTACAGGTATTTTATATACCTATTTCGAAATATTTAAGCTTAGGTATATTAAGAATAGTACATTGTACACCTAGGCGAGAAAGTGCCTAATTTCCTTTCGAGTGTGCTATTTGAAGCCTGAGGCGCAGCCGAGGGCCTGAAAACACACGAGGTAGGAATCGCACTTTCTGCCGAGTGATAGAAAGTGCTTTATACTACACCTTCGAGGATAATAAAAAGCAGAATAAATCTTTTATTTCAGACGGTGTCATAATCTTTATATAACTTTATACTTTTTAATAGGCAACTTTCCAAGCAGGTGTAGTATAAAGACTTTTTATACTACACCTGCTCGGAAAGTTGCCTATTCCTTTTCCAAATATAAGATAGAAAGTTAGTCATTGCAGGCGTATAGGAATTCAGGAAGAAAAACTGCATGGAAATTCATTTCTTACGCGTTTTAGCAGGAGGGAAAAGTGTATGGAAATCAATTTCTAACGTGTTATTTTTTATTTCCTGAAAGATCGGCCTGTGTCTATGGCTATTTTCATAATAGGTCAAACGACAAAAAGTTTTAACTCCAAATCCGCCTATGCGTCTTCCGATTTCCGAACAATATTTTGAAAAAAGAACCCAAGTGATAAAGGTTGGCGCAGGAATTTCTTCTAAATTTTAACTTGTTGTAGGCAATTTTATTAATTCTTCAGAATGTCGTCGAGTGATAGTGAAAGTTTTATGACACCGCCAGAAATAAATGATTTATTCTGCTTTTTATTTTCCTCGAAGGTGTAGTATATAGCACTATGTATCACTCGGCAGAAAGTGCGAATTGGTCACTTTCTCGCCTAGGTGTACAATGTACTATTATTATAGTTTAATATAAAACTGTCCTAGTTTGACGAATCACTACATAGTATAAAAAAAAGTCGCTTCCCGCTGTCTGTCTGTCCCTATGTATGCTTAGATCTTTAAAACTACGCAACGGATTTTGATGCGGTATTTTTAAATAGATTGTGATTTATGATTAATGAGAAAGTTATTCAAGATTGGTTTCGGTTTAAATAATTTTATTCTCATTCAAAACTTAACATTTATAAGTATAATGAGACTACATAGGGTTACTTATTTCTAATTTGTTTGGCTAGCGCCCAAGCATTATTTTTACAATTTTAACATTTATTATCGCTATGATGGCATGCAAGCTTAAGAGTGCGCATTGCGCGCCATTTTGTAAAAAGGATAGCAATAGGATGTTGCGTTCATAGGAGCGGGACAGAGCATACGTTTTTGGAAAGGCGGAAGGGCAAAAAATGAGTTTTTATCGAATTACAAGTTAATTAAACAACCAATCGAAAAATGAAAAGACATAACTCAAGAAATACTTCAAGCATTCTTGACAAAACAAAAACCCAACAAATAAAATGTGCTGTTCCTGAGATAAATAGCAAAATTTGTGCAAAACATTTATTTTTCAAAATAATATTTTATTGAGTAAATTTTCACCAATAGTGTTTTTAAAACACGTAATCTAAGATAAAAGTTCAAAGTATCATTTCCCTAAATTTGAAGGTAGTAGCTTTCACAGATTCTGATATAAATAACGATTTCTAACACTCAATTGCTTATGGCACACTCTTAATGACCTTTAACTTTGGTATGTAAATAAAGATAAAGGTTTATAAGTATAATTTAGTATCAGCATTGCACCCGTAGTGGTCGCAGGGAGTCGATGGATGGAGGCGGCTCAGGACCGCTATTTGAGGCGTCGTACGGGGGAAGCCTATGTCCAGCAGTGGACGTGTATGGGCTGATGATGGTGATAATGATCATGATTGCACCCGTGCGAAGCCGGGTATATTATAATGAACTAGCGAACCGTCGCTAGTTCATTATAATGAATATAACGAGGGGTTACGAAACTTTTTTAGTCATACTAAAACCTTGAATTTTTTCTCAGGTGTAAACCCCAAAGAGCTCCGCGACACAAAAACCGGCGTGTTCGTCGGAGCTTGCTTCTCTGAGTCTGAGAAGACATGGTTCTACGAGAAGATGCAAGTCAACGGCTTCGGTATCACCGGGTAAGTGTGACGTAAACTTTATGGTGTTGTGGTTGAATAGCCGACAAAGGCACTTGAGGATGCGATGTCCATTTCTGCAGAGGACTCAATTGGGGGCCGAATAAGACTTGGGGATCTACTCGTATGACGTGTTAATTTTCGTTAGCAAATTCGCTTTTGGCCCGGAATGCTGGGGGCCTACTCTGAAAAGGAATCTCAAAAGGAAAATCGAAGTTTCTTTTTTTTTTCGTGCAAAACCAACTCTTATATCGCTTGCATAAGATTAGCGTTTGCACGAAAAATTATCAGAAACTTAGATTTGGTTTTACGAGTAAGGACCCTGGCTTCTGTATCGGTCAACGTATTAGAAGGTATTAGCATTGGAATTCAACGTGGCAATGCTGCCAACATTCTGCGCGCTCTGCTTTCTGATGACAGATATTTAGGAAATTGATATTAGTGTAATATAATAACTGGTTAGACTTTGTCTCTTTTTGTCGAAATACTTTGTTTTTGATTTAAAAACACTTATCATGTTTTTCGCGTACTAGTTCGAAAATCCTGGTCTGGAATGAAACTCACATACGTATGATGATCTAAAAAGCAGCTCTTAGACCACTGAAATGGCTCGCTCTTGTATTACCACATTTAGACCATCCCAAGGTAGTCTGGAAAAAATCGCTCTCAGCTGAGATATATCTATATCTCACATGAACAGAACAAAAGGCTGCCTTATAGCTATAAGGCAGCCTATTGTTCTGTTCATTTTTGTTTAGATATAAGATATATTATTAACGAACAATTACAATCACAAAACTCTTTATTGCCCACCACAAAGATAATTAAAACACATAGACATTAACATAAACAAGAAACAATGGGCGGCCTTATCCTGATAATATTAATAATGTAATATTTTTAATCTTTATAATAATTTGTAATGTATTTATTTTTCTAGTACAGTAAAGTGTTATTTTATTAAATCATTCACTCAGACTTCTAAAATATAAGTAAATGACAGATTTTTTTGTGCGCTATAAAAGTTACAAATAAAAACACCGAAGTACAATAAAATACGGTACCAATTTAAAACCTGCCTTCCCAACCTGAATATTTATTCCAATTCGGATTGAATCGGAGACGCTGAAGAACAGTGAAGTACTAGTTTAAGAGCAAATAAACCACTTTATAGAGACCGTGGAATTAATCCCGTAACTTAAATCACGAATTTCGAAACAAGTAAGTTTAATCGCTTTGATACTGTAGTCGAGTACAATTGTCGTAATTAACGAAATTGCATCTTATATCTCTAAAGTGTTGCTTAGGAAATCGTCTCTGTAAATCTTATTGAGATGTAGACTTCTGTCTGCTGACAACAAAAACTACTGTCTTTATTTGTAATAACAAATAAAGGCAGCAAATAAAGTAGTTTTTGCTGTTTAGGATTTATAACAATTGTGGCAGCTAATTCACTAGGCCTTCTGTTTAAACTAGGGGAAAATGTGTGAATAAAAATTATATTTAAAATGGGCTAAAATAACTTTTATAATATCTATTCATCAGCACACAAATGTCATGTGTGTGTCATACTCCAGAACATGTTTTCCAAACAAAGGGAATTTTCTCAAACACAAGACAAAAGAACGCAAACGTTGTATGACATCGAAGTAGCCTAAGGTGACACAGGTGACCACAGTCCATGCGTAGATCGAAAAGGTTGCAATTTAAAAAAAAACGAGTTATGCATTCAAGTCCTATCGAAGTTATTTTTTTTTTTAAATATATTCTTAAATTTATTTGTGTTCATACTATATCTTTTTCCCCAGATGCTCCCGTGCCATGTTAGCCAACCGCATCTCCTACTGGCTTGGAGTCACCGGTCCCTCGTACACAGTAGACTCAGCTTGCTCCAGCTCTCTGTACGCGTTAGAGCACGCTTTCAGAGCCATCCGCGACGGTCACTGTGACGCTGCTATCGTCGGTGGCTCCAACTTGTGTCTGCATCCTTATGTGTCTCTACAGTTCTCTAGGTAGGTACATGTTACTGGTTCACTGCTACTCTTTCCTATACAGTGAACTCAGGTTGCTCCAGCTGACTGTACGCGCTAAAGCACGCCTTCAGATCCATCCGCGACGAACACTGCGCTGCCGCTATCGTCAGCGGCTCTAATCTATGTATGTCAGCATCCTAATGTGTTTCTGCAGTTCTCCAGGACAGAACAGATACCTAGATGGAACTGGTTCAAGGTGCAAGCTTAATTACAAAAAAAATGCAAAACAATTTATTCAGAATAAGGTACCATTAAATACATAAGTTACAAATGAACGATGAGGCAGCAAAAGTTAAAAACTGTGCAGCAGCTTCATCGTCCGTCGCCTTGGCAAATCATAAATAAATTAGATTATAGGTACATGTTTCCTGATCTTAAAATTATTTAAAGTTCAGTTATAAACATAATTATATAGACTTTGAACCAGGCTTGCTCGGACAGATATTGCGTCTGATGTTTATGTCTCTGTAGGTCTCTAGGTCAGTACCTAGGATTTGTCTCATTCATTGTGACTGCATAGTATCGATAAAGCGAATCCACATGTTGGCCGCGTCACCACATACAAACACCATCCACATGTTGGTAGCTTCAAAAGTTAGTCAGAAGCTAGTCAGTCTTGCCGTATCATCACAAATATGATATTTAAAATCATATTTCTGATGATACGGCTAACAACTGGATAGATAAAGTTTTCTCTCAGTTAGACTTGAACATCATGCAAAGGTGGACTGCCCCAAGCAGTGTAACACTGAACCATCCATTCTATAGAATGGATGGAATGGATGGATCAGCTTTGCAGATCACTGAACAATTATGAGGCTTAAGCAAAGAGGGCAATGGATTGCTTCATTTGTTCTCCATTACTATAAACGTGTGTTAAATATTTGTCTTCTATCATCAGATTGGGAGTGCTATCGCCCGATGGCAGATGCAAGTCCTTCGACAACAGTGCTAACGGGTACGCGCGTTCAGAAGCCATCGTGGTCGTCTTCTTGCAGAAGGCTAAAGACTCAAGGAGGTATGTATTACTTGTCAAAGGTTACTGGTAAATACCAATTATCCCATTCATCACGACTGACTGTACTTGTCGTTTGACGACACGCAGATTATTTTCGTTTCCAGACGTTTTGCTAAAAGATTATTTTCGCATATTAGTCAATTGTACTAAACGGTCGTTTTCCTGCGTAGTGCTCATATACGCGAGCGGCAAAGTGCCAATGGCAGAGGTAACTGTAGCCGTCGACGCACCGACGGCAGCCGTCGATACGCGCCGACGGCAGCCGTCGACTATCGACAGCAGCCGTCCACCCATCGACCATAGCCGTTGGCACGTGTCGACGGCTGCCGTCGACAGGTGTCGTTACCTCTGCCGTTGGCACCTTCCCGCTCGTGTATATGAGCAGTAAGGTGTTCTGATAGGTACCACAAATATTCAGCATATATCATGTTATTTCTATTCCAGTGGAACTCAAATTAGAGAAGTCACAAATTTTATAGTATTAGAAACGTATTTATTTAACATTTTAAATAACACACTTAGTAAATTGGCCTTATAGTGCCTTTTTTTAATGTTAACTTCTAGGTTTTGACAGGTCACTAAATTCACCTTCAAAAGCGCAAATTATTAGAGCGCGCGCCCACGGCGACCTTTTGTACCGATGCTGTCTCGATTAAAACGCGCGACCGTCACAGACGACATTGGGAGAATGAAGGGTGGAAAGGGGTGTTCGCGCGTTCACAGGCATTTATGTATCGAGGCTGAATTGCGACTGTATCGATGCGAACGCGCGCTACAAAAAGTGGCCGTGGGCGAGTGCTCTTAGTAAACGTATGTAGCTTAAGCTTCGGCGTAACACTTGCTACGAATTGCTACATAATTATTTTCCCATAATATTTTTGTTATTATAGTGCTTATGCCCGCACTTGGGGTAATCTTAAAGAATGTAATCATATCCCAAAAATTTGGTTAGCGCATCCCCGTATTTAGGGGAGGGCCGAGGGTTCAAGTCCCGCCGGAGTCGTAAATTTTTGTGATATTATTAAATACTCCATAATATGTTTGGAATAGAAATCGATTTTTTGAATTCGTTGTATGATAGACAAGCATAGACCTTTGAAGTTTCAAGTGCCAATTAATTTATGGTTTTTATGTCTGCAATCAGTAAAATTACCTGTAATTGCTCTCACCCAGAGTATACGCCCAACTTCTTCACGCTAAAACCAACTGCGACGGCTACAAGGAACAGGGTATCACATACCCCGCCGGCCACATCCAGAAGCTACTTCTCAGAGAGTTCTACGAGGAATGTTCCATCCCACCTTCCAGTTTGGAGTTCGTCGAGGCTCATGGAACGGGTAAGTTGACGACATTCTGTAATTATTTTTGACGCTGTATATGTTTTGACGATAACTCTGTAATTTTCTACAACATTTCTAGACCTCAGATGCATAAAGGCCCAAGTTCTATTACTCTTATTTATAATATTCAACGAAACTTACTACGATGGCTACAAAAAACAGCATCAGCCCTGTTAATCTCAACCAGAAGTGACTACTAAATTAGATAAATGCTCACCATTATTTTTTTTTTTTTTTTTTTGTTATTTTCTTTGTCAATAAAGAATAATATTTTTATTTATATAAATTTCTGGGTGCTTCATACAGGATAATACTCCGAAATCCTTTTCTCATGATTCCTAAAAGCTACATAATGTCCACAAAGCATTTTACCTACAAAATAAAGGAGAATAAGCTTTGCAAAGAATTATAATATTATTAAGGTACCTGTCACTGACAGTTTCCGTTTATATCCAAACGCTCGCTTGCTTATTAAAATTCACTTGTTTAAACTGCTCCTATGACGGTGCACTTTTAAGTTTTTACCTCCGACTAGGAAAGAGCAGAAAAGTTGGATCACTTTTAAACAAAATAAAAATATCACATATACCAATAGGTTAAATCTCCAAAAATCATAGAACAAGTTAAATACAGAATTCAGAATTTTTTGCATCTTTGAAGCGGTCGAATGAGACCAAGACCATGACTGAAACGATTGGTAGCATTTAATAGTTTCTTACTTCGGTGCATCCTTCCTTCGTGTTTTTATGAATCAAATTAGATAAGATTCTAAGGATGATTTTTTTATAAAATATACCATCTTTTATGAAAAGTAAAATATAAAATTCTTAGAAACATAATTAGTATTTAAAATTGAAATAGCTCGACGTAGAGGTAGCTGAAGTGGGTTCTATCAATACACTAATGAATTTAATTACTTTTATTAATGGAAAATGCATATCATTGTATAACAACATCTAATTGCTCGGATTTTTTTCACCCAACTGCAATAAAACACAAGCTGTGACAAAACACAAGTATAACCTTTGTGTTACTAACAATGAAACTAACTCGAGGGAAGCTGAGAATTTTATTTCAGAGTGCTCTCGACCTGTGCACCGTCTATTTTTAATGTCCTCCATTTTGCTTGGTCTATTTTTAATGGTGTTGCGAGTTCCACCAGTAAAATCATTTTGAGGGTCGTAGTTCTAAGGTTTTCAGAGCTGGGCTATTAATAAGGCTTTGTTTAGATTATTTTTCTCAAAGTGAAAAGACTTAAGTGGCACAATTTTTAAAAGAAACAATAACAAGCATCTGCTAGCGACTTCGCACGCACTATTATTAGACTAAAATCAGGTTTTGTCCTTCGGCATACAATCTATTTATAAAAGGCAAGGGCTTTTACAAAGATCATCGCTTACGAAGTTTTCAAGCTGAACTGGCGCTCAGCCTAGTTACGGGTACTTTCCACCAGCACCTGGTACCATCCTCTGGCTTGTCGCACGCTTCACAATTCGGTGACGGCACTTTGCCCATTAAATAAGCGAACTTTCTGAGTACCATGTGTCCGAAAGTCTGTGTGCCGTAAAACTTACGCACTTACGTAAATCATCTGTGATTCCCGTATTCGGCATAACAAGTCATAACTTCATAAGTAAGTGTTTTTCTTAAGCTACGTTTATCTTAATGCATAACACAGGTATAGGTACTCTAATACAGGTATCTAATATTTAAAAGGAGGTTCTGATCACGCATATTTTTTTTTATGTAATATCAAATGAAATACGCTCGCTGTATGGGAATGCTAATGCCCTGCGCCAGATACTCACCAGCTCTCGGGTCACGCGTCGCTTCGACCAGGCGCTCAGATATTTTTTTGAAAACCCCGGAGAGCCTCGGTACCCCACGGCCTAGGGTCTCGACTCCAAGGGGAGCAAATGCGTAGGCTCTGTCGAGACCTGCATATTTGCGCCTCTTGAGATCCTCGGCCAAATCTGCCGCCGAACCAGCCCTCACGGATGTCCTTGAAAAACTAAAAGATTCGAAATTAGTTTTTAGTTTTTCAAAAGTGTCATATTATTGTTCACAGGTACAAAAGTAGGAGACCCAGAAGAACTGCTAGCTATCGATGAAATCTTCTGCGCGGGACGATCTGACCCTCTCTGGATTGGTTCCATCAAGTCCAACCTAGGTCACAGCGAGCCTGCTTCAGGACTTTGCTCCGTTGCTAAGGTAAATCTCTTCCCTTTCTTATGCTACTGTTTGAGTCCATTGCTAGGTCCATTGCTAAGTCCATGGCTAGGTTCGCGTAGAACCTTTACAAAATAATATCCATGTACGATGTAGATTGATTAATTTTGTTTCCCTGTAGACTTAAACGCATCTAGGTAGTATTGTCATCTCTGTCTACCGCGCCGTCACTCTTCCGTCCGTGGAACCGAGTGATGACGCGATTGGCCCAAGAATTAATAATATTATAAATCTATATAATGTCTGTAATATTATAAATCTATAAAAAACAGAGAGGAGAAAATTAAAAGACTAAATAAGAATAAGAGAAGTCCGTTTTCTAAAGATTATCTGAGTGCCTGATCGAAGCGTCGCATGACCCGAGAGCCGATGAGTGTCTGGCGCAGCGCATTAGCTTGCCATACAGCGAGGCAATGCAGCCAGCGTCTTGGGGACGCTTCCGACTGGTATTGATATGGACCAGTTGAGCTACCTCCTAGTTTTAATTTGTTTCTATTTTTTGAGATAAGTCTTGTTTTGTAGCAAAGATGCAGTGACTAATACAGTGAAAAATAAAAACTTCAATAATTATAGTCATTTACCTTCATATAATATTCTGATTCAACATATAATATAAGATAATCATGTATTTTGTGAACGAAATAAAACATTTCTATTTCTAATGCATATCAGATTCTTGCATACAACTGTAATTATGATCATATAACTCAATTTTGACATTACTATGTAGTGATTATTTTCACACATGTGAAATGCTGTGTGCAAAATAACCACATTCACACGCCCCCATTCCTAATATTTATCATATTCTCTAGATGTGCATAGCCTATACCACCGGTTACATTCCTCCCAACCTGAACTTCACCACGCCTCGTGAAGGAGTTGAAGCTTTGCAAGAGAAGCGTCTTCAAGTGGTGACGGAAAAACAACCTTGGAACAAGGGAATGTCGGGCATCAACAGTTTTGGATTTGGAGGCGCCAATGCCCATGTGCTACTGAAGAACATTGCTAAAGAAAAGGTATGTTGAATCTTGATGTTATGGTGACTGTGTGCCTGAATTTTGATCTAGAAATTTCAAAGTTATAAAACTGATAATTCTCAGCAACCAGCGTGCTTATTGAAAGTTTAAAACTAAAGACAAACTTCAAATAACAGATCTCGGCCACCTTTTACAAACAACTCCTCTAATTTCAGTTACCAAATAGAAATATTTTCACTACTTTTTCTTGAAAACGGTGCCTCAGCGCTCATAAAAATTGATTAAATTAAAGTTTTGCTTGTCCCCTCAAAATCTCAAAATCTAGGCAATATTTTCGATATGATTTAAAAAGGCAAAGTTTTATTGATTCGAAATCGGGATCAACGCTATCATCTAAAATTTGCTCATAACCACACTCCACCTCAGGTCAACAAAGGCATGCCAAGCGACGACCTGCCCCGCCTGGTCTGCGCATCTGGACGCACGGAGTCAGCCGTCGCCAAGATCCTGGACGAGCTGGAGTCAAAGACTGTAGACGTTGAACTGATACGTCTACTGCACGCTATCCATGATGAGGACATTACAGGACATGTTGTTAGGGGATATACTCTGCTTGGTAAGTGCAAATATTACGAGAGTTCGGCGATATGCTTGGAAAGGTGGCTACGGTCTTGGTTAGGCTCAAGCATAAGACTAGCCAGGCCAAGGATACTCGGATTCTAGCAGAACTGGAGTCGAAGGCTGTCGACGTGGAAATTATCCGTTTGTTACATGCATTCATGATGACATTGACATTACTGGGTATGTTGTTAGAGGATACACTCTGCTTGATAATTGTAAAATTATAACCGTTGGCTGGTAGTAGGTCTCAAATTAGAACTAACCCGTAAAGAAATGAAGAGCGCGAAGGCTCTTATCAACTGTTGTAATCGATTTTGGCAACGATCCGTCACTCCAAAAAACTATCTATTTGATCACAACGCAAAAAGCATGAAAAATCCACATAACCATTATCATGGTTCAGCTTTGACTTGTTAATAAGCCTGAATCCGAGACGCAAAGCTTGTTGTAGTCATGCCACAAATATTCTCAAACACTCGCTATTTCTGTTCGCAAGAAGACACTATACGTCTGCTATACGCCAGTCACAAGAAAATTATAAATCCAGACCTTACGAATCTATGATCGACAATATTTCCTTACCTGCAATATTTATCGACTATGTTCTCCACAGCCTCGACACCTGAAAAAGCCGTATCTCTAGCCCGCGACGTGCAGTACTTCTCTGGCGTACGTCGTCCCGTCTGGTTCGTGTATTCTGGTATGGGATCGCAGTGGGCTGGCATGGCTATGTCTCTCATGAGGATACCCATCTTTTCTGCTGCTATTCAGAAGTAAGTTTGCCTTTTTCTTTTCTTACTCCCTCTGTTATATATTCCATCTCTTCTTCTTATTATTTGTATTTTCTTCATTTCTTTAATCTTTGTTTCTGTTTTCTTTAGCTTATGTACTCATCCTTTTTTCTTCACTTTATTTCTTCTTTAGGCTGATTCCTAGTAGGTACCTTTTTATCTATTGCCGATATAAGCCCAGTTTTTGTTTAAATTACTCTTTCTATAAGATTTACTCTGTTATCGAAACCTCAACAAAGCCAGGGCCCGTACTCTTAAAAACGAAATCGAAGTTTCTGATTCTTTTTCGTGCAAACGCTAATCTTATGCAATGGACATAAGAGTTGGTTTTGCACGAACACGAAAAAGAAACTTCGATTTTCCTTTTCCGAGTAGGCCCCCAAAACATACTAACGTACTTACCATCCAACACGCCTTAGCTGTATGCTATAGTTACTTGTTATAGATAGATAGATAATGCTTTGTTCAGAAAAACTTATAACTAAACAGTTAGGTAAAAGATTTGACGGTCGTATTGCTTAGCGATTTCTTCAAGGCAACCAAATATTTTTGTCTTTTCTAAAATTGCTTCTCTCCATAGATGCCACAAAGCCTTAGAACCCGTGGGCATCAACCTGACCAAGGTGATCACGGATCCAGACCCAAAGATTTACGACAATATCCTCAACTCTTTCATCGGCATCGCCGCTGTGCAGATCGGTCTCACTGATATCCTGAAGGCTATTGGTATCGAGCCTGACTATATCATTGGTGAGTTTATATTTAACTAGCTGCTGCCCGCGCCTTCGCCCGCTTTTTATCGGGATAAACTAGCCTATATGTTATTTCTTCCAGGTCTTCCCAAACTATACCCATACCGATAACCATAATAAGAGTAACAAATATCCATACATCCATACATCCATCCTTACAAACTTTGACATTTATAATATTAGTAGGATAGGAAAGGATAGGATAGGATGTCGACTCATGCTTCTTATGATAATACTTGTAACTATTTGGTTACAAGTATTATCGGTTAAGATAATGTAAACTTTTTAACGCCGACTACCTGTTCGCCAACTCATGGCGAACTCGCCACTAGGTTATACAAGTTGCACATGCTGTAGTAAAACTACACGATGTCATGACTCCGCGAAAAGACCTATAGACTTCATATCATCATCATCATCAGCCCATACACGTCCACTGCTGGACATAGGCCTCCCCCGTAAGACGCCACAAATAGCGGTCCTGAGCCGCCTCCATCCGTCGACTCCCTGCGACCTCTACGATGTCGTCGGTCCATCGAGTGGATGGTCTCCCATGTAGGGGAGGATTTGCCATAATCACCACGCTTGGCAGGCGGATTGGTGATCGCAGTGTTGGTGTTTAAAAATACTCAGAAGGAAGCTGCTGCCCTTCCTCTGGTAGGTTCCGTTAGTCCCGTGGGTGTCTTACTACATCCACGGGTTGAGTTGGAGGGGTCGATATTCGTACGCCGCGGCCCCACGGCCCCGACTTCATATACATAATATGTAATATGTAGATGCATCCAACCAACCTTAGTACAGGCATATGAGTAGATAAGAACATACGTAGAGCGGAAACTTCCGCCCCGGACTGGCTCAAGTTCGCGACTACACGTTAAACGGGCTACTCAGTCTCAGTCGGGCTGTAGGTGAAGCCTGCGAGCCCGACTAAGATAAACTGAGTATTTTGGTGCGACCTTGAGCCGGTCCGGGGCCGAAGTTTCCCCTCTACTATGCTCATGTCTACTGATATGGTACAGGTAGGTCAAAAAAACTTTATAATGCAAAAATCTTTGATTTAACACCAGAATAAGAACATTGCATAAGACAAGTACAATGGGTGGCTTTATTGCTTAGAAGCAATCTTTTTCAGATAACCTTTGGATGAAAGTAATGCAAAAGATCAATGAATAAAAATTTTTGAAGGTTTCAGAGTCTGGTCATTAGGTTTTATCCAATAATGCCAATATCAAACATGGTGGAGACTAGTTTCCTGAAAAAATCTATTAAATCCGTCATTTCATCATCATCATCATCAGCCCGTACACGTCCACTGCTGAACATAGGCCTCCCCCAAACGAAGCCACGAATAGCGGTCCTGAGCCGCCTCCATCCAACGACTCCCTGCGATCGCTAAGATGTCATCGGTCCATCGAGTGGGAGGTCTTCCCAGACTCCGTTTCGCATTGCATCGTCCGTCATTTACATTACCAAAAAATATCGAATACGTATTTTTTCTTTTGTCAATTAAACAACAAATGACGAAGATATGGTGCGTTGAAGTTCCGCGTGACGTCACGCCTTGGTACACTTTTTACCATGAAGTGACGTCATGAACCCCTCTCCCGAACTTTGATGTGCGATATCTTTATCAATTTTGATTGATTTGATAAACCAAAAAATATGTATTCAATATTTTTTAATAATCTAACTGACGGAGTAATAAGAATTATTATTTTTTTACCTAAGAAACATCCCAGGATCAAAGTAATAATTACAATAAATTTTCTTTTACAGGACATAGTGTGGGCGAACTTGGCTGCGCGTATGCCGATGGTTGCTTCACGGCCGAGGAGATGATCCTGTCAGCTTACAGCAGAGGGTTGGCTTCTATTGAGACTAAATTCATCAGGGGATCCATGGCTGCTGTCGGCATTGGATACAACCAGGTACTAAGCTAATTTTATGGTATCAATCAAGTTACATTTATCGTTTCTCACAGTCATCATCATCATCATATGACCCCATACAAGTTCACTACTGGACATGGGCCTCCCCCGTATGACGCCACTAATCCCGAGCCGCCTCCATCCATCGACTCCCTGCGACCGCTACGATGTCGTCGGTCCATCCAGTGGTGGTCTCCCATGTAGGGTGGGTTTGCCATTATCACCACGCTTGTCAGGTGGATTGGTGATCGCAGTGTTGGTGTTCAAAATTCTCAGAAAGAAGCTACTGCCTTTCCTCTGGTAGGTTCCATGCACGGGTTGAGTTGGAGGGGTCGATATTCGTACGCCGCGGCCCCACGGCCACTATGACACAATGTCATCTCTATTTCATCGTCTGTCGACTCTGCCAGATACTTACGGAATTTCTGCAGTTTTTGTCAAGTTGCCCTATAGTCTTCACGTGTAAGAGTTGATTGTGATCAATTTGATTTCTACAGCTTAATTCCTCCAGCGCGGCCTATTTCTTGCATTATATTCGTCTCGTCTTCGATCATAATTTTTAATGCACATTGCACAGGCAAATTTTGGAGCTAATGGCATCTGAGTCCTTAGGACTTTAAATATTATGTAGTCCAGTCTTAAAAGTCAAATTTCTGAAGAAGTAAGATTTGCCATAAAGTTTTACTTTAAGTATTGCCAAACGCAGCGGGGCAATTCAGCCAAGGCATTGGGAACGCTTCCGATTGGTATTGATATTTGTACTTATTTAAAACATTACTTCTATTCTTACAGGTATGCCCTAATACAATAGAGTAGTTAACAAATTAATTCCTTAGTAACATAATTCAATTACAACAATTAGAAAAAAAAAACAATAGGTCTAAATAAATGTCAATTAGCAAGGATAAAATAATTAAATACAATTGTCAAAAAGCAAAATATAATAGTTCGGTACCAAAGTCGTCAAGTCAAACAATAAATATCAATCAATGAGCAAAATAAATTCAATAGATATCAATAGTTTACAAAAAATTATAATTATTTACCATAGCATACAATGCATAGTAGCCCTTACGAACTCGCTCTGCGAACAGTGGAATACGTCAATGTTCGCCGCTACCAGATTGAGTGTTCGTATGGTACGCGTCAGTGGTACCTTGTTCAGCAGGTTAGTCCTACCGCGCGAACAAAGGCGGCCGCCTGCGCCGCCCTACATACTAGTCCGGTACACACAGCTTCATCATCTCTAAGATAGTGGGGTTAGATATCATCCTCCGGAACACCTTAAACACATACATCGCAAGCGCCATATCCCTCCTGGTTTCCAGGTTGTTACATGAATCAGTTAAGCTAACTCTAAAATGATTTACAATAGACTTAGTTAGCTCAACTGTTTCAAGTGTAAATGCTTCTTCAGTTTATTTTCTTTATGATCTTCTTTGTTAATAAAGTAACTCTATACTTGCTTATAACTTCTACGAACTACTTCCCTCCAGATTAAAACCATGTGTCCTCCCGAGATCGAAGTCGCCTGCCACAACGGCCCCGACTCCAGCACCATCTCGGGCCCCGCTGAGGCCATGAAGAACTTCGTGGCTAAGCTTACAGCCCAGGGTATCTTCGCTAAGGAGGTACCTTGCTCCAACATTGCGTACCACTCAAAATATATCGCTGAAGCTGGTAAGAATATGAACCATGTTTTTTATCACTTTCCCTGTGTTTTATCATTATTGTTATCAAAAGCCATATTTATGAATCACCGTTTAAACTAGAGGTTGTATTAATTAGAACGGTATCTTATTACGGAATATCGTATTTACGGAAAATAGTAGATTGTTTTACAAGGGACTAAACCATCCCATTATATACGAGGTTGTTACTAGGATGATAAGACCGAGTTATAATGGGTGCTTTTGGCCCGAGTAAAACACTCTACTTTTCACTTCGATTGCGAGAAAATAAAACAATTCAAAATTAGCCAATTTTCAGAAATTTTATTAAAAATCGAATGTGCAGTTAGAGCAATTTTGAATGTTTAGTGATATGTTTTTCCCGGGCAATTTTATTTCGGTTCTCTGTGATTGGGATGTGATAGTATTTTGAGTTGATTGTTGTGGAGTAAAAGTTGGAGAGACTCGACTCATGCTTGAGTTTCCTGCATTATTAAGATCAGAGTGCGGCTTCAGCTGAGTTGACATATTCATCCAAGCCCGCGATGTAGATGCTTGGGGTTCTGTAATGTTTGGTAGAATATTGATTCCTTCCGTAATCCGCTGCGTGACGTGATACTTGTTGAGTCCTCTATATAACCTTCAGCCACTTGATCGGACCTCCATCCACCGTGCCGTTTTAATGTCGTTATATTCGCACCAGAGTCCGCCAACAGAGTCGCGGATGTTCTGCGGAAACAATGGCCCGTGTAGAGTTCCGGATTTGGTAAATTTAGATAAGTGGCAATATCTTTAGGCATGTTACCAAATTTATTTTTGCCTATGACTTGCCTTGTGCATTTACCATTTTGATAATTTAGAAAAAATCTTCTCGTTGAAACATTAGTGGGACGTAACTCCTGATAGGCTTTAACTATATTAAGGTATTCTCCACTGATGACAACTCACAGCAGGTTTGTATCCGTTTCTACGTCTTCTACCGTTATATTGGCAAGCTCTATTCCTCTGCATGCATCGCTGATTCCATAAATTAAAGCAACCTGTTGAACAATAAAATAAGTGTGTTAATAATCGTAATAACCTAGGTACATAATTTAGGTATGTAGGTAGGTATCTATTTATTTAGTTTGAGTAGAGTACATAAGTAGGTTACCTTTGTTGCCAAGTATTGTTTATTTGGAGCGTTATTTAAAAATGTTTCGATTTCTTGTGTCGTCAAGACTTTAGATTTTTTTGCCTTGTATCCAGTGGACAATTTCTTCAGTAAAGCCGTTAAATTTACATATTTTTTAATATAGACGTCGTGTTTCGTTTGTAAGGTCATTCTTAACATTGAATATGTGCTCCAAAGAGTCGACGATTTGAATTTTTTCGATAATTCATCAAAATAAGTGAGAAAAACCCCTTCTGTAAAAGAATCCACACGTTTCTCATCTCTCCATTTCATAAAATTTTCGAAACTCTTTAAATATATTCCACGTGATTTTGTCGGCAACAGATTCATAATTATTTCTTTGCCCTTTTCTTCCATTTGCATATTAGCATCTTCACTATCACTTGATGACATTTTTCACGTTCACAATTTGGAAGTAAAAGTCAGGAAGTTAAACGTAAAAGTTTGTGATTTGGAATGAAGAAAATTCTAGAGATTTAGCGCCAATACCATCTTTGTTTTTAATCTCTATTTAACCCGCAACGAAACATTTCGCATTCTACCGTGGAGGGAAGAATCAACCTTCATAATACATCACCAAGACGGTTCTATTTTCAAAAAAAAGATTGACGGAGCACCAAGAAGTCGAGTTTTTATGTAAGAGAACGAAGGCTTTGTACGGGCTGATGATTTTAGACAAAAATTAAAAAAAAAATATTTTTTAGCCCGAGGTATTAAACTCGAGTTTTAGGCCCGCTAAGCTACACTATTATGATACACTTTTTGAGCAAGAGAAGTGAAAAATATATTTATTTCCGTAAATGCAATAATTATTATTTTTCTTAGTTTCTGTTACTGCAATAAGTACTTACAGTCAGAAAAGGTCAAATTCTTAAAACTTAAATAGATATTAATATGGAAATAAATAATTATGGTACATAAATATCTTAATATTTACGTACTTCTCAAAAGATTTATATTCACTGGTGAGTAACAAAATAAGCTTATTATCTAGTGTTAGTAGTTCGGTCCGAGCAAATAATAATCAAAATAATGAGAGTAGTTAGCAAAAATACAGTAAAAAGTAAAGGCACAAACACGAATAATATTGAGATGAATATCATAATTATGTTGTTCAAATCGTACAGCATTATTATTTTATGAATAATCCTCTGGAGAGATCACTTTAGAACTTACTCGTAGCTTTCCACGTTAAGAATCGCAGAATACAGGACATAGGACACAATAAATAAGCCTAATAAAGAACAAAATCCTATGCCTCCATATTTATCGCAACAAAATTTTCCCCCAGGTCCGACCCTGCTCAAGTACCTGAAGCAGGTGATCAAGTCCCCCAAGGGCCGCTCCGACAAGTGGGTGTCCTCGTCGGTTCCTCAAGCGCAGTGGAAGGATGCCAAAGCACAGCATTCTTCTGCTGAATACCATACCAACAATCTGCTGGTAAGTTTATAATGTTTTTGAGAAGATGTATTATTGGAAGAAAATTGTATTATTTTGATTGATATTGATACCTACGCCGACACTCGATAGCACCAACGACTGCATGGAATCAAAAGTGAATCAAAAATAAAATGAAGAATCCTTTTGAAACTAACGGCCTTGGGGCCAAAATACAGATCAAATAGTAGTCGATGATTTTTCAGTTAGCTTTACGAAGTTTCTTAAAGATGAAAAAGGGCCACCACCAACAAACGGCTACATTTTCGTAGTAGGTCGCTGTACCAAGTTTTATGATAGCTTTCAAAGGCAAAAAATCCGTTCGGAACTGTCAAAATTGTGCTCTTACTCCCTTTTAATTACTGTCCACTGAAATCACTCTAACAATATAATAAAGAATCCGATTGATTTTCACCAAAATCTCTGCTAACTACATGCAGAATGATGCTCTATGAATTATCCAGCTATTTATTATTATAATCTTCCCTAGTGCCCGGTCCTCTTCGAAGAAGCCTCCCGACTCATCCACCACAACGCCATCACCATTGAGATCGCGCCGCATGGCTTGCTCCAAGCCATCCTGCGTCGTTCTCTGAAGAAGGACGTTTTCAACATTCCTCTTACTCAGAAAAATAACAAGGACAATGTTCAGCATCTGTTCAATTCTCTTGGAAAGTAAGTAGACCATGATAATTTATCTGTTACCAAAGACGTCGTTCTCTGAAAAAACCGTCTTCAACATTTCACTCGCTCAGAGGAATAATAAGAACAAAGTCCAGCAGCTGTTCGATTCTCTTGAGAAAGAAATAATTCAGTGTAGGACTTAAATCTATATCGTCAACTCGCAGTACTTAAACCTCGTAACCCGCTTGTCAAAGGTCAAACATTCGTAGAATGGAGGTTTCTCATTGTCCGCATGTACTGGCTGGCGATGCTGATTGTAAAACCCAAACAAGCCTTTATATTTATGAATAGAAAAACCTTTTAAGACACTGCAAGCATATTTCCAGATGCTCATAGGAATCACAGGCGTATTTCTGGCGACACAGCATAATAGTTTCTACTTTCTTTCTAACTATGTTTTGTCCAACAGGCTGTACGAAGTGGGTCTGAACCCGCATCTAGCCAACATCTACCCGCACGTCCAGTACCCCGTGTCTCAGGGAACGCCCATGCTCGCGCATTTGGTTGAATGGGAGCACAGTGAGGATTGGTAAGTTCTTTATCCGAACAAAAAACATTAATGTTAAATCATATCAAGTCTGGTCTCGAATAAAGTGTTGAGATCCTGGGAAGAACCAAGTCAGCAATTTTTTTACATCCGTCTCTGAAGTTGGTAAAAATGATCACCAATCCGCCTGCCAAGCGTGGTGATTATGGCAAATCCCCCCTACATGGGAAACCATCCACTCGATGGACCGACGACATCGTGGCGGTCGCAGGGAGTCGATGGATGGAGGCGGCTCAGGACCGCTATTTGTGCCGTTGTACGGGGGAGGCCTATGTCCAGCAGACGTGTATGACCGGATGATGATGATGTTGGCAAATTAAATTTGTTATCAAAAAACAACATAAAATAATGCTGGACCACAGCATCATCTATCCCCAAGCTAAGCAGAGCTTGTATTGTGGTTACTAGATGACTGATTACTGAAATAAAATCACTTACTTAGCTCTTTCCGGTATCTCAACTCTATTTACAGTTGCTATCAAATATTTTGACTCTACTCTCCTTCCTCTGTGATCTTCTTCTTTGAATTCAAAAGTAGAGTATTACCAAATTAAAATAGGCTTTAGTAAAGAGGTCATAATACTTTGGTAAGTGCTGCCAAATGAGTCGAATGCAAAAATGTCAAACGTAAACCACTGCTGGTGGCCGAAAGGAAGATCAAACAGAAAATTCTGGGACCCACCCAGCGGGAAAAAAGCAGCTGGAGTCTTCGCAAAAATAAAGGATCTAGTGTCCGAGCCGAACATCCTAGGAGAAACCCAATGCTCGACACTCTGACTCCAATGGCAAAATGGGAAGAATCGACTAGCCAGAAGTGCGTCCATGGGTCGCACAAGTGGCCGAAGGCCTATTGGTCGTCCGAGGTACCGCTGGGGCGACGACGTTGATAAAGACATACATGAACTTCGAATCGTCGACTGGACTGAAACGGCAAGGAACCGGGACAACTGGCGATCTCTAGTATCAGAAGCCAAAATCCACTTCGGGTCATTACGCCACGCCAGTAAGTAAGTAAAGCAGTGCAACAACGAGGTTATAAAATAGGTGAATCAAAATCGAAATAAACCGGTCAAAGTGGCTCATCCCGTCAGGTGAAGCGGTTTTATTCAGTCACTGTAAAGGCATTTACAGTAAATTCTCTTAATTCTGCCGCACAAAACGTATTGTGTTCCGGACAGCTGTAAAAGAAGAAAAACAGTTAAATCCTACTAAATTGGCTACGAGCCAGGGAACCGACCCTGGAAATCATTTTTACATTTATGTAACGCCCAACTATCAGGATAAAAATTCGATAAAAAGGTCAAGAACTGAAATATTCTTTATCTACCCAAATATCATAAACCCTCTCTAATGCATTCAAAAACCATAGGCAATGACGAGCATTACCAACCAACAGAAATAAACGGAACTGTAATGAACTCATAACCTACTGAAAGCCGTAGGTTATAGAGTTTAAATTTGGAACAGGTGTCAAATTCAAGTGAGTGTGCTATACTAGTATCTACATTCTAACTATAAATCGCACGACATTTTGATCTCGAGTGACACAAGAATAGTGATTTTGTTCGTTTGTCTATGATTTAAAAAAAATACAGATATTCGAAACGCCGCCATTTCGAGCTGTCCATAGACCAATTAGTATACTTCGTAAGTAGCTGGAGCTGTCATTTGTTCGTTAACTTTTTATTTCCATTTACGAGTAGGCAAATTTTCTGATAAGTTGAATAAGTTCTTTATTTCTGTCGAAAATGAGTGATAGTGACTCAGAATTAATAATTTGCTTCTGTATGTGTTCAATTAATTTTTTATTGCATTACACTGGTAACAATGCTGGTCATTTCCCTATGGTTCCTGAACCCATCATAGAGCCCTTATGATATATGGGTAGATAAAGTAGTGTATGCAACTGTACATAATTAGGCATTACAGCACTCGTGTGATGCTATTAAGAAACCCACACTTGTGTTGTAATGCCCTCCATTATGCACAGTTGCATAAACTACTATTACTAGCTCCTGGCCTTGGTTTAATTTTCCCTGAACTGACAATAAGCTGCCTGCCTATCTACAATTTATGAGGAATAACATTTTAATACTATTAGTATTTGATAATTTTCTAGCAATGATTCTATTGGTTAAACTACAGACAAAAAATCCCTTGGTTCGACCGGTAGAATAGAATAGAAGAAGAACAATATAATTTATTTTATTTCCATACAAAAGTTGTACGAAATACATAATACTAGGAGAAACATTGACTATAAAAACGATGTAAAGCTAAGTAGCAACTTGCAATTTGACTAGCAAGCTAGCAACCAACGCTGGTTTTCCGTCTAAGCATTTTGTTGGCGTTACGGACAAAAACAAAACACATTAACATAAAAACTATCTATAAATAGATTTTTTATTCATTAAAAAACTTTTAGAGATGAGAAACACGACCCTGATACAGCATAGAACAGAAATAGCACTTATTTAGAAATAATAAATGAGAGGTGCAATACAAAATTACCTGAATGAGAAAAATATAATTCTAAATTCTTATAAGAAATCAGTAGGTCACCACCCAACCACTTAAAGGACTAAGAAAACGGAAGCTAATATCAGAAAGAAAGACACATTAGGAGAAGAAGAAATTGACAACACAATAAAGCAAATAAATAGCAAAAATTTACTATGTATGTATAAGTAGGTAGGTACTGTGATTATATTATTACAGGTAGGTACAACATTATTCTTTCCAATAAATAGGTATGTGAGCTACCGAAGTGTGCTCCGCGCTGTGACGGTGGTGTGCAGGTGAAAGGGTTCCATCTCAGCTAATGCTTACAAGCTGCATGCTGGCAAGATAGCGCTGGTTTTCAGATGGAACCTATTTGAGGTGACCTCCAGTTTGACCACTGCTAAGACAATAGATATAGTGTCCTAAATGTTAAAAAAAATGTAACAATAAACAATATAAAAAGTAACAATATACCATACATTTAGATAATATAAAAATAAGGTAGTAAATATATCACTAAATAGAACAAAAACCAAATATAAAAATAAAAGAAATACAAATAAAGCTTACAGAAAAAGAATCTCCAAACAATAAAACAAAATAACTGTGAACGCAGCTTTTATATCATCTAGGACCAAAGTGCACCTAGGAACAAATCCAACGAACCCAAACTAGACGTGGTTACGTCGTCTCGTTTAGGAGTTCTTATAACCTTAGGTTTCCATCATCAGACCAGTTTGATGGTACCGTGCATTATCACGGAACTTACATAAGTATTGTATGTCAAATTTCAGCTCAATCGGTTGATCATCGTCTGGCAGAGTCGGGGCCCAGCTTTGCTTTGTATTCTGACACTAGCAGGTTTATTCATTGCATCCAGTTGATTTGCTGGATACGAATAGGGTGTTATCGTCGGGAATGATTATTGTAATGTGGAGATCAGTGCCAAATTAAAAAATGAAAAACGCTGGTACCTATCCCATTTAATATCCAACTAATCCTTACTAATATTATAAACACGAAAGTATGTATGTATGGATGTTTGTAACTCTTTCACGCAAAAACTACTGAATGGATTTTAATCACACTATACAAAATAGCTTATAAATCAGAATAACGCATAGGCTACAATTTATAAAGAGACTAGCTAGTGTCCGCGACTTCGTCTGCGCAGAATGAGTACTTCGAGTAGCTTATTTTCTTGGGCGGGCATAACCGCGAACGGGTCAGTTTGTATTATAAATGTCAAAGTATGGATGTTTGTTCCTCTTTCACGCAAAAACTACGAAACTGATTGGGCTGAAATTTGGTATGCGTACAGTTTGGGACCTAGAATAAAACATAGGCTTTTTTTTATCCCGATAAAATGCGGGCGTAGGCGCGGGCTGCAACTAGTATTAAAATCTCGAGCGTTATAATATCGAGCGTTATAATAAACGCTCGATATTCACATTTGCATAGGTACACTTCACACAGCATAATCTAGCCCCAAGCTAATCCGTATGTATACCAGTTACTTAGTAGGTACCTATAACGCAACCTCTGCTTTTTTGGGACTAGATGACGCTGTGTGAATTGTCCAGCATTTATTTATTTTATCTAAGAAATGGAGCAATCCAGTTTAATTGGAATAAACCTTGTCCCCAAATAAACCCTTTTCGAAGTCGCCTTTCTATTCGTGTTTCCTCTTTTGTAGTGAAATCTTTTAAATTTATTCAAGTAAATATAATTAATTGTGTGGGTAAATTAACGACATCTGTGGCGCGGTGGGCGAAGTTCTGCCTGCGACGCAGGAGGTTGCAGGTTCGGTTCCCGCCTTGGGTCAAAAGTTTGTACGATCTGGTAATATTTGTTAAGGGTGTTCTGGACGTTTTCTATGTATAATAATTGAATTATCTATCTATGTAGTGTATTATATTAAGTATATCAGTTATCTAGTACCCATAACACAAGTTCTCCTTAGCGTGGGACTAGATAATGCTGTGTGAAGTGTACCTATGCCAGGGAGATGTTTATGTTTGACGTCGCGGGTGTGCGAGAGTTTTTTTTTTAGTTTTTAATGTATTCTGCTTTCTCCAAGGAATTAAACTAGCGGAAAAGTAATTTGACGCAAAATATAAACTATTAATCAAATATTATAGCTTACTTCGGCTCATTGGTAGTTTTGGAACATAAGAATAGGAAAATAAGAGATTTTAGGCAAAAAACCATTTTCCCAAATGCTCCCAAAATACAGTTAGCTTTATGATGGGTATAGTTTACGATTTGCGCCAAACTTTTGCCTTAGATGTACATATGTATACTAAGTAAAAGGCGATTTTTTTTTATATTAGTATTTATATTTGCGTTATAATACTAGTATTTGTTTGTATTCTTTAATTGTAATTTTCTTTTATAATAAAGAATACTGTCTAAAATTTGTAGTAAATTGTCAAAGATTTGTCGAACCTAAGAAAAAAAAAAACCCCACTCACCTATTACAAACACATATATATAGATATGTAGATACCTACCTAATATAACTTTGTTACCAATACGTAATAGCCCGGCTACACGCTTAAACATTTGTGCATGCATGATTGCACAAACCAGTGAGAGCAAACAAGATGAGCCCGGCCACACGCTCCATCTTGCTTGCTTAAACTGGTTGGAGTCCGGCCACACGCTCCATCTTCCTTGCGCAAACTGTGTTTGTGCATGCATGGTTGCACAAATGTTTGAGCGTGTAACTGGGCTATAAAATTAAACAAGGGACATTACATAAAAAAAAATATTTGTGCAAGTGATGCTGATAAAGAGTCAAGTACATGATAGAGAGTCAAGATAAGAGAGGCAAGTAAATATAGTGTGGAATCAGAAAAAGAAGACGCGACAAGAGTGCTAATTATTAAATAAAATAATCTCTTAATATTACGATGAAGGCAAGTTTTAGTATAAAAGTGTTTATTTTACAAACGGCTCATGGTATTATTAATATTAATAAGGAACTTGAAATTCTCTACAAAATACTGCTCTCAAATTGTCACACAGCGAAACAGAACAAAAGGTCAGAAAACGTAGAATAAAGTAGGTCAAGTTGTCAAAGGACGTGTTTTAATTAAAAAAGGAGTATACTCTTGGAGGAGTCTGGGCAAAGTAAACAACTATATTAATCTGAGAGGCTGAGGCCTTGACAAAATGTTGTAATCATGAAATAAAGTACCATATTTACTGTACAACTAACTTGAGATCTTAATTTAGAGTTCTTAGTCGGTCACTCTTGTCAAAGTGGTCGGGGTTATGATGACCCCATCATAACCACGACTACTTTGCCAAGAGCAGCCGTTCATCAGGTCTTTCAAGTATAAATTTAACTTAAAATTAACTAATTAGCCTACAGATGATTACCTACTGTACAGATGATTGCTGTACTGTTTACTATTTATGCTTGCAATTAGATCATAAATAAATAAATAAAATAATTTATTCAAAAATAACTTAGGACTAAAAAGAAGAGTACTTGTCTTAACTTTATATATTTATGGGATAAGATAATACATGTGCCTGAACTAGGTAGAAACCTGTTTTTCAGGCAAAGAAAGTGCTGACAATAAATAAAATTATAAAATCCTTTGATAAGTGCTGTGCATACTTTTGAATAATTATTATTATTATTTGTATCTCATTTCCATGATCACGGGTCATATAGTGACCAGAATCAGAATCAGAATCTATAACTTTATTTCTTTAGGCTTACAAAATAAGCACTTAGACAAGTCAAATGTTATACTATAAACATAGTTATTATTATAAAATAAGAAATAAGGTGTTATTGATATTCTCTTCACTTCAATTTTTTATCCACTAGTGGAAGAAGTGAAAAAGAAACCACTAGCACATTTATATATCACTTACATATATGTCTAATACATGATTATTTTGCGATCTTAATTTAGATACATGGCAATATTTCTATAAAGCTAAACAGAACATTAAATTTCTTACATACTACTGACAGTGCGGAACGGAGCGACATCTGGCCAAGCATTAACATCATTGATGTAATCATCTATGGAGTAAAAGGCCTTCCTGATAAGATTTTGTTTAATGTACTGTTTAAATTTACGAATAGGGAGTTCAGTTGCTTCAGATGGAAGCTTATTATAGAAGCGCATGCAATTGCCCATAAATGATTTCCCTAGTTTTGTAATCTATATGCTGGGATGTGTAATTTGTTCTTGTTTATTGTATTTCTATTGTGACCCGGTCCTTTGGGAGGCATGTGTGGAGCCGGAGCCAACAGCACAGAAGCCCTTTATGAGAATTAATCTAAAGGCGAGAGCTACACATAGTGGGCATCATCCTTGGTTGCATCTTAGGATGTAGACTCGGGGGTGGAAGTGTCTAATGGCGTAATAACGAGGAAGCCCGCTCACGTGTGTTCGTGATGGTAAAATCGGGGCCGCACCTCTCGACACCCCTTAGTCGTTTGCACCGATGTTGTTCGTTTCCGGCATTTACCTACGCCAACATTTTGAGGAACTCATTCAGCAAACGGCAAGCCACCGTCTGCCGCTTTTAACAGTATTGAGAGTATGTTTAGGGCAGGCGTCCATAGTTTCCCCCGTTAGCCCAATTACCCAGTCCATCCATTCACCACAATAACATGGCTTTTTTTGTTATTTGAATTTTCCTTTGCAATAATCTACTCCTGGCGGATATCATCTTCGGGTGTATCATATTGTGCAACCAAGGATGATACCCGCTATGTGTAGCTCTCGCCTTTAGATTAATTCTCATAAAGGGCCTCTGCGCTATTGGCTTCGGCTCCACGTATGCCTCCCAAAGGGCCGGGTCACTATATGGCCCGTGATCATTGAAATGAGAATTATTATTAACTCATTTATTTCAGAAAAATATTCCATATAACAATACAATCAAATTAAACTCAAATTAACTTATGCTAACTACGCTAAACTAGTTTTAATAACAAAAGTGCTTACAATTAGTGGCCTACCTAGAACCATCAATAAATTTTCTGTGTCATCGTATAACATACATTGTAGAGTATCTCTAAGTTTTTCGTAATAAGTTTAAGTAAATAGTTAAATATTTAAATCAGGACCCCCAGATGAGCGGTTGCTCGTCCAATGCAACGCCATCGTCCATGTTGGTTGCGTTGTCGAAGAAGTCAGTTAAATAAGACGATAGTAATTCCTCAGGGTTTATTTCCATAGCCGTATTCGTTTATACCCGTATCTCGAAAAAATTCAATACACGCCGCCTCACTTAATCTTACTTAGGTACACCCACATCGTCATTACTGAAATCCACCTGTAATACAGCACACATACAAGGAGATGCCTATGTCACTTTTCAACTTTGTTTATATTTAGGCACGTAGGCCACGTTTAAAGTATCACAATTCAATTAAATTTTCTACTTATTTATTTCAATTCAATAGGCATACTACATTTACCATGCCCTTAGAATAGTCAAATAACAATATTGATTTCACTCAGGCTTTCCCACATTTATGTTTTATTTTATTCAGAACAGTTATAGATCTTACGATCTGCAGCCCGCGCCTTCGCCCGCATTTTATCGTGATGAAAAATAAACTATATGTTAAAGGATTTAATAATATCCCAAAAATGTACGACTTCGGCGGGACTTGAGAACCCGCGACCTTCCCCTGAATACGGGGATGCGCTATCCAACTGCGCCACGGAGGTAAGTAGCCGACCTGTCGAAAATCTTTGGGACTTACGCCTTTGCGCCGTCAGTCCTAAAGATTTTCGACTAAGTTGTACTAAGTTCATACCTGTACTGACTTTGATGAATACTATCAGAGAAGGTTATACGCGGAATTGTTACTAAATATTTTTTCATTCTAATAATGTGCAATGGATTTCCGCAAAGTAACGCCTGAATCTATTATTTAGAGATGAGTCCGGTATTCAATAACTAACTCAGTACGTGTTAGCATGGTCCTAAAATATCTAACGCTATTGTAAAATCCGCATACCGCTAGGGAATAACTGTGCAAAGCGAGCATCGCGCCTAACCGACCCTGAGCCATAACTACCCAACGCTGCAATACCTATACTTACCTAACTATCATCTACGCATAGGTACTAGCAGACCGTTCACCTGTAAAGTTATGTAGATGCAACAAGTATTTGGCATTTCTAACCAAATCGGTTAGAAATATATTGGGTAGAAATCAGGACAGGTATAGAGTATTGTAACGTTATTGGGTACCAGTTGGTACTAGCGATATTGAAACAAAATACCCAACTAATAACCGGTAGCCAAAATATCCAATAACTCCCATCCTTACTATTATTTATTTATAATATTAGTAGGATAGTAAGATAGGATAGGATAATCTGTAGAACCGCCGAAAGAGTTGGTCTTAGAATGAACATGGACAAGAAGAAAATTATGTCAAATGCTCATTTTGTACCAACTCCCGTATTAATCGGAGGCAACACCCTCGAAGTTGTCGGCTATTATTGCCACCATATTGTCTACCTAAGACAAACCATTCAACTAGGAAAGTCCATCTTCGAGAAGGAGGTCAATCGTCGAATCTAGCTCAGATGGGCAGCGTTTGGGAAGCTACGTGGTGTATTTTCGTCCCACTTACCGCAGTGTCTCAAGACGAAAGTATTCGACCAGTACAGACATATGGCACTGAAACGTGGTCCTTCACTATGGGCCTCGTCAGAAAGCTCAAGGTCACACAAAGAGCAATGGAGAGGGATATGCTCGGAGTCTCTCTGGGAGATCGAATCAGAAATGAGGAGATCCGCACCCCCTCCCACATAGCTCTGAGAGTTGCGAAACTTAAGTGGCAGTGGGCAAGGCACATAGCTCTTAGGACCGACGACGGCCGCTGGGGCCGCAAGGCTCTAGAGTGGCGACCATGTACCGAAAGGCGCAGTGTGGGTAGGCCACCCACGCGATGGACCGACGACCTAGAAGGTCGCGGGAAATGGCTGGATGCGGGCAGCGCAAAATCGGTCATTGTGAAGATCCTTAGGGGAGACCTATGTCCAGCAGTGGACGTCGTTTAGCTGATATGATGATAGCATAAGCTTTTCTAATACATATAGCCATAGAGGAGAAATGTAGCCTCTCCTGTCGCCACAACATTCAACCTAACCTGTGCCAAAACGCAATAGGACCACTCCTTATTAATTGCAGGCAATCATTCACAGGCCACAAACAAATACCCCGAGTGATTTATAACCTACGGCCCGTATTATACCCCTTATTTACAGTACGATAGGGTTCCTTTTGCACGGTCGATTTAAGCCATTGACTTGCACGTTAGCGGGCTATTTTTCACGCACTTAGAATGGAGTCGGTAGGCTTTGTGATGAATAGGGCTGCTGCAAAGCGGTTGCAAGTGAATAGGGCTATTTGGATGACATATTTTTGTGAATTGAATAAAATATCCAATGAAATTCTGCGGGTGAGGTGATGATGAAATGGAAATGGAGTACCTATCGATACATTTCAATTTACCTGAAGTAAAATAAAAATAGACTTGATGTAGGTAAGTAAAAATACTTTAGTTTATATTGTTATGCTTGTATTGTTATATGTTGGGTCAAAGATGTCACCGAATTCTATACTAGTGAAGGAAAAAGAGCAAGCCATCAAGTCTACAGCGGGCACACATTAGAGGACACAATTTGTTTTCCCAATCGACGGCTATGAAGGAATCTGGGGAATAAGGATCTTAAAAATGTATAACATACCTACATATATAGATTATTAGCGGCCCGCCCCGTATTTGCACGGGTATTTAACAAAAATTTCATATATTTTTATAAAATATAGCCTATGTCACCCGGGGATAGTGTAGCTTCCCAACAGTGAAAGAATTTTGCAAATCGGTTCAGTAGTTTCGGATCCTATACAATGCAAACAAACAATCAGATCTTTCCAGTTTATAATATTAGACTAGATAAGGTTGTTAAAAAAGGTTTTTTTAACTTAATTGAATGCTTCTATTATGGCCTACAAACAATAATATGTTAATGTCAGAATCTTGTATCTATTCAAAGACAAGTAAAAGTCAACATTTTATGGTTTTTGAAATTTTTTTAGTCATGTTTATGTCTCAGGGTACATAAATGTGTACCTGCAAATAAACCGACGACATAGTAGCGGTCGCAGGGAGTCGATGGATGGAGGCGGCTCAGGACCGCTATTTGTGGCGTCGTTCGGGGGAGGCCTATGTCCAGCAGTGGACGTGTATGGGCTGATGATGATGATGATGATGATGATGAAATCGTTATATAATGTGAAAACGTGGCCCTGTAAAACGGGCCTAAATGAAATCAGGAATATAAATTGTGTCCCGAAAAAATTATAGGCTACGACTTTTTAACCGGGAAAAGCGCGAACCAAACCGCAGGTATTATGCTAGTAAAAACAATCTGTCAGCTTAAAACCCTTAGAAGGTATCGTCTCAACTTGATTATCACGTCAATTTGATCACGGTTCTATTACGCGGAGAAGGAATTCATCTCCGCTCGCCTTTTATCTTTGCGGGGCAATTCCCTAAAAGTATGTAAATAGAAAATTCTTGAGATAAATTCTAACATGGCTCAATCGTGCACGATTCCCAGTGTTCACAGTTTGATTGCGAAAAAATTTTTCGGGTGCTTGTTAAACTCTAACTTCTATGTCGCTTATAGGTAAAATAATAATTTATACTAAAAAACTTTTTTAAAACAAGCTTTCATATCATCTTGAACCAAAGTGCTTGGGGAGACAAATTCAACGAGCCCAAACACGACGTGGTTAAGTCGTTTCGTTTAGGAGTTCCTATGGCTACTATCGGTCTCCATCATTAGACCAGCTCGGTAGTAACATAACATTGCATTGTCACCAAACTTACAAACATATGCCAATTTCAGCTTAATCACTAGAAGATAACTGGTCTAAAATTCAGTTGCAAGATTTGTCCCGCACAAACTAACAGAGCAAGTAGAATTAAAGCTTGTAAAAAAGAATGAGACAAATACTATATTCCCATAATCCTAGTATTCTGCGTTCCGTAATATTCCGTGAAAATAGCCTCTGTCCAGTATGTACTCATACTCATACATTTTTATTCGCCGTAGGAGCACAAGGCACACTTGGTTACGTTTATTTACAAAATAATTTCTATATCTGCTGTAAATAGGTATGGTAATCGTCAAAAATAAAATTATACACAATAATTATAAAATGAAATGCTGTAAAAGGGCATTGTCAAATTTAAAAATTTAAAAATCTAATTAAAAATAATAATGAAAATGTGACTAATAACAAAGGACAGATTCTGTCAAAACCATTCGAAAATTAAAATCGAGTTCGTATGAAAAAAAAAAAACAGATTCTTTAGCACACGCACGAGTATGAAACTATTCAGATGCTGTCAAACTACGAAAATTAGTTCTTCTCTATCCGTTAAAGGCGCTGCAAGGCGCCAAATATAGAAAGAGACGATAACATTTTTACATCACAAACTAATTCGCAACCCGTACTTAGGACTCTGGCAAAGGGAAGAAAGAAGAGAATTTTAACCGTTTAAAATACTTTCTTATAACATAAAACGGAGGCTCTATTGTAAAAAATAACAATGCACTTAAATTACAAGCTTAGACTAAGAATGTATGAAAAAAAAAGACCAATGAAGAAACTAGTGAAGCTACAGCTAGGGGTAAATTACAGTCGAATATAGGTGGTATTGGAAAATAAACCTAAGTTTTTGCGGTTCAGGGTACATTCTAGTTTTAATGAGAGCAGAAAGCCTTTTCGGGCGAGTTTCATCGTAATTTCCATTATTTCCGTATTTTACGAGTTTTACAGCATTACCTGGTTTTATGACACAACACACTCTGAATAAGTTATTAATAAAACAAAAATAACCAGTTTTGTGTTCTTTATGATGTCTATCATTTATTAATTGCAAAAATGTTTAGGTATATAGATAGCGTAGGTTCTAAAATAGTACATAAAGTACACATACACCCTGTTGGACATGGCAATTTATTATTTTGTCACAGATTAGGAACGTAATTTTTCTTATTTTTCTTCATACACATTATAATAAGTTTAGTAGCTTCAATTTTAAATTCTATTTCTAATTGGTTCCTATTCTTTAACAGTAATTTTCTTTATCAAAAAATCGCTCCATCGGCCACCATAATGATAGTGGGCATCATTTCTTAAAACCTACTTATAAAAACTTGGCAATAATATGTAGAGTCACACAGAAATAAAATAGAAACCTAAGAAATTTTATAAGATCCTAAAAAATATTCGATTTCGACAGGACTTTAACCCACAACCCAAAAATTATCCCCAGTGTGAGGCTTACGCACTGTAATAGCAAAAACCTTAAAATAGAAACATTCCTACTTTTAAATAAATGCTAGGCGAAAGTTAAATCGCACACTTTGTAAATAGCTAACCAGTAAAAGGTGTTTCGCAATGCTAAATTAGGAAAGGATTAAACACAGTTTCGGGAAAATATGCTAAGCAGGATCGCGGCAAATCTCGGTTTACTCTAATTTATTAATACTCAGAGTATCATTATATCATTATAACTTATGAATAGAAGAGTATATCCAGGTGTGAGCATTTTATGGTAATGACTGGATGCCTCGAATGTATTTGATCCGTCTAACCATAAATAATGTATTCCTTTTCCCGCGGTTTGTGATAACTATATAGAAAATCGTATCAAGGCAAAATAAATAGATAATAGTCTTTTACAAAAATGTTTGCTGTTTTTTTGCTCTACTAAAATACTGTAAAAGGGAAAATAAATGGGTTCGGATAGTCTTTGACAAACATTTTAGCAGCTTTTACGAGTTATTTTTATTTTCTCTTCTAGAATACTGTAGAAAGGCAAATTAAATGAGTCGGATAGTCTCTGACAAACAGTTTCGCTGTTTTTAACACTCAGTTTTTTTGCTCTACTAAAATAGTGTTTGGAACTCGGAACGACTCGTTGGACATACTACTACGAACGGAGGGTTATAACGTTGCCCCTCTATGTATATGTTTTGTTAGTTGGATTGGATAATTTTCATAATTTTCACCCAACGTTATTTGGTACCCAACGTTGGGCTTTGTGGTGTAAATTTGATATCTGACTGGATGTGTAGATGACCTAAGCACCATGAATGTGACTTCTTTTTGTACCTGCCCCAGATTGAGGGGCAGTCCTGTTTGCCCCTTGGTTAGAAAAAATCTGAAAGACCAGGGCAGAAAGGACTTAAGGCCCTGCTAGACACTTTGGTGCCAAAATAATTTCATTAATAAAATCTATATATATTATTATAATTGTAATCATAGCAACAAATCTTTGTTTGTCGATCGATGTGGCACGGCGGGCGAAGGTCCGCCTGCGACGCAGGAGGTTGCGGGTTCGATTCCCGCATGGGAACAAATTTTTGTAGGATCTGCATATATTTGTTTCGGGTGTTCTAGGTATAATAAAAAACATCTATCTACATATGTAATCAGAATCAGAATCAGAATCAAAAACTTTATTTCTTTAGGCTTACAAAATAAGCACTTAGACAAGTCAAGTTGTATACTATAAACATAGTTATTATTATCAAATAAGAAATAAGGTGTTATTGATATTCTCTTCACTTCAATTTTTTGTCCACTGTAGTATTGTATTATGTATATCAGTCATCTAGTACCTACCCATAGCACAAGCTCTGCTTAGTTTGGGGCTAGATCATGTTGTGCGAATTGTCCAGCATTATTTATTTATTTATTTGTTTCTCAGGTATGTCACCTCATACAAGGCTCAAGAGAAGATGAAGTCTGGTGAAAGAACCGTCAGAATGTCCATCGTTGATGAAGACAGCGAGTACATGGCTGGCCACGTTGTTGATGGTAAGTCATAAACGGAATCCAAAATTTCCTCATGGTAAATTTGTTGTATCCAAGAACATACTCGTACTGCTGAATAGGTCTCCCCCAAACGAGGATGTTTTGCGCCCATCTTTTAATCACAACGCTTGGAGGCAGGTTGGTGATCACAGTTGCGATATTTAAAATATACAGCAGGAAGCTGCCGTCATTCTTCTGGTGATTCCCTTAGTCACCACTTACGACATCACGGGCTGCTTAAGTGAAGTCGATTACGCTGCAACCGACCTCCACGATCCAAGAACCTCCAAAAACATTCACTAAATATGGGAGTCTCCAACTAATGATATCGTATATGTTCACAACTTTATAATGAACTTACATTTGACAATGGTAACATTCCCAATAATGGATAGCTTTACTATGAGTAATGACCAGATGTCGCCAAATGTTTTGGTGAAGGCTAATATTCAATAGGACTTTCTGGGCGATACCGACCTCCTAAAGTAAAAATATCGAATACTCATACTCATTTATTAACCGTAGGAGCACTGGACACACTTGTCTATGTCAATCTATGTCAATTTACAATAGTTCACAATAAAAGGTGCTTAATATTATGCTTTATCAAAAGACATAAAACAGATATACAAGTAAATAATTTAAGAATCTAGGCAAAAATGTAAATTAAATTAAAGGGCATTGTTAAAATCAGGTTCAAATATGAAAAATATAAATTAATAGTTCTGCTGACTTCTGCTGTAAAACGGTATTGTCTAAATAAATTACTAATAAATATTTATCGCATAAATAATGTTTGTGGAATTTATTAACTGATGGGTATACTTCTTTTGTCTATTAATAATGCTCTTCTTTCCTCACAGGTCGTAACCTCTACCCTGCCACCGGCTATCTTGTCCTGGTCTGGGAGACTCTCGGTATGATGATGGGAGAACTCTACACTGAGGTTTCTGTGGTCTTCGAGAACGTTCGGTTCCAGCGTGCTACTAATATCCCCAAGGATGGCAACTTGGAGTTTATCATCATGATACAGAAGGGCAGCGGGAACTTTGAGGTGAACAACCCAATATTATTGTTCCCTTCACAACTTTTGTAACTTACTTGATATTTGAGCCTTTATTTCTCTGGACACTCAACAACTTTTATTAAATATCCTTTATATTTTGTTTATCTAAAGAAAGGTTTATCTAGAAAGGTTTATCTACGTTCGTATAGCGTCGTTGATCTGCTAACTAATTTTTTGTTCGATGTTAAGGAATCCACCTTTTTATTTTCCATCTTCTTAGCACGTACATCCTTGTCCATGTTTTATCGTCATGTTTTACTTCACCTTCTTCAACGTATTATTATTCATCAGAACCATTAGTCATTCATTTAGTATCAACTTCTAAATGTGACCTCTCTTTTTGCTACTTCATTATCATATACACTAAATTCTATATATACTCTACCCAGATCGTAGAAAGCGGTGCGTCCATCGTCACCGGTCGTATCTACGCTAAGAAGAACGTAGGCCAGGACTACCGGGTGCTACCTTCTCCGCCTGAAGTCACCGGACCCAACATTAAGCATCTGCTCACTAAGGACTTCTATAAGGAGCTCCGACTCAGGGGTTACCAGTACAGGTATGGCTTACAAGTTTTAAAATTCTATCAACAGCAGATGTTTCTCCTTGAAAACAGATTCGTTTATCTTGAATAAATTACAACATGAATTTGTAAGTCATCATCAATCTTGCCTTTGATGTTGTTTAAGTACCTACACATATATGTATGTATCGAAATGCCATAGTATCTAGTACCCATAACACAACCTTAGCTTAGCCTGCGGCTAGATGATGTTGTGTTAATTGTCCAGCATTATTTTTTTCATTGATAATTTCATGATGAACCTCTTCAACAGTGGCCTTTTCCGCGGCGTCCTTGGCTGCAACGTCCAAGGCACCCGCGGTCGCCTCCAATGGGTCAACAACTGGGTCACCTACATGGACTGCATGCTCCAACTGAAGATCATCGGCAACGACACCCGCGGTCTCTTCGTCCCGACTAGAATTGAGAAGATGTCTATTGACGCTACTATGCATTATAATGCTATCTCAAAGATGAACCCTGACTCTACGAGGAATAGTTTTGAGATCAGGGTTTACCCTGATGTCGATGTTATTAGGTAAGCTTTTGTTATCACTTTTTGTGAGTCCTTGTATGGATTTTATCATCATCATCATCACATCAACCCATACACGTCCACTGCTGGACATAAGTCTCTTCCATACGACGCCACAAATAGCGGTCTTGAGCCGCCTCTATTCATTGACTCCCTGTTACTGCTACTAGGTCCATGGTTTGTATCCCAACTTTTCTTTCCTGGACTTTTTTCTTCTGCTATTTGTTCGGATAGACCTACATACCTACCTTATTGCTACCACTATGTGACATTTTAGTGTTCCCTGGATATATCTCACGGTTATTTTTTTTTAGGGCTGGTGGAGTTGAAATCCGTGGTCTTCACGCTACACCAATTACCAAAAGGATTCCACTGGGAGTGCCAGTGCTTGAGAAGAACGAGTTTATGCCTAACTTCGGCAAAAGCAAAATGAGGGTAAGCAGTAACTTTTGAACAAGAAATGTTGGCCCTCAAATCAGCATGGTTAACTCTTTTCTTAGTGTTTGTTGTTTTGTTCTAAAACATTATTGTATTTGTTTTTCAAAACAGATCGAAGATATCCTCCGCTCGAACCTTCAACTGGTCCTAGAAAATATCCAAACCTACAAAGTCAAGGCCATCGAGCTAGCTGATGAAGAATACAAGAACAACGGTCTCGAACCTCTTATTGAACAAGTAGGAGACGTCTTGGGAGACTTGCCTTTAGTGCAAGCTGAACTACTGCTCATCTCTGAAGAAGCGATTGAGATGCCTCAGCATATCACTGTAGAGAACAAGAAGCTGACTGGAGAGTCTAATACGGTTATGTTTATTGGGGCTAATCTGCTGGCAAGACCAGAGGTTAGTGATTTTCAACGTTGTTGGTATTGAATTGACATTGACAAATATTAGGTAAAATTTATGACACAGGCTACATGATATGGAATTAATGAAAAAAAAATGAAAGAGAATGTCTCTTTATTATTTGTGCCTCAATAAAGTTCCTTGTATGCACGTTAAAGTAACAAAATATGAAAATCACTACGGCTTTACAATCATATAAACTTTTCAGGTGCTAACCCAAGCTGCAGCGACCCTCAGAGACAAATGCTTTATCATCTCCCGCGAGAAAGAGCGCCCCAACCCTAAGGCACACAGCGACAAATACGACATCATCTGCATCCACGACACCGGAGTCGAGTACCTAGTCCTCTTCAGAAAGAGGGTCGGTGCCAGACCAGCCAAGTTCGTCAAGATCGTCACCTCAGACCCAACCTTCGAATGGATAGATAAAGTCAAGGAAGAAATCAAAGAGGGACAGAAGATCGTTCTATATAACCAGGATGAGCCGTTGAACGGACTGCTTGGTTTAGTTAATTGCTTGAGGAAGGAACCAGGTGGTGAGATTCTGTATGGGTTGTTGATCGCTGATCCGTCAGCGCCTAAATTCAATCCTGATTTGGAGTTCTATGAAGATCAGCTGGACAAGGACTTAGCTATCAATGTTTATCAGGACGTAAGTAATATTTAAGACGGAAGTGAGGTAATTTTTTTTTTATACCATTAACCGTTTTTTAAATACTGACTTCTCATCTTATTTATTTTTTCTTTAATTTATTAGAAAATCTATCGCTTAAACTCACTTAAAAAGATACGGTACAATATGCTGGCTGCCACTTGTATATCTCGTAAAGATATTGGTTTCGTTCTCTATTTATTTCTGTTGTAATAATTTTATTGCTTCCAACTAGTTGCGTCGTGTGAGGTTGGATGGGTACTATATCGAGGCCGATACGTTTATGAGAATCTTTATAAAATTTACATTAGATTCTTGTTCATTTTTCTTTTATTTCCAATCTCTGTCTACAATTTTTGTATCTCTTTCCACTAGGGTCAATGGGGCACCTACCGCCATCTTCTTCTGGGTGACCTTGACACGGTCCGTGCTGACCACGCTTATGTCAATACGCTGACCATTGGAGATCTGTCATCCTTGAGATGGATCGAGGGACCGATCAGGAAGGATCATGTCTTCAAGGACCCTGAAAGAATCCTTGTTCAAGTGAGTATACATAGAGTTTGTTTCTTGATAAAGTGGAATTTCCTCAAAAACTATGAAAACCTGTAACATCCTCCAGTCCTTATCCTACCCTAGGCTTGGTCTTTTAGGATATATAGGATAAGATTAGATTAATATATAAATAGACAAAAAAAATACAGGCATATCAAGTAAAATACCATTAGGCTGGACCTTTTTGGCAGGGTCACAAATGATTTTGGAAAGACTGTTCACACCTCAGCGAGTCAAAGAGGGTTAGAGATTGTTTAAAATATAAGGTAACTGATAATATATTTTTCTTGTTCTCCAGGTGTACTGCACAGCTCTTAACTTCCGTGACGTCATGACAGCAACCGGTCGTGTGACAGTGGACGCCGTGGCGCGCGGGAGACTAGCGCAGGAGTGCGTTCAAGGATTCGAAGTCGTCGGCAAGACTCCAAGGTAGGTTTATACTATCCAGTCACCTCATGACAGCCACCGGTAGTGAGGCAGTAGACGCTGTGGCACGCGGGACTTGCGCAAATGTAGTATATATTACCTCTGTTTCAGTAACTCAGATTATCATAATAATGTCAATTCGTCCATACTTTAGGACCATTATGCTATGTATTACGTATCTACATTGTTAAACATTGTTATAGTATCATACCAAGTGAGTTGCAAAAGTAATAAATAAATAAATTCTAACAAATCGTCAAACATTATCCTTTGTAAAAAGGTTTATTACAAAATATCAAAATAACTAGAGATGAAAAAAGCTTTCCAAGCTTTTTTCGAGTTTTGCTTCAACTCTAAAACGAACAGCTTAACAAGGTAAAGGTGTCTTGTTCGCTTCTTCACTTTAACTTCAAAAGTTTGAAGTGATAAAAAATCAAAGTAATCGCTATACTTCCTAGTTTTACTTAATGTATTTAGATTTTTGTGACCTGTCCAAGAATCCTGTAAGGTGTAAAGGAAATAAAGCAATTTAATAATTTTTTATAGGTTCCAATCTTTCTTTCTGCCCTTTTCGAAGTTTTCTTGTAGGTATCAGGGTATCACAAGAATAGCTTTGATAATTCGAGATATTTTGTCTAATCCAGTAAAATCTATGATTGCAAATAAACTAATCAAATAATTCCCAATACACAATGAGCATAATGCGACACAAACAATGGTACCCAGTTGTGTTTTTTTTGCCGTTCCGGTCGTAAAGGCCATTTATCAGGTTTCACATATTGAGTGATTGAGGGGATGGAATCCCGTGAGGTATTATTGGATTCCGAGAGAATTTTTATAAATAAACTTTTGAAGTCGGAGTTTATGTTTTGTTTGTCGACATTAAAATATATTTTTTGCAAATTTAACCCCATCTTAGCGCATAAGAGTTTTTAGAGCAAAAAAGTTCTTTCAAGGTCTTTCTGTAGCTTATTGCCTACTAGCAACCTGCCCTGGCAGTAGAGCATGAAGTCAAAGGGATTAGCTAGACGAAAGCTCCCAGGCGACTTGACTTTTTCCGACACTTCCAATTATTATTATCGTTATATTTCCACTAATCAACACAAAACTTTGACAAATGATGTGTAATTACCTCATGAATCCCTCTATCGATTGATGAAAACCGCAAAATCTGCTCAGTAGTATTATGAGTTTATCGCGAACAGACAGACAGACAGATGCGGCGGAGGACTTTGTTTATGTAATGAAAAAGTATTATCTAATTTCTGTAGAATAATAATTTTTAACATATCTTTGTTTAAAATTACGATTTTATTATTTTTGTTTCAAATTATTATTATCTGTATTTAAAATTATTATTTTTACACAAATATTTGTTTAAAATTATTATTGCCCCACTGCTGATCCAATGCCTTAATATCCACATTTGTCCAACAGCGGAGCCCGAGTCATGGGTATGATCAGAAACGGAGGCATGGCGAACGTGGTGGAAGGAGACAAGGCATTGCTCTGGGCCATCCCTGACGAGTGGAGCTTCGAGGAGGCTGCTACCGTGCCAGTGGCTTATGGAACTGTTTACTACGCCATGGTAAGGATACTTTGCTACACCGACCTCCATTATACAAATGGAAGTCCATTATATACAGAATCAGAAACAGAGGCATGGAAAACGTGGTGACTAGAGAGGTACTTACTCGGTGTACCCAGTAAGTACCTACCTCTTGTTGAACAGAGGTTTCCTGCAAGAAACCTCTACAAATGCAGTAAAGGAAAAATTACTATGGCAATCTTAATATGCTACTAATATGCTAATTAATATAATTAATATTTTTTTTTTTATTGGTACAACAGAATAAGAGAAGAACCTGTGCCCTATCTGGGTTTATATTTGAGACGGTTGATATTTAATAGCAACCATTGTTATGTACAATGGTTGGAATAAAACATTTGATTCGAATTAACGTTGATGACCAAACACGAAAACGAATTGAAAATCCGTAAACGGAGCTTAAACCAGTGTTTAAAAAAACGAAAGACTCAAAACTCCATTCTAGGAACTAAGACAAAATTGATAGAAGATATTGACTGGACATTATTCTGTTGTTCGTTTTTGAATGCCATTCTCTTATCATTCCTATCCACCAGGTAATGGTCGGTCAAATGCAACGTGGCGAGTCCATCCTCATCCACGCTGGTTCCGGCGGTGTCGGACAAGCGGCTATCAACGTGGCTCTTCACTACGGATGCGAAGTCTTCACCACTGTTGGAACTGCTGAGAAGAGAGCCTTTATCAAGAAACTGTTCCCGCAACTGAAGGGTATGTTTATAAGACTTACAAAAGAACAACAATTTTTTTTAATAGTCTATAGACCTTTGTTTGACCACCATCTCACGTGATGGAAAATGACGATGTGGCCAACGGTGTATCACGAAAATCTAGTAGACACCTATTCACTCTTGTCTTCAAGAGACCCAGATTGTAAATGGCCGGAAAAACAGAAGCAGGCAGCGAGTTCCATTCCTTAGCGGTATAGAAATAAAAAATCTATTTGATATCTTTCTTCAATAAATATTGGTATCAATGATATCCCAAAGCCGGATACTGACCGGTGTTACGGGGTATAAACTAGATAATGTAGATTGTAAATCACGACGCTCTGACTTTCGTGAGACGTTGGGAATACTTTTTGTGAGACGTTGCGACTGAGCACGTCTCACGCGAATGACTCTCAAATTAACAATTTTTTTTCATAATGACAAATCCAAATTTGCCACGAGCATGAAACGTCAAAAATTCGTCTCGTTGCTCGTGGCGATCGCTTTCTTTTTCCCCCGTACTACACGAACGCTCGCTAACATTACGCCCCATAACCACAAGTCATTACCCTGCTTTATCTGATATCCAAGCACATGAATTTCTGTTTTTGTTGCTTGGAGTTGTTGACATAATTTGCTGCGATCGATAAGCCTAAGATCAAATATCTTCAATGTAAACTGTAATAGCCCGGCTACACGCTCAAACATTTGTGCAAACACGCATACAAAAACACAGTTTGCACAAGCAAGATGGAGCGTGTGGCCAGGCTCATCTTGCTTGCGCAAACTAGTTTGTGCAATCATGCATACACAAATGTTTGAGCGTGTAGCCGGGCTATAAGATCCTTTAGATGTCCAAAAGTCCGAACATGAAACAGTTTCTTTTACTGCTGATCTCTTTGCTGCTTCACAAACTTGTATAAAAGAAAAAAAGAAAAATAAAATCTCTTTATTTCGGATAACTAAAGATCTATATTAAGTTAAGATGGAGCGGGTGGCCTGCTCATTTTGCTTGCGCAAACTGGTTGTGCATACATGATTGCACAAATGTTTGAGCGTGTAGCCGGGCTATAAGACACAAAAATATAAAAGAAAAAGCGTAAAATTACCATAAAAATGTTGAATAACAATTTAAATAATTAATTTATATAATAAGTTGTAATATGATCCTATATTTATTATAATCAAAAAATTATTACAGACACTCATATCGGCAATTCTCGTGACGCTTCCTTCGAGGATATGATCAAGAAGGAGACTAGAGGAAAAGGTGTGGATCTGGTCCTCAACTCTCTATCTGACGAGAAACTTCAAGTGAGTCTATTATATTCATCTCATCAAACTTATGATGATTTTATCCGGTTCTGATCTGGAGAATTTTTTGTAAAATTTCCCCTGTATTTAGACTCGATATATTTTACTAACACAGAAAAAGTCAAAACACTGTTTAACAAGGTTTTTAAGTAAGAGGAGATGTATCTAACTTTTACTTATTTAGGAATTGTACTAAAAAAAACAATCGCCATTCGGCGAATTCTATGTACTCATTATAGCCCGGCTACACGCCTAAAAATTTGTGCATGCATGCATACGTTTGCGCAAGCAAGATGGAGCGTGTGGCCGGGCTCATCTTGCGAAAAACTGGTTTGTGCAATCTTGCATGCACAAATGTTTCAGCGTGTAGCCGGGCTATAATGGACAGGAAATCAAATAGTACTATAATTTGTTTGTACGTAGTCCTATATGTATAGATATTCTGTGGTTTGTACTTGTATTTAATGGTTAACCCTTATAAATTTAGATTTTTGTTCAGGTGTACTTATTTTTGTATTTCATTTATCTTATTTATCTTTTCGTTTTAGGCGTCAGTGAGATGTCTAGGCTACCGCGGCCGCATCCTCGAGATCGGCAAGTTCGACATCAGCAACAACACTCCTATCGGCATGTACTTCTTCTTGAAGGAAACTTCCTTCCACGGGATCATGTTGGATTACATCTTCGACCAGAGCTTTGAGTTCAGGAAGGTTAGTCATGTGTTTGTGCATTAAGTATCAAGATTTATGAATGAAAAACACTTTATTTGCGTAAGTACAACCACTGCGTACTTATAAAATATGGCGTGTTTTAAAAACAATAAACCGACTTCAAATTCCCTAACTTTACAACTTATTTAAAGTTTTGCGGGATAAATAGTAATCCCCTGGAGATAAAAATTTTATGGGATCCCTTCGGGATCATTTCCTATACAATAGTGAAAGAATTTTCGAAAACGGTACATAATTGGCTGAGTTATCGCGTAACATATGTACACACAAAAAAACATACAGACGAATTGAGAACCTCCTCTTTTTGAAGTCTCAGAATAAAGAATTTGTATTGCGACTTAAAAATAATGGAAACATGAATTAAGAATATGAAAACGAGCCATTAAAAGCCTAATGTACAAAATAATAAAAATCACTAAGCTGGTCAAACTCCCAAAACGATTAAAATTAATCAGAATCAATAACTTTATTTCTTTAGGCTTACAAAATAAGCACTTAGATAAGTCAAATTTTATACTATAAACATAGTTATTAATTTCAAATAAGAAATAAGGTGTTATTGATATTCTCTTCACTTCAAATTTTGTCCACTAGTGGAAGAAGTGAAAAAGAAATCACTAGCACATTTATATCACTTATGTGTCTAATACACAATGTGGTTATTTTGATAATATGGGAGAGAAAAGCTGGCACGTAAAAATTGTATGTTATTGAAATTCGGTTAATATATTCATATATATTGGTATATGTATATAGTTTGGGACCTGGAATAACATATAGGCTATTTTTTATCCCGATAAAACGCGGGCAAAGGCGCGGGTAGCAGTTAGTTTTAAATAAAATATTGTGCGACGGCCTTCTCATATTTCTTTCCGTACCTTCCATAGAAATATGACAAAAATTCGCTTCAGCTCCTGCTATCAATCAAAAACTCACACATAGTCGTGATTTTCCAAAATATGCAGCTTTCATTCTAATTGCATTAAAATCTTGCTACTGAATTTTATACCAGTTAACTTCAACCGATTAAGCTGAAATTTGGCATACTTATGTAAGTTTGGTGACAATGCAATGTCAAGATACCGTCAAGCTGACCTAATGAGGCCGATGAGGGAGACCGAAGGTGGCCATATTAACTTCTAAACGAAACGACTTAACCACGTCAAGTGTGGGTTCCTTGGATTCCCAAGCACTTTGGTCCTAGATGATAATAAAGCTTGTTTTTAAAAAGTATTTTTCGTATATTAATATTTTTTTTACATGTACACAGAGGTTGCAAGACCTCCTCCTGAACGGTATTGAGAGCGGCGCCGTCCGGCCTCTGACTTACTGCACCTTCGCTAACAACGAGGTCGAGACCGCTTTCCGTTACATGGCGGCTGGAAAACATATCGGCAAGGTAAGTCTAGTTTTTCAAGATGAATTTACGAATTCTTTTATATCCTCTTATAGGTAACAGTATCTTCACTTTCTCACAATACTTGATTTACTATAGGTATTCGCTTTTGTTACGTTTTATAACGAAATTCATTAATAATGATTTTCGAATGAATTTCATTAATAATGAAATCTACTACCATGTCTTACATATTTTCCTCTGATTATTATTTCTTTATTTTATTTACTATTCTTACTGTGTCCCGGTTTCACTTACACCTCTCGGTGACCCGAGAGCTACCCGAGAGGAGTAAATTGAAAAACAGCGCTACATGCATATTAATTTATTGCATGTAGCAAAAGCTGAATTTACTCATTTTGCCTTATATTCTATTTTATAAGTCTTTAAAGTACGTTAAGTCGGACTATAATTAGTATTTATAAGGCATTAAATGTTTTTTCTATACTATTCTGTCTTACTTTTCTCTATTCCTTTTTTTTTGAAGAATTTTACTGATTAATATTTTCTAATGGCAGGTCATCATCAAGATCCGTGACGAGGAGCGCAGCAACCGCCCCATCAAACCTACTCATTGCCCCATTGATGCGGTGCCCAGGTTAGCATTATTTTCTTGTAATTCTTTATTGTACGTTGCTGTTTTATTGCATAACTGCCTTCGTTCACAAGTTCTATCATACAAACCTGTTTTCTGTTCAAATTTTACTGGCATTTTTTTAAAGAATTCTTATGTTCCATTGCACTATTATATCTAGGCCTATGTTCAGCAGTGGACGTGTACGGGCTGATGATGATGATGATAGTGTTGTATCGAGTACCTTATATTGTATTTTTATTATAGACGCTACTGACCAGAAATCATGTATTATGGTGGTCATTTTACTCTTGAAAGATCAGCGGATGCAGGAGATTGTGGGTTCCATTCCCGCCTCGGGACAAATCTTTGTACGATCTGCAGATATTTGTTCCAGGTGTTCTGAGTGCTTTCCATGTTAAATAAACAATATGTATCTATGTAATGTATCAGTTATCTAGTACCCATAACACAAGCTCTGCTCTGCTTGGGGCTAGATAATGCTGTGTGAATTGTCCAGCATTATTTATTTATTTATTATTATTATCTTCATCTTCTGTTTATTTTTCTTTGTCGTTACCATCTCCCTCTGCTGTAAAATTTGATTTGTCTAAGTGCTTATTTTGTAAGCCTAAAGAAATAAATTTATTGCAATCTGAAAAAATATACTGTTCAGTTTTGTAGTTTCTCCCAAAAACCTATGTTTTTATTCCCAGGTACATCTGCCATGAAGAACACACATATGTCATTGTCGGCGGTCTTGGTGGGTTCGGATTGGAGCTCGCCGATTGGCTGATCATGCGTGGAGCCAGGAAACTAGTGCTCACCTCTCGCCGTGGTATCTCCAATGGATACCAGTCTTCTAGGCTTAGGTGAGTTCCTTAGCTTTTGGCATTTCTTTTGTTTCTTAAGATAAAAGTGTTTCTTCGATTTTTTGTCATTATCCTCAAAAATAAATTATTTTAATGTATTAAGTATACCAGAGGAAGGGCAGCAGCTTCCTTCTGAGTATTTTTCAACACCAACACTGCGATCACCAATCCACCTGCCAAGCGTGGTGATTATGGCAACATACATGGGAGACCATCCACTCGATGGAACGACGACATGGTAGCGGTCGCAGAGAGTCGATGGATGGGGCGGCTCAGGACCGCTATTTGTGGCGTCGTATGGGGGAAGCCTATGTCCAGCTGTGGACGTGTATGGGCTGATATGATGATTAGGTAATTTATCTAGTATCCATAAAAGACGTTCTGCTTAGATTGGTGCTAGCTAGATGATGGTTTTTATTGTCCAGTATTATTTGTCATTTATTTGTTTTAAATTTTCATAAACACCTTACATTTTTTGTATACAAGTGGGTTACAAAACCCAAAGAATATTAGTGGAAAATATCTAACGACATTGGTACCTATCATCGAAACAAAGCATAGAAACATGAAACAATTTTTTGTTTTGAAAGCTTTCACTCATCGTTTATCTGATCTTTCGTTCATTTTCGCATTCAAATTCAAACATTTTTTGCTAGACACGTGAGATTATGCTTTGTTCAAGTTTGTGTTTAATTTTTTTAATGATAACTATACTGTTATCTTGTTGTTTTCTGTTATAGTTATCAGTTTATGTTAAGTTTTCATTCATAAATATCTTTTTTGACATAAAATATCTGGAATTCTTAATCGGAGTATAGTTGTATTAACTTTCTCCCGTGGCTCAGTGACTCGAAATATGTCCCAGCCTTTAATAAGAGTCACCACCTGATTCGGTTGCCGTGGGCAGTTTGCTACCAGCCCAAATTCATCTTGTGTGTTATTATATTTATTTTACCAATATGGATGACTACTGTCCTGTCTCATCTTTAAACATTTTTCATTGCCTCTTCCTTCTTATATAACATATTTCATCATCACCAGGGCCTGGACATCTTACGGTGCCAAGATCGAAGTCTCCACCCACGACATCACGACCGAAGCCGGCTGCGAGGCCATGCTCAAACAGGCCAACACCTTAGGCATTGTCGACGCCATCTTCAACTTGGCTGTCATCCTGAAGGACTCTATCTTCCAGAACCAAACAGCTGATACCTTTATGACCTCGTATGGTCCTAAGGCGTTAGCTACTATGCATTTGGATAAGCTGTCTAAGAAGTTGTGTCCTAACCTAAGGTAAAGTTTTATTTTATACCCCACATGTATTATAAAAATATCTATCTATGTATATAATGTATTATGTATATCAATCATGTCGTCTGACAGTAGTCTTTGGTTATACTAGGCAAAATCCGATACCTGTGACTTACGTTACTGTGACTTCAAAATATCTGTGATAGATACCTGTGACAAAATACTAGCTAGTACGTATTTCTACCAATCACGTACAAATTCATTGTTTTATTGATTGAATAATATATTTATTGTATGTAGCGATGACTGTGTAAGTAGCAGTAGCATGTTGATAAAACGGATAAAAAACGGTATTTTCTTCAACAATTTTGTTACTTTGCGGTATAAATTTCAAATTTCCAAGTATAAAATACGAGGTGTGTCTCATTCTGACTTAGTGATATCAAAGAAGAGAGAATATAAAAGCGATATTATCAAGCTGAAGCAATTTATTGCGTAGGTACCTAATAAAATAACAACAATATAATATCGTGCACTCGTGACACTGGCAGTGCCTGTGTGACAGTCACAGATATATTTAGTTTCTGTCACTGTGACATACCGCCAATTTTCTTTATCTGTGACTTTTATCAGTGACGACAAATACGCCTCAAGCCTATCTGACAGCGCTGAGCGGCAACCGTTCAGCACATGTCAGCTCTGAGCCAACACCTATTTCGGCACAGGGTCATGGGGGCAAAACTCGATCTGACGCCCATCATTTTTGTAACTTAGCATAAAAACTTCCATGATCTATGTTTTTGTTTGTTTTGTTTGTTTTTACTTAATGTGTGAGTCGAAATAAATGATATTCTATTCTATCTAGTTAGCTTGGAGCTAGATGATGCTGTGTGGATTGTCCAGCATTATTTATTAATTTCTTTAAATTGTGTGACAGTAATTTCAATTAACTTCAAGCCGTTGTCCCACTTTATTTCTGTTATTTTACAATTTACTAAATTTTAGTTAAATAGAGATTTTAAAAAAAAGATGGTATTGGCGCTAAATCTCTAGAATTTTCTTCATTCCAAATCACAAACTTTTACGTTTATCTTCCTGACTTTTACTTCCAAATTGTGAACGTGAAAAATGTCATCAAGTGATAGTGAAGATGCTAATATGCAAATGGAAGAAAAGGGCAAAGAAATAATTATGAATCTGTTGCCGACAAAATCACGTGGAATATATGTATTTAAAGAGTTACGAAAATTTTATGAAATGGAGAGAAGAGAAACGTGTGGATTCTTTTACAGAAGGGGTTTTTCTCACATATTTTGATGAATTAGCGAAAAAATTCAAATCGTCGACTCTTTGGAGCACATATTCAATGTTAAGAATGACCTTACAAACGAAACACGACGTCGATATTAAAAAATATGTAAATTTAACGGCTTTACTGAAGAAATTGTCCACTGGATACAAGGCAAAAAAATCTAAAGTCTTGACGACACAAGAAATCGAAACATTTTTAAATAACGCTCCAAATAAACAATACTTGGCAACAAAGGTAACCTACTTATGTACTCTACTCAAACTAAATAAATAGAACAAACTAAATACCTACATACCTAAATTATGTACCTAGGTTATTACGATTATTAACACACTTATTTTTTTGTTCAACAGGTTGCTTTAATTTATGCAATCAACGGTGCATGCAGAGGAATAGAGCTTGCCAATATAACGCTAGAAGACGTAGAAACGGATACAAACCTACAAGCTGTGAGTCTGCCGAACACGAAAACAAACAAAGAGCGTAAATTTGTCATCAGTGGAGAATACCTTAATATAGTTAAAGCCTATCAGGAGTTACGTCTCACTAATGTTTCAACGAGAAGATTTTTTTCTAAATTATCAAAATGGTAAATGCACAAGGCAAGTCATAGGCAAAAATAAATTTGGTAACATGTCTAAAGATATTGCCACTTATCTAAATTTACCAAATCCGGAACTCTACACGGGCCATTGTTTCCGCAGAACATCCGCGACTCTGTTGGCGGACTCTGGTGCGAATATAACGACATTAAAACGGCACGGTGGATGAAAGTCCGATCAAGTGGCTGAAGGTTATATAGAGGACTCTATACAAAACAAGTATCACGTCACGCAGCGGATTACGGAAGGAATCAATATTCTACCAAACATAACAGAACCCCAAGCATCTACATCGCGGGCTTGGATGAATATGTCAACTCAGCTGAAGCCGCACTCAGATCTTAATAATGCAGGAAACTCAAGCATGAGTCGAGTCTCTCCAACTTTTACTCCACAACAATCAACTCAAAATATTATCACATCCCAATCACAGAGAACCGAAATAAAATTTCCCGGGAAAAACATATCACTAAACATTCAAAATTGCTCTAACTGCACATTTAATTTTTAATAAAATTTCTGAAAATTGTCTTATTTTGAATTGCTTTATTTTCTCGCAATCGAAGTGAAAAGTAGAGTGTTTTACTCGGGCCAAAACCACCCAGTATAACAACCTCGTATATAATGGGATGGTTTAGTCCCTTGTAAAACAATCTACTATTATAACTAATATCTTATTCTCACAGGGACTTCGTGGTATTCTCATCGGTTTCTTGCGGACGTGGTAACGCCGGTCAGACAAACTACGGTCTGTCCAACTCCGTGATGGAGAGGATCTGCGAATGGAGGAAACAGCTGGGACTGCCCGCTCTGGCGGTTCAGTGGGGCGCTGTTGGTGACGTAAGTACTGTTAAAGAACTCTTTTCTTATATTCTAGGTAATGTGATGCTGACAAAGTGCTAACCTTGCCTGCATTCAGACAAAGTTATTCCATTATGCTTACTTGTAGTATTAACCAGTATAACTCCGAGAAGCGCTGAATCTTCCCAGGACAAAAAAGTGTTGTAGTGTTGTGTGTAGAAAGGTGTTGATCCTGTTTATTAAAGCCCTATTCCATACATCAGGTGGGTTTGGTAGCAGACATGCAAGATGACGACGTCCAGCTCGAAATTGGTGGAACCCTCCAACAAAGGATATCATCTTGTCTTCTCGCGCTTGACAAGTTCATGAAGCAAGACGCAGCCATCGTCTCCTCCATCGTGGTGGCTGAGAAGAAGGCGGGTGGATCCGGTTGCGGCAGTATAGTTGATGCTGTCGCGCAGATTATGGGTAAAAACACTAAGACCTCAGAGACAAGAAAAGCGTGATGGAGCCGTAGGGTTATAGTGGTGTTGTTAGCACTCCAGAGAATCAGCAGTTCTCTAGACGAAAAAAAAGCCAAAATATTTATTTGTTGAAACATAGCATTTTGTGGCACTCTAAGAAATAAGCTCTAGCGTCTTAGAGAGCTCAACATAATTATGCTTACACAATACCTTCCAATGAATTCTGCATTCAATAATATTTTTCGACGACTGAATTTGAACCAGCAACTCACCCTAATTTTTGGAATATTATAAATTTTTTAAGAAATTACCCTGAGATGAGGACTTACGCAACAAAAACAAAAACATTTGAATTTAAAATTTCTTATGCAAATACTTTATTTACCAGGTATCAAGGACCTGAAGACCGTCTCTCAACAAGTGTCACTCGCCGAGCTGGGAATGGACAGTATGATGGCAGTCGAGATCAAGCAGACCCTGGAGCGAGAGTTCGAGATCTTCCTGACGGCACAGGATATTAGGACCCTGACCTTTGCCAGGTAGGAGTCTGTCTGACACATATAATGATTTAGGTATACTGCATGTAACAAAATTACTCCATAACATACCATGTTATATACATCAGAGGTTATCAGCAAAAGTTGAAATTAAACTTCCAATAAAAAAAATCATCTATATCTCCTTGTTTCCCTTCTACCACAAGGTATCCTGAACAAAGATAATGCTTGAGTTTAATGCTCCTAACAAAAACTACATTATGGAAGCTACAATATCTATTGATAATTTTAGATAGATCATCATTGAATTAACAAGAACTTTTCTTCCAGACTAGTAGAACTAACAGCGCAGCGTGAAGCAGCAGCGTCTACCTCCGTAGTCCGCAACGTGAACGCGGAGGGAGCGGTCGGACTGAAGGTGCTCATGAGGAACTTTGGAGACGAGAACCTTGTCTCCGAGCCGTTTATCTACATGCCTACCATGGTGTCTGATGCAGTCGAGGTGAGATGAAATGGTCAGACTATGCTAGTTAGATGAAATACAACGAAAGTTCTCAATCACATCACATTGTATAATTGTGGTGTCTCACGAAATACCTGATATGAAAAAAAAAAGAACAGAATGAACAGTAAGATGTCAAACGATTTCATTACGAATTCTCAAAGTATTCGACTCCCCAGATAAAAGAATCTCCGAAGAAATCTTTAAAAAACTCGGGACTCAAATGCAACCATGGTTAATAGTACCATATAAACTCTCCCGATAAACTTCCAAACTTGATATATATAATCTTTTTGGAAAGCTTTACTCACCTTTCTTTAATCCTCAGGGTGACGAAGCTATCCACGTGATGGAACGCGTGATGTTCATGCTGCCGGGACTGGAGGGCAGCGCGTCGGTGATGGAGCCTCTCTGCCGCCGGCTGAAGATCAAGGTCTGCGTGTTGCAGCTCGGCATCGAGCACAAGCAGGAGGGGCTGGAACAGATGGTCAACAGATTGCATCAGGTACTTACCTACTCCTTTGACTCAGCGATACAAAGTGTGTTAGGGAGAGAAGTCCCCATTTTTATCTGTCCTGAGCAGTTTCCCGGCAGACCTTCGCTTGTATTTGTGCTCTGGCAGGTACCAAATCGCTCATCCACCATATCAGGCTATATCTGGTTAACTAATGTAAGAAGAAACCTAGGATGATGAATTTCGAAGAATTCGAAGATGATTAACCGGCTACACTTAATATACTGTAGCATGTACCAGTAGAAATGATATAATCGTATAAGTTAAGGTCTTTCAAGACACGTGGGTATCACTTGCTCACGTCATCATCTCCATCGGCGAATGAGTAGACGAATCTGTTTCCGGGGTTTACGACAACAGAAAACAGATTCGTCTTCTCATCCCATGGCGATGACGGCGTGTCTAGTGTCACCCACGTGACCATTGTGTCTCGGAATACCATACCTGGCGAAGTATATTATTATAACTGGGTAATTATTTATTAGTTTAAGTTGGCAGAGTGTTTTAAGAGTCCGAGATCATTACATCACACATGTAATTGCATCGACTAACTAATGTGTTTTCTAGGGTTTCAAATATATTTATTCTTAATCGATACCGGTACGACATTGCCTGACAATTATAACATTTGTTATTTATTTTCAGTCGGTAATTTCTCGGCTGGCCCCGGGCGCTCCATTCTGGCTGCTTGGATACAGTTTTGGTTCCCTCCTCATGTTGGAACTAGCTGCCAAACTTGAGAAAGAAGGTAAAGAATTACTTATAAAAAATAATAATAAAACGTTTATTAACTCGGACAATCACATCCATAAGTACCAAATTAATCTTATTGTATGCATTTAATTTGATTGTAGATATCATTTATTCATATCATTTACTCCACGTCATGGCAGCTACCATTTTCTCAGTCTAATTTTTTATTTTTTAAATAACACCAAATGACCTAACTTAACATAATTACCAAACTAAACTACTAACTAGCGTCAATTATAATTTCTAATATCAAAATTGTTATTCTAGGTCTGAACGGTACGGTATTCTGCCTTGACGGTGCTCCAGACTTCCTCTACGCGATCCTGACAATGACAATCAGTTTCAAGAACGACATTCAGCTCCAGAACAGCCTTCTGTGTCATACCATCGATATCATCAGCCCTAATAATGACGTCACCAAGGTTCTAATGGAAAAACTAAACGAAATAGAATCTTACGAAGAACGTGTAGAGTGCACTATCAAAATGTCACCAGTACAAAGCAAATATTCCAACAAATTCATTTCAGCTATAGCCTCTGCATGTTACGATCGACTCAAAGTCATTACTAACTACAAGCTTTCTAAAAAACTTAAATCTCCCATTGTTTTATTACGTCCTAAAGAGAATCCTCCATACGTAGCTGTAGAAGAAAACTATGGTCTGGATAAACTGACGGAAAGCAATGTAACAGTTCACTATTTAGAAGGCAACCATGTCAGTATAATTGAGAACAAGGATTGTGCTAACATCATTAATAGGATCCTGCTTGATAGTAGTAATGAAGGTGGTATAGATTCTGGTAAAGCCGAAGAGAATATTGTAACGAGCATGGTTGAGAACCAGCGTCAAGTGCAGGTCTAATGTGTTTATGATATGATAATTTATATTATTTCTCCTTTATTATCTTTTACCCTTATTTTTTAATTGTCTTCTATATTTTTTAATTTATAATTTTCTTTTTATACTATCTAATTTGTGTTATTATTCCGGTTTACTGTGTAATAAAATCTTAATACGACTACAGGCAAACGAAAATGGACTTATGAGACATGCGAATTGGTAATTTTCCAAAGTATTTAGTTTTAAGCAAAAGCATAGCAATTTAGATGGCCGTATTTTAATTAAATTAGTGACTGAATATAATTAAATTATTTATTTGTAGCTTTAGCTTTAGTTAGTGTAAGGTATTGTCAAAAAAGACACCAGTACCAACCAGAATATTCATAAGTGGTCGGGCTCCGTCAGGGCTTAGCTTTGGGACCTGTTTTTTATATAGTACATATAATTGGGGTTTATTATTTTTAGACATAATAAAATAAGTTAAAGGGTGGGCTGTATGAACAACAAATTTATTGATAATCGTTTGTAATAATTACTTAGAACAATAATTAATAAGAACTAATAATCGCAATTTGTATCGAAATATTTGGTAAATAGCTATCGAACGTCTCTCTTGTCGTAAGAGTGTTATTTTGATTACCATTGTGTGAATAAGGTTAGTTTTGGGTCTTGTGTCCAAATAATGGTGAAAGATAATGTAAAGATAATGAATAAATCATATATAAGTTGAGAGCAACTCAGTTGTATTATTTCAACTCTAACAACACGCTGTAAAAAGCGGGTTAATTTGCCTCGTTAATGCGAACTATCTTCCTTAGATGATAGTTTTATTTTCATGAAAAAAGAATGTCCTCGTGTAAATTCACTTCCTATCCTACTTCCTACTAATATTATAAATGTCCCAAGTTTGTAATGGATGTATGGATATTTGTTACTCTTACACGCAAAAACTACTGATCCGATTGGGCTGAAATTTGGTATGGGTATAGTTTGGGACCTGGAATAACATATAGGCTTTTTTTATCCCGATAAAACGCGGGCGAAGGCGCGGGCAACAGCTAGTGTTTTCATAAAACTACGAGTAAAGAGTTTTGACCGCGGCTTTGCTCCCTTATCTTAAGAAGACTACGAACCTCTCCCAAACGGAAACAGATCGGCCAATGCGGATTTGTTGTTGTTTCACGTCGAATAAAATGGGGCGCGCTATTAGTGAGAAAGCGCGTCTAACCATCAAATACTAAGCTGTCATGTGGCTGTGTGCGTGTGCCCGGTGTTGTCGGCACCATTTTTTGATATTTTTTCGTACTTTCCGACTCATTTTGAATAAACGATTGATTTCAGAAATATTTTTGATTATTTATAATGTTGAATATATTTAAGATGTTTGCAACGCGACAGATTTTTTACTAACGGTCTATATCATGCATAAAAAATCGCTTGAAAATGACTCGATTTGGTGGTCAAAATTAGTTTCGCTCTCAATTAAATGATTTTTGAAAAACTAAACCGCTACAAACGTAGTTATTTTTCATCCAATAAGATCGGGAACATAGTTTCCAAATGCAGCAGAAAGTACCTTTGTATGGTGGCTAAGGCTATCCGTTCCGTTCTTACTAGGGAAATTAAACACATGTACCTACCGTACACACATTCACCGACCTCGTTATAATATTTGTTTGTGAGTCTTTGTATAAACAACTTTCTGCATCTTAGCTGGTTAACGAAAATATACGTACAACGTATAAAAAACTACTTTCCTATCTCTTGCAAACATTAATCCATTTTCGTCACCGGAACGATTTGTCACGGGGTGTAGTCGCTGAGATGGGTTCATATTGGGTAATTTACACTTCGACAGCGTATGGATATTATTGAAGACTGATAGGTTATAGATTCTTCAATGTCATGGCATTTTATAAATACCTCCTTGTGTCGTTTCCTCAATATTGGGGGTCGTGACCCTTAATGGTAACAGCTTTTCCAGTACTATGTCGCGCCATCTGCTCCGGCTTTCAGCAACATGCACCGCTACTGACATGTTGATATCGAGTGTGGTGCGGAATCTGGTCAGACCAGCGCGTTGGGCTCCTTGCTATAAGATATTTGTTTTTTATAAATACAGTCGACCATAAAGTTGCTTAGTAGCATGGTATAAGAAAACAAGGTATTCTCTTCCGAGACACGATGTTCACGTGGGTGTCTCCAGCTTACTTCATCATCGCCATCGGTGAATGAGAAGACGAATCTGATTCCTGGGCCCGTACTCGTAAAAACGAAATCGAAGTTTCTGATTATTTTTCGTGCAAACGCTAATCTTATGCAAGCGGCATAAGAGTTGGTATTGCACGTAAACGAAAAAGAAACATCGATTTTCCTTTTCCGAGTAGGTCCCCTGGTTTTACCAGTAGTGTAAAATCGTAATTTCCCGAGTTCCTTGTAGGATAGAAGGAACTCGGGAAATTGTTAATTGTTGAATTGTTTCTGTATGAATCTCATAAAACTATGTGGTTTTGTATTTACCAATTATTTATCACATTGACTCGTGTTTAACAAACGCTGTTTTGACTGATCTAACAAACATAATCGACGATTGACATTTTTTTTTATAAATTTTCAATTGACCGTTATCGCTTTGTTTCCCAACTTCTACATTTTGTTGAAATAAATAATAAAATAAATAAATAATAATGCTGGACAATTGACACAGCATTATCTAGCCCCAAGCTAAGCAGAGCTTGTGTTATAGGTACTAGATAACTGGATACACTTAATATAATACACTACATAGATAGATATGTTTATCATACATAGAAAACATCCACAACACCCTGATCGTACAGACATTTGTCCCGAGGCGGGAATCGAACCCGCAACCTCCTGCGTCACAGGCGGACCTACACCCACCGCGCCACAGAGGTCGATAAAGTGGCAACTGGACAGTGACGTCACCTGGAGACACTCGGAAGAACCGACCTGTTTTCTTGGATCATGCTTGGTACATAGTACCTAAGTATTGTCAATTTTCAAAAACTCGGTAAACACCTTTTAAAAATGTAAGAGCGCGCCCACCGCATCTTTTTGTAGCGACCCTCGTCGCGCGTGTACAAAACAAAAGGCGCGTGTACAAAAGGCGCGACAGTATAGCGACTGTATCGATGCAAACGCGCGACAGTCTGAGACGACATAGGGGGAACGAAGAGTGGAGAGGGGTGCTCGCGCGTTTTTATTTTCGAAATTATTTTCTAGTCTACATCCTTAGCCTATCGAAACTAGATTGGGGTTTTCAGAAGTCGAATAGGGTTTTTTGGCCATGAGGTGCGAATTCCTACGCGGCATCAATATTTTCGTCACCGATTGGTATTTATTTTGCTTATGTTTGTTTTTTGTATTCAGAATGTAGCCAACAGGCATGGCGAAGGTACTCAATAATGCACAATTACTCAGCAGCAAAGCAAAAACAAACCAAGATCAAGTTTCGTACAAAGCATGGAAGCAACGCACCAACAGTAAGGGCACTCCAACTTCTGAACAATTTCTTGCACGAGTTCCAGCGTGTTGGCATAAGATATGCCAACACGCTTTTTTCACGCTTTGCACTGCATAAGATATGCAGTGCAAAGGTTTTGCCTTATTAGACAGCATCTCTGATTTATTGATTTATTTATTAAAGAAGATAGAAGTTTACAGTGTTAAACCAAAGCACTCACGCTTTGGTTTAACAAGCGAGAGAGACGAGTATCGTATTCACTTTTCTAAACTAGCCCCTTCCATAAAACTTTTCCATAAAAGAACGAGCGAAATGTGTTTGCAGGTTTGAAACAGAAAGCTCCGTACGCACAGCGCAGAACATAAAAGTTTCATACGACACCGTCGCGTCTGCTTGCCAACTACGTAGGTGCTTACCGCAACCTGTTATCGTACAGTGGGACCTAGAATTCGAGTTTATAATGAAAATGCATAAATTACTACTAGGTATGTTAAACAAAACAAAATTAAATAAATAGAGGAAACAAAGTACATTTTATTAAGCCAACCATAATGATAGATTTTTTTATCTGTAATTAGACTTACCCGTTATAGCGTAGCGCTTGCTACGGCGTAGCAGGAGGCTATACTGACCTATATAATATTACGAGCAACCCGCCCCGACTTCGCACGCAGTCGGGGGAGTATTATATTTTGTAGGGACTTTTTAGTAGATCCCCTTGAATTCTTTTGTTATATCTCAAAGGGATTAGGTAATGTTTTCGATGAAAGCTCCCAGGCGGCTTGACTTTTTCCGATACTTCCAACAATTATCCTTATAATTCAACCAATTTACCTTGACAAATTATATACCTTAACCTTCCGCATGAATCATTCTATCGATTGGTGAAAACCGCATCAAAATCTGTTCAGTCATATTTGAGTTTATCACGAACAGACAGACGGACGCAGCAGAGGACTTTGTTTTATAATATATAGTGACAGCTCGTACCATAATATACTACGGTTAGGGATGAAGACGCGGGGATGAAGTTCCACTCTCGAAAGGCTGTGGCCAACGCGATGAACGTGAGGTTCGTGAGCGCGGCGGCGGCGTGTGGCGCGCCGCGCGCTCAGCTTGCGCGTGTGGAGGCGGCGCTCACGGCGGCGGGGCCCGCCTGTGACCGCTCCTTGCGGCTGACTAGTTTTACGGCGGAAGAGGTCTTCCACATCATAATGAACAAAATTCCCAGGAAACCCACAAGAGACATATACGACATCTCGATGGAACTTCTTGCCTCGGCCGCTGAACCCCTAGCTTGGTGTCTGGCCGGTCTGTTCAACCGCTGCATCGAGAGCGGAAAGTACCCAAAAATCCTAAAGGTGAGCAAAATCTCACCTTTATTTAAGGGAAAGGGCAAACTCGACGACATGGATGGATACCGACCGGTTTCAATAATCTCGCTCTGAATGCCAAAAAAACGCACTTCATGCATTTTTGCATATCTGGGCGCCAGGTAAGAAGCATTAATGTAATAATTGAAAATAAACCCATTGAACAAGTTTCGGCGACTGTGTTCTTGGGGTTCCAAATAGACCGTGGCCTAACCTGGGAGAAACATATTGATACCCTGTGTGCCCGGCTGGGTAGCGCATGCTTCGCGCTCCGCAGGCTATCGCGGGTAGTGTCCGCCGATGTGGTCCGCACGTGTTATTTTGCGACCGTACACTCCCTACTCCAGTACGGCGCAGAGTTGTGAGGGCGCGCTGCTGATCGGGAACGCGTCTTCCGCAAGCAAAAGCGTGCTGTGAGAGCGATCGCGAAAGCAGCGTGGGACACGCCAGCGCGTCCTTACTTTATTTCGCTCCAGATCCTTACGTTGCCTTCAATTATCATATTCCAGGTAGTGATGCACGTAAGGATAAACCTGGAGCAGTTCAGGACGCGCGGAGATCATCACACGCGATGCTACAACACACGCGGAGCTGGTAAGCTGTCTGCGGTATCCCACAGACTGGCTACGGTCGGACGGACTCACGCACGTGCTAGGACCCGCGTTTTACAACAACTTACCGGACCAGATAGTCACCGCGCCTAGCCTCTCCACCTTTAAGCGGAGACTTAAATCGTGGCTGGTCGAGAAGGCGTTCTATAATGTTGAAGAATTTGTGCCGAAAATACAATGATATTTTAATTATTAATTATTTTGTACAAGATGACAATATTATTCATTTAAATTATTTTCATTTTATGTAATTTAAAGATAGGTAATATAATTTTATTATTATGTTATAATTTGTAAATTGACCGACCTGTAATAACTATTTACCAATAAATTGATTATTCTGATTATTCTGATGTCAATAATCAAAGAGAATACAATACTGACTCAATAATGTTCCTGACAAAATATTTACGTCATAAATTAAAGCTGTCAGGTTTTCAAAAATCATTTTGCAATTTCCATTCTACGCATAGACGTCTGTTATTGGTTGTAGACGGTTGTAGATTAATAAAGGATGCCACGTAAAATGTGTGCCTAATAAGCAGAAAAGGGGTGATTCTGAACCCCAACTTTTCATCAACGGCGTCCACTTTTTATTATTTCCAATTGTTATTATTTTTAAATTTTTATTTCTTGACTCTCCTATTGTTATTAGTTTTTGAAATAGACATGTTTACTTCATATTATTATTCGTGTTCTTTTACGCGTATTCTTACATAGTTACGTTTGTCATTTCCATGATCACGGGCCATATAGTGACCCGTTCCTTTGGGAGGCATGCGTGGAGCTGAAGCCAACAGCACAGAGGCCTTTATGAGAGTTAAACATTATTATTATTTATTTAAATGAACAAAATTACCTACTCTCCTCACTCCTGATCGTATTGCATGCAGGTAACTAAAAATAAATTATATTCTTTTATTCGGCTGGAGGCGGCTCAGGACCGCTTTTCGTGGCGTCGTCGTTTGGGGGAGTCTTATGTACAGCAGTGGACGTATACGGGCTGATGATGATTATGATGATGATTCTTTTAACCGTAGAAATAATGCTTTGTACAACGTGTAATAACTTTGAAACTACGGCGTTTATGACTCATAAACAGCTATGAGAGCCGCTTGTGTTATATTGAAAAATACCTGAACAGTTTTATGACATGCGTAGAATGTTGTTATCGTTTCTGGGCCACTGGGCCGGCTGTACTTAGATTTACAGTTGGTTGTTACAAAAGTAAAATTATTATTCTTTGTCATTTCCATGATCACGGGCCATATAGTGACCCAGTCCTTTGGGAGGCATGCGTGGAGCCGAAGCCAACAGAGGCCCTTTATGAGAATTAATGTAAAGGCGAGAGCTACACATAGCGGGCATCATTCTTGGTTGCAACCGAAGATGATATCCGCCGGGTATATATATCTACAGGATGGAAAGAAAAATGAAAATGATAAAAAGACCATGTTATTGTGATGAATGGATGGACTGGGTAATCGGGCTATGGGGTGACTACGGACACCTGCCATAAACATACTCTCAATACTGTTAGAAGCGGCAGACGGTGCCTTGCCGAATGCTGGATGGGTTCCTCAAAATGTCAGCATACCGGAAAGGAACAACATCGGTGCAAACGACTAAGGGGTGTCGAGTGGTGCGGCCCTGATTTCACCATCACGAAGACAAGTGAGCGGGTTTCCTCGTTATTACGCCATTAGACACTTCCACCCCCGAGTCTACATCCTAAGATACATCTCTCGCGACTCCACTCAGACCGGCCAATAAAGGCAAGCAAGAGGTGGGGATCTGATTCTCTTGGGATACCACTCCGCAAGCGGAGAACGAGAACCAGGAAATCCCCGGGAGCACTCGGTCCTCGTGGCTCGGCTGCTGCCCACAAATTATTGTTTTTATTATTAATAAAACAAAACACGAACTACAATACCTATGCGCCGAAGTAGCATTAGTTAACTCTGACAATTCGTCTAACACGGCGTGAACACGTGTGCAAAGTTTTTCTTCATACAAAAACTCTAATTTCTTTCAGCTCACTTGACTTCGACTCTCCTTTTGGTTCGAAAAGAAATATGTTCAGTTAAAATTGTAAATCCCACTACTTCTTCTGTAGTTTTTACCATAAAACAGTTAACGATGATGTTTCAAAAAGCCTGCACAACAAACTGCACGAAACGCTAGATGTGATTTTGCTCTTTTCTGAGATCGTCTGTTTTTTCAATTATGCTCTGCACGTTCTACTCTCTATGTTAGGTTATAGAATTCAAGATATTTATTCAAGATATTTATACAAATATTTTCCATAAAACCATGTAGTTATGGAAAATATTTGTAGGTTACAAAACAACATTACACCGTGCATGAAGTACCTAGTTCATTCAGAATGATATGGAATAAAAAAACACTTTGTTGATTATTTGGGGCCGGCGAATACATAAATCTAGTTTAATTTCACAAAAAAATATAATCTTATAACCGATAAAGAAAAGCCAGAAAAGAACATTACAATCAATAATATGGCGTGTTTTAAAAAACGATAAACCGGCTTCAAATTCCCTAACTTTTACAGTTATTTTAAGTTTTGCGGGATAAATACTAATCCACTGAGGATAAAAAAATATGGGTGATCATTTTCTATGCAATAGTGAAAAAAGCGGTCCATAATTGGCGGAGATATCGCGCAACATACATACTAGTACAAAAAAAAACATACGTATGAATTGAGAACCTCCTCCTTTTGAAGTCGGTTAAAAAGATTCGAGATTTAATAAAGTTGATAAACGCAAAGCATGTTTTCAGATCGCACCAATGCGCTATGAAAACTTGCTTTGCATACCTTTCTGGCAAACCAGGCTCGTAAGTGCATTGCAATTTGTTTAATGTAAACGGCATTTTACTAAAACCAGTTTGCATCAACCAGTTTAATCTAAGTAGATCAACCTAGGCTACACCATTTGTATGTGCAATTAGCCAAATGTATATGAATCATACTCATTTATTCGCCGTAGGAGCACAGGGCACACTTGGATACGTCAATTTACAAAAATATAGTTTACAATAAATGGTGCTTATATCATATATAATTCAAAGCCATAATACAGATATGACAGGAAAACAATCAAGAAATCTATTTTTTTTTTTAAATGGTGAGTTAATAATAAATTGATCAGCTGTCAATAGGCATCGTTATAGTCAAGTAAGTAATGCAGTCTACAGAGTTCAAATTTTTATATCAGAGAAAAAATTATTGGGCAAAGGCAGAGTCATAATCATAAGTCAACTACAGAGAGAAAGATGTCTTTGCTGTTTCAGTCACTGCGGAATCCCTCTTATTTCCTTAATCTAGGCACAGACTAGGGATCGACGAATTGACTTGTCTAAACAAGTGCTTATTTGTAAGCCTTATCTAAAGAAATAAAGTTATTGATTCTGATTCTAGGGTCTACAGGGTAATGGGTCTTTTTGGACTTATTCGAGAACTTAATCGATCGTAAAGTAGATTGAACAGTTTTCGAATAAGTTTAAAAAGACTTTCGAAAACTGTTAAATCTTCATTATTGTACATGAAGTTTCGAATAAGTCCAAAAAGACGCATTACCCCGTAGACCCTAGTTGACCCTACTTATGATTGGTGACTCTGCCTTTGCACAATGCTTTTCCCTCTGATATTTGAACTCTGTAGACGCATTAGCCCCGTAAGACGTATTTATCCTACTTGACCTTACCGTATCATCGGCATTTCTGTTAATTAGGTTCTGATCAAGTTATCGTATACTTTTACAATGACTGCACCACAAAGGTGAAAAAGCCTCAACAATTAAAGTAATATAGGAGGATAATAATATAGGTAGGTTTTTATTAAAGCTGGTATCCACACACAACATTTTGTTTACCGTAAAGTTCCAGGTGAGTACTATAGATCAATGTACCTACGCCGGATCTGGGAGTTATTGCATTGCCATGCCAGACATTTGGCTGTTCAAACTGAACACAACTTCACCGATGTCTACCTAAATAAAGGTTTACAATATAGTGTGCAATAGTGTCTTGACAACGTTATCTTCAACTAGTGGTGTGCTGGGAATAAACTAAATAAAATAATGTGAAAAGTATCTATTCGAATTGATACCTAGAACACTAGGTACTGAAAATTATTCTTAGCAAGATAACGAAATAAAGGACATTATAATATGGGCTTTATCAAATCTCATAAAACATTGGATAGAATTATATGCAAACATATTATCATTCTGTTTTTCTCATAGGTAAAGAATTCTTACCTACTCTAAATGCGCGTTCCTATTTGTATATCTATGCGAAACAAATTAAGACTTTATCTACTCTACCAAAAGTAGATATGTCAAGCTACTTTTGTCTCTTTTCGCAGTGGAGTTACCTATAGTTGTTAAGGTATTAATGGTGAATGATTACCCAACTAAAGCGTAGTCCCAACTCAAATTCACTAAATAGCGATAGTACCTTCTCTAAATACCTTTCTACCTAGCTAGTAGGTCTATCTTGTTTATGTCGTGATTTCTGTAGACTGATAAATTAGACGGGAGCTTAGGAAATAGTGGACAGGTAGGCATTTTCATACAAACGTAGGTCAATAATAATTCTGAATAGGTAAACTCAGTTATAAGGATTCATCATAGTGGTGATAATGTCCTTCTAGCCGATTTAGACCACGGGGTGGCCAGTTTCAGCATAGACTAGCCATGATGCAGAACGTAATCGTGTGCGCAAAATAGGTGCACTTGTTTACACTCTCATAATCCGATGATACGGTAGGCCGGCACGACCGGTGAGAGATCAGGTACGTGCAAACGACTTCACGTGCTTTCCGAGGCATGGGGGTGTAATTAACACCGCCAGTTTCCGACTCTGGGCTTAAAATAAGGCATTCGATCAGCAGTCGGGATGTATATATATAGGTTAATTTCAATTATATTATCTTTAAGAAATTACAAAAACCTGAGAAAATAAGATACATCAAGGCCTTGAAAGGACTTTTTATACATTCCAGGTATTGAAAAACTCACATGCTCTAACTAAGCTCTCTTTTCTTGTTACAAAAATCCTTATAACGACGATGTTATTGGGACTTTTCATTAAGTTAAGAATTATATCACCGATTGAAAAAGTCGACTCGACCGGCACACTGATTTCTCAATTTGGAAACCACATTTGTATGTAATAGGCTGTAATGAACTCATAATTATCGTATTTCGGGAATAGAAACGTACCTACCTGCGCTTGTATGAGAGACGTATCTACCTGCGAGTTGCGCTTCTAGGCTTTCAATAGGGCCGGGCGGGTAAATCATTGACGGGGTAATTACGAACCAAAACGGTACTGAAATGTGAGATGGGGTAAGAGGCTGAATACGTCTATATTGGCATTTACAACTCTGTCCTAGATATTTTATTACAACAGGAAAAAGGAAGCACCATAAGGGATTGTACGCAGGATAAAACACAGATAGGCAGTGAATCCTTAACTACAATAAAATAATTTAAAACAAAGAGTTGGCTGTAAAAGAGCCTATCTATAAATATAACATAAAAATTAACCCCTATTTCTCGTGGTCACGCTAACTGGAGAACGGCTTTACCGATTACATTAATATTTTTTTCTTATACTTCGTAACAGGTGTTTACTTTAAAAAAAAAACGCGAAATCATAGAAAATTTAAGAAAACTTAACCACTACCTTTAATATAAACTTTTTTAATGTAACCTTAGCCCCAGTGTTATGCTCTTTGCTAAGTTTGAAATAACTGTCAGTTGTTTGACTTGAATGACGGGACAACGTCTGTCGGGTCAGCTAGTTATTTATAATAATTACAATAATTAATAAAACTATGCCATCACATTATTACATCCCCTGATCCCTCTGCATCGCTAGAGCCAGTCAGTCGTACCATCACTCACCATTCTACTTCCCGCGGTTTTCATAGAAAAAACACGAAAATTAGGACATTTATAAATCATAGTTTGGAGGTTAGTCGCGGCCGCACCCTCCCGTAATGGGGCTGTGCGAGGAACTGACACACTGCCTGACAAGTTAACGAAGAATTTAAGAATCTATTGGATAAAATAATAACCTTGGACACCTGAAACACAATAGCTTTTACTAATACCTACCTGAAGCTCGATTTAATGTCGTGTCGGTCGTAGTGACTTAAAACTTCATTATCGCTTTAAATAGATTTATTGATTATTTTAAGGAAAGCCTACAGCTTTTATTATTACAAGGTAAATTACAAGAACATAGCAACAAAAAGCTATTAAATGGCCTAATTGACAGTGTGAATGAATATTAATATTCACACTGACACTTTAGGCTATGCATTCATATAAGTACAATAGTTAAGTTTTAAAGAAGAGAAAAATGAAAAATTTAATCTAAAAAATCGTCGAATTTAGAAAATTCAAACGAAGAGTTTTATCTAAATAACTCAATAATAGAAAGGAGTCACTATAAAAGTACAAAGTTCTAAGCTAGTATGGAATGATCTACTATTTGCTGCCGACAAGCGACTAAAAACAGGAAATTACCGATTTGATTTCCGAAAAATGAGTAGGTAGCAATTAGACCACATCCAGCGCTAGAAGTGTAAGAGCGATCCAAAAATAGAATTGTTCCAATCCAATCAGATGCATCGTCAAAATTCATTAGTTTTTTCAGTTCCCTTGGCACGTTTTGCTCGGATAATTAATATTAATAATAAATTTAAATACCTAATAATGCTAGACAATCCTGACATCATCTAGCTCCAAACTAAGCAGAGCTTTTGTAATAGGTACTTGTGGTATGACTGATCTACATAGGTAATACCGATTTATGTATATACATAAATATTTTTTTACTTAACATCGAAAACACCCAGAACACCCGGAACAAACGCAGATCGAACAATTTTTTTTTCCAAAGCGGTATTCGAAACCGCAACCTCCTGCGTCATAAGCGCACCTATGCCCAAAGGACCACAGATATCGTATTATGAGTGAAAAGTGTTAGGAGCTTTTTAAAAATCTGTTTTGAATTTTCTAAACGTTACAAAATGACGTAGTTTGCTTAAAGCATAAAGAAATATACAATGTTTCAATAAAGTTTATAGTCTAAGATCCAAATAACGGAAGGGACTCCTCGCTTCCCTTATTTCCGATCTTAGACTAAAGGAAGGGAAATACAACGAAACTCACCTGACAAAGTTTATTTTCTTAGGCTGCGATACAAACGTAAGGGAAAAGTGGTGCAAGGACATCCCCTTGTACCATGAGATTTTAGAATAACTTATTAATCATAGTCTGGCCAGGATTTTTTTCAGCCAGCCCACTCGCGATATACTTCATAACATACTGTCTTTGATATAAAATACTTTTCATCCATTAAACAGTAGGGTGAAGGTCGAGCCTTATCCGAATCTTAGACTATTATACACTAGTTGCTACCTGCGCCTTCGCTCGCGTTTTATCGCGATAAAAATAGCCTACATGTTATTCCAGGTCCCAAACTATACCCATACAAAATTTCAGCTCAATCAGTTCAGTAGTTTTTGTGTGAAAGAGGAACTAACATCCATAATCACAAACTAAATCTCATATTTACTTGGAATTATTTGGTGTGTTTATCAACGGTGCTCCGTAGTTAATTTAGCTTTCTTTTAAATTCAGTTTTATCATCCATGACGTCACCAAACGGCCCTGACGGAAGATCAGCGTTGGTTGCAAACGTGACTTATATAAGCTGATGAGACGGGGACCATTTTGTGACTCGAGCAAGTAGCATATTCTGTGTCTTTTTTTATATTTTATTTTCATAAATGTATTTACTTGTACATGGGAGACCATCCACTCGACGGACCGACGACATTGTAGCGGTCGCAGGGAGTCGATGGATGAAGGCGGCTCAGGACCGGTATTTGTGGCGTCGTACGGGGCAGGCCTATGTCCAGCAATGGACGTGTATGAGCTGATATGATGATGTAGTACTTGTACGAGTGACAAATAAAATTTTCTATCTCTATAAACTTTTATATTTGTAATATTAGTAGGAGGTTACAACCTGATAACGTAAAACTGACCAGCCATGTGTCGCGGCCTGTCCACAACAAAGTTCCAACTTCCTATAAATCTCAAGTAGAAAGTTAGCGCGGTGGTTTTGTTTCATTTTACAAATGTTCGTGTCGAAATTAAACTGTAAATTTAATAATGAACCACCTTTTAAATTTAATGGCAACAAGAGGTGATTTTTGCTTCCGTGGCTGAGTCTTAGCGCAAGAATCGACACCTCTACCTCACCCATGGATGTTGTTAGGAACCTATCAGAGACAGAGCAGCAGCTTCTTTCTGATTGTGAGTATTTTTAACACCTACACTGCGATCACCAATCCTCCTGCCAAGCTTGTTTGATAATTGCATAACACCGGGAGACATTGGGAGACCATCCACTCGGACATTTTAGCGCCGGGAGATAATGGATGAAGGCGGCTTAGGGCCGATATTTTGTGATGTTGTTTGTACCTTCCAATCAATACCGAATTAAATCAAATTATTTAACAATATATTTTTTTTAGGTAGCCGAATAATAGATTTTTTTATGATATAACTAGCAGACCCGACGGACGTTTTCCTGTCATTCAACTTATTGTCAAACAACTGACAGCTATTTCAAACGTGCTTAGCAAAGAGGATATAACGCTGGGGCTAAGGATACGTTAAGAAGTTTATAATAAAGGTAGTCGGAAGTTTCGGTGCAATTTTTTTAATGCTTGAACCTTCTACTAAGTATTTGAAAAAAAGATGAATAAAATCGATAAAGCCGTTCTGAAGTTATAGCCGGACCAGGAGAAATAGGGTTTAATTTTTATATACATAGTATATAGATTCATATTTTAAATATAAGATCTTAGGAACCCAATTAGTTATAATTATTGCATACTAGAATATAGTGAGACATGAGTGCACTATTTAGATTTATACCACATTTATACCATGTTTGACGTAATAAATATCTTGAATCAAAATTACAGACACGACAAAAAATAAAACCTCTCAATTATATTTTAAATTAAAATATTGGTGAAAATACCCCACCAATTTATTCAAACCAACCCCTAAATAAATGCGGGGTACGGATATAAACACTATTTACAAAAGTGTTTTAATAGGGGTCGGGAATGGGTTAAAATAGTCTTTTAGGAAGGACATTTGTGCTAAATTACTACAAATTCTCGGACACAGTTTCGTTAATGGGGAATTCGGGATGAGATTTGTTGGTTTTCATTTTAAAAATATTTCATTTAAAAGTACTAACATTTTCGATGAACTACGTTTATGTACATTTTCCATTGATAGCGGGAGTTTTTCATCCTGAAATCATAAGAAGATTACGTATCTTTGTAACTTTGGTAACTGTATGTAAATTCGGTAATTTTTATTTGTTGTACACAGAGTAACATCAATATTTTTTAACCAACATTCTCAGCTTGATATATTTGTGGACTACAACACGATTGCAAGAGAACTCCTTAGTTTTTGTGTATCCTTGTGATATGAACTTTTACGATTTTATTGATGTTCCTTACTGCAATTGTTGATTGTTTGCCTTTTTAATTTTAATTGTGTTTTATTCAGTTATAAGTATCTCTATTTCTCTTAGTGTTAATTTCTTGAATTCTTTGCTATGTTAAACAGGTAATTTAGTTTTTTTTGTTAATATTTTCCTATATTTTTATGTACCATTATATAACGCTTTAGGTTTAGTAATCTGTAATTTTATATAGTGCTTGCGATGTAGGTACCTACTTGATAACATAAAAATGCAGCCTTGCTTAGAAAACTCCAACAAACAGCAGATCTACCACAAAACTGTAATCAGAATGGAACAAGGCAGCACTTACGTCATGGGCAATCCCGAGCAAAACTCATGATTATGGAATATCTCACGAGCGAAGCGAGGGAGTTTCTAATCCTGAGTGCAAGAGGGATTTAATTACACCCAAGACGAAGACAGTGTGACCTAGTAAAAGTTTGGTAACGTGTTTCGCTGTGCTAGTATTTTTTATTCAGTCTTTTAAAAAGATGTGAGCTCGAATTTCGAAGACCTCATTTTACAGATCTTCTTGGTTAAAAATTTCACACGTATTTTGATGTTCTAAATCAAAAAATGAGAAGGTCATTTTTAGATTGTCAATGCTTACTATAACCACAGCCTACCTATATGCATAAACGGTGTGGTTTTATGCTCATTGATGCTTACCAGGAAACGTCCAACATCCTAAATATATTCTATCGAAAACGCACGTTATGTTATCCCGCAGTCGTATACCTAAATTATATTCCCTTTATATCACTCTGGCTTAGGCACAAAAGGTACAAAACAGTAATAAATAATCGAACATTACCAATTAAGACGTAAAGTCAGCATAACAGAGGCGGGTATCGCTGTCAATGTCGTAGGCCGTAGTTATAATAATTTATAGCCACACCGTTATTGAGATACGAAGGAATCGATCTGGTACTTTCTGATCGATGATTTCCCTTAATCTAAGAGTATTTTCTCCTTTGCTTCGTCTTATTTTACACAAGGTAGGGTTGGTAGGTGTGTGACCACTCACTCGCAAGGCCTTGTTCGCTTTATGACCGATTCTCTTTATGGAAGATTAGCATTAGGCCAGATTAGTTTTAGGACAGATTCGCTGTAAGGCAAAATTTGTACAGTCAATGGCATATTCGATAAGAGTTTTCTGACTATCGACTACGTCAGATTCAGAAGATTTTATTTGAAAACTGTTTAAAAGCCACCCATATCGCTTCTACTGCTCGCGATTAGGCACTTTAAACCATAGGAAGGCAGGCTCTTTTATTGTTGGAATCATTAAAATATGAAACATCACAGTGAATAATCGACGCGACTGTCCAGAAGACCCACCGACTTGACCTAAGAATGGCTTTCTGCGCATCACTCTCCGCATTTCCAAAATGTTATTTTTTCTGTTCAAGATGTTATTTATTTCTCATGGACATGATATCAATTAATGTTATATTTGGTAGAGGTCCTGAAAGACAAGACGACTACTACTTCACGCGTTTCGATAAAGATATGTAAGCGATTTTGAGCTTTTAACAAATTTCATCTATAGAGGTTTGACAGTGGGTTAGATTGAGGTGGCTTTTTGATTTGGGAGTAGATGGCGAGTTCATGAGCTAGAGAAAAGTCGTGATAGGATACCTGGATTTGATAAGATTGATAATAGAAAAAGTATTGCAGGAATATACATATTTACAAACTGCCACCTCGCAAACCTGTCCTAGCATACGGCGGGACCAATCACGGTAAATCGCAAATTTATCGCACGTGGGAGCGTCAAAATTATTACATGCTAATAATTAATGTTATATTTGGTAGAGGTTTTTGGCTTGAAAGACAAGACTACTTCATGGGTTTCGATAAAGATCGGTAAGCGATTTTGACCTTTAACGAATTTCATCTATCTTCTATAGATTTGACAGCGGGTTAGATTGTGATAGTATAGGTGGCTTTTTGATTTGGGAGTGGATGACCAAATCCGAAATCATGAGAGTTTTTTTTTATTGATAATGGTAAAGCGTTTGACCACCATCACACGTGAGAAAGTGAAGATGTGGCCTAAGATGGAGCGCGCTTTCCCAGAAGGAACTTATTCACTAGGGATTTGAAGACTCCTAGATTATCTCTACCGGAAAAACAGACGCAGGAAGTTCGTTCCACTCTTTACCGGTACTTATAATGAAAGTAGAGCGGAATTAGAGAAAAGTCGTGATCATACTTGGATTTATAACAAAATAATAACTACACTCTTACTTTTCCAGGAAATCGAACCTTAAACACATTATATATTATTGACTAGCTGCTGCCCGCGCCTTCGCCCGCGTTTTATCGGAATAAAAAAATTGCCTTATGTTATTCCAGGTCCCAAACTATACCCAAACCAAATTTCAGCCTAATCCGTTCAGTAGTTTTTGCGTGAAAGAGTAACAAATATCCTTATATCTATAGATCCATCCATATAAACTTTGACATTTATAATATTAGTAGGATAGGATAGAAAAGTATTGCAGGAATATATTTACAAACTGCCACCTCGCAAACCTGTCCTAGCATACGGCGGGACCAATCACGGTAAATCGCAAATTTATCGCACGTGGGAACGTCAAACATGTGTGATTTATTACCAACGGGCTGAAGGGTAGGTGGCTACAGGACTTGGTACAATAGTTTGTACGAACAATGTTATTTTTCGGTAGATTTGTTTTTTCGCATCATCCGTTCGAGATTTAGCTAGTTTTTATATTTATAGTGATGTCGATTTCTATGGTCTTTTTTTTAACCTATTCCAACAAAATTAAAAAGACGAGGTGCTTTAAAGTGCTGTAGGTATGTATATTATGTATGGATTTTTACTTTTTTTATTTTGTTCGTCTATTTCTATTTCTCGCTGTTGTATAGATAGAGAATGATACCAATAGTCCGATAAAAAGCTTAACCGAGGAATTAGTATTTTTATCTCAACTATTTAAAAAAAAAATGTGTTTCTGTCACAAACAAAAATTCAGTTGAGCTCATGTTAAAATATTTTTTACTTGCCTTAGCCGCCCTTTGCGCTGCGGCCAGGATTATGTATAAAATGTTGTATGGTATTTTATAATATAGTTTGACTAAAAGACCTTTAATTTAAAATATAAGATTAAATAAATGTCACGCGTATTTTTTTTTTTATAAATTTGAAATTGTTTAATTAGTACACTAGTTTTTTACATCGCAAGTTACCAAGATAGCAGAAGAGAGCGAGGGTTGCCAGTTACAATATTATATTAATTGTCTATGAGTCTATAAGTTGCCAGTAATGAAAAAGAAATGAAAAGAAAAATATAATAATATTGCCTATCCTTAGGTTACTTTTTTACTTAGATATAACTCTACACTACTTACTATATTGTTATGTGTAAGTTAAGGTTACTTACATTATAACAAAACTTTTAGAAAATAAAAACAATAATTATACGTGGTAGTTATGATTATCTATGAACCCCGCTCTGGCTAAACGGTCAACGAGTAATAAAGTTATCGAATCAATTTTTTATTTATCGAACATATCTACTCAACAACGCTACAAGCTACTAGCCCGGTTACCCGCTCAAATATTTGTGCATGCATGATTGCACAAACCAGTTTGTGCAAGCGAGCCCGGCCACAAGCTCCATCTTGCTTGCGCAAAGTTTGTGCATGCATGTTTGCACAAATGTTTGAGCGTGTAGCCGGGCTATAAAGTTCGCCTACATTTCTAACCTTTGATATACAAACTAAAAATTTTTCGTTCTTGTTGTTCTTATGTGGTTAACCCACGGAAAAGTTTCTTTTCACTCCACTCCTCCTGTTAATGAACCGAAATATTTTTAAGCTCCAACGAGCCCTTTTTGCAACAAAACTAATTAAAGCGCCAAGTTTTAATAAGTTTTGTTGCGAATAAAGCATTCCATCTGGTAATTTATTAATTTCAATTCAATTTTATTTATTTACTCACTGGTATTGATATGGAGCAGTTGAGCTATCTGTAGATTGTTTGCAACAGTCTGCAGTTAGCTCAATTGTTTCAATTGTAAATACTAGTTTAATTTGTATATATTATTTGATTGTTATTTTCTTTGTCAATAAAGAATAATTATATTTTATTAGAACGGTCATATAAACACTTACACCACAGATTGTTCAGCATTATTTATTTATATAGTGACGAATTTGGTGGTAAGGCTGCCCAGGGGGGCCTACTCGGAAAAGGAAAATCGAAGTTTCTTTTTCGTGTTCGTGCAAAACCAACTCTTATGTCCATTGCATAAGATTAGCGTTTGCACGAAAAATAATCAGAAACTTCAATTTCGTTTTTAAGAGTACGGGCCCAGGTTAGTCTATGCGAGCTGCAGGCGGTGCAGATAGATATGTATGTACTAGCTGCTGCCCGCGCCTTCGCCCTCGTTTTATTGGGATAAAAAATAGCCTATATGTTATTCCAGGCCCCAAACTATTACCAAATTTCAGCCTAATCGGTTCAGTAGTTTTTGCGTGAAAGAGTAACAAATATCCATACATCCATACATACAAACTTTGACATTTATAATATTAGTAGTATGTGCATCTTACGGCCACGGTAAAACCAATAGGTACTGTAAATATAAATCTTCTATTAGAATGCACACGAAAGAAGTTGAAGAAAAATTAACAGCTTATACACGTCTCGTCACGGTTTAATAGCGCTCGGCGAAAGTGGGGGGGGGGGGGTTCTGCGGAGGTGTAAACGGTGTAAAAATCTAAAAATCGACTTCTGCGCATCAAGGTCAGCGCTATTAAACCATGACGCGACCTGTACCTACCAAGTGTACACTGGCGGCAGATTTGGCCGAGGATCTCAAGAGGCGCAAATAATACAGGTCTCGATAGAGCATTTGCTCCCTTGGAGTTAAGAACCTTGACACGGGCTGCTCAACGGGTTTTTAAAAAATTATCCGGGTGTCTCTCTGGTCTATACGACGCGTGTCCCGGGAGCTGGTGAGTATCTGGTGCAGCGAATCAGCATTGCCATACAGCGGGGCAACGCAGCCAGCGCGTCTTGAGAACGCTTCCGATTGGCCAGTCACGCTACCCGTACATTGTTTGCAACAGTCTGCAGTTGGCTCAATTGTTTCAATTGTAAATACTAGTTTGTTTCTATTATACTATTCGTCAAGTCTAAATGGTGAAAATATAAGAATTCATGTGATAAATATGAGAATTATTTGATTGTAATTTTCCTACCAAGTTGTAAATGACTTCAATGTTAATTACCATGATAGTTCTAAAACTTTTTAGCTATTATGGCACCACAGAAGGCAACCCTATGGCATTGTGCGTTTTCAAAGGCTTTTTGTAGGTAAGTACGGAACCACTTATATTTTATTTATGTTCATGTCGTTAAAGGTTTTTGGAGAGTTTAATTATGAAATGTTTCCGGTGGCAGGCCATGTGACGTATTTCTCAGGTGGCTTTGTAAATATGAACGTATTTACTATAAATAAATAATGCTGTACAATTCGCACACCATCATCTAGCCCCAAGCTAAGCAAAGTTTGTGTTTTGGGTTAGTTATAGATTTATTTACTATACATAGAAAAACGACCAGAACACCCTGAACAAATATTTGCAGATCGTACAAATATTTGGCCCGAGGCAGGAATCGAACCCGTCACCTCCTGCGTCGCAGGCGGACCTTCACCCACCGCGCCACATCGGTCGTCATTTACTAAGAAAAATACTTATACAAAACCTATTTTAAAAAATGAAGTTCTTGGCATCTACTTAATGCTCCGTCTTCATGTTGGCCGAGTCAGCTTCGGTTATACTTTTACAGGCAAGCCTAAGGCCCAGACTCCACCAAAGCGGATATGTTCGGAGATGTCCGAAGCGAGACGAGAAGAAACGTTTTTCAGCTAGGGTGCCTCTACTGAAGCTGTGCGGAGATACCTACTGGCAAGACTGGAGCGGAGCGGAGGTGTACTGGCTAGAGCGAAACTAAGCTGCGTGCAGCGAGCGTCCGATAATTGAGATGAATGCTATGCTATATGCTAGGATGCCTGCGTCTGTTTTTCCTGCGAATTACAATCTGGGTCTCTTCAAGACAAGAGTGAATAGGTATCTTCTAGACCTTCGTGATACACCGTCGGCCACATCGTCACTTTCCATCAGGTGAGATTATGGTCAAATGAAGGTCTATAATATAGTCCATAAAAAAATGCACTAGTAGCGCCGCTAACTGCACGCCGCCGCCGCCACTCACATATTTTTTCATCTCCGCTGCGTGAGGTCGCTAGCTTGCGAGGCACATCTCCGCTTCGATATTTCTTTGTTGTCTTCGATTAAAATACGAATTTGATACATCTTCGCTAGTTGATATCCACTGAAGCTGAGCAGAGACATCTCGTCTCCGCTCCGTGTGAATAATGACGTTCTATTGGTTATTTAACACCACAGAATTGGGAATAATAAGAATATTATTCCCAATTCTGTGTTTAACACACATTCCCTTCCCCGCTCGTCTCGTCTCCGCTTTGGTGGAGTCCGGCCCTAAGGCTAGCTTAGTTTGATCTGTTGTCACAAAGAACGTCTTAGCGAGGGAGTCGACAGGCTGTAAATATTTTTTAGAAATGAGGTTTTACATCCTTTAAATCATTAAAACAAGCTTCTCGTCAGTACGTATTGTATCAACGAAACATTTTAACAAGTCAGGGAAAGTCGCCCTGTCTTTCCTTCTTAATTAGGGATTTATGGAGGTTGAATGGGAAGTATGCGTATTTTTCCCATCTAAACCTCCTGGTCCGTTTCTGTACCTACAATGTCAACACAATTTTTTTTCTGTCAACAAAAAATCCAATCTCTACTTTTCATTGTTACAATAGGGTGCTAAATCGTATAGCACACAACGGGGCCAAATGACTATAACTAATTACAAACCCACTCCTTTTGTCGAAATTGGGACAGGTAGGGTGAATATGATTCTAGGAAAACGCAGGATTTTAATGTGTTTTTTATATTGTTTCGGACACATCGTTAAATGCTTGAAAATGCTCCAGATGCAGGATTTAAATCCTAATATCCTATTAATATTATAAATGTAAAATCTTATAAGTATGGATGTTTGATCCTCTTTCACGCTTATACTACTGAACTTTTTGGGCTGAAATTTGGTATACCTGTTTTGTTGTTTGGGATAGATTAGCATAAACAGGTTATTTTTTATCCCGGAAAAACGCGGGCGAAGGCGCTGGCAGCAGCTAGTAGTAAATAATTCAACATTTACCACATATCGGCTTCAATACCTTTTGTTTGCTTTAATAAAATTATTTCAAGCAAGCGAAAGATATTGTATTCTATGTTGCAAGATCAAATCAACGTGGGGGAGTTGATGACGAATAGAAGCAAATAGAATCGAGCCCTCCATCTAAGCCCGTGGATGTCGTAAGAGTCGACTTAAGAAACACACCACAGGAAGGACAGCAACTTCCTTCTGTATATTAATAACACCTTCACTGCGATCACAAATCCAAGTGGTGATTATGGCAAAACCCTCCTTTTTTGGCCAGAAGAGGCAAATTGATTTTGTCTCATATTTTCCTCAGAATAGAGAAATACATATAGGGCCGTGGGGCCGCGGCGTACGTATATCGACCCCTCCAACTCAACCCGTGGATGTCGTAAGAGCCGATTAAGGGAACCTACCAGAGGAAGGGCAGCAGTCTGAGTATTTTTAAACACAAAACACTGCGATCACCAATCCGCCTGCCAAGCGTGGTGATTATGGCAAATCCCCCCTATATGGGAGACCACCCACTTGATGGACCGACGACATCGTAGCGGTCGCAGGGAGTCGATGGATGGAGACGGCTCAGGACCGCAATTTGTGGCGTCGTACGGCCTATGTCCAGCAGTGGACGTGTATGGGCTGATGATGATGATGATACATAATATAAGATTTTTTATAAAATCAGATTTGATGTCAAAGTATGTATCTTTGGGCATTATACAAGATTTATTGAATTTTTTTAATGCTTCTCGTTATGTATGTTTATCAGCACTTTCTTTGCCTGAAAATAGGTTTTTACCTAGATCAGGCACATGCATTATCTTATCCCATAAAAATATAAGCAACAACTTCATTATCTAGCCCTAAATTAAGCAGAGCTTATTTATCAGTCTATCAGATGACACAATTTTAATATCATAATCTTAACTTTTGTCCAGTTTTTATTTTATACGGTACCTAACCCACGAAATAAAACCCACACAGGTGACTACAACAAATTAAACAAGTTTGCAACTTCCCGAAAGTGTGGTCGCCCTTCTGCCGGGTAATCTAGCGACCAACTTTTATTAGCACCGGGCTTGATTTAAAAAAATCTTATTTAGCAACATTGTACTTAACGATCGCTGGGATTTTTCTGTGCTCTTTCCATGTTGTTTGTTTTGAGGAGGGTTTCCGAAAGATTGCTTTTAACTTTGTTAATTTGTTTAAAGTTTTTGTTGGGACGTTTCATTATATTTTAAGTTCACAATGTGGGGTGATATCCGGACTTTATAGCTAATTTTCGATGGGATGAAAATACATATTAACGCTTTCGCTGCCTAGCCTCCTCTCACTTCGCCTAATCTCACTGCGCCGCCTCATGCACCTCCAGATGGATATGTGCGTCTTGGGCAATTAATGTGTTAAACGTTTCCATAGAAACAATGCGTGCAAAGCCGGGGGCAGAAACTAGTATGTACATATATATTCCATGACGTATCTGTTACTAAAATATGAGATTAAAATATAATAGCTGACCCGTGCCCATTTCGTTGGGCAGTAAACATTTTTACTTCTTAACAATATATGCATAGCCTATGACACTCACAAATAACGTGTAATAAGGTAAAAGAATTTTCAAAATCGCTTCAGTAGTTCCAGAGTCACAAATTCACAAATTTTACCACTTTATAATATTGGTATAGATTTATCAGTAATCTTTTTCGTTTCATAATAATCATTCATAATCCAATTTGCATTTGAATCTGAAATACCTTTATCAAGATTATGGTATTAGATCGTTTGAATAAGCTAAAATATTATGAATTATAATACGATGAAATTTAATTTCGGTAAGTTGGTACCTAAATCGTTGTTTGATCAATCACACAAATAAATAAATAGAATCAGAATCAATAACTTTATTTCTTTAGGCTTACAAAATAAACACTTAGACAAGTCAAATAATGTTGAACAATCCACTCAGCATCATCTAGCCCCAAACTAGGCAGAGTTTGTGTTATGGGTAAGTACTAGATGAAAGAAAGAAAGAAAATTAAATTATTGACACACAAACCTATGTAGTGTTGTACATAGGTTTTCTGAAATAATTTAAACTCTACCTTAGATTACTGATAAACATAATACAAGACATATGTATATAATTATGTACGTAGATACATAATTATGTATGTCTACGTAACGATAGATAGATATTTTTATGATATTTAAATAATTTTTTAGATATCATTCATTACAAAACAAACATAATAATATACTAGGTACATAAAGTGTTGTACCGTGAAAACTTTGTGAGGTTTGTCTCGGTACTCACATTCGTTTTAACTTTATTTGTACTCTAAGCGTAAATATTACCTAAATAACTAATTTAGGCCTACCGTACTGCATTCGTACTCCCTCTCGCTTGCGCAGAGCTAGCTCACGAATTAGTTCCCATGGGATAGCAAGAATGAGTACAATGAGTAGAATCAGAATCAATAACTTTATTTCTTTAGGCTTACAAAATAATCACTTAAACTAGTCAAATTTTATACTATAAACATAGTTATTATTATCAAATAAGAAATAAGGTGTTATTGATATTCTCTTCACTTAAATTTTTTGTGCACATTATAATATCACTTATGTGTCTAATACATGTTTATTTCGCCTATCTAAATCTAAATTTAATGCGATTTAGATACATGTCAATATTTCTTTAAAGCTAAACAGAACATTGAATTTCTTACATACTACTGACAGTGCGGAACGGAGCGACATCTGGCCAAGCATTAACATCATTGATGTAATCTAGATGTAAATATATATAGTTAAAAATACAAGGGCCAGTTACCTTCTTCCTGGGCCTCTTTGCAAAGACCTTTCGCTTGCGCAGAGCTAGCTCACGAATAAGGTCCCGTTGGATAGAAAGAACGAGAAGAATGAGGAATAGAAATGAATAATAGAGTATATATAATCAATAATACAAGGGCCAGTTACCTACTTCCTGGATCTCTTATTCTTATTCTGAGTTGGGGAAATGAGATCTGCACTGACATCTGGCATGGGAATGTATTGTGCATTCTCCTCTGCCTAAACAGGCCCTAACCAGCCCAATTCCTTGAAGGACTTTTGGTGTTTGACAGCTTCGTTTTAGCTTCTCTGTGGGTATGGATGTGGTTTGGGTCTCAATGAGACTCTTCAGTCTCCTGGACCTCTTTGCAAAGAAGGTAAACGAGCCTCAACAGGGGGAAAGTGAAACTTATACCTACTTACTACTACAGCTTCCGTACCTATACGTAAACTAAATGCAATTTTGCAGATTTGCACTATGTTTTGAGTAAGCGTTTCGCTAATGTAGATACCACATCATCATCATCATCATCAGCCCATACACGTCCACTGCTGGAAATAGGCCTCCCCCGTATGACGCCACAAATAGCGGTCCCGAGCCGCCTCCATCCATCGACTCTGCGACCGCTACGATGTAGTCGGTCCATCGAGTGGATGGTCTCCCATGTAGGGGGGGATTTGCCATGATCACCACGCTTGGCAGGCGGATTGGTGATCGCAGTGTTGGTGTTTAAAAATACTCAGAAGGAAGCTGCTGCCCTTCCTCTGGTAGGTTCCCTTAGTCGGCTCTTACGACATCCACGGGTTGAGTTGGAGGGGTCGATATTCGTACGCCGCGGCCCCACTTTGAGATACCACAGACTTCCCGAAATGAATAGTTTTTTAATTTTTTACTTATGCGATTTCACGTGAGAGTGGTGAAATTAGCACTTTATAAAAGCGTGCAAAAAACCCAAATTGAGGGTTAAAAAGCCGGGCAATATAAAAACCACAAACCGGGTAAAAAGCGACAATTTGCCTGGGTGATTCTTATCAGTGTCAAATAGGTTAGTGATGCTATAAATATGTAAATTTCGAGATACACCCAAATTGCGTTTTGCACGAAATTTCGAGATAGAACGTTACGAAATAAAGCCACTGAGGCCCCGGGCATTTTCACTTCAGTTATCTCAACACCGAAATATGGGTTTGTCTCTAAAGCTTGTCTATATAAAAGTACCTTCTTATAACATTATACAAATAGCTGTACCTGCAGCTTTACCCGCGTAGAACTGTCAATATCATGGGTTTGATTTATTAGTGCGCTCACTTTTTCCAAACTAAAAGTAGCATTAGTTACTCCTTACAACATTATCTGCAAGTCTGGTTATAATTGGTCTAGCCGTTTTGGAGATTACCACGGAAGATAGACTGTTTTTTTTTTAACAAGTCTTTATTTTTTATTTGCCGTTCAAAAAGATGTTAATTTACTTAACAAGCAAGCACTTCAACTTTGTTTATTTTAACACACAAAAAGATGTTAAATATCCGGTCAAAATCTACTACAGAAGAATGAAAGCTTTCTAAACCAAAGATTATATACCTCTGGAATATTTGCTTCGATGATACGAAAATATTTTCTTTGATTTTGTAATTCCGTTTACAAATAATAATCTCGAATTCTAGAACCGAGTATAAAACTTGTACGGTGGCGATTCAGCGACGATAGTATTAACATAGTGGCACGACTAGTTTATCAGAAAAGGCCCCCTAGAAATAGGGGTTCATTTTTATACATGTACAAATATAAAAATTAACCCCTATTTCTCTTGGTCCAGCAATGCTATAACTTGAGAACGGCTCGATTTCATTCGTCATTTTTTATAATGTATTCTCATACATCGCAGAAGATTCCTACGTTAAAAAAAATTAAGAATTTTACGCAGAAATTTCGAAAATTGCGAAAACTTAACGACTGCCTTTATTAAAAACTTTTTTAACCTTAGGCTCAGCGTTATTCACTCTTTGCTGAGCACGTCGAAATTACTGTCAGTTGTTTGACTCAAATGACAGGAAAACGTCTGTCGGGTAAGCTAATACAACATAATTACGACGCTAGCGACGCCAGCCGACCCTTTGATAAAACTGTGGACAAACAAAGAGAAGGTACAAAGTTTAAATTAATTATTGTCATATGGAGACCAAAGCTTTTGTAAACTTTTAAATAGTTTGCTTTCAAATCCAAGTAAATTTTAAATATATCTGTAAGGGCGGTAATCAGTAAAAGAAAGGGGTTCTAGCACGATAAAAGGGAAAAAACCCGCTTTCAATATCACCGATATCAAGTAGTTATTGTATAAAAGCGAAAGTTTGTGAAGATGTGAACATATTTGTTATAGAACATGTACAAAACTACTGAATCGATCAAGATGAAATCTAGTGTGCATCTAGGTATAACCACGGAGCAGATACGAAGAGAAGGCGGCCTAAGCAACTATGCACCGTGACACTCAACTATATATACTCCAATTTAGAATTCAAGATATTTTATGTCAAAGATTTATGAATGAAAATTTAAAATAAACTGATAACTATAACAGAAAACAACAAGGTACACGTCTCGTCACTGTTTAATAACGCTCGACGAAAGTAGAGGGGGATTCTGCGCAGGTGTAAAACGGTGTCAGATCTAAAAATCGACTTCTCCGCATCAAGGTCAACGCAAGGTCAGCGCTATTAAACCGTGACGCGACGTATAACAGGAAAGTTATCACTAAATACTAAAACAAACTTCAACAATCTGAAATGTCTAGCAAAAAATGTTTAAATTTGAATGCGAAAACCAACGAGAGATTAATTAAATGATGAATGAAAGCTTTCAAAAGCAAAAATTGTTTCGAGCTTCTGTGCTTTGATTTGATACGAATATCGTTAAATATTTTCCAACAATAATCGATCGGTTTTGTAACCCCTTTCTATACAAAAAGTATCCAGGTTTTTGAATAAGAGTATAGTTCTAATTTGTTTTTGTTATTTAGCTGTAATGTTTAGGTACTATTTACAATTCCAAAATTTAAATATTTATTTATAATTTCCTTACGCGGCCTCGCGCGCGTTATTCCGGCAAAAAGAATTCTATATTTTATTCCGAGTTTAGAACTACATTTAGTCAAAATTTCAGCCTAATCCGTTCGTAGGTAGGTACCACCTACCTACAAGAGACGGACGGCACAATACCATCCTTATCTGGTGGATATACCATCCACTCGTACTAAGCGGTCTCCACCTTCACATTCGCACCGCTAAGGAATGGAACTCGCTGCCTGCTGCTGTTTTTGCGGCTCATTACAATCTGTGTCTCTTCAAGACAAGAGTGAACAGGTAAGTGTCTTCTAGACCTTCGTGATACACCGTCGGCCACATCGTCACTTTCCATCAGGAGAGATTGTGGTCAAACGAAGGCCAATCATCGACTATAAAAAAGTAACTATCAAAAGAACCTATCAATTTTTAAAATGCCCTTCCTTTCCCAATTCTGTATTTTCATCTATAAGGTAAAATGATCCCCCATCTATAATTTGGTTTAATTTTAATTACGACTCAAACTTCTCTTTTCTTGCTAATGAGTCTGTTCAAAATTTGCAAAGTTATGATTTTGTTCAACGTCCCGAATGTTGCTGCCTCTACCTGGTCTCAAAGACCTCGATTAGAACTTTTAATTGTAACTAAACATTTTATATTATTTTGGAGGGCTTATTTATATAATTTTAATGCTCTTTGTATAAAGAAACAGAAGCATTTTTTTCAGTAATCACCTTTAAACAGAATAAGAAAGAAAAAGTAGACAAACATGACTCTTCGAGCTTTAAATTTACAAAATAACAAATTGTTGGCTTTAAGAGGTCAAAAAGCAAATAAGATAATATTTCAACAATTTTTTTTTGCTCTACGTATATTTATTTACTCAATAAATAACAAATAAATTAATGGGAATATTAAATTAAAGGGCAGAAGATGATGATGACCCTCAATTTTAGGATTAAATATCTTTATAAATAAAGAATACTACCTACTTTTTAAAGCCGCGTTGTAACGATCCAGAGTCTGCTCGGATAAGGCTCAGATCGAGTGGACTCATAGGAGTTGCTTCATACAAGTATTCTAGGATAGCTGTTGTCAACAGCTACCCTGGTACTTTAACTATGATGATTTCAACAGCCTATTGATATTATTTATTTTATTTTCAAAATTTTAGGAAAGCTTACATTTACATAGGTCTTAAAAATAGTTATTTACATAATACATGCCGGTATATACTAGCGCATGTGTGCTGAGGTCCAATAGAAAAATTATCATAGTTAAAGTGCTCAGTTCACTCAGATAATTTTCTTAGTTCATCGAAAAATATCATAAGACGCTTCGTTGTTGTTACTAGACGCTATTTGATTTTCCTACTCGTATACGAGCTAGCTCGAGAAGTAGAATGCGGTCCGAGTCTACTAAGATCAGACGCCGTCATTCGAGTGCGCTCGAATAAAGGGTTGCCACAATACGAGTTGCGTCTGAGAAGGTATTCGAGTCCACTCGGTCCAAGACTCTGATCGTGTCAACGCAGCTTTATGGAGGATACACACCAAAGCAGCCAGACCATCGACAAGTTGATAAAACAATGTCGACTGCCTTGGCCGTGACTACAATTCATACACTGAAAGGTCACACCGACCCGTGGGGCTGTCTGTGTGATTTAGTATGTAAGCTCCATTATATAAAGGAAAATAAATCTGTGGTGTTGCTTCAGTCGCTTCCACGACAAATAAAAAATAATTACGTTCCATTTCCACTTGACTGATGATTTAGCCCGTTTTCACCAACCTCTTTGTACCCTAAACTCGATTATAATAATATTATCTAAAAATAAAACAACCTATGAGTCAAACATTTATTTACATAATATAAGTCATCTGGATATGTATTCACAACTACAGTTACAAAAGTTTAATCTTACATTTATCTATTTAAAGTTTGTAAGTCGTTAAGTTACTTCTCAGCACTTTAAATACTATTTCAATGGAACAAAAATCTTATTGAGTAATGTCATCATATTCTGTATACTTTTTTTATTCAGTAGGTAAATTTCTTACCGTTAATCCACTGCATTAAAGATGCGCGACTGTGAATGATTTTATTCGAATTATTCGACTCGTCAAATCATTCGAACGATTCGAATGACTAGAGCAAATGAGTAACTAATTTGGTTAGTACTCGCGAATCGTTCGTTCGTCGTCGGTTTCGAATCGTTACTTACGTTACCGTTCAATCGCCGCTGGAGCGTCGAATAATTCATTCATTCCAATCACTCTAAACCATCGGTCGACTAACAAAGTCGAATCGGAGCCATGACTGATCAATTCGTAAAGGCATTAGTAATTACTAATTAGTAGTTATCATTCGACTTTGAACATTAGTATATTACTAATATTCAAGTTGAACGAGGAAATTAGTAGTTGTAGATCAATCGACTAGGCAGATCATCCGTAGTCGCGCATCTTTACACTGCATGTAAAATTTCGGAAATTAACGTTTTGTGCTACTACACAACTTGCACTATGCAATATTTTGCTAAAAGAGGATACCTACCTAAAACTATTTTAAGTTTCGATAAACTACGTTTGGTCGAAAATTCTACATATTTTCTTTAATATAAACTTTAACTATGCTAATCAATGGGAGGTAAACGGATAAGAAAAACTAATAATAAAAATTATTGTCTAAAATTAATAAATGCAATTATATTTATAAAAATAATATCTAATCAGTTAGTAATTAATGTTTCACATGAGGATATGGATGATTAAAATAACGAAAAGAAAATATAATTGTTGATTACAAATTTGTAGAAACTTGAAATGTTTATATGAAACAATTAGATTAAATCTATTATTATGTATCTACAAATATATTTTCATAAGCATAAATAATTCATGGCGTTTTTATACCTACTGCGGAATCAAAAGAACTCGAATCGGTGGTGATCTTTCTAAAAGAGCATCCGGGGTAAATATGTTATACAATGTGTATTTTCGAACCTTGATCAAACGAAATGTGCGGATACACGACATAAATTTATCGGTAAAATTCTAAAAAAATTATATGTGAGCTATTAAAAAAAAGCCGATTTAATAATTTTTTAAATGAAAACTTATTCATCTGGTTTTTTCTTCATTTCTGTTTGATTAAACGATTTATTTTATTCAAAGCAGTCTCATTTGAAAGCTAGATAGTTTAACTAGCTAAGAAAATTAAAAAAAAAATAAACAATTTCAGTACATAAGCCTAGTAAAATTGTTTTTTTGTATGTAAATTTAACAAAAAAAAAACGATTTTTATTTTATTTTTGATCTGTAACTTTAAAACTGGATTATTGAAGTGTACTTTTTGTATGTTGTATTAAACTTCATAATATGTTCTACAAATCCTCCAAAAAATATGGGTCTACCTCTTTTCGTTGTCATGTTATTCGCCATTTGAATTAGGTACTTTTTGCCTTGTACAAAGATCAACAGACAAATTATGTAATAAAACAAGGCAGGATGAAACGGAACGAGGCCTTTGCCCAACAGTTTATAGTAACGGTGGATTAAGATAAGATAAAATAAAACAAAATTTTAGTTATTGCTATCAATTAATTTATTGATTGTTCAAAATGTCCACCATTTTCCTCAATGCATATCGTTGCACGTAAAGCCACACTGCGCGTTGTTCTTTTGGTACATCGCGATCGTTTCTTATTTGATTCGCCGCGGCAATTACTTTTTGCAATAGCTTTTCTCTGCTTTCAATGGGAGCAGGTACTGTAAACCAGATGCTTCATGTGACCCCAGAAGTAAAACTCGAGTGGCATCATATCTTGGCTTCGCGCCGGCCACGCCACTGTTCCGCCTCGTCCGATCCATCTCTCCGAGTAAGTTGCAGTAAGATGATCACGCACGATTGCGCTGAAATGAGCTGGAGCGCCATCATCAAAATACACCGTTTACTCAAACAGAAACGAAGAAAAAATCAGATGAAGTAGTTTTCATTTAAAAAGAAATTAAATCGACTTTTTTAAATGGCTCAAATATATATATTTTTTTTTTCATTTTTATCGAGAAAATAATTTATCGGTAAAATGTCGTGTATCCGCACATTTCGTTTGATCAAGGTTCGAAAATACACGTTGTATAACACGTCCACGTTATTAAATATGTTAAATTATAATGCATTCACATTATAAAACATGTATTATAACATATTTTGTTACAATCTGCACCTTTATTGGACCAATAAAATATCTGGTGAATTGCATAAGGACCAATCGGACACGTGTCATACAATCTCTGTCTTATAAAATAAGAATAAGACAAGTTTTAGATTAATAAAGAATAAAAAATACAATACAAATAATGTCTATTTTACGGGTTAAGATGTTGTGATATTATTATGATCGGCAAAATGTCTATTGTTCAGCTAAAATACACGAGTGCCTAATAAAAAATACCTTACTGTACCAGATTAATATAGGTCGGTATATCCCTACAACGAAGTCCTTTGTGCCCCCGAATCTACTGAACTCTAATCAGTGGTGACCTTTCCACGGTAGAATGAGCAGCAAAATACCAAGAAAGAAACGTTGTGATATAATATTCGGTGTTGTGTTATTCTTGAGAAATAATTCCGTGATATTTTCTATAGTGTCTTTTGAGCTTTAATTAAATTAATTGGCTGGTTTGACGCAGTGACCTTTACCAAATATAAATAAAAATAATAAATTTCTGTAACGTAAATCTAAGGTTATTTAATTTCCTAACAGAGATTCTTAAGCAGTCGATTATAATCCCTAACTACACGAAGATAAAGTCCGGTTTCATACAGCAGTCGCTGGACTTCTCAGGCAGAGTTTCCGCGCGCGTCCACTTCCCGTGACAGTGTGGCGCCACTAACGCGTAGAACCGAGTGCCGTGGCCAGCGACTCCGTGGCCACTGCACCGCCATTTTAGGTCGCGCCGGAGAGCCGCCGTTTCGCATTTTACGCAGACTGTTGCTCCTGTTGAAAGAAAAGATGATTTATTGCTAAAGTTTAGATGTTTCGTAGGGCTCATACACACATCAACCTTTTTACTGGATTCGTTTATTTTCTCCTACATAAGCCATATGTATACGTAGCGGTCGCAGGGAGTCGATGGATGAAGGCGGCTCAGGACCGCTATTTGTGGCGTCGTATGGGGGAGGCCTATGTCCAGCAGTGGATGTGTATGGGCTGATATGATGAAGCCATATGTAGTTGTAGAAGAGAGTTCATACACCTGACAGTATTCCGGCCCCAGTAAACGATTTTTTCCTGTAGCTAAAAATCCGTAAAAAACGGTCCGGTAACAATCGTTTACTGGATTCGGTATACTCTCAGGTATGTGACCTCGCACATGCGCCATCACGGGAAAATACACGGATCCAGTAAAACGGATACTGTGTATATGAGCCCTTATTTTCACATGGACTGGAATGATTATTGATTTAATTCCAGATCCAGAATAGGTATTCTATTGTATTTAGGTATGGTATAAATATATAATATTAGACAAACCAAACATCATCATCTACCTCCAAGCTAAGCAGATATTGGGTTATGGGTACTAGATAACAGATATACATAATACAATATATTACAAACATATATATTTTTGTATTTTACATAGAAAATACTCAGAACACCCTGTACCTTGGATTAGAGACTAGAGTATACAGTTAGAGACCTAGAAAAGAATACTGGCTACTACAATATTTTTTGTAGAAGCGTGCTTAACTTAATTGCAAAATTAGTATCTTTAACTATTAACTTAAAGAAAAGTTATAAATTTATTGGGCCACATATGATTTTAAGCAAAATTACTATGGCCACATATGTACATAGCCACGAATCGGGGCTTGTGAATATAGCGCTCAATTTGGCTCTAGCTTACATGTTAAATTCATCAAAACCTTGTAACACCCATTTAATTGAGCAATAGAGGAGATAAATGACTTCATGGCTTTGAACCTACTTTACATAAGGCGCAAGTAATATGAAACTAGCACCACTTTTTTTTCTTGTGGGTCGTTATGGAAAAGAATTACCAAAAGTTCTCGACGCCAATGGATAATACCCAGTATAAACTATTTTTCGATACCCCTGAAATAGTTTTGTTTCATTTAGTATTAGCAGAAAATGATTTATTACTTTTGGTAGCCACCAAAGTTAAACTTCATTTTCTGTTTAATCGAAATAAAAAAAACGATTACAGTGATATTAAAAATAGCTTATACTAGGTATTATCCATTGGCGTCGAGTAATTTTGGTAATTCTTTTCCATAACGGTAATACAAAAAAAATAAAGAGTGGCGCTAGTGTCACATCACTATGCGCCTTAAGGATAACCGTAGCTGAGAATATCTGCCAGTCTATTTTAGAGCTGTTATATCATCTAGGTAGAACCGAACACGCAGAGAGAATGAATTTGAACAAATGAATTCTAATTCTGGTTAAAGACCTCATTAAGAATAATTACATTCACTTACATGAGAACCAATCTTATATTCTAAAATATTATCTAAATGCGTAAGTTATTATTGACAAATAAAAATTACACAAAAAATGTGGGTTGACGTAAGCACGACAACTTACCTCTATACTGTAAGTAACATGATAGTTTTAAAAAGTATTATCAAATGAATTCTTCCGACTCGAGCGGACACGTGTCAGCGTTTCGTCTCTCATAGAGAGTGTGCATTATTTATCAAAGTTCAGCATATTTGTTAATTTACACCCCGAATAGCAAATATAGGTAGGTATCAAAACGACCAATCGAACTCTCCATTCAACAGTTACGAAACAAAATTACCCAACGTTTTGCCCAAAAGGGTTCAAAATACGGCTCCGACATGACCAACCTTTGCAGACTAGAGACTTTTTGTCGACCGACTTATTTATGGAGGTATCGTGCTAAGATTTGATATTGGTAGGCTTTTTCAGATAAAGACCTTAATGACTAATGAAGAAATAGTTTTCGATAAGTATTTTTACTTGTTCTGAATCGGTAGAGATACTTCTCGTCATTAACTGACATCTTACGTTTCGGAACTCTTAGAAATTATAAAATATGTCTGAATCATTTGCATAGGTCTGTGCGGTAAGAGAACCGTCGTCGTGGCGTAAAATGGAACTAAGAACAGATCAGCTGTCCTGGTATTTTTTTTTTGGTCTCGCTGGTTTTAGCATTTGCCATATTCCTGTCCTGGTTTGTGCGATCCGACGTCACGTCAACGCGTTCCTTTTTCTAAATAGAGCTCCAGCAGGCAAACCACAATACATAACGCACTTTATCCCCGTTATTGCGCTAATTTTAACGTGAATAACGAATTACGATAATAATAGCGCAGTAACAGGGATAACGTGCGTTACGTTACACGTTATATTTTGTGGTTCGCATGCCGGTAAATATGTCTGCTAAGATTTAATAACTATCATCTCTTTAGATAAATAAAACCACGTCGGCCGCCATATCTCGTAGCTTCACTTACTCCTTACATTACTAACAAATTTAAAGAAAATTGTACCTTCTCTCAGTGCCTTATAGTCGGAGTCCGTGTGGCACGCCTTTGACACCTTGGTCACCTCGAACTGAGCGCAGTACCTGAAAACCATTTTCTGTTCAGTTCGGAAATTGAAACATCAATGTACTTACAGTGAAACACGATAGAAGGGATGGTTATTTCAAGTTTTATGTCTTTTATTACCTATATTGTGGGAGTGAATGTAAAAAACTCGACTGCCAAGAATAATGGTAACTGAAGGTTTATTTTGGGATGTTATTTATATGAGTAAACTAGCTGCTGCCAATGCCTTCTCCCGCGTTTTATCGGGATAAAAAGTAGTCTATATGTTATCCCAGATCCCAAACTATACCTATAACATATTTCAGGCTAATTAGTTCAGTAGTTTTTGCGTGAATGAGAAACATCCATACTCACAAACTTTGACATTTTTAATATTAGTAGGATAGAGTACGGTAAATAAAATGGAGTGCCGTCGTTGATGTTTTCGGGAATTTTAAAATATTGTAATAAATAATCCGATTTTAGTTTATAGGAAAATAAAATGGGGAAAATCCAACGAGACCCGGCTTGTAAAAACGAATTTCGTAATAAGTATTCGGAAAATTATGGGCATGAAAATATTATTCGAAGCCAGAGAAACAAATCTACAACTTCAACTTCTTGGTTAAGGGCTCTGCGTCTGGATTGACGCAATTCTGCCAGTGTCTATCTCATGATAGCATCGCAAGCTTTTTATTGGATTGCATTTATTAAACTTTTATAGCAGTATTTACAATAAAGAAAAAAACATTGATTGTGAACAGAAACAGATCTATTTAGGTAGGTACATCCTTTTCATCGTGTATTTCAGTATTTCTCGTGTTTCATTGTTAGTTACGTGAGCTGTCAGTATTATTATATTATTCGCTATCCACTCTCTGACATGTTCACTATACGGTAAATGTTGCAGCTTTTATTTATTTTTTCCTGAATACAGGGAAAATACTAATTTTATTTATCCAAGAACACAATTGTTAGAATGCAGCTTTTTGATAGAAATTCAAAATGGAGATAAAACGAATAGTGGTTTGACTCCCTTCGAATATTCGATGGGAGATCTAGTGCAGTGCATATAAAAAGAGGCAAGAAAGAGTCATTCAGCGTACCTATCATCCCTTCTTTTCTGCTACACTGACTAAAATATTCAGACATTTGTATTCCGATTTTAGTTTTTCTCTGAAATCACCAAATTACAAAGCCACACAAAAAAATATTTGTTTGTGTAGTACTTTTTGAACGGTAACGAAGCGCTTAAAACTTGTTAGCGTTATAAAAATAAGGGACAAATATGATTTTTGCGTAGTTTTCGCTAAATATATGAGTTCCGCCGGTCCAGCATCCGTATTTTTTTGTTCCTGTGGTGTTAATTCTTCTAAACTTATGTAAATATCTAAGTATAATAAAACCAGCCCCTCCCAAAGCGACCTAGTAGACGCGTATGTATTTACATAACATTGAGGTTATCAAAAAAAATGGTAAACAGGATCATAATGTTGACTTCAAATATCGATTCAGCAGATCAAAATACGTATACGTCGGAAACGAATAGTCCCTATCGTCGTACAACCAACCTTTTTTGTGTGGCTGTGTTATTTTATTATACAATAGAGATTACAACAGTAACTAAAAATCACAAAAATTATGTATTTACCGAATTATACCTGATAATATAATTATAATAATTATAGCCATAGATTACAAAACAAGTATTATATTTTATGTTTTGTCCGAGATTGATTATTATTTTGAGAAAATAAAACTACAAAATACAGCAATCCGCCATGACACGTTGAACACCAATCAGAGAATACACAACTGTGACGTCATGCCGTCACAATATGTAATGTAAAGGTAATAGATGGTAAAGCTTCTCTTGAAAATATTATGATCATTCTGTATCATCAGATGTTTGTGGCGGCTGTCTATGACGTCATAGACACCCGCCACGAGTATTGTAGTGTTATTGAGCGAAATTGAAAATGCATTTTTAAAAGCTGTATTTTTTTGCAGAAATATGATTTATTTTGCATTCAGTAGATGTCTAAAAATTTCACGGTGTAGTTTCTCAAAACCAGTCGTCATGCCTATTGCTTGGAACCTCAAATTCGTGTGGCACTATATCCACCTTTGAAAGTATATTTTCAATGGCATACTCGATACTTTTCCGGTGAAATCGAATGAAGTTGTTTCCGACAGGAAATACGAGTATATTTTGATATGATTTCCTCCAATACCTTATATACAGGGTGGGGCTAAATTAAAGAATTTGAGCACTAAACTTTTCTTTTGCATTGAAAACGTTTTGATCTCAGGAAACGATAGATTTATTTAAAAACAAACAAACGAATTCAGAACATCCGCCTTTTTTGAAATTGGTAAAAAAAATTAACCTCAATTTCAGACTTAAAAAAAATGCATAAATATTTTGTTGTAAAGCTAGATTTTTACATGATTTATATTATGAAATACACGACAGATTCTCATTATATATAGGCACACAATTTGCGCTTCCTTGAATTATTCAGATCAGATAAATTATATTTTGAATATGGAAATAAAAATTTATGGATATTTTTTTCGGACAACGATTAAATAATACTAGCATAATTAAATTTATTTGTCAAAGAACAATCAAATAATATAAACAAATTAAAATATCATTGCTGGGTCCATATTATGTTAACTACATATTTTTTCTCATACTATGTTAGTCTTGAAAAAAGGATTAGTAATGAATCAGATTTTTTATATCCATTTACTGTTTATGTATTAGAAAACAGTCAGTCACCACACCACATTCAAAGTAAAATTATAAACTTTTGTAATTATACTCTTTGCTAAGCATGTTTGAAATAACTGTCAGTTGTTTGACTTGAATGACAGGACAACGTCTGTCGGGTAAGCTAATATGAAATGAAAATTAGCCTATAATAATATGCCTCACCCTGTACACAAAGTAGAACTTTTCAAAATACTCGGAGGGATATGCTACTGAAAACACAATTTCAGTTGGGAAAGGAAGATAACTTTTTTATGAAATTAAAGTGTAGTTAGAACTTGTGAAGTTTTTGGGGTTCTTGGTAGAGCTAGAAGTTTAAGGTTTGTTATTTGTTGATCAGACCATCGTAGAATGTCTCGTAATAGCTAAGCATCCTACTAATGTTATAAATATCAAAGTTTGTGAAAATGGATGTTTGTTCCTCTTTCATGCAAAAACTATTGAACTGATTGGGCTGAAATTTGTTATGGATATGGTTTGGCACCTGCTACATTTTAACATGTGAACTAAACCGAAAGCGGGTGATTCTGAACCCTAAGGGGGTAAACTTTTGTTCTACGATTCTTTGAATTTAGATTTTATATGCGTTCATTTTTTTTTTATTTAATTTGGAAAACAAACAGCTTATTTAGCAGTAATGGATGGAACTTATGGGTTACTTAAGCCTAGCAGTTTCCGCTTATGGATAAACAAAAATATACAAAAATCATATTATTTGAGCAAATTTGAAATAGCTAGTTTACATGTTTATTTTTTTGTTATACTTTTATTACAAAACACCATGTATACTAGATGTGCTTTACTTGACATGCTTTCATCTTTTAAGCTTTTCCCTTCATCACAGTTCGCAGATATTTTTTGGTGGATACTGGTTTCTAAAATAGCATTAATTACTTACTCCCTATGCGCGTTAGACTCGGGGTCTTCAGGGTTCCTAAGTCGAAGGTTCTTGCGGATATCCACGGTGCCGTTGGAATGTCGGCTGACGGAGAGACTGCCAGGCAGCAGCATTGCCGTCTCATCTGAAAACAAACATTTTCACGTCTTTACATGGAGTCATTACATAGTAGAGTCATTATTACATAGTAGAGTCATTACATAGTAGAGTCATTACATAGTAGAGTCATTACATAGTAGAGTCATTACATAGTAGAGTCATTACATAGTAGAGTCATTACATAGTAGAGTCATTACATAGTAGAGTCATTACATAGTAGAGTCATTACATAGTAGAGTCATTACATAGTAGAGTCATTACATAGTACAGTCCTTACATTGTAGAGTTATTACATAGTAGAGTCATTACATAGTAGAGTCATTACATTGTAGAGTCATTACATTGTAGAGTCATTACATAGTAGAGTCATTACATAGTAGAGTCATTACATAGTAGAGTCATTACATAGTAGAATCATTACATAGTACAGTCATTACATAGTACAGTCATTACATTGTAGAGTCATTACATAGTAGAGTCATTACATAGTACAGTCATTACATTGTAGAGTTATTACATAGTAGAGTCATTACATAGTAGAGTCATTACATAGTAGAGTCATTACATTGCAGAGTCATTACATTGTAGAGTCATTACATAGTAGAATTATTACATAGTAGAGTCATTACATAGTAGAGTCACTACATAGTAGAGTCACTACATAGTAGAGTCATAACATTGTCATTAGATAGAGTCTTTAGAATGTCTATACATAGAGGAAACACGTATAATAATATAGTAGTTAACACTTTGGCTGCCACCGACACCCCCAGCCTTCTACGGCAGCTCAGTGAGAACGACGACGCTCCATCCTCCAGGTCGCATCTTTGTTTGGCAGTGAATGCGCTAACATAAGCTCTACAGTAAAAATATGCACGACTGCGGGTGATCTGACTGTTCGAATGATCTACAACTACTAATTTCCTCATTCGACTTGAATATTAGTAATATACTAATCTTGAATATTAGAAAACTTGAATATAATTAGATAAACGAATATATAAACTTGAATATTAGTAATATACTAATCTTCAAAGTCGAATAACAACTACTAATTAGTAATTACTAATTCCTCTACGAATTATTGATCACTCTTGGCTCCGATTTTACTTTGTTAGGCAACTGATGGTTTTGAGTGATTGTAATGAATGAATCCCCCCCTACATGGGAGACCATCCACTCGGATGGACCGACGACATCGTAGCGGTCGCAGGGAGTCGATGGATGGAGGCGGCTCAGGACTTCTATTTCTGGCGTCGTACGGGGGAGGCTTATGTCCAGCAGTGGACGTGTATAGGCTGATGATGATGGTGATGAATGAATGAATGAATTATTGGTCGCTCCTGCGGGGATTAAACGGATTAGTAACTAATATTTTTTTAACGAATCGAAACCGATGACGAACGAACGACTCGGTGATTACTAACCAAATTAGTTACTAATTTGCTCTATGATTTGTCAAGTCGAATAATTCGAATGAAATCATTCACAGTCGCGCATCTTTACTCTAAAGGAAATAATGAAAGGTAGGGAATAAAGGTAGAGGCAACACAATAGAATACATGAATGCTCAGAAAAAATTTCACGTCCGATGGGAGTCGACACCGAACCCTTGCCGAGTTAGGTTAGCATCATACATCTTGCACGCCAACAAGCTGGGTGTAAGGTACGAAATGGAATATGGAGGAGGTGGTTCTCAATGCTTAAAGTCGTTGGAGATAAATAGACTACTAATATAACGTCCATTGAAAGAAATTGACTACAAGGAAGATTGACCAGAAAGCAACTCGTCTGCAATCAAAATGTCCTTCTAGCAAGTCGTCATCGTCAAAGTAAACTGTCATTAACGCAAAACACAGAATGCACGAACGAACAATACAGGATTGATTTTTGAGATGTGTATGTATAGAAATTTTTCTTTGAATGTTAGTTTACGACTCCGGCGGGACTTGAACCCGCGACCTTCCCCTGAATACGTGACTGCGCTAACCAACTGCGCCACGAAGGCAAGTACCCGACCCGTCGAACATCTTTGGGACTTGCTTACGGACTATAGCGCCGTTAGCTTTTGGGATATTATTTAATTTCTTTGAGATTACCCCAAGTGCAGGCTTAAGCACTATAATAACAAAAACCTTGGCATTGTTTCATGCTCAGAACATTTTGACAAAATATTCTTGTACCAACTTATCAAAAGAAAATAGGTAAGTAGCGGCTTACATACCGGAAACGAGTTACGGAGGGAAGGAAGTCATTATCCCCTTCACGCACCCCGAAAAGGGTGTTCGAAATTGATTGAGTAAAAGTTCTTATGAGTACGAAAATTTCCTGTATGATAGAATATGGGATAGGTGTCGCGCTGACAGTAAAAGGCATAAACATATTTCTAGAAAATAAAAAACCCCGTCACAGTGTCGGTGTGAGGAAATATTGATCACAAAGTTTGAATTGATGTTTGGATGTGTTATAATAACTTAACGCTAAAACTACTGACTGACTGGATTAGGATGAAATTTTGTTTAGATTTATTTCTAGACCTGGAATAAATAACAGATAGGCATTTTTCCTAAAAAAATCGCGTTTAGCACAAGAGCGCGGGCAGACTTTAGTATTTTAGCCACTTGCACCACTGCCACTGCACTTGCAACACACGTCCGCTCTGCGTCATGCTGTCGCCTAAAATATGTTTAGTCTCGGAACATATTTTGGCTAACCAAGGTTCTCCTACCTCGAGTAGGCACGTCATTGTCCGCATCACATACCTCATCCTCTGGGCCTGGCACGCTCGCCGCTGCACCAGGGACGGACAGTGCTTGCCGCCACGCGCCGCTGCTTGAACCACACGTCTGCAGAGCATCATGCTGCCGCCTCGAGACTAGACGTATTCTAACTGACTGACCAGGGTTCTCCAAGAGTCTAGAAAGTTTATTACCTTGAGTAGGCACATCATTGTTCGCATCACATCTCTTGTCCTCGTGGCCCTGGCACGCTCGCCGATGAACCAGTGACAGACAGCGCTTGCCACCGCGCGCCGCTGCTTGCACCACGCGTCTGCTTTGCGTCATGCTGCCGCCTCGAGAATAGATGTATTCTAACTGACTAACTAGGGTTCTCCAAGAGTCTAGAAAGTTACCTCGAGTAGGCACGTCACTGTCCGCCTCACATCCCTCATGGTCCTGGCACGCTCGCCTCTGCACCAGCGATGGACAGCGCTTGCCGCCACGCGCCGCTTGTTGCACCACGCGTCTGCTGCGCGCCATGCTGCCGCCGCCGCAGCGGGTGTCGCATTCTGACCATGGACCCCAAGAGGATACCACGCAGTCTATTACTGTAGACAAGGGAGAATTTACTTATTAGTAAAATTGCCTAACTTTTTTCTACCATCGGAACGTGATACGTGTTAAATTATACACGATTTGGTCGCCTGGGTATTGGAGATGAAATTAGCTTCGTTGGAATACCAAAACGGAAAAGTTTTCGAAAACGTGATAGTTTACTTCCGCTCACTACCAAAATGCAACAAATAACTCGAAAACTAATCCAGTGCGTATGTGACTATGCGAATATTGCATTGCCGTCATATTACGAATAGTCGTTCACTCGGCAGGAGCGCTGCAATGAGCTAAATGTATAGAAAGAAACGTAAACCTTTATAGTTTTCGTAAAGTAAGCAAACTCATTCCAAGGCGCTCTTTCAGGTGCTGAAACCTTTCTCGCAGACACGAGTCGCTCAAAGCAAGTCAACGTAGAGTCTTACTACATAAGATCTTTCCTGGAAAACATATGCTTAGATATGTACATGTACGCGCCCACACGCAGAGCTCTCGTCTAAATGGTTTACAGGGGTTCCAACATGTCGACATATTCAACGATAGTACCGAGGGAAGTCACCACGCAGGGAATCGAAACCGGGCTTATAAATCATCTGAGTCATATCTACATATTTATGCCTTAAATCATATTTAATTTAATTTTAAATTACTTTCAAATTAAATATGTTTTATAATTTAATCATATATTTTTAATAATGTTTTTCTATTTCATTTTACATTATAATTATTGGATAAAAAAAATTGTATTGTAATTTTAATTATTTATAGACCTAACATATTTCGCGTAGTGCTTTGGGGTTTAGACTGTAAGATAACTACGTTTTTATGAATAAATAAATCTGAATAAAGAATCTAAATCAATCTTAGTCTTCGACTAATATGTATATCCGGTATACACATCACGTGACACAATACTTCTCGTATCCTCGTCAGAGGCCAAGATGTACATTGAGTCGAGAAGTAAATAGCGCGACCGATACCCGTGTTTTGTATAAATCCCTACAGATGTTCATTTGCACAGGAGTGTGGGTCTTGAGAACTGTACTCCTAACTGAGACTAGCCGTGTGTGCAGGACATATTACAATGCACGAGTATGCAATAATATTGCGTATTTAAAAAAAACGATAAACCAACTTCAAATTCCCTTACTATTACACTTATTTTAAGTTTTGCGGGATAAATACTAATCCCCTGTGGATAACATTTTTATGGGACCCTTTCAAGATCGTTTTCTATACAAAAGTGAAAGGATTTTCAAAATCGGTCCTTAATTGGCGGAGATATCGCGTAACAGCATACAAAAAAAACATACAGCCGAATTGATAACCTCCTTCTTTTGAAGTCGGTTAAAAACAGGTGCATTCTCTATTTCCTCACACTCATAATCCGATCTGTTCAACAGCTGATAATCAGGTCTTAGGTTCAAATCCCTGATCAGGCCAATATTATTCGGGATTATTCGCGCAAGACAATAGTTATTTGTTATACAAGAGTGTAAAGAGTTTTTAAATAGAAGAGAATATCAATAACACCTTATTTCTTATTTGATAATAATAACTATGTTTATAGTATAAAATTTGACTTGTCTCAGTGCTTATTTTGTAAGCCTAAAGAAATAAAGTTATTGATTCTGATTCTGAAAAGTTGCTTTTTAACCGCGTGCTCAATTTTTATCACCGAGCAAGCGAGGGATTTTAAAATTGAATCACGAGCGCAGAGAGTGATTCAATAATTCGAATCCTGAGCGTTAGCGAGGGAATCAAAAGAGCACGAGGTAAAAAATCTTTGCACTTGAGTGCAACACGTAACTTTTTATCCCACCTCAGCGAGGAAATGACAAAATACAAAAAAAAATGTGAATACGTACTCCATAGAGTGCTTGATTTCTTGGTCTCGGATAATTCAATAAAAAATGCCAGCAAAACTTTTTCTGAGAAAGTATTGGCTCCTTTAGCTAGTCGCCACGTAACATAAGGTACTGTTTCAAATACATACTTCTCGCGTGATTGTTGAGGGAGAAATATCATTTGCGCATTTTTAACAGTTTCTGTCTATTCTGTTGGCGTCAAATAAACTTTCTCGTCGCTAGAATCACTCATTTTAGGTATTTCACTTGTTTTCAAATTTATTGTTTTTAACCTAAGGTTTTAATAATATGACGTGAAAAGCAAATGGCGTAGAAGTAAACCGGTTTGATGATGTTTTTAATTCACAAACTTAGTGCTCACAATGTTTTAAATTCAATTTACTTTATCCTCTAGCGGATAAAAACGACCTTTGCGCTCAGATATCGCAAAAATACTCTTTACATCATAATGCTCGGCAAGAAGGTTTTACAAATTAAGCAAAGAGGCTGTGTAAGATGGTATTCGCAACACAGTACATTTTTATAGGAATTCCATTTTCAAATCTCATTACGTCACACTTTGTTTGTATTGTAAAGATTTTAACAGTTCAAGCTATGCAAAACTCCTTGGTGAAACAATCTCTTTTCTTATAAAATGATATGAAAACTTTTTACTGAAAAAAAACTGTGGAAATGGCGGCCTTTCATTTGATTTGATTTGTGCGACTGTAATAAACATGTTTAAAGTGGTAGTTCAGTATGTCAAGTACTTCATCAGATGAAGAACTGATCCGCACGCCTGATTTCTGTCATCTCGAAGCAGAAGATGTTGTACAAAATCTTTTATTAAATAATTAATTTTTCTAATAAAAATTACATTTTGTCATACCTAAGTATATAAATGTTTTATTTGCCTCGCTATTATGATGTAAAGTAGAATGCTTACCTCGGTTGCAAGTAGCTATTACACCCTCGAACTATGTTTTCGGGTGCACTCGATCCATTAGCGCCCTTTGCGAGCGCTCGCAAGGGCGCGAAATTGTATTGAGTGCACCCTCGAACTATATTCGTCTTCGCTTCGCTCGGGCGTCTAAATATCTCGGGTGCACTCAATCCAATTTAGGGCCCTTTGCGAGCTGAGCTCGCACTGGTGTCAAATTGGATCTTGTTCTGTAATACCCCTTACTACCCTTGTGTAACAATCTACTATTACGAGATGGGGTGATGAAAATATTTTTTTCACAACTCTATGAGCGTATTAGTCCGTACATCGCGGGCGATAATTTCTGTTGACTCGTTGCGAGACACAAGCTCGTAGAGGTTGTCCCTTAGAGAATAACTCTTTGCCCCGCGCTGCAAATGGAAACGTAAAGCCTTTGAAATCTAATTAATTAGCAGCCGCCCGCTACCTACTTCGCTACTTCCCACTTGAACTGATTTTGTACAGAAAGCGGGTAGATGGGCTTTTAGCTACGCCGAAAGTGCCAAGTCGTTTGAGGTAGTTCAAGGATTGACTTATCTCAATCGTCGTACGAATTTGTGTTGTCAAGTCCAAATCGAGTCGATCGATTCAATTATTTTTAGATTTGTTCGACGATGGCCCCACTTGTTCGCCCCACATTCCAAAAAAATCTGCTTTTGTTCCATGATTTGGGATATCATTACATTTCTTGGAATCGATCGATTTCAAGAATTGATGGAAATATCGTTTGTTTGTAGGGTGATATTGCGTTTAACTGGTTCCCAAAAAGAATTAACTTTTTATGTCATCTTGTTTATGTGAACTCTTGAATTACTGATCTAGTTCTACAGTTTTTTTACCAGGTGCCATGTGAGCCGAAGCAGAAGCAAGATTTCATTTATGTTACAATCCCTACGCGTCTACAACCAGCTTCAACCTGCTTTCTGCCTAAAAACCATTCGTTAGTAAATCGTGTGAAGATACTGTATATCCGGTTTTCCTTTGGCAAATCCACAACTCTTTTAAGCCAGGTCTCAATCAAAAGCTTAATTAAGGCTTAGCGAACTCTGTACTTTGAGATGTAGTTTGCAACGATGTAGGATGCAAAAAAGGATTTCCTTTGTTTAGGGTAGGCAGTTGAAGAGGGAGATATCAGTTTTTCTCGGTTTATTTTTATTTATATCTTTTTTTCCTGTATGTTCTAGCAATAAATATGATTTTACGTTACTATAATAAATAACTGTATCAGATAGAAAATGCAAATAGCACTCCACATGGTCGTTTTCCAATGTCCGTGGTTCGGAGCGTAAAAATTCTAGCATGTCTCAAAGAACTGAACGCTGGCTTCAGTCGCTCAAAGTGAAAGCAAGCGGACCGTGAGCAGCCAATCGGGTATACTTCGCCATGCTAGAGTAGAATTTAAATTGAGGGTTGTGTTAACCGTGGTCCGGGACATAGTTATAGAATGGTACAAAATGTTGAATCTAATCCATCAATAAATTAGCTCATTCAGAGGGAAATGGTGCCTTATTTTTGCTTTTTAGCCACTCGCAATCAGAAGTTTTAGGGGCATATTTTAAAAAACTTCACGTACATGTTACTATAGTAAAATTAATAATCATTGAATGGCATGGAAATAATAAAATACATGTAGAAAAAATCATACTAATTAACCATTGAAAGTAACTCTGTCTGTCTGTCTGTTACCTTTTCACGCCTAAACGGCTGAACGGATCTTAATTAAATTTGGCAGGTAGAAGGTATCCCGGGGACGGACATAGAGTACATGAAAAGCGCGTGCGAAGCTACGCACAGCAGCTATTACTAAATAATTATACCTACTTTTTAACTGGCGGCCTGGAGTAAGCCACGGCCCGTAGTCGTGTGCAAGTTCACAACCTCAAAGAATACCAGAGACGAACACAACGAAACCGCTGAAGTCGAGTTATTTGCGATAAAAATTATATTCACTTCGTATAAGTCCTTATACGAAGTGAATATAAAATTTGTAGCATAGTAGTACGCTGAGAAATGGTCCAAATAGTCCACTGGGGCGTAAGGTTCTATTCTCACCGCGAAAGAAAATAAAGTGCTATGTTTACTCTCATCCAATTGCCGGAGACTTGAATAAAAGACCAAACTTGATGCTATAGTTTGCATATGGAGTTGATATGTGAAAATACCACAGTCATCGACGAGTTTCACTTGGTTTATCAATTGTCATCATTATGATTTATGACTGAGATACATTTGATTATGAATCGGTCTAAGTTTCTTAGAAAAATCTAATAGGATTTTCCAACAGATTATTATATTATCCTTTATATATTATTATTTATTTAAATACGGACTCAGGTACCTGTTAACCCTACATATGTATTTATACCCTTGAAAACGGAACTTTTGTCTCGAATTTTAGCAGTCTCCGGCAATTGGTGAGAGTTTTTTAAACTTACGCGATCAGAACATATTGTCATTAAATATTCACAGGTATTTATCGTATATTATATAAATAGGTAAATAACCGCGATAAATACCCGTGAATATTTATTAATAATTACTGGTAAGAGAGTACCAGTAATTATTATTAAGTATTTATCGTGTTTATTTACCTATTTATATAATATAAGACCCGTGAATATTTAATAATAATTATTGGCGAGAGAGTAGGCTATGTTTGTGTAGGCATTTTATTTTCTCCCGCGGTGAGAATGGAACCTTATTCAGTGGACTATTTCTCAGCGTGCCACTATGCTGCAAATGTTAAAGAAGTTCTTTTACGAAGTGAATTTAAATTTAATCGCAAGTAACTTCACTTCAGCGGTTTTGTTACTCATCTCTGGTATTCTTTGAGATGGCGAACTTGCACACGACATCGTGAAAAAGGACAATTCCTTCCGAGTCTGTACTCAGACGGACCTCGTATTGCTGAGCCCAAAGAGATAAATGGTATCGTAGGAAATGCGCATGCAAAGCTGCGTGCTAAAGCTAGTCTAATACTTGAAGGCCTACAAGTAAAGCAGGCACTATCTATGCCTACCTCGACACGATAAAAGCTATTTGTCGCTCTCGAAACGTGATATCTCGCACCTCGGCCGCCTTCATGACAAATGGGCCTTTTATAGCCCATTAGCTCTATAATGTGAGCTTTTTACATACATAGAGGAATTTAAACGTGTTAGAAATATAAATATTTTGAGTCAGCAAGTGATGGTGAGAGATTTATGTATTTAATGTTGACAGGATTATTGTTACATAGTGCTTTGCTTACCCTTAGCTAGTTTATTGTCTGTGCCGATAGTTTGGTCGTCAAATTTCTTGTAATATTTTTTTGTTGGACATATTTAATGTCTTTATTAACAAAGAACATAACAATCAAATAATAAAAAACAAATTTGAACTATTATTTCCAATTGAAACAGTATCAAAGTTAGTTAGAAGCGTGTCTCCGAGACGCGCTGGCTGCGTGCCCCGCTGTATGGCAATGCTGATGCGCTGCGCCAGATACTCACAGCTATCGGGTCACGCGTCATCGCTTCAACCAAAAGCTCAAATATCTTTTAAAAACCCGGAGATTCTCAGTACCCTTCGTACCAAGGGTCTCAACCCTAAGGGGAGCAAAAACTGTTAACGCACGTGTTTCAATTGTTAATACTGATTCCATGGTATAAGAAAACAAGGTATGCTCTTCCGAGACACGATGGTCACGTTGGTGTCAGCTTACGTCATCATCGCCATCGGCGAATGAGAAGACGAATCTGTTTCCTGGTGTTACCAGTAGCGTAAAATCGTAGCTCCCCGAACTCTGGTATGAATCTGATAAAACTATGTTGTTTTGTATTTACCAATTCTTTATCACATTGATTCGTGTTTAACTAACGCTGTTTTGACTGAACAAACATAATTGACGATTCACATTCGTTTCCCATCTTCTACATTTGGTTGAAATAAAGTGACAACTGGACAGTGACGTCACCTGGAGACCCTCCTGGAAGAGCAGACCTATTTTCTTGGATCATAACTAATTCTAAGTTATTTAGCTGTAAATTTATTTGTTAATAAATTCATAAGGTACAAAAAATTGTCTATTTCTAACTGTTTTTATTATTTGATTTTAATTTTCTTTGTTAGTATAGGTAAAAAGTATAATGTGTTACTCGACAGATTTCAATCATAGTACTAGTTATTTATTTATTTCAGACTTCATAGGTCCTTAAAATTGGTACATAATAATATAGTCACATAAAACATTAAACAACAAAACAATTATTAAAACAAAGAAATATTTTAATTACAATAATTATTATGCTTTGTTTCTTTGGTTATTTTTTTTTTTTTGAATTATTTGTTAGTTTACTGTTTCTGGATAGCACGGACTGTATTCGATCCCCGCGATACAGGCCTAGCCTAGTGCAGGGGTCATAGAAAATCACATATATAAATATTTTTTTGCTTGATTTTTGTCAGAACATATGTACGTTTTTGTTATATGATGTAAACAAGGTGAGGCAAATAAATAAATTTTCAATATTTGGTGATGTCGTACTTTATATAATTACTAGCTGACCCGCCAAACGTTGTTTTGCCTTCAACCCTTATCATTTAGGGGTATGGAAAATAGATAGTAGCCGATTCTCAGACCTACTGAATACGCATATAAAATTTGGTAAAAATCGGTAAAGCCGTTTCGGAGGAGTACGGTAACTAATATTGTGACATGTAAATTTTATATATAAGATTATTAGTATCATAATTCTCTCGTAGTCGGGTAAAAAGCGTGCACCCTCGAGGAGTGATATATATAGATGCAGTCAAACCTAGGTTATACCTGGTCAACTTGTACAGAGACATTGTTAGAAACCATTAACCGACTCCATCAACCTGGCATCGCATATAGGCTGTCGATATTACCTATCAAATGGATCCTACATCCAATACAAAACCACAATAGTCCAGAGTTAACTCAGATGTGATGTCTATGTAGTATATATCCTTCCTACTAATATTATAATTGTCAAAGTTTGTTCAGCCAGGTGTTTAATCAACCAATAGGAGTAGTAGTCGTCAGGTCGTCGTCTATTAATCACGTGATGTTTTTTTAGCATTTTTGAACCAACGTTGTGATATTTCGTGAGGTTTAACCCTACCCAAAATCACGTGTATTTTTTTAGTAGGTACAAACAAAGCATCGTTAAAATGAATTATTATCTTTAAATACAGGTAAGTATAATATTACGATTGTCGCGGGCGAGGGAATCGTTGCCTGGCAACGGCGACTCAAGCACACACGCCGCATTTAGGTGGTATAGAAATCGCGCGATCAACGATATCATAAATACACGAGATATCTTACTTACTACACCAGGGGGGGTGTAGTGAGATATCTCCCTCCTCGTGATATTTGTCGAACCCCCTCCCCCATTTCGAGTAAAATTTCCCTTCACTCTACTAGTAGCGCCAAGCGGTAGTGCCTAAGACAATAAACGCTCTCTTCGACTATATGCCGACACAACACCTATCGCCTTAATCCAACATTCAAGCAAACACAATCACGATAGTCTGATGTGATGTGAACTAGACATGACATCTATCTATACCTATTGTTTTAACTATACATCCATATCTATTGCTTGCTATCGCTTGCTAACTATTATTTGCTGTTCAATCAACGGCTCTTGCCGCATCTCTTGCTTTGACAATGGATGTTATCATTGTTTGTGGAGTGACAAGTGCTTTGTGTGAGTCTCACTTCAAACTATAAATAGTTGAAACGCGTGAGCACAAGTGAATTAAGGATTCACCAACCAAATATTATAGAGAGTAAACTGGCTGTCCCGGCAAACGTTGTTTTGCCATCGATAAATGAGGGTTGAAGATTATTAAAGTAGATAGATAGAAAGATAGAATAGTACATTGTACACCTAGGCGAGAAAGTGCCCAATTCCTATCGAGTGTGTCATTTGAGGTCCGAGACGCAGACGAGGGCCTCAAAACACACAAGGTATCGCAAACACAATCGCACTTTCGGCCGAGTGATACATAGTGCTTTATACTACACCTTCGAGGAAAATAAAAAGCAGAATAAATATTTTATTTCTGGCGGTGTCATAAAACTTTCACTACTAATCGACGACATTCTGTAGAATTAATAAAATTGCCTACAACAAATTCAAATTTCGAAGAACTTCCCGCGCCAGCCTTTATCACTTGAGTTCTTTTTTCAAAATATTGGTTGGAAATCTGAAGAGGCATAAGCGGACTTGGAGTAAAAACTTTTTATTGCACACTTAAAACTAGAACAGTTTACAAATGAGACAATAAAAACATAATTGACAATTGGCGGGCTTATCGCTCAAGAGCGATATCTGCAAGACAACCTGGACCAGTACTTAGTAATATGACTATTAAAAAATGGGGTTGGTGTTAGAAAGATGAAAATTGAAGATTGTATGTATTTTTAACCGACTTCAAAAGAAGGAGGTTATCAATTCGTTTGTATGTTACGCGATATCTCCGCCAATAAATTATGGACCGATTTTGAAAATTCCTGCACTATTGTATAGAAAATGATCCCGAACAATTTATATCACCAGGGGATGGGATGATCCCGAAGAATTTATATCCCCAGGGGACAAAACTTAAAATAAGTGTAAAAGTAAGGGAATTTGAAGTCGGTTTATCGTTTTTTAAAACACGCTATTTTATTGAGAGATGTACATATACAACTGGGGGTACTGACCGGCGTTAGTTTCCGTTTCATAACTGAAAACTACAGACTCGGTATGCATTCCACGGAGTGCACAGCTTGGCAAATAAAAAGTGCAAAGAGGCCATACAAACTTCAAATCTACGCTTCAAATATAGAACAGAAAAATTGCATGTATATGGTCCAAGGAGGAAAGAAACCATGGAACTTTTTTCACAAGTCGAAGGCCAGGAATAGCCATATTGATTTTGATATTGACTAAAAATGGAAAAATGGCTGACCAGTAAAGACGTGTATTTTACACCAAACTTAAGAAAAATACAACAAACGAAAGATAAAGTTAATATGGCTTACGCCTGTTCATTTACAAAATTAACAATATAACAAAGAAAAAGATTTTGATATTGAAACAAACAGCAGCGAGTTTTTACTCTATGGGACCAAAATATTGTTTACGCTTATCAATAATGCCATAAGTAATACCTACACTCGTTTTAAAACGCCTTTTAAACTTTGACCATCAATTTTGAATACCTAATTGCACGAATTCCAAAATAGCCGAATCAGCCCGCGGGGAAGTTCGTTCTACTGTCGAATTCGGCTTCGGCTAATCCCTAGAGAGGCGGCATTGTTGGCCATGTACTTAATTAACGTCCCGCAAGCAGATGGCAGGTAGGGCGGGGAAAAGTTTCGGCCAGAACTTTCGGCTTTAGGTAATTTTGTAGTTCATGAAGTTGGATAGTCAAGTGCATGGATTGTTCTTACAAATTGTAATAAAGCATTTCTAAGACTTAGGTTAATTTGCTACAAAACAAATACCACTTAATATTATAAAAAAAATAGAATTCCTGGCTTTCACGATTCGATTTCGCATGCCAAGATAATTTATTGATCGAGCGATTTATGATGATATTATACCTAGGGTACTATCAATAACTGGAGCTGTTCATTCTGTTACCACAATTACCTAAATTAAATGGTATATTATCAATTACCTACCTTATTAACCTCCCGCATTATATCACTTCGTTCAGAAATGTTAAAAACTCTTTTCGGTTATGCTTTCATAGGCCGAAATTCGGCAACGCACCAATTTGTACGTAACTACAGAAGTTTAGGGTGACTGATGAAAACACAATCAGAGAATTAGAATTGGGAATTGCATTCTAATGATCTGTGGAGCCCAATCGTTTATAGTACGTACGTACTTATGTATCTACTTATAGGACCAACTAAGGGTCCACTTCCGCAATGGTATTTTGTAATGCCACGTACAAACAGACTTACGCAAGAATCAGAATCAGAATCAATAACTTTATTTCTTTAGGCTTACAAAATAAGCACTTAGACAAGTCAAGTTGTATACTATAAACATAGTTATTATTATCAAATAAGAAATAAGGTGTTATTGACAAGGTAACATGAAATGTACCATGACATGAACTTAAAAAACAAACTTATACATATTTATGTATTTACAGCAAAGATATCATGTTACAGTAAAATTAAGCAATGAAGTGTAAACTGAGTAGAAAGTAAGTAGGCACGTTGAAACAAATTTTATCAAATTAAGTTTTAAGAGTAAGGAAAATATAGCAGTATTAGAATTGAGTGACACGATTAGACTCGCCAGTAAGGCAGTAAGAATATTACTGTTAACTAAGTAGGAAGTAAGTATAACTAGGCACGTCTAAGTACATTTTATATAATTAATTTTTCAAGGCAAGTAAAATTTTAAAGCGTATTTGAATTGGTTGACACGATAAAACTCGCCAATAAAACGGTAAATATATTACTGTAAACTAAGTAGGAAGTGAGTAGGCACGTCTAACCAGATTTTAACAAATTACGTTTTAAGTGTAAGTAATATTTTATAGCAGTTTTAGAATTAGGTGACACGACTCACAAGTAATACAGTATTGGCGAGGTGTACAAGGCAACATTCACGATATTTTGTACGTTATCCCATTTGCACCACGAGCAATGCGGTCACGATGCGGCTGTTGAGTCACGTGGGACTAAAATTTACAGCAATAAAACAAGCTGTAGCAGCCACTAACTGTACAGCCACAGAAGTGGCTGCCACCGCAAATGGTCCAACTGCTCCATCTCCAAATCCCAACATCATAATAATAGCAGCCATTGCTAAAATGAGCTCAAATTCTCGCTTCCACGAGGAATATACGGATGAATATAACTGACGCCATTTTTCACAAGATTTAAAATGAAGTGTTTTTCACGAATGTGCTGCTTTTGTACTTTTACTTACTTCAACAATTAAAAAAACGCTATAATCACTACATATTATTATAAACAAAGCCGCGTCTTTTTGTGTATCTGTATGTCTGTTCGCGATAAACTCAAAAACTACTATACAGATTTTTATGCGGTTTTCACCAATCGATAGAGTGAGTAACATGGGGAAGGTTTAGGTATATGGTTTGCCAAGGTTATGTGTAAATTGGTTGATATATAACGATAAACGTTGAAGTGTCGAAAAAGTCTGGCCGTCTGTGAGATTTCATCGAAAACGCTGCCTAATCCCTTTTAGATACATATAACAAAACAAATAAAGGTGAGATATTCCTGTTTCATAAAAAAATCCGCGATAGCATATAATTATCTACTTAACATTTAAGGCTTAGGTAAAACATACAGGCATAATATGCTCTACTACCTACCCATGCGAAGCCGAGGTAGGTTGCTAGTATAGGATAAATTCAATTTGCGTGAATTCCATCGAAATCCAAACAGCAGCGGGGCAATGTAGCCAACGTCTTGGGAACGCTTCCGACTGGTATTGATAACATTACCGTGTATGGATTTGGACCAAATGATCAACCTACTTACTAAAAACAACCCATTCTATGGTCGAAGAAGAAAGATCTATGTACATAAACAAAACACAAAATAAAGAAAACACGGCTTGGTCATATAATTCATTCAACGATGTCCTTACCCTACTGTTTTCTATCAATTGGTACTTTGCGTCCAGACTAATTAATAATTATTTATGGCATGCATACCTACGCAAGCCGTCTGTAATCCTCTAACCGTTTAATATAGTTTTAGTTTTTTCCTGTTTTATTTTCTAATATAGTTTCTTTATTTTTTGTTTTCATAGTTCCACGTTAAGGCACAACTCATTGTAAAAATAACATATGATTTTATCGAGCTCAGTGGAGGGGGCACTGCTGACTAGTAACACAGGTTTTAAAACCTTTCACTGGCACCAGTCCCTCACAAACAGGTATTTGATATACCTACTACACCTAGCTATAACAACTCTGTAAAAAGACCTTTTGTGAAGAGAAAATAAATGATTTTTTATTTTATTTTGTTTTTATTTATAAATACCAAGAATTATTTATATCTCTACCTGTTATATTTCACACAAACGGCTAAACATATCTCAATAAAATTTGGCAAATAGATAGATCGTATCCTGAGGCAGAACATAAAGCTTCTTTGATAAAAAGATACGAGAAAAGAAGCAGGCGGAATCTAGTTTTATGACAAGTAAATTAAGGGTGATTGTTTGGTGTTGGGCGAGAATTTTCTTTTATTTTTTCTGCCTTAAACATAAAATAAAACTAACGGAAAATTAATTTGCCACAAATAAGAGCATCTAATTTATAGGCTGTCATCGAACATTTTATAAGCTCTCGATAAATGGATAAAAGATCGAAATGAGCCGAAAAATTACACGTTAAAAGATTCCATTAACATAAATTCTATTACACAGGCAGACGCCTTCTTTGTACAGTCAGCAAAAGGTACCACTTAGTAGAACGTACATAATATAAAACAACCAATAGAATCTCGAGTACATGACGTAATGGTCATGTGACGCTATTTCAACAACATGCTATTGGCTAGATTTAAACATCCTGTCCGCTCCGAAATCTATCTGTTTACTTCATTAGTTTTTTATTCATATTGGGAAGTGTAGGGTCAACCTGTGGGGTCAACGAATACAAACAGGGGCCGGAAAGAATTTTCCATAGATTTCAATATAATTTTTATCCGTTGTACGCATACGAAATATACGTTTTATAAGGAGTGCATAGCTGAAATATACGTTTTATAAGGAGCTTCAATTTGACCTTTTTTAAGTGTCAATGTGTCGTGTTAATTTTCTTATTTATAAGAAAATTAATTTTCATTTGATTCGATTGTTTTCTTTAGTACAGAAATCATTATCGCTAGTAGCTATCGTTACTTTACTGCAACATGTAAATTTTAGGAAAATCTAATTTGCCGGACTCTACTGGACTTATTGCCTTAGTGTTCGTATTAACAATGCCTACCGGCTTGTTAACACAACAAATACTGAGCCGTCGCCATTTTGTAGCATAGAAATATTTCTTTAATTTACTTCGTTTTTAAGGTGGTTTTTAGTTAGTTACATATAAGTTAAGGAACTAAATTTAAATTTTGTAGATGCTACATATAAAGGTATTTTATTCTTATTATATAGAAATAAAAACGTTATTTAGTATATGAAACGAACATAGAAAAGAAAACAGTTTGCTAGAGTCACAAAACAGTTAATTGTATTTACGTACAACCAACGCTGGTCTTCTGATAGAGCCGTTTCGTGACATCACCGAATATAAATGATAGGTATAAATAAAGATGAAATGGTAAAGAAAATACATTGACTGTGTTGATATAAATAAAACAATGAAATAAAAAATTATGTTTATTTTATAATTTTTATAATTCTCTATTCGATTGTACCTATGTTTTTTGTCGTCTACACTACAGCTACGCAATCTCGTAGCAAGTTCGTAGCTCGCTACGTCGTAGCATCTCTACGGCATCTCGTAGATCGAAACAAAATGGCCTACGCTCGTTTTCTCTCATCGCTTATTTTCATCTAAATTTATTCCTAACACGTTGCTTAAAGCAGCCAGTTCTTTTTGAAGCCAACAGTACCTCGGTATCTTGCGCCTTAAGAAAAAAAGCGGGCAATTTCGAAGGCTTTTATCACAGGCGGTTTTTATTAACGCAGTCTTTCATTTGTGTAACAAATTGGTCACATATTGAAATTCTCTCACGTCTAGACTAAGATTTATTGGCATTATCATCAGTGGGAAGACTATCACATCATACTTTCTTACACGCGTAAGTAGTTCAGGAAATCTGGATATTTATTAGATAATTTATAAAAATCGTAACTTTCGTAAGTTCCGATATTTTTCGATTCGACTGATCAGTCTCTATTTTTATTATTTTGAAAAACTAAGAATCAAATTTCTTAATTTGTTTCACTGTTTTTTTTTTCAAGTATTGCGGGACAAAAACTGCTGAACGAATCAGGCTGAAACTTTATGTATGTACTAGCTGCTGCCCGCGCCTTTACCCGCGTTTTAATAAAATTTAATAAAAATAGCCTGTATGTTATTCCAGGTCCCAAACTATACCCATATCAAGTTTCAGCCTAATCGGTTTAGTAGCTTTTGCGTGAAAGAATAAAAAATATGCATACATATGTACATCCATACAAACTTTGACGTTTATAATATAAGTAGTATATACATATATATAGTAGTATATATAGTAGTAATATTATATAGTAGTATGTAGTATTGTATAGTAGTTTATAGTAGGACAAACAAGTTTGAACGAGAGTGTGAGTAGTATAGGACGACTGAAATGCCCATCTGGACACAGAGGTTGCCAGTCGCGGTTCCAACTATGTCTGTCCTGTCTGTGTTCCAATGGGGGGGAAGAAACATGACGGAAGAATGGATTCGGTGAGTGAGTGGAACGGTGGGCTCGCCGGCCATGTAAGGGAGGTAGAAGGCACGCCCGTCGGGCCGCGGTACTTTTCAATGTTCCCGTGGTACGGTGAAAATGGCTAGAGAGTGTCACCAGAGATGTTTTAGTGGGTATTGCGTCCTTGTCAGGGCGTTGATGTCGACATAATTCTTGCCCCACAAATAAAATTTTTTTTTTAACTTTTACCTGAAGTCACAGGAACACAAAAACACAATTATATGTATCGTTTTGTAAAAAAGTTTTATATGTATGTGTTAAGCCTTATCCTATACTTTTTCATTGATCATCATCATCATACACGTATGTCCACTGCTGGACATAGGCCTCCCCCGTACGACGCCACAAATAGCGGTCCTGAGCCGCCTCCATTCATCGAATCCCTGCGACCGCTACGATGTCGTCGGTCCATCGAGTGGATGGTCTCCCATGGGGGGATTTGCCATAACCACCACGCTTGGCAGGCGTATTGGTGATCGCAGTGTTGGTGTTGAAAAATACTCAGAAGGAAGCTGCTGCCCTTCCTCTGGTAGGTTCCCTTAGTCGGCTCTTACGACATCCACGGGTTGAGTTGGAGGGGTCGATATTCGTACGCCGCGGCCCCACGGTCTTTTTCATTGAATATGTTTAAATACAAATAAAAGTCTTGCCCCAGCCCTTATAAAACTCCCCTGGTTATAATTCCATTAATGAGCGGTATCTGAGTACAAGACAAACAAGAAGTTTACAGACCGCGGTCAAAGATTGCGTCCACAACTTTTCAGATATGAAACCTTTGAAAGTTGTACCTATGCGGCTGTTGGTTTGGCACGCAAGTAACGGGCGGTGCGCGCGAATTTCTTTCCAAATGTAAAAGTTTTAGGTGCAGGTGATGGACGAAAAGAAAAGACTCGTAGAACGGTAATAAATGCGTTTATTCGATACAAAAATCTGTGAGCATTAACTGTTACAACATGCCAGATGCATACAAACTTTTTCACCACGCGCTCGTCCTATTTCTATTTACCTGTACTGGGAAAAAAGAAAACGCGATAGAGGATGGTTATATGCATTGCCTCTAACGCTGTGCTTCCACCGGATCAGAATCACAGCGTACGCAGCGTACAGGGGCGGCGGTCCGCCCCGGGTACCTAGCTCCAAGGGGTACCAGCTTGCCACCTCTCGCCCGAAGTCAAACCCGAGAGGTGACAACGGAAAATCGCACGCACAGCCAGATTATAAAAATAAATTGGATAATATACATATAGATAGATATTAGATATATAGATATATTGCAATAAATATGTACATCTTTGTCTTTTTTGTATTTGTTACGTTTTTGTTGCTACTTTTTCCGAGTGACATCCTAAACGTTAGTTAGGAGTTGAGGTTGGGGGCGTAGAAATCCGCTTCAGGTATTAACCCCAACTACGCGCATCAAGTGGAAATTATTGGCCTTTTTGTCCACTTCGGAAGTTCATATAAACAACCGAGAGAAACAATAATATAGCTAATATTAATGGTAGAAACCGTCGTATCTGAGCGTGTGACCTGAGAGCTGGTGAGTATCTGGCGCAGCTAATCAACATTACCATACAGCGGTGCAATGCAGCCAGCGTCTTGGGGACGCTTCTGAATGGCGTTGTTATAGACCATTTGAGCTACCTGTAGATTGTTTACATCAGTCTGCTTTGATACCTAGCTAATTTATATGTATGTATTTATAGCGTCCGCGATTTTATTAAGTTGGAGGGACTTTACCGCAGCTTGAAGCAAATGTAGAATAATTAAGACGTGCTTGAACAAATACCGCGGACTGTAATAGTCCAGGGTGCAGTTCACAAGTTCTAGCTGTAAAACCTGTGAAATATAGTTCTTTTCAACTTTCAATTGAGCTTGGGTTCCCTTTAGGGGGCTATTATGAATGCATTCGACTTTCAATAACTTTGAGTGTTTTCATAGGACATAATTTGTTTTTACCGGTATTTTCCAGTTTATTTTGACTTCTCTGCGGCACAGTGGGCGAATGTCTGCTTGCGACGCAGGAGGTTGCAGGTTCGATTACCACTTCGGGAATAATGTATGTTCTATCTTCGACGACGACCGATGTGGCGCGGTGGGCGAAGGTCCGTTTGCGACGCAGGAGGTTGCGGGTTCGATTCCCGCCTCGGGACAAATATTTGTACGATCTGCAGATATTTGTTCAGGGTGTTCTGGTCGTTTTCTATGTATAATAAAAAAAATATAGCTATGTATGCAATATATTGTATATCAGTACATATATCAGTTATCTAGTACCCATAACACAAGCTCTGCTTAGCTTGGGGCTAGATAATGCTGTGTGAATTGTCCAGCATTATATATTTATTTATTTGCAGATATTGATTTCGGGTCGGGGTGTTTTCTGTGCAAGTACCTTTAAATAAATAAAAAATATTGTTGCTTTAGTATTTCACTATCGGTTCCTTCACATAGGGGTTAGAATATTTCATAACCTACAGGGCTATATCCCTGTAGGTGAAAAAAATATATGTGAAATATTATATAACTGTCTATAGGCATATATAAAATGTTACCTATAGCATTAAGCCCTTCATAACGCACTATGTATGAAAAAAGAGTTATAAAGCAACTTCTGAATCAACTGAGCTGATTTTGAAGATTCTTTTACTTATTGAAAACCACGTTATTTGTGAGTGTTATAAGCATTATTATGTATATTAACAACTAAAAATATTTACCGCCCAACAAAGTGTGCCCACTTTGTTGGGCGGTAAATATTTTTTGGGTTAGCTAGTCAATAATAAAAATATAAACAGAATTAGGAGTGCATAGTATTTGCAATTGAGCTAACTGCAGACTGTTGTAAATAATCTAGAAGTAGGTCAGTTGATTCATATTCATATCAATACCAATCAGAAACTTCCCCAAAGTAAGTAATATATCATTCTAAGGTTTATGCTATAAGGTTTACTGGGGCTTTGGCAATTTTATTTGCTTGTTGTTGATCGTTGCCAAATATAATTAATTGCGAAGTTATTATTTACGGAATGAAATACTTTTATATGATGATATTAATGTGCGTTTTTATTGAAGTTCATCGCGAGACTGAGGTCTCGTAGTGTTTACGTTACATGAGAGCTTATCAATAGTAACTATGCATAACCAATCTTTCATTCATTCATTCATTCATTCATTCATAACCTATGACATGTCATATGAGTATGTACAGATTAGGATGTAGGAGATATCGCTACAGGGGGAAATTTCTAAGAAAATCTATAAAAAATACTAGGGGCTTATTAAATTTCTTGGAATATATCATTATTACCAAAGACAATCAAAGCTTTTTATCATTTGCGACACTTAATAGGTGACAAAAGTGTAGGATTAATCCAATAAATGAGATGTCATTAAGTATATTGACAATTACGTTAATAGCGTTAATGCCTACGGCTGAGGGTAATGGGGCTTATTAAGTGCGATAAAGGCAGGTGTCAATCGGAGCAGATCCGTTTATATGCCGTGGGTTTTGTGGACAATGGCTTTAATGCAGCTTAATTGAGTAAAGTTTATTGAGTTAAGTTAAATATGGGAAGTAATCTGTGTTATAAAAAAGTATATTAATAAATACAAAATAGCTTATCTATTATTCTAGGTAAACATTATTTATGTAAATCTATGCAAAATTTCAGCCCAATCCGTTCAGTAGTTCTGGCGTGAAAAGTAACAAAGATACACACGTACATTCATCCATCCATTCAAACTTTCGCATTTATAATATAAATAAATATGTCGAATCGAGACGTCAGACTCCACCAGTCGACAACGATTATTTTAGAAGACTTACGATTTAAATCAGTCATCAAGCGAATTTATGAACGAGAACTTCATTTTTTGTTTATAACCTTTCTCTTTCATTAAAATTTGCTAACGTAACTAACAGATGGCGCTTACCGCAAATACCGCAATAAGGTTATTCCTCATTCTCATTCAAGTTTATCTGATGATATTATTTTAAGCTGGCAATAATCTTACCTCCTTTTATTTTGTTTTGTAAAATTGGCTAGACTGCTCAAGTCAAGGTTATCCAATCAGATTGTAAAGATTAGTTCTGATAAGTTTGCAGCCTGTGTAATAATTGTTTTGTAATGTTACCTAGACTGATTGTGATTAAGGTATCCAATTAGACTGTAGACATTTGCCTTAATAAGTTGGTAAACTGTAACTTGTTTAATTTGATTGGTGGAAACGCAAGCGCGGCGGTTGACCATGCTTGGACATGGATCTTCCTTGGGGTTACTTTCGACTTGAGATTTGGAATGGGATTTTCGGGGACTTTTGCTCGAGGCGTCGTCGAAGTAACTCCAGAACGAAGAAACTTGTCTGTTCCCACCACGTGGCTAACCTATTGTGATTGTACGAACTGGAACTGTACGAAATAAAAGTGCCTTTGTGACTTTGTGATCTACAACTGAATTTTATTTTTGTCCACCCAAGTCCATCATGTCCAATATACCCAAGATAGCCCACAGATTCCTCTCTTCGACACACCACACTTCTACCGCTTTATGCGACAAATAGATAATGTTGGACAATCCACAAAGTATCATCATGCCCCAAGCTAAGCAGAGCTTGTGTTATATGGGTACTAGATAACAAATATACAATACAATACTAGAACTAGATAACATACTATACTAGTACTAGATAACAGATATATAATTATTGTATTAAGTAACAAGACGGACGGACTTGGGGACGCTTCCGAGTGGTATTGACATGGACCAGTTGAGCTATCTGTAGATTGTTCGCAACAGTCTGCAGTTAGCTTAATTGTTTCTATTGTAAATACTAGTTCAATTTATTTATATTATTTGATTGTTGTTTTCTTTGTGAAAAAATATCTGCAAATCGTACAAACATTTGTCCCAAGGTGGGAATCGAGCCCGCAACCTCCTGCGTCGCTGGTGGACATTCGCCCGCCGCGTCACATCGGTCGTCATATTCGTGTGCTAGTGTGTATATATACTTAGTTTGTTATTAAATATCTGTTTGTTTTTTAAGCACACGACTTTTACGCACAGAAAAAGCATAAAATTACGTAGGCTAAAATGGATATCGAGACATAGGAATATCAACCCTATTACTAAATATTCAAAGTTGAGAATCCATTTAAACTTAATATCAATAATAATTATAATATGCTGAGTTATTCTAAGTTCCTCAAGTTATCTAAGCTAACACTTCAAGTGGCTAGAGATTGAAATATCGAACTAGAGATTCAAATATCGAAATTGAAATATAGAACGTTGAAGCCACGAGTGGAATGTCGAGTGCCTCGGTAATTGCACCGAGCTTTCATTCGATATTCAAAGTTTTGAGATGCTTTCGATGCAGTCAATGCCTTATTTACAGGCAATATTGAACGACTTGTTAAGGTTGTGGCTACACGGGAGAAATCCTACTGATAATGTTATAAATTTCAAATTTGAAAGTTATGGATGTTTGTTCCTCTTTAACGCAAAAACTACTGAACTGTTTAGGACCTGGAATAACACATACCTAGGCAATTTTTTTATCCCTTAACAGCAAAGACATTTTAATATTATGTATATATTTTCAAGAGTAGGACCTATCTACCTACCTAACCACCAGTCCTTTCGCAGTGGAAAACCGGCATAAAAGTCTATCCCCACGCTACCCGCGTAATTTCGAGCAACCTATACAGTGTGACACAAGCCTTATACAAAGAAATTGCATCACTGCGCTCAGTCAGGAGTAATTTGATATCTCAAAGAGAGTAAAATCAAGTTTTTAGCGGAAAACATGCTCTGTATAAAATCTGGTCTTGAGAGGTTACTTGAGAACTTTGAATATTGCATCTTGACGTACAATTTTATTAAATAGGACGTAGGTACAATACTCACCAGTTTATTGAGTCTGTGTGACTTTTTAAGGGCTATAGAATCTAAGATATAGTAATTATTTTACCTTTAAAGCGTGATATCCCGTTCGTCCAACCAGCTTCGTCCCACCAGTGGGACGAATGGGACAATAATAGTTGAATTAAATTTATATCTCACTAGCTATCCGCCCCGGCATTGCACGGCTGCAAATTATACATATAAACGTTCTTGAATCACTATATCTATTAAAAAACCGCGTCAAAATCCGTTGCGTAGTTTTACCCCCGAAGTTAAAGATCTAAGCATATGTATATAGGGACAGACAGACAGCGGGAAGCGACTTTGTTTTTTTACTATGCAGATGCCTATATTGGTGGGATACCAATATGACATAGACACTCATTTATTTGCTGCTGCAGTACAAAAACAGACATAAAATACATTTTAAAAATAACCGAGTAACTTATAGTACAAGAAAAACAATTCTACAAAATATTTTACCATAAAAACTTTCGTAGTTTGATAAATTCATTATGAACACTCCAACACAAACTAGGTTTGTTGTTAACCCGCTTACATTCATAATGAATTTGCACAAAATGATTTTTTTTAAAGGGAGACTGTATTATATGATTATCTTATCTTATAATATAAAAATGAATCGCAAAATGTGTTGGTAAGCGCATAACTCAACAACGCCTGGACCAATTTGGCCAAATCTTTTTTTAAAATGTTCGTTGAAGTTCAAGGATGGTTTTTACGGCGAGAAAAATTAGAATTATTGCTTGAAAAACCCTAAAAATAGCCCTTTTCTTTTTCCCATACAAATGATTTGTAACTAAAACGTAGTCAATTTGAGCTTTATTGCTATGGTATAAAGTTCATATTAAATTACTGTATATATAAAAATTAATTGCTGTTCGTTAGTCTCACTAAAACTCGAGAACGGCTGAACGGATTTATCTTATCTTAGTCTTGAAATGTTCGTGGAGGTCTAGGGAAGGTTTAAACGGTGAGAAATTATGGAAAAGTTGTTCAACCGCCCAACGAAGTGGGCACGGGTCAGCTAGTATGTATATAAAATTTCCATGTCACAATGTTAGTTACCGTACTCCTCCGAAACGGCTTTACCGATTTTTACCAAATTTTATATGCGTATTCAGTAGGTCTGAGAATCGGCTACTATCTATTTTCCATACCCCTAAGTGATAAGGGTTGAAGGCAAAACAACGTTTGGCGGGTCAGCTGGTAATAATATAAGTGGGTGGAACGGGAAATCAAATAATTTAAAATATTATCTTCCATTCGTCCCACCATTATGTTAAGGCACCATTACGGTCAAAGCCACAGCAAAATGTAGGCAAACAGTAACATGTATGCAACGCGAAACGGAGTGTTGGGACACCATCCACTCGACATCGTAGCTGTCGCAGGGAGTCGATGGATGGAGGCGGCTCAGGACAGCTATATGTGGCGTCGTATGGGGGCTATGTCCAGCAGTGGACGTGTATGGTCATATGATGACGAAAAAAACCATGTGATTGATCGTTTAGAAGAAATACGGTAGTAACTAAGAAAATAGATGGTACTGTGCTCAATTATGTATTTCTGATATATAAAATAGTTTTATACTACATCTGCTCGGAAAGTTGCCTATTCCTTTTCCAATTATAAGATAGAAAGTAAGTCATTGCAGGCGTATTAGGAATCCGGGAGGAAAATCTATATGGAATTTGACTCGTTTTAGCGGGAGAGAAAACTATACAGTTTTCTCTGAGGAATTCCATTTCTAACGTGTTATTTTTTTTAATTTCCGAAAAGATCGGCCGGTATCTATGGTTATTTTCATAATAGGTCAAACGACAAAAAGTTTTTACTCCAAGTTCGCTTGCCTCTTCCTATTTCCGAACAATATTTTAAAAAAAGAACCCAAGTGATAAAGGCTGGCGCGGGAAGTTCTTCTAATTTTGAATTTGGTGTACGCAATTTTATAAATTCTACAGAATGTCGTCGATTAGTAGTGAAAGTTTTATGACACCGCCAGAAATAAAATATTTATTCTGCTTTTTATTTTCCTCGAAGGTGTAGTATAAAGCACTATGTATCACTCGGCAGAAAGTGCGATTCCTACCTCGTGTGTTTTAAGGCAAATGACACACTCGATAGGAATTAAGCACGTTCTCGTCTAGGTGAACAATGTACTATTAATAGTTAATTTTTGTATAGAAGTCATATTAGATTATTATGTTTTTCTTTTCAAAGCTTTATTCGACTAAGTTTACGGAGAAAATAAGTTTTAACATATATCAATAACTTTAGACTTACAAGATAAGCACTAAGACAAGTATAATTTTATACTATAAACATAGTTATTATTGTCAAATAAGAAATAAGGTGTTACTAAAAAACTCTTTATTGACAAAGAAAATGACAATCACATAATATAAACAAATTAAACTAGTATTTACAATTGAAACAATTGAGCTAAAGAAAAGACCCCAGGTCCGTGGGGAACCGAAGCACTACGGGTTGTCAAAAAATTATCTGAGCTCTTGGTCGAAACGACGCGTGACCCGAGAGCTGGTGAGTATCTGGCGCAGCGCATTAGCATTGCCATACAGCGGGACAATGCAGACAGCGTCTTAGGGACGCTTCCGACTGGTATTAATATGACCAGTTGAGCTACCTGTAGGGTACTTACAACAGTCTGCAGGTATTATTGATATTATCATTTATACTCTCATTGATAATCTACAAAACTTCCTAGCCATTTATCGAGTTCTAAGTTTTTTTTCTTTCGATAGATTTTTAGTGAAGTCGCATTTTGGCAGTACGATTGCCAATAGTGACAACTAAGCTAGTAAACTGTCTCGTCCTCGATTTCTCTTCCGTTTTGCTATTTACAAACTCATAATAAATCTATGAGTATATATAACATACTAAACTGCTCTACCTTTCCAGAAAGTTCGAAAAAATATCTCGTAAAATTACCAAAGCCAAGAAAGATATTTTAATTTCATAAAAACCAGCAAGAATTTACGCGGAAAAAATTCTTTTACGAAAATTCTTCGTTTATTTTCTTCAGGTTAGAGTAAATTCCTGATTTTACTTCGGCATTCTTCTAAACATTATTCTTGGTGTGTTATCTACGACAAAGCCACCGCGTAAAACTAAAGCCTCTACTACAGCCCTATAGGTAACTAAGTAAAATATCTCATCATGCGATACTTATACTATCGCATAATAAGATATTTTACAGCCCTATAGGTAACTAAGCAAAATATCTCATCATGCGATACTTATACTATCGCATAATAAGATATTTTACTTAGTTACCTATAGGGCTGTAGTAGAGGGTTTAGTTTTAAGATAGTATAAGTATCGCATGATGAGATATTTTACTTAGTTACCTATAGGGCTGTAGTAGAGGCTTTAGTTTTGTAATCTTACCAAAACCAGTCAAAGAAACTATACCTACATCTGTATATCTTTATATTATTATGTATAGGTATATAAAAATCTCGTGTCACAGTGGTTGTAACCAAACTCCTACGAAACGACTCGACTAATTTTTATGAATCTTTTTGTGTATATTCGGTAGGTGTGAGAATAGGTTGTTATCAATTTTTACCCCTAAGTGATAAGGGGGACCTACACCAATAAATATCTTTTTACTTTTTGGTATAAAAAGTTATTTTTAATGTTTTGCAATTATACAATACATAATGACCCTAAATTTTCACCTTTCTAACACCAACTCCATTTTTTATGTCAAAATATCAGTTTTTACTAGTACGTACCTACATACATTATAATAACAAAAAACTAAATACCTTAAAACGTAACTTAAAATTAAAAGTAGCTTAAATTAACCGTTATAAACATTAGCTATCTGCCAGTGAAAGTCCATTCAAATTAGGTCCAGCCGTTTCGGAGATTAATCAAAACAAACATACCGAAAAAATATTACAAACAAAAGACTAGGTAAACTTTGTAATATTTTTCAGTGTGTTTGTTTTAACTAATCTCCGAAACGGCTGGACCTAATTTGAATGAACTTTCACTGGCTCTGCCAGTGGTGATGTTATAACGGTTAATTTAAGCTACTTTTAGCCTACGTTCAATTTGACTTGTCTAAGTGCTTATTTTGTAAGCCTAAAGAAATAAAGTTATTGATTCTGATTCTGATTCTGATTCAGACATGGCGGGTACCACGTGATTTTATAATTGCGTGGGAACCGCGCGGGTCTTATTTATACTAGAAGGTATAAATAATTATTGTGGTAATCGTTCAGACGAAACCGAGCGGTTAGTCAAACCGTGATACGAACAGTGCGATTGCAAATCGCGCGGTTACCGCGTGTCTGAACGAGCCCTTACTTTCAAAAAATTATTAAGATTCCACGAAAAAACATTGTTGAGTTGTTAATTCTACATCCGCGAAGTGCACACACTATTAACAAATGTGGTACGGCGGGCGAAGGTCCGCCTGCGACGCAGGAGGTTGCGGGTTCGATTCCCGTTCGATCTGAAAATAGTTGTTCCGGTTGTTCTGGGTATTTTCTATATACATAAACATTTGTCTTAAGATGTTTTTTTATAAATATATTATTTTATTTATTTATTTAATAACAATCAAATAATATAAACAAATTAAACTAGTATTTACAATTGAAACAATTGAATTAACTGCAGACTGTTGCAAACAAGCTACAGATAGCTCAACTGGTCCATATCAATACCAGTCGGAAGCGTCCCCAAGACGCTGGCTGCATTTCCCCGCTGTATGGCAATGCTAATGCACTGCGCCAGATACTCACCAGCTCTCGGGTCACTTCGACCAAGTGCTCAGATAAAATAATTATAAATGACTTTATTTATCTATTCTATGTAAATTATTCTATTATTTATATCTGACTATCAGTCATCTAGTACCTATACCTACCCATTACACAAGCTCTGCTTAGCTTGGGGCTAGATGATGCTGTGTGGATTGTCCAGCATTATTTATTTATTTATTTAATTTGTAGAGGTACACGAAAGGAATGGACCTTGAATGAAAATAAATGATTTATTATAAACACCCCTGGTTGAGGTACGCTTGCTAATAATATTTTAAAAGTAAAAATAAATCTGTCAGTCTTAATATTTCACGACTAAATTAAAGCAGTAAAAACGATATTAAAATTTCTCAATTTCCGGCTTTTCACCTGAACAAAGTTTACGAGCGATATCGTTAAAAAGTATGCAAAAAAACTGCTAGGTACCGAAAAATTATGGTGCTAATAGCCGATTTGTCGATTCACTTTTAAGTGATTCGACTTGTGATTCGATAAATTGGCTTATTCGTCAACTCGCTTGCGTGAAATTCGCGTGTGCGCGCGAGCCAATTTTACCAATGTTTTTTTTGTCTTGTACTCGCTTGGTAGAAAAAATCTGACGTATTTATATTTACGTACAGTCATCTAGAAAAACGTACTTAAAATGTGTAAGACACGATAATCATACTCTCTTATATCACACATCGCGGCCCGCAGGATGCAGCGGCTGCTAGACATCCTGCCGCCCTGGCTGGACAAATGGCGCATGGCCGTCAATGTGGGAAAGATGGCCGCGCTATTTGTCTCCCGCCGCATCCGCCACCCACCGCAGCTACAACTTCGGGGCCAGAACGTGGCCTGGAGCTCGCACACGCGTTACCTCGGCATCGAGATTGACAGGTCGTTGAGGATGCAGCCACAGGTTGACCGCGCACGCTACAACATGCGCGCGTCGCCAGAGCGTTCCTCCGACCTGTCCTGGACTCTCGACTGCCTCTGAGGACCAAAGTGCGGGTCTACAAGGGCTACGTCCTAAGGATGGGAGTTATTGGATATTTTGGCTACCGGTTATTAGTCGGATATTTTGTTTCAATACCGCTAGTACCAACTGGTACCCAATAACGTTACAATACTCTATACCTGTCCTGATTTCTACCCAATATATTTCTAACCGATTTGGTTAGAAATACCAAATACTTGTTGCAGCTACATAAGTTTACGGGTGAACGGTCCGCTAGTACCTATGCGTAGATGATAGTTAGGTAAGTATAGGTATTGAAGCGTTGGGTAGTTATGGCTCACGAACGGTTAGGCGCGATGCTCGCTTTGCACAGTTATTCCCTAGCGGTATGCGGAATTTACAATAGCGTTAGATATTTTAGGAACATGCTAACAGGTACTGAGTTAGTAGCGTAGCGCCGGCCTGGTATGCGTTACTATCGCAGACTAACAAAAATATATAATATAACATAATAAAAATACCAAAGAGGTTTCAACAAATATTCGAAGGACCAAAACTTTAACGTAAGTCTCCTGAAATCCCTTTTTAACCGACTTCAAAAAGAGGAGGTTATCAATTCGTCTGTATGTTTTTTTTGTATGTATGTTACGCGATATCTCCGCCAATTATGGACCGATTTTGAAAATTCTTTCACTATTCTATAGAAAATGATCCCGAAGGGGTCCCATAAAATTATATCCCCAGGGGATTAGTAGATATCCCACAAAATTTAAAAATAGTGCAAAGTAAGGGAATTTTAATCAAGAATTTGAAATTTCGGTTCATCGTTTTATAAAACGCCATATTACTAGAACCCCTGATATCCGTATCACATGAAACTTGCGCGTAATCGAATCCATTTCTACAAGTTACTTGTCTAGTTACGAAGTGCAGTTTATTTTTAGATGGAGAACTTTAGTTAGTTTTGAAACTGTGTTTTACACTGCGTTACTTCTACCGCGGCTTTATTTTATTAAATGCCGAATAAAAGAAATTGGGTTCAAAATCCTTACTAATATTATAAACGCGAAAGTTTGTATGTATGGATGTTTGTTACTCTTTCACGCAAAAAACTACTGAATGAATCTTAATGAAACTTTACAATACTATAAATTATAAATCAGAATATCACAAAGGCTACAATTTATAAACATACCAGCTGGTGCCCGCGATTTCGTCTGCGCAGGATTAGTACTCCGAGTGGCTTATTTTCTTGGGCGGGCGTAGCCGCGGGCGGCTAGTGTTTTTTCATATTTTTTCGAGTTAGTTTTTACCATTAAGGTCGGTTATAATTATAACGTTTTATTCAGGTTTTTTCGTGGATTTCGTGAATGTCGTAAAAGCCGACTAAGGGAACCTACCAGAGGAAGGGCAGCAGCTTCCTTCTGAGTATTTTTAAACACGAACACTGCGATCACCTATCCGCCTGCCAAGCGTGGTGATTATGGCAAATCCCCCCCTACATGGGAGACCATCCACTCGATGGACCGACGACATCGTAGCGGTCGCAGGGAGTCGATGGATGGAGGCGGCTCAGGACCGCTTTTGTGGCGTCGTACGGGGGAGGCCTATGTCCAGCAGTGGACGTGTATGGGCTGATGATGATGATGATTCAGGTTTATTTTCAGTAGATTTTGTAACATAAAAAGAAAAGAATGGGTAACAACAGTACATTTTGGGGCTTTCTCAATCTAAGATTCAGAAAGTCCGGAAATTGAAAGAAATTTTGAATTTTTAGTCTCAGTAGGATTAAAAATTCAAACAATTTGATTTATAAGAACAAAACCAGCAGTAACATTACAACATATAATATAGTATATAACAACGTTTTTTCTATATCTAAAGCGTGTCAGACCAACTGGATTTATTTTTAATGATGATGGTGTACAAAAACACCGCTGATTAATATCAACTCATTATCCTACAACCACGGGGGTTGTAAATATATGAGCCTGTAAATAAGGCAGCTACTTAATTTTAAACTCACAAAAAGGGTTGGTTTGGTACTCATAAAAAAAATTATGAAGAATTTGGTAAACGTAGGCCAGGCTAATCCATACATTTTGTATGAAAACTTGTTGTTTAGAGGTACTTAGGCAGCTTTATTTCATCCAGGAGTGATACTTACAAAATTATATAAATAATCTATTTAGGCGTTTTACGGAAATGTGCTAAATAATGACATTATTTATTAACACTTGCGCCAAACCTCGGATAAGATCCAACATAATAGACTAGTCGTTCGTCTCCACGAGACGAGCTATGCGAAATTGTTGCTTTATTTTTAAATACAAAAAACCAAAATAAAAAACTTTTTCACAGAAATTACGGCAAATATAAGTTTAAATTTTTGTAAAATACTAAATAATTTCACTAAATAACTCAACTACATAATGAATTACTAAATGATTTCATCCTTAAATAAATAAGTTTTATTTATCCTTAAATAAATAAGTTTTATTTATTTAAGGATGAAATCATAATAACATTTAACTGCCTACTTCTATTACAGTTTTTTGTGAGGGGGTCCCTTTTAATTTAATTTTTTTAAATATGATTTACATTTTACGGTTCGTGAGATACAGCCGCTAACAGACGGATGGACGGACAGACAGACAGTGGAGGCTTAGTAATAGGGTCCCATTTGTTCACCCTTCAGGTAAGGAACCCTAAAAATTTATGAATACTTAGGCACTTAGGTAACTACTAGATTATTCAAAACCTTCGTTCAAAGATATAACGGTCTCTCTAAAATTGTGTTCTTCAAAACGTTCTAACCGTAAAAATCTTCATGGTTTTAAAATCCGTGCCCATCGCAAAATCTCATTTTCCTCCACCTCCGCCATTGCTGTACCGATCTAAACACCGGATGGACGCCTCTTATTTTTCCACTTGCAAATTACAGGGCGCGGCAGGCGGGATTGCTCAGTAAATTGTTTCAGGCACCGCGACCTTATTGGTAGGTAAGGTTGAAAAGCTGGGAAAGTACGGGATACGAGAAACATTATGAATGACTAGCTTCCTCCGCTTCACACGCGTTGATTTATGAAATAAAAAGTAGCCTATTTTATTCCAGACCTAGAATTGTATGAATAATTTCAGCCTGAGCAGTTCACTACTTTTGGCGTTACGAAGTAACAAACAAACAGCCATCCATCCATCCATCTTAGGGGCTACCTAATAAAGGTTACCTTAGTAAAATGGTACAGCCATTCTACTAAGTCTGGGACATGGCTTTAGCAAAAAGCGAGTTTTTTTAAACGCATACTAAATGCTCACGAATAGTCACGAAGTAAACAGGTTTTGTTTCCCGCGCTTATAGGTATTTGAAAATAGAACGCGTACCTATCTTTACTTTGAAAATGGAACGCGCAGCTTCATGAAGTTAAAATCAGAATGTGAAATTAGAAATTGGAATCTGTTTGAATGACAAGAGTGAAGAGGTGTCTTCTAGACCTTCGTGATACAACATCGGCCACATCGTCACTTTCCATCAGGTGAGATTGTGCTCAAACGAAGGTCTATATAATAAAAAAAAAATGAAATAATGGACGAAATTTTGCATTTTATTTTGAGTTTACAACAGGAAACTTAGCAATTAAAAGTATGGGTTCAAAACTTTTTTACATAAATTCTATAATCACTACATAATATAAAACAAAGTCGCTTCCCGCTGTCTGTATGTATGTCCCTATAATAAATATGCTTATTATCTTTAAAAGTACGCAACGGATTTAGATGTATGTTTTTCTAATAGATAGAATGAAAATATTTATTAAACAAAAATATCAGTTATGTACCGGAACTTATGTTGCTAGTAAAACTAGATAAGGATAGGTACTCAATTGACTTGTCAATAATGTTCAAAAGCGGAAAGCACCAAGTTTTGTGTAAGCCTTTATAATTTGGCACACTCTGTCTAAACAGAAGGTAACTTTATATGATCATCCAAAATTTAGAACACCCTGTCATATCCCACGTAAACTCTTTGATTTCTAATTACCTGCACAGGTTCCTTTCATCATCATCAGCCCATACACGTCCACAGCTGGACATAGGCCTCCCCCGTACGACGCCACAAATAGCGGTCCTGAGCCGCCTCCATCCATCGACTCCCTGCGACCGCTACGATGTCGTCGGTCCATCGAGTGGATGGTCTCCCATGTAGGGGGGGATTTGCCATAATCACCACGCTTGGCAGGCGGATTCGTGATCGCAGTGTTGGTGTTTAAAAATACTCAGAAGGAAGCTGCTGCCCTTCCTCTGGTAGGTTCCCTTAGTCGGCTTTTACGACATCCACGGCTTGAGTTGGAGGGGTCGATATTCGTACGCCGCGACCCCACGGCTTCTTCCTAGGTTCCTTTACCTAATTCGAAATTATATCCTTATCTCCCAGTATAATATTAATTCTCTAACAATAACGAAAATCGAGCCCTGAATCTATAAAATAACTGAACAAACGCTAAGAAAATCAAATAAAACCTTTGTGCTGCCCTCAGGCCAGTCCGAATAGGCCGGTATAAAGGAGGTTTCATTGCGAATACAGATTTTGAAAGTAACCTCCGGCTACTTAGGCAAACCTTTTTGTTTGTCTTATCTGTTCTGGATCTTGTAACTATTTGAATTATTTCATAGAACACAAAGATATTTATGATTTAGTTTCTACCCGCGGTTTCGCACGCATTGTTTTCATGGAAACGCTTAAATGTTATTTATATCGTATTGTTACTGATTTATGAGATAAAAACTGCCAATGTATGTGTTTATGTTTATGCCAGGTTTAGAACTACAATTATGCAAAATTTTACCAAAATCTATTCAGTAGCATAAAAGATTAGCAGGTAGAGAATGCTATCTAGCATTATCCCAAATTTAGTTTTCCTGTAAATTTTGTAATTCTGCACTACCTACTAAATTGTGGTCCACAAGGCCCCGAAGGTTAGCAGGTAGAGAATGCTATCTAACATTATGCTCGCCTATGTACAACTTTTGTGCAATAAAGTATATTCTATCTATCTATCTACATATCTAAAAAGCTATTTTCTATCCCGGAAAAAGGCATGCGAAGTCACGGGCACAGTTAGTATAAAATAAGTTTCAAATAAAAAAAATCCTAGATTAATCATTACGGCTTCAGATGCCATTATTTATTCTTCTTTCTTTTTATTTGAATGTTTTGAATTGTAAATAATCTTGGTCTTGTCTTGTTTCATTAACTAACATTGTTGGAATATTTTTTAACAACAACTGCTACCCAGAAATGTTTAGGTCGATCGTTTCGTGTTTGCACGAGATTCCCTTTTTGGTGGTTTTTATTATTTTCGGCGTTCTACAAGGATTAAAACTAACGGAAAAGTAATAGGTTGCAAATCGAAAAAATTAAAACCACAAACAAATGAAATTCGAGTCAACACGAAACGATGAAGCGTTTTCCAAAAACGAAAAACCTTGAGACACGAACTCAATAGATAGTGTGGATCTTTCTCTGAGAGGAGAGCATGGCAATAGGATGTTATGACAAAATAAATACCTACAGGAAAAAACAGAAAATGGCTGAGCAGTAAAGAAGTATTTTTTACACTACAGTAAAGAAAATTAAATAAACCTAAGGCAAGGCAATATGGCTCAAAGGGCTTTCGCTTGTTCATTAATAGACAATGTAACAAAAAAAGGTCTTTGCGAGTCTATGTCACTCATGGATTTAATATTACTAGGAGCGGAGGCCGTACCTACAAATTCTTTGATGTCACTTGGTTAATTGACAGCCGTACCTACGTAAAAAGCACCGTCTATACAGTCTAGCTAGTTATTTTTTTTTGCACTCGGTACATACCTATTTCTTTTAAAAGATTAACTCAAAATTTTCCAGGGGAACCAAATAAAAAAAATATTTTCTTTATTCCAAAACTTTTTACTTGACACAAAACTTGCCAAGCAATCCCAAAATGCGTTATAAAAGATTTTTTTTACCGACTTCAAAATAATAATTCTCTGCTCTATCTTTTATATGTTTTAGTCGATATACATGAGCGTGCCCCGCCGTGCCTACTCCTCCAGCCCCCTTCTCCCTTTTTAAGATAAAAAAACACCAAAAACGATAAAAAAACTCAAACTCCTGTAGGTACAAGCAAATATTCAATCAAATTATGAAATCCCGTAAAGATTAAAAATATAAAAATTGTTGACTGAAATCACATGATTAATTGCAGCGAAAATTCCTCAGGGATATTAAAAAAATATTATCCAAACGTAATCTAAGAAAAGCTTACCGTTTTGTACGTACACTCATCTACATAATGTGTTTGAAAATATATTATTCATATTATAGGCAGGCACGGCTGGTACAGTAGGTAGGAAAAGTGACGACAGGGAAATATAAATGTACTAGCTTCTGCCTGTGGCTTAACACGTTTTTCTGTTTAAAAGAAGCATACCTACGGATTACCCTACCAACTATCTTCTTGCCGTTCAGCTGGGGACCAATTCTGCTAACTAATTGCAATGGTATATGGCAATGATATGGTATTATAAGGTATGGCCTTCCGAGACACGATGGTCACGTGGGTGACACTTGCCACGTCATCATCGCCATCGGCTAATGAGAAGACGGATCTATTTTCTGGTGATACCAGTAGCGTAAAATCGTAACTCCCCGAGCTCCTGTATCAATCTAATAAAACTATGTGGTTTTTTATTTGCCAATTATTTATCACATTGACTCGTGTTTAACTAACGCTGTTTGACTGATTTAACAAACATAATTGACAATTGTATTTTTTTTATTGATTTTTAAATTGACACACATTTGTTTCCCAAATTCTACATTTTGTAGAAATAAAGTGGCAACTAGACACCGACGTCACCTTGAGCTACTCTGGGAAAAGCAGACCTTGTTTCCTTGGACCACGGTTGAAATAAAGTGGAAACTGGACAGTGACGTGGCTAGTGTCACTCCCGGAGGAGCACACCTTGTTTTCCTGGACCATGGGCAATGGTATGGTCACAGAATTATCGTTACATTGAATCCTTAGATAAAAGACACTCTATAGATAGTGCCTGCGGCGTGCTATTGGCACGGAGAGATAGATAGAATAGTTTCAACCTTCAAACTTTTGACGTGCGTCCCTCCATGCCGTTTTTTTCATCTAAGGTAGAATTTTTGATACCAACATAAACAACTTAACAGGCGTATTCCGCTTCCTATTAATATTGCCTCTCTCCTTTCCTCGTTAGACTCCTCTATATATTATTGCTTAGCATCCTTTATTTGTACAAATAAAATAAATATATAGTGTCATATGTTTGATTAATAATTACCCTATTATAATTTTCCTATCTTAACTCTCCAGATCCTTATCCTGTATCGTCTCGTAGTGGTTTTTATAATAGTCCAATATGTTTCACAATTTTTTTATTTAAAAACAAAATGAAAATGACAAATGTTAAACAAGCAACACCAAAAAAAACTTAATAGACCGCTTTCAGAGCTTTAGATCCTTTATTTTAGATCCTTTATTTTAAAATTTTCACAAGAGAGCAACATGTTTAAAAGGCATATAAATAATTCTATGAATCACTGATGGATCTCGTTTCCGCCTCTATGGAGTTTCAACTCTAATATTTATTGACTCATCATACACGTGGTTTTAAGTAATAAATCTGAAAATTGCGTGTTTTAATTTTAACTTTATAGCTTTTGTGGCATGTGATGTTAGTTTTATTAACCGACTTCGAAAGTAGGAAGAGGCTTTATGTTAGGCTGTATGACTTAAATAAAAATAAACACTCAAATTAAATCTTTGTTCAAACTCAGTTTTTTTTCGTTACGAACACAATAATTATGTATTATCTACATCAAGCATACAAATTCATCCTCATTTAAAAATCCTTGTGCAAGCGGTACAAAAACTACAAAACCAAACTTTATACTATATAACTTATAGGATCACCACAAAATCATTAATCTCTCAAGTCCTAAGCCCCTTTCCTACTAACCTGTTACGTCAGGAGATGTTACTGATATGTCCACTTTACTCGATTAAGCTACAATGCTATCACAAACTGAGTATCTCTAGCTTGTCTAGATTAGCAGTATCTGATCTAAGATGGGCCGTGGGGCCGCGGCGTACGAATATCGACCCCTCCAACTCAACCCGTGGATGTCGTAAGAGCCGACTAAGGGAACTTACCAGAGGATGGGCAGCAGCTTCTTTCTGAGTATTTTTAAACACCAACACTGCGATCACCAATCCGCCTGCCAAGCGTGGTGATTATGGCAAATCCCCCCCTGCATGGGAGACCATCCACTCGGATGGACCGACGACATCGTAGCGGTCGCAGGGAGTCGATGGATGGAGGCGGCTCAGGACCGTTATTTCTGGCGTCGTACGGGGGAGGCCTATGTCCAGCAGTGGACGTGTATAGGCTGATGATGATGATCTAAGGTTATACGACGTAAAGGGCTTTTCTTACTAGAAAAACCCCAGTATCAACTATTGGCAAGACCCGGGATCTGAACCCAGGACAGCTTGTTCAACCGCGTTCGAGGTTATGGCGAAATCCTAACGTGAAAGGTTCAATCTAACCTTGGAATTCTGAGAGCGACCCCAAAAAGATACTGGGTTTTTTTTTGTATGGCTGTGTAATAAGTATCCTGGTATTAGAACCCAGGACCACATTATCAGCAGTTGAACAACATGACCGCTAGACCAACGAAGCAGTAAACACTTTTATTGTCCATGACACACATGTGAAGTACATTGTTCACAGTGTTACTGTAGGTTAGTCGTTGAATGGGTTAAAGGAGCTCAAATTGTTTCCATCTTGCTTGCGCAAACGGTGTTTGTGCATGCGTGTTTGCACAAAAGTTTGAGCGTGTAGCCGGGCTATTAGATGTACCATGAGATGCTAAAAGCGTTTGATATGTCTCGTACGGGTGACTTGATAATAATGATGATTCGCCCTATACCCAAATACAAAAAGCCAGAATTGCCATATCAGGTAAAAATACCCGACAATTCGGCAAAATGAATTTCGACTAAGCACTTTTTTCCTTGCCACAAAATTCACAAAGAAAATATTAAAATTCGGCCCCTCGTAATAAAAGCATGCAAACGACTGGCGCCCCCTGGATCAGACTGTATTACACGGGGATTAGCGGGGTATTAGTACCCACAGTATTATGTTATCTGGGGTATACTGCGTTGTATAAAAATAATGAAAATTGCTGAAGACGAAGGCTTATATCGGGTGAAGACGAGACGAGGTCAGGGCGTAATGTGAATGTAAAGGTTGGGTTACATCGTTTCAGAGAATAATGTACATATTTAAGAGGCTGTATAAGGGAATCTAGTTTCTATTTATTTGAATTTCTCTTACTTTCCGAGCCCTTGATGCATGTGATGTATGACACAGTTTAAGATATACATGCATTAGGTACATTATTATGTAATACGAGGCACAAGCGCTTATTGTTCCGGGTCACCAATTTAGGAGTTGTATAATAATGGATGGGCCAATCCCTACTTTGTTTTACTCGGACCGCTACGTAATACTCGAGTTCAGGCCCTAGATCCAAAATTTCTTCCTCCTAAGTAGAATGCGGAAGTATGTACTTTGCATTGCGCGACGAAGAAGACACAAAAAAGTTAGCGCGAAATCTCTGGAATTTTTTGAATTGAACTCAAGGTGAACGGGTTATTCCCTGAGGGCCCCGATCCTGCAGGGACCCGTCCCGGAGAGCCCCGATTTCTTAGTTAATTGAAAATGTTATCAAGCGAAAATTAAGTTCATAATATGCAAATGGAAAAGAAGGGCAAAGAAATCAATACTATGATTATAATTTATAAAAAATTCAAAGTGACAATTCGGACAGAGTACCTATCGGAAGATTTTGTATCCCAAATGTTGGAAGCCTCTATCTGTTGCGGTGGAAATCACGTGAAATATAGTTAAAGTCTGATCACAAATTCATGAAGTAGAGAAGAGACTTTCACTCAGGCCAAAACCATTCAATATAACACGGTTCTGTCGTCCTCCTTCGCTACGCTCGGGAGTATTTAAAAATGTATCTGTCACCACCTACAATTTTTTTCATGGTCGTCACTCTGCCTAAGGGTTCAAAACACAGCATCCGTTTTACAGGATCTATTCCGGTACCAGTGAACAATTTTTTCCAGTAGCTAAAAATCCGTAAAAAAACGTTCCAGTAACAATCGTTTACTGGGTCCTGAATACTGTATTGTATGTACAACGCTCCTGCAACTACATACGCCATCACGGGAAAATAAACGGATCCAGTATTACAAATTAACTCAATTTTTATTTCATTAATATATAATATATAAATCAAATTGCCTAGTGCACCGCAGGAACCTGTACCCGAATTTAAATTTTAAGAAAATAAATATTTCATTAAAACGGATGCAGTGTGTATGCCTAAGGTTGTCAATGCCCAATAACGCTGTAGGTACTTATAATAACCTTTGGAGGTGACCCACAATACCTAACCTTAATTTGAATTTAGCCTTCAAAAGGTTCCTGTAAGTTTTCGATTATGAAACTGTCAAGCCTGACGGAAGACCATTGATAGGCGATTTATCAAAATTCAGATCACGATTCTTTCATTTTTTCTAACGCCTCCAACAAAATGGTCGGCCATATTTAAAACCAGATTAAAATTTGAAATTGGCGGACAGTTTTGTAATTGGAAAGAGATCAGGGGATGAAAGGGATTGAAAGGGTCAAAACGGGTATCTATGGTTATTTTTAAACATTTTAACGGGTGAAAGATTGTTTTGAATAAAATAGGATGTTTTTGGGAACATACGTTTTATTTTACCGCCCGTTTCAGGATGTCAAACCTTTGTCAATCAATAGTGAGTGACATATGAAACGGAAAATTTCAAATAGCATGGGCAAAGCGGCCCTAGAGGAATGTCCGAAAGAGAAAAAAAATGGGCTTATTTATAGACCCATTTAAATATTTTTGTTAAGGCACATACTGCCGTTACACTAGCGCCACTCTTTATTTTTTCTTGTATTATCGTTATGGAAAAGAATTACCAAAAGTTCTCGACGCCAATGGATAATACCTAGTATAAATATTAAAAAATTGCTTATACTAGGTATTATCCATTGGTGAGTACTTTTATTCTTTTCCATATCTATAATATTAGAAAAAATTAAGAGTGGCGCTAGCTTGTCAGATCGCTATGCGCCTTAATGACACTAAGACATGCATAACGAATTTTAAATGTCTAATAATAATCACGATTATTTATGTTTGCTTAGTTTATATGGTTTGAAAACTCACTAATCATATTTTAGTTGGTTAAATTGTGCTTGGTTAAAAGTGAAGTTTAATATTTAATGTTTAGATAATTTATTAGGTACATATGTACCTAATAAATTTTCTAAGTCTCGCGAATTGTCCAAATTTTTAAGAAATAAACGATAGCTTCTTACCTCCACAAGTCTCCCGAAAGTCAGGACAACAATCTCCGAGCTTCAAGCACGCATGGTCGCAGTAGCAAGGCTTGTCCGGTAGATCCTCAATGATCGCATTTGAATGAAGCTTCTGCACAACGCACGAACTGTCGCGTCCCGGACAGCACAAATTCGCGTCCCTACAGTAGTTCGCTCCGCAATAACCTGCCAGGCATAATGCACTAGCAAAACAAAACCAATAACGCAGCATTTTGAAAAAAAAAAACTGTCAATGTCAAACTTTAGAAATAGAAGAGCAAAAAGGCGGAGAACTTTTTAAAAATTTAATTTCGAGCGGCGGATGTCATGTCATTTGCGAAGCCAGTTCTGAAACAAAAGAAAATATGGAAATTAGAACAACTTTCGGTTGTGTGGGGAGGTTCTTGCTTGATTATTAATTTGTACTTTGAGAAGAACAATGGGAACCTAATGGGTTTAAAACTGTTTATTTATTTTCTTTCTTAAATTAAAACGTGATATACATACCAATCAAACTAGGCTTGAGCTTAGTTCTGTTATTTATTTTTTTAAGTTTTTGTTGAACATTTTGACTGACAAGTTTTTGTCACAGTAAAACAGTACTAAAATTCATAACGTTCCAAATCTCGTATTTGTATATATGATGTAAGTAAAACAAAAATAAAATGTAAAAAGTTCATTGCCTCCTGTGAGGTTTGAACTCACGACCCCTGGTTTACGAGACCAGTGCTCTACCACTGAGCTAAAGAGGCCTCTAGATGAGAGGGCGAAATAATTTACTACACTGTCCCGTACTTAAACTAAATAGAATTTCGTACATTCAGCGACGGAAATCGCTGGTTAGCTTTTATGGAGCTTTACATTATGTTGAAAAGCTTTACGCAAAAGTAAAATACCACAGCAAAATGTACCTTAAAATAAATCTTAAAGAGTTATAAAAGACTGTACCTAATTTAGTTTAAAAAACTATAGGTCTTATTTTAGGTGTATTCTATTTAAATTACGCATTTTAGTGGCCTTAGGAGTGGTATTCTCGTAAAAATTCTAAATTTTGGCAATGTTTTCGTCAACTATTTTTAAGTACCTACCTACCTAACTACTTTATACTTCTTTTCTATCACATCCAACGCACCCAGCTTTTAGTACAGTCAATAACAAAATTAACGTCCCATATCAATCAACCTAACAATAAAAACCTTCTTAGCCCGTCATTCGCTCTGGAATTCCAAAAAGGCCGGAGACCAAAAAGGTCCACACTGGTTTTATACTTTTATAATCTGTCCGGGGTACTTGACCTCCGTCGTGCTATATTTTAGGTGGTTTACCCTTAGTGATAAAAGTTATTTATAATGTAGAGTGTGATAAGGGACCCATTTCTAACTTGACTAGTCTTTGCCCGAGGGTTCGTTTGTACATTTGTGGTTTGTATAATGAATGGAATGTACAACATGTCTAATATTATACAGCACAAAACATTTAAAAATTACGCTAAAAATGTTGCCTCGGGCAAAGCTTGAAAACGGCAACACCAATTTAGCAATTTTTGTTTAAATATTCCATAAGGTCTGAGGATGGTTCTTATGAAGTGAAGCATTTTAATAATTGCTCGGAAATAGGTACGTAGAAACCACCCAATTAAATTCACTGCGGGTAATGCCGCGGAGCGCAGCTAGTTTGGAATAAAAGTAAGGTTTAACCTAATTGTTTAAATACTTATGCAATATGTAAAACTCAATAAGGGGTCGACCCCAAAAAAAAATTATAACGTACATAGTAAGTTGGTGATAATCTCAAGCTATTAGCTTCAACTCCTGGAATATTAATCAAATGTTATGAAGTTTCTTGTCTTGGTTCTTGGTCTATGTTACTGACTTTCCGATTTCTTTTTTTGTTACTGAAAATGGAAAATCAATCGGAAGACACCAATAAAAACGCGGCGGGTGAAGGTCGGCCGGCGACGCAGGAGGTGGGTTCGATTCCCGCCTTGGGATGTTTGTACGTCTGCAAATATTTGTTTCGGGTGTTCTGGGTATGTTCTATGTATAATAAAAATACCTATATATATCAGTCATCTAGTATTCATAACACAAGCTCTGCTGAGCTTGGAGCTAGATGATGCTGTGTGGATTGTCCAACATTATTTATTTATAATTCATCTATGTATCTCACGACGTTTGACGAATTAACAACGGATGTTGTTTTATAGTAAATAATATGGCGTGTTTTAAAAAACGATAAACCGACTTCAAATTCCCTTATTTTTACATTTATTTTAAGTTTTGCGGGATAAATACTAATCCCCTGGGGATAACATTTTTATGGGACCCCTTCGGAATCATCATTACAATAGTGAAAGAATTTTCAAAATCGGTCTTTAATTGGCGGAGATATCGCGTAACAAACATACAAAAAAAAAACAACATACTACGAATTGAGGAACTCCTCCTTTTGAAGTCGGTTAAAAAGTATTCAAGACCTTTATGTATTACTAGTTATTCCCCGCGGTTTCACCCGCGTTAAATTTGAATTCCAGATTCTAGCGGGATAAAAAGATCTTAAAAATACTAATTTTCCTGTAAATCTCACATTGGAATTATATGTTTAACCAGGAAAAAAAGCCTATGTTACTCTCCAACCTTTCAACTAACTCTATGTCAAAAATCAAGTCGATTGGTTGTTTAGTTAGGGCGTGAAGGAAGGACAAACAAACACATTTTCGCGTTTATAATATTAGTTAGGTTTAAGTATTACTAGTACTTATTGGTCATATTTTGGAATCTGTTTCATAACTTATATTAGATTCGTATTCTATTCGTATGATATTATATTATATTATATTATATTATATTATATTATATTATATTATATTATATTATATTATATTATATTATATTATATTATATTATATTATATTATATTATATTATATTATATTATATTATATTATATTATATTATATTATATTATATTATATTATATTATATTATATTATATTATATTATATTATATTATATTATATTATATTATATTATATTATATTATATTATATTATATTATATTATATTATATTATATTATATTATATTATATTATATTATATTATATTATATTATATTATATTTTAAAAAGTGCGGATAGAATTGGGCAATTTTTGACGGAGCCCCCTTAACTTAGACCACACAAAACCATCGAAGCGGTTTTAAGTCCCGGCTTAAGTTATAGATAACTTAAAGTTACGGGTATGTTCCTTTCATTAAGCATTCCAACGAAATATTAAGTATAACGAAACAAACGTAATTGTAAGTTGAGTTGATACTTAAAACTTGTTTTAATGTGTTTACAAGGGGATAACACGGTTTTAAGGAATTGTCGAATTTGGAAGGGGTTAAAAGTTCTTTGGAGTCCTTTTCGGAGAAAGTTTAATTACGATGGGTTACACAAAGTAAATGCGTCACATTTTGTAAACTCTATAAGCACATTGAAAGAAGAAAGTTTAATTACGATGGGTCACTCGAAGTGCATGTATGTAAGCATGTATGTGACAAACTGGACAGATTTGTTTTTGCCATAAAAAGTCTGAGACTACGTGTCTCTATAGATGCCGCGATCAAAGCGTACCACGGGTATGTTTCGTCAACCCTGGCGTACGGACTGATCTTGTGGGGAAATTCAACCGATATACAAAATGCATTCATTGTCCAAAAAAAGTGCGTCCGAGCTATCTGTGGCGCTTGGAATACGGATAGCTGCAAACCCCTATTTAAGAAATATAATATACTTCCGTTGCCCTGCATGTACATAAGAGATATTTGCTTGTTTGTGAAACAATATCCTCACTACTTTAAGACTCATGCAGATGTGATGGAGAGACACACGAGACATAAAGACAGGCTCTATGTTCCAAAATACAGAGTAGAACTTGTTAATCGGAATGTATATCATCAGGCAATACGCATTTATAATAAGTTACCCAGTGAATTTAAAACTATGACATATAATTTATTTAAAATTAGACTGAAAAGGTGGTTGATGGATAGATGTTTTTATGACATGAAGGAATATTTTAATAACAAAACGATAAAATAGGTATTTAAACATAAGTAACAAGTTTTTTATCCTTTTAGTTTTTTTTTTTGTTTTGTTATCTGTCTTTTATTGTTTATTCTTACATTTCTGATAAATTTTAATAAGCGTAACATTATAATAATTTCGCACGCCCTGACGAGGCAGAATGTATTGAAGCTATTATTTTATTATTAAGAACTATTGTACCGACATTCCTGCAAATAAATGATTTATGATTTAAGTAAATTCGTCACATTTTGTAAACTCTATAAGAACATTGAAAGAAGAAAGTTTAATTACGATGGGTTACACAAAGTAAATTCGTCACATTTTGTAAACTCTATAAGCACATTTAAAGAAGAAAGTTTAATTACGATGGGTTACACGAAGTAAATTCGTCACATTTTGTAAACTCTATAAGGACATTGAAAGAAGAAAGTGAGTAAATTCGTCACAGGTAACAGGTAAGTACCTAAAGTTCATCATTTTTACTTAAAGTAGGGTTAGCAAGTAAAGTTAATGGTGTTTAGCGCTCGTAATGAATCAAAGGTTTAGGTACCTAATATGCGTACCTACTTATTTTATTACTAGTTGCTGCTCGCGCCTTTGCCCGCGGTCTATCGGGATAAAAAATAGCCTATAATGTTATTCCAGGTACCAAACTATACCCATACCAAATTTCAGCCTAATCAGTTTAGTAGTTTTTGCGTGAAAGAGTAACAAATATCCATACATCCATACATATAAACTTTGACATTTATAATATTAGTAGGATAGGATATACTTTTGAAACGAGATATCTAAATCGTGAATACTGGAAAGAACTAATTCAGGAAAAGAGCTAACAATATATTATACCTTATAGCTTAATGTTACGTATCGAACTGAGCAGGACAGCAGCGTGAGAGATGATGTTATTCTAAAACCCAATGTATAAGTACTTAGCTGATTATACCTAGAGCTATTCGTTAAATAGGGTAACCGATATATAATCTGAGTACTTACCCACCTCTAAGTCCATCAGAAACTCAGTTAACTACGTGTCTAAGCTAAACAATGTTTAAGTTAAGTCTTTACTGCTGTCCCTGGCTCCCCTCTCTGATGTTTTAGTTATTTTGGACAGTCAGCATTTACGTTCTGTACCCAGCTATATTTGAATGTTGCTTTGAAAATAATCGTTTGGTTCAATATTGAGACGTGCATGAATTTCTCACTGAATTAAACTTACAAATATAAATACAAAATTCTTTATTGGAGATAGACAGGTACTAGGGTACAATTGAAGGCTGACTACCGCATAAGTTATAATTTATAATATAATTAAAACTGCATAGAGGAGTCAGCGCCCTCCTCCTATAACAATTAATAAGTTCTCCTCCCACGCAGCTTAATTTTTACTATGTCATATTAAATTCAAGAAGCAGGTACCGCAATTTGATGGATAGGGAGAAAGGGATTATATTGTTTTTTTTTTAATTGTTAAAAGTAGAGGGAGAGGTGTTAAGAGCTTTGAAAATTCAACACACTTTTTGTCATCCAGGACAACGAAATAAACATTATGAACTAGAAATCATAATCATCATAATCATAGGTTGATTCTATGTCCAGTAGTGGTTATTAGTCCACTACTGGACATAGGCTTCATTAGTATTTTGTACTTCTAATTGGGTAAATGAAATTTCCGTTATTTCTCCATAGAAAACTGCTGCTGACTGTACCTATACTCACGGGCATGCCAAAGCATGTTCATTATAATCTGACCTGCGGTTGAAGGGCCTCGTTGTCAGTGCCTCCTGTGGCGGTGCGGTCATTCTATGACCCTTAATGTACACACATACCTATGCCACTACTTACCTTAGTACCCTATTACAAGGTAAGGAGATGGCAATGGCACGGATTTTGGTATTTTGAACTGGAGATGAATATTTATGTCAGCAAAAATATAATTAAATCGTATTAAGATATAAATATTTTAAATTGTTAGATTTTAGCTTTTTAATATAAATAGATTTATTTTTATTTTATTTTAATGTCTAATTCAACCATTCGCAAAGTGTGCTCCGCGGAGCCCTGGGGCTCCGCCTGGGGCACCTTTTCTAGTTTATTGTTTATGTAACCATTGCATAACAATATAATTAATAAAAAAAATACACACAAAACATATTTTATTCAATTTGGGGGTCCGTCAAATTTCAACATTCCTCATTCATCGTTCCGTCGCGATAAAAGTTTGAGAGCCGCTGGCTAATTCAATAGTTTTGGAGAAATTTTTGTGAATGTTTTGATTAACACGGTTAATTTTTCTTTTTTTGCAAATGTGTTAAAGAACGCTGGAAGTCTGACATTTTGGATAGGTTCTAGATTTTCAAAAACTTTACTAAGCCCACAAAATATCCCAGAAAATGCTTTTGTATGTACTTACATTTCTGCGATTAAATGGCTTATGCCCAGAGGTCCATGCTTCTATTGACTTTTATTCCCAATGGGTCCATGAGATTTTACTATACAATTAGAAAATCCTTTATTTTACACCACGAAGAAAACATACAAAAATAGACATTACATAAAACATGTACAATGGGCGGCCTTATCGCTTAGAAGAGATCTCTTCCAGGCAACCTTTACCAAACTATAGTACAGTCAGCTTGGTCTGGTTCACGAAGTCCACAAACATCTCACACAAAGCACGTGCTGACTTCACTATTAGAAGTATAGTTAGTGAATCTTCATGTCATTGATTTGAAAAATGTTGGCAAATAAATAAATAATGCTGGACAATTAACATAGCCAATGGCAAGTCTCCAAGCCCCAAGCTAAGCTAAGCAGAGCTTAAGTTATGTATGGATACTAGATAACTGATATACATAATACATTATATTACATAATTATATAGATATTTTTTATTATACATAGAAAACAAACAGAACACCCTGAACAAATATCTGCAGATGGTACAAATATTTGTCCCGAGGCGAGAATCGAACCCGCAACCTCCTGCGTCGCAGGTGGGCCTTCGCCCACTGCGCCACCGAGGTCGTCGTATAATAAATATGATTATATGAATATAATAAATGTCAAAGTTTGTATAGATGGAGATATGGATGTATGGATATTTATTACTCTTTCACGCAAAAACTACAGAACCGATTAGGCTGAAATTTGGTATGGGTATAGTTTGGGACCTGGAATAACATAAGGATGGGAGTTATTGGATATTTTGGCTACCGGTTATTAGTTGGGTATTTTGTTTCAATACCGCTAGTACCAACTGGTACCCAATAACGTTACAATACTCTATACCTGTTCTGATTTCTACCCAATATATTTCTAACCGATTTGGTTAGAAATACCATCTAACCGATTTGGTTAGAAATACCATCTAACCGATTTGGTTAGAAATACCATCTAACCGATTTGGTTAGAAATACCAAATACTTGTTGCAGCTACATAACTTTACGGGTGAACGGTCCGCTAGTACCTATGCGTAGATGATAGTTAGGTAAGTATAGGTATTGAAGCGTTGGGTAGTTATGGCTCACGGTCGGTTAGGCGCGATGCTCGCTTTGCACAGTTATTCCCTAGCGGTATGCGGATTTTACAATAGCGTTAGATATTTTAGGACCATGCTAAAGTACTGAGTTAGTTATTGAATACCGGACTCATCTTTAGAATAACATATAGGCTATTTTTTATCCCGATAAAACGCGGGCGAAGGCGTGTGCAGCAGCTAGTAAATAATAAAGTAAGTAGGAACAAATCAGTATTTAGTACAATGACCTTATCGCTTATTTCTATTATTACATTTACTATGCTATCGCAATGTGAAAGGTTGGTCAGTGGCATCAACTGATATAATATTTCTCTTATTTTCAAGCGAAGTGAGTTCTTCTATACAGGATGGATTCTTGGACGGGAAAGTAATGTAATCCTTAAGGTTGATCGTCTCGTGTGCGCGCGAGATTCTTTTAAGTCGGTTTTAGTCGTAGAAAAAAATCCTATGGATATAGTAGGTAGTACTTTTTTGATAAATTTATAGAAAACTAGCAGTAAAAAAAGATAACCAGTATAAAACCCTACTAACGGATGTAAAAATTTTGGGCTCTTACTACAGACAAATAAATAGGAACAAAAGCAACAAACAAAAACAAATCAATAATTCCACCCCAAACTCCACATAAACGAAGCAAATTCGTCGAAAAATCAGAATATGAATTAAAATGTAACCGCAGTTTTCATTTTCCAACATATCGGTTACAGATAGAGTTGCACTACAAAAAGCCGGACTTTTGACCGAACGGACATTTAGTTTTGTTAGAAAACCTTGTATTTCCTTATCCTATGTTGTTTGCACATTTGGACAGAGAAATAATAAATAAAAAAATAATGCTGGACAATCCACACGGCATCATATTATATCCCCAATCGAAGCAAGCTTTTTCAAGACTGCTATAGATAATAAAAGACATTACATATATAGTTTTTTTTTATTATACGTAGAAAATACCCAGCACACCCGGAACAAATGTTTGCAGATCGTACAAATATTTTTCCCAATGCGGGAATCGAACCCGCAATCTCCTGCGTCGCAGACACGCCCCCACGCCACATCGGTATTGTATGTAGATGGAGATGACTCACTAGTCAAGACTTGCCATTGGCTGTGTGGATTGTCCAGCATTTTGTTTATTTTTTTTAAATCTCTGACTCGACCAAAATAAAGAAATGGTTCCAATTGAACGCATTGGAGCACGGTATACACCTCAACCATGGTTTAAAAAAACTATTTGGACAGCCAGATATATTTTGGTCGGCTATAAAAGATAAACAATCAGCAGAACTAAAAAAACTATTTGGACAGCCAGATATATTTTGGTCGGCTATAAAAGATAAACAATCAGCAGAACTAAAAAAACTATTTGGACAGCCAGATATATTTTGGTCGGCTATAAAATATAAACAATCAGCAGAACTAAAAAAACTATTTGGACAGCCAGATATATTTTGGTCGGCTATAAAATATAAACAATCAGCAGAACTAAAAAAACTATTTGGACAGCCAGATATATTTTGGTCGGCTATAAAATATAAACAATCAGCAGAACTAAAAAAACTATTTGGACAGCCAGATATATTTTGGTCGGCTATAAAATATAAACAATCAGCAGAACGTGGTCGGGAACTTAATTATTTTTGATCAGTAAATAAATAGCTGTTTGATCAGCATGTTATATGAGTCATGGTCTTCCGAGACACGACGGTCACGTGGGTGACACAAGCCTACGTCATCGACGCCATTGACAAATGAGAAGACGAATCTAGTTTTCTGGTGTTACCAGAAGCGTAAATTCGTAATTCCCCAAGCTCCTTGTATTACCTATAAATCCGATAACACTATGTGGTTTTGTATTTACCAATTATTGATCACATTGACTTGTGTTTAAATAACGCTGTTTTGACTGATTTAACAAACATAATTGACGATTGTCATTTTTTTTTTCAATTGACCCTTATCACCTTTGTTTGCTAACTTCTACAAGTGGCAACTGCACAGTGACGTCACCTTGTGTCACTCCCGGAGTATCAGACCTTGTTTTCTTGCATTATGACCTCAAAATTGTTTGCAACAATTGCAACAGTCTGCAGATACCAACATTGGCTGAGACAGAACACACATATGCGTGCTGGATTATTCCTTTACCTACGTGTTGGATGCCTGAACGATGTCAAAAGCCGGACTGAAATAAAAAGACCCAGCTCTACTTTTACACATGAATCCCATTGGTAAATATCGATTAAACGTCATTCGAAAAGCCGGCGGTAAATTCATTTATCTCGATAGTGTCCATGCTCTATACTCGAACTTGATCAATGCTCGAGGCTTATACCTCTTTTTTACGATGGGAAAATGCTTTTTGCGCTTTGCCTATAGCCCGAAGAGCGCTACAGGGGCATGAATCAGAATCAATAACTTTATTTCTTTAGGCTTACAAAATAAACACTTGTGACTGTGGGGTCCTGAAGATGTCTCGTGGAGAGACGAAACTAGTTGACAACTTACTTTGATGAATACTACCAGAGTAGATTATACGCGGAATTGTTACTAAATATTTTTTGCATTCTTATCGTCCTGAACATATTTGAATATAACAAAGAAAAGGCAATTGATATCTGATTCTTGACTAACATTTTACTAAAGTTCAAATAACTTTTAAACCACTTAACATTGTAGAACATACATGCCGAGGTCTCCTACCCCCCAGCCACCGATGATCCAACCCGCAAGTTACACCGTGTATAACCAATATATTACATAAACTCTAATAAGGAAATTACATACTTACAAAAATATAACACGGAAAAATACGCCTACCGCCGCCGATATATATTTACCTTCTCGAAACACTCAAAGAAATAATCTAAGAATATCATCACTGAAACGTGTTCAGGCATTTCGTTCCGTAATTGAGCGAATAAAAACATAATTTTCCCTTATCCTCGCAGATACTGGGTAATCCGAATACATACAGATGAAAACGTAAGCGGCTTATAAAGATTGCCGCACATGTATCACCTCGGAAACTGAGCCCTGCGTTCAGTTCGGCGATAGCATCGTATCGACTTGATACTATTGCCGAACTGAACTCAGGGCTCCGTTTTCTAGCTAAGTTTCCTAGTTCAGTTTTCTATGGGATTTGGTACAGCTCCTCTACCGTGCGGACATGGAACTACGCAAACCCTATACAAAAATGAAACGTCACTATAACGTCTTTCGAGAACGATTGTCAATCGAGATGAACTCAAGGGTCTGATTTGAAAAAACAATCAAAAGAGATGTTGTAACTACATAGTGGTATACTCCCGTCACATCGAATTATGAGAGTGAGCAAATAGAGAGTTGCACCTGTGTTTGCGCACACACTTGTGCACTATAATATGCCCTGCGCATATGGCTAGTCTCCATTGAGACTAGCCGCTGTAGCTGAAATAAAAGGAGGACAACATCATCATCAATGGCGTTAATCTGGCGGTCTATCGTCCTAGCAAGAAAACTAGTCACCAATCTAGTATTGCGAGAGATAATGCGAGTGACGAGAGGGAAACAAAAGGCTAATATTTTCTGCAGCCTTAAAACGAGTGAAAAATAAAACAACACCCACGAAGACGCTTATTTTGATTTTGCTACCTGTATTCATTCTACGCTATAACCTGTGCTATAACCATACGACAGAAGGGTCAGAAGGTGACTATCTCTCGCTTCAGCAATAACATAAAAGTTATAAAGAAATAATACTGAACGCGTTGAACTGGCATATTGAAATGTGATAGTTATATGTGTGCGACAACCTTAAGCATACCTCAGGGCACTTACTTTACATGTTTTGTGGGAGGAAAGTACAAATATGTGGATGAAGGGATCGTAGTGTTTCGGAATATTTTTGGAAAGAGGTCATACTAAGTTCTACTTAGTTTAGGGATGCAAAACCTTTATTAAACTAAACATTCGGTATTTATCAGCAATTTTATATTGTCTTTTTTCTTTGCCACTATTCCACAAAAGTCGACCCCTGGAATGAAACCCCGGATTTAATTTCCGGACATGGATTTAAGCTGGGATCTCGAACTTCAATTAAAAACTCCATCAAAAACGACACAGGGCTGAGGATAGGTACAATGAGACTGGATCGCTGTTCAAATATTAGCTCGAATATTAGAACCACGTATGGATACAGTTAGATTAGAAATAGAAATACTAGTTTCAACTGCTGCTTTGCATGCGTTGTTACTATGGATATGTTTAAAGGTTATATCTACCCCTTGGGAACTGATTTAAGGGATGTAAATAGTATAGTACATTCTATGTTTTGTTGCAGACCTAGAACTACCTGTATGCAAAATTTCAGCGCGATCCATTCAGTATTTTTGACGTGAAGAGGTAACATCCAACTTGTGCGACAAAACCCTGTCCGGGACTTCGCATGCGCTATTAAAAAAAGAAGCCACTGCTTTTTGTTGTTGACCTGTTTTAGTACTCTTTGTACCTTTATTTAACTTTCAACCTCCTTAGGGGAATTGTCCATAGACAATTCCCCTAAATTACCATCAAATAGATGCCCATAGACAGCGCCTAAAAAGGGCACAATATCAAATATTCCTTCGTCATGTTCAAAGAAAGGGATTTAAAAAGAAAGGCCCATTGTCTGCGGTTGTGTCTATTGTCAGACCTTTTGCATCTCATTGTTGAGTGTTAAGGGACTTATGTCGAGTGGTAATTTGTTTCTGTTGACAGTTAGTTTCTGCCTCATGTTTATTTAGATTAGAATAGTTAGAATATCAATTAAACTTAGACATTTTTAATGAACTGAATCAAATTGCTAAATAATCAGTAACTAAATTGATAAAAAAAATTATGACGTACCTATACCTAACGAAACTTTGAAAAATAATAGATACCTTCTAGAAATAAGCACGAACTCGTTGTGCCCACAACAAGGATGAACTTTTTTCTACAATAAAACTCCTAGTGAGTTGCAAATATCACTACTTAATATGAAACAAAGTCCCTTCCCGTTGTCTTTCTGTTTGTCCCTATATATGCTTAGATCTTTAAAACTAAGCAACGGATTTTGATGCTGTTTTTTTAATAGATAGAGTGATTCAATAGGAAGTTTTATATGTATAATTTTCACCCGTCGAGGGCGGGTTGATAGTTATCAATAAATTAATTCAAACTAATTGTCAAATATATGCTTTGTAAAATGGCTTAAGTACTACAAAATAAAACTTTTTAAACTTTCGCGATTTGTTGACATAATTAAAGATTATTTATCGGGTATTTATCGCGTACCTTTTGTTATCTTTTTCCCTACGTTTCCATCGCGTTACAGCGATCGTGGTCACGGGACGACCGGCCGTGGGCCGTGACCACGATCGCTGTAACGCGATGGAAACGTAGGGAAAAATATAACAAAAGGTACGCGATAAATACCCGATAAATAATCTTTAATTACTACAAAATAGTTTTACTCCAGCTCCAAAACTAAAAACCCAACAAGGTAAAGGTTTCTTGTCCGCTTCTTTACTTTGCCTTAAAAAGATTGGAGTGAACAAAAAAAATCGAAGTGATCACTTTATTTCCTAGTTTTACTTATACCTCTGTAATTTGAATTTTGTGACGTGTCCAAGAGTCCTATAAGGTCTAGATAGAGGAAATAAAGCAATTGAAATTTGAATTAAAAAAAAAATGAGTCCTGGCAGGGTTTATTAATGCAGCCATCCATTTCCAATATATACATTCACCTATGATAACAAATAAGGTTAGCATTATATGAACAGTAAATGATATGAATTATGAATACATTATCAATGTAGGCGGGTTAACTACGAACCAAGTTGTTTTTATTTTATTTATAATGTTAACCTGTTACGGTTACCTGTTACGGAGGAATGTTCTAGATTTTTAAACCCAATCTGGGTTTAAAAATCTAGAACATTCCTCAAGGATCACGGCGGAGGGGGTTTCAGACGATATTTATGGCGTACAGCACTAAAATGTCTAAATCTCAAGAATTGCGAGGTCTATTTAATTTTTTTTGTTTTCTGATTTACAATTTGAACGCTTTCCCTGAAGGAACTTAACACCGACGTTTTATCTCTTAACGGATGATTTCTTCAGGGTTCTTCAACAACTTTTTTACATTTTTTTTATAGTAAAACTACTTTCCGCCCTCGGCTTCGCACGCTTTGTTTCTATGGAAACGTTTAAAGGGTATTTTTATCCTATGGAAACTGATTATGGGATAAAAAGTAGCCTAGGTTTGATTCTAGGCCTAAAATGACTTGTATGCAAAATTGCAACCCGATTTGTTCAGTGGTTTTGGCGTGCAAGGTTACAAACATCCATACATCCAAACTTTCGCATTTATAATTAGTGTGATGAATAATGAAGTTTTCAGAAAGTCGGGAAGGCACTTAAAAATATTTTTTCATCCATAATGTACCTATTTAATTCAAAGGCAAAATGCCTAATTGATCGTGCAGAGCAAAATTAAACGACATGTTTTCAACGATATCTGCTCTGCAAAATTCAACTCAAACTGGTAAAAAATACAATTGAAATTACAATTACATTTACCCGCAAAGTAAAAGGAAAGCATTTTTAGATTTCCAAAGGTTATAAACCCTACTCGTGTTTGACATGGGGTTCTAGGGTACACATTAAAAAGATCAAAGAGTCTTAAGAGAATAGGCTTAAATAAAACCCATTTAACGCTTGTTTAAAACCTTTCAGAATCCTTTTTTTTTCTGAAAATGCCTAAAAGACATTCAGAACCAGAATAACTTTTTTTACCGACTTCAAAAAAGGAGGAGGCTCCTCAGTTCATCTGTTTTTTTTATGTAAGTTATACGATATTTCCGCCAATTGTGAACCGATTTTGAAAATTCTCTCTATCTTCACAATTGTATAGAAAATTAACCTGAGGTGGTCCCATAAAACTTGTATCCCTAGGGGATTCGTATTTATCTCGCAAAACTCAAAAACACTGTAAGAATAAGGGAATTTGAAGTCGGTTTATCGTTTTTCTTTAAAGCTTGGACTTATGAAGCACACTACAAGACTAAGTCAAATAATAGGAAATCAGATAAGTAGGTACGTAATTTACTATTCTTCCCTTGAATTTTTAGTCTGTGGAAGAAGTAAAAACTGCATGTTAGTTATTAAATTATCATAGGCATGGATTAATAAAATAACTGATCTAAGGTAACTACTTCTTTGAAATTACCAATTAAAAAGTTCCTCTATGCATCGAACCAGGAATTTAAATATTAATTTTAAAAATTAGAACATCAGTTTAACTTGGAAAATGCCAACGCAAAAGAAATTAAATATTCCGCACTCAAAAAATGGAACTTGTAATAAATTCTCTATTTTTTTTTTTTTAATCTTATATTATTATAGGGCTTTTAGCCAAACACTGATTACCTACGTCAGCCCTGTGTAACGAATTGAATAAAACAAAAACAGAAGTCCATTTCAAAAGCTACTACTTATTTCAAAAATAGAACCTCCGACACACATAAAAACAATAAAAAACAACTCCGAGTAAAACCTCTATTCGCCATAAAAATAATACAAGTGTGTTCTAATCTTGATTTGCAACTTACATTTCGCACTCACTATGCCACAGTCACTGACGCGAAAGCCGGCAGGTTCGAAAATGCCCGGGACGTGCGTGCGTCTACCACGGAACGCGGGAGCAGTGTGACTGGAGCACGGAAGTGAAGTGACGGGACTGTCGCCGGCAAAACTGCTGCGTAGGTGTTCTTAGTTTTATCATTATCAGAGAAGAGCTTATTCAGGACAGTTTCAGGAATAGGTTGTTTTTGTTAAATGTGATTGTCTTGCTACAAAAAGCTTGTTACTGCTTGTCCGTCAGTTTGATATTTGGTTACACAAAAGCTCTTAGAATAACCTCAAGTTATATTTTTAAAAGTAAAATTTCATTTGTGTTATTTCATTATCTATAGTTGCCCACAAGACTTAATTTGAAACCTATATAACAAATGACCATACAAATATTATTTTAGCGCCATAACGCCCTGTCTGCAGCTTGCTGCACACAGCATCGCAGCAGCTAGCAGTCTTTCGCAGACCGTCTCCACTCAAGAACAAGTTTACCCCAGCAGTTGGCAGTTCTTCGCGCGATATGGTGCTTATGCAGTTATAAAACTTTAATTTGTGAATCTAGCCTTAACTCCGTATTCTCGCTTACCTAAATATTCATCAACACCAAAATATTGCGCTCCAGAACTTCTTCGATCAAAAGTTTCTGACTTAGCTCTTACAAAGTCAGAAGTTTCTATGCGCAGAATTATATTTCGGGAAGTGAAAATATGTTAATGTAATGACGACGACTGTACCTCGTTCAGCCAGCTTGCCACCCTGTGTGGTCTAATAATAAAACGGTATACTACAGTTTTATTACGTTAGTTAGTCTTAACTAACTAGACTAACAGAAGGTTTTAATATTCTTGGTTAACTTAGTGTTCACTTCCCTTGTAGCTTTTTGTCCTCGCTCAAGGAATACTTAGTATACCTACCTTATTTAGCCTAGGAGGCAGAAAGCAGGTTTTGCCGCTAGGCATAAATTGAGCTTATGTTGAATAAGAAAGTAGCTATACTATGTACTTATAAGTAGCTATATATGGCCGGTGTCACATGGACACGACACGCCGCAGACAGGACTCCGTGGAGATGGATGGAGGAGGCCTTCACCCGAAGATGGGTGCCCAATTCGATGGACAATACTAATGCATGACAGACCTATTGAATTTATTAAAATAGATTATGAAAATATTATTTAAAGATGCATGAAAATACATAGGTAAATACATTCCGATCATAAATGTATTATTTAATTAAATGTAACTATTTAATTAATACCACAATTTAATGCATAATAAATGTCAATATGAGTAAAATTAAGAAATAGTAAGTTAAATCTACATCCATAGAATACCGAAATGTTACTTAAGATTGTTTTGGAAATAAATGGCTTACTTACTTACATACTATGTATTTATAAGTAGCTATACTATGTATGCGTAACATAGGTAGGCTTTTAGGAACTACTAACCATATAATGCAATGTTGTATTTTACCTGAAAATAATCTATTTAGATAACGAGTGGATGGATGGAGGCGGCTCAGGACTGCTATTGTGACGTGGTCGTAGGCTTTTCTCCAGCAGTGCAAATGTGTGATCTGATATAATGATTATATTAAAATTATTTATAACTAAATATCTAACTACATATAATTTTAAGTTCTCGGTTTTTTCTTGGTTGTGTGATTTTTCATAGAATTAATTTCGGATAGGTATGTGAATATGAAGGGTCATTAACTAACCAGCACTAACCATCTGATAGTTTGTTGTTCTCACTAATAATACATTACAGAACATATTTTGCAGACGAACGATATGAAATGCAATGGCACGCCCTACCTCGTGCGTGTAACACTTGACCCTGCATAAAACATAATTCAAAGGAATATGAAGGTGGTTGTAAGCCGCACACTAGCGCCACCACCTATTTTTACTTATAATTAACGTTAAGCACAAGAATTTACAAATGTCCAATGTACAATTTGATCCCTATCCTAAGCTTTTTTTAATCCCTCTGAAATAGTTTAGGTTCGTATAATTTAGCGAAAACAGAGTTCGGTGGCCACCAAGAGCAACTTCGCTATTCTGCATAAAGGAAATAACAAAACTATTTTATGGGCATTAAAAAAGCTTATGATAAGTATCATAAATTGTACAACGAATTTTTTAAAATATCCTATGTTTAACGCAATTATAAAATAGAAAAGGCAGCGACGCTAGTTTGCGACACACAATTTGTTGTAGATCGTTGTCCTATAATTTACTGCTTATCCCATTGTTCCTATGTACTATGTATCCTTATACATACATAGGAACCATGGGATACGTTAAGTAGTAAGGATACATACATAGAAATCATGGGTAACGTTAAGTAGTAAGGATACATTCATAGAAATCATGGGTAACGTTAAGTAGTAAGGATATAGATAGAAATCATGGGTAACGTTAAATAGTAAGGATACATACATAGAAATCATGGGTAACGTTAAGTAGTAAGGATACATACATAGAAATCATGGGTAACGTTAAGTAGTAAGGATATATAGATAGAAATCATGGGTAACGTTAAATAGTAAGGATACATACATAGAAATCATGGGTAACGTTAAGTAGTAAGGATACATACATAGAAATCATGGGTAACGTTAAGTAGTAAGGATACATTCATAGAAATCATGGGTAACGTTAAATAGTAAGGATATAGATAGAAATCATGGGTAGCGTTAAATAGTAAGGATACATACATAGAAATCATGGGTAACGTTAAGTAGTAAGGATACATACATAGAAATCATGGGTAATGTTAAGTAGTAAGGATATATAGATAGAAATCATGGGTAACGTTAAATAGTAAGGATACATACATAGAAATCATGGGTAACGTTAAGTAGTAAGGATACATACATAGAAATCATGGGTAACGTTAAGTAGTAAGGATACATACATAGAAATCATGGGTAACGTTAAGTAGTAAGGATATATAGATAGAAATCATGGGTAACGTTAAATAGTAAGGATACATACATAGAAATCATGGGTAACGTTAAGTAGTAAGGATACATACATAGAAATCATGGTAGTAAAGATACATACCGACATAATTGACGACCGATGTGGCGCGGTGGGCGAAGGTCCGCCTGCGACGGAGGAGGTTGCGGCTTCGATTCCCGCCTCGATACAAATATTTGTACGATCTGAAAATATTTGTTCAGGGTGTTCTGGTCGTTTTTCTATGTATAATAAAAAATATCTATCTATTACATACACTTGTATTATGTGTATCAGTTGTCTAGTACCCATAACACAAACTCTGCTTAGCTTGGGGCTAGATGATGTTGTGTGAATTGTCCAGCATTATTTATTTATTTATACCTATATATAGAGATCATGGGGTACCTTAAGTAATAAGGATACACACATACATAAACAGAGAGGGCCTACTCGGAAAACGGAAATCGAAGTTTCTGATTCGTTTTCAAGCAAACGGTAATCTTATGCAAGCTACATAAGAGTTGGTTTTGCACGAAAACGAATCAGAAACTTCGATTTTCCTTTTCCGAGTAGGCCTACAGAAATCATAGGATACAAAACGTTTTGCGACCATATTTTCACAAGTCTAGTAGCAGATGCACCGTGATGGATGGTGTAATTAGGCTGAATACAGAATGAATACGCTGAGTGTTATAATATAAATTATGATTTTAAACGTGATGAAGTGCTTTATAATGAGGATATGAGTGGATTTTGACGAGGTGTGTAAACATTGAGGCTTTTTAGACGTTAGTGGGTTTGAACTCCGTTGTACACCTATGGATTTTGCTTTGTTGAAAATCAAGAAAGCCAAGAAGTCGCTTATTCCCAGTGGTCGCGTGCAGTAGTTCTGTACAGAACAACTGGGACAACGTTGTTCCCGGAATAAAGTAGGTACTAGTTTCGAAGTTATTTCTAAGATCTATGAATATTAACTTTAACGGGTATTAAAATAGGTAAACAACCATTCGTAAGTAGGTACATATTTATATATATCTATTACTTGTAAAGTTTTTAAAATTACGCGATAAACCTGAAAACTATGAAAATCTGGTCAAAAGTCTGAAACATAGCGATAAATACCCGATAATCGTTAAAATATATATAATCGAGCTTTTTCTCCCAAATTTTTCGGTCTTTCAGATATAGGTACTTGATCAAACGAGATGTGCGGATAAGTGACCACTATTTATCGATAAAAATCAGATAAAAAAAATATACGTCATTAAATATTAAAAATTAAGCTATCTCAAAAACCAAGGTGAATAATCCAAATTAAAATGAATACTACATCATTTTGTTTTTTCTTCGTTTTTTTTCTTTGATCATGGTTCGAAAAGACATATTAAAACAACAACTGTACGTACCGTGGCCGTAAGTTTCTCAAACAGTTCGGAGAACAAAACGGCGAAGTACCTATCCCGCAGCTCGTTCTATACAGATACTGAATAAACCTAATTACTGCAATCAATCCGGTTGTCAAGCGGGATTCATCCGTCCGATTCCGACCGTGTTATCGGGGCGTTCACCTCTCCATGTGGACCTTTATGTGGACCTGATTCAGAGTCCGTAACGGGAACTACTTAGATAGGTACTTAAAAGTGAGTTTACCTCCTGGTTTTTTGTTACTGGATAATACAGGGTGCCAAGGAAAGGGTGTAACTAAGCCGAAAGCGGGTGTTTCTGGACATCGACGGGGTCAACGTTAGTTCTAGGATTTTTTGAATATGTATAGTTTACGTGTATTGTTACATAATTATTGTTTCGAAATTTCAAATGATTCACATAATGTAATATTTTGTAATAATTTCATGACAAAGCGCTGATTTTGCTGAAAAAGCATGATAAAACATTTGTGAAATACTATGCCATGTGAAATAGCAAGAATGCGTGTAAAAAAATTCGTGAAAAAAAATATATTTTAGGCTAAAAATATATTTCGAAATTTAAAAAATCGTTACTCGCAAACTGATTCGCTCGAGGTCCAGAATCACCCCTTTTCAGCTTAGCACAACTTTCCGTGGCACCCTTTACAATTATGATAATTATGGTTGTGCTTGAGGTATCCTTAAGCCGCACGTATTCAGAATAGGATGGAACCTTGTCAAATTAATGTTTTCACCTTATATTTCCTATTCCCCAGACAGTTTAATCGTTGACGCTGAATTTTACGTTAATGAGTAGGAATTGGCCCATGCATGTTAGTCTTACATTGTTTTAAACTTTTTAAGCTCTCTTTCTCTAATATTTATTATAATTTAATAATGTCCACATTACACTAAAATGTGAACATTTGTTTATAAATAAATAAATAAATAAATAATACTGGACAATTCACACAGCACCATCTAGCCCCCAGTTAAGCAGAGCTTGTGTTATGGGTACTAGATAACTGATATACATAATACAATATATTACAATTACATAGATAGATATTTTTATAATACATAGAAAATACCCAGAACAACCGAGACAAATATTTGCAGATCGTACAAACATTTTTGAAAATATGACTTTATTTCCATGTCAGTGTTTAATTTTAAGATATTTGACCTTTTCTAAGTGTAAGTAAACTTATTGTATGTACGGAAATAAAGAATTTGCCTTTGACTGTAACTATGTATAAAAGACTTGATATTAATTCTGGGTAATCCAGGAGAAGTATAAAATCACAATAGCTTCATTAAACAAACCTAACCGGCTATTTTACGACATAATTCGAGGTTAATTTACAAAATTACTCAAAAGTACAGCTGTTAAGCATAATTGAATACAATTCCACAAACAAGTAAAAAGCGCTTTTATTCGAAAACAAAAATAAAATTAATCGAAAACGGTCTTTATTACATTGAAGGGAAAGTGTTTTCCATTATGGCAGGGCACAATAGGTGGTGAATAGTGCACGGTGTTTACTATGGCACAATATCTTAAAGACTCAATAACAAACTATAGATCCCAAGTAGTCCTAACATTTAGTATACAAAGTACATTGTGTGCCATTCATCAATACATACGTCTGTCAAATTTAAATTTAGATTCAACCAATACAGAAATATTTTAAAACGCGTATTTTTCTATAAACATTTAAAAACTAAAAAAATATATTTTATTAAAACCGAAACGAATGTAATTACGAAACTTGAAACCTGGCCGGGGGGCTACGGCCTGGATGTATATTAATTGACGTCAATTGGGTTACGTTAAAACTTTTTTCTCCGTAATCTTTATCGAAAAAGCTACGAAAAATAAACATAATAATTTATGCGATACAAGACAGGTTCCATTCTTTTCAGAATTAAAAAAAAAATATTTCGTATATGTATCTAAAATAATTGAACAAAGCACCACCCATTTTCTTAATTACTACCGTATTCCTCCTAAACTATTGTATTAAATAATGGAATACCAAGGCAACCTTGGGTTAATTTCAGCATATAAATGTCAGATACGACGCCCTGCCCTGTCCCGCTCCTATGAATGCGAAATCCTATGCCTATCCTTTTCACAAAATGGCGACATTTATCACCCTCTCAACGCCCGTAATATGAAAGCTTGCTCAGTCATCGATCTATGCTTAAGTAAAGCCATTCTATGGCATAAGTGTTACTCAAGTATAGATCGATGACTGAGCAAGCTTTCAACGAACTTAAATATATCAGTAAACGCCTCTGTACCCATCTCTTGTTTTTCAGCCTCCACGACTAATCGGCTAAAAAATCGTCATTGAAGGTACATTCTTTAAGAAAATAAAAATTAATGCATCGAAAGTAGAGATGAGTCCGGTATTCAATAACTAACTCAGTACCTGTTAGCATGGTCCTAAAATATCTAACGCTATTGTTAAATCCGCATACCGCTAGGGAATAACTGTGCAAAGCGAGCATCGCGCCTAACCGACCGTGAGCCATAACTACCCAACGCTTCAATACCTATACTTACTAGCGGACCGTTCACCCGTAAAGTTATGTAGCTGCAACAAGTATTTGGTATTTCTAACCAAAACGGTTAGATGGTATTTCTAACCAAATCGGTTAGATGGTATTTCTAACCAAATCGGTTAGATGGTATTTCTAACCAAATCGGTTAGAAATATATTGGGTAGAAATCAGAACAGGTATAGAGTATTGTAACGTTATTGGGTACTAGTTGGTACTAGCGGTATTGAAACCAAATACCCAACTAATAACCGGTAGCCAAAATATCCAATAACTCCCATCCTTAATCGAAAGGTAAAAATGAATTTCAACCATTCATGGTTCTATAGAAAGATTTAATAACATCCGAATTGAAAGGAAATGCTTTTACAAAGAAAATAGCTGGTTATTTCTCAGGCTATTTTTCATTCCCTACTTAACGCGTTCACTGTCAAGGTTTGAGCGGTACGAATTCGAAGGGTGCGTCAACCATTACCTCAATCATCATCATCATCAGCCCATATACGTCCACTGCTGAACATAGGCCTCCCCCAAAACGACGCCACGATTAGCGTTCCTAAGCTGCCTCCATCTAACGATACCATTATTTCAATATATCTGCTAATGTATTACATCTGGATCTTAAATAGAAACGTCTAACAGCAGCCTCTGTCGTAGCTGCTTCCAAGAAGAAACAGTTGAACACGTTGTGGTACACTGTACGGCCACAGAGGAGGCCAGACACAAGACGAGACAGAAGAGTATCATTGAGAGACCAACCACATCCCCACCCACAGAGAAGCTGAAACGAAGCTGTCCATCACCAAAAGTCCTGCTCCGATACTTCAAGGACTGGGCTAGTTAGGGCCTAGTTAGGCAGGGCGATAATGCACAATACACTCCCATGCGAGATGTCAGTGAAGATCTGAGTTCCCCTACTTAGAATTACAAACGTTTAAATAAATTAAAAGTTAGAAAAATCATACCATACTTCTCATAGAGTCCACGGGTGATTGAAATGCTAGCATTGCCATTCAACGTGGTAAATTGGTAATGTTGCCAGCATTCTGGGCACTTCGTTCATGAGATCACTTTTTTGGGGTCTTAAGTCTGTTTAAAAGTCGTATAAAAGTCGTCATTATAAAAGTCAAGTATAAAAGTCGTCATTTGTTATACCGCACACTGCATACGTTGTGTCATTGTGTAATATAATGGGCCGTTCCGACTAAACCGGGCATAATGCCTTTTGTCCTAATTGAGGGTTTGCCAGCGACTTCTCGTCACGTTATTAGAAAATAATGAGCGCGTCTTCACCATGGCTCCATTGCTATTGACTATTGAGGCTATTTATGGAATTACTTACCTGTTTCTCGCACAATAGAGAAGGATAAATGCGTAAGTTTGAATGTAAATTTAGATGTTTGGCTGTTTGTTACTTCTTTACGCCAAAGTCGCCAAGAATACTGAATCTCGAGATCTCAAAGATCGAGCTGAAAGTTTAGAAATCAATAATAGTTTATTCAGAAATCAATAACTTTATACATATATCTTTAAGCTTGCCGAATACTCAAACGCAACTCAGATGTAAGCACGTCTTATGTCGCGCGCGATATTTTGACAGTTTTCAATGAAAATTGACAAAAGTAGTATCTTGAGTCGTGCTTAAATCTGAGCTTCGTTTGAGTATTTGGGGGTTAGCGAAGGGATGGCTAGCCAGGTGCATATAGGACCAAATATAGTGCACAAGTGTGCGCGCAAACACAGGTGCACTTACTATTATCTCACTCTTATAAAAAATATATATTTATGCAATGTATCTATATTAAGTACAAAGATTTATATCGTTAGTTAAGCCCTGGGACCAAAAACCGTGGTCCCGTTGTCTTTGAATGTGTGCGTTATGAAATGCCGAAGCACACACACTATTAAGTAGTTAAAAATTGTGTTTTTGCCAGTAAACTTAACCACGTACCTAACTGTTATTATAACCATATTGTGCGCAATCATACTGCACACTCTTTTGTGAAAAAATAAAGGTCCAATCCTGCCCTGAAATCGAAAAGTCTAAAAAGTGTGCAATCTGGGTTGTACCACAGATTAGCTGGTAATGTTACTTTGTAGTGCGGTCAGAATGCAACAGCGGAAACATAAATTTATAAAACGGAAAGAAAAATAATAGTTATTTAATTATATCGCAATATCTAAGAGTGAAATGTAACGCTTTTGTCTTTATTTGTATGTTTAGAATTATTGTTGCATTTGCGAAATGCGCACGATGGCATTTTGTGACAATTTTCAACAAAAATAGGCAATGTTACAGCATGTCCAGCTGACACTGTGTTTAGATGTACACTGATTCCAAATGAGCGAGCTATCTCATTTCATATGGTACCAAAACGGACGCGGTCTCACTACGGCAAGGGCCTATCTAACGATATAAATCTATGATTAAGTATATTCAACATGAACAAGTATATTCAACAGAAGCGACGCGTGACCCGAGAGTTGGTGAGTATCTGGCGCAGCTCATTAGCATTGCCCTACAGCGGGGCAATGCAGCCAGCGTTTTAGGGACGCTTCCAACTGGTATTGATATGGACCAGTTGAGCTATCTGTAGATTGTTTGCAACAATCTGCAGTTAGCTTATTTGTTTCAATTGTAAATACTCGTTTAATTTCTTTATATTATTTGATTCTTATTTTCTTTGTCAATAAAATATATAGTATATCCATCATCTAGTACCTATACCTACCCATAACATAAGTTCAGCTTAACTTAGAGCTTGCCGTGTGAATTGTCCAGGATTATTATTATTGAAATATAAGAATTACAGTAATCTTAAAAGCAGAAATAACATTCAGTACAAATTTTATAGCTGCGAGTATAATAATAACTGGGCCATGTGGCGACTCCTACAGAGAAGCAATTTTAGAACAACTCTAAAGCTAGAAGGCAGTTGGAATTAATAGAACATTACCGTCGAGGTCTGTAATGGGTGGGATGATGGTTGAGATGATGATGGTTGAAAGTGCAGAGTGGCACAGCATAGCGCAGCGTAGCGCAGGAGGGCAATTCTGGCAATATATCAACTCGATAAATATGGACTACCTCGAATGTCAAAAAATATCGAGTGATTGCTTCGTAGCAAATAAGCGTACTTACGCGTTGACGGTACTCGATATTTATCATATGATATTTTATCCCGTGATACTGCACTCGATAAAATATCACGTGATACGCAGAATTGGCTTCCTGCAGGGCAATTCGGGCTATACGAGTATATCTACTTGATAAATATGGAAAAAACTGTCAAAATAACAAGTGATAAACAAGCGTATTCTAAAAATCTGCATTTCTATATTTATCGAGGATTTTTTGAAGTTGCTCGATAAGTCGCACGAGAATGCAATTTCTGTCGGTACTCGATATTTATACATATACCTGACTATCACTCGATAAAGTATCACGTGATACGCATAATTGGCCTCCTGGTTCCACCACAACGCGATCAGCATTGTAGGCCTTGATGGACACGCTGAAATAGAAAGAAAAGCCTTTAAAGCGCAGACAGCGAGGGCTGCAATGATGTATGATGATGACCAAGCTTGAAGGCCGAGACTATAGTAGGTAAGCTTAGCTTAAGGCCATCATAGGAATTCATGCCATCATGTATTCTCGGTATCGGGGTGATTGATAAATATTGTGGGTAATTAAAGTGCATCATAACTTCTGAGGGTATTAATATAATATTTCATGTCGGTAACTTCATTAGTTTGTTTGCAACCTCCAGTGAAAGACGACAGAAATGACTGACGCGACAATGTTGAAGAAAATCGAGCACCGCGCGGTGATTAAGTTCCTCACAAATCAAGGAAAATATTAAAAAACTATCCATAAAGAAATGGTAATTATTTATCATGAGTCCGCTCCTTCATTATCGACCATACAAAAGTGCTCAAGTGAATTCAAAAGAGGCAGGAAAATTATCGAAGATCAACCCCTCCCAGGTGGGCCAATCACGGCCGCTACAGAAACAATGTGAAAATTATCGAAAAGCTTGTATTAGTTGAAGTACTGTATGTGTATACATGTGTAAGAATCATAATGTTTGTAGAAATAACTAAGCTATCCGTTGGTACCATACACATAATTATCTCAACCTAAAAAAAAAGAAAAGCTGGCCAAGAAAGTGACGCTTCTTCACGACAACGCAACGCACAGCGCACCTCTCCAATGCTGCTGTACGAGAGTCCGGATTCGACGAAATTAACCACCCACCTTATAGCCTAAACTTGGCCCCAGTGACTACTTTTCGTTCCCAAACTCAAAAAAAGACCTCCGAGGAAAGCGATTTGCTGACAATAATGAGCACGTGTCCGCTGTAAATGAGCATATTTCAGCTCCAAAGAAATATTTTCTTTTAAGACAATAGAAAAACTGTTTTCACTGTCAAATAAATCTATTGATATTATGGTAGACAATTTTTTTTTTTTTTCAATTTATTTGAAGGCTTTGTCGCTTAGCGATAACATCACCCATAGAAACACGAAAGAAAATACACAGAAACATAAACAATTTAAAACAAAATCATACTTATTGTTTAACTAAACCTAACTCTAATAACTTAATCAAGAGCACAATATCTAGACAAGAAGGGTCGGATAATAGGCTATTCACATATCCTACATCCATAACGTGATTTTCATCGAAGCAAGTGGATCTGAATGTTGCATTCCGGACACATTCCACTAAGATATGCTGAATGTCCTCGATAACACCACACTCATCACAATTTGGCGAGGTGACTTTTTTCATGAGAAAAGCAAATTTGTTCGAAGGGATATGTCCGGAGCGCAATCTAAGTATAGATTTCAAAGAATTTCTTTTACGTAAGGTGGTATCAATCCATGGGCGTCGAGGTATCAAAGGTTGGATAGTTCTGTACCAGATTCCCTTCTCCCGAGATCTCTCGTCGTATTCTTGCCAAACATCTGAACACTGATTTTTAACTAAATTTTAAGTCTGAAAAAAGAGGTGACTGATTCACCGGAATTCCATCCCTGATCGCCTGCTTTGCAAGTTTATACACCTCATCATTTTCTTACAATTGGATTTGAGAGGGAATCCATTGGAGACACACCTTTTTATTATGAGAATTCAGCGTTAGAATTGATTCCAATATCTGGTAGGCAATCCTCTCACATGAGAGGTACATCGAGCCAAAGGTAGACTAAATTAAAAAAAAAAAAAAAAAAGCTTTATCTTTTATTAAATCTAACATATCCATACCGAATATACATTGAACGCCCTTCGTAGCGTGGCCAGCAGTGCAGTCATTGCGCCACAGAATTGGGAATAATAAGTTACTTCTGTGTTGCGGACCAAAGCTTGTAGGTACATATAGTACTTTACTCAAATAATGCGAATTTATTTAAATACATAAAATAATAATTTTCGTAATAATTTCACGAAGATTGTATGAAGACGATATGGAAAATTTCAAAAATATCACAATTGTAGAGGAAGGGTATATGGAATCCGCTGATAATTTGGAACCCCTTAGTATCTTAGAAACAGACAACGATATCTGTTAAAAAACTATGTAATTACTAAGGATGGGACTTATTGGATATTTTGGCTACCGGTTATTAGTTGGGTATTTTGTTTTAATACCGCTAGTACCAACTAGTACCCCATAACGTTACAATACACCCAATATATTTCTAACCGATTTGGTTAGAAATACCAAATACCTGTTGCAGCTCCCTAGCGGTATGCGGATTTTACAATACTGTTAGATATTTTAGGACCATGCTAACAGGTACTGAGTTAGTTATTGAATACCGGACTCATCTCTAGTAATTACTTTGAACTGATATCATAGAATGTATTAACCGTTTTATTTTCTTAATTGGTTCCTAATATAAAAGCTAATAATTTTTTAAGTATATAAAACCACATTTTGACTTGGTGAGCCAAATAGTTTTATTAAAATACTCAAACAACTAAGTAAGAGGGAACGGTTGGTAATTTGGAACCCAATTACACCATCCACCAAATGAAGTAGAGGAAGGGTTGGCCTTCCTCTACTACATTTCGATGGTGTAAATAACTTATTGCATATTTCCTGAAAGTTAAATATTTAGCTACAAATATATATTTTCTTATACTAACGAATTATAAAATAGTATTAAGAACCATTTGTAGCCAACGAAAAAAAAACCTTGTGTTTAAATGAGTAGCCCAGTTGCAAAAGTTGCTATATAAATTTTTGACCGGAGGATGTGCGCTAGAGACAGATATCAAAAGATCGTTTTTAAGGCTATATGACGGATTTGAAATAAACGTTCTAAAGTGATTAGTTTACGTACAAATTAGCATCAAAAACTGAGTCCACTTGCAAAACTTGCTATTTTACCTTGGCTGTCACTTGCAAAAGTTACTCGTTCTTATTACTTTTGCAAAAGTGGGTATGTCTCGTCCTAACATCTGCATTTGGCGCACATTTTGTTTTTATTTTGATGCTGTCTGAATAAAAAGATCAGTCCAATCATTAAAGTCCGTTATTTTTCATTTGCTTGTATTTAAAATTTTGTGCTTGTATAATACATATTTGTGACATTTCTGTGTGTTGTAATGGATGAGATTAGAGAAGAAGCAGTTATTTTGGCGGAATACCGGAAAGGAACAAAGAAAATAGCAGACAAATCGAAAGAGAAAACCAAAAGTCGAAAGGTAAGTAGTTATTTTGCAAAACGTTAGATCGTTTCAATGACTGAAACATTAGGAAGAGACTGAAATTCAATCTCTTCCTAATAATTGCCATTGCTAAAATAATTTGATTATTTTAGTCTATCAAAAAGGACGCTAATTGTACCTACGTTTATCCATTCAACCTTTTCTCTGGCTTATTGGCAAAGGCGCCAGTAATACAGGAACACGGCTGGTGAGTTTTACTAACCACCATTTAAAAAAAAGGAATAGTGTTTCTTATAGCTTGAAAGAGGTTTTATACCTCGAACTCGCATTTGCTACCTCCTTGGTGTTTGTCCAAATAAGTTCCTTAGTCCTTCTAAGGAACTTATTACTTACGGAACTTATTTCGTCCAAATAAGTTCCTTAGTCCTTCTAAGGAACTTATTCGGACAAACATCAAGGAGGTAGCAAATGCGAGTTCGAGGTATAAAACCTCTTTCAAGCTATAAGAAACACTATTCCTTTTTTTTAAATGGTGGTTAGTAAAACTCACCAGCCGTGTTCCTGTATTACTGGCGCCTTTGCCAATAAGCCGGAAAAGTTGACTTTGCTCAAAGAAGGTTGTCAAAATAATGATCAAATTACATATTTGAATAAAAATAGTTGAGGAACTTCCAAAAAAACGCTTGCGAAACGGAATATAACCAATAAACCTACCTATCAACATGATACCAACTTAAAATAATTCCAAGTTTTGAAATCAGAATGTCTATAAAAAAACATCGGCAGAATGTAAGGTAGAATGAAACTCGATTCTTAGCCACAACAATGTAACATTATCTAATCTATGGCAACGCCGCGCGCAAAAAACAAGTGACGATCTAATAAAATTCTTTTCTTGACACAGTCTCGACAAAATATCAAATAATTTTCTACTAAACATGAGCGACAAGTGAAAAATATGTTTTTCGACAATGTTTTAGTAGAAAACAGTGAGCTGAGACGCGTTTGGAGAGCTGGATTCGGACGAATAGAAGAACCGGAGGAAAACACCAGCTTTTCGAATATCTGGTAAGAATTTCAACTTGTTCAATCTCGATCACACTACGATGATTAAATGTATGATTACGTCAAACTTTTCGTGAGACGCTGGGAAGAGGCAACATCTCATGTGAGACGCTGGGAATCTGGGAATAATCATGCGTGACACGTTGGATATAGAGGGACCAAGATTGTGAATAACCCCCAATTCAAAGAGTTAGAAATAAGCGCGTCTTACGTGAGAGGGTGTGAAAACCCCCAATTCAAAGAGTAAAGCCAATTTCAATCTCATCAAATACTAGATAAAATGTTGGCTGGGTTGCGGAAGTCTGCTCATCAAAATATCGGTTGATAAGAAGGTCATGAAGAGGTCTATTATAAGAAGATCGAAGGTCGTATAAGAAAATCGAAGGTCGTATAAGAAGATAGAAGGACGTATAAGAAGAGCCTTATCATACAGGCGATTTGCGAGCAATTTCAAAGCTAGGCGAGTGCGCAGCTTGCCACGAGTTCGAAGCGAGCACGCCGCGACAACGCCGCGGGCACGCAGCGATCTCGCTACGATTAGCGCCGTCGCGTCGACAACACGCCAGTGTTCCAACGCGCATCGCACGCCCCGAGCTCGCTGCGCAATCGCCCAGCTTTGAAATCACTCGCAAATCACCAGTATGCTAAGGTTCTTCTTATAACATGAACATATTATGTTCAGCAAAAGACGTACACGCTGAGATTAGCGTAATCACACTGGTGATTTGCGAGCGGTTTCAAAGCTGGGCGATTGTGCAGCTCACGGCGGCGTGCGATCCGCGTTTTGAACACTGGCGTTTTTCTTTTTACTTAATATTGTTTGGGAAGGCTCGCCCATGGCGACTTTTTGTGGCGATGTTGTCGCGTTGCTGACGCGCGTTCGTATCGATACAGTCGCGATTCAGCATCGATACAAAAATGCCTGTGAACGCGCGAGCACCCCTCCTCTCTTCGTTCCCCCAATGTTGTCTGAGACAGTCGCAGTTCGCGAACAGCATCGCTACAAAAAGCTGCGGGCGCGTGCTCTTATTAAGCTTCCCCAAACAACGCTACATGTAGAAGCGATCCTGGCCGGTTTATATCATCATCATCAGCCTATGCCTAAGCCCATTAGTCCACTGTTGGACATCGGTTTATATAGGTAGACACTAATCTTTTTTATATTTTAGTACAGGTCTCAGCCAATGCGTCGGGAGCGAAGACCCGAATCCAAGGAGACGACTATCTTTAAGGACTTCATCAGTTCTGGTAGAAGGAGCTGCCAGGATCTACAGACAGGAACTGAGCAGGCTGATTGAAGGTATGAAGGCCTCTGTGTTGTTGGAGGCGAAGGTCAACGTGTCGCAGAAGGTTGTGGGTTCAATTCCCAGCACAGAACTTATCCTACTATATTTATGCATTGTCCGCTGTATGGCAATGTTGATGCTGCAAAAACATTTAGGATTGTTGCCATACAGGGCGAGCCAATGCAGCGAGGCTGTCGTGATTTTCAAAAAATTATCTGGACGCCTGGTCGAAGCGACGCGTGACCCGAGAGCTGGTGAGTATCTGGCGCAGCGCATTAGCATTGCCATAGAGCGAGGAAATGCAGCCAGCGTCTTGGGGACGCTTCCAACTAGTATTGTTATGGACCATTTGAGCTACTGTAGATTGTTTGTAACAGTCTGCAGTTAGCTCAATTGTTTCAATTGTAAATACTAGTTCTAATTTGTTACCACCTCGTTTATAAGATATTTATGTGTTTTTTTAATAATACATTATCTCTCTCATAATCCGATGGGACGATAGACCGACACGACCGGGGAGAGGTTAGGCGCCGGACCAACAGATTTACATGTTGTCCGAGGCACAGGGCGTAATACCTCCTACTTCCAGACTCTGGACTGCCACTGTGAATTATTCTTGCTAGAAAAATCACAACAACACAAATCTTGACCCGACCCCGGATTTGAACCTGGGACATAATCAGCGGTTAAACTCGCGATTGCTAGAGCAACTACCCATAATGATCCCTTAAGCTTTGGTCTCTTGATCAGAATGCACAACGCTGCGGTATACGGTGCCGGACACGTCATCGTATGAAAAACGTCTAGAATAGTAGAATGGTCTTTTTTACAAGCTTTTATTTAACTTGCAATGTATGTATATTTGTGGCGTCGTACGGGGGAGGCCTATGTCCAGCAGTGGACGTGTATAGGCTGATGATGATGATGATGTATGTATATTAGTTCGGATCAAATCCTGCAACTTAATTTTAGACCAGTTATCCTCACCGATTGAACTTTGGTATACTTCGGTGACAATGCAATTACATGGTGCCATTGAGCTGGTCTGATGATGGAAACAGAAGGTGACCATAGAAACTCCTAAACGAAACTATTTAACCATGTCGAGCTTGGTTTCGTTGGATTTGTCTTCCCAAGCACTTTCGTCCTAGATGATATAAAAACATGTATTTAAAAGTTTTTTTAAATATTAAAAATTTATCTATGTCTTAGTCTGCCTCACCGCGGTGTGAGGAAAATGTGTCCGGCACCGCATACCGCAGCGTTGTGCGTTCCGATCAAGCAACAAAAACTTTAGCTGTGAGAATGGCTCTACTATCCTAATAAACATCTAATCTACATTCCTAATAAATTTAGAAAAAATAATAATTTAAACTTTTTTAGTTGTTTGGGGGAGGCCTATGTCCAGCAGTCGTGTATGGGCTGATGATGATGATGATGATGAATAATTTAAAAAACTTTTAAATACAAATTTTTATATCATCTAGGATGAAAGTGCTTGGGAAGACAAATCCAACGAACCCAAACTCGACATGGTTATGTAGTTTTGTTTAGGAGTTTCTATGACCTTCTGTTTCCATCATCAGTCCAGCTCGATGGCACCATGACATTGCATTGTCACCGAACTTACTTATGTATGCCTCAGCTCAATCAGTTGAGGATAATTAGTCTAAAATTAAGTTGCAAGATTAGACCCGAGAAAATAAATGTACAACATTATTGCAAGTTATATATAAGCTTGTATAAAGGTTATTTGCATCGCTTTCTAAGTTGTATTATAATAAACATTATTTCAGATTTGTCTGAACTTGACCGTTCGATGGTGTATCGAAGCAAAAGGAAATCGACCGACTCTGAAGGAGACACTCCTACTGGTAACTATAACCATAGGTATTACCACCTCCCACTGATTGAAAGGTTGCCTGCGAGAAATCGCTCTCAGCGATAAGGCCAGGCCGTCTTTTGTCTTTATTTTTGATAAGTTTTTATTTATGTAAATTTTTAGTAAGTACAATAAAGTGTTCATTCATTCTTTCTGGAAGAAATCGCTTTAAGCGATAAGGCCGCCAATTCTTTTAACTTTTAGCAATATGTTTAGTTTTAAGTTTTACTGAATAAAACATTATCTATCTATGTATCTTTTACTGATAGGTACAGGGGGTACTCGAGTCGTTTATCAAGTCACTTTTTATGATATAGGATTTTCGTTGTGAAATATTAAGTTTTTGTAATTTATATATCAGTAGGTAATTGTTTATGTATTTTCTGTATAGTATACATTAGTCTTTAATACGTCACCGTCTATACCTATACAATAATTACGTGTCCATCCAAAGGTTGCCTGGAAGAAATCGCCATTAGCGATAAGGCCGCCCATTGTACAACTATTTCTGTGTTTGTGTGTCTCCTGTCTTGTTATTCTATCTTGGTGTGCAATAAAGAGTATTTCTATTCTATTCTATTAAGGTAGACTTTGGAAGCGAGCGGCTATAGCGCCAGTGGCACCCCGCCGCGACAGAGCGACAGATAGATGTTCTATGCAAATGTATGAACATCTATCTGTCGCTCTGTCGCGGCGGGGTGCCACTGGCGCTATAGCCGCTCGCTTCCAAAGTCTACCTTAATATTTCGCAACGAAAATCCATTCTAGGGAACATCAGAATCAATAACTTAATTTCTTTAGGCTTGCAAAATAAGCACTTAGACAAGTCAAATTTTATACTATAAACATAGTTACATCATTCGAGCGCAGCGACACTAACCCGGCGTCAGTGCCGCTATGACCGCGTTGTCATACGCCCGCGCTTGCAGTGTCGCCGTATTTTGAGGTTATTTTTTTATAATAATGTCGTCTGTTGAGATTTCCAAGTAAAAGATCATCATCTTCAAAACAAGTTGCAAAGCCATAATGTTATATGATAAGACTGCTTTAGATCAATCCGGCGCGGCGAAAGTGATGTCTGTCGTCGGTATACAAATCCACCAAAGTGAACCAAAGTGTCACTGTCGCGGCATTACTTAAGCGGCGTTGGTGACGCTATAGACGCTGCGTCTGTGACGCTTGGCTCGAAACTCATCCTTTAGTAGGTTTTTTGTTAGATTAGAACGCACATGGCTTACGTAGAATATAATAGAATAAAAAAAAACATTTATTTAGAGGTATAGAAGAGTATAAAATAAACGAACGGCAAACAAAAACGTTTTAACGTTTAACGTCAGGGTGACATAAAAGGGTGGTAGTAGAAATAAGTTTTTTTTGTTATTATAGTGCTTATGCCCGCACTTTGGGTACCTAATCTTAAAGAACGTCGCTATAGTCCGTAAGTCCCAAAGATTTTCGACGGGTCGGGTATTTGCCTCCGTGGCGCAGTTGGATAGTGCAGCCCCGCATTCGTAGTCATCGTTCAAGTCCCACCGGAGTCGTAATTTTTTTTGGGATTTTTTAAATTCTTAAAAAATAATATGTCGCTGCCTCCGTGACCCTGCGCCGAAATAGGGGGTGGCTCAGCGTGTGCTGAACATTTTATGTACTATTTTTCAGTCAAAGACCTACTAATATTAAACTAGCGGCTGCCCGTGCCTTCGCCCGCGTTTTATCGGGATGAAAATATATGTTACTCCAGGACCCATACCAAATATCAGCCTAATCGGTTCAGTAGTTTTTGCGTGAAAGAGTAACAAATATACATACATCCACCCTTACAAACTTTGACGTTCATAATATTAGTAGGATAGTAGGATGTCAAAGTTTGTAAGTATGGATGTACAGATGTTTGTTGCTCTTTGAGCCAAAAAGTACTCAACTGATTGGGCTGAAATTTGGTATGGGTATAGTTTGGGACCTGGAATAACATATAGGCTATTTTTTATCCCAATAAAAGCGGGCGAAGGCGTCGGCAGCAGGTAGTACGTAATATATTAAATAGCATGCGTAATAGTCACGCTTTTTTCAATTTTATTTTTGTTTCATTGCAGACTCTTCAAATCCGTCTGTACCGTACGATACCCCTGAACAAATGAGAACACAAATTCCAAGACACTCAAGTAAGTTCTGCGACTACTTCTATTCACAACTAGCATCGGTCTGCGGTTTCGCATGCACTTATCAAGTAGCATATATCCGTTCATAGGATACCATTTACCTCCCTGCCAAATTTCATTGAGATCGGTTCAGCCGTTTTTCTCTTGAAAGAACCGGCCCCGAAAATCAAGTAGAACTTTAAAAAATGCAGCCATAATCCATCCGTACCAAAGTTTTGCGCTTGGCAACACATTTAACGATAAGGCCGCCCATTGTACTTGTCCTATGTTGTATTTCTGGTGTGCAATAAAGAATTTTTGTATTGTATTTAGCGATTCATTTATAATACCATAAAAATTTACTTTTTTTTGTCTTTCAAAATAGGTGTAAATACAAGGCTAGATTTATACAGGTCACATTCTACGCCGCGTGTGATTTTTTAAACTCTCTCTCAATCAAATTAAATACCTTATTCAATAAACATTATCCTAATTTCAGATGAGATACAAAGACCTGATAATGAGACCATCGCGTTGTTGAAAGCTCCTGACTTGAGTCATTATTTGAGCTCTATAAGCAAGTCGACCAATAGTAAACAGAGCTCACGAAACGATGTTCAACACGGCCAATCAGCGAAGCGACGAAAGCTGACCGACCAAACAAATAGAAGCTCGGAATACCCGTCATCTCTTGATCTCACAACTGAGAGGAACTCTGAAGAACTAATTTCTGATGAGGAACTGGATCTGGCTGATGATAATCAGGATATTCTTCTAATATCTGAACAACCAACAAAGAATTCAAACGCAGAGTTTTACTCTGATGCTCAAGCCACTCGTAAAACTGATCAATATGAGACAAAGAAAAGTTCTGAAGAAGAGAGTCCTCGTGAATCTCCTACATTCACTGATAAATTTAATTTTATTGCCGCGTTACCAAACTATGATCCAGATATCGCAATTCCTGAAATTGACGAAGAAAGAGCGATATCTATGACTGATAAAAGCGCTGAAGAAATTATAAACGAGCGACATACAATGAACAAATTTGACGAACATGTCACCATAAGGAAGAAAGTTATTACTGAAGAGGTTATTACTACTACTGATAAGGAAAATTCAAGTGCTGCGAAACGCTTGGATCGAAATGATGACGTAGTCAAAGACTCTGTAAGGCGGTCAGATCGAAACGATGATGTAGTCAAAGACTCTGTTAGATGCTCGGTTCGAAATGATGATGTAGTCAAAGACGCTGATAATGGTAGAGTTGATCTCTCTCCTATTTTGACTTCAACTGCACGCAAGCACGTACTACGGAAATCTCGTCGACATAAAAAGGTTGATATTTTGGTTTTTTATTTATAACTATAGTCAGCTACATAAAGATATACTAGGTATAATATGATGATCGCTGTGGCGCGGCGGGTGAAGATCTGCCTGCGACGTAAGAGGTTCTGGGTTCGGTTCCCGCCTTGGGACAAATGTTTGTACGATTTGTAAATATTTTTCCTGGTGTTCTGGGTAATGTCTATGTATAATAAAAAAATATTTACTTATGTAATGTATTTAAGTACATAATATATCAGTGTGGGAATAAATATTTGCAGATTGTACAAACATTTGTCCCAAGGCGGGAGTCGAACCCGCAAACTGCGTCGTAGGCGGACCTTCGCCGGCCGCACCACATCCGTCGTCAGATGGCTTATTTATTTCAGTGCCTCTATAGATCCGTGGTGAAAAAGGACCAAGCGGTACAGACAGATAACGTCTCTTTCCATCCCAACACTAGAGAAAGAGACCGAAGTATAAATGAAAATCATCCATTTGGTTATTTGTTGATTCATGATACGTATAGGTCGAGGTATCCATTCAAAGTTTTAATATCTGCACTGAATCCATTCGTTAGGAACTTGTAGGCCAATTGAGATAATTCTATAAGGTCGACAATTTTTTTTTTTATTACCTTGTCATCTAGATCTCAAACAGAAGATGTCTCTTTCCGTCCCAACACGAGAGAAACAAACCAAAAGGTAAATGAAAATCACCTATTTGGGTATTTGTTGATTCATGAAACGTATAGGTCGAGGTATCCATTCAAAGTTGTAATATCTCCACTGAATCCATTCGTTAGGAACTTGTAGGCCAATTGAGATAATTCTATAATTTCGACAAATTTTTTTTATTACCCTATTAACTAGATCTCAAACAGAAGATGTCTCTTTCCGTCCCAACACGAGAGAAACAGACCGAAAGGTAAATGAAAATCATCTATTTGGGTATTTGTTGATTCATGAAACGTGTAGGTCGAGGTATCCATTCAAAGTTGTAATATCTCCACTGAATCCATTCGTTAGGAACTTGTAGGCCAGATAACTAATAATGTCGACTAAATTGTTTTTTTTTTATTACCTTATCAACTAGAGCTCAAACAGAAGATGTCTCTTTCCGTCCCAACACGAGGGAAAGAGATCGAAGAGTAAATGAAAATCATCCATTTGGTTATTTGTTGATTCATGAAACGTGTAGGTCGAGGTATCCATTCAAAGTTGTAATATCTCCACTGAATCCATTCGTTAGGAACTTGTAGGCCAGATAACTCATAATGTCGACTAAATTGGTTTTTTTTTATTACCTTATCAACTAGAGCTCAAACAGAAGATGTCTCTTTCCGTCCCAACACGAGAGAAAGAGACCGAAAAGTAAATGAAAATCATCCATTTAGTTATTTGTTGATTCATAACATGATACGTATAGGTCGAGGTATCCATTCAAAGTTGTAATATCTCCACTGAATCCATACGTTAGGAACTTGTAGGCCAATTTAGATAATTCTATAATGTCCACTAAATTGTTGTTTTTCTCAAATTACGAAGTATCTAATCAGAAGTCTCTTTCTCAGTTCTTGATTTGTAAAACTATGCAAGCGATATAATTTATGGCATACATACACATATAAGAAACAAAATTGTATAACTTTAAAACTCTTTTGTTTATCTTTGTATAACTTTTTTGTTTAACTTTTCTAATTAGGTTAATTCTTTAATTTTCACGTTTTGTTATGGAAGAAGTATCATATAATAAATTATAATTTCAATTTTGTACGGTATCTGTACTATTTTATGCGTTCTTTTGTGTTCCAACAAATATTATCACTTTTTTTCCAATTTGGATAATTCTTTAATTTTCACGGTATTTTTATGGACGTTACTAATCAAAAATTATAATTACCCATGCAAGAAGAAAAATAATGTATGGTAATCTTTTTATGAGTTGTTTTTTGCCAATTGCTTTGAGTAAAAGTGCACAAAACTGCAAAAATATTAATATCTTGGATCCTTCAGCCTAGGATTTTCGCCTGTATTGCAAGCGCAATAATGCACTAGGGAGGAAAACGGCTGGAAGTAGCGAGTCCTAAAACTCTGCAGAGTTTATTGCACGGACTAGCTAGGAAGCTAAGTAGATACTTGGTTTATAGCTAATACCTAGTACCTGTATGACCGAGCTTTCCTCGGTATTTTTTTTTTTGTTAGAATGTTGTGTATTTTTAGAAATTATATTTAATACGAATTACAATCAAACACTCATTGGATTAATGTTGCTTAACAACGCCACCTGCTGGGTAAGCCTTAGTGTTGTGTCGTCAGAGAAGTTGGTTGCAAAAAAAAGAGTATTAATATTCGCCAATAGATGTCAGAAAGAATCATATTTTTCAATTTATTTATCTTCGAACAAAAACAATGGACTGAATTATGTATTTAGCCTTGTCTATGGGTTCATCAATGACTGAGTCAATGACAACTTTCCTCCCCCATTGTGACGTCATATCCAAATATATGCAGTTAATTAAAAAAAGCTGTCATACATGATAGATCATAGTGATAGATGAAGGCTTTGTAGCGTCGGTCGGTCGGATGTATATATATATTTACAAGAATTGCTCGTTTAAAAGTATAAGATTTAGCGAAATATTTTTATGAAAAACTTCTGTTCGCGGAGTTTTTATCACGAAGTTGTTAAGGTGGGAAGCCCACCTTAACAACTCCGTGATAAAAAAAAATAAGTGTTAAATTAATTAAGTAATAAATAAATTAATATGCGTTTATTTCAGAACAAAGGTATAAACCTTAAGATAAGAAATATAAATTGGTACACAAGAGCAAAATTAAAATAGAATGAAATGGATACCTACATAAAATTCTACTTTTACGCCAAATTTTATCTTGATTGATCTTTTCAATAGTTTTGTAGACAATGTTCACAAACTTTCACCTTATCATCATCATCATCAGCCCGTACACGTCTACTGCTGAACATAGGCCTCCCCCAAACGACGCCACGAATACCGGTCCTGAGCCGCCTCCATCCAACGACTCCCTGCGACCGCTACGATGTCGTCGGTCCGTCGAGTGGGAGGTCTTCCCACACTTCGTTTCGCATTGCATCGCGGTCGTCACTCGAGAACCTTTACTCCCAACGGTTATCGGTTCTACGAGCTATATAGCCTGCCCATCGCCTCTTGGTACCTATAAAATTAGTAGGATAGCTCTCAATATTTTTAATAAATCTTGAGCTGTTTTCACGAAAAAGTTTTATAACTAAACAGACTATTTACGAGCTTTCGAAAATTCCCGCCAACTTGAAGATTTGCACGGTTTTTTAATTCGGAATACATTTCACCAATCAGGTAATAAGCATAGTTTTGTCTGACGAGTTTTTGTTAAGTTTTTTGATAAACTTCCTACGTCACAGATTAGTAACATGTTATATCGTCAAGACTAGTTTCTAGCTCATGAGCTAGAAACTAGTCTTGCTCATGAGCGAAGTTTGCCAGTAGGTACATGTACCTACTGGCAAACTTTGCCTAAATTACGAATTACGAATATTTATTCTTTAAAAGGAATAAAGACCTTTTAGCTACACGCCGTAGCAGCAACGGCGTAGCATTCAAAAATAAAATATTGTTAGAAGTTCGCAGGTAATTAGAATTTATTTTGTGTGATAAATAAATGTACTTTCTATTCTATTCTATTCTATTCTATAAATCAGAAATATATAGTACAAAATACAATCGAACAAATTTACCCCCAAATGTCGGCGAATGATCGCTAGCGCCTATTTTCGAAAGCCAAATGGGAAACTCTTGTATCGGGCGCGTTCAAAGCAGATTGGACTTGAGAAACAATGACACTCCGTTGATTGGGACGAGGGTGTCTCTGTGTACTGCATATTGAAAGCTCTGTTGGCATATTGGTACTTTTTTAACCAAGTTCGACAAAAGGAGGAGGTTCTATGTTCGGGTGTATGTAGGTATGTTGTTTTTTATTTATTTATATTTATTGAGGTAAACCACAGCGTTACAATTTCAGTTAAAATCGTACCAATATTATAAATGTCAAAGTTTGTATGGCTGGATGTATGGATATTTGTTACTCTTCACGCAAAAACTACTGAACAGATTAGACTGAAATTTGGTATGGGTATAGTTTGGGACCTGGAATAACATATAGGCTACTAGCTGCTGCCCGCGCCTTCGCCCGCGTTTTATCGGGATAAAAAAATAGTTTCACAAACGGGCCAAGAGATTTTTGAAAATTCCTTTGCATATCGTAATAGTACGATAAAATAGGTGCTGGCGCTAGTTTGGGTCTGGGAACCGCCTTAATGTGAATGTTGGACGGTTGGTCGGTTCAGCGGCAGCAGCGGTTTTTTAGACAGTTTTTCAAGGAAATCTTGCGGACTATTCACATCATCCGAACATTATACATGACTTCTCGACAAGAAGGAAAATGGGTGATAATATGTGAGCGCGGAATAAAATAACATACAGTAATTAAAATGTTGTTTATTTTAAAAACATTGCACTTATTTCCATTCAGTTTTGCAGGAAGCTCCCTATCGTATAAAAGTACACTATTCGAACCTTTCATTCGAACAACATGAAGCGTGATATTGTAGCTATAATACTATATATATATATATATATATATATATCATCATCATCATCATCATCAGCCCATACACGTCCACTGCTGGACATAGGCCTCCCCCGTACGACGCCACAAATAGCGGTCCTGAGCCGCCTCCATCCATCGACTTCCTGCGACCGCTACGATGTCGTCGGTCCATCGAGTGGATGGTCTCCCATGTAGGGGGGGGATATATATATGTATATATATAATACTATAATAAATAAAATCAAATAAATAAGGTACCTATTTCATTCGTAAAATATCTTTGTCCAATACATATAACCAAATGAATTGGAAGACTTCATCTGGTTTTTCACACTAGTTTCTGCTCGCGATTTCGTACGCGTTGTTATTTGACGACCGATGTGGACCGATGCGACGCAGAAGGTTGCGGGTTCGATTCCCGCCTTGGGACAAATGTTTGTACGATCTGCAAATATTTGTCTCCGGTGTTCTGGGTATTTTCTATGTATAATAAAAAATATATATCTATGTAATATATTGTATTATGTATATCACATAATTATCTAGTACCCATAACACAAGCTCTGCTTAGCTTGGGGCTAGACGATGTTGTGTGCATTGTCCAACATTACATTGTTATTTATTTCCTATGAAAACTGATATTTTGTGGGTTAAGAAGTAGCCTATTTATTGCTTGAATGTAGCAAGTCAAGAGCCCGCAAAAAGCCCGATCTATTCAGTAGTTTTCGCGTGAAGAAGTAACAAACATCCATCTATACATCAAACTTTCGCATTTTTAATGTTATGTGATTTGATTTAAACTCAACTACGCAAATTACAAAGAAATCTTGGACAAAGATGTATCTAATATTTGCCTAATATAAACTCGTCTCATTATGACACACATCCGTCAATTTTTTTAACAAAAGTTGAGTATCGGAATTTGACAAAGATATTTGATGAGTGGAATAATAATAATTAATATAAGTCAAAAAATAAGTTAAAACAGAAATTAAACTTTGTACAACAGCTTAAAATTTCTTAAAACATTATAGCGACCTCTATATTTAGCTATTCAGCTCTCCGGCCTACGGAATCGGGGTTTTAGAAGTGATTTCGATCGAGGCTTCTTTTTTCCGACTGCGTAACACAAAAGAGGGTAAATGTTTTCAGTACATCACTCTAACCTTAATATTCACAATCTTGGCGTTCAGTTACATGTATACCTAATTGTTACCATTACTTATTTGAAGTAAAGGTCCAAGGAATGTAAACTTCGTATAAAAAAATACACGACCATAAAGTGAATTTTGGTTATACTCTATCCAAAATTCACGTAAAAAGTTAAATTTTGGCGAAATCTGAATTGACACTTGCAAGTGAAGATAGACCATATGAGACGCTGGGAACACTTTTCGTGCTGTTTTCGTGAGACTTTGGCAATAGGCGCGTCTCTTGCGAGACATTGTGAATAAGTGCCTAACCAACTTCAACTTCTTTTATGGCGGCTGCTTGCTTTACGCTACGATCACACACTGGCAGTGTTCCTAAGCATACCTAGTAATGCCTAGTATTCGTTATATCATTGCTACGTAAAGTCTACGAGAGTCAATCCAGAATGTCAATCAAATCAATCCCAGTCCCATTGGTCTTGTTGACTTGTAATACATCCTTAGCTATGAACCGTTGTTCACTAATGGAGTTCCTGATCCGGATGGGCAGTCGCAAACACATTACCACGGACCGGTCATCTTCGTTCCGGATCACGAGTTCTACATAGAATGTTGAGCCCTGGAAAAAAACATTGATTTGACATAGTCTTAAAAAGTTTTATTTTAAAACTAGCTGTTCCCCGCGGATTCATCTGCGTTAAATTGGTTTCAGGTTTCGAAGGGGATAAAAGGTATTTTTTTTCGTAAACCTCCCATGGGAATTTGAAGTTTTAGTTTAGCACAAAAAGTAGCCTATGTCATTGCCATGTCATGCCTCCATTCCGTCAACTAACTCTATGCCAAAAATCAAGTCGATCGGTTGCTTATTTAGGGCGTGAAGGAAGGACAAACAAACACACTTTATCACGCGCTATCTCGACAAAGATCAAAAAATGAATGCAACCGCGATGCACGGAATCTCGACAAAACCACATAACGTGAATCTTGAAATCTCGAATCTCGACAAAATCACATAACGTGAAATCTCGACAAAACCAGATAACGTGAATGTTGAAATCGTGAAATCTCGACAAAACCACATAACGTGAATCTCGACAAAACCAGATAACGTGAATCTTGAAATCGTGAAATCTCGACTCACGCTATCTCGACATAAAACAAATACTTTATAAACTCGAGACGCACAGAATTTCGAAAGTAAATGTTATGGATCTCTAGGAATAAAATTATAAGCAGTCGATCCTGACTGCTTCAACCTGCCCGTGTAGGAACGGAACGGATAGCCCTTAGCCCCATACAGAATAATCAGAATAATCAATTTATTGGTAAGAATTTTACATGTCAAGAAATAATCATTATACTTAATTATAATAATGAAAATATAATTTAAATAGTGTTTGTAAATAAAATAAAAAATAACAATAATGTCAATTACACTAAATTAACAACAAACTAAATTATGTAGTTAAATATATATTATATATATATATATATATATTATTAGATTTTTGGCAAAAATTCGTCAACATTGTAGAAAGCCTTCTCGACGAGCCACGATTTAAGTCTACGCTTAAACGTAGAGAGGCTAGGTGCAGCGACTATCTGACTCGGTAGGTTGTTGTACAACGCGGGTTCCAGCACGTGCGTGAGTCTGTCAGACTTAGCTAGTCTGTGGGATACTGCAGACAGCTTGCCAGCTCCTCGGGTGTTATAGCATCGCGCGTGGTGATCTCCGCGCGTTTTAAACCGCTCCAGATTTTGCCTAACGTGCATTACCACCTACCAATATAACAATTGAAGGCAGCGTAAGAATCTGGAGCGAAACAAAAAACGGTCGCGCGGGCGAGTCCCACGCTGCTTTTGCGATCGCCCTCACAGCACGTTTCTGTTTGCGGAAGACGCGCTCCCGATCAGCAGCGCGTCCCCATAGCTCTGCGCCGTACTGGAGGAGCGAGTGAACGGTCGCAAAATAGCAAGTGCGGACCACGTCCGCGGACACCACGCGCGACAGCCTGCGCAGAGCGAAGCATGCGCTACCCAACCTGGCGCACAAGGTATCAATATGGTTATCCCAGGTTAGGCCGCGGTCTATATGGAAATCCCGGAACAAGGTCGTTGGAACCTGTTCAATGATATTTCTTTCTATAGTTACGGACAGGCTCCTAACCTGACGCCCAGATATGCAGAAATGCATGAAGTGCGTTTTCTTGTAGTTAAGAGCGAGTCCGTTCCACTGAAACCATTGCGCCACCTGGCGTGCGACCGTGTTCAACCGCTGCTTGAGCCGATCCAGTGACGGGGCGCTGACGACCACAGCCACATCGTCCGTGTACATGTACGCCTCCCCTTCCGTCACGTATTCCGGCAGGTCGTTCAGTAGCAACGAAAACAGGATGTTGGATACCGACGATCCCTGCACCACGCCCATCACCGTCCCGAGAGGGTCGGACTTTGTCTCACCACCGTCAGCGACCACCATCTGCCTTCTGTCTCGCAACAGGTCTGTCAGGAGCGAATGAGGCGGTCCCCGTATACCGTAGTGCTCGAGTTTGGAGGCGAGGACGCTGTGGTCTGCGACATCGAAAGCTTTTGATAAGTCGCAGCACAGAACTGCAACTTGCCGTCTCTCCTCACAAGCCTCTAGCACTCGCCGTAAGACTTCGCGAGTGAGTGAGGTAGTAGAGCAGCCAGCGCGGTACGCGTATTGCCGCTCCGACAGCGCTCCAGTGGTCGCTAAGTACTCGGTGAGACATGTACTCAGCCCATTCTCAAAAATCTTCGCAACGGCAGGGATTATTGAAACCGGTCGGTATCCATCAATGTCATCGCGTTTGCCCTTTCCCTTAAATAAAGGTGAGATTTTGCTCACCTTTAGGGTTTTAGGGTACTGTCCAGTCTCGATGCAGCGGTTGAACAGGCCGGCCAGACACCAAGCCAGGGGTTCCGCGGCAGAAGCGAGGAGTTTCATTGAGATGTCGTAAATATCTCGGGTGGGTTTCCTAGGAATCTTTGACATGATAATGTGGAACACCTCTTCCGCACTAAAGTTGACCAACCTCAGGGAGCGGTCGCAGGCAGGCCGTGCTGCCGTGAGTGCCGCCTCCACGCGCGCGAGCTGAGCGCGCGGCGCGCCACCCGCCGCCGCCGCGCCCACGAATCTCGCATTCATCGCGTCGGCCGTCGACTTTCGAGACTTGAACTTCATCCCCGCGGAGTCCCTAGCAACCTCTGTGAAACTCGCCGACGTACGAGAGACTGTGCCTCTCTCCGTGTTAACAACCCGCCATATAGCCTTACTAGAGTTTGCACTGTGTAGGACCATGTTCTCGTAGTGGCGAAACTTCTGTTTTTTTACCGAGTCTTCGTACTGCGAAGTAATTTTTATAATAAAAGAATCTAATTTAGGAACTGGGTACATTTCTTGTAATTTAATTGAATCAAACAGGAGGTTTTTTAAATCAATAAGTTCACTTGTGACCCAGGATTGTGTTCTCGTATTTTTAAGTTTATAGGGAAAGCAAATATTATGTTTATTTCTATGAATGTTAATCACAGATGTTGCTAAGTTCTCCGCAGACGATGCACTTTGTAACACTGCAGCCCAATCTATACAATACATAGCCTCTCGGAAGGCCATCCTGGTAGCGTGCGTGTAGTCGCGGACGCGGCGAGTGCGCGGCGGCGGTTGCGCGCGCGCGCTTGAGACCGCGGCTCTCACGGCATAGTGGTCGCTGAGCTGGGTGTCGAGGGCACTCGTCACCACCGACCCCCGCGGCAGGTTGCTATATACGTGATCTAGGCACGTTGATGACGCACCCGCCACCGAGCCAGTCAATATTAAAATCACCTATAAATAGGAAGCTTTTACCACTCTCATTGGCTCGTTCGAGCAGGCGTTCCAAATGCGATAAAAAGTCAAAATAAGTTCAACAGCTGATACTTCGCAGTATCTTTCTGTTGACATGTCAGTAAACTCTAGGCATTCTATGGCTTTTACTGTATTTTTTACAAAAACACATGAGCCACCGTGTGCTAATGTCTTCCTAAACCAATCCGTGAAGCACACCTTGGCTGGCCACGCAGTCGGTTTCGTCACCGCATCGTAGACTCCCTCCGGCATCCCGATCACAAAGCAGCATGAGTTTCGGTTCTAATGCTGCGCTTTTCCACGCAGTACTTAGCAGATGCTACGATGTTGTTTAAAAAGCTAAGTACTTGCGTGGCGGTAGTGTCCGGCCGGAATGACCAGGCTTGAATGAATTTCATGCGCTCCGCGGCTTGGAGTTCGTCCGATATGTCTCCCGTTCCAACCGTAATGGGACGTGATATTTTCTTATGAGTTCGGCTGACTACTTGCCATTGCGCACCAGCATTGTCATCATCAGTCGAGCCCTTTTCTAATGGTGTATTAGGCGACTTTGAGGAGATATCAGCCCTTTTCCTTGCCCGATTTGGTTTTTCTTCGCTCGATGCCGCGACCAAGTCATCGAGTCGAGCGTCGTTTTTCGGCGTGATCGCAGCGCGCGTGCATTCATCGCTGCGTTTCTCTGCAGGCTTCGCTAACTCCTTCAAAGCGAGCGATGCGAACGGGTCGCTGCGGCGCGACGGCTGTCACCGCACTCGTGGTACACGGGGCGGTAGTCGGTGATTTGCGAGTGTTGATGATTTCACTTGGTGTCTTGAGTTCAGATAAAATCACAGATTGCTCCGTAATACGAGCCTCCATGAAGTCAACTTTATTTACCAAGGTCACTATGGTTTTTTGTAACTCGCGGAGTAAATTTTCAAGTGTATTCTTCGCCATTTTAACGTTTTACAAAAATTCCGAACGTGGAGCAGTATGCAGGTACAAACGTACTTTCCGCTTCATTTGGAAACTATGTCCCCGATCTTATTGAAATTTTCCATACGTAATCGGATGAAAAATTGCTAAGTTGGAACGGTTTAGTTTTTTAAAAAACAATAATATTTAAATGAGAGCAAAAATAATTTTGACCGGCAAATAGAGTCATTTTCAAACGATTTTTTATGCATGATAGACACCTTTATTCGAAAATCTGTCGCCCTACAAACATCCTAAATATATTCAACATTATAATGGATTGGAAAGATTGGAGGATTGTAAGGAACAGAGATAGAAGCTAAAACTTACAATAGGCATCCAGCTGCCAATGTCCATCCTCAGCGTGTACATAATCACCTCTCCCTCCATTAGAGGACAGTCGAGGAACCGGCAGGTTACGGCCTCTGGTCCTAGATGATAGGGCACGGGGATCGTGCCTATTATGTAGGCGTACGCTTCTGTGATTAGTCGATGGAGCTCCCGGGCTGGAAGGAAAGCAAATATACCTACTTAGTTTGGGCTAAGTAGCACGGATTAGTTAATGTTACTTCGTGTAGCACTTCCGCCTGTAAGAAAATTGTGTGCTTTATTAGCTACCAGCTGTTCCCCGCGGTTTCACCCGCGTTTACTTAGAATTTCACATTTCTAGGGGGATAAAAAGGTCTTTTTCCCGAAAATCCCCCATGGGAATTCGATATTTTACCAGTAAAACAAAAAGTAGTCTATATTATCTACTCTCCAGCCTTTCAACTAACTCTATGCCAAAAATCTAGTCGATTGGTTGCTTAGTTAGGCCGTGAAGGAAGGACAAACAAACAAACACACTTTCGCATTTATACGAGTAATTTAGAATTCTGTTATGCGGCCTCATAGATAGATAGATAGATAGATAACTCTTTATTGTACCACACAAACACAAAATACAATACAACAAGGAAATGCTAACAAACAAAGAAGTACAAAGGGCGGCCTTATCGCTTTAAGCGATCTCTTCCAGGCAACCTTGGGATGGACTGGACATAAAAGAACAATATAGACGGTGGTGTTTAAGTTTAACGAATTATAAATATAATATAATGATACCTACACAACGTAATATATACCTACTTAATACACATATACCTACTTAATACATATAAACTTACATACACATAAAATAAAGTTGTTTGAATAGTTACAAGGATAAATAATGTTGATGAAGCAGTTTTTTGAAAATAGGAAGTGATTTCGCACGTCTGATATCTAGAGGAAGAGCATTCCATAGACGGATGGCTTGTACAGTAAAAGATTTTTCGTAAAATTTAGTAGAGTGAGCAGGAACTTCTAAGACGAGGGTTTCGGAGGAACGCAAAGAGAGAGAGTGAGAGTCGGAGAGGAATTTAAAGCTCTCCTTGAGATAAGATGGGCTGGGAGGATAGAACAAGATACTGTACAAGAGAGATAGTATGTGAGTATTCCTGCGAAGTCGGATGGGTAACCACTTGAGCTTAGCGCGATACTCGGATACATGGTCATATTTGCAAAGGCCAAATATGAACCGGATACAGAAATTTTGGAGGCGCTCAAGCTTGTTTAATTGGTCTTCAGTGAGGTCCGGATAGCAAGCGTCGGCGTAATCGAGAATGGGAAGCAGAAGGGACTGGGCAAGTGTAACCTTAGTGGAAGTCGGGAGAAAATTGCGCAGTCGCCGTAGTGAGCCGGCCGATGCGAACATCTTTCGGCTGAGTTCAGCCAATTGCGGACCCCAGGACAACTCGTTGTCTACAATCAGACCCAGGTTTTTGACGGATTTGCTGACTGGAATTGACACCCCGTCAAAAGAGATAGGAATTACGGTCGTCATATCAATTTTAGCTAACTTCCTTGAGCTACCTACAATGATGACTTGGGTCTTCCCGGGATTCACTAGAAGACCGTGCGCTTTACTCCACTCAAGGATTCGCGAGAGGTCATCATTTATTCTGTTAATAGCTGACGTAAGGTCTGAAAAAGCTTGTTGGTAGATTTGGAGATCGTCAGCGTAAAGGTGGTAAGAACTAGACAAAGAAACAGATATGGAGTTAATAAAAATTGCGAAAAGAAGAGGAGAAAGTACGCCGCCCTGTGGAACACCAGCAGTAACATCACACCAAGATGACAATTTGTCATCGAGGCGAATACGTTGCCGGCGACCAAACAGGTAACTATGAAACCAGTCAGTAACGATTGGAGATATGTTAAGAGAACGAAGCACAGCAAGAAGAATGTCAAAATCGACATTGTTAAAGGCGTTACTAAAATCAAGCAACGACAACACTGTCACAAGCCCACCGTCCATGCCCCAGCGAATATCATCCGTAATTTTAGTGAGGGCCGTCATAGTACTGTGACCATGACGGAAACCAGATTGTAGAGGATTCAAGAGAGCGTTGCTAGAGAGAAATCTGCTGAGTTGATTATGTTTCAGACGCTCTAGCACCTTTGAGAGAAAGGGAAGAATGGAAATAGGTCTGAAATCGGAAAAGCAGGAGGGTCTAGATTTTTTAGGAAGAGGGATAATCTGGGAATTTTTCCAAGTGCTTGGGAAAGTGCTACTTGAAACGGAGTGGTTAAGGACGTGGACAAGGACATGAATGACATCGTCGAGAATGGGCAGCAGCATATTACGACTAATGTTGTCATCACCGACTGCATTTGATGTGATTGACATGACGCTTCTCCTAACATCACATTCGGAAAACTGACTTAGACAAAAGGGTGAGGTGGCAGGGATTGGCGACAGAGAAAGAGCTCGCAAAGTGTTAGATTTAATTATCCCATCAAATTGGGAAGACGTAGAGAAGTGAGTATTTAAGGAATCAACATCTATATCTTTGGGAAGTGTGTCGTTACGTGATTTGCCAACCCCTAGCGTTCGAAGAAACTTCCGAACTTTGGAAGGGTCTTGATTTTGAACAGAATTGTGAATAAAACGGCGCTGGGCGTCCCTACATACCTTGTTGCATAGATTTCGCCGCTCAATATACTTTGAAACGTTAGCTTCCGAAGGAGTACACTTAGCTTTAAACTTGGCCACGTTCTTGCGATGTATAACCTGTTTAATGTGATCTGTTAGCCAAGGCGCTGGGAGATGCTTCAGTTTAATTTTTCTGAGCGGTGCATGTTTGTCGTACAAGCTTATTAGGGCAGAGTTGAACGCGTTGATCTTGTCATCAGTAGTAACAGCGTTCTCTACCTCCGACCAATTTATTTGCCGTGCATCCTCGCGAAGATTCTCCACGTCTATACCGCTAAAGTTACGTTGCGTAATGATTTTAGGCTTTGCTTTTGGCGGACGGATTTTATATGAAACGAATATTAGGCCTCATGTGCTTTCTCTATTTCGTTATGCGGTTTCCTGTTCTTTCTGGATAACATTCTCCAGTATTTCGAATTCCAGTATAGTAGGACAGTCTATTTTTAAGGTGAAGTGAGTCCCAAAACCCACGTTTGGACTGTACTTATAAAAAAACAATTTTAAGATAAAAAGTGTGTATAGGTATGTCGTTGAGCTCTCTCTCTCTCTCTCTAACTCTCTCTCTCTCCTTCCTCTCTCTCTCCTCTGTCTATCTCTTCGTTAGGAGAGGTCCTAACAGCAAAAACTAACAAAAACTAACCGGCGGAATCGCTTCCGCCAGTGATAAGCTGTCGGAAACTCCTTTAAGGATCCGCATTCGAATATCAACAGTTTTCGAATCCGATATTTAAAAATAGCGTTCTTCGTGAAAAGTATGGATATCGATATGGAAACCGCCTTTCCGACGAATTAAAATACCTCAACTGATTGAGCAGAAATTTGGCATACCGTAAGTTCAGTGACAATGCAATGTCATAGTAACATCGAGCTGATCTATTGGCCATAGGAACTCCTAAACGAACCCACCTAACCACGTCGAGTTAGGGTTCTTTGGATTTGTCTTCCCAAGCACTCTAGTCGTAGATGCTATAAAAGCTTGCATTTAAACTAGTAGGTACCTAGTTAGCGCCTAAAAATGCCCTCGTGACCATTTTAATTTCTTCCAACGGGAGTCTGTTTCGAGTGGTGCCGGAGTTATGACGGAAATTCCAAGACGTAATGGCGTAAAAATTTACAAGCAACTAACATAATTTTTTCGGGAGTGATGATGATCATGGCAAATCACCCCTACATGGGACACCGTCCACTCGATGGACTGACGACATCGTAGCGGTCGCAGTGAGTCGATGGATGGAGGCGTCTCAGGACCGCTATTTGTGGTGTCGTATGGGGGAGGCCTACGTCCAGCAATGGACTTGTATGGGCTGATATGATGATGATGATCATCGAACCGCCTCCATCCATCGACTCCCTGCGACCGCTACGATGTCGTCGGTCCATCGAGTGGATGGTCTCCCATGTAGGGGGGGATTTGCCATAATCACCACGCTTGGCAGGCGGATTGGTGATCGCAGTGTTGTTATAGAAAAATACTCAGAAGGAAGCTGCTGCCCTTCCTCTGGTAGGTTCCCTTAGTCGGCTCTTACGACATCCACGGGTTGAGTTGCAGCGGTCGATATTCGTACGCCGCGATCCCACGGCCAGTTGTTGACAGTGAGTTTAATAAATGTTTCTTTATTTCTCTTCACAAAGGTACTGACAATATAACAATGGATATACTAGGTTAAGAATTTAGTAGGTGGGTATTGGCAAAACCTGTTTTGTGAAGACTGGTGCTTGAAATAGGGTCTAAGAACCATATAATATATTATACATGATTGATATATACATGATTATATTTATATTTACATGACATTATAATTCATTGACATTATAATTTTTATATTTTATTTCATTGCATGAATTTCGATTTTTTATTATGTTGTTTATTTATTATTTATATTTTAATCATGTAATTAGATATGAACTCTTGCAGTGCCCTTACAGGGTGCATGTACCTATTGTCATACTTACATCTAAGCTGTATAAATGTACATGTGAGCAAAATAAATGAAATATAATATAATTTAACTTACGAGATCCAAATTGTATCTGGATCTGAAAGTCCTCCAACTGTGGGACCAGGCAGGTGGATTCGTGGCAGCCCTCCACGTAAGCGTTCAACGGCATAGTGGAACCGTCGCTCTGGTGTATACCTTAAACATAAATAAATAACATGTATTCACAGAAACTCGTAGATAGAAAAAAACATAAGCGGACTTCCTACTTTAGCAATTATAAAAGTCAAAGTTTGTAGGCATGGATGTATGGATATTTCTTACTCTTTCACGCAAAAACTACTGAACTGATGGGGCTGAAATATGGTATGGGTATATTTTGGGACCTGTAATAACGTATAGGCTACTTTTTAGCCCGATAAAACGCGGGCGAAGTCGCGGGCAGCAGCATATAGCTAAGTATAACTATTTAGCCTGAACTAGATAATCCTGTGTTTCAGGCGACAAGAGTGCTAATTATTTAAATCAAATAATCTCTTAATACATACTACATAATGTAGATAGATATTATTATTATACATAGAAAATACCCAGAACACCCAGAATAAATATTTGCAGATCGAGCAAACATTTGAAGCATTATTTAATTATGTTCGTTTTTACCTTTTTGCTAATAGCTTGAGAATCGTTAACCTCGCAAAAGTTTGAAAAACGGTTTCGGAAAGTACAAAGACCTTTGCAACGATACACATATTTACTAACATTGATATTATCGACCCTTACTTAGACCCCCGGTATCTCGTTAGACCCTTATTTTTATCTGACGTCACATAGCCTATAACCATCGGGCTATAAAGACGAATCATATGACACCTCATTTGTTGAAATCGGACCAGTAGTTTCAGCACTACGTGGGAACATAAAAATCGGCTACATACATAGATACATACAAACATACATACATAAGGTGTCAAAGTCATAACCCTCGTTCTTCTGTAGTCGGGTAAAAACTAGGTAACTCTCATATTTTAAAATCCTATATTAGGTAGTATTTATTATCAGCCCATATTTCATACCTAATCAATAAGCAAAAATACTAGAAAAAAAATGTCTTGGACAACTCAAATTATTTAATTACTAGCGGCCCGCCCCGGCTTTGCACGGGTATTTAACAAAAATTTCAAAACTAAAAATTATAATATTGCCTATGTCACCCGGGGTTAGTGTAGCTTCCCAAAACTGAAAGAATTTTTCAAATCGGTTCAGTAGTTTCGGAGCCTATTCAATGCAAACAAACAAACAATCAAATCTTTATTTTTATAATACACTTGAGAGCAATAAAATCGCACATCCGCACATTTTTACTTAAAAGTTCAATTTTTTTTTTATTTGGAGCTTACAGCAAATTAAAATAAAATTAAATTAAAGTGCATAATCTAGGCATTCGCAGAACTGATAAAGGGTTGACATTTACCTTTAAAAACAACTCATTAGCAACAAAACAATAGACCCCCTTATGTCGCTCGATCCAGGTAAGGCCGGCGGCGGGATTTATCGCAGGTATAAAAGAGTGCATATTGAGGGAATGGTCATCATTTGCATACCAACGTACAGTGTGAAAGGTTCTCTATTGATATTGGCTTCAAACGGAACACGAAAATGGATACTACACCAGAAGTAGCCGCTCAAGTGGTTGCCCTTGTTGAATCGGGGCTTAAGCAAAGTCAAGTGGCTCGACAATTGAGTTTGAGCCGATTTACCGTTCGGCGTGTATACCAGAGGTATCAAGAGACTGGTGGCTACAAACGGCGACAAGGATCGGGCCGTCCCCGTGCTACAACAGAGCGTGATAACCGCTTTCTTATAACGACATCTTTAAGAAATCGTCGTTTGAACGCATTTCAACTGGGCCAACGACTTCAAGAAGTTCGTGAAGTAGAAGTTAGCCGGTGGACAGTCAGAAGACGATTGAGAGAAGGTGGCCTGACTGCACACAGGCCAGCAAACGGGCCGAAATTGACCCCAGCCCACCGAGAAGCCCGCCTTCAGTTCGCTCGAGACCATTTGAATTGGACCGAAGAGCAGTGGAGTGCAGTCCTGTTCTCTGATGAGTGCAGGATGTGCTTGCATGGCAACGACGGACGGGGGAAGGTGTATAGAAGATCGGGAGAACGATTTGCCCAATGCTGCATAACAGAACGTGTCGCCTATGGCGGTGGATCAATCATGTTTTGGGGAGGCATGTCTATGGAAGCAAAAACCGAGCTTGCCTTCATCACCGGACCGAATACTGGTCGCCAATCAAGAGGATTGACATCCATACGATACATTGAGGAAGTACTCGAGAGCCACGTCGTACCTTTTGCTGGGTTTATCGGCGAAAACTTTCTGTTTATGCAAGATAATGCAAGACCGCATACTGCTGGCATAGTGATCGAGTACCTTCAAGAGGTGGATGTGACCGTTATGGAGTGGCCAGCTCGAAGCCCAGACCTCAATCCCATCGAACATCTATGGGACGAGCTGAAAAGAAGAGTTCGAGGCCGAGATGCTCCTCCATCGACTCTACAGGAGCTGCAACAGGCGATCGCAGAAGAATGGGAGGCTATTCCTCAAGACTTTATCAAAAGTCTAGTAACATCAATGAAAACACGGATGGAGTCAGTGATTCAGGCTAGGGGAGGGAACACTCGATATTAATAACAAACTTTAAATTAATTTTATCTTTTAATTTCATAACTTTGACACCAATACTTGAATAAAGAATTTTTTACTAAACATGCATTTTTGTTATTGATCCACAAAAGCATTTTTATGTAATGATTGAAAGTCAAATCAGATACCACTGGATAGGTATTAAAATAGACTATGAATCTGCATTACAGAAACATAATATTTTTTGTTTTTTTTTTAGTTATGTCAAAAAATCATGAATGTGCGATTTTTTTGCTCTCAAGTGTATTATAGTACCTACTATAGATGATCGTTTTTAATCTACTAAAAAAATTAAGGCGTATGGTAATTCGACACTAGCGCCACTCTTTATTTTTTCTTATATTATCGTTATGGAAAAGAATTAACAAAAGTTCTCACCGCCAATTGATAATACCCAGTATAAACAATTTTTCGACACCTTTGTAATAGTTTTGTTTCATTTAGTATTCGCAGAAAATGGTTTAATGCCACCAAACGCAATAAACCCTATTCTGCTAAATGCTCTTGCACGCATTGTCTGCTGCAGGTATCGACAAATAGTTTATACTGGGTATTATCAATTAGCGGTAAGAGCTTTTGGTAATTCTTTTCCATAACGATAATATAAAAAAAATAAAGAGTGGCGCTAGTATCGCATCACTATGCGCCTTAAGGTCGTTCGTCACGGGTTGGTGCGAGATTCAATTTTTTTGTAGTTTTTAATTTATTCTGCTTTCTTCAAGGTATAAATCCAGCGGAAAAGTAAGTTTGCGCATATTGTAAACTATTTTCTATTTACTTATGAAAAAACGAACTTCCGCTTTTTGGTAGTTTTGGAGCATTCGAGAAAATAAGAGATTTTGGGGTAAAAATCAACATTTTCACAAATGCTCCCAAAATAAAATTATATCGAAGTTGGTTTTATGATAGGTTCATAGAAATAGTTCACGATTAACGCCAAATTACTTTTCTGTTGATTTTATTCTTTGTAAAACGCAGAAAAAATCAAAATCACAAATTAATTTGAATCTTTCGCCAACCCGTGACGATCACCCTTAAATAAAATACCGAACGTAAAAAAGGTACTTACAATTTAGCACATTGGTGGTCTGCCCCCACGCTACCGCCAGGAAACGGAAATAGATGATCACCTGTCCCTTCATTGTAGGACCGAAGACAATGAGCGCCCAGCATTCACTGACAATGATATTTACTAATTTCTCTATTATATGTCGGTGAATTATATACCTAAATCTAATTCACAGTAATATCTCATACTTATCACATCTGACTCATATTATAAATGCGAAAGTTTGTATGTTTGATAAAGTAAAGTAAAAAGCAAGGTACAAATGTAATATATTTACTGACATAACTAACTGACCCGCCCGTGGCTACGCCGCCGCCGGCGTGGACTGAGAAGAATATCAAGTACTAATCCTGCGCAGATGAAGTCGCGGGCACCAGCTAGTATCTTTATAAATTATAGCCAATCTGTTATTCTCATGTACCAATATTATAAGGGTCAAAGCATCGACGAGTAAAATTTTAAAATTTCCCTCGTCCCTGGATCAAAGTTTGTAAGGATGGATTTATGGATGTTTGTTCCTCTTTAAGCAAAAACTACTGAACTGATTGGGTTGTATGGTTATAGTTTAAGACCTGGAATAACATAAAGGCTATTTTTTATCCCGATAAAACGCGGGTGAAAGCGCGGGTAGCAGCTAGTTTTGTATATTTAAGTTAAGCTAAAAAAATAATGAGTAAACCAATTGTTGTTATTGTTGAGCTGTGTGTTATCCTTTTTAAAAAGGATAACACACAGCAGGTTTACTAAATATCAGATTATCTAGAGGATATAAAAAAGCATGGGATGATTTTTGCACCAACTCGAAAACTAAAGGTAAATGTTTCGTTTTCGCTTCTTTACTTTAGCTTAAAAAGATTGAAGTGAACAAAAAATCAAAGTGATAACCGAGGTGATAACTTTATTTCCCTGTTTTACTACTAATTAAAATTACGTAAACTTCAATTTTATGACGTGTACAAGAGTCCTGTAAGGTCTAAACGAAATAAAGCAATTTGATATTTAAGTGACAAATAAATGGTTTACTTACTTTAACGCAAAAATACGGACCGGGGTCAAAAAACAGCCCGGTCCGTTCTGTAGTTTTGGCGCCAAAAGGTAACAAAAATCTAAACATCCAAATTTACGTGTTTATATTATTGTGTGAGTGATGTGAAGTAAAATTACAGGTATTTTCTGGATATTTGTGATACACCGTCGGCCACATCGTCACTTTCCATTCCATCAGGTGAGATTGTGGTCAAACGAAGGTATACTATCATCATCATCAGCCCATACACGTCCACTGCTGGATATAGGCCTCCCCCATACGACGCCACAAATGGCGGTCCTGAGTCGCCTCCATCCAACGACTTCCTGCGACCGCTACGATGTCGTCGGTCCATCGAGTAGATGGTCTCCCATGTAGGGGGGGTTTTGCCATAATCACCACGCATGGCAGGCGGATTGGTGAAGGTATACTGTCCATAAAAAAATAAAAAAATAAACTTCTAATACAACACACAAATCGAATAATAAAAAGCAGAAACAAAAGCTGTGACGTGGCAATAACGTCCCAGAAAAGGGTAAAGCCCTTCCCGGTTCCATTTGGTGCAGTCCTCTCCATTACCCTCCACCATCCAAGAGTGTCACTTGCCTCCTTTACCTGATTTGAAATAATGTCTCCAATTCCGTACACTTAGGGCTCATTCACACAGCATCCGTTTAACAGGATCCGTATATTTTCCCCTAATGGCGTATGTACATAGTTGTAGGAGCGAGTTTAAGGACAAAAAATTTAAGTGAAGAGAATATCAATAACACCTTATTTCTTATTTGATAATATAACTATATTTATAGCTGTTTATAGTAGATGCTTATTTTGTAAGCCTAAAGAAATAAAGTTATTTAAATCTGAATCTTGAAGTTCACACACCATAGTATTCCGGATCCTCTAAACGATTGTTTCCAGTAGCAACGAATCCGTAAAAAACGTCCTGTGAAAATTGATGCGATATGTGAATGCACCCTTAGACCATTGCGTTGGGACTTTGTATAGAAGAAAGGACTGTATCAGTCTTAATTGCAGTCTTAATTATAATGTACTAGCTGCTGCCCGCAGCTTCACACACGCTTTTCATGTACCCTATGTCCGTCCCCGGGATACCATCTACCTCTCTGCCAAATGTAAGCTCCGTTCAGCCGATTAGGCGTGAAAAGGTAAAAGACAGACAGATAGACAGAGTTACTTTCTTTACAAGTAGGATATTTGACGACCGATGCGGCGCGGCGGGCAAAGGTCTGCCTGCAACACACGAGGTTATACATAGCGGCACGTAACTTTAACGCTGACCGTTATTGCGCAGAAGTAAAAAATAAGGTACGAGCGGGGCTAGCGGTACTTTACCTATGCGCAGCTATCCCCTCCGCGTATCGCTCAGCGCTAAACTTGTACAAATGTTTGATAACTTTTGTTCCGTAAGTTCTGGGTATTTTCTATGTATAATAAAAAAATATCTATCTATGTATGTAATGTGGGTTGTATTAAATCAGTCATCTAGTAGCACCCATAACGACCTCTGTGGCGCGGTGGGCGAAGGTCCGCCTGCGACGCAGGAGGTTGCGGGTTCGATTCCCTCCTCGGGACAAATATTTGTACGATTTGCAGATATTTGTTCAGGGTGTTCTGGTTGTTTACTATGTATAATAAAAATTATCTATATATTTAATATATTGTTTTATGTACATATATCATTTATCTAGTACCCATAACACAAGCTCTGCTTAGCTTGGGGCTAGATAATGCTGTTTGTATTGTCCAGCATTATTATTATATTATATCCCAGCACGTTAGCATTGGTGGTTAATCCTGGGTGATTTGAAAATGTCGAAACGTTTTTAAAATCCGCCTGCCTAACGCTTGCCCATCGGCAAAACGTCAGTTAGAATCGACAGCCCGCGGGCGGCAAAAAGATGAGTTTCGGAATAGAATTCAGAAACGAGCTTTTAAGTCTGTTCAAACTCATTCTAGCTAGCGTGTCCGAAAGAGATTCGAAACTTGAAAAGCAAATACACACATCAACATCGTCTAGGGATATTTTGTATAAAGTTCTTGAACTCTAAAAATACTGGCCGGTTTAAAATCTTTTGAAGAAACCTTATTTTTTAGGCCTTTTTGAATGATTCCAAATTTGAATTTGAACAAATGAATAAAAAACAAAAGATTTGCGCGGCATTGCTATAGCGAAGGTCGAAGTTACAATTTATCTTCCATAATAAAAATATTTCTATTGTGTTCGAAGGTCTAGTCTACTAAACGGGCTTTTCAAAAATATATACATGTTGCATGTTATTTATAACAAATTTTGAGTAAATTGAGAAAATATGAAATATCCCTAGGCGATGTTGATGTGTGTATTAGAAGTAACCGATACTACAGACCGTTCACCATAAGATTTCCCCTGACTTTTATTATCCTGATATTAGAACTATGGCAGGCAGGGGACATCTTCTAATGAAAGTGAACGGTCTGTGGTAATTGATGATCGTAACTGGTTTTTAGCGGTTGTTTTTCCTCAGCGTCTGAGTTTGGATTTCAAAGGCGTTACGTTCATTAAAAACAAAAACTTTGTAGTGAGTCGCAGAACGTAGATGTGTGCACACATCAGTAGCTAAATCTAGTAAAAATGTAATTTATACTACACCTGCTCGGAAAGTTGTCTATTCCTTTTCCAAATATAAGACAGAAAGTAAGTCATTGCAGGCGTATAGGAATACGGGAGAAAAAACTCTATGGAATTTCATTTATTACGCGTTTTAGAGGGAGGGAAAAGTGTATGGAAATCCACTTCAAACGTGTATTTTTTTTAATTTCCTAATAGGTCGGCCGGTAGCTATGGTTAGCTGCAGCCCAGGGGACCAATTCTGCGAATCACGTGATACCTACTTTATCGAGTGATACATATTATCACGGAATAAAAATATCACGTGATAAATATCGAGCACCACCAAAAACTGAATTCTCGTGCGACTTATCGAGCAACTCACCAAAGATAAACCCTTGATAAATATCGAATTCGAAAATAAAGAATCGAAAGATTTTGAGAAAATACTTGTTTATCACTCGATATTTTGACAGTTCATGTCATATTTAACGAATACATACATATATTGCCATATTTGCCCTCCAGCATAAAAGCACAAACTCAGCGCCTAGTTTTATTCGAAGAGCAAATACTGATTTTCAGTGTTGCCCCCTGAATTGACCAGAAAAACGAGACCAACAAGTAGAATGATATGTTTTGGTTAAGTATTTAATGAAGACAATGATTGACCGTTCCAGTGAATGAGAAAAAAAACGTAACGTGTTTTCTATACATCTACGTTCTAGTTCTATCTGGTTAGCAAATGGTTAGCAATAGTCTAGTCAAGTTAAATACTTACAATAATAGTGAGTCAATGGGCAAAAAATATATATTTCTAGATGATTTTTTTGTATACAATTTTTTAATATTACTTATAATAAAGTTGATGCTAAAATATAGTATGATTTTATTCAAAATTATCCTTATTTTAGTGGGGACAAACTCTACAAAAACTTCCCGCTGGTCCCTGTAGAGACGAAAGGGAAGTAACCTTCCCGTTGGTCCCTATTGGGGACAAAACGTGGGGACGAGCGGGAATTACCCATATTCATAATTCGTAGGTGTGAAATAAACACATATTTATTAATCATATTTATCTAATAACATGTTTGAGGACGATTACGCGTTGACAATGACCGGAGCGGTAAAGTTGTTCAGCTGAGCAGCAGCCTGATTCAGTAGACCAACCGACGGGTTGGCCCGTTGAACCAGCCTATTGACCGGAGGGGTGATGCGGATAGGCATCCGTATACACATGATCACAGAGTTGTCAGCCTCGTCGCGAACCGAGAATTCTACAGTCACTGCTGTTCCCTGGAAGGAAAAAATATATTAAGACTAGCTGACCCGGCAAACGTTATTTTGCCATCGGACACTGAGGGTTGAAGATTATTGGAGTACTAACTAATATGGCTATTAAAAAATGGGGTTGGTTTTAGAAAGGTGACAAATGAGGGTATTGTGTATTTCTAATGTCAAATTCAAAAAAGAAAATGTCTAAAAATAAAAATTTGATTTTGGCCACACTTATTATCACTTAGGGGTATAAAAAATAGCTAAAACCCGACTACATAAAAGTCTTAAACAAGCGTTCACCTCTTGTCCTTATCATTTGCTTTTGATACTTAGGTAGTCGGAGGCACCCACCCCATATATCTACATTACAATTAGTAACAAAGGCCTTCGACTACCTAAGTATCAAAAGAAAATGATAAGGACAATAGGTGAACGCTTGTTTAAGACTTTTATGTAGTCGGGTTTTATTTTTTAACTATATTTTTTTTGCAGCAACAACATTGCCATTAGATATGAGTCCGGTATTCAATAACTAACTCAGTACCTGTTAGCATGGTCCTAAAATATCTAACGCTATTGTAAAATCCGCATACCGCTAGGGAATAACTGTGCAAAGCGAGCATCGCGCCTAACCGACCGTGAGCCATAACTACCCAACGCTTCAATACCTACCTATCATCTACGCATGGGTACTAGCGGACCGTTCACCCGTAAAGTTATGTAGCTGCAACAAGTATTTGGTATTTCTAACCAAATCGGTTAGAAATATATTGGGTATTTCAGGACAGGTATAAAGTATTGTAACGTTATTGGGTACCAGTTGGTACTAGTGGTATTGAAACAAAATACCCAACTAATAACCGGTAGCGAAAATATCCAATAACTCCCATCCTTAATCGCCATACAGCAGGACAATGCAGTTTGCGTCTTGGGGATGCTTCCAATTGGTATGGATCCGTTAAACAATCTCCATGTGACGGCGTTTTAAATAAAAGGAAAATACATTCCCGAGAATAGAACTTCAAAAAACTTTAAATATTCAAGAATTTAAACCAGGATTTTTAGATATCGGAACAAACATCATTATGTGTTAGTTTGTCGTTCTAAGTTGTGTTTGAAAATGTGTTTATTGTTGAGACAAATATACCTAGTAAGATTTGATTAAATCCACCGAAGACACGGAAGAAAAACAACAACGGAGCGAAAACTTTATTTATGAAATAAACTTTTTAAATTAAAACACATACCTAATCTAAATTACACACTTTACCTAGACATTTTTATATGGATATGGACCAGTTGAGCTATCTGTAGATTGTTTACAACAGTCTGCAGTTACCTCAATTGTTTCAATTGTAAATACTAGTTTAATTTGTTTATATTATTTGATTGTTATTTTCTTTGTCAATAAAAGTTATTTTTGATTTGTTTACAATAACTTACCTACCTACATAATCAGTTTGTCTTTTGTTTTCTTATGTTTTATTTAGTATTTTAGGTTCACAAGGCTTTCAAAGCTGCGATTATTTCCTAAAAAAGTTTTTTGCGATATCTGATTTTTTTAGTGCCTACTCCAACCTTAGTTCGACTGAGGTTGGTCCAAAGGAAGATTTTTTCAGTATAAGAAACGGGATTGATGGTCATCAATTTTTTTTTGTGTAAATTACGCATCTTTATGCTTACTTTTTGAAAATCCGTATACGTGTTGAATATTTCTGTAAAAATTATACTTTATATACATTATTATATCCCAAGCCTATTTAGCTACACTGGTTACGGTACCTCACCTTACTACCCCATCAAAAAAATCCACTCTGTATACGGAAATGCGATCCATATTGTCAATCCGCCATTTTGGGACGTGGTTCCAGAGGCACGTAGCCACGTAACCCGTCCGGTAGCGCTGCGTAGCTGCTACGTGATGTTACGATGCTACGTTGCTACCGCGTAGCCAATAATAAAATTGATACTTATTCTATATAATGTTCTTTAAGTGTAATCCACACCTTTACCTTCATATGGATATCAAAATAAACAGGGCAAAAGTTATCAAAGCAAGTGTGTTCTTTCACTACAATCCCTGCGCGCGGGATTACCGAATCAAAAACTAAACTAAAGCCTATATTACACGTAATTTATTAATAATCAAAAAAACCATCTCTGCTTTTTTAAAAAAAAAACTATAAATATTAGAATAGTTTTAGAATAATTTTTACAACAGTGTACAGACAGAATTGGTTAATTTTTCACGGAGCCCCGGAAATCATGATTCTGGACCCCAAAGGGATCACCTTTTCTTTGTCAATATATACGATAAAGCCTCAGTTCGGAAAGAAATGGGCGACGCAATAGCAGTATCTTTTTATATAAACCATTGGACTTACAGCAGCCATCCAACTTTCGATGTACATAGACAGTTGGTACCGAATGACCTCGCCCTCCATCAGTGGGCAGTATGAATTGGTGATGAAGTTGCAGGTGATGGCTTCGTCACCTAGGTCGTAACTGGTACCGATAGGACCCAGGATGTAGGCGTGCGCGTGAGTCCTCATTGACCGGATGAGGCGGGCTAGAAAAAACAAAACGTTAAGTGCGAGTCGGACTCCGAGGATTCCGTATAATTTATATTTTATACTCTTCTTATATTAAGGGACTTTAGGTCATTGGTATGAAATCAGTCCCGTATTTTAACAAGCTACTACTTAAAACTAAATTATATCTAAAACTAACCTTAATTATTTTACTACCTCATCACTCAGCGGATAATTATAAGAAGTTGTTTCCTACCAAGTCTATCCTAGTCTATAGAAATACAAGAAACAAGAACAAATTACACATCCCAGCATATAGATTACGAAAGGTAGGGAAATCATTTATGGGCAATTGCGTGCGCTTCTATAATAAGCTTCCATCTGAAGCAACTGAACTCCCTATTCGTAAATTTAAACAGTACATTAAACAAAATCTTATCAGGAAGGCCTTTTACTCCATAGATGATTACATCAATGCTGTTAATGCTTGGCCAGATGTCGCTCCGTTCCGCACTGACAGTAGTATGTAAGAAATTAAATGTTCTGTTTAGCTTTAAAGAAATATTGACATGTATCTAAATTGCATTAAATTTATATTTAGATAGGCAAAATAAACATGTATTAGACACAAGTGATATTATAATGTGCTAGTGGTTTCTTTTTCACTTCTTCCACTAGTGGACAAAAAATTGAAGTGAAGAGAATATCAATAACACCTTATTTCTTATTTGATAATAATAACTATGTTTATAGTATACAACTTGACTTGTCGAAGTGCTTATTTTGTAAGCCTAAAGAAATAAAGTTATTGATTCTGATTCTGATTCTGATTCTATCTCTACATATATAGTTAGCTGTCAATTTCCTGAATATTGTTAAAATAAAAACAAAATAAATAATTAAATATTATGATTCCAATTCAACGGGAAGTAGCTAGGTACCCTATAGGTTATGGCGAGAATACAGTTTTATTTTGAATAAAACTTCAATTTTACGGTTTTTGGATTTTTCCCTACACTTGTGCTATAAAACGTTGCTTCTTGCCAAATTCTATGATTCCTAGGTCAACGTGAAGCCCTATAGGTTTTCTGTGTATGTGATTCCCTACGGAAATTACAAAATATTCGGGCTTAAACGGCTCTAACTTTTAATTGTGTTGACTTAAAAGTTTGTTTTACCCATGAATAATTATTATAATCACACACATAGGATTTTTTTACTACGTTATTATAATGATCCAAAATGAAAGAAAGTTTACGTAGCCGCGTAGCGACCGGCGCGGCGCCCTCGTTTGCGGCGTCCACGCTTGCGGCGCCCTCGCTTGCGGAACCCACGCTTGTCCGGCAATCAGGGTGTGACTGCCCTATCGACTGCTCCAACAATACAACCGACAGGCAACGATGGCGGTGCATTCCACTAGCAGCCATTCATCAGGACCCCCCTTCATAACCCCGACCACACTGCCAAGTGTGACCGACTAAGAAAAAGAAGAGAGTTATAATGATGAATGTAAACTTACGTGATCTAAAGAATATTTCGATGGACATAGAGGTCAACTGAGGGATCATGCAGGGCGGGTTGATGCATCCTTGGACAAACGTGTTCAACGGTAATGTGGATGCATTGCTCTGGTAAATACCTGCGGAACAAACATTATTTATTTAGTACTAGAAATTCCGCCCCGGCTTCGCATGTGTGCAATGCTGATACTAAATAAGGAATACATTTATTTTTTAAATTTATTGTTTATTTAAATAATACGGTTATTAAACCAATTACATAAATTTTTATACATATAAACCTTCCTCTTGAACCATTCTATCTATTAAAAAAAAACCCGTATCAAAATCCATTTAGTAGTTTTAAAAGATCTAAGCATACATAGGGCATAAGTGACTTTGTTTTATACTGTGTAGTGATACTCCGTCTTCGCATTTATTTTCTTTGACTTAATAAAAGAATAGATATGTAGATAGAATATATTTTATTGCACAATAGTAGTGCATAGGCGAGCATTCTCTACCTGCTAACCTTTGGGTAGTGTGAACCTCGCCCAAATAGGTACTGCTAGACATCGAGAATTACAAGAAATATGCTTACAAAAAATATATTATTAATAATTCGTGTGTTTGCCATTAACAATAAAAAAAACACATTTAGACATAGGTAATATAATATCATAAAGAGGAAATATTTGTATGTAAGTATGTTTGTAACGAATTGGCTCAAAAAGTACTGGACCGATTTTAAAAATTCTTTCACCATTTGAATGCTACATTATCACTGATTAATATAGGCTATGTCCTGCATTTACTGTACGTTTATGCCTAAATGTTTAAAAAATGTCCACTCGTGCAAAGCCGGGACGGGCCGCTAGTAGATAATAAAATATACTTCTCACATGATTAGATACTTAAATATCCTTAAGGTTTTTGTGGCCGTGGGGCCGCGGCGTACGAATATCGACCCCTCCAACTCAACCCGTGGATGTCGTAAGAGCCGACTAACCTACCAGAGGAAGGGCAGCAGCTTCCTTCTGAGTATTTTTAAACACCAACACTGCGATCACCAATCCGCCTGCCAAGCGTGGTGGTTATGGCAAATCCCCCCCTACATGGGAGACCATCCACTTGATGGACCGACGACATCGTAGCGGTCGTAGGGAGTCGATGGATGGAGGCGGCTCAGGACCGCTATTTGTGGCGTCGTACGGGGGAGGCCTATGTCCAGCAGTGGACGTGTATGGGCTGATGATGAGATGATGATGAGTGCTTATGCCCGCACTTGGGGTAATCTACCTTGTTAAAGAATGCAATGTTTCATAGACACGTAATCTGTCAGCTCGATAAATATCGGAGCTCTCGTTAGTCGCGATATTTTTGGAGTCGACAGATTCTCATCACTATTTTTAATAAACTTTTAATATTATAAAAACTTTTATATACAAGCTTTTATATCATCTAGGTCTAGGACCAAAGTGCTTGGGAAGACAAATCCAACAACTCGACGTGGTTAAGTCGTTTCTTTTATGAGTTCCTATGGCCACCTTCGGTTTCTATCATCAGACCAGCTCGATGGTACCATGACATTGCATTGTCACCAAACTTACATAAGTGTGCCAAATTTCAGCTCAATAGGTTGAGGATAACTGGTCTAAAATTGAGTTGCAAGATTCCACCCGAACAAAAATACATTGTGGTCTAAAATTGAGTTGCAAGATTCCACCCAAACAAAAATACATTACAAGTTAAATAAAAGCTTGTATTAAAGATCGATGAAATATTGCATTATTTAATTCAGTCAAAGAAAATGAATGCGTGGACGAAGTATTGGATAAATAATAAAAAAATAATATTTAGCCTCTAGTGGGCCGCTAAATCATTATGCATAAGGTTTCGGCTATGGTTATCCCATTTAATCCCATTAATCCATTAAATTTAATCCCATTAAAATTCTCATCATCATCATTAGCCTATTTTATTAGACCATGATTTCGGCATAGGTTTCGGACTTTATGTTGAATCGAAATTAAGTTAGCTTTGTTTGTGTTACATATGTGATTATCTGTAGTACTGAAGTATGTGCAATATTTATAGAATATGAGAGGGGTGGAAATTACAAAGGTATTCAATATATAATTTTCTTTTTTTTTTGCCTCACAATAGGGGCAACTATGTTGGCCAATGTCCTTACAAAGGGGCAACGTCGTAAGCTTTAAAACATCCTTATAACTTAGTTCATAGGACGATTCAAATGTGGCACTACTTATTACATGTTTCATTACAATGATGCCAGGTGTCTCTGTCAGTCATGTCAACCTAATTGTAAGTATGACAAATAAAGCTTAATTATTAACTTACAATTAGTTACCTCTCAAGTTGCATGACGCCCTAACAGGGCTCCTATACCAACCTAGCCACAGATTAGGTAATGTTACTACGTAACAGATACCTCACTCAGTCTTTTTAACTTTGAGCCTTACACAGGTAGAAACCCACCCGGGTGGGTAAGAAAACGGTAGGTATATAACTCAAAACCGAGCGCGAGTGACGGAGCATTGACCTAGCCCCGAAGTGAAATATTTAAGATCTCTCACATTTTATGTATGTATTAGTATTGCAAAATTAATAAAAAAAACATTAAAACTATCTACTAGGTACTTGAATACTGCATCTTACCTTTAAAATATAAAGATTTTCGTAATTATTATTAGAACAAAAATATTAACATCCCAATAAAACAAATTTTTGTAAGCGCATTTTGTTTCATTACTTACTTTTAATATTCATTTAGTTAGATAAATACAACAAACATACAAATTATGATCAATATCATTTATACATTTAAGCAATAAGGTGGAAATTGTTTTGGAAAAATATAAATTTTCATAACATTTAATACGGTCCGGACAGAATTTGGCATTCTCTTCACGGAGCCACTCGTTTATAGTATTGTATTTATTCTCAGATAATAAAATCCATACACATCATAGTATGAAATAAAAATTAAAATGTGATTAAAATTAAATTACACCAGCTAACATTATATAATAGATTAGATAAGAACAAATTAGATTAAAATAAAACAATAATTAGAATAAAAAATTAAATCAGTTTTTGTATCCACACACCGGAGCAACACATTGGAAAAAGTGTGTCCGTTTATAGGGGACATACGCCCTGCCACAGTTTGTAGGATGCAGTTGTAACTCGCTCTCGCCCTGCTCATCAGGGATGCTGTTTTCTTCCGAATGACGGCGTGAAAGCCGTCAGTTCGATTCTGAGCAAACATCTCTGAGGCACTACAAAAACGGGGGAGTCTCAACAGCATCCTAAAGGTGTTATTATTTTATTATATTGGACACGTAGGGCGTCCAGCGATTTTCGAGTGTAGCTAACCCATAGATTACCCGTGTACAGGCTCTGACAGTACGCCTTGAAGAGCCTTGTTTAGCTGCACTCATAGACTTAGGAATATTTCACTACTAACCGTTCAAAAAAGAATGGACGATAGGTACTTCCCAAAATTCGCTCGTAAAACGGGCATGCGGGCGCGCGAGGCGGGTTGCCATGGTTGCAGTAAGTACAGAAGCAATGATTGAATTTTTTGGCATGTTTTATGTATGCACTTGAAGTAGATATTTTATTTTATTAAATATTTCAAGTAAGTAGGTACTTACATTGCTGCACATTTGTCGTCTGACCCCACACCACCGCAAGAAGCCCTAGAATAATCACAACTCCCTTCATTGTAGCGCCGATTATTTTTTATTATAATTTATTTATTGAAATAGATATACATTACTTGTTATGTAGCACACAGAACCCGAATAACAATCACTGAAAATGGTATTTATATCGTTAATCGGTGAAAAGGACAGATTTGTAGATATACTATCTATGATAAAACACAGGTGTCGAGTGGGTTAACAATGTTATGGGGCAGATTAATGAGAATTAAATTAGGCAGAAATGTAGGCAAACCAATAGTCAGATAGTCAGTAGTTGGTAAAATCATATTTACAAGTCATCTAATTAAAATTGGTACCTATTAACATAATAAATATTTTTTGGCCGTGGCCGCGGCGTACAAATATCGACCCCTCCAACTCAACCCGTGGATGGGCAGCAGCTTCCTTCTGAGTATTTTTCAACACCAACATTGCTCACTCCACAACCAAAATTGTGTTTTAGCCAGTTAAAACGACAATAATTGTTTATAAGTGATATCAAAACTCACGTCTTATAATAAAACCATAAAAAATCAGTTTATCCCAGCGAAATTAGGTTAAAAGTGCAGTGAGTGTCTCGTGCAATCAATTCTCGCGGTTACGTGTACGACGTAAGGTGCAATTTAGCGTCCAGTGTAAGAGCGCTACCGCGTCAACGTCAGAGCGTGCTCTGAGACAAAGATTATTCGAACAGAACGGACTCTAATCGACACCACTGCGGTTTGCCTCAGTGAGATACTACTGTTCAACATGAAGACTTGTGCAGGTTGCCTCAAACAAACAAAGGATAATAGCAGAATAAGGTGTACCAGTACACCATGTGAAAAATATTTTTGTGCTCAATACGCTAACATAAACAATGTGTCTGCTGAGCGGAAAAAAACATGGAAGTGTCCTGAGTGTTCCGCTTCACAAAAAAAGGGTGGAGATACGAGTAATAGTCACACTCCCGTAAGGTCTCGTTCAGACTCACAAAATGTCATTATGAGAAAGAAGGCTGACTCCAATGTAGCAGAAAGTGAACCTTCCTTGGGTCTGAAGGAACTAACCGAGCAACTTGCTAGACTCACCAACAGACTGGAGGATGTTACTTAATCGCTTAATTTCACTCAGGAGCGCCTTGACAGCATAATGGTCGCTATGCAGGCAAAAGACTCCCGCATCAAGTATCTGGAGAAAAGAGATGAAGAACTCACGATATTAAAATCAACGGTCAGCGCAGGCCCTGCACCGGCTACAAAATGAAATTGAACTCATTGGAATTCCAGAATGTTCATCTGAAAACCTGCATCACACTGTACAAGTGGCCGCACGGAAGTTAGGAGTTGAGCTCGACGAGAAAGAAGTGGACTGGGTCTCTAGAGTAGGCTCTCGAAGATCTGCTGCACTGCTCAGCTGGACCCAAAATGGCGCGCCCAGTGGTCGTGCGCTTACTGAGAAGAAGCCAAAAAGATCAGCTGCTTAAAGCATCCAAAGCCCGCAAGGACATCACAAGTGCCGACCTAGAGGTCCCTGGTTCCTCACTGAAGGTGTACATTAATGAGAGGTTGACTAAGGACAATCGGATGCTATTTCGCGAAGCCAGAAAAAGATGTAAAGACGAAGGCTACGCTTTCTGCTGGTGCCACAACGGAGCGATCTACATCAGGCAGCGGGAGGGATCAGCGGCTGTGTTCATACGCACAGAAGGCGATCTAGACCGCGTGTTTGTAATAACAGTAGAACTTAGATAAGGTCCACCCTATTAGCAGCCTGGGAGACGACATAGACACCGTCGGCATAACGTGCAAGTCTCTGTCGGATCTTGAGCAGTGTGGATCATTTTTTTCGGAAATACATCGTTTTAAAATCTTTGAACATTAGAAGTATTTCTCGTAATTACGATGAGTTCGTAGTATTTCTGTCACGTTTAGATATAACACCTGATGTTATTGTTCTTACTGAATGTTGGTTGAGTTCGTGTAATAATGTGATTCCTCACATGTCGGGCTATAACGCGTATCATGCTGAAAGAGTACATAACTTAAACAGTGGTGTTGTAGTTTATATATTAAATACGCTTAAGGCAACAGTTTTTGAACCCAATATCGATGATGCTGATAGTCTACAAATTAAAATTGGTTCTGATGTAGTCATTCTTGGAATTTACCAATCGCCCTCATTCCTTAACATTGACCGCTTTCTAAACTCACTAGAATCTTACCTCGAAAGTGTATCCACCGATCAGGTTGTTATAGGTGACATAAACATCGATATTCTAGATACAGTCTCCAATATTGAATACCTGTGTTTTATGGCAGAAAAAGGTTTTTGCCCGGCGATCACGGAGCCGACTAGAAAGTCTTCATGCTTAGACCATATCTACGTCAAGGGCAAGCAACATAACTCGAGTTTGGGCGTAGTATGCGAAACCGATATAACCGATCACTACGTTGCAATCTTAGGAATCGGTCTGAACGCGGCTAAATCTCCAAGACCTAGTCGGTTTACTCTAAAAAGAGACTTTGACGCTATTAAAAAAGAGATGGAGGAGGTTAACTGGACGGATATTCTAAGTGGCTTAAGCGGAGTCAACGAGTAACACGTTGACTGCTGTAATCACACCACATTTTTGAGGTTTTTTAATTTTTTCTGCATTCTACAAGGAATAAAACGAACGGAAAAGTATAATTTGCCTCGAATCGTAAAAGTTTTCTATTACAAATTTTAAATCGCGTTAATTAACACGAAACCATAATAGTGTTTATTCCGCCCATGACGAAACCAGCGAAACTAAAATTCACGGAAAAGAGATTACTAGATCTTTGCGCAGACACACCTCTCCTCCAGGTGAGATGCATGTACATTGTGTATGGAGATGGGTTAATGCTGGGCATTTACAGGGCGTATTGAGTAAATGCCTAATTTGGGGCATTAATCGGGCATATATGTATATTTATTGGGCTTTTACTCAATATGCCCTGTAACTACCCGGCATAAACCCATCACTAATTGTGTGGTAGCAGTTTCGTAGAACGTGCTACGACGCTACGCTGGCCCTGCGCCGTTAAAAGGGACTACAACGTGCACCTGCATAAAAGTAAAGTAAAGTAATCGTTTATTGCATGAAATACATGTAGGTACAGGTGTTTTTATAATTGTGTGTGTCAATGTATTCTACCTTTACGGTGTGCAATGTCTGTATACAAATCATAGTATCAAATTTAACGTATTTTAAGCTTACGATGAAAATAAAATAATACATAAAAAATTAAAACAATACATTAAAGAAATAATAATACAATTAATCAATATAAAAAAATGACAATGCATAGAATCAACAAAATAATTTGTAATATTTTTTAATGTGGAAGACGTAAAGCGTTGTGATTTTCAACATTACCTTGACAGGCCGTAGAAGACGTAGGTATACTATCCGCCACCGCCGCCGCCGGAGCCGTGTCGGCAGCGGTGACGACGACGGGACACGGCGCGGCGCGGCGGCGGCGGCGCGGCACGGCGTAAAGCGGGCGGGGCGGAACGGAGCTCAAAAATTTTACTCTACCGGTGAATAGGTACGTGATTTATTTAGAAATGCAGGAGGTAAGTTAAAATTATAACCTCATATTTTCAGGGATTGATTGGACTATCGTAGATAAGTGCAGGTGTGTAACTCGGTCTAAATGACTAAGGACCATTTTGTTTTTAGACGGATGTGCGAGCAGGTGTTTCAGTAATCCTTGTTGGTATGGTTCGTAACTTCGTACCTACATAACATGCCTACATCTACATACCTACCTGACCTACATATTAGCACCAATCTAGGTATTCTAAGCCTATAAGTAATGTTCATGTTTCGCTCGTTACTTCAAGCGCATGAAATTTGGGGAGTAGGTAGGTACTATCCTAGTTTAATTGTGAACTAGGAGGTACTGGTTAAAATCAGGGACTGATTTGGTTACCCGTTCAAGGGTTTTCTATAGGGTTTTTTTGAAGAGGTTGTTTTAAAACCCTTTGCTTATGGGTTACACTTTCAATGAATAACCGACTTTTAGGGGTAACCCTTTCAAAACCCTTTCGACTGGGTTATCTATTGAAAGAGTTTTGGGTTTTAGATAGATTTGATAACCCCTACGTTTGGGGTTACCCTTTCCATCATTGTAACACGGTTACCCTGTGCATTACTAGGTACCTAATCCTAGGATTAGGTAGTAAATCATCATCATCATGAAGGTTGCGGGTTCGATTCCCTGCCTGCAGTCTTTCGCAGGTTGTCATACCACCTGGCCTGAAGCCGTCCTACACTACGTTTAACGAGTGGTGGTCTCCACTCAAGAACACGTTTACCCCAGTGGCTGTCGGTTCTTCGCAAGATACCTATGGCCGGCCCACTGCCACTTCAGCTTGCTAATTCTTAGTGTGACTATGGTTCTCTGTCCGATGAACTTACCTATTCGTTACGTTCATCATTTAGGTACATTCCTATTCCTATCCTTCCGAAAAACTCAGGGCATAACTCGCTGCGCGACTTTGATTGAAGTTCTAAGTCGAGTTTCTTGAGTGCTTTGAACTGCCGGACCAACCCTACTGTTTTATTTTAAAGTAAGTATACTACAAACTAATCTCTATTTGATTAGCGTAAGGGTGAAAATAATATTTTTTTATGTGTAAAGAGCAGGGACTGATTTGGTTACCCGTTCAAGGGTTTTCTATAGGGTTTTTTTGAAGAGGTTGTTTTAAAACCCTTTGCTTATGGGTTACACTTTCAATGAATAACCGACTTTTAGGGGTAACCCTTTCAAAACCCTTTCGACTGGGTTATCTATTGAAAGAGTTTTGGGTTTTAGATAGATTTGATAACCCCTACGTTTGGGGTTACCCTTTCCATCATTGTAACACGGTTACCCTGTGCATTACTAGGTACCTAATCCTAGGATTAGGTAGTAAATCATCATCATCATGAAGGTTGCGGGTTCGATTCCCTGCCTGCAGTCTTTCGCAGGTTGTCATACCACCTGGCCTGAAGCCGTCCTACACTACGTTTAACGAGTGGTGGTCTCCACTCAAGAACACGTTTACCCCAGTGGCTGTCGGTTCTTCGCAAGATACCTATGGCCGGCCCACTGCCACTTCAGCTTGCTAATTCTTAGTGTGACTATGGTTCTCTGTCCGATGAACTTACCTATTCGTTACGTTCATCATTTAGGTACATTCCTATTCCTATCCTTCCGAAAAACTCAGGGCATAACTCGCTGCGCGACTTTGATTGAAGTTCTAAGTCGAGTTTCTTGAGTGCTTTGAACTGCCGGACCAACCCTACTGTTTTATTTTAAAGTAAGTATACTACAAACTAATCTCTATTTGATTAGCGTAAGGGTGAAAATAATATTTTTTTATGTGTAAAGAGCGCCGCCGCGCCCCGACCGGCGCGTGTCGGCGCGAGCGGCGCGAACTCAAAGCGGGTTGCGGCACCTTTGACCTTATAGCGGCAAATTGTTTGATGTGCCGGTGGCAATTGTCTTAATTTTATTGTCATTCGCCACTTGGACTAGGAAGTAGGAACTAGGAACATCGTAGTGAGTTAAGTTTAAGTGAGTGAATGATGCCTTTGCCGAGAAGAGATGCCGTGCATAGATACTTTGAATACGACGCAGAAAACAGCAATAGCAAATGCAAATTATGCCGAAATTATATTAAAGTAACTGAACTATAAATCTTACCTACATGTATGTATATATATTTATATATATTTCCAGAGTAGGCAGAAGCAGAACTTACAGCCAACCCGATAGGTACCTTACCTACCTAAATGTAAGTAGGTTACTACTTAGGTTTGAAGACCTCTGTGCCGCGGTGGGCGAAGGTCCGCCTGCGACGCAGGAGGTTGCGGGTTTGATTCCGGCCTCGGGACAAATATTTGTACCATCTGCAGATATTTGTTCAGGGTGTTCTAGTCGTTTTCTATGTAGGTATAATAAAAAATATCTATCTATGTAGGTACTCGTATTGTATTACCTGTATACCTATCAGTTATCTACTACCCATAATACAAACTCTGCTTAGCTTGGGGCTAAATAATGCTGTGTGATTTGTCCGGCATTATTTATTTACTTATCTTGGGGCTAGATAATGCTAATGTGGATTGTCCATTTTTAATTTTTATTTTAGGTAGGTAAGGTGTCTAAGTAGGTATTATTAAGGAAATTTCGTAGTAGTCGGTACCTAGGTGCCTAACTGCCTACCTACTTACTAACTTTTAGTGAGTACCTAGGTAGTCACATAAAGTAGGCAGGTACCTAATCTATGACCGAAGTAGGTAGGTACGTACTTATAATGTAGATAGATATACAAAATATCTAGATAGGTTAGTTGGTACTTTATCTACCTATAATGTATCTACTAACCTACCTAGGTTAGGTACCTAGACCACAGATTAGGTAATCTTACTTCGCTTAGACTACCTAGGTAGTGTAGATTGCTGATAGATTGATGCCTACAAGAAACTTAGTAGGTACCTAAGAAAATAGGTAGGTACCTACTTACCTAAATTTAAGCTCAAGTTGCGTTTCAAGAAGTCTCGCGGCTATAGGTACATATGTACATATATATTAATCTTTTCGCGGATCCATTCGGGAATCTGTATCCTTGGTAACGCACTGCCCGCGCCGTCGCCTCCTTGCCAGATTGACTGCAGTTGTTCGGCGACCCGAATTAAGGCTATAATTCAGCGAAATTTGACGTGGAATATTTGTAAACAAACCGCTCATACTTAAAATTACAATTTACTCTGTTATGTTATGATGTATTTTAATACACAATTTAAATTCCTTGTCAATTTGAGATCGTTCCTTCAATAAATATTGCTAACAAATATAAATATCTAAAACTCGACGCCTAGCATGCGTCATGCACTTTTTTGTTATTGTTTGTTTACAAATATTTCATGTGGAGTTTGGCTTGAACAGATCTCAGTATTTTCGGGATCCTCACCCGCGCCGCCGCTGCCGCGGTTTTAAAAATATTTTTTCAAATCATTTGTAATTGTAAGTAGGTATGTATGCATTAGGCGCTCATTAGGGGAGGCCTATGTCCAGCAGTGAACTGATAAAGGCTGATGATGATGATGTATGCATACCTATCGAACAACGTTAGTCAGTGTTCAGATATTTAACTGAGTAGTCATTTCAACTGCAATAGAAATGATAATCACAGTGTAACACTAAAAACCATTAAAAACCACATACAATGAGGTAACTTCTTCAATCGGAAAGGGTAACCCTATCGTTGCTATAACCCAATGAAAGGGTAACCCTTTCATTGGGTTATAGCAACAATAGTGTAAAGGGTAACCCTATCGTTGATATAACCCAATGAAAGGGTTACCCTTTCACATGTGTTTTATACGGGTTACCCGAATAAAGGGTAACCCAATCGAAATGCGCAGATCGATGAAAGTGTTACCCATTGCAAGGGGTTAACCCAAACTCGGGGTTGTACAGTCCCTGGTTAAAATATACCTAAAATTTTAACCAAATAATTGGCAGTAAAATTTAATGTCCAGCCAGGGGATACGCGCTTTCGTGTTTGCTTATGGCGACATGGCACATGACGGTGGTGCTCAGAATTTTTAAGAACCAGCATCCACTATGACGCTTCCTGTAAAAGCCCAGAGATGACGCTATAAGTAGAATTATGAATAGAAGAAAATGTCAAGTGAAAAGGTTGCAAATGGTTGCAATGAGACTTCTCTCATAAATTCCTAGAGATGGCGCTATAAGTCGCGCAGATTATTACCAAAAAATATAGCAAAATCCTGTATCTTTTTGTATACAAAGGGATTGCAAAAGAGCTAGGCCACCATTATCCCCTGCCTGAGGGATCCTGGTAAAGTCTGTTATAATCATCGTGGAATGGAAATCACGATACATTAATTCCATCATGGAGTTTCATCATTCCATTGTAAATCTCCAACAATGGTGAGTGCAACTGCACCATTTGTCTTTTCAGACTTCAAAGAGGAGATTCTCAATTCGACTGTTTTTATTGTTGTATGTTATGTATTCTTTCACTATTGTATAGAAACGATCTCGAGGTGGTCGCAAAAATATTATTCTCAGGGGATTCATATTTATCCCGCAAAACTTGGGTAAAAACAACAGTGTAAAAAAGGAGTCAGAATGATAGATAACATTCAGGCATTCCAGTCTATTATAAAATGGTTTATCGTTTTTTAAAACACGGCAAATTATTGAGAACATAAAACAATGTTTCCTCCACTAGCAGTGACTTTGCTTTTCCAAAACAGTACTTAGTACATAGTAGCAAAATCTTTTCTGATCTCGTGTAAAATGTTATTTTCTTCAAAATGAGAGCAGTCGGTTTGGAAGAAACGTAAACTGTATTAAATCTCCTCAAATAACGACAATATTGAACAAGTCTCGACTCTCGAGGGAACAGGAACCTGTATAAGAAAAATAAAAACATTTTACAACAAAATACGTTTATTATTTTTAATTCTAATGATTCAGAGCAGCCCTTTAAATATACTACAAATATCTACGTTACAATGCAATCAAAGAAAATAGGATAAAATAAAAAATATTCCTGCATGTAATACAAAACCCCTCACTTTAATCGTTTGGTTGGACAAAATACTAACTTTAGAGGTACCTACTTGAACATAGATAGAGGTTTGATTGATGTAATCCTCGTAGCCAAATCAGTTAGGCCATGAGGAAACCCTCAAAAAACGCTCTTCATACCAGATACCTATAAAGGTACCTAAATGACAGACCACAAATACTTCACAAAAAAAATTCTAATAGATTTCTACGTGTTGGTTTAGGTCTGTTGGTTCCACACCCAAGTGCCACAAGTGGTATGGTAGTACAAGAACTGTAGTGGTACCTAGTAGTTTGTATATTAATTAATGCATTCACTGCCCAGCCTGGACATGCGAGTCTAGCGCCATGAAGAGTGAAGTGTTAAGCGATCATATTTATAGGGAAAATTGTGCAGATCGCGACTTACGCATAACAAAAGAGTAAGTACCTAACAACAACGTTAAAAACAATTTTTGAATTCTAAGAAATTAACTATACCAAAAAAGAACAACATTTATTGGATGGATGTGAGGGTTTTATAAAAATTAATTTTGATTTGTGTAGCTTGCAGACGCTATTTATATATACCAACTTAAAGTTGAGTATAGTGTCAAATATATGCGCGTGCTACTCCTCCAATGGCAAAAAAGGTTGTGTTTAACTTTATGGCATGCCCTGTCATTTATGATTAATATAATCATCAAGCACGTAGGTACAATAACTTAGATAAAAAGCAATCGCAATCGTCGCAATATTGATTTTAGTCGTTACCTACATATGTAGCATTATTCAGCCTATATGTACAAGTTAGTACATCTTTCAACCGCTTCAATGGTCTATTCCAAAGCCCAGCTTCTAATGATGTTACTGACTTTTACATACATACAATTTCGCTTGATATTTCCCAACAAAATTGTAACCTAAATACGTCCACTCATTTCCAGAGATCAGTATTATAAATGCTTTATAAATCTAAATTAACATAGGTAGTTATAAACTAATGACACTAAATCACAGATAAACTTTGAAATAACAGATAAAAATGGAAATGACTATTCAGGTTGTCCATACATTAAGCTTCAGGAACGCAAGTAGTAGTAATAAGTAATGGTATTATAAGTTTGGCAATACAGAAATCAGTCTATTGCACTCATTTTAACCATAACCTATTGTTTTATCTTCATAATTCCACTTTTTCTTTACCGACACTCCTATAATAACATTATTTTTGATACCAATCAGTTAATCAAAAATGACTTATTAGTAGTAGGTAGTACAATTGGTAATAAATTCTAATAGCACTATAGAGTTGTCCTTTTGCTTATATCCTGATACAATCATTCACAGTAGTATTGATAACACTCAAAAGGCATCTCGAATACTAGCATTGCACTTATAATCATAATCACTGGTTCACTTTTTAATATCTTTCACAACCACTTTAGGATCGATCTGCAGCAGTCCACTTAGTTTTTTAACGTCTATTTCGACCATAGTATTGTACATAGACATCTTAGTCTTAACTTTTTCGTATTTGTCGATAGCGGGCGGTTTTGAGCCGTAGTACGAGTATTCTGTCTCAGAATCTGAATCTGACTCAAATATCAAAGGAAGTTTGGTAGTTGATTTCTTGGCTATTACATTGTTTTTTGGTAGTTTAGAAGTAGATTTCTTTGCTATGCACTTCGAGGTAGGGTTTACTTCTTCGAGCTTCCTTTTCCGTGTCTCTTGATCGTCTTCATCTGGTACGTAAGGTACTGTTGTGTAGCTAAGGTTGTGAGAGCCGTGCATAGCCGTATGGTGTATTCGAAGGTCTCTTAGGAATGTGAACCGACGAAAGCAGATCCCGCAAGACTGGACCACCCGTGTATCTACCTGCAGTTTGTAGAACGCGTAGTTTAATTTAGTAATGTCCGCGTGGGATTCTTTGTAGTGCACTTGCATAGCTTCAAAATCCGGGCGGAGGGTTAGGCAAATACAGCATTTGGTTACAACATCTCCTTTTTCTTTAAAATCTGATATTTTGTTACCATGCATGTGAGTATGCAGTTCATTGATAGGTACTGATGCTTCGCAGTGTAAGCAAACTTTCTTCGGGAGATCAACATCTGTCTTCTCAGGCTTTCTCGCTCTTAGTTTGAATTGGCTAGGGATGCAGTTGGGGATCTCAGTGTGCCTATAATCATGTGGCTTACCTGGATGATCGTTTGCCACGTGGTGGCGCATTAATTTCCTTGAGCTGTTAAAATTGCAATAAACGCACGAGAGTATGCCCAGATTAAAGTGTCGTAATATGTGCTCTTTCAAGCACGTTCTGAACTGGATATCACTGCGAGAGACGAAATCACAGTAAGGGCAGTTCCTATCATTTATTTTCTTGCTCTCTGGTTCATAGATCACCATGCTTGTGTCTTCAGAATCGTCGGAATCTGAGTCGGCGGGTCTCTTACGGGATTCTTCAGTTTGCGCTTTTTGGCTTGCGTGTCTAATTAGCTCTTCAGTAGATACTGGTTCCTCATACCTCACAACCAGGAGAGAGTTTTCTGACGTATCTGACAAGTCGATGCTTTGTAGCCGAGGTGGATGGGCTATTTCTGGCTTCATGGACTTTTTCTGTGCATTGATAACTGAAGTGACCCAAGCAGAACGCAATGCAGGGTCACGTACAGCTTCTTTGGGGCGCGTCAACAGGCCAGGGTGACTTTTACAGTGGAACTGCGCCTCGTGGAATGTAGGAAATTTATCTGTGCATTTTGTACAACACCACCTGTAAATATGGTTCTATTGTTAGCTAAATGATAACAGCTATGTACAATAATGAAAAAGAAATACCCATACATGAAGACTTATACCAAGTCGTAACACATGAATAAGGATATTAAGCATGAAGGGATTAAGCAAAGCAAAGCGTATCCTAACAATCCATAACCTATTACACTACTTATATGTATAGGTAGGTAAGTACTTAGATAAGAAATTTTTTATGCATATAGGTATGTACATATGCGGAGCTCAATCAGCAACCTTTATAAAGACAGCATAGGTATTTGTACTTTCTGTTGTTATATTACCTGATCTTAGTTAACTCGTTTTCCAAATGATTCCTCATCTCAGCTTCAGCTTTAATATTTACATTACATTTTGGGCAGCAGTAGTTGTCATCTTTAGGAGCGCCGAAAACACCAAAGGCCTGATCTAACTCAGAATCAGAGAAAACCTGAACTGATTTAACTGACTCTGCTGTCATAACCTTAGAGGGGCCTGGAACGGGTCTTTCGGCTGCTTTCGGTAGATTTTTGGTCATATCAGCCAACAACGGGTTGGTTTTGTTCTTTTCTATGGCAGAAGACTGGTGATTGATGAGTTCCAAGACCCATTTCTCAATGTTTTTGTTCACTGGCAGTTCTGTAGGCTCCATGAAGTTCCTCCTGTGTTCCGTTATCATATGATCGTTCAAACCTATTTTGTGGTACGCTTTATATGGGCAGATTGCACAGCTCCATCTGAAAAGTGATAATTTATTATGAGGCATTGCAATGAACTGTAATTATATGTCAATTTGTTGAATGATGATAACTATATTAAAGTATTATGTAAATCTGTCCAGGTCACAAACGTTTAAAAATGTTCATTGGACAATTTCAGTTTCAGTTTAAAGAATCTATTTTCTCAAAAGAACAAAGTTCACTTAAATGAGAATGTAGGTATACAATATCCTTAAGCTACTATCTTAACTAATTAATATGTTATAATTATAACTGTTTTCTGACATTTATTTTGATCTAAGAGATTTTTTATGTCGCATGGCAACTTTGGCAACTGAGTATTATACACAAGACCAAATCTTATCATGGGTATAATAAATACAGATCAACTCACCTTCTATACTTCAACTCCTCGAACAAATGAGACTGCATAGCTTCTCTAGTATATTCTGAGACTATTTTACACAGCGGGCACTTATAACTGATGCCGTTAGGCTCACAGAACTGGCCATACATCTTGCACAGTTCCTCAACAGAGATATCTCCATCTTCCACCTCCTTTTTAACAAGGTTCAGATCTATAGGCACAGTTTTGGGTAAAGGTTGGACGGGGGTAGAATCTAGTTCTCGTTCAGTTTTGACTTCATCCTGTACTCCGGCTTTCTGTCTTTGTTTCTGCCAGCGCGGCATTCCATCCGCATCGTCGGGCACCGTCCCTTCTCTGTAGTAGTAGTAAAACACATCTTCGGCTCGGTTCGCATGCGCGTTAGATTGATGCTTGACAATGTTCTCTATGCCGGAAGTACGGAAGGGGCAGTATGAGCATTTGTACTGCATCTTCGTCTGATGCTGCTTGGAACAATGCTCCACTACTGACTGTCTGAGCATGCTCTTGAACGAACAGAGACCGCATTGCCACGGTTTTAGATCCATCGTCCCGACCGACGCTACACCGGCCGTAGGCGTCGCAACACTCACAGTCATCCCGTCTTCTCTGACGACTTGGAGTTTCCCTTTCTCTTTATGCGCGTTGGAGATATGATTTTCAACGATCTGCTTCCTGTGGTGGTAGTAGCTGCAAGAGGAGCATGCGTATAGATTGGCATCGTGCATCTTCAAGTGCGCTATGATGCGGTTCGCCGTTAGAGATTTGGAAGTGTCTAGGTGCTGGTTGGGAGGGCAGTGGACGCAGTGGTAGTCAACCGCTCCGGAGTGGAGGGTGTCCCAGTGGATCCGCAGCATTGCTTCGTCCACGGAGATGTAGGCGCAACCTTTGGCCCCGCAGGTGTGTCGGTGCCTATCAGGTACGTATATAGGGTAGCGTGTGACCAATTCAGGGGTGGCGGCAGGCGGCCTCTGTTCGGGTCGCGTGGCGGCGGAACTAGATGCGAGGTTGACCATCCTATCGAAGTGCATCTCATTGGTTGCCAAGTGAGGCACCGGGTTGACAGGCGCAGTCTGCGGCACGGGCTGCCTCTCCGCGTGCAGTTGTAAATGCCTGACCATGTTCAACCGGACTTTGGTACTGAACTCGCATATATTACAATACACTAAGCTGTCCAGTATAGGATTCAAGGGAAGCTTATCAATGTCTGCAATTCCGAATTTCTTGGGGGTTTCTACGGAAGTTTTACGCTTAGGCATCTCTCGAGATGCCGGTTTTGTTTCTTTGTTGACTTTATAAGTGTATGTCCCGTCATCTTCCTTTTGCGTTGCGATAGTGACTTTTGTGACATTATGCCAGTCCTTCAGATGTTTCTTGGTAGCGGTTAGGCTGACCCCTTTCGTGTTACATTCACCGCAGTAATACTGCTTGGTTACATTCAACATGTTATGGTCCTTATTGTAGTGGTTTATGAGCTGTGTTATGTTGGTAACGACTATTGGACACGGGTCGTGAGGGCAACGAATGGTCACGAGATTTAAGCAGCAACCGTTCGTGTGGCGCTTGAAGCCACCCAGTTTTTGGTAAACTATACGGCAGGCCGGACATTTGAAGAGCTGGTCTAGTGGTAGTTTTTTAAAGTTTGGCTTGTCTATGCTGGTCTTCGCCGCCTGCTCGCTGGTCATCGCCGCCTGCTCGCTGGTCTTCGCCAGCTTCTCAGTGTTCTTCGCCACCTGCTCGGTTGCCTTCACCCCTTGCTCCATGGCCTTCGCCGCCTGCTCGGTGGGCTTCGCCACCTGCTCGGTGGCAGCAGCAGTTTTGTCAGCTGGTTCTTCGTCAGACAGGTCAATGATTATGTTTTTCGAAGGTTCCTCTGCTTCATTTAGTAGCGTCACCTCTTCATCATCGCTGTCTAAGCAGTATACGACATCAGTTCTTTGATTCTGCTTCTTAGCTTCATCAGGGTCTTTTTTGATAATCAAAGATAAAGTGCTAGGTGTGTCGAGAACTTGTTTCTTTTCTGGCGAGGATAAGATTGACTTTTCTATAGCTTCAACTGTTTGTATGTCAGTTATGTCTCCAGGCTCCGCTATAATTTCTGCTGGAGGTTCGATCTCTTCAGGAGTTTCTGTATCTTCAGGAACGTTGGCAGTATTGCTTGTGACAGGCGTAAAACTTATAAGCTTTTCTAGTTGGATAGATCGCTCCGCCTCTTTAGTAGGGTTCTCATTTACTTTGTTTGGGATGACATCCTCGATTGGAACTTTTAGTTTGTTTAGATAGATTAGTGGCAACACCCTAAGATCTGTAGAACCATCCTGAAACAAAAGAAATCCCTAAAGAACTGAATATTATTATGACTTATGTAGGTCATGTTCGGTTTAAGGTTCTGAAGATTTTACAGTAAAGCTCCAGAACTTTGCACCTTTGAGCCGAACACCAGCATAATTTCATACAGTGTTTGGTGAAACTTTTATTATATAAATAAATACAATTGACTTAGGTAGGCGTAGGTAGGTTCTACATACTTTGTTGGTGATGATTCTCAAATATGCTTGAGGATTCTTTGTCGGGTGCATGGCGGCCGCATGAGAAAGCATTTCTGATTCAGTATTAGCGCCATAAATACACCACGTACACTGATACAGCTTCAAACCGTGATCTTTCAAGTGTTTCACTAACTCTGCCGGTGTAGGGGTCGTAACTTCACAGAGCTGTGGACAACAATACAAAATACACATGTTACAAGAACTACACGTTACAAATGAGACCATTTTATTCATCATCATCAGACCGTATACGTCCATTGCTGAACATTTTATTGTTGAAAGGAATACATACGTTACAAGGATGTGACTCTGCAGTAGCATGTTTTTGCTGCATATGCTCGCAATATTTTCCAGGAGTGTATGTTCGGAATTTGCAAACGCCTTCCCCTGAAAGTTGATACACTTTAAGTTTTATTAAAGTTAATAGGTAGGAACTTGACAAAAAAAATAACCAAAAAGCTATAATCGTAAATACGTAGTACCTAGTATAAATACATATAAATATCTCACCATGATTGCAGATGTAGTACGGCACAGCCGTTTCTCTAGGCAGCATGCCAGTGGTATCAGCCGGAACGGGCCCCAAAACGGACGTCGCCCGAAGAACTGTCACGGGTCTACCAGTCCCATGGGCCTTTGCGAAATGCGCGCCAACCAACTGATCCGCGGCTGCTCGGTAGAAGCAAAGCACGCATGAGAATTGACACCTTCCATGCGCCTTGAAGACGTGCATCACGAGGTCTATGGCATTGCCCGCCGCATCGAAGTTGCAATACGCGCAATCCAAAGCTCCTTCCCCTCCCAATTGCTTATGAGCTGATGCGTGAACCAACGCATCCTCGGCAGAATCAGAAGTGAACGAGCAGAAACGTCCAGCACACTTGAACACTCTGACTAACACCTCTTTCACCATCATCGTATCCAATACTATACGATGCTTCTTAGACATGACCACAGCTTGAACCTCTTCATATTGGAACGGTTTCACGGGCTGTGGTTCGACGACTGCAGCCGAAGTTGAGGGATAAACTGGGCTTATTTGTGGTGGCTTAACGGTTTGCCTATCGCCAAGGCTTACCACGTTTTCTATTACAGGGAATGGACTTTCTCTATCTCCACTGATAGGAGGATCAACGTTTTTAGAAATCAAGTCAGATAACCGTCGCACAGCGATGTAAGACCTCGGCGATTCTGTCCTTTCAGTGGATGCATCAAAAGAGGATCTCACAGAGCTTCTGGAATCTTCGTTAGTATTTTCCACAATTTTCTCCATGATTGGGAATTCATCCATGTGTTTGTCCATGAAATGCGCGAGACAGTCTTTGAAGCTTGATTGGACACCTTGTAAAGTTACAATAACTTTGCACACGCAGCAATAGCCATCCCACTTCTCAGAATGTTTAGATTGTACGTGTTTTTTCAGAGATATAAGAAGTGTTGTTATGTAATGATTTTGCTCTCCATTGACGCAACAAATGTATTCCTTTGAGCCGTTGTCTTTGTAATTCAGTTTGAAGTGAGGTAATTCAAAAATATCTGAAGTAGCTCTAGGTGGTGGAACTTCATCTGCCTTCGAAACGGTTTCGTGTTGGGGCTCTGTATCAATAGTTTTAGTTTGATCTAACCGAGCAGTTTGAACTATTTCAGATTTATCATTAGGCGTCTCCTCTAAAGGCTCTGTTTCGTTGTAAGTATCATTCATTTCAGTAGTATCATCCACGTGGGAACTATCATTCTGGTTATCGGTATCTAATTCTGTCTCGCTTTTAACTGAAGCTTTAATGTTTGTATCTTGATAATCAGCTTCGAATCTAAGTTTCGATTTCAGCGGCCCCGGCTTTGGCTTGCGCTTTACTACAGCAAGAACAGCTTCCATGTGCAGCTCCGGATTTTCTTTTTTGGGAATCGTTGAACTCATTTCGCTAATCACATCACTTCCAGAAATTTCGCTCCGATCATCGCTGCCGGTAAGACTCACATTCGATCGGGAGCTTCTCAAAGTTCTTGGTTTATCACTTAACTCATCTGCGCGACTTTTTCTCAGCATGGCTTTCATGGCTTTTTGGGACATCACACCCAAATTGATAGTAAAGACTTCGGTCTGCTCATCGTTGTGTCGTACAATAACATGAGTTTTGAGATTTTCAAGTGATATCTGCGTAAAATTACATTTTCCACAGATATATCCAATCAACTGGCCTTTAATTTCTTTGGGCGGAGGAGGAATATCTAGATTGAACGGGCACCTAGTAACATTGACACACTCATAACACAAATGTTTGTATTCCCCAGTATGAGTGCTAACGACATGCCAGAAGAAATCTTCCAATGCTACCTTATTCTTACTAAACTCTTTGTAGCAAAAACGGCAGATGTACTTCTCTGAAGGTATCTTGCTAATGGCCTGGAAATTAACCTGTTCACATTGCTCGATAGCCTTTTTAGCTGTGGCTGGATCCATGCGTGACAAAGGAACTTCAGTATGAGCGTGTTGGTTTTTGTAATGACTGACAATTTCTGTTCCGCTGTAAAGACATAGCCGGCAATCGTAGGCGACAACTCCTCGTTGGAAACAGTACATTTTGTCAGTAAAACAATTCAGGTCAGGAATAGAGAAAGGCTTTAGCGGTAGTAACGGTTTAACTACTTCTGCTGATGTACTTGCAATATTTTGATCTTTCTTTTTCTTATATTTTGGTTTGATGACACCAGTTTGCCAGATGCCTCGCTTTTTTTTCGGTTTCCTTTTGATGTCAGCCAAAACTTCGCTACTCTCAGAGCTACTAGATACAACGGTATCACTTTCTGAATCTGAGCTGTAGGCGTCACTTTCTTTAGTGGTATTGGTGTCAGCCATTGAATCTGTATCAAATTCATAGGGATCTGCTTCTTGTTTCTGCTTTGTTTTAGATTTTGGTCCCGGTTTGCTAATTTTAGGTTTATCTACTTTAACTTCTTTTTCAACATGCTTCTTACCAGTTGGTTCTGTTTCTATTTTTGATTTTGGTTTGGGACCGGGCTTTTTCCTTATTTTTTTAACAGGTTCTTCTGCAGATTCAACTTCTTTACATTTGTGAAGAACTACTGGCTCGTCTTCAGGCGGAGTACCCGGTTCTCTTTTTTTGTCAATTAATTTCGCCAAACGACACATTCGTATACCGGTTGCATTCATGACATCATTGCAAATGAACATTTCTTTTAAGTCATTCTGCAGTGTTTTTAACTCCCTGCTGGCCTTTGCTTTTTGTATTGTTGGTTTTATTTCTTTAACTTTCTTATTACTTTTATTTTTAAATATAACGTTTTTCTTTGCAAATTTACCTTTTTTGTTTCTTCCTTTAGCTCTTCCTCTCCCTTTGCCCTTTTTAGGTGAAGTTTTCAATGTTTTATCATGTATTTCCTCATCTTGGTTTTCGATGAGGTCATGTTCATTGATCATTTCATCATTTGTTTGATCATCGTGGTCAGGATAATCATTGTTTTCTGGTGAAGTGTCTGTTGCTTTTCCTATAATAGCCTGTTCATTTTCTAGATCAGGGACTTCTATTTTTTTTGATTGATCTCCGTCTTTTTTATAACCCTTAACGAGGTCATCCCGAACATTTTCAAGTTCATTCGCAACTTTTTCAATTACAGGTCCTTTATCACAAACCTCATCTTTCCTTCCATTTTCTACTTCTTTTTGAAGAACTTGTAATTCAGTTGTTTTGGGTGACACTTGATTTGAATTCGAGTCACAATCTCTCTTTTGTTCATCGTTATTTGCATCGTCTTCGTCGGATACTATTTCGCGGAACTTTTTAAGCGTTTTCTTTATCATCGTTGTATCACCCAATTTCTTGTCTAGCATTAACAGCAATTCTTCAATTTTCGACTTATCTTGCAAAATTGAAAAAATACTGTCAATATCTGACACTTCTTTACGTGTCGCAGGTTGTCCAGTGCTTTCTTTAGAATGTTTATCCGTATCATTTAGCGTTGATGTCACATCGGAGCTAACTTCACTGTGTATTTCAATAGTGCTATCAGGTAAGCTTTCTTCTGGTTTTTTGCATAAATAATCGCTTTGCACAATCGTACTGTCAGGTGCTAAGTGTCCCTTGTCGGGTATTATTTGAATATCCTCATTCAATTTATTGACATCTTCGACGATTTGATTTAAAACACTACTTTGAAACTGTGTTGTCGAGACAGTTTCATCATTGCTGTTTAATTGTTGGTCACAACTTGACAGTTGTGTTACTGTTATAGAAGCATTTTCTGCTTGAGTAATACTCGAACCCTCGAAATATTGTTTTTCAGAGTGACTTACATTCGAAGTTCTACTACTTAGATTTGTCGTTAGATCTAATTCACTAAGAATGCTAGTATCTTTATGAAATGTTTGTTTCAGTTTTTTGTCGTAATCATTTAAATCTTTCTGAATATAATCCGATATATCACATAGCGTATTTTCTTCCTGATTATCAATATCGCCCACCATTTTTTCCATTTCAGCATTACAACTATCACTTGCTGATTTCGGACCACTCAATTCTTTATCTAAACCTGCAATTAAGTCGTTTATGCCAATGACGGAACCTGTCACGATATTATCCGTAAACATTTCTATGTCATCTATCCCGAAACTTGAGTCAAAACTTTCTTCGTCTTCCAAAGTTTTTCTTAACGCTTTTTCAGTAGAAGATACATCAGATTCCATATTTTGTTCTGTACGCTTATGAGATTCTTTATTTATTGTTGGCTCTTCAAAATCGTTTTGTTTCATAGATAATTTGCTTAATTTGCTTTTAGCCATGGATTTGGACTTGTTGAGTTGTTCCTTATTTCTTATTTTATTGTTTTCGTGTTGACTTTCAATTTCTGCTTCTTCTGAATCTGAGTCATCAACAATTTGCCGGACTCGTCGTGTCTTTCGAAAGTTTTTTTCTACACTAGTAGATGGATCTGATTTCTTACTGGATCTTGTCACTCTAACATCAGATTCATCGTCTGAACTTACGGCTTTTTGATTGACTCTATCTTTGCTTTCTTTGCTATCTTTGTTATCTTGGAGTGAATCATGCTTTTCATCACACTTTTTCAATAACATTTTTTTCACCGACTGCGACTTAGGCTTCGACGCTATAACTTTATCAGATTCTTCATCGTCAGATTTGGTATTGTTCTTGGCCTTTTGTTTATTTTTCTTAGAAGAAAAGGTTACGCAGGGTGTTTTTTCCTTTTCTGGCTCTTTTGGTTCTTCAACGGGCGTTTTTGGCCTCTCTGGTTCTGGTTTCTCTGGTTCTGGCTTTTTGATTTTTGGTATTTTATAGTTCTTAACACCAAACCCAGTACCCATTATGGTACCTTTGGCAATATTGTCATTTGAATACACTATACCAGAATGCCGCCTATCTAATGAGTGACTATTATCTCTTTCCTTTTTATTCCTAGCATCTTTTATCTCCTTGCGCATTCTTGGGTCTCTGTAATTTTTCCTGGGAGAGTATTGCGGCTTAGTATTTAGCTTTGCATCTTGACTTTCATCATATTTCTTTCTGCCAAAGTTTGATTCACGCGTATCTTTATTTATAATACCCGACTCATCAGACATACTATAGCTTGCATTAGCCGATTTGGAGAGTTTGAAAGATTTAAATTGGAACGATTTAAAATCCGCTTTAATCTCTGATAAAGTTTTCGTCTTTTTATCATTTTTATCATTCACTAAAGACCTCCCTACGCTACTTGCTCTTTTTCTACGATCTATAAACGTAGAATCAACAGCTATCCCTTCATGTGGCAAAGTAAGCACAAAGCTATGATCACGGACTAGCGATCTGCCAACACTCGTAGCGCGCTGCCGCCGAGAATCCATTGTGTAATCAAAAACTTGAATTCCTTTGCCACTTTCCAGGAATTTCTGAAATGTTGCGTTGACACTGGTATCTATAGTAAACGTGTGGCCTATTGGGGCTTTCACAGATAGTGAATTGTCATAATCAGTCCTGCCCACACTTCGGGCTCTTGATGAGCGATTCTGTTCCGATATACTTTTACCAATACTTTCTCCTCGATTGCGACGAGAGTCTTCGTAATCGTAGTGACGGTCACGTTCTCTGGTGAACAGACGACTATTATCACGGTTTTGGCTGAACTCGCGCCTTGTGCTTTCATAACGTCCAGATAGCTCATTAGCGAAGCTCTTATCGCTTCTCCCAATACTTCGTTCTCGTTCAAAATGTCGCCGGTGTTCAGTGATGTTACTTTTCGAATAGTGATAAGGATCGTTCAAATATCTGTCACTTCTCCCGTGTTGCTCTCTATCGTGGTTTCGAGGCGAATCTTCGCCAAATTGTCGGCTATGAGATCTATACGAGTTGCTTCTATTATAGCCACGGCCTCTGACATCGTGAAGAGAGCGTGATTCATACTCAGATTGCTTTCTGTTAAATCTTGGATCTTTGTAGTCAGACCTACCGAAGGAATGGATTGGAGTGGTAGGGCACTCAGAACGGCCAAAAGGATGGCTAGGCGTAGTAGGGCAATCAGATCTACCAAAAGGATGACTTGGGGTCATAGGTGCTTCGAGCCGTCCTGGAGTACCAGAACCTTCTGACCTCCCGAAAGACGGACCTGGAGTTGATGGACAATCTTGTTTACTGTAACCATCCCTTCGATCAATGAAATATTTGTCATTTCTGAGATTGAAGTTTGGTGAGTCTCTTTGAACAGGACTATCTTTAGGATGATTCTGGTCCCAACGTGGGTTTTTAATATCTCTACGGGACCTTACATCGTCACTTGTATTTGGCTCCCAAACAGGCCTGTCCTTTTTAACAGGGAATTCCCTTTCTCGGCTTTCGCTCAATGAGAATGATGGCGCATAAACATGTTTCTGCCTTGGTTCATCAACGTCAAATGAATGGTGCGTGGGAGTCATTTCATATGACCGAGCATTAGGTGTCCTTATTGGTGTCATACTAGGAGCATAGCTTGGTGTATAAACCGGAGTCATTCCCAAAAGTGGAGGAATGTTAGGATATTGTGAAGGTCTAGGTGTTCCTTCCAAACTCGGAGGCTTATACGCATTAGGGCTCTCTTTACTGGCTGTTTGACTCAAATCTCTTCTCAAGCGAGGATCAGCCGGTGGCTTTCTGTTTCCATCTGGAACTAAATTCTTCGATTCGTTAATTGGGGTACTTTTGGACGTACCAGCAATGTTAGCTAAAGAAACAGCAGCCAATACGGGCGGTAATACTGGTTTTGGTTTGGCTAAGCTTCTCATATCAACATCTGCAGCTGATGGGACCATAGGAGGCTTCACTGGATCAGTTGGTATCTCTTTCGGAACCGGAATATCAAAATCATCATCAAAATTATCTTGATCTGGTGACTTCGGTGCGAGATTTGCGTAAATATCATCGAGTGACAATGGTTTATCATCGTCTAACAAATCATCGTCCGAAATATAATCGTCTTCGTCGTCTAACGAAAGCCTAGTTAAGTTGAACCTTTCACATTCTTTTTCGGTCAATTTTAAGCTTTGTTTTCTCATTTCCTCGCGCTCAGCATTACTTCGTTTTTTCACAAATAAAGATTTGGCAACGGTTTCTGACTTCTTTTTATAGTTTTCAATAGAAATCCTTTTCTTGGTAATAGGAACAGAGCTTGTTTCTATATTAGAACATTTAGCTTTAGGTTTCAAGGACATAGTTTCTGTTCTCGGAGTTACCTTTGTAAGTTGAGGTTTATGTAAAGCTGGGGTATCAGCTTCTGTAGATGCAAGGGGAATTGTTTCACTGAGTATTTCGTTTTTAAGTGCTTGCAGTATGTCTATTTCAGACAATACATCCTTTTTAGCTTTTGGAGGTAGATGAGGTTCATTCAACAAGGGTATTTCTATATCATCAGTCTTGGTATCATCAGATATTTTGTGTCCAGCAATTGTGATACCTGTATCTGATTTTAGACAATCATTCGAGGGTGTCACAGCTTTACTATTGTCAGAGTCTGTTCCACCGACATCTTCGGGTTGCGGAGTATAAAAGTTGGCCACATTTTTCATTGGTTCGCTCATTTTACCATCATTTTGATTTTTCACAGGAGATGCAAATACATCGGAAGGGGAGTAAGGGATCTTACTGGGAGTGGTATCAGTTTTAGTTGAAATATCATTGTTTTTGGTAGGTGTAACAGATTCTTTGGTTTGGTTTTTTTCTGGCTGATTTGATTTGTTTTTGCAGTCATATGCAGAAACCTCAAGTTCAGGTTTATTATTATCCCCAGTTTTAGCAACGTCTACATCGATCGAATTAGGTTTAATTGTTTCAGTTTTGTCTTGTGTTTTACCAATTTCCGCGTCACCTTTACTGTCATTAATTAAAACATCAGAATGATTTTCCTTAGACTGATTACTTTCATTTTTCTTAAGTGGGGACGGAAGTGTCTCTGAATCTAGACAAAGAAAATCATTGTCTTTGTTTTGAAACACGCCTGTTTCACAGAGATCCATTTCAGTAAGTGGTTCACCTTCACCTTCTTTGTCCGAATTTAGCACCAAACAAATCTGTATTTTACGTTGTTGATTACTTTTTTCGCCTGTTTTCGATTGGCCTTGTTTCTTATCTTTATCTAAAACAACTGCTAAACTGCCATAAACGCTGTCGATAACTTCACTCTCACTATCAGATATTTCTCCTTCTTCCACTTCATGTTTCTTTTTCTTTTTGGGTTTACTTTTTTTGTTGTAAGATTTAAGTATTAATTCAGATATATCATCATTTTTTCCTGTTTGTTTCAGTTCACCCAAGATTTGGGTTCTCAATTCTCGGAGAGTTGCAATATCCACATCGCCATCACTGCAGGTTATGATCCTAGATATGATATCATCAGTGTTAAGTGAATGTAATTTGTCTTCAGGCACTTTAAGTGTAATATTAAAATTTTCATGATTTTCGTTTTGCGATGACCTGTCTTTGGATTTCATCGATTTTTTCCTCTCTTTTTTGTGGTAACTCGGTGATGTTCTTCTGGGAGGTCTGGGGGAACGTCTACTGAATAGAGGTGATTCTATGGACGGTTCTTCATTACCCGACCAACGCTTTTGCCGATCAGGAGATACCAACACTCTGGTGTAGCGTTTAGAAAGTCCTTTTGGTGACTTTGCTTCGTGCAATTTTCTGGGTGAATAGTTCACTGGTGACAAAGATGACTTGTTTGGTCGCCTTTGGAATAAAGCCGGTTCTTTGCTACCTGGTTCGCAAATTTCTTCTCTTTCGCTCGCCCGAGCAATCTCCGGCAAAGTCTCGGTTGTGTTCAGTGAGTTGGTAAAAGATTTGAGTTTGTTTCTCACTATTGATAGATCTGGATCTTCTGCGGCACGGGAATCTGTTTTTTCTATTCTTGCAAGCGGTATCGAGTCTCTCTAAAATAAAATGGTATAATTTAAATTCCAATATTTCAAATTAAAAATTGGTTAATTTTAGTTTTACCTAGTTAAGTACAGTAACAAAAGTTACTTAAGAGTTCATACCGTATGTTCTACTTTGGCGTATAAATTGACCAGTACTTGCTCGCACTTTAGTAGATTATCCATTTTCATTCTAGAACAAAATAGTAAAAATAATTTGATTTACATAATTCGAAATGAAACGCATCGTGACAAGGATCAATAAGCTAGAAATTAACACCTTTTCTTCTTATCTAAGAGTAGATCTCTCAGGGAGCGGATCTTGTCCAGTTGGGCCTGCCTAGGGTTGGAAGACGACGAGTTACTCTCCAGGCGCTTGATCATACTCTCCAAGAAGGGGATATACTTCTTCATCTCCTGGAACTTGCCATCGTACTCCGACTCCATTGTGGCTGGAACGAAAACTTGGTGTTTAACTTTTAGTTTAGTGTTTAGGTTTATTTTAACTAAACTAACATAACAATAAGTACTACAAGAGAACTCCATTTCCACCGTGACAAGCCATTGAAATGTAATTTTAGTTGCAATGAAATGCTATTACGTAGCATAAAATTTTTGAAGCGTGGTGAAATAATGAATAATTCTAATATTGGTGGATTTTTATTGAAAATAACAGATTGCTTAGCAGGTTGTGGATCGGAGTCCTCCTATGCTTAACCTTTAACTGATGACGTCGGGCCTCACAGGCCCGAGGGCAGTAACGAAACGTTATTTTACCCCACGGGCAGGGGTGGTGGTATCGGCGGCAGAGAACTGGTTGGTTTGAAGCCTCTCAGATCCTACTTTACCCACAGTCAGTTTTGTGATTATGCACGTGATCTAAAATTTATGTTAATTTATAGGTTAATGTATATCTAAACTAAAATAAAAATATGTTATAATCTGTAAGAATGCTGATTTGTTTTTTTTATGAACAGCTGTAGTTCATGTCGTTTTTTCCTAAGAATAAGAGAGCTAATTTTCATACTGTCATTTCCTAAATAAAAATGATAGATCTAATAGATAAATATGCATATTAACATAAAATAAATACTGAGTTAGGCTACAGTAATTCGTTTTTGTACAATCACCTATATTCAACTGAGGCCTGTCAGGCCTCACATCACCACTAACGTTACCCAAAAACCACGTCACCAGTTGAAGGTTAAATATCTTTGATCCCTAGTTGTTCTAATTCAGACACACCAAATGCGTTCTTATACTAAATAACGTGTATATTGCCTTGTAATTATAACGCACAGCAAAGCTTAGTAGATGTATGTAGGTAATGTAAGTTGAACATTATGTATAAAAACTGAGTAGGTACGTTTGTTTTTACAAGTGTAGGTAATGTATAATTGTTGAATCTTGTATGTTGTTGTGTGTATCTGAAGACGCAAATAAAGAATTTTAATACATATCTATCTACGTAAGCTACTAAATGAGTTATACCTATACTTTATACAAATATATAGAGCAACTGTTATAGGCGCAAAATAAACTATGTACGGTACGGATGATGGTTTAAACAAAGCTCAGGTTTTTAATAAAAACCGGCAAAGGCGTGTTGGAGCACGCAAAGTGAAAGACTGCGTCGTCGTCGTGTCATCGGCAAATCAAATGATGTAGTAGTATTAGAAAAAAAAAAAGTTACAGTACCTAGGTACACGTATCATTGTTAAATACTTGGGTAGGCCGGCACCATCCTCAATAATAAGTATGTAAACCTAGTAAAAGATAATTATTTTGTTGGCATGTCATTTTCAGTTTAAACTTTTGGTATTGTGTACGTAATTTGTGTAAATAGGTAAAACGTAATTATAAGAAAACATACGAGTTATGGTCGGTTTGACCTTCGCTTAGATCAAGAGAAAATTACCTTAGGTCGACGATGCTGCTAATTGTCCAGCTTTATTTATTAATTTTATTTTCTTATGAAGAACAAAACTCTTAGGTAGATAATAACGAAACGCTAATAATGTTACCTACAATATCTAAAGATAGATTTTACATTCTATAAAATAATATGCTATTTGAAAACCAAGCATAAATAACACACTTGAGCGAAGCTCTTTTGAGTTTAATTATAATATTATGCGCGTATGTAGATATCCGAACGTGATCATCAATGTTAAGTGACGCTACGACGACCAGATACCCCACGGTCCGCCCCGGGTACCAAACTCCAAGGGGTGCCATCTTGGCACCCCGAACAATCGGATTTATAACGAGAACTCACATGCACAGCCAGATCATATAAATTTCGCTCGCCACCGTTATATCTTTTTTGTAATTCTCACGTTTTTGTTAATTTGCCGAAAATAAATCAGAAAAATGTAACGGCTATCTCCACTCATTGTCGTCTTGAGCTTGTCTTTTTACTAACCCGTCCTTACCAAACTCCAAAATTACTGCGGCTTGCTCCGATTGCCGATGTCTTAGGTACTTATTATTGTTATGAGTTGAGGAGGTTGTACGCCGCCACTGATGAATATAAATCCCGCAAGCTTACGGGATTGAGATTTTGATGCCGGATTGGATTCCCTACTATTATTTTCTGCAGGCAGATAGCTGTTTACGGATAGGAGTAAAAATTAGGCTCTTCGACTATTAAAATTGTTGGTGGCCAAGGTACCTAGTACCATTACTTAAGTAGGAAGGAGGTAATAGGTAGGTAGGGTAAAAAGCCAAAGCTGCGGAGGCGAGCAGAGATGCCTGCCACTTGTTACGCATTTGCGGAGAGGCTGCACTTCCCGCAGCGCCGCCGGAGCCAAATTTCAATAATATTGAGTCGAGCGACAAGAATGATTGACAATGCCGGGTTACCTACCTAGGTACTTTACTACCACCTACTAGATACCTAGTAGTAGGTACTACAAGGTATCTTCTTTTGTGCTGATTAGGCAGGTACCTCTGAACGCTCTGTTAGAAACGCGTTAGCATTTCTGTAAGATTAACATTGTTTAAATTTTCTAAATTGTAACTAAATTAAAAAAAATACTAATTTATTTTTTACTTCTAGGTATGTCCCTATTTTAGCTGAATCGGAATATAGGTTAGAAGTTACATAATTAGATAGTACATACAAACAAATAGATAGGTAGGTAGTACCTGTGTGAAGAATACAAATACCTTAAACCTAAATTACTGAGCTATGCAATGCAGATTATACCCTTGATCCAAGAAAACAGGTCTGCTCATTGATTTATATTAGTCTGCTCTTCCGGGAGTGTCTCCAGGTCACTGTCCAGGTGTCTGTCCAGTTGCCACTTGATTTCAACAAAATTTAGAAGTTGGGAAACAAATGTGATGAATTGATAAATCATTAAAAAAATGTGAATCGTCAATTATTATGTTTGTTAGATAAATAAAAACAGCGTTAGTTAAACACGAGTCAATGTGATAAACAATTTGATAAATACTAGTTTTATCACATTTATGCAGGTAATAGGAGTTCGGGAAGTTAAGATTTTACGCTACTGGTAACAACCAGGAAACAGATTTCGTCTCTTCATTCGCCGATGGCGATGATGACGTAGCCTAGAGACACCCACCTGGAGACACCCACGTGACTCGGAAGAGCATACCTTGTGGCACTAGCATCTTAGAAAAGGTACCTACTAATACCTAGGCACTCGTGTTTTATTGCTTACGATTTAATTTAATGCAATAAAATAATTATATTTAAGCTTACGCGATCATAACACATTCGGTAAATAGACGCGATAAATAACCGAAAGACCTAGCTTATAAATAACATATCTGGCTAAGGGAAAGCACCAGACAGAATTTTGTGTAGGTCAGCAATAGTACCTACTAATGCTAACTAATATTATTAATGCGAAAGTGTATTTGTTTGTCCTTCCTTCACGCACGCCCTATTTATGCAACCAATCGACTTGATTTTTTACATAGAGTTCGTAGAAAGGATGAAGAGTAACATAATGCTACTTTCTGTCCTGGTAAAACATCAAATTCCCATAGGCGATTTACGGCTTAAACGGCTTACGAATTTAACGCGGGTGAAACCGTGGGGAACAGCTAGTGAGTAAATACGTGTAAAAACATTGAAGGGCGGACGGACGACGAGCGACGGAATCGCGGCGGCCGGCCGGTGCGCGGCGGCGGCAGCGGCGACGGGGCGGCGGCACGCTCGTCGCACCGCGCCGTTCATTTCATTTTTTCCGATCGTAGTAGAACGTTGTTCCAAACATGCATATTTCTAGTGTTGGGCTACACCCTTACGAAATTATCGATATAATGAAAGTACCTACTTTACACGATGCTACGATTCAATTCATTTGCAGTGTTTATTAATCCATGGAAGAAATTAAGTAGGTATACCTACCTACCATCTACCTACTTATGATCCTATTCATATTCATGCATACAAGCACAAATATAGGTGCTATTAGAGATTGCAATCCGGTTTATTCGAAATCTGAAGTAACTGAATTAACCGGATAATTTGTCCAAAAAAATAACCGGTTAGAAGCATCGAAATCCGGTTAATTCGAATAATTATTTGTAGTAATTGATAATATTTTTAAGCAAATATTAATTAGCTTGTGATCGTAAATACAATACCTACAATACAATATAATGATTTCAACTTTAATTTGAGACATAATAAATTACAAAGTTTATATTTACACAAATTACATTAAAATAAAAATAAAAATACAAAATAAGTATATGACACTGGTCAAGAGTGCACAACATGAACTCTTGTCCAGTGAAGAAGAGGCAGTCGGTGTTCAGCCTCTTTGCTATAACCTGCAGGTAGCTGTTGTCGCACAGCTAGCGCATCAGGGACGACAATCTGTTGCGCATGATCGCGTAGAAGCCGTCTACGCGTGCATCCGCAAATATCCCTGTCGCGCTACAGAAGCTGCGGCAGCCCCATCACCAACCTGAACCCATTGTTATACTGGACACGCAGGGTATTCCAGCATCGCTGTATGTAACTGACCCATAGACTATACGTATAAAATGACTGGCAGTACACTCTAAACAGACTCGTTTTTACGGGCGTACTATATCATACAAATCTACGGGCCAGCATATTGGCTGATAATGCTCTGCGTTCCCTTTCCACATATACATCATCCATGTGGATCTCGGAGACCATAAAGCTGAACTTTCACACTCTTTTTAGTTACTACTACACTACCTACCAGTGAGATGGGTGGAAAGGTTATATGTTTTGGAACCGGTCTTAAAAACCAGCTCGCTTTTACTAGCGTTTTACCTAGGCCCATGAACCTCCGCATACAGCTCACAAATGCTCAACAGCTTCCTGCGAGCACTGATTGATGGGCTCAGCAGTACCATGTCATCGGCGTAGCTTATGCTATTTACTAACACACCATCAATAGAACAGCCAATCCCGGTACTGCTAAACCCCTTGATCAGACGGTCCATGTACAGGCTGGAAAGCCGGGATGAAGTCAGCTGGGATGAAGTCAGCCCGCCTGCTGCACCCCACAAACCTACCTGGACATGTCCGAGAGTGACTCTGACCATCTCACACAATTACGTTGGTTACCGTACCAGTGCTTAAAGAGCAGCACCAACTCAGAGGAGAAACACACGCTATGTAGAGTTTTTGTTAAGGTTTCACTGTAATCCTAATAGACACAACTGGCAGATGGATAGTTAGTTGTGTACGTACTTGTAAAGTGTTAGTATTCTTGTATTTTACAATATTTTTATTACTTATATTCTTTACATATTTTCTGGTTCTGGTGGTGACGATACATTCTGTAGTCTTTCATACTAAATCTCTTCGTCTTTCTTCTTCTTATGCTCTTCCAGGTTTCAAACTTATCCGAAACAATCGTGTTGGATCAGGTGTTAAGGGGGTTGCGGGGGCTAACATCTCCGAACACATATAATCCATATAACACATAAAATAAGTGTAACAAAATCACACTTACATATATTACAGACTAGCTCTAGCTCTCCAAATAAGTAGCTCACGGCTTCGCCACAGTTTTTCCGGAATAAAAAGTAGCATAGGGTAGTATAACTAATCACCTATGCAAAATGACCATCCGATCTGTTCTGTAGTTTTGGCGTGAGGAAGTAATATCCAAACGTAAATATATCCAATATGAGTGTGATAAGAAAGTTTGTAAATGGATAGATAAATCGTTCGTTACCTTATCACGCTAAAAACATTGATTGCAGTAAGACGAAATTTGGTTTAAATATAGTTCTAGATCTGTAATTACATAAAGCCTACTTTTAATCCCGGGAAATTGCTTGCTGAAGCGCAGGCAGACGTAAGTAAGTAAATCATGTATTTGTCACATAAATACTTAGTTTACTAAAAAGCTAGTTAAAAATTACACTAAAACAATGATATTTTTTTAAAATTCTTGAATTATTCGAATTATCCGGATTAACCGTATTCAAAAATTATTAAAGTTTAATTAACCGGTAAAGAAAATTATCCGGATTTTGCAATCCCTAGGTGCTATGCTTTGCTTTCTACCAAGATTAATATTATTGTTATCAACTACATATTATGGCGATCATGTGTCAGTTAAATACCACGAAAGCTAGAGGTCAAAAAAATAACGCGGGACCAATTGCAATTTCTAATTAATATTAATATTAAATTAATATTTCTTAGAAACAGGGGATATACAAATGTAGGTACTTATTTTTTTTTTTAAATCAACAGTAATAAAGTTACAGCGGATATTTATCTGTTGCAGATAATCAACAAATCTAGTATATTACTCATTTAATTTTGTAGTTGATAGAAAAAAGGCATAGTTCTATGTGATCAGACGAATTTTACGAATCGCACCGCTCGTTAATATACAATTTTTACATTCTCATGTGACTTGCGTGCACAATGCCTACCGTAGTATATTTGCCATTTTGTTAATAAAATGTCCGGTTTACTTAGCAAATGGGTATATGTATGGCTATCTATGCAAGGACTTTCTATTTATAACATTGGTAAAGGTAGCACACGGAGCACAGTTTTTTTTTTAGAAGTACCCTTAACACGTTTTCGATTTATTATTTCCTAAAGCTCTATTATTCAGTTCCTAGACGCACTTCTCCATGTGCAACACGCTGTACAGAATGGGGTACGAAAAAGCTCTCGTCCTAACAATTAAATAAAAATTATCCTAACATGATACCTTTAATTGACATTAGGTCGGAAGGAACGGGTTATGATGGTGGCTAAGCAGTGGCGGCTAACATGATTTAGCAATAGAAAGTAAAGTTACGACGAGCGCAGCGAGCCGCGCATTTTTTTTTGTATTTTTCAGATTTTTGGGAAAAATGTTAGCAAGAATACCTATGGTAAAAGAAATGACGGCGAGAAAAGCGGGCTTTTGGAGATTTGTTTGAGATCGGGTTAGAAAGGAAGCTTCCGAGCCGCAGCATTGTGTCGATATTATTCGGCAATTAACAAAAAAGTTAGAAATAAAAAATTTTCCGAAAACTATATAAGAAGGCCGGAGGAGCGAGCTGCCGAAAATTTGGTTACTTTGTTACGAGGAAATTGTAGAATCTTATACCTACAAAATAAATATCGACGAGTGGAGTGAAAAGTACGTATACATAATACAAAGGAAAGCTAAAACTCGGCTAGGGTGTTTTGTTTTTAATTGTTCATCCAGTCAAAACTATGTACCTACTTACGGATTACAAATTGCCAAACCCAAACTGGATTTACGGCCGAAACCGAAACATCGGCCTCGGTGTCAGTTCATGACCAGCACATGGTGTGAAGTATCGATATATGTATATCTCGTACGATTCAGAGATCCGTTGCAAAACGTTTAGGTTAAAAGTGAAAATATGGAAGGTAATTTTTCCAGTAGTAGTAAATGTAAGAAATCCGATGGAAAACTATCTAAAAAGTATGCTTAACAAGTTAACGAGTAATTAATAGTTGATCAACTTACAGAATGTACTTTGTGAGGTAGAGGATTAAATGCATTGAACATTATACATACTTAACATAGTTTTTAGTTGCGTCAAATAGGTAATAAGACTAATAAGGTAGAATAATATACCCCACAGCTACAGAATTTTCTGGCCTTACTTGACTCGATACGATTTGAAATTTATAAGTTTATTGTATTTATACATGTCACAATTTTATTAGATGCTTAGAATATGGAAAAATTTTATACGTACGCCCGCAGCACAGCCTTGCAAACATGGTATAATAATAATAAGGTATGACATAAATGGCATTCCGAGACACCAATGGTCACGTCACGTGAGTGACGCTTGCCACGTCATCATCGCCATCGGCGAATGAGAAGACGTATCTGTTTTCTGGTTTTAATTTTAGCGTAAAATCGTAACTCCCCGAGCTCCTTGTATTCCATGTATGAATCTGATAAAACTTTGTGGGTTGGTATTTTACTTAAGTACCAATTATTAATTTATCACGTTGACTCTTGTTTAAATAATGCTGTTTTGATTGATCTAACAAACATAATCGACGATTGACATATTTTTTATTGATTTTTCAATTGACCCTTATCATATTAAATAATGTGGCAACTGGACAGTGAAATCGCCCCCAAACCATGAACCATTTCTGTAGATTTAAACGAAGTTAGAGCAGATAATAGATTCGAAATTCCTATCAAATTATATGGAAATTCAGAAAGGGTCGCCCCATTCTTGGACGAAACCGAAACTGCGGCCGAACCTTGCTTTTTTGGCCTAACCTGACCGAAACTGCGACCCAACCTTGAATTGCCAAACCTGGCTGAGACCGCCAAAAAATGCCTATGGTTGGAAAAGACTACAGTAAATTCGTTTAGTAGGTGCACAAATAGATCCAGAACAAAGCCCAAGGCATTACTTCACTCGTATCATAAGTATAAAAAAAACATGAATTGTCTAATTATTCCCTTTACGCGGTCTACTGCCTTATTTCACCATTGAAGACATGGATAGAAAAATATGATACATTGGTAGGTAGAGTACTCGCAAAACTTTATGAGCTCTGTGAAGTTGGCTTCAACGGCTGCGCACTGAACCGTAAATAAGGCGTTGAGGGGAAAAAACGGGTGAGAGGGGATCTGTCCGTCAAACCAGGGTTGCCAGCGAGAATTCTGACGTATTTATATTTTGTCTAACTTATTTTGTTCTGCATAAATTTATTTTCAAATTCAATATTCATAGAATATATAAAACATCTTACACTCAATGACGGAATATTTTAAACCTAAAATATTAGAATAAATTAAACTTTTTATCTAACGCAATTAACCCAAGTTTGAAAATAAAATAATTATAACGTAGCAAATTTATTTATAACCTAGTTGGCAATACTGTCGAATGAATGCTTTTGAGTACAATGACGCAGCAAACAAAGTCTTTCGACGGTTGTTCGGTGTTCGTTTCGTTGACTTGATATGTAGTTTATTCTTGAGATTTTGTGGAGTATTCCCTGATATTACCTTCTTAAACGTTGAATATGCGTCGCAGGCGGTATAACGTACTGCGTCTTCAAACATGGAAAATAGTGTTCGATGTCATGAGTTTCATGAGAAAAGACGCCGATGAATTCAACCTCAAAATGGTACTTCAGCTGACCGCAGCTGCAACAGGTGTGTCTATTAGCACCATAAAAAGGATTTCTAGCCGAAGCCCGGGTTGGTCGCTAGTTGGTAAATATCACTTTTCTATTTGATTGTACTTGCGCAGTATTGCTTCCGTGCCTAAGTTTACAGAGCTCATTAAGATTTGCGATCACTCTAGTAGGTACGTAAAAAGAGATAGCAAAAGGTACAAGTCTTGTTACGAGTCGCCATGCATTGGTAGCGTATTGTTGTCGCGGTCGCACTTCGGTCTAAGTACGTCTTATATTGCACAAGATTGGAAATAGCGTGTGCTTTGCGTTTGTTTAGTTGTAACACAACACAGACCATTTGTTGAGTTATCGCTGGAAGAGCCGCGGCGGCTGAGTTTGGTAGCCGAAGGCAACCAAAAAGCCGAAGCTGCGAAGGCGAGCAGTGGTGCCTGCCACTTGTTACGCATTGGCGGAGAGGCTGCACTTCCCGCAGCGCCGGAGCCAAATTTCAATAATATTGAGATGCGCCAAAAATCCCTGGGCACACTTACTTGTATCATCGAAGAGAAGGTCTATACCAAATTTGAACCAAATCGGAGGTAACAGCTATTCATAAGTTTATACCAAACTTTTTCAAAAAATTACAAAAAAATACCTACATATATATAAAAAAAATTGGCTATGGTAAGTAGGTATTAAGCCAGATAGGTATCTTTCATAGCAACACCAGAAAACCCGATTCGTCTTCTCATTCGCCGATGGAGTCGATGACGTAGGCTTGTGTCACCCACGTGACCGTCGTCGTGTGTCGGATGATCATACCTTATTTATACCATGGTAGGAATGTATATTTTAATGCACTCTGTGCATGGTTTAATCAATGTGCATAGACCAGGTAGATGTTTTAATTTTATCGATAAGTAGGTTGGACTACCTATAATAAATCATCACATCACTATCAACACCATTTCATCAGTTTGAGTACCTATGCAATATAGTCTACTTAAGCATCTTGTATTGTACCTATAGTGAGCGCAGCACGGTCAGACTTGGATCATGGGTCAGACGATCTCATATTTTCGTTCGATAGGTTACACTTCGCAGTTTGCCTATCTACCTATCAAAAATCTTTTTCTTACCTACCTTTATCACTTGAGTCAATCCAATAAATACACTTCTATTTCTACTTGTAGCTTGGGTGAAACACGTGAAATGGTGCCTCTGATTTTATCGTTTGACGGCAGGGACGAGTTTAACTCGTCTCAGTGTGACGATTTTGTAAAACTTGCAAATAAAAATCACACACTACTCACTGGTTTCTTCTTTTAACTCGTTGATACGTGGTAAATACTTAAAACACTACCGTTGCGCAGGCCACTCATTTGATGTATTGTCTATATTATTATTAACGAGGGAATTTAGAGTAAAAAAATTATAAACGAAGCACCCGTGTCATGTTCCTATGATGTTCCTTTGAGAAATGAAAACAAAATGGCGGCCATGGCGGGCGTGCTCGAAGGCGACACGAAGTTTGGTTTAGATGACACGCGGGGCGCTGCGATCGACAAACCATATTTTCAATGCATTTATCATTAGAAAAAAAATACTTTGTACCCATTTTATAATATTCATTCGTTATGTTTTATTGCATCATAATATAAAAGTTTAGTTTTATTGTTAAGTTTTTTAATGTCGCATAGGTAGTTTCTTTGATGTATTAAAAAGTGAGACTAAAAGGAACTTACTGATACTTCCGGTAGTAGCTACATATTCGTGGCAATTTCAAAAGTATGTAAGTGAATCCACTTAATATTTATTTGTGTTGAACGAAGTGTTGAAAAAGCTTTCTAATTTACCTACTAGGTATGAGTACTAATGAGCCCTATTTTTATAATTAGGTATGTAAGTAGGTAACCCTTCCTACAATTTCTAAGAACAATTGAAATATTTCCGAATAAACATACCTTGCGTTCCAAACCATTTTTTATTAGTAGAACCAAAATGAGTGGGCCGATTGTGCCAGCTTGTTCTTCATCCAGAGTAGGTAGGTAGCTTGCGAGTAAAAATTAACATTTTAGAACGAAGAAGCGTTTAGCGACACCTAGGTAATTGAATTATTGAACGTAGACCGTAAGAATGACTTCTCAGCTAGGTAGCTAGGTAGGTAACCTTACGTACCTCGTAGCCTTTTACGTGGATTTAACGTCGATTAAACACATTATACACATGGTAGGCACATAAGTATAGGTAGGTACTTATGTGCTTTTATAGTCGAGCAGACAATAATGCTACACAATACTCAATTTTTGTAACCTTTATGTACTTACCTATACCTACGGCTACAAATTACTAGGCAAGCCATTACCGTGCTCCGACGTCGTCATCTGCGCTCTATAGTCGAATTTATTATTAAATATCTTTAACTGAAGTGACCCATAACTTATCGCAGTGGGTGAACCATTACACAATTACGTATACAACACGAAGAAATTCTTTTGGCTCTTTCCTATCATGGGGTTATGTAACATAGGATCCCTACGGGTTGCAATGCCTTGAAAATCTTGAATCGAATCAATACAGTTGAATAATAAATACCTACCAAGTAGATAAACTAAAACTTGCTAGGCCCCAACAAACTGCAATCTTAACTTTGCTTCCTTTCCAATCGTTGTTCGCGAGCCGCCCGTCTCGTCGCTGTCGACTAGAACGCACAAATTCCATGGACGCCATTATGCCTCATGCAAGACAAATATTACAATACTCCATCGGATAACAAAATTCACTGACCTGTTTTTTCTAAATTACGGATATTGGTTAGAATTGTCTAGTTTGTCAACTATCTCACTGGCTTGGAATTGCAATCTTGCATTATGCGTTAGATAATTTGGTGGAATAGTCTCGATCGAAGTGCGCAGTTGACTGGTGTGTAGAGACGTCGAACAAGGCCGGCGACCCGCTCCCCTCCCGTGGGGACCCTCCGTCGAGCTCAGCCGGAGCCGGAGCCCCTCCTTTCATTCGACGGACGAGCAGAGCGAAAGATACACGTCGCACGTCGAATTCCTCCACGATTTCAACTTTTATTATTACAACGGCCGCTTGCCACAGCGCAAGTCTCCGGAAATAACAAATTGTTTATTTTTCACAGTGTCTTTTGTTTTAGTGGCCAGTGCGTAAGTAGGTGGAGGTCGGCTGAAGGACGGAGTGCGATCTCCTTGGTCCTACTAGTTCAGTGCTTTTTACGTCATGCTAGTGTCACATTGGACAGTCTGTCAGACTGATAGGTGAATGGAGTCAGGCTGTTCTGTTTTCTATTCGTGATCAAAGAATAATAATACTCCTAGCGTTCGTGATCCCAAAGAATAAAGCGTGATCTATTGCTTTCAACAGTTTCTGAATAAAGAACTAAATCCGGGTATGATTCATCGCTAAATAAATAGTATGGCTCGATACGTTGTGCTAAGAATGTTAATCTGTTCCAAGAAGTTACAAGTGATAAAATGTTTAGTCAAAGAAAGGCTGTAGGCACTCATGACATTACTCATAGAAAAAATTATCTGCTATCTAAGCTGCTGTGAATAAACTTGGAAGTCAAGTTTTGCTTGTCCCGATCGTGATATGTACCAATAGTAGGTACCTACTAACCAATGTTAGGAGTCTGATAAAAGCATATTTTTGCATCAAAACATTTTAATCCTCATGTCACCAAATGCAATAAACAATATTAATTTTATTAGACTGTTTTCGAACCTCAGTTGAAATCCTTAACGAGTCTTAGGATATCATCCATCACGCAACGAATCATCGATTAATTGTTGTATAATAAAAAAACTCCTTTTATGCAGTCATTAGCAGCATTATTACCTGTTTCCTTTTACCAGCAAAACACGATTTTAATTTTTCTTATGACCTACGATAGAAAAATCTCGACCGATAGTACGAGATCAAACATGGTCTAAAACCTGGGTTTTGTTTTACTGAAATTCGTCAGAAGAGAATCCTTAAATCCTGCAGCAAAGTGCGTTGTAAGTAGCAAACTTGAGCGAGTGGTTGATAATCGCCGAGATTATTGCAACGACAGAGAAATTCGGGATGCGGGAGTAGAGTACATCTTTAAATTGAGAAAAATAATTTATCCTAACTTAATGCGAAAGTAACCCGAAAACTCTGTCTGTCATGCTTTCACGCCTTAACGGCTGAACGGATCTTAATGAAACTTGGTAGGGAGATAGATGGTATCCCGGGGACGGACATAGGGTACATGAAAAGTGCGTGCGAAGCCGCGGGCAGCAGCTGGTTTATTATAAATACCTATCCAAACGCTTTTTAAATTCTATTTTTACCTGAGAGTCGACAATCTGCGATAATGATAATCATAACTGACAAGGAAGAGCAATTACCTTCAAAAAATAAAGTTACAAAAACTACCATAATGTAAAATTCCTACAAATTTTTTATATAAATATATGATAATTTGTAGTTCTATTGCGCAACCAACCGTCGTTATATGTTTATTTTGCCTATCTAAATCTAAATTTAACACATAAGTGATATTATAATGTGCTAGTGGTTTCTTTTTCACCTCTTCCACTAGTGAACAAAATATTTAAGTGAAGAGAATATCAATACCACCTTATTTCTTATTTGATAATAATAACTATAAATAAAGTTATTGATTCTGATTCTAAGTCATTTGTGATGAAATTAGTTTCCGAATTTCGAAATTTTTCATGAGTTTCCAAGTCTTAACATTTTATTTCACGAAGTCCCCAAACAATCTTTTCCCCTTTTGACGACAGTTAAAATCGCAATTAGCTTATTGAAAGCAACCCATCCTACTAATATTATAAATGTCAAAGTTTGTATTGATGTTTGTTCTCCTTTCCCGCAAAAACTAAACTTATTGGGTTGAAATTTGGTATGGGTATAGTTTGGGAGCTGGAATAACATATATTATAGGGTATTTATATCCCGATAAAACGCGAGCGAAGGCGCTGGCAGCAGCTAGTGTATAATATAATAATGAATGATTTATGATTTGAAGGAATTCATATCTCTTATTCTAAAAGATTATAAATAATTTTATATCACTTAATTAAGAAGATATAAATTGTTTGAACTTGCAATGAAATACCGTATTAAATTACCGTAGTAAATTTTAAGAATTAAATTAGTAAACGAAAACGAAGCCCATTCAGACATAAATGCTTATACCTTAAGTATAACTTCTCGCAAAATTTCAACCAAGATCACTTCCTACATATTAATAAGTAAAACAAAGTCCTCTACTGCATAATCCCTTTGAGATTTAACAAAACAATGCATGCAATCTTCCAATCCCAGTCCTCTTTTATAAGATCTACAAAAAAGTTCGCGATAGCCTAGGTATATCTATCTAATCTTTCTTCTATCTTTATTCTTAACGTAGTCCACGCGGGCGTAGCCGCGGGCGTAGCCGCGGGCGGATCAGCCAGTTTAGCTATATTATCAAGCCAACAGAGCATTCAGTTTATTTTTGTATGTTCGCAGTTCCATCGAGTAAGTAGGTAGTAACACGACGCGACGTATTGATTGTGGTTTGTGCTACGTAGATACTAGGTACCTACTGCGCAATCTGCGCATGTCCAAACGATAACATCACGCCACGCCACGCCACCATCCATCCAGTAGAGGAAAATTCTACAAACGAGTGGACGTATCGAATTCTTCGTAATTTATTTTATGTTCTTAACGATGTTGGTACTACCATAATTTTGTTTTAGTTTTTGTGTACGAAGATTCAAAGAGGATTCTCAATAGATTTTTGTAAGATTTTGTGTATTTTATTGTTTTTCTTGAGTTTGTTGTTTCAGACCAAGGTTAATGCTGATAAATGTGAGTGGTTTCGATAAAACAAGCATGTATCACAGAAGGCTGTCTGCATTATTCTAGTGGCGCTAGATTGGACGAGCTAGAATGAAAAAGTAGCCCGTCTGTCCAGTCACTAGACTGGATTGCACACTGGAATGGGTACATTCACGTGACCGTTTACATTATTCCAGTGGCATTCCAGCGCTGGATACGATCGCTGGACTGTAATACTACTGGAATAATGTGAACCGGGGATGACGCAATGTTACGAAATACAAGTTCCCTACCTATGTATTTACACAGTAGGTTAGTAGGGCAGACTATAGATGGGCCGCTTAAACACATGCCATGGTTTAAACATTGCTCAACGAGGAAAACGATCAACTTTAATTAATGAATGTAGTATTTTTTTTCCTGTTGGTGGAAATATCATGATCATCAGCCCGTATACATCCACTGCTGAACATAGGCCTCCCCCAAACGACGCCACGAATAGCGGTCCTGAGCCGCCTGCATCCAACGACTCCTTGCGTCCGCTACAATGTCATCGGTTCATCGAGTGGAAGGTCTTCCCACACTGGAAATATATGTATAACACTTTATTTAGTAAATACTGTATTTTTTCTTTTGGCGATGTTATTTAAATAAGTAATTGAGTTATGTATTTTGTATGAACAACTTTGTATTCAGTCAGTAGGTACTTAATGTTAAGTTTTAAAAAATAAATATTCTTAATCTTATAAGTTCATACTTTTTTGATGATCAGAACTGGTTAATAAGTAAATATTTTTATATTGATAACTAGCAACCCGCCCCGGTTTCGCATGGGTATGCCTGCATGTTTTGTTTGTCGTAGGATCGCATCAGCTTGATGCCTTGAATATATGGATTAAATTTAAATGATTAGGTGAAAATGTCGCAGGGAGTCGAATGATGGAGGCGGCTCAGGACCGCTATTTGTGGCGTCGTATGGGGGAGGCCTATGTCCAGCCGTGGACGTGTATGGGCTGATATGATGATGATTAGGTGAAAATGCTTTCCAATTACCGTATTGTAATTTTTTTGAATTACAATAGTTTCCGAGTTAATCGCGAACAGACAAACAGACGCGGCGGAGAACTTTGTTTCGTAATATGTAGTGATGATAACAAACAACATGAAATATGGAAACAAATCAAAATGACTTCATAATACTAGTTATTGAGAGTTATACACGTACGTACACCCATGGCGACGCCAACAGAGCGCGCGTCGGGTGGTTAAAAATTAAACTAAAGCAAATTTAGAAAGTTAAGCTAAGAATTATTTCTTATGATTTAATTATTGTGTTTCTTATTTCCATGTCTTTTGGGAGGCATGCGTGTCTAAATCTAAAGGCGATATTTATATATCTATACTTCTATACTAATATTATAAAGAGGAAAGATTTGTATGTAAATAAGTTGTAACGAATTGGCTCAAAAAGTACTGGACCGATTTTAAAACTTCTTTCACCATTTGAATGCTACATTATCACTGATTAATATAGGCTATGTCCTGTATTTACCGTACGTTTATGCCTAAATGTTTAAAAAATAAATGTCCACCCGTGCGAAGTCGGGACGGGCCGCTAGTTATTAATATTTACATATATTTTATAGCGACCCGTGACCTGAGCTGGTGAATATCTGGTGTAACGCATTAACATTGCCAATATTGCCATACAGCAGAGCAATGCAGCCATTATCTTGGGGACGCTTCCGATTGGTGATTGATATGGACCACTTGAGCTACCTGTAGATTGTTTGTAACAGTCTGCAGTTAGCTCATTTGTAAATACTACTTCTGATTTGTTTCTATTATTTGATTGTAATTTTTTTTGTTAATAAAGGCTTATCTGCCCATAGTACATTTATTCATTATTATTTATTACTCACCAAAGTAACTTCAATACATAAGCGTTCGCTATTTCCTCTCAGTTGATATCTTCTTTCTTCTGCACTTCAAACACTAGTGATCATTCGTTGATATTGTCCAACAGATTCGCGAAACAGCAACTTCGCATTTTAGCGATTTCGCTGCTTTGTCAAAACCTTTACTTGGTCAGTGACCTATTTTAGTTCACGTCGAGACATAAATGCAATTTTTCCTACGTAAATAATACCTGACTACGGCAAAATTGCTGAATCGAAGAACCTTGAAATGATAGCAAAAGTTTTGTACATATTTTTAAGTAATTTTTATAAGTAAATATATATAACGGTATCCTGTTATTCTCCTCTATTATCCAACAGAATGAAACAAGATAAACTTTCGAATTTTCTTTAATAATCAATTTAAAGCTTACAGGAGACTTCATGTTGTAAGTAGCGGCGGTCACAATCAAAAATGACACTTCTCTACAAGTAACTACGGACTGAAATCGCGACGCATCTAATGCAGGCTCGGCTTAAGAAAATAATCACAAAATCATGATTGCTTTCAAATCTCAAAATTACTTCAAAATCTACTCGAATTTCGCGGACGTCATAAAACGACTTAGTACCAAATTGTTAAACAACAAAATAAAGGAAGACTTGTGAAGAAAATCTAAGAGAATCTAAAATTGTCGTTCAATTCTTTCTCTGATATAAAAAAACAAATATATCCCCAACACCCAAACTATCTTTGCCAATTAAGTTATTTGCGAATGACGTAAATCGAAAATTTTATTTCCAGTTACTTTAAAACTAATCAAATGCTGGGTTTATTACTGTCCACACAACCTTCATGATAACTTTTTGAGATAAACTCCATACAATAATTGACTCTTGACTCACTATTCAATAGTCATCGAAACAGCACAAATATTTCGTTGACTATCTTTTACTTTGCAGGGATTTATTAACGAATCCCTAGCTAGGCGGTTTCAAGGAAGTGCCCTAACAAATTTTGTGGGGTTCGTGTTGTTATTAAATTTTGATTCACAATATAAGTCTAGCCGCTTGTCGAAACATTTTGGTCGATTATACTATAGTAGCGAGAGTACATAAATCAGAGGTTAAATCATCAGCCACCGAAAAATTTCCACCAGCGGAGAGACCCATTGCGACTAACAGATAGACATATAAAATGACAAATATCTCTTTATTTTTTTACTTCACATTTCAACGAAAATCTTCCTCAAAGACGTAGTAACAAAAATGCTTACAAACACAACCATAGACATACATATACATATAAATCTCGCCGTTCACTCATACACGCGCACCACACTCTGCTGTCAACTGTCCTAACCTAAAGCGGGGGATGCAACAAACAAAGGCGAACACCCTTATTTCTTGCACCCCACGCTTCGTCAAACCGGATATATAGAGCGAAGGGAGCCGACAGAGGGTACAAATAATAAATATAAGGACTTTTATCGATATGCCAAAATAAGGCGCTAAATATAATAACTATAAATGAATACATCAAAATTTGCCCACCGTCAGCTTCTACCTTGTCTCGTTTACACTGGGCGAGTGGATAAGTCCAGTTGCTTGCTTCACTGGAGAATTGAATTGATTGCGAAGAACCTCGTTTATATGAACAGTAGTTTGAATATAAAAGAAAGATAACTCAGGCCAATGCATAAAGACCAAGTTACTCGAATATAATGAAATCTATTGTTATTTAATTTTAAATGAGACTTCATAGAATTTAAGATAACAAACAGCTAACTTACCAGAGATAGCTTTCAAATGTACAGATTTTAAGTAATATTTGTCATTTTACTTTCAACTGGCGTGTTGTTCGTCATACTTCAATAAAGTCTCGGACAATAGCGCGATCAGCCAAGCAAGCGCAAGCCACTGTACTAAAGGCAAGTTACTGGAATAGTCCACTGTCCTAGTGTAAACAAGTTTACAATTCATAAGACCCAGACCACAATAGTAACTAACAGACAACGGTCTTTTAATCTGTTCTTTTTGGTTACTACGTTAGTGAACACAAGCCTTTATTTTCTCTGTCTTTTTCATGTGCTAAATACATTGTTCACACTTTGATATCAATACACTGAAGATCTTAGTCCAAAAAATTCATTCAACGTTTTTGATCGTCAATTTTTCATTTGATTTTCTTACTTACTGTATTCGGAAGAACAGAAATCAGTTTCACCATATTTTACCGTGTCATAGCATTGCTTGTATATTGATTATTGGTGTATAAAATAAGTATTTGTTACAAAACATGAACCAATATAAACTGAATAAATGTAATTTCTTGTCATTTCCGTTTAGAACAAAGATTGTTTTATCAAAAAAATAATGTGAAACTGATATTTTTGACATGTTAAACAGAAAGTAGCGCCATACTAGTTTTGTTCAAATGAAATAGGGGACATTTCTTTTTTAAATGAGCTATATTTTTAAGAAGTTCATTTTTCATTTGAAACCATGTTTAAATTATTTCGACATTTTCGATAACTTCCAGCCTCTTTCCAAATAAAATTGACAGATTCATCATTGCTCCAAAGACAACCTTATCGAGTACAATTTAAGTGTCTTTTTTGACTGTCGTTTTCGCATTAACTTTGTCTCATATCGACTCAAAACAATTGAAAACGAGATAGACCTTTTGGCCGTCTGTTTGGACCGAAAGTACGTACCCTACATTATGCTACAAGCCTAAAGTAAAATAAATACCAATAACAGCAATCGATCAAAAAATGCATCTGTTTTTACGTTTCAAAGGATTTTATGCACTTTTATGTTCAACTACTTTCTAAAACTATACATACAACCATCTCTTTCACACCTTGACATTTAATACATCCATACAAGCACATCAACTCAGTCAGAATCGCCGCCCCATCCAAAAGAAGTATATTCAACAGGGGCCTATAGTTAGCTTTGATCTAGTAAAAAACTGCCTGCCGCTGGTACACAGAAATAAATACTATTTACAAAAAGGTCCGTTTCTTGAACCAACTACGGACGCTATTATGTTTGTAACAGACAGTTATTAAGCTATGCTTTAGAAACTGGGACAATAAGTAATAAAAATAAAGTACTTTATTGTTTTACTGGGACATTCACAAGTAAAAATAAATAAAATGTAGAAAGAGAGTAATTTGTTACTAGCCTTTAAAATAACTACACAAAAGAAAATATTTTCAAATTCACCTCATCATGGAATATTTTTTCACGAATTTATTGGCCGCTATGCCGCCATTTTTTACATTTTGATAGGGTAGCCCCCAATGAAGCTGCGACAACGATATCTATGGAATGGCTGTACACGTTATCTCTTTGTTGTTATTGGTGACTGTCATGACAACCGTAACAGTTTACTGAAGAGTTAGTAAGACCGAAGCGATTAGAGCGCTACTCTTCAGTCAACAATCAACGATAAATAGCTTAACATAGCCAATTCAAAATAGGAATGCGTTTCATATGGCATCTTTGCAATTTCAATATAGAATATATAAAATCTTTTGGCATATGTTTACAAACCAGCTTACAGCATTACTAGATCAAAGCCAACACCTACACAATGCAAGGGTACGTACTGGAGGGGGGTATATAAACAGGGTTTCGAGCCAACCACGCTCAGTTGCGCACGATCGGCGCAGGCGAGTGGTGATGCCGCTCCAGGTCTTCGAGAGAGAGCGCATTGGGCACGTGGACCGACGGGAGCTTGCCGGCTGAAGCACGCGCGAGGAGTTCAGGGCTGAACCATCTGGCTAGCTGGTTGTCGCCGCCACCGGCGCCCACGTTGCCCATCTCTGAAATCAGGTCTAACACTTGAGTTGTATGGTCTGTTCGAGGGTTGGTTGGGTGTTTTTCTAACCTTATTATGGAAGGAGGAAAGAAGACCATTGCTCTGCAGCGAGACTATACTGGTCTGCCATGTAGTAATCACATGTCACGTCGCGGAAAAACTTATACACGCTCAAACATTTGTGCATGCAGATTGCACAAACACAGTTTGCGCAAGCAAGATAAGCCGGCCACACGCTCCATCTTGCTTGCGCACACCTGCTTGCGACATACGCGGTATTAGCTTGACAAGGTGCGGCAGCAAAATCCTATTAATCACTAAAATACTCGACCGGTACCACGGACCGGATATGAACTTTTTTATTTGCTGATAAAATCTAAAATACATTTTTTCCTGGCCCCGAACATCAATGTAGGCAGGCCATCAGTCAGCAAGCGCTAGTAATAAATTAATTAAAAATAAAGTTTCACGTTAGTCACGTGAGTCTTGGAATGAGTGTTCTCTTTATGATCTAATTTTCATTTATACATATGTGGCACTTTATACTAAACAGTGATTGGAGTCGTGCTGCAAATGATGACGATAAATATTTACCATTTAGACTCCTCTGGTGGGACTGAGCTAGCAATTGATGCAATGTTGTGTTTCCGGGCATGCCTCGGCCCATGTTGTTCATGTTGTTGAACTGAAATAGAAATGTTCACTTAAATAAAAAATCGATTCAAGAATTGCAGAAGTCCATTGCAAAATATTAGGATGAAAAAATATTTAGTAACAATTCCGCTTAAAACCTTCTCTGGTAAGAACAAAATGCAATCGCAACCCCCCACAAACTGACATGCCGTGCAATCAGATTGAAGGGTAAGTGACTTGGCAATTTTATATGAACAAAAGTTCATTCTAATAAATGTTCACTTAGGGCCGCCGTACACGGACTGCTCGGGCAGTCATAGTCGACAGCTTGAAGCCATTGATAACTGCTTGGAGAAGTTGATACCAACTGCACGAGAAGCGTGCAGGCGGGAAACGCGCGGGAGGGGAAACAAGAGCGCGGGCGGAGGTAACTGCGCGAGAGCAGTCAGTGTATGCTTGGCGACTGCTTGACCGCACGACCGCCCGAAGCACTGAGACAGTAGTTTGACTATGCAGTCGCAGCTTGAAGCAGTCGATAATGACTGCTCCAAGCAGTCCGTGTATGGCGGCTCTTAGTAAAATGTTCTACATTTCTGGAAATAGAAGAAATTCATAATGTTGATGCTTACGTTATTCGGTGGCTGCTGCCTCTGCTGATGCGGAAATGGACGAATGTTGTTGATCATCTGCTGCGAAAATATATACAATTTTAATTACGTACCGGGTAAATACCCCGAAAGACTCTTCATGACGACCTCAACCGTTCTGCCAAGAACGCTACGAATGAGAAGAAGACCGGGTAAAACGGAGTGAATAGAGACTCCAGGGTGAATAGAAATGGACGAAATACTGGACCAAGACATTACCTGACAAGACCAAGACATTGCTTGTAGCAGTGGAAGTATCCTTAGTCGGTGACTGTCCACCTCCTGTTTTTAGTGGATCTGACCTCTGCAATAGGATGTCTTTCCTCCAGTATTTTGTCCATTCCTATTTACCCTAGTCTCTATTCACCCTAGAGTCTCTATTCGCCCCGTTTTACGGTACTTATGTCAATATTCGTAATAGCTTCTTGGTTTTTCAAACATATGTATGAACATGCATAATATGGACACAAGAATTTGTTCTTCACAATTATTTCTACAAAAACATAACCCTCCTTGCGCAGTCGGGTTAAAAAGGGATGTGGCAAACTGTGTTTCATAACTTTATTCTTACTAAAGTAATTCTGCCTGTTTTCTCTGACACCTAAATGGTTGAACAGATCCTATCATCAGCCCGTATATGTACGTCCACTGATGAACATAGGCCTCCCCCAAACGACGCCACGAATAGCGGTCCTGAGCCGCCTCCATTCAACGGATCCTAATTAACAAGAAATTAGCCAAGAAGATAGATTGAATCCAGGGGAAGATCGGCTATTTGACCTATTCTCCGGGAAGCCGACGGCACCTGTTTACCAAACGTTGAGCTTTAGAATTTGTCCCATTAAATAAATCAACAATGCTGGACGGACAATCCACACATCATCATCTAGCCCCAAGCTTCTCAGAGCTTGTGTTACGGGTACTGGATGACTGATATATTTAATACAATATATTACAAAGATAAATATTTTTTTACCATGCATATAAAATACCCACCTAGAACAAATATTTAAAGATCGTACAAACATTTGTCCCAAGGCGGGAATCGAACCCGCAACCTCCTGCGACACAAGCGCACCTTTACCCGGCGCGCCACAACCGGTCGTCAGAATTTTATTCATTAGAAATAGGAAGTCTGTTATACAGGTCGCATCACGGTTTAATAGCGCTGACATTGATGCGCAGACGTCGATTTTTAGATTTTTACACCGTTTAATACCTCCGCAGAAACCTTCGTCAAGCGCTATTAAACCGTGACGAGACGTGTACTAATAAACATACTTGTTGCTGCTGATTCATGTAATGCTGTTGGTACTCAGCCTGAGACGGTACGTAGCCCATAGTGGGACCGCCGCCTTGGTTACCCTGAAATAACGATCATGTCACATCATAACAGAGATAATCACACTAATACACTCATGGACAAATTTAACAGAACGCAAAAAATGGAGGCAAATCCCTCCACTAAGCTGCACTGCTCCACTAACAGATAAGTGTGCGTCCTGAGTGACGGCGTATGGTGGATTGCGGAGCGTATTTAACTCGCAGATACCTTCCAGTCCACAGTGCACGCGGAAAAGTTGAGGCGTGCGCGCGTAAAATCGTCAATAATATTACATTATATCATAGTAACAAACATGTTAGGTTAGTATGTTATCATGATTGGGAATCACCAGCACGAAAGTCATTCAAATTAATTTGCAACATTTAACTTCATAGATGTGGTGAGCAACGGGCCTCTGGCTGGCAAGTATTGCCCTAGACCAGCTGCAGTTCCGTCTTCTTATTGTTTTGGTGCTAACTGTTATACACTTGTCGAACTTTTTTCGTACCTCGGAACAAGTCGAAGTGTGGTTTCTGAGAACACTGCTTCCAATAACGTTAACAACATGGCTCTGACGGAAGACCAGCGTTGGTTACTAGCTTGCTAGCAATCAGCCCATGCTAAGGCAGAGGCCATTTTGTGTTTTTCGGGCTTACAATTATAAGTATTTTTGTTTTATTTAAATTGTTGTATGTCTCTTTGCACAAAAAAAAATATTTTATTCTTATTTATTCTTATTCAATAAATCTGTGGTCCCTCTCTGTTGTTACTCGACTAGAATAGAAGAAAGGTTATAAGTACCTTGACAATAGGGCGTCCGATCTGAGGCATCTTAGGCGGCGCGTTCCACTGCTGCTTTGGACTCGGCGCATCGGCTTCCTTCTCCGCTGTCATCTTACGTAGCACCTGGAAGGAACAAACGCTTTAGATACTCATTTTTTAGTTGCTAACATATAATATAATACTCGGTTCTAGAATTTTAGAAGTGTTTTTTTGACATACACACACACACACATACCTACATAACCAAATAAATATTGATAGAAATGTGATGAAATACTGTTTTTGATCATGACAGCTTTCAGTCATAATTTTATTCGTTTTCAAAATTAAATTTCACTCACCGAAGTCTGTGTAAACTTGAGAGCTCTCTGCATTATGGCCTGAGTGCAGAGCTCTCTCCTATTTACTTAATTTACTTCTTGTTGAAACTTACCGAGGTAGGTTTTAGCTGATTTTAACTTACCCTTTAGATATTTAAAGATACCGAGTTGTGTGTAGTTTTCTTGATATCTCGCTGTCTCCTAATATTTTACTCTGTTATTTTTGCTTACCGAGGTAGGTGTAAAAGAGATAGGCGTGGACTGCTTCGGCTGATGCATGATCTCAGCGCGACGTCGGTTGTAGTTCTCGCGCTGCTCCTCTAACTTCTTCTTGATGAGGGCGTTCTGCATTATGGACTGAGTGTGCACGGCTAATTCACGCGGCGAGGGAATACGGGGCGGCACGCCTAGGGAGAAGGTTTTAACGTATTAGTTTAATTATAGGATAGGTTTATTTTAAGACACACACTACGTTACAAAGAGACTACCGTCGAATAGTGACAACAACAAGTAAGGCAGTAGTTTCAGTTTTTAATAGCTTTATTTATTCAGGGTTACTAAATAAGCACAAAAAAAAGTCAAATTTTATACTATAAATTGTGTTATGTTATAGTAATTATTATCAAATAAGAAATAAGGTGTTATTGATATTGTCTTCAATTTTTGTTCTGTCCATTAGTGGAAGAAGTGAAGATGAAGCCACTAGTACATTTATATATCGTTCTATTCGGCTTGGCATAGCCAGAACAATGGTTTTTTAGATTTTAGGAAACTCCACTTTTTTGGATGTTCGTTATATGCATGTTTTCATAAAAATGTTTCGAAAGTTACCTAAATCGAAGGTAAAATAAAATAGCTGACTTGGCTCTTCTTGGGATCTCAACACTTTACTGCGGATGTATTACAAGACGAAACTTGTTTTTGGTCGGATCTATTTTTCTTCTATCATTGAAGACATAATTTAGTATGCTTTACCTGGGTGGTGCACGGTCAGATTTGGACTGGTGGCCATTATTGGAGACACACAGAAGGCTGCGTCCGAATAGATATAATTCATTTAGGAAACGAAATTTTTATTTCAAATAATATAGAAAAAAATAAAAATAATTCTCAACAACTTTTGATATTATGTACACTGCATCATGCATATTAGCCGTGAAGGCCATTAATTAACTTTTTGTTGCTTCTTAGCCATGAAGACCAGTACTTTGTAATAAGGTGTAGGCCTTCCTTGAAAATAAATAAATAAATAAACCATTGTCTAGCCCCGACAGAATGTATACATACCTTTTGTGTGAGTGTGAACCAGATGGGAGGGAAAATGTTATCATCATCATATCAGCCCATACACGTCCACTGCTGGACATAGGCCTCCCCCATACGACGCCACAAATAGGTCCTGAGCCGGCTCCATCCATCGACTCCCTGCGACCGCTACAATGTCGTCGGTGCATCGAGTGGATGGTCTCCCATGTTGAATGTTATAAATTGCGTTAAGTTTAACCAATGAATTTAAAATACATGTTTCGATGTCCATTCAGTCATTTTTATGTTATTTTTGTCCATTCAACCCTAGACAAGAATCGCCGTGGATGTAGAAACATACACTGGCAGAGCACAAATAATTTGTAGCAGGTCGGGAATCGAATCAGATTATCACATTTCGTTTTACGTCTCAGGCGGAACCGCTGCATCACAGTGGTCTTCAAAAAATAGTCAATGGAGAAGGACCCACCTTGATGCGGCAGCGGGGATAGTCTCAGGGGCTGGTGGTGCGGGGGCACCACGAGATGCGGGGGTGCACCGCCCATGGGCAGGGGCGAGCTTGCGCCCTGCATCTGCAATAAACAAAGTTTTTAATCTAAGTGCCTATTAGAAAAGGTGGATGGTAACGCGTGAACGCACGTAAGCGCGGGTTTTTCCTATTTTAAAGGTTTTATACAAATCAAATCAACAATATAGTAGTATCAATAAGTACCTGTCGTTGATGGTGGTGCTGCTGCATGCGTAGAATGGTCAGCAGCATCTCTCTGTGGCGGCTCTGCAGGCCAGGGTTGCCGAGCTGTTGCATCAGGTGGGTGGCTGTTATCTCTCCGCTTTTCAGGCCTGCGACAAAACCACGTCTTATTTAAATCTTTAAAGCTTTTTATTTAAAGATGTAAACCTTTCTTTCACCTCTTCTTTTTGCTATGTTCATAAATTCTATATCTCAAAACATAACTTCATCGTACCACCTCTATGCAGATGATCTCCAAATATACACGCAGGCTACGGTAGATCAGCTATCGTGTGCTATTGCCGCCATTAACGAAGACCTAGGTCGTATCCTGGACTGGAGCAACAGCTTTGGTCTAAAAGTCAACCCTTCAAAAACGCAAGTGATCACAGTAAGAAGCTCTCGAATGATAGGTCGGATAAATTGGGGTACTCTACCAACTGTGGTCTTTGATGGGACCCCTGTTGGGCAAAGCAAAACGGTGAAAAATTTAGGTATCCTCATCAGGGACTGATTTGGTTACCCGTTCAAGGGTTTTCTATAGGGTTTTTTTGAAGAGGTTGTTTTAAAACCCTTTGCTTATGGGTTACACTTTCAGTGAATAACCGACTTTTAGGGGTAACCCTTTCAAAACCCTTTCGACTGGGTTATCTATTGAAAGAGTTTTGGGTTTTAGATAGATTTGATAACCCCTACGTTTGGGGTTACCCTTTCCATCATTGTAACACGGTTACCCTGTGCATTACTAGGTACCTAATCATAGGATTAGGTAGTAAATCATCATCATCATGAAGGTTGCGGGTTCGATTCCCTGCCTGCAGTCTTTCGCAGGTTGTCATACCACCTGGCCTGAAGCCGTCCTACACTACGTTTAACGAGTGGTGGTCTCCACTCAAGAACACGTTTACCCCAGTGGCTGTCGGTTCTTCGCAAGATACCTATGGCCAGCCCACTGCCACTTCAGCTTGCTAATTCTTAGAATGTCGATGACTATGGTTCTCTGTCCGATGAACTTACCTATTCGTTACGTTCATCATTTAGGTACATTCCTATTCCTATCCTTCCGAAAAACTCAGGGCATAGCTCGCTGCGCGACTTTGATTGAAGTTCTAAGTCGAGTTTCTTGAGTGCTTTGAACTGCCGGACCAACCCTACTGTTTTATTTTAAAGTAAGTATACTACAAACTAATCTCTATTTGATTAGCGTAAGGGTGAAAATAATATTTTTTTATGTATAAAGAGCGCCGCCGCGCCCCGACCGGCGCGTGTCGGCGCGAGCGGCGCGAACTCAAAGCGGGTTGCGGCACCTTTGACCTTATAGCGGCAAATTGTTTGATGTGCCGGTGGCAATTGTCTTAATTTTATTGTCATTCGCCACTTGGACTCGGAAGTAGGAACTAGGAACATCGTAGTGAGTTAAGTTTAAGTGAGTGAATGATGCCTTTGCCGAGAAGAGATGCCGTGCATAGATACTTTGAATACGACGCAGAAAACAGCAATAGCAAATGCAAATTATGCCGAAATTATATTAAAGTAACTGAACTATAAATCTTACCTACATGTATGTATATATATTTATATATATTTCCAGAGTAGGCAGAAGCAGAACTTACAGCCAACCCGATAGGTACCTTACCTACCTAAATGTAAGTAGGTTAGTACTTAGGTTTGAAGACCTCTGTGCCGCGGTGGGCGAAGGTCCGCCTGCGACGCAGGAGGTTGCGGGTTTGATTCCGGCCTCGGGACAAATATTTGTACCATCTGCAGATATTTGTTCAGGGTGTTCTAGTCGTTTTCTATGTAGGTATAATAAAAAATATCTATCTATGTAGGTACTCGTATTGTATTACCTGTATACCTATCGGTTATCTACTACCCATAATACAAACTCTGCTTAGCTTGGGGCTAAATAATGCTGTGTGATTTGTCCGGCATTATTTATTTACTTATCTTGGGGCTAGATAATGCTAATGTGGATTGTCCATTTTTAATTTTTATTTTAGGTAGGTAAGGTGTCTAAGTAGGTATTATTAAGGAAATTTCGTAGTAGTCGGTACCTAGATGCCTAACTGCCTACCTACTTACTAACTTTTAGTGAGTACCTAGGTAGTCACATAAAGTAGGCAGGTACCTAATCTATGACCGAAGTAGGTAGGTACGTACTTATAATGTAGATAGATATACAAAATATCTAGATAGGTTAGTTGGTACTTTATCTACCTATAATGTATCTATTAACCTACCTAGGTTAGGTACCTAGACCACAGATTAGGTAATCTTACTTCGCTTAGACTACCTAGGTAGTGTAGATTGCTGATAGATTGATGCCTACAAGAAACTTAGTAGGTACCTAAGAAAATAGGTAGGTACCTATTTACCTAAATTTAAGCTCAAGTTGCGTTTCAAGAAGTCTCGCGGCTATAGGTACATATGTACATATATATTAATCTTTTCGCGGATCCATTCGGGAATCTGTATCCTTGGTAACGCACTGCCCGCGCCGTCGCCTCCTTGCCAGATTGACTGCAGTTGTTCGGCGACCCGAATTAAGGCTATAATTAAGCGAAATTTTACGTGGAATATTTGTAAACAAACCGCTCATACTTAAAATTACAATTTACTCTGTTATGTTATGATGTATTTTAATACACAATTTAAATTCCTTGTCAATTTGAGATCGTTCCTTCAATAAATATTGCTAACAAATATAAATATCTAAAACTCGACGCCTAGCATGCGTCATGCACTTTTTTGTTATTGTTTGTTTACAAATATTTCATGTGGAGTTTGGCTTGAACAGATCTCAGTATTTTCGGGATCCTCACCCGCGCCGCCGCTGCCGCGGTTTTAAAAATATTTTTTCAAATCATTTGTAATTCTAAGTAGGTATGTATGCATTAGGCGCTCATTAGGGGAGGCCTATGTCCAGCAGTGAACTGATAAAGGCTGATGATGATGATGATGATGTATGCATACCTATCGAACAACGTTAGTCAGTGTTCAGATATTTAACTGAGTAGTCATTTCAACTGCAATAGAAATGATAATCACAGTGTAACACTAAAAACCATTAAAAACCACATACAATGAGGTAACTTCTTCAATCGGAAAGGGTAACACTTTCATTGGGTTATAGCAACAATAGGGTAAAGGGTAACCCTATCGTTGCTATAACCCAATGAAAGGGTAACCCTTTCATTGGGTTATAGCAACAATAGTGTAAAGGGTAACCCTATCGTTGATATAACCCAATGAAATGGTTACCCTTTCACATGTGTTTTATACGGGTTACCCGAATAAAGGGTAACCCAATCGAAATGCGCAGATCGATGAAAGTGTTACCCATTGCAAGGGGTTAACCCAAACTCGGGGTTGTACAGTCCCTGATCCTCATCGATAGAAATCTGTCGTGGGGACCGCAGATATCTGAAATCAGCCGTAGGATGTTTGCTTCAGCAGGTTCTCTTCGAAGGCTGCGTAACTTTCTACCTATTGCCACTAAAATCTCTCTTGCACAATCTCTTCTCCTTCCAGTTCTTGATTACGCCGATTCGGCCTTTCTTGATCTAACTGAGCAACAGTTAGACAAACTTGAGCGCCTGCAGAATGTCGGGATAAGGTTCATATTTGGCTTGCGCAAGTATGACCATGTTTCGGAATTTCGCAGGAAGCTCAAGTGGTTACCTATACGGCTTCGCCGAAATTCTCATATTCTCTCTCTTCTCTTTAATATCTTGTTTTACGCCTCTGCACCCCCTTATCTCAAAGAGCTTTTTACCTTTCTCCATCATTCGCAGGCTCTTTCTCTGCGCTCTTCTGAAACTTTTATACTTCAAGTACCTGTTCACTCTACTTCTTTCTTCGCCCATTCCTTTACTGCCCGGGCTGTACAACTATGGAACGCATTGCCAGTCTCAGTGAGGCGAGCAAAGTCGCTACCACTATTCAAAACCATGGTGAAGGAGCACTATTTAGGCTGTTGTCATTGAACGCATACCTGTGTCCCTATGTATATAAGTAAATATATATATATATAAATTTATATATGTAGTTTATTTTAGGCATAATATTTATTATGAGTATTTTTATTTATTAAATCTATACAAGCACACAGATCCCCTAGTACTATCCAACAATCCTATCCATCCACGGTTGTCTGGTAGAGATCGCTCTCGAGCGATAAGACCGCCACTTGTAACTTAGTTTTAAAATTGTCTTTTTTGTATTTCTGTTTCTTATCAATAAGTGTGCAATAAAGAATTTTCTATCTATCTATCTATCTAAACCGTGACCACAAGGCAAAAAGGCGAAATCGGCGAAGGCGACGCGATGTCTCTTTACAATACTTTGGAGTTTCCGGATAAATCGCCCATTTCTTGGTATAAAGTTGAGCTCTACCGGCAATAACTTCCTCCCGAGTCCTTCCTGCCCTTTGCTTGTGGCAGCAAATCATTATTTGGCTTTGTGAAAAATACATATCTCTATGAGAGCCGTAGATCGTCCCAAAGATTTTCGACTGGTCAGGTGATTGATGGCGTTATTGGTAACGCATTCGAAGTGAACGGTCGCGCTTTCAAGTCGCGCCTGTGCCGTAAATTTTAGAACATATGCCAACCTGGGTTTGTGAATGTTGAGTTGGATATTATGAGGATTGACAAGGATGGATAAGATAAGGAAAGAGTACATCAGAGGAAGTTTGAAAGTGGCGCCAGTGACGGAAAAGATAGCGAGTAACAGATTAGCGTGGTACATGGGCCTGTTATGCGGAGGGAAAAATGTCAGGACATTGGGTAAGATAATGATACAAACCCAAGATAGTAGATGTCTTCTAGAAGTTCGTTATACATCACCGTTATGTACCAGTTGAAATTTTGGTCAATGAAAGTCCATTCACGAAGAAAACAAATTCTTAGAATCCTTCTATAACTTACCGTGTAAAATAGCCTGAGCCTCGGGTCGCTGCAGTAGCTCTCTATCAGCTCCCAGATGAGCATTCAGCTGCTCCGTTTGTTGTTGACGCTAAGGAAACAAGAGAACTTTAGCAAACGACTCAAAAAATTATTTAGTTAACCATTTAGGCAACACCTCTAAAATCCCGACGTTTTTATTATGTAACTATCATACACTTATGGACAAATTTAGCGGGACGCAAAAAATGGAGGCAAATCTCTCCAGTTTAACTCTTCTTCTTATCGTTTTGGTGCTAACTGCTACACTTGTCGAACTTCCTGTAGGTTTTTTCATACATCGGAACAAGTCGAAGCGAAAACTGCTCAAAATAAATCTGCCCTCCCTCTCCGTTTTAACACTTTTGCGAGCTTGTCCTGTACGCCTGATATGTCCTCTAGTCTGTCGGTATCGTTTAACATTGCGAAAAATCACAGATTTGGGAACAAGAAAATATTTTATGTCGTTCTACTTTATTTTTGCGTTCGTCTAAATTTGTCCCTGAGTGTAATTAGAACTATCATAAAAAGAAAAGGAGGTTTGTCAATATGACTACGTCACTCCCGTAGGCAAAAATTACATACCTAAACACTTAACAAAAATAAATACTAATTTTACAATATTAGAGCCTATTGGGTAACCCTAGGCAAAATTAGGTTCGTGGCGTCGTATGGGAGATGCCTATGTTCAGCAGTGGACGTGTACGGGCTGATGAAGAAGAAAAAGAAGGTTAAATTTGGCTTTAATGAGTAAGTACAAAAATTGTGTATACTTACTACTTTTAGCCGAGCCCTGTTTATTGTTAATTTTCTCAGTAACTTTAGCAAAAATAAACAATAGCTCTGTTTCTTACACAGAGTTTATTTTTCAACAAATAGTAATGTGGGTCATTCTGTCAACGATCCTTGACAAGATAGACGACAGTACAGTACAGGATCTATGCTAAACACACCAGGGGTTAATAGAGGCGAAAGTTTGTATTGTACCACTCTGTGAAGATGTTTGGCCAAATACAACGTCAAAACTGCTGAACGAATTGGGCTGAAATTTTGCACATATTAAGATGTAATGACTCATGGGCTACTTTTTATTACATGGAAACCATATCGGGTAATCTTTATCCCAAAAAAATACGCGTGCGAAGCCGTGCGCCGTAGCTAATGTGTACCCTACTAATATTATAAGTCAAAGTTTGTAAGGATGGATGTATGGATATTTGTTCCTCTTTCACGCAAAAACTACTGAACTGATTGGGCTGAAATTTGGTATGGTTATAGTTTGGGACCTGGAATAACACATAGGCTATTTTTTATCACAATAAAATGCGGACGAAGGCGCAGGCAGCAGCTAGTAATAACATAACTACACCTGGCGGATATCATCGGATGTATCATATTGTGCAACCAAGCCCAATATTTGTAGCTCTCGCCTTTAGATTAATTCTCATAAAGGACCTCTGTGTTGTTGGTTTCGGCCCCACGCATGCATCCCAAAGGACCGGGTTATTATATGGCCTTTAATCATGGAAATGAGAGACAGCTATAATAAATTACCTGTTGTACATGTAAAAGTTTGTAGACTAGATCCGGAGGGATGACAGGCGGTTGCTGTGGTTGCTGGACTTTTGGCTGCGGCTGATGCTGCTGCTCCATACTCTTGTTCAGCATCTAGCGATGGGCAACAGATAGTATTACCCCATTATTCATAATAGTCTGCTAACTTAAAGCATTGCTAACGCCCGAATACTCAAACGCAACTCAGATTTAAGCGCGTCTCAAGACGCCATTTTTTGACAGTTTTTAATAAAAATCTGTCAAAAATTCGCTACTTGAGACGTACTTAAATCTGAGTTGCGTTTGAGTATTCGGGGGTTATTCTCACTCTGTCTTCTTCTATTGACATAAGTCAGATTGAGAAATAACACTGCTTAGCAGCTGTTTTAAGTTAGCAGACCATTATGAATAAGGGGGCTAATTTTTAACTCAATAATAAGTTTAAAAGATTTGAAATCGATCGAAGTTTTACTTTTGAAACAAATAAGGTTCTTCACAACACTAAAGTTATTTATAACGGGATATTTATCATGATTTGAGTTTCGAGTTGTTCCGTGATCATGAAACTGTGCCGAAATACATATTCTCAAAACTCAAATCATGGTAAATATCCCGTTATAAATAACTTTAGAATCGCAGTTTTATTGGGAAGTAGCGACAGATACATAATTTTATATTAGTATGGTAACAGAATTACTTTCGTAATATAAATACAATATTAGGAAAGTAATTCACAATGGTAACAGAATTACTTTCCTAATATTTATATCAGGAAAGTAATTAATAATGGTAACAGAATTACTTTCCTAATATTTATATTAGTAAAGTATTTTTGTCTCTCTGCCTTTCACCTTTTAACGACCTTTATCTCTTAACACTTTTATTGCGCATGCGACGCACATTTCCGTTTTCCGGCTAGTAGAGCTACGGTGCGCCCCTTGAGGTCGTACAGCAGAGGATGGGCTGAGCAGTGAATGGGTTAAATGAAGATAGTGAAGTGTTCTTACCTGGAGCAAGGACATGGGTTGGTGCGGCTGCGGTTGCGGCTGCGGACGGGCCGACTCGGCCGGGACCGCGTGCCCGCCCGACACTTGAGCCAACTGTGGATGGTACACAATGCGTAAATAAATAAATGCTGCTGGACAATATGAATATTATCATATTAATATTTTGCAATGGATTTCCAGAAGTAACGCTTCAATCTCTCAGGGATAAATAACTTTTTTACTAACGTTATTTTTTATTTTAAATAAGTATAAGAGTTTTATTTATGTAAATTTTTTGTACAAGTTTTCATTCAATCATTTACAAGTTACGATCTTTTCTAAAACCTTTTCAAAAATTATATCCGTAGAATTGACGCTGTGGCATATGTAACAAATGTCAATGTCCATAAATTAATGTAAGTGGTGTTTAAGTCATCATCATCATCATCATCAGCCCGTACACGTCCACTGCTGAACATAGGCCTCCCCCAAAGGTGTTTAAGTATACCGGATTAATTTAAGTAAATAAATAAATATCATGTCATAAATAATTAAAAGAGTCATCATAACAAAGTGGTACTCACGAGTCGTTTGAAAGCAGTGAGATCATGGTCAGGTACCGAGTGGTGGGACTGCTGCGGTCTCAGTCGAGACTCCAGCTCTTCAAGACTGTGGACTTTGCCGGCGTTGGGTTCTGAAACAAAAGGTGGTATAATAAAATACTAACATTAAATAGTTCGCAAACCATAACTTCTAGCAAAACAAAAGCAGCCTATGCAGTTCGTACAATTAGATATATTACCGATGAAGATACAGCTAGGTTAGTTTATTTCAGTTACTCTCATAGTATTATGTCCTAAGGTATTTTGCTTTGGGGAAAGGCAACTGACATCCAGACTATCATTGTTCTTCAAAAAAGGGCAGTACGCGCAATTTATAAATTGAAGCCACGCGACTCTTTGAAGGAATGATTTAAAGAAATAAATATTTTGACAGTAATATCGCAATACATCTATGAAAATCTAATGTATACGCACAAAAATAGAGATAGCTTTTTGAAAAAGTGTGATGTTCACAATAGAAATACAAGAAACAAGAACAAATTACACATCCCAGCATACAGATTACGAAAAGTAGGGAAATCATTTATAGGCAATTGCGTGCGCTTCTATAATAAGCTTCCATCTGAAGCAACTGAACTCCTAATTCGTAAATTTAAACAGTACATTAAACAAAATCTTATCAGGAAGGCCTTTAACTCCATAGATGATTACATCAATGATGTTAATGCTTGGCCAGATGTCGCTCCGTTCCGCACTGACAGTTGTATGTAAGAAATTCAATGTTCGGTTTATTTATTTATTTATTTATTTATTTATTAAGGAACAACAAACGAATACATTAAACTTATTATACATTTATGTTAGTTCTTTACTGTGTAAAGATGAGATATATTAACAATGTAGCCCACAGCGCTATCCACATATATGTTATATACATAGAGAATAAAAAGAAGTAAGTTTAGCTTTATAGAAATATTGACATTATCTAAATCGCATTAAATTTAGATTTAGATAGGCAAAATAACCATGTATTAGACACATAAGTGATATTATAAATGTGCTAGTGGTTTCTTTTTCACTTCTTCCACAAGTGGACAAAAAATTGAAGTGAAGAGAATATCAATAACACCTTATTTCTACGTTTATAGTATAAAATTTGACTTGTCTAAGTGCTTATTTTGTAAGCCTAAAGAAATAAAGTTATTGATTCTGATTCTAAATAATAGAAATTAGAACTAGTATTTACAATTGAAACAATTGAGCTAACTGCAGACTGTTGTAAGGATACTAAAGGTCAAACAATCCCAGAACTTCAGGAATACAAAAATTCCGCTCAATCCGTTTAGTAGTTTTGACGTAGTGTTCGCCCAAAAATCCCACAACGGCCTAAACTTTCACATTAGTAAAGAAAATTACAATCAAATAACAGAAACAAATTAGAACGAGTATTTACAATTGAGCTAACTGCAGACCGTTGCAAACAAACTACAGGTAGCTCAACAGATTTATATCAATACCAGTTGGAAGCGTCCCCAAGACTGGCTGCATTGCCCCGCTGTATGGCAATGCTGTCTCGGCGTGGGGTCGCGGCGTACGAATATCGACCCCTCCAACTCAACCCGTGGATGTCGTAAAAGCCGACTAAGGGAACCTACCAGAGGAAGGGCAGCAGCTTCCTTCTGAGTATTTTTAAACACCAACACTGCGATCACCAATCCGCCTGCCAAGCGTGGTGATTATGGCAAATCCCCCCCTACATGGGAGTCCATCCACTCGATGGACCGACGACATCGTAGCGGTCGCAGGGAGTCGATGGATGGAGGCGGCTCAGGACCGCTATTTGTGGCGTCGTACGGGGGAGGCCTATGTCCGGCAGTGGACGTGTATCGGCTGATGATGATGGCAATGCTGATGCGGTACGCTAGATACTCACCAGCTCTCAGTTCACTCGTCGCTTCGACCGGACGCTCCGATAAAGTTTTCAAAAACCCGTAGGTTCTCTGTACCCCACGGACCCCAAGTTTCGACTCCAAGGGGAGCAAATGCGTAGGCGCTCTGTCGAGACCTGTATAATGTTTTTCGATTTTCTATAGTTAAATGAATACCTTGTGGTCTAGGCTCGTTGGCGCGCAGCAGTAGATCCATCAGGGATGGGGGTTGAGGTCTGGCGGGGGAAATAGGGGCGAACACGTGTTGAGGCTCGTTGGCAGCCGGGTCCAGACGGGTTGAGTTGTCCAGGTCTGATGAGGAACAGAACAATTAGCAGACCTCATTAGCACACATGTCTTCTGCTGAACATGCCCTCCCCACTCAATCACCCATCAAACAAGAGCGGTTTGGGGGGGTGAAGGTGGAATTTCCCCAAATAAGAACAGAGGGAGATCTCCTCTGTATCGGGCCGAACCATCAGGTCCACATGCTCGGTAATACTTCGACCGACAGATGATGCTTGGTAGTTGTATATGTATCTCTCAGATGTTGCTGAATAAACCGTTTGCGCGATCTCTATATGCGAGAGAAGTTTGTGAGGGACAAATTAGTTGAATTTGTCTTAGCGCCATCTAGCGGAATTGCTCTGAAGGACTTGGACAGTAACTTAGCTTCAGAGCTGTTACCGATGCTTACTCCTTGGGTATCTCTATTGATATTTGCCTTTGTAGTTCGGCAATGATGGTTAAGAGGTCACTACAGGTACAGAAGGAAGCTGCTGCCTTCCTCTGGTAGATGCCTTAGTCAGCTCTTGCGAAATAGACAGGCTGAGTTGGAGGGGACGATTTTTACGCCACGATCGCTAAGACTATTCTCCGATTAAGTATCCAAGAAATTTTATGTCAAAAAAGATATTTATGAATTAAAACTGAACAAAAAGTGATAAAAATAACAGAAAACAACAAGGTAACAGCAAAATTATCACTAAAAACTAAAACACAAACTTCAACAATGCATAATCTCGCATGTGTAGCAAAAATTTCTTGACTTGAATTCGAAAACGAACGAGAGATCAATTAAAATAATTAAATGAAGAATTAAAGCTTTCAAAATAAAAAATTATACCAATATCGTTAAACCAACATATTCCTTGGGTTTTGTGACCCCTTTGCAAACAAAAAATATCCACGTTTTTTAATCAGAGTATAGGCGAAACAAGTTATATATAAATGATCGTGTTCCTTACCATCAACCATGTTGTGCAGTATTCTTTCGTAATGCATGTCGTTGGTAGGGCTCTCGCGACGGAACCACTGGCTGAAGCGACTCGAACCTTCCTCGCCGCCGCCATTCTATCAACACAAATGATTAATTATTCAGACTGAAAAAAGTTAACATTCCAATGTCGATCAACCTCTATCAATCAATCAGAGTGTCAACTTTAAGATCATTGTACAATTATAGAATAAAACTAGGTATATGGTCGTAAGAGCCATAGATTCCTACAAAGTGGTTTCTTGTTTAGTCTGCCAAAGCGTCGATGGAGAAACAAACGATAAACGCAACTAAAAGACTGAATCTCAGTGGCGCAAAACAGACAGGAGTGGAATCTTTTCGCACACGAAGAAGGGTGTTATTTAAGAGACTATTTAGATTAAAATTTCCATAAATTATATAAATCAAGTTTTCTATTACGATAAGATAAAGCCATTATAAAGATCCGAGTCTCAAAAGTTAATTGTTGATTGGTTAATTTTTAAATTATACAAATAGGTAAAAGGTAAGTTGTGAACTCACCGTGAGCACATCAGGGATGGCGTCGAGCTTGAGAAAGTCGTCCAGGTTAAACTCATTATCGTTGCTCTGTTGCGGCTCCTCGGTCTTAGAATCTACGCCTGAGTCCTTATCCTGGGTAGAAACAAGAAGTTTAAGTTCACTAGCAATAAATGACTGAATAAACGTTTATTTAAGAAAACTTATCATAGGCACACGTAAATATCACATACTAGCTGCTGCCCGCGCCTTCGCCCGCGTTTTTTGGGATAAAAAATAACCTATATGTTATTCCAGGTCCCAAACTATACCCATACTAAATTTCAGACTAATCGGTTCTGTAGTTTTTGCGTGAAAGAGTAACAAATAGCACATGCTGAGTTAGTCCGATTTTATTAGTTTTTCTTTTTATTTAAGGTTAATTTGCTGTACATTACTCATCTATTCTGGCAAATACAAATCTTTATACTTATACTACTTATACTTAAATATCCATACATCCATCCATACAAACTGTCACATTTATAATATTAGTAGGATAGGATATAGGATAGTAGGAAGAATACAGTATGCATACATATAAAGGAGGGTGGAGGGTGTTCTAAACTTGTAGAAACAGAAGCCATTTTAAAATATAACAAGGTTCTTATAAACTGCAGGGTTCGATTGTTATTAAGTGTTGCCCTTGACACTTTTAGAGGCAAGGGCTCGAAAAGTGGGAGCGTACAGTTCAAGGTTAGATAGATAGAAAATGGTTTATTGCACACTTAACAAAACAGTTTACAAACAATTTGATACAAAAAAGAAATGTGACAATTGGCGGTCTTATCGCTCACGAGCGATCTCTACCAGACAACCTTGAACCCCAAGGTTGTCACACATAGAAATAATAAAGTAGGAGGCAGATAACTCGTTATGGCGGCCTGATCATTAACCGTTGAAAGTAAGCATGTGTTATGGGCACTCACTGAGCTCCATTATAATAAATAATGCTGGACAATTCACACAGCATTATCTAGCCCCAAGCTAAACAAAGCTTGTGTTATGGGTAGTAAATAACTGATATACATAATACAATATATTACATAGATAGATATATTTAATTATGCATAGAAAACCCTGAACAAATATTTGCAGATCTTACAAATATTTGTCCCGAGGCGGGAATCGAACCCGCAACCTCCTGCGTCGCAGGCGGACCTTCGCCCACCGCGCCACATCGGTCGTCAAATCTATATTTATATTATAGAAGCTGGAATTCAGCTGCTGGAAGGATTTGATGCCATTTGGTTTTCGCCATTTTGGCGCTGAGCGCTAGCGAGAGTATGACGAGTTGCTGTTGTTCCATTTATATTATTATGTTGGTAGTAAGTACTCACATTGCTAGAGTTGGCAGAGTTGTTGGAGTCGCTAGGAGTCGCCAGTGGCGAGGATGTTTCTCTCCATCGCTCTGGGGCCGGCGACTGTGACGAGTTGCTGTTGTTCCATTTCTATAAACAAAACAATGTCTTAGTCAGTACTACGAATACTTTGTCATATGGAGCGATAGCAAAGCAGATGGAACTATGGCCAGTGACAAATAATGGAAGAAAACCAAGGTATAACAAATGTGTGATGGGCAAATAACCACGTAAATATCTTAAGAGAAATTGTATTATTTTTGTACAAACACGCAATTTCGTTTGGAAAAGTTACCAGTCAAGTGTTCCTGATGGGAAAAAGAGTCGAATGAGACAAATTAATTTAATTTTTTGAGCTGATTCCTTAACATTGGTTCACTGTCAGATATATTTGTTATGTTAAACTTATTATGATTATGTTTCTCATTGCCATAATCTCGGGTAATATAATGGGCCGGTCCTTTGGGAGGAATGTGTGGAGCCGAAGCCAAAAGCAAAGAGGCTCTTTATTCTTGTTACGAATGCAGTCTTTCAGAGAAATTAGCTCAACACAAAGTGGTAAGAGAGTACTCACTTCAGTCTCTTTGTTGTTCGCGTTGCCGTTTTTGATCATGCTCTTCTTCTTCTCGTGCTCCTCGAACCCATGGAGCTCTATCGTGTCGTGCTGAGATGTCGGCCCTCCACTAAACCTGTTTGACGACAAAATATGAGAGTACTGGCATTGTCGCTTAAAAGTGTCCTGCCCCCTAGCACGAGGATAATTGTGTTGGGTAGAATAGAGAAAACTCTGTTACTTTGTCATAGAATGCGTAAATTATTTGTAATTCATTCCTTCAATTTCAATAATGTACGCAACGTATGGCGATGCGATGTCATTACTGTCTATTCTACCCTATAGAACAATCCCTCTAGTGCTCCCACTAGCACGGGGATTGTTACATTTATTTTACGACGTTAAATAAGAAGTATTTCAAGCATTATCGTGTCCTGTTGAATTACGTAAATGATGACTGATATACTAAGTTCTAGAACTGCAGAGATTTTTTGTAAACAGAGGAATTACAAAATCAAAGGAATATTGGTGGAAAATATTTTATTACACTAGAGGACATCAGAGCAAGTTGCAGTTCGACAACCGATGTGGCGCGGTGGGCGAAGGTCCACCTGCGACGCAGGATGTTGCAGGTTCGATTCCCTTTGGGACAAATGTTTATACGGTCTGCAAATATTTGTCCCGGGTATTCTTGGTATTCTCTATGTATAATAAAAAATATCTATCTATTTATGCATTTTATGAAGCATATCAGTCATCTAGTACCCATAACATAAGCTCTGCTTAGTTTGGGCCAGATGAGGCTGTGTGGATTGTCCTAGATTATTTATTACTAGCTGTTCCACGCGGTTCCACCCACGTTAAATTCGAATTTCACATTTCTAATCGCCTCCTAAAATTGAAGCCATTTGCCGTTTGGCCGTAAGCCGCTCATCAGGAAAGGCCTATATCTATGTATGGCAATGGACTAGTATAGACTGTAGATGTAGGCAAGATCAAATACCTACTTATTTCGTTTGATAATACCGTATATAGGTAATAGCATACAATGTAACATTAAGTCTTGAGATATACATCACCTGAACTTGCCAATACTTATGCCTTATCAGTAAATCAGTAATTTGTCTATACAAACAAACAACTTACTGATCAAGGCCTGTTTCGTACCATTTCAATAATTAATAAATTATAGCTTTGAAATAAGTAATATTGTAACAGTTAATATCATAAAAGTTAACTAACGGAACCGGAAAAGAGGCAGCAGTTTCTTACTGTATATTTTTTGCAGTGGACATAATGAGTTCTGTAGAAACAGATGGATACCCTTCACAAAACCTAATTCTTGTGAGAGAAGCCCTCGAATGGATTCAGTTTAAAATAAATAATCCTGAACAATTAACTCAGCATCGTCTGGCTAAGCAGAGTTTGTATTATGTATAGTAAAAAAACTGATGTAACATAGTACAATACAAAATAACATAGAAAGATATTTGCAACCTTCTGCGTCGCAGGCAGACCTTCGCCCGTTGCGCTACAGATGCCATCACATTAAAATCTTTATAAATGACCACCATCCTATCCTATTCTACTAATATTATAAATGTCAAAGTTTGTATGTATGAATATTTGTTACTCTTTCACGCAAAAACAACTGAACAGATTAGACTGAATTTTGGTATAGTTTGGGACCTGGAATAATATACATAGTATAGGCTATTTTTTATCCCGATAAAACGAGGGCGAAGGCGCGGGCAGCAGCTAATCTTACATGAATATTGTGCTATTTTTCTTACAATTAAATTACATACCATTCAGGTTCCTCGTCCTTATCGAAGCGTCGGTTAGAATAACGACTACCACCAGATCTGCGGTTGTCGTCTCTGTAAATAACAACACATTGACATCATTTGTAAGAGTATTCAAGTATATTTCTTCCTTACTTCTAAATTTTGTTGAAATAAAGTGGCAACTGGACAGTGACGTGGGCAATAGTGTCACTCCCAGACGAGCAGACCTTTTTTTCTTGGATCATGATATTACCACTGTCCTTACCAATTAGTTTTGTATTTAAATGTAGTAACATTATAGCAATACTAACCTATCGCGCAACTTGTCGTTGTTGAATCGGTCCTCCCGTTCTCTCTTGATGTCAGAAGTGTAGGAGTCACGTCCGAACGAGCGACGCTCGAACCTGAAATATGGAAATAGCTGAGTCAACTAGATTCTTAATGCATAATTTCTAAGCGACGTTTGATTCCTATTGTGATGCTGGATCATTGGTTACCCTTTCTCGATTCCCTTCTCAGTGCATACATCATGGCTTATACATCATATGTTGTATTTAAAGTGACTGGCGCAGCCGGTATCAAAGTCACATCAGTCAGACAGACACGCGTGCCATATGGACTTATACCCAGCCTGCCATCTCGCGTGTTGTATCACACGTGAATGGAGTAAGTCTTTCACTTGACTACATCCTCACCCAATGGTCATACATAACTATACCCTTCCATAGTTTCATAGAAATTCGCAAGTAATTCTTTCTCTCTTTCACGACGAAACCGTAATCGGATCTCAATGCGCATGCGAAGCCGCGGAAACTAGTATAGTATGATAGTCGTTTGGATCTCACCTCTCTCCGTTGAGACGCTGCTGCGGCGGCGGGCGGTACGGTTCGGGGCGGTCACGTTCGCGCTCGCGGTACTCATCATCTCGCTCCCACTGCCTCTCCCTCTCTCGCTCGCCCCCGCCGCGCCCAGCGCCCGCACTTCGTCCCTCGTGAGCGTTGTTGGTGTCGGTGTTAAGCATGAGACGACCGGACCCGATTCTGCGACCGCCTGCGAAGAAAGTTGATTTGAAATCACAAGGATAAGGCCTTCATGGTTGGTTTTACCAATCTTTGGACCCCCATATCGTAAAAACCCTTCGACTGAGTTGTCCTTACTAAGTTACCGCGATAAGTTGAATTGAAACCAGCCCCCTTAGGATGAAGATTGTTGTCTAGGGTAAAATAGAGAAAAATTACGTCACTTTGTCATTGAATGGGTAAATTATTTGAAATTCATTCCATCAACTTCAATCATGTACGCAATGTATGGCGATCCGATGTCATTATTGTCTATTCTACTCTAGAGAACAATCCCCGAGCTAGGGGGGCTGAGTTGTCCTCACTAAGTTGCACATTGCATAAGATAATCAATACAGCTATAAAATTTCATGAAAATCGGCTCAACGGTCCAACCGTTGAGCCGATTTATTGCTTACAGTTACAGATATGCTCAAAGTCACTATTACACCATACCATCACATCACCGAAGCTATCACTGAGATCTTCGTTCGCTACATTCACACTGATTAATAAATAAAATTTTAGATCGTTCAAAGTAATAAGTAGATTTTAATTGACAACTTTTAGTAACTGAAATACATTATACTAGCTTCGGCTTGTAGGGGCATAATGATGAGACATGGGTCTTTTTGGCCCCTTATGTAACACTGTTCCTATCTATTTTCTTCATGTATGTATAAGTTTCCTGTACTTTCCCATATCTATAATGTGTCGTGTTATGTTATGTGTTACGGCTAAATAAATATATTCTATACATTATGTTTATATGTAACATAAATAAACAGGGATAAAGTCTATATAAATAAATGAAGCATGTAGGCAATAGTATACAATGTCATATCAAGTCTTGAGATATGCATTACCTGAAATGCCATTACTTTAGGCTTTATCAGTAATTTGTTTATCATAACAAACAAACATGTAACTGATCAAGGCCATGTGACGTACGCGATAAGTCTATTAAAAAAAGTGATAAGACCAAAATTTTCAATACAAGGGTTATATCGACATTAGATAGAATAGAGATAGATCTTATTTATTTATACTGTAATATATCTTTAACTAGCTGCTGCCCGCGGCTTCGCTCCCGTCGAATTATTTTTTTCGCGCGGAACCCTAATTTTTTTGTATCTTATGTCCTTTTCCTGGTTCCAAGCTACCTGCCACCAAATTTCAGCCAAATCGGTTCAGCCGTTCTCGAGTTATAAATAGTGTAACACAACTTTCTTTTATATATATAGATAACAAAGAAAATAACCTAATAATATAAAGAGCCATATCAATCGTTCAAATAGGAGAAGAAGTATTTATTTATTTATAAACATATGTTTTTAAATAAATGAATAATTCTTTATTTCAGATACAAGATCCATTTTGAGAGAGTATAAAAGTTAAATTAAACATTACAATAATGAAATAAATTAAAAATTTAAATTTAAGGTCAGGTCAATTCACTAGGTTAAAGTACACAGTACGTCGGTACGGTGGCAATATTCACCCACCGTCTATAGGTGTCTGATAGCATCGGTCAGACAGGCTTACAATAATGTCGTTTTTATACCAACGCAATATTACCATTTAGTTTTTTCTATCTAATGAACACGTTTTCTGGATTATCTCCAATGATATTCCATATAAACTGAGGTAGATACGTTTTACCGAGGTCTGCGTGGCAATATAAACTCAAGCTAATTAGCTTGAGTTAACTCAGTCGGCCCTGCGTCCCGCTGCGACGCGAACATGCCTTACGGAGTGCGAACAAAATGACAAAATGCCATGTTGTGAGTTCAGAAAGTGTAGAACTTATACTGGGACGGCTGTAAAAAGCAGGTAGGATTTTTCTTTTCATTTATAAGTAGCGTTTAGTCTATTTAAAATTAAAAATCATAAATTTTATTTTATTCAAAAATCATTCCCGCGCTGTTGCCGCTCTGTCACCTACACGAACGAGACAAGTTAGTGTGTTGCATTTGTGAGTGACAGAGAGAAGGAGATAATGGGCGCGCGATGTTGTCAGTTCGAACGACGCAGAGGAGGTTGGGTTGATATGGTACATCGACCTACCTAGCCTGCTACAGTAATATTTTTCACCACTGGTATCCAATACGTATTTTTTATCTATAGATATAAGATTTTTTAACATTTGACTATCAACATTAACTTCATTTTATTTTGATTTCCTATAGATGAACTTATTAATTATTAAAAATTGGTACAAGTAGCATATGAGTAAACAAGAACATAAGTAGAGCGGAAACTTCCGCCCGGGACCGGTTCAAGTTCGCGGCTAGACGTTAAATTCCGGCTACACGCTCAAACATTTGTGCAACCATGCATGCACAAGCACAGTTTGCGTAAGCAAGATGGAGCGTGTGGCCGGACTCAAACCAGTTTGCACAAGCAAGATGGAGCGTGTGGCCGGGATCTTGCTTGCGTAAACTGGTTTGGCATTGTATGTGTTTGTTTGGGCCAAATGTCTCGTAGTGTTTACGTTACATGAGTGAGCGTAATAATAGTAACTACGGATAACCTATGACATGTCATATGAGTATGTACAGATTAGGATGTAGGAAGTATCGCTACACTGGTTTGTGCAATCAAGCATGCTCAAATATTTCAGCGTGTAGCCGGGCTATTAAAACAGAATACTCAGTCTATCCCAGTCGGGCTGAGAATTTTATTCTCGACCTTGAGCCGGTCCGGGGCGTAAGTCGCTCTACCTATGTTCTTGTGTGTGAGACAAGAACATAGGTAGACGAGAAGATGAATGGATCCCAACAACATACTCAACAATTTCTTCTCAACACTTTGTGGAAAGTGAAAAGTATGTTACGATTTTTTTTTCGCAAACTTTTAAGGACATTTTTATTTTGTTCATGCTGCATGCTAGGTCCCTTTTTACCCCAGTTCACTCTAGCTGCTAGCCTATGCGATGTCATAGGCTGCCATTGGCCGTCAGCCGCTCATGTAACTGTGAACGTATGTTTATCTCTTTCTGACAACGGGGTCCTATATATCCCTGTGATCTTTTATCCTGCTAAGTGATAGAAATAAAGTTCCATTCAATAAGTTCCTATGTAGGTAGCTATAGTAAAATATTGCCACGTTTTTATTTCTTTATAATGAGTATAACGTCTCTATTTGTAAAAACTCATTGCTTATCTCCTATAATTTAGCTTTGACTTTTTATTTACTTTAAGTTTCTTTAAAAGCGCGCATCAGACCATAATAATTGGGGTCTGAAATCCCGGCAAGATTTCTAAGACTTATTCCCAAATATCCAATCTACTCATCGGCTGGCTATCATTATGTATAGTAGAATTTTGTGAAATTTTATTGATGCGATTAATGAAACCATGTACACTTTGGAGATTCGGAACAGTGATCTGCTCTTACAGTAGTATCGAAGGTTGAAGGATCCCAAGACCACTACCCATTAGTTAGCCAATGACTCAACGGGTAGTCTTACGACTATGCACCACCTAGTGTTAGCTATAGACTCACTGACATCCCTCTCAAAGCGCGCTACGATGACATCTGGCTCGCGCTTCGCTAGCCTCGCATCAGACAGACGCCTAACATTTCCAAGGGACTTCATGGGTTTTACTTTTACGACTATCCACCACCTAGTGTCAGCTATAGACTCACCGACATCCGTCTCAAAGCGTGCTACGGACATACCTGGCTCGGGCTTCGCTAGCGGCGCATAAGATAGTCGCCTAACATATCCAAGGGTTAGATTTGAAGTGTTGGATAATCCACCATCTAGTGATAGCTATTAGACTCACCGGCATCCCTCTCAAAGCGCGCTACGGTCGGCCCTGGCTCGGGCTTCGCTAGCGGCGCGTTGGATAACGGCGACTCGGGTCTGGTTCGCGCGACGTGGGGCGGAGGAGCGGCCGCCGCGGGCGCTCCACAGCCGGAAGTGAAGGAACGGCGTTGGGGAGATAGGACTATCCCACCGCCGCTCGGTTCACTCTCCTTGCGGACGCGTTCGCGAGGGTCAGCGGAGCGACGGTCGCGGTCGCGTTCGCGGCCGTACACACCCTGTATACAATAATTGGTTGATAAGCGTAAGTAATATCACATCTTCAACATCGAGGGGCGAACCTGGAGGAGATTGGCATAGGACCGTGTGGACTGGCACTAAAGTTTGAAGGTATAGGCCAGTAGTGGGTGAAGTCGGGTTGCGGATAACGATCATGATAAAGTGTAATATCTTATGGGCGTTTGTGAAGCCTAAAATTGAGTAAATTTTTTGCCACGTTTTGATCACGGTGTAAACGATAAGTAAATATGGAACTATCACCGCCTCAAACTTCCACTCCGGTGGAAACTAGAGAAACAAGATCCCGATGAACGTTACCTGCACCCTTGACTTCAGGATAACAGATCATTTCTGACCATCAATCAACAAAATGCCAGTTACCTTATAAGGAGAGGAAAGCCACCTGATCTACCTTATAAGCTAGATCAGGGTTTCTTTTACTGGGATCTAGTTACGTACCTTATGGTTCTCGCTAGGCGCATCTCCCCTCCCCCCTCGGTCTTCCTCGTTCGGCGAATCGGAGCGTTTCTTCAGCACACTACAAAAAAAACATTAATCAAAAACCTATTCAAGAACGTTGCAACGTTTCTTGTTTTTGTTAGTTATAAAGAAATGGAACCACCCCGCATTGAAATCATAGATGAGGGCAAGAAGTGACGCGACTCGAGGGCAAGAGCAGACTCACCCTGCATCAGCTCGACACGCGTACAGGCAAAGCCTCGACTCGAGCCTACACTACAGGTCCAGTATACTTACAGCGCGAGCGCCTCACAGCCGGCGAAGGCATCCTCGAGCCCCTTCTTGACTAGCGGCGAATGCCGCAGCCGCATCAGCTCGTCGCGCGTGTAAGTGAGGGCCCGACGCGCCGGCCCCACAGCCAGGACTGCCGGGTCGCCGCCTCCCCCGCTCGGCACTCCGCCGTCTTCATGACCTGTATACATACCGACCATGTAAACAAAAGGCTGGACGAGTCTCGCACAGGTACGATTTACCAAGTAAAAGAGGATACCTCAAACTGTGTCCATAGACTGAAATGTTGATTGTGCGTGTCCAAAACTATCGCAGACTGCGGTGACGGCTTACCACCAGGCAGACTGCGGTGCGTTTTGCCACCGCGTGGTCAGCGATAGGCCGCACCAATGTACTTTATATATTATTATGCTATTTTTCATAATGAAAGCTAGTATTTTGAGCTTTTGCACGGACATAAACAAGGTATTGATATTTAAACGAGATGGTCACGGACATTAAAAATCATATCTATATTTTAGCTACTCTGTGTGAAATGTTTGTAAACAAACCACAACAAAAAATAACTACCTAAATGTCACATGCTTGGAATCGAGTTTCAGATCATTATAATGGTTAGCAATGTTTATTGTAGGAACGATCTCAAATCGACAAGGAATTTGAACTGTCATTTAGCCGTGAAGGCTATTTATTCGCTTTTTTGTTACTAGGTTCTTGTAACTTATTTTGTATTTATATAAACTATAGGCCTTCCTTAAAAATTAAAAACAATTCAAGGTAACAGAGTGAATTTTAAGTAAAGTATGGGCGGTTTGTGTACAAACATTTCCCATGCAATTTGGCTAAAATGTAAAGATACAGGGTATAACGAATAAGAAAATTAAAAAGAAATAGGTACCGAGAGAAGACAACAAAGAAATCAAAGTACCTACTTTAAAAAAAATAGAGTTAAAAACTAAAACCCGACTACATAAAAGTCTTAAACAAGCGTTCACCTATTGTCCATAGCATTTTTAGTCGGAGGCCTTTGTTACTAATTGTACCATAGGTATATGGGGTGGGTGCCTCCGACTACCTAAGTATCAAAAGAAAATGCTATGGACAATAGGTGAACGCTTTTTTAAGACTTTTACGTAGTCGGGTTTTAGTTTTTAACTATATTTTTTTTACACCTTTTTGCTAATAGTTTGAGAATCGTTAACCTCACAAAAGTTTGAGAAACGGTTTCGGAAAGTACAAACAAAGACCTTTGTAACGATACCACACACGAGCATATTTACTAACATTGAAATTTTCGACCCTTTCTTCGACCCCCGCTATCTCGTTAGACCCCCATTTTTATCTGACGTCACATAGCCTATAACCATCGGGCTATTAAGAGGAATCATATGACACCTCATTTGTTGAAATCGGACCAGTAGTTTCAGCGCTACGAGGGAACATAAAAATCGGCTCCATACATACTTACATACATACATAGGGTATCAAAATCATAACCCTCTCGTAGTCTGGTAAAAAGTAACTAGTGTATACTCCAATTCAGAATCCAAGACATTTATTTTATGTCAACAACGACATTTATGAATGAAAACTTAACAAAAACTGATAACAATAACAGAAAACAAAAAGGTAAAAGTAATCAATAAAAACTAAAACGCAAACTTCAACAACGGATAATATCACATGTGTAGCAAAAAATATTTTAATTTCAATTCAAAAACGAACGAGATATCAATTAAATGATGAATGAAAGCTTTGAAAACCTAAAATTGTTTCGTGCTTTGCTTCGATGATACCAATGTCGTTAGATATTTTCACCCGATTTTCCTTGGGTTTTGTAAAACCTTTGTATACAAAAAATATCTAGGTTTTTGAATCGGGGTATAGTTAAAAAATAATAGTATTCTTCAAAGTAATAGTATTCTTCAAAGTAAGTTGTCTACTAGTTCAGCTTTTTTTGCGTGAAGAAGTTACAACCATTATATCCTTTTATACATTATACTATCTTGTGTGATGCCGTTGTCCATTGATTATTTGTATCGCGATTGCTACTAAAAAGAAAGTTTGACGCTATACGTATGTTTACATGAAGCCGTGGGGCCGCGGCGTACGAATATCGACCCCTCCAACTCAACCCGTGGATGTCGTAAAAGCCGACTAAGGGAACCTACCAGAGGAAGGGCAGCAGCTTCCTTCTGAGTATTTTTAAACACCAACACTGCGATCACCAATCCGCCTGCCAAGCATGGTGATTATGGCAAATCCCCCCCTACATGGGAGACCATCCACTCGATGGACCGACGACATCGTAGCGGTCGCAGGGAGTCGATGGATGGAGGCGGCTCAGGACCGCTATTTGTGGCGTCGTACGGCCTATGTCCAGCAGTGGACGTGTATGGGCTGATGATGATGATGATGTATGTTTACATAATCAACATTACTAGACATCGTCGCGATTTCGAGTAGCTTTATGACATAGATACTCGTAGATAAAAAATATTATACTTTTATTGTACCCTTAATAAGAAAAAAATTACAATTATAACATAAGTGACAATAGACTGTCTTATCGCTTAAGAGCGAACTCTGCCAGACAACCGGGTACGGATAGGATCGTTGTTTAAAGAGGGGGTAAGATCTGTAGGCATCTAATATGGTACAACTAAAAAACAATTACTACTTTAAAAAAAATACATACTACAATTACAAAAAACAGTACAGCCAGCCAATGTACAGTGTTATCAGTTACCTGCCTTATCAAACACGTCAGAAAACGTCAGCCGTATCTATACTGTTACACAAGTTCATGACGAAATAACTGTATGGTGGTAAGCTGGGTGGTAATGTGTGCGAAATTATTTGTGAATTTAGTTATCGAAGATAAAGATAAGATCTTTTTTCTTTTTCAGAATATATTGTGTTACAATGTTGGTCTTAAAATTATACGTGCAGTTATATTCTACCTTACATAGCATAGGCATGCACGAATATAAAATATTTTTAATTACAAAATATTTAAATTTATATTATTATATTTAAAAAATAAAATTAATTAACTAATAAGAAATCTTATAATAATTTATTGACAAAGAAAATAACAATCAAATAATATAAACAAATTAAACTAGTATTTACAATTGAGTTAACTGCAGACTGTTGCAAACAATCTATAGGTAGCTCAACTGATCCATACCAATACCAGTCTGAAGCGTTCCCGAGACACTGGCTGCACAAAATAATTATAAATTAATATCAATGATTATATTTAAATTCCTTTAAGTCCCTGTAATTAAAATATTGATTCTTGGAATAATTGAATTTACTTAGGAGCCATCTTTAGTTGTATATTAGTTGTATAAAATAATAATTATCTAACGTTCAACTTTTTAAAATATCATAATTTTACCTCGGATATTTTATTCTGTGCTAGATAGAAACAGAAGAGGAAGGATATGAATAAAGATACGTACTATAGATTTCTACTATAAAATAAACACAAAGGAGGTATTTTGATTACAAAGTTGCATACACGAAAATAGATCTACTATTTATTTAAAACAAGAGGTCTCCATGGAAACGGGTCTGTGTCATGTCATCCTTCACTCACTCATCATACAAACTAAATTAGACTCTAACTTTAACTAGATGTCGTCTCTTGCTAAATTTTATCGCGCTATCGAAGTATTCCAGGTGTAACTTAGAACCATTATCTCGTAAGACCCTCAATTTTGTCGGACACCATATAGCCTGTAACCACCGGGGTATTGAGACGAATCAATCGATACCTCACTTGTCGAAATCGAAGTAGTAGTTTCAGCGCTACGTGGGAACAAAGAAATAGGCTACATACATACATACATAGGGTGCCAAGATAACCCTCGCCCTTCGGTAGTCGGGTAAAAAAAACTAGAACAAATCTACAAAAAATATAAGTATCCCTCCAGTTTCCCCCGTTATAGGTGTTTTAATATAACCTTGTTATTGTAAACAAAATCAATAATTCAAGCAAGCAAAAAAACTAGATAAAATCTATGAAAAAGAAAAGTATCCCCCAAGTTTTCAAAGCAGTCAACCATAAACAATCAACAAAAGATTTGTTATAGGTGTTTTAATATAACCTCGTAATTGTAAACGAAATAAATAACTCGGTACAGATTATATAATACTATGCTAGACTCGACCAAGCGAGATGAGATGTGAAGGGTTAACAGGAATTAAAGCAATTTGGGTCATAACAACAACGGTGCAGGGTTGGTATTTAAATGCAGCTACACCTTGCAGTACCTTCTGCAATGCGCATAGTGTGTTTTGTATTATTTTGTAGGTAGACTCGAAACTAGCGCGAGAAAAAAAACGAACGTTTGCAGTCGATTGATGGAACGGGAAAAGCGACGGTGACTTACTCACTAAGATACAATAATATAGCATATAGAGAAAGAGTCAGCAAAGTACTAAGTATAGATCTCGTCACGTTTTAATAGCGCTCGATGAAAGTGGAGGGGGTTCTGCGCAGGTTTAAAAATATAATAATCGACTTCCGCGCATCAAGGTCAGCGCTATTAAGCAGTGACGCGACCTATACCTATTAGTGAAATCACATAATTATGAAAAACTAAAAACAGACTTAAAATTTTCATGTTTTGCGGGAGAAGTACTAATTCTGAAGAAATAAAATTATTTTTATGGGACCACCTCAGGATCATGTAACATCATACAACTGTATACTTGTTTACAAGTTTATCTTATTCAAAATTGTTTTATCATTCGTTAACTTAATAAATAGCTTAATTTTTTTGGTGATAGTCATATTGTTAAATTTAAAAAATGTAAATCCTGTATTGGTTAATCTATAAATAAGTTTATCAATCTTAGTTCTAAGGGCTGTGGATTTTTTATACTAAATAAATAAACTGCGAACCTCTTCGTTCTCTATACTTACACAAAACCATCTAAATAGTTCCATAAATGACGGAAAAATATACATAGAAAAACTTACATTCAGCCGAGCATACTAGAACCTCCCCTTTTTTTCTAAGTCGGTTGATAAAGGAAATGAGGCACCCAACATGAACATAATAATAATTATTTTGCATATTGCTGGACCTCTAACAATTTATTTAGTTATCACACTTATCACAAAGTAAGCCAAGCTTAATTTATATTTGACCTACAAAAGCCTACATAACATCACAAGATTGTATAACTTTAGAGATATGTACAAATGATTAGAAAGTTAATATATGAGATATCAAGATTAACTATGTACTTTTTTACTTTTGATTAACTATGTATTTTTAATAATCAGAACTGATATTACGGAAGAGCGGAACCCTCTAACACAGGTATCTCTATACATAAAAGAGAGTACCAAAACCATGCAATGTATATTAATTAAAGTTTACTGGAATAAATATTTTGTATTTGTATTGTATTAACATATTATAGGCTCTTAAATAATTTCTAGTGCTAGAAGACACACCTATTAACATGCCCGTTGGCGCGTAACGCTCTACGAAAATAAAACGCAATATATACTCAAGGTCGCTACTGCATCTAGACTATTAGCATAGTATTGAACAGTCGGCTTCACAAATATGTGTACACTATATATACCCCGTCCACTCAATAATTTGCTGTATGCAAGGGAGTGAATGAAGACTATGACGAAAGAAGTATTTCATAGACACAGTTTCTTTTGACAGATAGAGATGCGAATCTGTCGACTCGAAAATATGGGAACTTACGAAAGTTTAGATTTTTATCGAGCCAACATAGTATGTAACGAAGATAATTCAACATGATTTTTCCATGAAAAAGTATTGAAAATTGTATATAACAGTTTACCACAGTAACTCGATCCGTTTTCCTTGTTATCACGGAAAAACGCGTGTAATGCCGCGGCGCGTGCAGAAGCAAGTAGCAAATAAAACAACAAAATAAAACTATTTAGTCTATTGAATATGCTGGTTCAAAAAATAAAGTCATTTATTTAGACGCCTGTGAAATAAAAGATACCTACAAAATTTTGCGCAAAAATAACAAAACCGATTACAACATCTTCAGGAACATTTTCGATAATGTCATAAAATATCAAATCGGTAAAACATTAAGACTATTTATCAGTCGAACTATCAAACAGCAAATAAATTATCGGAATAACCATAGCACTTTGTTGCTTTGAGAGAAGACTGCGTGGCGTTTGGTAATATAATAGTAATAAATAGAAAGTAAAAAAAAATAGTCCTCATCAGCTCACATAATATAAGACTACTACTAAACATCATCATCATCAGCAGCCCGTATAAGTCCACAGCAGAACATAAGCCAAAACCTAACGACGCGACGCCACGAATAGCGTTCCTGAGCCGCATGCATCCATCGACTCCCTGCGACCGCTACAATGTCGTCGGTCCATCGACTGGGAAGTCTTCCCATACTCCGTTTCGCATTGCATCGCGGTCGCCACTCGAGAACCTTTACTCCCCAACGGTTATCGGTTCTACGAGCTACATAATATTTGGTCAGCCCATCGCCACTTTAGCCTGCTAATTCTGAGAGCTGTCGGTTACTTTGTTTCTTCTACCGATATCCGTATTCCGGGTTCTATCGCGTAGACAAACTCCGAGCATAGCTCTCTCTATAGCTACTACTGAATATGCCAGTTTGGGAAACAAACGAAGGGAGTTTTTCCATAATCACCACGCTTAGAAGTTTCTAGTTCGACAAGATAGGTAAATTAATGCGATCGACTGTTCTAAAAGCAACCTGAATATACTGTGTACGTCGCCTAACCTAGTCGATAGATAGGTAATAGTGAAGGACGAATGTATCTATTGCACCACGTCATTATTGTCTCAAGTGAACTATTAAATTGTCGATATTCTAGCCAGAATCTAACCGATATTACGTATAAGGTAGGTACCTATACTAAAACTGGTGTTAGTTTAGTTCTAATCAAAGATGTAAATCGGTTCTAGTATGGAATACCTATCAATGATTTATAAGTTTAACAAAGTGAGATATCTCGTAGTAACGCAGTAAGCCATAAGAATCTACGTGAAAATATTGGGCAGTATGTAAGTACTTACCTCAGAACAGGGAAATAATACGGCAGTAGGTTTTGGCATGGAAAATGGCGGATGTTTAACAGATAATATAATTACACTTTCAGAAAAACTGCTCGAGACTAAATACCTTTAAAAAGTCTCGTATATTATGGTTAACGGTTTCTGCGAGGGTTGCTCTTTGTGACGTGCAATACCTGCCGATCTGTCCCACCCAAAGGCCGTCAATTACGCAGGCCGACAATCCTGAGACCCAGAAACCAGAGTATAGGTACTTTTCGAAGGTTTTTGGTGCAGTGAATCTGAGCTCCAAATTACCGAATTGGCCATGTCTAAGATATCCTAACCTAAAAGTGCAAAAATAGCGAAAAAATCTGAGCAAACTCAACACGATGTAAAAGGTAAAGGCTTGAATATGTTTTTAGTTTTTGGGAGAAAAAATATTTTACTATGCTATATAACCTCAAAAATGGCCAAAACAGCTTTTTGCACTTTAAGGTTAGGATATCTCAGAAAGCAGAGTCAATTCGGTAATTTGGACCTCAGATTCAGCGCACCAAAAACCTTCAGAAAAATATACTCTGGTTTGTGGGTCTGAAATTCGATTTTTTTTTGTCGACCTGTGTTATTTCCGTTAACTAAGACCTAACAGAATAAGGTTATAAAATTTACTCACTCCAAGAAACTCGCTTCACCCTCTTCGAAGGAGGTCCCGCGTGGACCTTGGGAGGCGGCCGTGAGGGAATCCTCCACAACGCACTCTGGTACCGGAACAGAAACGAGTGCACAGCACATTTGACCGGCGAGACCACGTCCGGGGAAAAGACCCGTGTGAAGGCCGGGAAGCCCACAGTCTTCCTCGCCCGTCTCTTCGCGGATTTAGCCCTGGCCCTTCGCCTATTTTTACGCCCTTTCTTTACCTCGCCAGCCGGCAAGCCAAACTCCTTACACATCATCGAAAACGCGACGCGGCAAAACAAAATGGCGGAACTTTTAACTTACTAATTTTACGTCTTTAACTAATCCTAACTTATTCTAACGATAAAATATGATAAAATAACAAACTAGCTAAACTAATAATTTAAAAAACGAATAAAATAAAATCTAAAAATAAAACGATGGATTAAAACCTAAAAAGCGCCAAAGAGACGTCGGCGAAGCGCGCAAACTACGTAAACGCGATGCGAAATGCTACGTAGGCCGGTTATCGCGAAGAAAAAGCGGAAAACTAAATCGAAAACTAAAATTTTCTCGTTAATTATCGCGGAGACGCGCAACGCACGGACTTCCTCAAAGACTGATCGATGGCAGGGCGACCGTTGCAAGGTAATATTGAACTACCCGCAAAATTTTCGTATTTTCTAAGAGGCTAGTAAAGACGAGCAACTTCACGCTGGATTGGTATTCGCTACTATAACCATCGACACAGCACCTACCCTAAACAATCATATTATATTCAGCAGTCATAATTCCTTTGTTTGCTAAATTGTATGCATCATTTATTTTAGAAGTATGTAAGTAGTAGGTAAAAACATGGACAGACATATACGTATAAGATCATCGACGTTTGACTTAAGCACCCAAATGACTATTCAGAATGCTGATTTTAGCCTTTGTTGCAAAATAAAAGGGTTAGCGCTTTCAACTCTTCCATCATATGCGACATAAATGCGCATTTATGCGTAAAACACGCTACAAAGAACGTCAAACAAGAACAACGAAGCCCAGATGTTAAAATACGTCTTTGTTGATGGCTAGGGAGCGTGCATCCCTTCTGATTTACCTTGACCTTCGTTGTTTCACCCCTCTTGCTATAGAATTGCACAGAAGAGGTGGATTTAATTCACTGTTCGGTGGTCATTTTTAGTTTGTTGCTTGTTTTGTTGTTTTATCCAACACAGAAATAAGAGAGTACTTTTTTAACCGACTTCAAAAGAGGAGGTTATCAATTCGTCTGTATGTTTTTTTGTATGTATGTTACTCGATATCTCCGCCAATTATGGACCGATTTTGAAAATTCTTTCACAAATGTATAGAAAATGATCCTGAGTTGGTCCCATAAAATGATTATCCCCAGGGGCATTTATTATTTATCCCGCAAAACTTAAAAACAGTATAAAAGTAAGGGATTCGAAGTCTATTAGTAGATCAAATTATCACAATGAGTTCCTCCAACAAACAGTTTCCAAGGCAAAGGGCGTAAACAAGAGGTAGGTTCAGGAATGTTTTTTTAAACTCGCCATAAGTATATATAATTATACCAATACTGACCGAAATTGTAGTCATATTCCAGCCAAATTACTAGAGATGAGTCCGCCATTCAATAACTAACTCAGTACCTGTTGGCATGGTCCTAAAATATCTAACGCTATTGTAAAATCCGCATACCGCTAGGGAATAACTGTGCAAAGTGAGCATTGCGCCTAACCGACCGTGAGCCATAACTACCCAACGCTTCAATATCTATACTTACATACCTAACTATCATCTACGCATGGGTACAAGCGGACCGTTCACCTGTAAAGTTATGTAGCTGCAACAAGTATTTGGTATTTCTAATCAAATCGGTTAGAAATATATTGGGTAGAAATCAGGACATTGGTATAGAGTATTGTAACGTTATTCGGTACCAGTTGGTACTAGCGGCATTGAAACAAAATACCCAACTAATAACCGGTAGCCAAAATATCCCATAAGGGACTTATTCATCCTTACAAGTTACACAAACCATCTATACTTATATTATAAAGAGGAAAGATGTATATGTAAGTAGGTATGTTTGTATCTTCTTGATAGATGCAGACCTCACACATTTTAGAAGCTGCTAACAAAACTAAAAATAAAAACTTCATGCATCAAAATTTTTAAACATCTGAAAGCTATGAAATTTATAAACATGCTTCAGTAAGCTGTTATTCATAAATAAACATCAAGATTTAGTCAGGCTTTTCTTATAGCCCGGCTACAGGATCAAATAATTGTGCAATTGTGCATGCATGATTGCACAAACCAGTTTACGCAAGCAAGATGAGCCCAGCCACACTCTCCATTTTGCTTTCGCTAACTGTGTTTGTGCAATCATGCATGCACAATTACACAAATGCACAAATGTTTGAGCGTGTAGCCGGGCTATTAGATTACTGCTTGACAACACTGGTCACAAAATTTACAATTTTAGTAAATCCTTATGGTTTAAAGCATTGGTGGGATGAACTCAACGCCTTCTTAAACGATTGGTGATAAATCGCATAAGATTGCACAAAGTGGAGAGTTCTGGGGGAGGCCAGCAGTGGGACGGAATAGGTTGAGGGGGAAAAAATAGGGTTCATTGAATTTCAGTACAGTCAACAATTGCTGACCATTCTCAACCATTAAACATTATTGTGCTCCAACTTTGGCATTTTTGTTGATGACTGCACATTAAATCTAGTAGTGTGACTCGCTTGCGCGGCAGACTTGAAAATAAATAATATGTTGAAATAATGTTGAATAGATCATAAAAACATGATTAATTTATTGTTATCAACATGAGTTGATTTTCATAAAAGATATTCCATTATTCTCCCTCTTCTGTTTGGAATGATCATCAAAAACCTATTGTACTGAACTCTTTTTTTTTTACCTACTTTATTATTGTGTGGTTAATCAAATGCAAACAGTTTACAAATTCAGTATACTTTGATAGAACTTGCATATGAACTGGTGTGGTGAAATCCTTAACAATCAGTTCTTTGTAGGTCAGCACAGGTTTAGGTCAGTAGGTCAAGCTTACAGGTTATTTATTAAGTCATTCATTATTATATAAAAGGGAAATTATAGAATAGCAAACAAGAATCAACCTGATTTAAGAAAAATAAATTATGTGTATTTTTGCTTGTTTTCCTTCTTTACCAATGTTTGTTTACTTTCACAAAGTGTTTTATTGTACATCTGTTTTAATTGTGTGAACAGTAAATAAACGTATATCTTTGTCTATTGGAGTAATTTACGACCTGAGTTTAGAGATCCTAATAACTTATTACCTGATTATATAAATGTTCCTATAACAGCAAATCTTTGTTTTATTTAATTTTTTGCAACTGCTAATCTAAAATCACTTGAAAATGTTACATAAAATTTCATAATCTTCAAATAAGTTGTGTACAAGTCAAGAATATCAAAGTCATCATCATAATTTAGTTAAGTAGGTTAAATTGCAGTGTTCCTCTTTCTAACTTAAAATAAACAAACTCTTTCTATTGTAGTTGATTGGATTCCAAATAATTACAATAGGGTTTTGTTCTGGAAGGCATCCATTATGATTTCCTTGTTATTGTAATAATAGCACTTTTGCTGAGTTCATGAAAATATAAACAATGGTTATTTTATAGGAATTCACTTGAAGGTGACAGTTTATCCACAAATGCAGGATATGAAATTTCAATTGTACCTATTGGAAGAAATGCATATGTAAATCTCTTGTCAATAAACAAAGCATAAATTGGGGCATGGTACTGTTAATATCTCTTTTGCTTTATTTACAACCCAGGTAGAAATAGTGACCAAAAACAAAAACATTACTGAACAAGACATCTAGCAAGCTATGACTTATTGTAAACAAATTAGACTTTTACTGGGCTTTCTCTCAGCACTAAGGAAGGATGTTGTGGTAGCTAACTTGAACTGAATAGGCTCCAATTCTAGTGATAGGAATGTAAAAAGCTTGAATAATTAAATTATATCAAGAGGGAAGTACTAGGTATGATAAAAGTACTCACCTTCATGATGGGAGCCATCCTTTTGGCTTTGGTTGGTAGATTTCTCCCTCAAAGAAGACAATAGGTTCACAGCTGACATAGCTTGGAGATCGTTCACACAATTTTATTCAGTCTTCTTTCAATTTATATATCTTTACTAAAATGCTATAATAACGTATTATTTACAAAAGTGTTCAGGAAATTACTCTATTACCTAGTATTGTTTATATCACAGACTTTTCGTTTCTCAATCTAAACGGTTCAAAACGTCCACGCACGAAAATACTATAATATATTTAAAACTCTAGATATAATAAACTTATTTACACATTAAAAACTAACGGTTATCATCTAATTTTAACAAATACGCTCTAGCGGTCACAAGATACTCATAACTAAAAGAATTTATCAGATTTAGATGCAAAAAATAAAATATAGTCCGCCATATGCCTTTTGAAACGTATATAAACCGAATTGTTTAGGAAGGTGTCTATTCAAACTGCACCATAGCATAGATTTTGCGTCATTACTATTTAGCCGCCTTATAATCCAGTTGCCATTTGTTTTATTTTTTTTGAAAACGCTTTCTGTGTGGACAGCACAAAATTTGGTGAAAAATAGAAAACTCAAAACAAGTCGACAAATCTCGCGTGTAACAAGCAATAACTAGAAAAAAGACGGTAAAACACCCGTGAAACAGTTTTGGTTTTCCTATAACTTGTGTGTTTTCAACGATTTATGATTCTGCTTGACTTTTCCATGATTTGTTCGTGGAAAACGTTCGTTCAATCACGTTGAGAAAATAAATAGTTCTATCAATGTTATTAGCATATTATTAGCAAAAATACAATGAAATTACAAACACACTGAACTCACTGTCAGTCACTGTGACTGTGTCACTGTCATGCAATAAAATGGCGTTTTGTTGATGTGCCTCGTTCGTTCTTTCATCTTTCTTTGGCCTGAATATCAGCTAATTTTTATGCCTGTTTCGGTGTTGTTTCCCATGAAAAATGTCGCTGAAGTGGACTAGTACGCATTCCCAAAGTGAAACCGGTATATTGCGAAAGAGTGATTTCAAAGAGAAGAAAGAAGAACTTTTTGTGTTCGGCTACTCGTGCAAACTTTTCAGGGACGATGCCAAAGCCCTACACATTGACCAAGGCAAACACCTCATACCATGGATGGGGGATGAAACGTTGAAAATCGACAGGTTCGATGTTTTTTACTATAAGACTGTTACTGTGCGATAAATAAAGCAATAGTTATTACAAAATAATTAAATTTTTGGAAGACCCTAAGATTTCGCAGACTATATTTGAAGCGAGGACTAGAAGATCGCCGGCTCTTGGCTTCCTGTGTTGTTACGGTGACACGCTCCGGTGGTATGTATAACCAGCGGTTTGATAAGTACTTATTCATCTCTATGTTTGATTGAATTGACCCAAATGCTTCTGAAATAAGGATAACTAGGTTTGATAGGGATTAATAATCCGAACTTAGTCCCTCATAAGTTATTTGTATATTCTGCTACCCACATGTGTGGCGTCAATTTTCATAATTAACATAGGAAAAGTAACAGATCTGTAAAAATAACTAATTGCACCAGAAAAGTTGTACTGAAATAAAATCTTGTAACTGTCTTATTTTTTCTACTCTGCAGCAGGCCAATCTGTAGCAGGAAAACAATTCAACTACGACCGTAAAATCATTGCCATAACATATTTAAAACAATTATTTTCTGTTGTGTTTACATGCTTTAAACTTTGAGGTTAAAATAGGTATGTAATAATATCAGCAATGTATTTAAGGACAGTGTTTTCTGAACAGGTATGACGCTCGAGGGGCCCTCCATGACCTGTCCAACCATGAGGCTCCTCCAGGGGGCTTCGACTGGCGCGTGGAGCTGTCCCGGTCTGAGCATGAGGTGGAACAGTTGTGTGACGAGGAGCGCTATCGAGCACTACATACGGATGAAGAGGAAGAGCTTATGTATAAAGGTATTTTTGTTGCCTAAGAAACAAAACAACAGATTACAGTACAATTTAATAAGATTAAAAAAGCCCAGCAGGTAACTAAATGGCTGAGTTAATGATGAACCATTAAATTCCTTATCATACACCACACTACACAAAAGAAGAATTAATTATGGAGGAGGCATGATTTGTATTTTGCCTCAGAAAACTAAGAGGAAAGTTTGGACTTTCCTTCTAATATGAAACTTTAATTCACCAAATATTGCTAAGAGCTGATTCTGCTGGCTATATAATAAGGCATAAACGAGATTTTTTAATCTCAATTGTGGAAAACTGTGCAAAAAACTTGCAAACATAACTAAATTTATTAACAAAGGAATTACATCTAACAGATACAGCATACATGAGTTGAGATTCAAAAGAACATCATTTTACTTTCAGAGGAAGAACTGAAGAGACTCCACAAAGCTGGCTATGGCCAGGTCGGCTTCAACTATGACACTCCGGCAGAACCCTCTCCGACACAGCCGTCCGAAGTGGATGAGGAACCTTTCATACCTGATCCAGTGTTCAATGAGCTGATGCCTGTGGAAATTGTGTTTGTGAGTTTGTATTACTTAATATATCCTACTTACTAAAATTATTAAGTCAAAAGTTTATGAATACTTCGTTATCTACGCGACTATGCAGACAGAGCAACTGCAGACATCAATCAGCTTCTTCCACTGTTGGTTCATTAAATTTTAAATTTTATAATATTGTTTGTAAACAGCACGCAATTTTTGCTCTGTCTGCATAGCATCTTAAGATCTTTTTAACCAAGGGTCAAAACAATTTATGAAAACATGATCTAACTTGATCTGGGAAATTATTTTATTGCATCAAATACATGTGTGTAGTTTCACCATTACCAATGATTGTTATGTGTACATATGATGGTCTGTGATCATCAAGGTAATTGTCACTTTCATCATAGATGTGATGTTATTTTTTTTTTGTGTTTTATTTTTTATGTATATTAATATGAGAAACAATGTATTTCTACCAGTACGGCGTACAATATTTTCGTACAATGTCAAATAAAGAGTTAAATCAATGGAAAATATATTAAAATCATAAGAAAAAATATTAAATATAGAACTAGAATTGCATAAAAACTTAAAACAAGAATATTCTAAAACTTATTTGCTACGAGCTGCTGCTAAGAGATCATAATACCTACAGATCTGCAGGCATTTTAGTCTCGTGTTCTTTAAAATAGATTAAATTTTTTCTGTCTTCAGTTATATGTAGTACGACTTAAGTTTTTCCGTTATTATGGTAACAGTAAATGCCAAAATGTCAAGTAACTCCAAATGATTGAGGTAAATATCGCGCGAAATTATTGGCTAATTTTAAGGCACACATACAAACCTAGCCGGAAGACAACTAAAGTATTTTTATTTCCACAGCCTGAAACCCTTAAACAGAACGCGATCATTGACAAAACAGCCATGTTCATCGCCAGCCAGGGAGCCCAGATGGAGATCCTGATCAAAGCCAAGCAGAGAGACAACCCTCAGTTCAAGTTCCTGAACAAGGATGATCCTCTTCATCCATACTACATGGCTCTGACTGCGTTAGTCAAGGCTGGCAAGTGGCCGGTGAGGAAACCGGAGGTGGAAGGTGATAACAGATTTAATGTCTTTACGGATATGAAAAGGTTTAGATAATTCTATACCAGGTGTGTCCAAATACAGCGCGCAAAGTGCGCGGCAGCTACGCGCGGCATTCGCGGGACGCGAACATGCCGCTTGACTAGTTTAGACCTTCTGCGCGGCAAGTCGGAGAGCCTCGCTCTTTTTAACTTGTATTGTACAATGTATGTTTGTTCAGGTGAAATATTGCAACTCAATTTTAGACCAGTTATCCTCAACCGATTGAAATGAAGTTTGGCATACTTATGTTAGTTCGGTGACAATGAAATGTCATGGTACCATCGAGCTGGTCTTTTTTATTATTTATTTATAGGAACTCCTAAAGAAAACGACTGGGTTTGTCTTCCCAAGCACTGCACTTTGGTCCTAGAGCATATATAAGCTTGTATTTAAAAGTTTTTCGTATTCGGGAATGAATCGGCTAAGGTATAAACCTTAGCCAATTCATTATCCATTTTACTTACTTGATAAAATACGTCCATACACAATTACCGGCGAACAAACAATAACACCGTTCACGAGCGGCAGGCAGCTAGCGGCAGCCGCGCGTGGCAATCGTCCAATCACAGCGCGGCTAGCCGCGCGCTCAAATGTTTGGACACACTTTAAAAGGGCTCCTTATGCTACGTGTGCCTAAATACTAAAAGGCGATTAAAATTCAAGCACGAGGGTCCCCCAGTGCCCTACCCTTCCACGTGAGTACCTACACTCATGCCTCCTCTTCGCCATCACCAATGATTGTTACGTGTATGATGGTCTGTGATCGTCAAGGTAATTGTCAAGTTCATCATCTTTTATTAATGTTTTTATTTTTCTCACAGACATGTTAGAATGATCGCAAAACTTAATGAGCTCTGTGAACTTAGGCACGGAAGCAAAACTGCGCAAGTACAATCAAGTAGAAAAGCGATATTTATCAACAAGCGACCCACCCGGGCTTCGGCTAGAAATCCTTTTTATGGTGCTAATAGACACACACGGTGTTGCAGCTGCAGTCCGCTGAAGTACCATTTTGAGGTTAAATTAAGACCTTCATTGTCTTCTTTTGTCATGAAACTCATGACATCGAACACCATTTTCCATGTTTGACGACGCAGTACGTTAAACCGCATGCGAGGCATATTTAACGTTTAAGTGAAACAGCTATTAACAGCGAATACAACACAAAATCTCAAGAACAAACTATCAAATCAACGAAACGAACACCGGACAAGCGTCAAAGACTTTGCTGCGTCATTGTACTCAAAAGCATTCATTCGGCAGTATTGCCCACTAGATTATAAATAAATTTGCTACACAGTAGTATATTTTATTAGTAGTTTTATAGTATATAGTAGTTATTTTATTTTCAAACTTGGGTTGTTCTGGATGTTTTCTATGTATAATAAAAAATATCTATCTATGTATCGTATTATATTAAATATATCAGTTATCTCGTACCCATAACACAAGCTCTGCTTAGCTTGGGGCTAGATAATGTTGTGTGAATTGTCCAGCATTATTTATATTTATTTATATTTATACTTAATTACGTTAGATAAAAAGTTTAATGTATTCTAACATTTTGGGTTTAAAATAATCCGTCATTGAGTGTAAGATGTTTTTATGTATTCTATAAATATAGAATTGGAAAAAAAAAATTGCAAAACAAAACGTGCTAGACATAATAAAAATACGCCAGAATTCTTGCTGGCAACCCTGGTTTGACAGACAGATCCCTTCTCACGCCGTTTTTTCCCCTCAACGCCGTATTTTCGGTTCAATGCGCAGCCGTTGAAGCCAACTTCACAGAGCTCATAAAGATTTGCGTGTACTATAAAGTGTCCATTCATTTCTTTCACTATGCAAGCATCCACACTATAAGTTCGTGATCGTTTATTGAATGCAGGGACATCGGTACCGCTAAATAACGGCTACACTAAAATTTCTGTATGACGTCTAACAGTTTTATAACGATACCGTCGCGCTTGTCCCGCCAGAAAGTTTGCGGTACAGGCTACCGATGCACATTACGCTACAAGCATTATATAATTTCTGTAGACGCCCGCGGGAGGGGTCGGGCGCGGCGCACGGCACTCGTGGCTCTCTTTCGCACACTACCGCCCTTGCCCCGCGCGCCTCACATCCCGCAACGCGCTTGTCCGATTTCTGTACCGAAATACAAAAACGGTTATATGACTGTAGAAAGTTTTTCGTCAAATTAACCTGTACCATCCATTTGCGCTGATTAACCGTTACAACCAACGGTAGCCGAAAAGAGTCCCTGATTGAATGGCAAGCATATGGCAAGCCATCAAGATGGACGGGACCTCGCTTCTTTCGATAGTGTGGACACGCGCACGGAAATACACGTGAATTTTCTTTGATGCGTGTCCGAAAAACTGACGAAGTCGACGTAGTCACCGATTGCTGCGATCACAGTACCGATTACAGACGATGCTCGGCGACTACACGCGAGCGAGCATGCCCTCCACACTTTATTGCTCGCGTGTAAGAACGCTTGTTCACGTCCGTTTTTTTCATTGGACTATGGACCGAAAATTTTATTCATATACGATATTCTTCCGGTAGGTTAGAGAGCGGTTTCTCAACTCAGTGTCTAATATTATAAATGTCAAAAGTTTGTGAGGATGGATGTTTGTTCCTCTTTCACGCAATAACTACAGAACTGATTGAGCTGAAATTTGATATGGATATACATAGTTTGGGACCTGAAATAACATATATGTAGGTTACTTTTTATCCCGATAAAACGCGGGCGAAGGCGCGAGTAGCAGGTAGTCGTCTATAATCGGTGATAGTGAGAATCTTACCTAACGCTTAGCAACTGGCAATGGATTATGAAGCTCAAGTCTTCTTTGCCTAGAAGAGATCAAGTGCTCCTTTGGGGTTTAACAAATAACTGGAGATAGATAATATAATAGGCATGACGACTGATTTTGAGAAACTACACCGTAATATTTTTAAACATCTACTGAATGCAAAATTAGTCATATTCCTGCAAAAAAATGGAATTGGAAGGCAAAATACAGCTTTTTAAAATGCGTTTTCAATTTCGCTCAAAAACGCTACAATACTAGTGGCGGTTGTCTATGACGTCATAGATGCACGAACATGTGATGATACAGAATGATCGTAATATTTTCAAGAGAAGCTTTACCAGCTATTCTGTGCCTTATAGTGACGGCATGACGTCACAGTTATGTATTCTCTGATTGGTGTTCAACGTGTCATGGCGGATTGCTGTATTTTGTAGTTTTATTTTATCAAAATCAATTTAATCTCGATCGAAACATAAAATATAATACGTGTTTTGTAATCTATGGCTCAGGTATAATTCGGTAAATACCATTTTTTGTGATTTTTAGATACTTTCGTCATCCCTATAGTTTTTGTTACAGAAAGGCAACCAGAAAATGAAGAATATCTACATCCAAGTCTTGCTGCCCCTATAATTGAATCTGTAAGTGTTTCTGATACTCTAGTTGTAATCAAATACTAATAATATGGCTTGTTTTAAAAAACGAGATAAACCGACTTCAAATTCCCTTACACTGTTTTTAAGTTTTGCGGGATTAATACTAATCCCTTGGAGATAACATTTTTATGGGAACCCATCTCGGGATCATTTTGTGGCGCAGATATCGCGTCACATACATACAAAAAAAAACATAGTCGAATTTAGAACGTCCTCCTTTTTTGAAGTCTGTCAAATAAATAATGCTGGACAATCCACACAGCATCATTCAGAGTCCCAATCTAATCAGCAGAGCTTGTGTTATGGGTACTAGATGAATGATATACTTAATACACTAAATAGGATGTAGAAAGATATTTTTTTTTATAAAGTATACATAGAAAATACCCAGAACACCCGGGACAAATATTTGCGTACAAACATTTGTCCCAAGGTGGGAATCGAACCCGCAGCCTCCTGCGTCGACCGCCGCGCGTATTTTTTAAGTTTTTTGGGACAAAAAGTAATAACACCGGGGGAACATTGTCCATACAAAACCAAAAGTATAATCAAATTCGATACACAATTGACAAACAAATCGGCGAGCATACATAAAAACATAAATGTCATATACACGATATATAACCGACTACTTTTTTCGAAGTCTGATAAAAAGTGTCTTTAATAACGTTTATTATTCAGTAAGGAAAGCCAATTTCGTTATAAACCATTTTCTCATTAAAACTTAACAGTTTACTTATAATGTTACTTATTTCTAGTTTCAAAGAAATTAAATAATATCCCATAAATTTACAACTCCGGCGGGACTTGAACCCGCTTCCCCTGAATACGGGTTATTTCTAGTTTGTGGCTAGCGCACAAGCTTTATTATTACAATTTTAACATTTATAAACGCTATGATGACATGCAAACATACTAAATAATAGATTCAGGCGTTACTTTGCGGAAATCCATTGCACAATATTAATATTAAAAAAAAAAAAAACGCGGAATTGTTACTAAATATTTTTTTCATTCTAATATTCATCATCATCATCAGCCTGTCCACCGCACGTCCACTGCTGGACATAGGCCTCCCCCGTACGACGCCACAAAAGCGGTCCTGAGCCGCCTCCATCCATCGACTCCCTGCGACCGCTACGATGTCGTCGGTCTATCGAGTGGATGGTCTCCCATGTAGGGGGGGGATTCTAATATTATGCAAACATAATCTTTAATTTTGTTACGAAGTATAATGTTACCTTTCTTTACAGGCCCCATCGATCCCCAGCATCCACTACAAACCGTCAGCTGACTGCGATTACACGATGCTAATATCCAAGATGAGAGGGGACGACCTAGCGCCGGGCGAGCTGCCACCGCCGGGAACCGAACCCGCGAACGTGGCCGCACATGGGACCGTTATCGCTAGGGCGCCGATACTCTATAACACTGCCAGTATGTATTATGATAGTACACTTGATACGTTGCCAAATCGATTATACTAACATTTATAACAGACTTCAAAAAAGGAGGAGGTTCTCAATTCTTCTATATGTTTATTTTTTTTGTATGTATGTTACGCTATCTCCGCCAATTATGGACTGATTTTGTAAATTCTTTCACTATTGTATAGAAAATGACCCCCAGGGGATTAGTATTTATCCCGCAAAACTTAAAAACAATGTAGAAGTTAGGTAATTTGAAGTTGGTTTATCGTTTTGTAAAACACGCCAAATTATTTTGTCTTGTCTTGTGAATAGTACGTCTAAAGTGTTTCCGTGATAATGATAACAAAGTAAATTATGGTAAAGTGTCAAGTAACTCAAAACGCCCCAAATCATTGTTGTAAATATCGCGCGAAATTATTAGTCTCATTTTAAGGCACACTAGCTACATCTAGTGGCGACATCTAGCCAGAATATATACTCGTAATTTGAAGTGTCATCGCTACGGTAGGGCGCCGATACTCTATAACTCTGCCAGTATGTATACTACATGTGATATGTTTCCCGTGTTATGTCTCAGCGTAAGAATTGACCTGTCCAACTCAGCCCGTGGATAATTTCCCTTAAAAAAAATCCGTCAACAAAAGCAAAGAAACGAGTTTTAGCTATTGCTGAGTGTTAAGCGAGGTTTATATGTGGAAAGCCATTATGAATCATCAAAGCGCAGCGTAGGCATGCTGTGACACTAACAACCTAAGAAGATAAAGGTTTCTTGTTTGTTTTATTACTTTACCTTAAAAAAATTGAAGTGACCAAAAATCAAAGTGATCACTTTATTTCCCTGTTTTACTTATGTAATTTTAATTTTGTGACGTGTCCAAGAGTCCTGTAAGGTCTAAAGAAATTAAAGCACTTTGATATTTTTTATATTTGTGCAAATGCGGCGAGCGAAGCGAGTCGCACAGTTTGACGAGCGAAGTGAGCAACGCTAAACTCCACTGAGACTACGTCACTGAATACAGCAACTGAACACAGCCTATATGATTTTTTAAATAATGAAACGTATTTTTTCAGCGCCTCCGCCACCCGCCCCGCCGCCGCTCACCCCTCAGCAGTTATACCAACATCAGCAACAACAGTATGCAATCTACTACCAACAGTACATGAGCGGCCCGCCGACCACCGAGCCGGTCTCAACCGGACTCAGCCTTATGAAGAACTACGACTCCGGAGACGAACATTCAGGTAATAACTACTGTATTACTACTAATTTCCTATATACACGTGGTTTAATACGCAATGGCACTGACATACATACAGTCAGTGAATGAGAGAAAAAATAAAGATACTCTTCACGCATCTTTGTGGACTATCCAGCATTATTTATTTATCTCGAGCAAGTGCCAGCTGGTTCCAAGTGTTTTTTTTTTTTATACCAGCAACTCGCCCCAATTTCGCTCGTGTAGTAGAACAGTTGCGTAACATATTGTTTAAACCGACTTCGAAAAAGAATGAAGTTCTGTTTTCGACTGTATGTATTTTTGATTTAATGTCAAAAACAGCACTTGTCATGGTTATTTTGGCTCGCAGTTCTTCTGGCATGCGGTGCCTAACACTGTTGGGGCTCCAGGTAGTTATCTTTTTTTTTTAAATAGTAATATTACATATTTATGCACGAAAAAAGTTTTACAAGTAGGTATTTAAAACTATTGTACAGTTTAAGTAGGTATTCTAAAATTATGTAATACTTTCAAAGTCAAGGTGACTCCTCGCTCTAAAGTGCTCTAATTAAATTTATGTTAGATATACAGACAGACAAGTGAAACGATCGCTGGTTAGCTTTGCACTGGTTTATTCACACTATTAGGAGTGGGTTGCAGCCCCGCCTACATACCCAACAGTTTACACTTGTGTTTAGACAAGAAGTTTAGACGAGAGCAAAGTATCTTGACCCAAAGAGGTACAAGCATGCGGAGGACAGGGACCCTAGCTCCTTCACAACTTTTTGAACGTCAGCAATCTGATTTTAGGAGTGCAGTGTCAATTAACTAAATTCTTTTTATTGACAGAATCTGAAGAATCGGAAACGAATGGTGAAGTGAACCCCGTTCCAGTAATACCTGAGCCGCCAGAGGACATTAAAGCTGTTATTGGTAGGTATTTATTAACACATCATCATCATATCAGCCCACGTCCACTACTGGACATAGGCCTCCCCCCATACGATGCCACAAATAGCGTTCCTGAGCGGCCTCCATCCATCGACTCCCTGCGACCGCTACGATGTCGTCGGTCAATCGAGTGGATGGTTTCTCATGGGTTTTGCCATAATTACCTCGCTTCGTAGGCGGATTGGTGATCGCAGTATTGGTGTCGAAAAATACTCAGAAGGAAGCTGCTGCCCTTCCTCTGGTGGGTTTTCTTAGTCGGCTCGAACGATATCCACGGTTTGGTAGGAGGGGTCGATATTCGTACGCCGTGGCCCCACGGTTTAACACAGTTGAATATATATTTATGCTGTGCTGCAGCGTTGCTTTTCTGGTGTGCGACAAGCTTTAGGCTCAACAGCCCAAAGTGTTTCATGGTCTCCTATAAAAGAAGTCGCCATTATTCCTGTTATTAAAATTAAATTGGGAATAAGCACAGGACAAAAGTTCTACATATAATATTCATATGTGCTTCGTGCTACCTATGTGTTTAGCTTTTGAACTGAACTGAGAACGGACTAGACATTTAGACATACTCTCTCGTTCTCTATGGTAGAATACACAATAATGACATGTACATTGCGTACATTAATGAAGTTGAAGGAAGGAATTACAAATAATTTACGCATTCGATGATAAACTGACGTAATTTTTCTATATTATGACCTAGACAACATTCCCCGTACTAGGGTTGACTAGACGAACCTCACGACGAAGTTACGCGGCTAACTACTAGTATTAATTACTATTCCAGAAAAAATGGCCGCCTACGTAGCGCGAAACGGCGACGAGTTTGCTGACATCGTGCGAGCTAAAAACGACCCTCGCTTCATGTTCCTAGAATCCACAAACGTGCACCACGCATATTACAACCGGCTGATGCAGGAGAAACGTGGGGGCGATGTTAATGGGTCGAGTGAAACGAAGAGTAAAGGTCAGAACAACTTATAAATATATTTAGATGTTAATATTTTGATTGCTCCACAATTGCATAGAAAGGAATCTTTTTACCACTTCAGTAGTAATATAGTTATCATATCAGCCCATCCACGTCCACTGCTGGACATAGGCCTTCCCCATACGACTCTACAAATAGCAGGCCTGAGCCGCCTCCATCCATCGACTTCCTGCGACCGCTACGATGTCGTTGGTCCATCCGGTCCGAGTGGATGGTCTCCCAACACTCCGTTTCGCAGTAAATAAAAATAAAAAAGCCATTTATTCTACTACTATTACATTACAATAAAATGTCAATTAAGTTATAAGTGAGCATTACAAATTATTAGTTCAATGAAATATATCGGGGCCGTGGGGCCGCGGCGTACGAATATCTACCCCTCCAACTCAACCCGTGGATGTTGTAAGAGCCGACTAAGGGAACCTACCAGAGGAAGGGCAGCAGCTTCCGTCTGAGTATTTTTAAACACCAACACTGCGATCACCAATCCGCCTGCCAAGCGTGGTGATTATGGCAAATCCCCCCCTACATGGGAGACCATCCACTCGATGGACCGACGACATTGTAGCGTTCTCAGGGAGTCGATGGATGGAGGCGGCTCAGGACCGCTATTTGTGGCGTTGTACGGGGGAGTCCTATGTCATGCAGTGGACGTGTATGGGCTGATGATGATGATGATGAGTTATAGGTAAGTATAAAATATATGTTACGTTTTAGTAGAAGTCGCCTGTTTGGCGTAGGCCTCGCCCATATCCTTCCATGCTTTTCTGTCTTTGGCTAGTCCCATCCATTCTGGTCCAATTTTTTTTCTAAATAAGTCTTCCCAACCTTTCCATGGTCGTCCTCTACATCTCTTGATCTGTCGTGGTATCCACTCTATCACCTTTTTTGTCCATCTTGTGTCGTCCATTCTGCTTACATGTCCTGCCCAGTTCCACTTTAGGGATCTTATTCTACATGTAATGTCCTGCAGTTTTGTTTTGTCCCTTATGGAAGTCGCAATATGTCAGAGAAAGATGGAAAGGAGCATGTTAAGCATAACACTCAGATAAAACAGAATCAGAATCAATAACTTTATTTCTTTAGGCTTACAAAATAAGCACTTAGACAAGTCAAATTGTATACTATAAACATAGTTATTACTATCAAATAAGAAATAAGGTGTTATTGATATTCTCTTCACTTCAATGTTTTGTCCACTAGTGGAAGAAGTGAAAAAGAAACCACTAGCACACAACAAACAACAATATGTATAGTAGTTAAAGATTATTTATCGGATATTTATCTCGTACCTTTTGTTATATTTTCCCCTATGTTTCCATCGCGTTACAGCGATCGTGGTCTAGCGACTATAGTATAGCGACTATTAATAAAAATTTAAATAGTACACAGTAACATTTAATTATAAGGAAAATTGTTTTGGCTATGTTTGCAATACTTTTCTAATCTTGTTATGTTTACATTTAGGTCTACAATCTGATTCACTACTGTAACTCTATTATTTATTGTATTAATTTGATTGTGAACTGGTTTGTAAACTTATGACAATAAAATTAAATTAAATTAATACCCGATAAATAATCATTAAAATGTTAATCGTTAAAGTTTATGTTTGATACATCGATCACGTAGGGAAATTAGCAGCATCAGCAGTTTGACCTAAGTAGGTTACTCGTGCCGCGAACGCGGACCGGGTGCCTACGGAGGTCAGTGCATCAGCAGCAATCATTCAAACCGCACTCAATAACATCGTATTAGTCCTAGTTTTTTTTATACAATATAGCTTTTGTACTATAGCTCTAAAAGTCGAGCTATAGTACAAAATCAGCAACCCGGGAAGAGCTAGCCGCGATTCCTACAGTTTAAAAAGTTTTTATATAGGTAGTGGTAATATTTTGCTGTGGTTTTCTCAACTAGATTGGCTTACTAACTATGGTTTAATAAAGCAATGTTTTATAACACACACCAAACGTTAATAACATTCGTTTCTCTTCTACAGCACCAGTATCATTCTCAATCAAGAAAATGAAGGAGCCAGACCCGATACTACCGAAACCAGCACTACCATATGAGTCGAGTTCAGAAGATGACGAAGAAAAATCGGAGAAAAACACTGAAGCTACTGAAAAAACATCAACTAAAGCAACAGAAAAAGCTGATAAAAAGACCGATAAAGAGGAAACACAGCAGAGTGCTATGCCACCAGTTTTAGTTTACAAAATGGACGGACAGTTAACACAGAACCTAGCTAAAGTCAAAACAATTGAACCTCTCAAGTTCGTCTCAAGACAGGCTTCTACAGAACAAAAAACTCCAGTAGAACCAGATAAACCTAAGGAAGAGAATAAACTTGAAGCTATAGAACAAAATGTAGATAAACCGGAAATAAAGAAGTACGATGTACAGAACTTTCAAAAGATCGATCTGAGAGCAGAAAAAGAAAAAGAAGAGAATTCGAAAGTAGAGCGTAAAGAAAAATCTGTGTCAAAGGAACCGTCTCCTGTCCAAGAGAAGAGGGTTGAAAAAAGAGAGGAGAAAAGGGACAGAGATAGTCCGAAACGTGAGAGAAAAAGACAGAAAGATGAATACAGGTCTAAATCTGAAGGCCGAGACTTTAAGCGATCTAAAAGTCTCGAAAGAGAAAAGAAAAGAGATAAAGAGAGAGAGGAGAAAGATAGAAAAAGACGGAAGATTGAGAAAGATAATTTGGAGAGTGAGATCATTTCGCTGGAGGATAATTCTGATGATATGATTGATTTGACTGGAGATCAGTCAGACTCTAAGGGTAAGTACCGTTCCTTCTTTTTCTATGTAGATAAAATTAGGCTAAGTTCATATGACCGCGCGGAACTACTAACCGCGCGGTACAAGATCAAAGTAAACGGTGATTATTATTTACATTACCGTGCGGCAACGCACGGCGCGCTCCTACCCGCGGGCAAGATCTTGAACCGCTAGTCACCGCGCGGTCGCAAATATAAGATTGATGATGATTATTCCATCGCTGACAATAATTGTAACAATTCACAGTCGAAGGCGATACAGAAGCGGACAAAGCTAAGCAGTTAGAACGACGGAAGCGTGCAGCTGAGTTCCTGAAGAAAGTGGGCGTCGACCCCGCGGGCGCAGCCTCGTTGCCTACTAATTCATTAGCAAGTGCCATGGTAAGTTATAAGGATTTCGTAGCCATTTCACTAAACTGTAATGACAAATACGCACAGAAAGATCTGCCCTACTACTAATCACACCTGCAGTAATCGACATGGTTGGGTATGACGATTTTTGCAAGTGCTATTAGTAGGGCAGTATTGTGTAAAGCTTTATGTTTGTAAAAATAAAATTGGGTTTAGTTCTGCCCTACTAATAGAACTTGCGAAAATCGACATTCCCAACCATGTTGATTACTGCAAGTGGGATTAGTAGGGCAGACATATAAGATTTAATACATCGCTTAGAGCCCAGCTGTGGACAACTAAAGTCTATTGACACACAGATTAAGGTGATCTTTCCAAAACATAAATTAAATAATATGTATTTTATAGCCAAAATACATTCGTTTTTCTTGCTAAGTTTTTCTAGGACTGGTAAAGTACATTTTAGATTCTATAAGCAACGCAATAAAGTTCATTTCAACTTGTACTTCTCCGTCAGAGCGCTAAATCTGTCTTTCTGCATTGAAATAGAGGGCATGTCTTTCTACACTATACAACTGAGAAATCGACTAACTTACATACAGCCGAACATAGAACCTCCTCCTTTTTTCGAAGTTGGTTAAATATTGTAGCCATTGCCCCTATACTCAATCTAATAACTTGATTATTTTATAGAACTAACACCGACTTCGAATGCCTTAATTATACCTACACTGTTTTTAAGTTAGGCATGACAAATAGATTTGACTTTTAAGTGATTGATTTTGTTCTTATTTATTACTAGCTGCTGCCCGAGCCTTTGGTCGCGTTTTATCGGGATAAAAAATTGCCTATATGTTATTCCAGGTCTCAAACAATACCTATATCAAACAGCCTAATCGGTTCAATAGTTTTTGCGTGAAAGAGTAACAAATATGGTATGGTATGGTATGGGTACTCCCTTGTCCGCATTTGGACTCAACTTGGTCCATTATGCGTTGATTTGCTAGCAAAGCCAGCCTAACTCCGTCCAGAAGCGCAGAATCTTCCTGGGATCTTCACAGGCTTCGCGGAGTGACCTCGGCAAGTTGAGGATTTCTGTTCGTTGTGCTGTTACTCCCTCGCATTCCAGGACTACGTGGGCGGCCGTTTCGTCGTCACTGAGGCATCCTCTGCAGAGGGGACTGTCCGTCGCTCCGATGGTAAATAGGTGTTTGTTTAGTGGGCAGTGTCCTGTTAGTGTTTCCACCAGGATACGCAGGTCTGTTCTGTTTAAGTTCAGTAGGCGTTTAGTTAACTTCGGTGATGTTGATGGGAGCGCCGCTCTAGCTTGTCTGCATTCTGGCAGGTGCTTCCATCGTTCGTTATGCGTCTCTCTAGTTATATAGTAACCGAGTAACAAATATCCATACATTCATCCATACAAACTTTGACATTTATAATATTAGTAGAATTGACATTTACATTTAATATTAGTAGGATTAAATTTCTGACATTATTTTATGAACTATTGTAATTTTATAAATAGGTACAGCCCTTTTACAGCCATCTTTTATAAAATTTTAATTTTAGTGTAATTATATTTGACTGTCTGTCTGTTTTCTTTCTGCATACAATACCTTATGGTGCTACCTGTTTTGATTATAAATTGTGTAATAATGTAATAGGATAGGAGTCATATTTTAGAAATTAACGACATCAAGTGTATACTAAGAAATACCTACGGTGGAAATAAATGAATAGATTGATATTTTATCTATGTTTATATAAAGGTGGACACACTCGAATCTATTCGAAAGAAAAAAGCCGCAGAGGAAGAGAAGCGACGCCGGAAAGAAAAGAGGAGGCGACGCGAAAGACGTGGTATGTTAGACCACTTAAATTTTAGAATTAGTACTAATAATCTAAATATGTATGTATATGAAAACTAGCTGTGCCCGCGACTTCGTCCACGTGGAATAGTGACAGTGTGATTTTCATACAAACTTTCATCCCCTATTCCCTTTGATATTTTACCTCATTGTGGGTAGGAACTTTAAATGACATTTTATTTATATCTAATTAACAGCCTAAAAATAAATTCCAAGCTTTTAGCTATAAAAATGACGATACTTCTATATAACCTTTCAACTCCTCTTTCAACCCCTTACAACCCTTTTTTCTCATTAAAAAGTACCCTATGTCCTTTCTCAGGCTCTAAAGTATCTCAGTACCAAATTTCATTTAAATCGTGTCAGTAGTTTTGGCGTGAAAACGTGACAAACAGAGTTACTTTCGCATTTATAATACTAGTATAAGTAAGGATGACAAAAAGTTGAAGTGAAGAGAATATCAATAACACCTTATTTCTTATTTGATAATAATAACTATGTTTATAGTATACAATTTGACTTGTCTAAGTGCTTATTTTGTAAGCCTATAGAAATAAAGTTATTGATTCTGATTCTGATGAACCCCTATTTCTCTTGGTCACGCTATTACTTGAGAAAAGCTTTACAGATTATATTCATCTTTTTTGATTTTTTTCTAATACTTCGTAGAAGGTTCTTACGTCAACTTTTATAAAGTAACACCCCTAGCGTTATAAACTCTTTGCTGAGCACGTTTGAAATAACTGTCAGTTGTTTGACTGCAATGACAGGAGAACGTCTGTCGGGTCAGCTAGTACAACATAAATAATACAATTACAATTACAAAATTCTTTATTGTAAACCACGAAGAAAACATTAAAAATAGACATTACATAAAACATGTACAATGGGCGGCCTTATCGCTTAGAAGCGATCTCTTCCAGGCAACCTTTGGATGGAAAGAATTATACGAATTTAAGAAAGGCAGGGGTGTATCTGAAGTTGTCAGAAATAAATAACATTATAAATATCTAACAACAGAGGATAATATATATTGTCTATAGCAACTTAACTAAATATATAAATGTAGGTGCAATATACATAAATAGATACCTATTCATTTTTCTAAGAGGAAAATTTCCTTGACACGAGCTTTGAAAACCGGTAATGATGCTGATTTTCGAATGGGTTCAGGCAGTGTATTCCACAACCTTATGACCTGGATAGAGAAGGATTTGTCTTAAAAACTGGTTCGGTGAGGTGGTATATTTAATACCAGATTTTCTGACGACCGACATAATACAATACAAGGTTCTGCCCGCGCCTTCGCCATGACCTGTATAAATTGTAAGAGCTAGAATAGCAGCCGAATTCTGCTTATAACTGTACTATAAATAATGCTGGTCAATTCACACAGCACTATCTAGCCCCAAGCTAAGCAGAGCTTGTGTTATGGGTACTATAGATAACTGATACACATAATACAAATATTACATAATATAGATATTTTGTATTATACATCGAAAACAACCAGAACAAATATCTGCAGATCGTCCAAATATTTGTCCCGAGGCGGGAATCAAACACGCAACCTCCTGCGTCGCAGGCGGAACGTCGCCCACCGCGCCACAAAGCTCTTCAAACTACTATGACAATGGTATTGTCTGTAAACCGTCCATAGATGAAAGAAACTCTAGGTAGTGCGTGCGGTGCTATTTTCACGGAGAGATTGATTGGTCGAAGACACAACATGGCACCAGAAACTTTCTTTATAAATTTTATCTGCTTTTAATCTCTACGAACCGAGATAGAATATGGAAATAATGCTCTATCTCTGTAGAATTTGACACAGGACACAGTAAACATATAGAGATACCTAACAGAATGACAACTCCAACTCAACCCGTGGATGTCGTAAAAGCCGACTAAGGGAACCTACCAGAGGAAGAGCAAACCTGTTTTCTTGGACCATGCTACTACGTACATTTTTACTATTGAAATTTAAATAATATTTTTATTTCAGACTACGATGATGAAGCCGAGAAATCACACAGGAAAAGCAAAAGGCGGAAGAAAGGGTAAGAAATATTATAAATTAGTCATGATTTTTTTAAGCGCTGATTTTTGTTGATAAATCCTCTTTAACTTCAATAATTTTTGGTTACAGATCTTCAGAAGAAGAAGAATTAAGCTCAAGCGATGTGTAAGTATCTACATATTTTATATATAAAATTAATCATCATCATCAGCCCATACACGTCCACAGCTGGACATAGGCCTCCCCCGTACGACGCCACAAATAGCGGTCCTGAGCCGCCTCCATCCATCGACTCCCTGCGACCGCTACGATGTCATCGGTCCATCGAGTGGATGGTCTCCCATGTAGGGGGGGATTTGCCATAATCACCACGCTTGGCAGGCGGATTGGTGATCGCAGTGTTGGTGTTTAAAAATACTCAGAAGGAAGCTGCTGCCCTTCCTCTGGTAGGTTCCCTTAGCCGTGGCCTACGCCTTGGCCGTGGGGCCGCGGCGTAAGAATATCATAAAATTAATACTAAATATAACATTAATGCTAAATATAAAATTAATACTAAATATAAAATTAATACTAAATATAATATTAATACTAAATATAAAATTAATACTAAATATAAAATTAATACTAAATATAAAATAAAATACTGAATATAAAATTTATAAACCATCTATCTATTTATCTATCTAATACTAGTTTATTAAATAAAAATAGATTTGTAATAGTTAAAGATGCACCTAGTATTGTAAACAGTTGTTATGCCTCACGTATATAATTTTCTTCGAAATATATATATTCCCTGGTTGAAAACAGCTTTAACGTATTCACTGCCCAACCGCACCGCCGCTTGAACGTCATGTAGATGAACATGTGCGTCGTATTAGGACATGGAAGTGTTAAGATACAAAATAAGTAAACTAAAACCCACATATGTATTACAGTCACAAAAAGAAGAAACGCAAGAAGGAGAAGAAATCATCCAAATCGAAAAAGAAGAAGCGTCACAGTTCTCCCGCACACGAAGAAGAGGACCAGCCTCTTCCTCTAAACATAGACCTAACAAGCACACTCAAAGAACTACGCACGAACAGTCCTACTAAAAACCTAATTATACCTGATGTAGAAACTAAAGTTGATTCAGATTCTGATAAGAGTGAGAGTGACAAAGAGGACTATAAAGAGGATTACGATTATAAAGAAGAGAAGAAGGAAAGGCAAAAGAGGGAGTACAGTGAAGGGGAGTGGTCGAGTGATAGCGAAAGGGATTCGTATTCCGAAGAGAGTAGAAGAGATGAATGAGATTGCATTGTTTCTTAATTTTACACTAATGACTGTACCAGTCCTTACTTACGTAGTACCTGGTTGTAACGTAGCTTATTGTACTCAAGGCTAATATAGTTATTTGTTATAGAAAGGAATTTTTTAAATCCTAAATTATATTATAAATGCGAAAGTGTGTTTGTTTATTTGTCCACGCTCTAAATAAGCAACCAATCGACTTGATTTTGGCATAGAGTTAGTAAAAAGGATGGAGAGTAATATAGGCTACCTTTTGTCTTGGTAAAATATCGAATTTCCATAGGAGATTTACGGGAAAAAAACCTTTTAAATCCCCCTAGAAATGTGAAATTCGAATTTAACGCGGGTGAAACGGCGGGGAACAGCTAGTCTAATATATATTGAGGGAAAAATTTGGCAGAATATTAAGCATTAAATACTGGAGTACCATAATTATGATACAATATGCTAGTTGACAATTTTTAACGTACCACTTAAATTATATATATCTGAGGAAAGCAATATCACCATATTTTATAGGACTTGGAAAACCGCATTTTAACAGTACTGAATCAGAATCAATAACTTTATTTCTTTAGGCTAACAAAATAAACACTTAGACAAGTCAAATTTTATACTATAAACATAGTTATTATTATCAAATAAGAAATAAGGTGTTATTGATATTCTCTTCACTTAAAATTTTTGTCCACTAGTGGAAGAAGTGAAAAACACATACAGATTAGGTTATGTTTACTACATAGGCGAGAACGCTGTCAGCCATATTAGTCTATATTATTATCTATGCTATGATGTCATACGGGTCGTAAACAATTTTGACATAATTATTATAACGAACGTTCGTCATTGTAAAAGATTGTATTGGAGGTAATTTCACTCGTAAAGTATCCGGCATAAAATTTGATTTCGCATATTAAAAGTGTAAGATGAATAAATATTTTCGATTTAAAAATTAACCCTGAAAACGCTGTCGGCCATTTTGTGACGTCATAGGAGGGGTTAATTTTTAAATTGAAAATATTTATTATAAAAATCGATAAATGTTGGTTTTTTAAGTCGAATACTTTCTAAAATATTCATTACTGCGTCAAATTTGATACAAGTCAAGTATCCTATTGGTTCCCTCTCTCTTCTATAAGTTTATACTTTACAAAATTCTATGTTCTCAATACTTGAAGTACTTGTTAATTTAGGATAGCGATTATGAATTTAGCTAATTATTAATTAATTACTATTTATTTAGTTAATTATGACCTAACATAAAAATTGTTCGAAATACATTTCTATAAGTGCCTATGCAGGTGGCTTTATGAGATGGGAGTTTATGGCCAAATTGGAAACTATGACAGTTAGATAAAAATTCGTGACAGGAGTACCTCGATTTAGGAGAAAACAAAAACTTAACTATGTAATATTTTACTATCTTTTATGCAGGAAGTCGTAGGGATAGATTAAAAAAAATACTTCTCTGTTGAAGAATGTTTATAAAGCTTAATTTATATATAAAACACAAAGGTCATATACAGGTTGTCCCGAAAATCAACACTAGCTGAAAACAGAGGACACCTGTCCTCTGTTTTCAGCTTGACGTTGAGTTAAATTTTGCAAATTAATGTGTTATTTGACTATGTAAAAATAACAATATACTGACATCTGTAGTCACAGCACAGCATCGAAAAGTTTGGCCCCGGACTGAGAATTTACTATTTTCAATAAAAAGCCTATAACTCGGAAACCATTAAAGATAGACCCATGATTTTGTGGTTTTTCTGGGTCATCATGAACCCATCTGTTCTGTTTTCGGCTTGACGTTTAGTTTCGGAAGATTCTGTATATTATATTCTAAATTATAACTAACCTAATACAATTTATAAGGGAATTATTCTAATGCATATGACAATTTTTTGCGAACATAACATTATCGGCACAGAGCGCGAGCAGAGCAAAAAGTAAAATTTTATTTGAAATGTGCGTCTATATTGAAATTCAGTAAAGAAAACTGCATGATATTGGATTAGAGATACAATAAGTATCTCTAATCCAATATCCAATATTCGTATTTTATACTAACAAACAATACCTTTATAATAACTGCCTTGAAATATATAAAATCAACGAAATCATTGTACCTTAGTATAGTAGGTACAGGTTAGCACATATCTGTAAAATATTTATGTATGAATAAATTATATTTAGAGCTGTAACTGGCCGTTTTTTATAGAAATTGTCCTATATAATAGGTAGATTACAATTTGTTTCAGTTTTATATATAGTAGGTTCCTTGAAATATGTCACGAGAATCTACGACGCAGTTTGATCTAGACTACCTATTTTAGAACGTGTAGAACTTGAAAAGGAAGTATTTATCACAATACAACTGATAGGGTCTATTTCTGTTGGATACAGGGTCACTTTGCCCGGGCGATTCTAACTCCCTCTGGCCTTGACCTTATAGCCCGGCTTCACGCTCAAACATTTGTGCATGCATGATTGAACAAGCAAGCTGGAGCGTGTGGCCGGGCTCAAACCAGTTTGCGCAAGCAAGATGAAGCGCGTGGCCGGGCTCAAACCAGTTTGAACAAGCAAGATGGAGCGGGTGGCCGGGCTCATCTTGCTTGCGCAAACTGGTTTGTGCAATCATGCATGCACAAATGTTTGAGCGTGTAGCCGGGCTATTATGAATGCAGTAGGTACTGGGCAGCTATTTGATTCATATGGACAGCACAGCTACTGAGATGCGAATGCGAGCAGCTGCCTACTGTCAGGTCAGCAGCTCGTGTAAACTATTCCATACGGCCGTTTCTATCGCAAGGGATGCGTGAAAATTAAATTAGCAGCTAACGAAACATAAAATTATCTTGTTTAGAAAACGCAGGCTTTTCCTTTGAGATTTAGACCGATGTTCAACTGTTTTATCAGCAAGGCTTCGTTTTATTCAAAGGGCAGTAGCAATTTCTTTGCATGGTTGGTGACACAAACATTAAAGTGGGTAGGTATAATAGGCTGGAGCCAAATTCCACTAGTTTCACCATAATGGTATCATCTTAGAATGACATATTTTGGGATTTTAATTTCGATGTAAGAAACTATAGATGGCGGGACGCATGTGAAAAGTGTCTAGGGTTGAATCGAGGTTGAATCACAGATATGATAATAGCTGCGGGGTTGAAATGAAACCAATTTATCAATTTCTCCGTAAAAATAACACCTCACGCACTATCTAGAGTTTCTTACATCTATGGACTATTCTGCGATGATACCATTGATTGGTTAGCAGAAATGGGCCCCAGATGTAGGCGTGTAGGTAGGTAGGTACTTCGTACGTAGGTACCTACCTACCGTGGGCCGCCGTGGGCTTATAGTGACATGTAGATATCTATAGAAGATAGTTTTCCGGAATGTCAGATTATGGGGGATCTAGATAAAGAATCATTGATCTCCATTTGCGATAAAACTTAGGTACCTGCTAAACTTACCTATTTATTTGTTCAGGATAAGAAACCGATTTGCAACGAATGTCGCGCACAATAGAAAAGGAAGGCGTAACGTTAGAAGTTCTGTCTGTCTGTATTTTGCCATGTTATGGAACAATATAAAAGTACCTATATTAGACTCTAGATCCGATTTTTTCAGTAATTCAGATCGGATGCAGCGTGAGCCCGAGGTCGAGTACGACGATCGAGATGTGGCTCGGCGGTCGAAGGTCCGCCTGCGACACAGATTTGGTTTGGGGTTGCGGGTTCGATTCCTGCTTTGGGACAAGTGTTTGTAGGTACGATCTGCAAATATTTGTTCAGGGTACCATTATAAAAAAAATCTATCTATGTAATATATTGTATTATGTTTATCAGTTATCCAGCAGTACCTACCTATCCCTAACAAAAGCTTTGCTTAGCTTGGACCTAGATGATGCTGTGTGTATTGTCCAGAATTATTTATTATTATTTATACATAATAAAAAAGCAATTTCCGAATTCATTCAGAGGTTCTAATTATACTTATTTTAACGGATTCCCACAGTTCTGACAATACGAGGCAAAATCTTTATTACATTTAACCCTAGAGTGGTCGCGCGGATTACGTAATTATTAGGTACCTACATTATGTAATCCGCGCGACCACTCTATGATTCTTACATGAACAAGCAACTGACTCAGAATCGTGATGCGCAGAGAGAACAGGATAGGCCTTTTCCCAACAGTTGGACGTTGTTCTCGTATTTGTAAGTACATCGAGTGCACAAGCCTGACTTCCACTTGTCGACTTTTAAATGCTTGTTTACAACTACCTTTCCGCAAATAATAAAGGATTACACTAAGCCCTGATTCCATTATCAATGATAACACGAGATGCGAGATGAGCAAATATATATAAAAATGACATGTTTGACGGCGCGGGAGTTATTGTGGATCTCACTTATTGCCCTGTGGTACTCCGTGAAATTTAATATTGCGAAAGTAAGTACACGGTAAAACGGGGTGAATAACTCCAGGGTGAATATAACTGGACGAAATTGGACTGGAGCAAGACATTACCTGGCTGGCAGTGGAAGTATCCTTAGTCCGTGACGTTCATCTCCTGTTTTTATTGGATCTGACCTCTGCAAAAGGATTTTTTTCCTCCAGTATTTTGTCCATTTCTATTCACCCTGGAGTCTATTCACCCCGTTTGACGATACATAATTTCTTACCGTTTATTCCTACTACATTCAACACAAAACAGGCCACATCAGTCGTCAAAGCCTTCATAAAAAAATTATGTGGGATAATAACTACGAATCTGGTTTGTGTTGAAGTACACCAACGTTAGGTAATTGTATCGTACCCGTTATTTGATTACCTATTTTCACTATAAATCGGTGCCTACTTTAAAAATCTTATGCTTATCCTGTTTTTTTGTATGTTACCTCTGAAAGAGAAGGCAGAATACAGTTCTCTACAAATGATTTCAGATTTCAATAACTTTATTTCTTAGGCTTACAAAATAAGCACTTGGACCAGTAAAATTTTATAACATAACTATATAATATCAAATAGTTATAACACCTGAATATGTATAAAAATTATATATTCTTGCAAATAAATGATATATTAAATTATTTTATTTCCCAATGTGCGTATATTAATATTATACACGATAATTATGTTTGTAACATTAAAAAATTTGTTAAACAGTTAAACTAAGTGATTTTAGCGTTACAGTAACTGATTATTTTCACCCGCGTTAAATTCGGATTTCATATTTCTCGGGGGATAAAAAGGTATTTTTTCCCGTAAATCTCCCATGGGAATTTGATTGAATTTGACAAAAAGTAGTATACTACTCTCCATCGTTTCAACTAGCTATATTCCAAAATTCAAGTCGATTGGTTGCTTAGTTATGGCGTGAAGGAAGGACAAACAAACACACTTTCGCGTTTATAATATTAGTTAGGATTAGTAATTGAATCTTCACAGGAAGGCCCAATCAGTATGATAGACCCGTCGCAGCTCCTGCGGCCTGAAGCCACGTTCAACGACAAGCCCATCGACGCCTTCCGTAACTACGACGTCGACGACAACGATCCGATCAAGGAGCGCGTGCGCAGAACTTATTACAACATGCATTCTAATGTCACTGTGGATTTTGTTAAACGTAAGTTAAAGGTTATGTCTTTACAAGCTGCTGCCCGCGCCTTCAGTCGTGTTTTATCGGGATGAAAAATATCCTTTATGTTATTCCAGGTACAAAACTATACCTATACCAAATTTCAGCCCAATCAGTCAAGTATAGTTTTTGTGTGAAACAGGAACTAATATCGATACTGTGAGTATGGATGTTTGTTTGAATTTGACATTTATAATATTAGTGGGCCGCGGCGTACGAATATCGACCCCTCCAACTCAAACTGTGGATGTTGTAAGAACCGACTAAGGGAACCAACCAGAGGAAGGGCAGTAGCATCCTTCTGAGTATTTTTCAACACCAACACTGCGATCACCAATCCGCCTGCCAAGCGTGGTGATTATGGCAAAACCCCCCTACATGGGAGACTATCACTCGATGGACGATCGACGATATAGTAGCGTTTACCTCAACACCGCGGACAAGAAAAGGGCTTCGTGACATCCACACATTAAGGTGGGTGGTGGGTATGCCAACGAAATTACTCTTCTGTTGGTATTTATTGACATGGGTAATGTGTAAAGTTCACGAATGGTTGAAGTTGAATTTATTTATTATTTATTTAAAAGACATCATAGCAGGTTTTTTTTAACCCTAAGGCGATGTTATATGTATGTAGGTATACAATAAGTAGTAGTGAGAATAAAATGGTACCTACTTTATTAGGTACCATTTTATTCTCTAAACATTTAGTTTCTATAAGTACCTGTGCTGTTTATAAGAGTTTCGGCAGGTTATTGTAAAAAATATCCACGCTATTCGCAGACAAGATATTGAGCAGATGATAGCGAGTGACATGGGGGCAGGTTGGTCCTACAGTGGGGTGCTTCAAGCATGGCAGGGCGGCGGCGCGCGTCCAAGTACTTATTGGGCGCGCGCGGCCGCAGTGCCGAATTGAAAGGTGATGAGCCCTTTCCTTCATTCATATCCCCGTCTTTACTTGATGCTTACGATATCTTACGTATTTATTACTGGGGTCTTGTCTTACGCCTAGGTGCATTTTATCTCGATTTCGAATACATTTGAGTAGACCCGTCGTGATCCACGGTTTGATTATACGCTTATTATGTGGTACTCTGGGGGCCTACTCGGAAAAGGAAAATCGAAGTTTCTTTTTCGTTTTCGTGCAAAACCAACTCTTATGTCGTCGCTTGCATTGATTAGCGTTTGCACGAAAAATAATCAGAAACTTCGATTTCGTTTTTACGAGTACGGGCCCAGAGAGTACGTGTATTTTGTTTTTAAAATTATTTTGAAAATTACAATCATATAGAAACAAATTAGAATGTATAGGTAGAAGTACTCCCCTGTCCAGGCTGGTCAAAAAATGTTTGCTAAACATTTGCTCACTAATGAGATATTTCATTAACAGAAAAACGCGAAAAATGGCTGAAGTTCAATCACTTCAAAGCCACAATCAAAGAGGCCCTGATCAAGTTGAACGACCTGGTAGACGAGTCAGATCCCGACACGGACTTGCCCAACATCGTGCACGCCTTCCAGACTGCCGAGAGGATCCGCGAAGAACATCCTGAGGAGGACTGGTTCCATCTTACTGGCTTGATCCATGATCTGGGGAAGGTAGGTTCTAAGTACTTGTAGATAGATAATCTCCTTAAAAAATAATTTTACAAATTGTAACTACTAATTAAATCTAGTGTGGGACAATCGGCGGCCTTATCGCTGAAAGCGTGTATACTTATTCTAATTCTAAGTGGGGGAACTGGGATCCGTATGATGCGATCTACATACATATATACAATATTCGTATATTATATTTACTATATAAAATATAACGATTATATTTTTGTAATCTGTATTAGCTTATTATAATAATGCACACAGATCCCCGTGTTCAATCCAACGATCTTATGCATCCAAGGTTGTCTGGTAGAGATCGCTCGTGAGCGATAAGACCGCCGATTTTCAAATTTTTTGTATGAAATTGTCTATAAATTGTGTTCCACAGACTCTTCTTCCTGCTATAATATATGTAGGTAGGACCATATATGCATTTAATTTTTTTAATTTATCAATACCCATGACACAAATGAATAAATAATCTTTTATTTCAGACAACTTATACCTAGTCCATATTACACACACACATTAAACATAACTTTAATAGAACTCTGCCTACTTTTGAGTCTAAGCATAGAACTCTGCCTACTTTTGGGTCTAAGGAGGGTCTAAGCAATAGCAACGTCTTTCAGTAGAAAAGTAACGTTCTAAGGCTAGAGAAAAGGTTGAGGCCTTTTTAACAGAGTGTAAGGTAGAATTTAAGGTCAATAAAATTGTCTTATATCGAAATCAACCGACATTAGTGAATCGGATTCGACGTGTCTCGGTTGACACGAGCAGCGTGCGCTTTTTAGTCTTTTGTATGAAAAATCCGAGTAAGCCCTCATAAATTCTGAAAATCCTACGGGTCGATTATATGAGAAAATAATGAAATGAGAAGAATGATGAATTGGGTATGAAAAGTATGGAAATAGCTTCGAATGATGAACTGGGAAAATTATGAAATGGTATGTAAGCGCACGCACCACTAGGCAGTAACATCAACCATGTAAGACTTTTGACGAAGTCGGTTCCGCAATATTTATTTGTTTTAAAAGTCAGTAGGTACATTCTCAGTATATTGTCGGTTATACTTATACGGTACATAAAAATATCGGTACCTAAATAGAGACAGATAAATCTTTGAAGCACCCAAACCAAATACATGATAAAAGCAATATTATTTAAATAAATTGGCTGCCCGAAAACACTGCAATATACTAATTGCGTAATTACTTATTACTTACTACATAATATTTAGCACTAACTTCTGCCCCCGGCTTTGCCCACTTGGGATTTGGGATTTTGAGTTAAGCATAGTAACCAACGATGGATTTTGAGTTAAGCATAGTGACCAACGATGGATTTTGAGTTAAGCATAGTGACCAACGGTGGATTTTGAGTTAAGCATAGTGACCAACGATGGATTTTGAGTTAAGCATAGTGACCAACGATGGATTTTGAGTTAAGCATAGTGACCAACGCTGGATTTTGGCGCTTGGACTCGCTATGCATATCTGTATCCAATTCATGTCTTCCAATTCAAGTTATTTGGGTGCAGTTCCGAAAAGCCCATAATGCCGGATCGACCTGAAATTTGGTACACGTAGGTACGTTTTTTGACCTCCTAAGTACAGAAAACGAAAATTGCCTAATTTTTTTTATTTATTATACACTGAATTAATAAAGAAAATTATAATAGAAACCAATTAGAACTAGTATTTTTATAATATGTATTTCAGTTATAGTTAGCATTTACATAATATCTTCCACGTTAGAACAAGTCCGTACCTAATTATTATTTGACTATGTAGCTGCCGATAAAACGCGGGCGAAGGCGGGGGACCTTCGCCCGCGTTTTATCGGTATAAAAAATGGCCTATACATATGTCCAGGTCCCAAACTATACATATCAAATATCAGCCTAATCGGTTCAGTAGGTCGTTTTTGCGTGAAGAGTAACAAATATCCATACATCCATCCATACAAACTTTGACATTTATAATATTCATTCATCATTTTTCATTCATCATCAGCCCATACACGTCCACTGCTGGACAGGCAGGATAGGCCTCCCCCGTACGACGCCACAAATAGCGGTCCTGAGCCGCCTCCATCCATCAACTCCCTGCGACCGCTACGATGTCGTCGGTCCATCGAGTGGATGGTCTCCCATGTAGGGGGGGATTTGCCATAATCACCACGCTTGGCAGGCGGATTGGTGATCGCAGTGTTGGTGTTTAAAAAATACTCAGAAGGAAGCTGCTACCCTTCCTCTGGTAGGTTTCCGTAGTCGGCTTTTACGACATCCACGGGTTGAGTTGGAGGGGTCGTTATTCGTACGCCGCGGCTTATATTAATTTTTTTCATCGACTTATCGTTGTTTAATGTTATTGTAATGTGGTGGTTTAGAAATAAAGTATTTTCATTTATTTATTTATTACGATTACGATTATGAGAATATAATTACCGCGGTAACTATAAAATTCATCAAACAATCATCATAACTTACCTATCTCTTTATATAATCATAAAACTAATAGATAAACATTTTTCGTTTAGTTACCGAGATAACCCAGGTTTAATTAGCGTTGAGATAAGACTTACTGCTTATTGTTTTGATTCTGTTTGTTATTTTGTATATCTTGAAAAAGAATTTTTATTCTTTTATTCTACTACATGCCACTAATAGCGCTGCCCCCGATTCGTCTTTTTATCTTCTATTAGGTGTAAAAAAGTGTGCAGAAGCTGCTTATTTCGTTATGCAACGAATCGAAGCAAGTTAGAAAAATATTAAAAATATAGACACCGGCGCCTTTTTTCCCTGATTCTGGCAATATATATAACTCAAATTCGGAAAAAATTTAAGATGCGCTTTTTGATTATCGGGGGCAGCGCGGTCCGGTAAATAATAAATATTGTTCGACAATTCACAGCATCTTCTAGCCCCAAGATAAGCAGTTTGTGTTATGGGTACTAGATAACTGATATATAACATAATAGATTACCTGCTACCTATAACATAATATATGTATGTACATTATATAGATATATTTTTTATTATAATTACTTATGTAGAAAACACCCAGACATCCGGAAGAATATTTACAGGTTTATGGATTGTCCAGTCATATTTATTTATTTGTCCATTTTCATTAGGTGATGGCGTTCTACGACGAGCCGCAATGGTGCGTGGTGGGCGATACCTTCGCAGTGGGCTGCAAGTGGGCTGAGTCCATCGTGTACGGACCTGAGAGCTTCAAGGAGAACCCGGATACCTACAACCCTAAGTACAAGTGAGTTGGGACTTTATTTATTTTGTTCACATATATGTACCTACATACATGTATTACAGCTTAGGTCTTAATGTTATCTTAGGTCAATAGTACATGCACCCTGTAGAGCCCTGCAATAGTACATTGTACACCTAGGCGAGAACGTGCCTAATTCCTATCGAGTGTGTCTTAAAACACACGAGGTAGGAATCGCACTTTCTGCCGAGTGATACATAGTGCTTTATACTACACCTTCGAAGAAAATACAAAGCAGAATAAATATATTATTTCTGGCGGTGTCATAAAACTTTCACTATCACTCGACGACATTCTGTAGAATTAATAAAATTGCCTACACCAAATTCAAAATTAGAAGAACTTCCCGCGCCAGTCTTTATCACTTGGGTTCTTTTTTCAAAATATTGTTTGGAAATCGGAAGAGGCAAGCAGACTTGGAGTAAAAACTTTTTGTCGTTTGACCTATTATGAAAATAATCATAGCTACCGGCCGATCTTTTAGGAAATTAAAAAAATAACACGTTAGAAATGGATTTCCATACAGTTTTCCCTCCCGCTAAAACGCGTGAGAAATGAAATTCCATAGAGTTTACCTCCCGGGTTCTTATACGCCTGCAATGACTTACTTTCTATCTTATATTTGGAAAAGGAATATGCAACTTTCCGAGCAGGTGTAGTATAAAAGAATTTAACAAGCAAAACATAATTGATGAATGATTGATTAGGTATCCCCAGTAAGGTAAGGATAAGTCCCATGTACATCTGATGACAAAAATGCTTCAAAAATGGAAACTGCAAAATGTGCATAAAACGGACCTTCAAAAATATTCACTCAAAAGAGTGCATACCACCTTTGAGACCTTTGTTTGCTAAGATAATATGGTATATAAAATTGCTCATATTAATATGAAACAATGAGTAGTAAGATCACCTTGGGTGCTTACAACAATATAATGATTCGAACTGCGTATATCAAATTGCTTTTATATTTTTCAGATAATTTTGCTCCTACTCTAGACGCTCATATCAATTTGACGCTGACTGTACCCATAAAACAAGCTCTGCTTAGCTCCAAGCAGCTAAATGATGCTGTGTGGATTGTCCAGAATTATTTATTTATTTATTGTTTGTTTCAGTACGGAATACGGTATGTACTCTCCTAACTGCGGACTGGACAAGCTGCTGATATCGTGGAGCCACGACGAGTACCTGTACCAGTTACTCAAGCACAACCAGTCTAAGCTGCCAGAGAAGGCGCTCTACATGATCAGGTCAGTCATCATATCAGTCCATACACGTCCACAGCTGGACATAGATAAGCCTCCGTAAAAATACCGGCTCTGAGCCGCCTCCATCCATCGACTCCCTGCGACCGCTACGATGTCGTCGGTCCATCGAGTGGATGGTCTCTAAACACTCCGTTTCGCGTTGCATCATCATGTAGGGGGGTTTTGCCATAATCACCACGCTTGGCAGGCGGATTGGTGATCGCAGTGTTGGTGTTGAAAATACTCAGAAGGAACCTACCAGAACCTACCAGAGGAAAGCTGCCCTTCCTCTGGTAGGTTCCCTTAGTCGGCTCTTACGACATCCACGGGTTGAGTTGGAGGGGTCGATATTCGTACGCCTCGAACTTACGGCTTCAGATCAGGTCAGAACCAGATACAATAGGTACTTTTAATGACACTCCAAGAAACAAAAATAAACATGAAATCACAGTTTAATATTATAAATGCGAAAGTTTTGATGTATAAATGGATGTTTATTAGAACTTCACACCAAAAGTACTGAACAATTTATTACTAATGCCTAAACCCGACTTTTGTCTTGATCTTCTTTTGAACTCCGTTTTACAAATTGGAGAAATGGACAACTTATTTGGCTTCTATTCTTTTGTTTTTAGATACCACTCGTTCTACCCGTGGCACGCCGGCGGCGACTATCGACACCTCACCAATGAGAAGGATGAAGAGATCCTAAAGTGGGTGCTTGAGTTCAAGTGAGTTGCCACCACCAACCATCTGACAGTAAGAAAGCTTCGTAGGTCTAGCGGTCAGCTTGTTCAACCGTTGATAATGAGGTCCTGGGTTCAAATCCCGGGTCGGGCTAAAAGTTGCGTTTAGTTTATTTTTATTTATTTATACAGTTGTTTCATGTGTTAAATCGAGTCCTTATGAGTAGTAAGGTCATAAAATGAACCTTGATTTTTTTTAAGCTCCGCTTAGCTTGGGGCGGGGCTAGACGATGCTGTGTGAATTGTCCAGCATTATTTCCATGATCACGGGCCATATAGTGACCCGGTCCTTTGGGAGGTATGCGTGGAGCCGAAGCCAACAGCACAGAGGCCCTTTATGAGAATTAATCTAAAGACCCGAGCTACACATGGCGGGCATCATCCTTAGTTGCACAATATGATACACCCGAAGATGATATCCGTCAGGTGTAGAGACTATTGCAAAGGAAAATGAAAGTAATTAAAAAACATGTTATTGTGATGAATGGATGGACTGGGTAATCGGGCTATGGAGGAGACTACGGACGTCTGCCATGAACATACTCTTAATACTGGTACAAGCGGCAGACGGTGGCTTACCGAATGCTGGATGGGTTCCTCAAAATGTTGGCGTAAATGCCGGAAAGGAACAACATCGGTGCAAACGACTAAGGGGTGTCGAGAGGTGCGGCACCGATTTCACCGTCACGACCAGCATTATTATTATTATTTTCCGTCTCAGCATCTTTATTTTTCCAGCAAATACGACCTATACACGAAAAGCGAGAAGATGCCCGATATCGAAGCCCTATGGCCCTACTACGAGTCTCTCATCGAGAAGTACATTCCGGGAGTTTGCGAGTGGTGAACTAAGAATAAGCTCAGCTATTTATTTACACATTGTTATTGTTAGGTACTTATTTAATTATGGTTATTGTTATAAAAATATTAAAGTGATGATTATCAAAAAGCTGAAAATATTAATTTCCTAATTGGTTTTATCTCCAAGTGTTACTTTAATTTAAAAAAAATTATAATTTCAGGCGTTACTTTGCGGAAATCCATTGCACAATATTAGAATGAAAAAATATCTCTCCGAGCTCCGCGCGCCAAAACCTCTGTCGGTGTTGGTGTGCTGACCAATCTCAATGTCAAGGTCGAGTATTGTGGTGGCCTGAAGATGTCTCGTGGAGAGACGAAACTAATAGATAACTTACTTTGATGAATACTATCAGAGAAGGTTATACGCGGAATTGTTACTAAATATTTTTTCATTCTAATATTTACTTTAATTTCGTAAAAACCTAACCAGTGCAGTGGTTTGCAATGTGTATCAGTTGCGTACCTAGCCTGGGGGGCCCCATAACAAATGCCGGCCAGTGGGCCTCTCTTATTGCAACTACCGTTCTATGTGCCTATAAATAGCTCAAAATCTTTTGTTTTTATTCCTAGTCAAAATATAGCCAATGAGCAGAAAATAGTCTAAGTCAGATAACTACAAGCACACTACGCATACACCTGACTTGACCAGCAGATTTGCAAAGTCGGTGATTCACAATCACAAGGCACCTTTCATTACTTTAATGTAATTGACATGGCTAAAACTCGTGTATGATCGATCTATTTATTGATCATTTATGAGAATGAACCCATGTAAGATAAGATACCTATGATTTTTTCGCCGGGAAGTACGGCCTAAGTTAAAGAGAGAGCCAAGTTTAAGAGAGATTTTGTATAAGGTTTTACAATTTTTTCTTACATACATTCGAGGCCCCTGTAGCCAGAGGCCCCCAAGCTACTGGGACCGTATCATTGATACGATACGACTGATATGGTAGTAGGTACGCCCCTGCTATGTACCTATTAACAATCTCATATTTATAAATAACTAGCTAACCAACGTGATCTGAACTTCTGAGGCATCTTGTTTTATTCCATAGCCATAACTTAATAGTCAAAGGTTATCTAGAACCACACTCCTGATAAACGAAGAATAGAACTAGGATTTGGCTGCAAAATATACCCACATTTAATCATAATTGACAAAAGTACCCGCGGATAACGAATTCAACGTTATCAGGCCAAAGCCAGGGTCAGCCAGCGACTTAGGGATCTTCCAGGGAAGGGATAGCTTTTATTCAAGTCTGAATCAATTACATAAAGAAATACCAAGTAAATTAATAATAGTAATATTAGCATTGCCATACAGCAGGGCAATGCAGCCAGCGTCTTGGGGACGCTTCTTTCTGGTGTTCTTTCTATATGGACCAGTAACTAGATTGTTTGCAAGTTAGCGCAATTGTTTCAATTGTAACTAGTGGAAGACGTCCAAGTGAGGCGTGGGCAGTATTTTCCTATGTTTTTTATGCATGTTCGTCGATTTCAAAGTCAATTTACTCTCGAAAGATTAGGTATAGAGTAAAAACTCGCTGCTATCTAATTCTATGTTAGTAAGTATTTGTCCCGCAAAACTTTAAAATCTCAGTAAAGGAATTTGAAGTCGGTTTTTAACAGACTTCAAGGAGGAGTCTCAATTCGTCTGCATGTTTTTTTTTTGTATGTGTATTACGCGATGATTCCGCGAATTATGGACCGATTTTAAAAATTATTTCACTATGGTGTAGAAAATGATCCCGAGGGGATTACTATTTATCCCGCAAAACTTAAAAACAGTAGGTAAGTGATTCGAAGACGATTATTAGGTCTTTGAAAATAAATCAATCAAATTATCACAATGACTTCAGTTCCGTTCAGTTCAGTTGTTTTCAGTTTCCATGGCAACGGGCGTAAACAAGAGGTAGGTTCAGGAATTTGAAGTCGATTTATCGTTTTTTTACACGCCAAATTATAGTTTTTTCAAAACAGTCAAATGATTTCCACCCGTACCTAAGCACCACTAAGCACCTCCCTACCTAAGTTTTAGCAAAATCGAACGGCCATTTTGTCTTTGTTCCTTGTTAGCCATGATTCTGCTAAATGTTTTAATACAATATTCCCTAAATTATATTCGCGTTTATGTTTAAATACGAACCTATTATTTTAGATAACCCTCCGTTCAGTTATCTGACCTATCCTATTATCCTATTATCGTGCCGATTTAAGCACAACATGAAGGTTGGGACGATCAGTCTGTGTCTAGTGGCGGGAAATATCGTACGGATATAACTAGAAAGATGAAGGTTCGTGAAGTGCATTTATTTTTATATTGAGGGTAGATTTGCTAAATAAGTTTAAAAATTAAAATTTAAACATTATATGTAAAGAATTAGTGAAATTTAGGGCTTAATTAAAATACTTTCCTACTGAAATAGGATGTCAATAAAAAAGTTACAAAGTTAGGCTTTGGGCCTCCGCCGCGGCGTCAGGGCATTTTTTTGGTACGCCCGCAACTTCCCCAGCATAGAATACTGAATTGCACGATTTCTAATTATTTCTCTAAAATTAAAGTCAATGTCACGTAAGTCTTTGATAAAGTAGTAGGTACCGTCAGACCGCCCTTTACGTACCTACATATCCTCTATTCTAACAATTTCTGTCTTTGTGTTGTAGAAGCAATAAGAATCTTAATTTTGACAGCAATTAATTTTAGTTTAATTTCATTTTTGACGATGCCCAGCAGATATGTGAATTATTTCTTTGTTTTGTGTTGCTTTTATTATTTAAGTTTTATTTTGTCTCAATATCTTTATCATAGATTTTTATTTGTCAGAAAAGTAAATAACTTAAAATATAACTTATATATGTAAATAACTTATTTATCTTGTTCTTGGATGTTTATTTATTACCTACATTATTATATATTTTTACTTTATATATTTAATTTTATTTATGTTTTTCTTGCATAAAGTATGAAAGTAATAGTACGTAACCTACACACACCCTTGCATTTCTTCAATTGTAAATTTTCTATCCATCCAAAGTTTGCCTGAAAGAAATCGCTTCTGAGCGATAAGGCCGACCATTGTACTTGTTCATGTTAATGTGTATGTTTTTGTGATTTAGGTAGGTTCCAATAAAGGGTGTTATATTGTATTACTAGCTACTGCCCGCCGGGTATAGGTAGTTTGGGACGAATAACATATAGGCTAGGTATTTTTTATCCCGAAAAAACGCTAGAGAAGGCGCGGGCAGCAACTGGCCCTACTAATATTATAAATGTCAAAGTTTGTAAGGATGGATGTATGGATGTTTGTTCCTCTTTCATTCAAAAATTGCTGAAGGGGCTGAAATTTCGTATGGGTATAGTGTGGGACCTGGAATCAAAGATGATTAGAGCTTTGTCTGGAATAACATATAGGCTATTTTTCCTCCCGATAAAACGCGGGCGAAGGCGCAAGCAGCAGCTAGTAGAGACATATTTTTTAAACCTCCTTATTTTGATTTTAAGGCCACCTGTACTAAATACTTTTTGAAATTAGGACGACTTGCTCCCTGGTTGTTTTTCCGTAATGGTCAAATTGATCCAAAGACTACGACTAGAGAGAGGACCAACTATTGGAAAGGCCATTTAACTTCCAATTCCATTTTAAATTGATGACGTTTTGCTGTCAGGGCATTTTATATTACAGTCGGTTGTGCTCCCAGAACATTTAGCTTCCAAAACCTCCTGATCCTAAATGGAATAAAATAATATATAAGTACCTACCTATAATAAAATTTTCTCATCTAAATAATACGGTAGAACATTTTTTTTTATTCCTCATGTTATTATAGGACCGTGTCAACCTAATAGACCCGTCGCTCCTTCTGCGGCCAGAACAGATTTACGATGGCAAGCCCATCTCCGCCTTCCGCAACTACGACATCGACGACATCTGCCCCATCAAGGAGCGCGTGCGCAGGACTTACTATGACATGCACACTAGCCAGTGCGTGGACTTTGTTAAAGGTAAGAATGGAAGATCCACTTTATATAATAATAATAATTTATTTCTTATTTATATATCTACTAGCTGACCCGACTTGAATGACAGGACAACGTCTCCTGTCATTCAAGTCAAACGACTGACAGTTATTTCAAACGTGCTCAGCAAAGAGTATAGATATAACGCTGGGGCTAATATTACTAAAAAAGTTTATAATAAAGGTAGTCGTTAGGCTATCCAAGTTTCCGCGCAATTTCCTTATTCTTTTTTTGTAAGAACCTTTACGAAGTACCTATTAGAAAAAATTTAAAAAAGATGAATGAAATGGGTATAAAAATGAACCTCTATTTTGCTTGTTTAGAAAACGTAACCAGGCGAAATAGCGGTTAATTTTTTAATATAGAGGATTACCTACCTACTTACTTAGCCTACCTACTTACTTAGTCTACCTACTTACCTACTTAGACCTCTATTATCGTACGTAAACGTTTTGCTTAGCCTGTTGTTTCGGTACATCGTCTTCCCATGGCATTATGAGAGTCAGGCAGTGGCGGATTTACCAGCAGGCTGAGTAGGCTGGAGCCTAGGGCGGCAGATTTTACGGGGCGGCATATTTAGGCCAAATATTTATTGACTTAGAGAAATAGAAATGAATGTCATTGGATACCTAAATGTTATTAGGTCCAGTGTAATTTTCACTAAAGCGTGAGATTTAAAAATAATCTAGAAACTGACACATTGGTCCCCTAGTTCACAACAAAATATATATATACTAATAACGGGAAAAAGCTGATTCCATCCTTCCTTAGTAAGGACAAAAAATAAAATTTTTCATTGACAACTTCTTTTAAAATAAATATGATTGTGAATTAGATTAGGGTATCCGGTATCGAATTATAGATAATAATAATAATAATAGGCTAAATTTGAATAGCCTACTGGCGGCAAATGTGTAAATTCGCCACTGGAGTCAGGGAGGATAACGCGTCTGTGTTTGCGCATATAACATTTTTTATGAAAATCTTAAATACAAGTCGTACATTTATAAAGTCGTCAGAAAAATTTAAGTATACCTGTCTCCTCCCTCCTCATTCTAAGTGGAGTTTCTTTCGATACCCCTCTCAGGGCCGTATTATAAAAGCGTAACGCTTTTCTATTAGCCTTATGCGCCACTCAAGTATAAGTATAGATCTATGACTGACTAAGCTTTCGTAATATGGGCCTTAAACTCTTATTCACCAGCTTCTGTCCTTTTCGCAGCGAAACACGAAAAATGGCGCAAGTTCAACCACACTAAGTTGACGATAAAGGACGCCCTGATCAAGTTGAACGATCTGGTAGATGAGTCGGATCCCGACACGGACTTGCCCAACATCGTGCACGCCTTCCAGACGGCCGAAAGAATCCGCGAAGAACATCCTGAGGAGGAATGGTTCCATCTGATCGGACTTATTCATGATCTTGGGAAGGTAAAGAATTAGAACACTAGGTACCTTCGTAAATGCTTCACGATGTTCGATTCCCGCCTCGGGACAAAATGTTTATAGGATATTCAGATATTTTTTCCGGTTGTTCTTGGTATTTACTATGTAAGTAGGTATAGTAAAAATATATATTTATTTATTATGTACATCCGTCATTTAGTACCCATAACACAAGCTCTGTTTAGCTTGGGCCTAGCTAAATGATGCTGTGTGAATGATCCAGCATGTTTTATATTATTTACTTGATCCATTTCCATTTCATTTGGAAATTTATCTTAATAATGCATGAAATGCTACAAAATTCTAATTTGTTTTATGCAATAAAAATACTGAAATATAGTGAACTGTTGGTGACCTATAACCTGAAATTCAGTAATTTAATTTTAATATACGATTGTTTATTGTTTTAATGTTAACGTAAACCTAGATTCTCTGCAAACATGGTAGTTCCATTGTTTTTTGTTTTCCTACCGTAACTCAGCGGAACATAGGCAACCTCCATACAAAAACAGGTGTCCCCAGCCTTCTCCACCTTTGTATAAAAATATCATATCCAACTAATATTATAAATGTCAAGGTTTGTAAGGATGGATGTATGGATATTTAATACTCTTTCACACAAAAATTACTGAACTGATTGGGCTGAAATTAGGTGTGGGTGTTGTTTGGGACCTGGAATAACATATAGACTATTTTTTATCCCGATAAAACGCGGCCATAATATCTTTGTATGATACCTTCTCGCACCAGATAATGGCATTCTACGACGAGCCGCAATGGTGCGTGGTGGGCGACACATTCGCAGTGGGCTGCAAGTGGGGAAAGGCCATAGTATACGGAGACGATAGCTTCAAGAACAACCCGGATACCTACAACCCTAAGTACAAGTTAGTTGCACTCTATAATTAATTAGGTATAAGTCCGTTGGGCAGATGCTGGAGTAGGTACCTACCTAAAATCTGAGTGCATTTGCTGTCCAGCCAGAATGCGCTGCGAGCATCGAGCAACAATCTAGATTGTAGCTCGAAGGCTGCAAGACATTTTATTATCTAAGTGCTGGCCAAGAAGGGGCCCTAAACTATACAGGGGGATTCACGGCTCATTTAGGAGGTAGGTAGGTACCTATATATATACCTATGTAGGTACTCCACCGTCAGTAAATATTGAAGGGATGCAGTCAGGTTCAGAACAGGCCGCTTGTTCAGAAATCTATCCTACTAATATTAGAAATGTCAATGTTTGTGAGTATGGATGTTTGTTCCTCTTTCACGCAAATACTACAACTGATTGGGCTGAAATTTGGTATGGGTATAGTTTGGGACCTGGAATAACATATAGGCTTGTATACCGATAGAACGCGGGCGAAGGGGCGGGCAGCAGCTAGTGATACCACATTTTGTTTCTTTTCCAGCACAAAGTACGGCATGTACGAGCCAAACTGCGGATTGGAGACCTTGCTGATGTCTTGGGGCCACGACGAGTACCTGTACTGGGTGCTGAAACACAACAACGCCAAGCTCCCTGAGAAAGGACTGCATATGATCAGGTAAAAATTATAAAAAAAAATGTGTGTTGAACGTATAATTTTTTTTTTTATATTTAGAAAACTTTTAAATAAAAGCATTAAATCGTCAAAGACCAAAGTGCTTGGGAAGACAAATCCAACTAACCCAAACTCGACGCGGTTAAGTCCATGGTATAAGAAAACAAGATATGCTCTTCCGGGAGTGTCGCCAGGTGACGTCACTGTCCAGTTGCCACTTCATTTCAACAAAATGTAGAAGTTGGGAAACAAAAGTGATAAGAGTCAATTGAAAAATCAATAAAAAAATGTCAACCGTCAATTATATTTGTTAGATAAGTCAAAACGGCGTTAATTAAACACGAGTCAATGAGATAAATAATTGGTAAATACAAAACCACATAGTTTTATCAGATTCATACAGGAGTTCGGGGAGTTACGATTGTACGCTACTGGTAACACCAGGAAACAGAGTCGTCTTCTCATTCGCCGATGGCGAAGATGACGTAGCCTGGCGACACGTGACCATCGTGTCTCGGAAGAGCATACCAGTTTTCTTATACCATGGTTAAGTCGTTTCGTTAAGGAGTTCCGATGGCCACCTTCGGTTTCCATCATCAGACCAGCTCTATAGCACCATTACATTGACACCGAACTTACATAAGTATGCCCAATTACTGCTCTCGGTCAAGGTCAGCTTGCAATCGGTTGAGGATAACTGGTCTAAAATTGAGTTGCAAGATTCCACCCAAACAAACATACATTGCAAGTTAAATAAAGCTTGTAAAAAAATGGGCAAAATACTTCCAGGACAAATAGTAGTTTAGCGGCATACTGGTTGTACACGACATTTTGGAAATTGACACCGTTCAGATAATTTTGTCGTTGACCACCCACTTACCGGGTGACTCATTACAGAGTGGTTCAATAGTCCGATTCGTTCTACAATAAAATACAAAGTGATTCATACAGGGTGGGATCAAGCAATGTGGTGGAAGATGAATGACATATGTCACTTTTTGACACTACGGTAAAACAAAAGAATAATTTTAACACAATATTCAGGCATACACTTAGCATGGTACCTGTGGATTTTTTCCTACAAGTTGATAGATGATACCAATTCACATGGTATCATCTAGCTCCAAGCTAAACTGAGCTTGTGTTATGGGTACTAGATGACTGATATCCTTAATACAATACAAACATAGATAGATATTTTTTATTATAGAAAATACCCGCACAAATATCTGCAGATTGTACATTTGTCCCAAGGGATTTTATGTAAAAAAATATATATTTTAATTTAGTAAGACTCTGATCATTTGCTTTAGATACCACTCCTTTTACCCGTGGCACGCTGGTGGCGACTACAGCCACCTCCTCAAACCCGGGGATGAAGAGATCCTCAAGAACGTTACTGAATTCAAGTAAGTTTTCATCATTAACACTAGTCTATCAAGATTACGGAGAGCAATTTTGACTTTTAATGATTATTATCATAGAGTGAAAACTCGCTGCTGTCTAATTCTATGATTCTAATGATTAAATGACGATTATGTATGATTCATCGAGATGACTGATAGCCAGGCGAATTGGTAATGATGGTGGATCTATCTCGTTGTCAAGTAATTTTTCACTAAGATCGGTTCAGGCATTTAGCCGCGAAATAAATAAATAATGTTGATAAAGGTCGCGCCTGGTCGAAGCGACGCGTGACCCGAGAGCTGGTGAGTATCTGGCGCAGCGCATTAGCATTGCCATACAGCGGGGCGATGCAGCCAGCGTCTTGGGGACGCTTCCGACTGGTATTGATATGGACCAGTTGAGCTATCTGTAGATTGTTTGCAACAGTCTGCAGTTAGCTCAATTGTTTCTATTGTAAATACTAGTTTAATTTCTTTATATTATTTGATTGTTATTTTCTTTGTTAATAAAAATATATGTTGATAAATATGTAAAATATAATTTTAATCTAAATATAGCAAAGATAGAAGAAGTTCCGCAAATAAAGTTTTTAGGCGTAATCATTGACGAAAATCTGGACTGGAATGCACATATAGATATAGTAAATAAAAAGATAAATAAATTTGTGTACGCTTTAAGCAAAATTAATAATGTTACAAACGTGAAAACTGAAGTATCATCTTTTCATGCCTATATTGAATCTGCTCTTTGCTATGGGCTTGTAATGTGGGGCAACAGCACTGATAAAAACAGAGCATTTATAGCACAAAAGAAATGCATAAGAGCGATCGGTGGAATCGCCCCTGATGAGTCATGCAAACCCTTGTTTAAGGAGCTTGGTCTGCTACCTTTACCGTCGCTCTATATTTATGAAGTATCAAATTTTGTTAGAATTCATATAAACTTATTTAAAAAAGCATGTGACAAATACCCTAGATTATGTAGAGATCCGAATAGACTTATTCTAAAAGATACCCCGCGTTCAGCCAAGTTTAAGAAAAGTTGTTTGACTCTATGTGTAAAAATACATATATAATAAGTTACCGAATGAAATAAAATTATTGAATAATTATTTATTTAAAATCAAATTGTTTAGGTGGCTTACCCCCGAATACTCAAACGAATCTCAGATTTAAGCCCGACTCAAGTGACGATTTTTTGACAGATTTTCATTGAAAACTGTCAAAATATCGCGACATAAGACGTGCTTACATCTGAGTTGCGTTTGAGTATTCGGCCGTGAATGACAGGAATTTTTATGACATAAATAATTATTTAAATGCAAGATCTTAGTGACAGTAATTAGTTATAAGTAATATTAATGATTGCATGCTAGACCATAGTGAAACATGAGTGCATTATTTTGACATAAACAACATTTATACCATGTTTGAAGCAATAAATATATTTGGAATTTGAATTTGGAATTTGAACAATTCACACAGCATCATCTAGCCCCAAGCTAAGCAGAGCTTGTTATGGGTACTAGATGGCTGATATTCATAATACATATGTACATATTTTTTTATTATACGTAGAAAATACCCAGAACACCCGCAACGAATATTTGCAGATCGTACAAACATTTTTCCGCGAGAATCGAACCCGCAACCTTCTGCGTCGCAGGCGGACCTACGCCCGGCACACCACATACATAGGTCGTCAAATTGTGGACAGACCACAGACATCGTAGAGCTACGCCTTAGAATTCTGTGGGACAGACCTGTTTTTAGACACTGACAAGAATTACTTTCGCACTTCTACTAATATTTAAAAGGCAAAAGTATGTGAAGATGCGAGGTCGCGAGATGCTTCGGCGAAGACAACGAAAAAAAAAATACAGATATGAGATAAAATTACTGAGCTCGCCGAAATTTTACTTTAATGTCGTTCTAGATTAGCAGTAGCATATCTAGGCTGCTTAGAAGCCACAAGCTAGATCAGTTCCTCCTTATGTGTTTATGTAGAAATGTATTAACATGATTATTTTGCTGCAGCAAATATGACCTGTACACGAAAAGTGCAGCCATTCCTGATATAGAAGCCCTGTGGCCCTACTACGAGTCTCTCATCGATAAGTACGTCCCGGGACTTGTCGAGTTTTAGAAGGGTATACTTTAGAAAACGAGATAATTAATTTATTATAATTTCTTTATTTTTATTCAGAATAAACTGGAGATCATACTCAGATTACAATGTTATTCTTTATAGCTTATGTAACAAACGTAATCACTTATTTATAATAGTTATTACATGTTTTGCTGTGATACGTTTAAGGTCAATGTTATCGTATAGGTTAATTTATATAAGTGCCTAATGTAAATATATTTGTGATATCTTAAATTGTTTTTCATTCATATCTCATCCGTGCGTAAAATTTTGCGCAATTAGCTGTGCAAAATTGTAATTTAGGTAGTTGAAATTAACTTTCATAGTAAAAAATTTTTTTCTAATCACTAACTTTTCGTACCGTCTTCAAATGAATCACTCTGTAAACATCAATTAAGAAAATTTGTGTGTAAGGTACCTAAACCTAGACAAATTACAAGATGGGTCTCTTAAAAAATACACAGTTTATATTCAAATCAGGAACTTTATTTATATCTATATTTACAAAAATACAAACATCTCAAAATGTAATAATAATTAATTAATTACAATAATAACTACACATCCTTAACAACCAAAATAAACTGAACACGCGTTTCATAAATCATAATCAAACATAGTATAAATTGGACAAGTATCAGATCATATTAACTAGCAAATGGAAACTAGGTTTATTGTCAAATTAGGTATCTAAGGTACCTATCTATTATATGTTTGTTAAATTATTTGTGTGTTGCAAAAAGAGCGGAGCTTTATTCAATTATATTATAAAATTATCAATTGAATATTTAACATGATAATAAAATACAATTTATAAGTAATTTAAGTAAGTATTAAATATTTCAAACTACTGAACGTTTACAGAATTACATGAGACTAGATTAAATAATTATTTAATTATGTTATTTGGGGGGTTTACAAGCGGAGATAAAAATACTGTATACAGATTATACAAAGCCACAATCAATTCCTTTTATCACAAGGAAGATATTTGCCCAAATTCGTTCGTACAAACAAATTCAATGCATTCCTGTTTTACAATCAATCGTTTTTCTCCTCTTCTCAAAGCATTCTATTGTTTAAGGTAAATAGCTTAGCAGAACAATCTAGAATGTACAACAACGAACCTGCATTTCCCGACAAAAATTGCTGAACAACAATCTTCCTCTTCTTAATTATGAATAACAATCATTCAAAATAAGTTACACAAGGCGTTAACGATTTTTTGAACACCAACAATGTTCAGCAACTTTTGGCGCTTACGTAACTTCAATACAAGCCTTTAGAAATACATCTTCAGATGCCTTCTACAATACAATACCTACATTCTAGCTGGTACAACCTTCTTAAAAACTCTATACATATCAGTCTTAAACAAGACGGATCTTGCATCACATCTGAGTGAAGGCCAAATCAAGGCATTTCATTTTAGCGTACAATACTTCGTCTAACGAACATCGAATTCACTGACAAAACACCTGAACAACTTTTTTTTATGTTAACATGAGTAGAGACGAGATTTTTTTATGTGCATCAGCTAGTAGTCGGTGTTGTTTTTTATGTCCTGAAAATACGCGACCGTGAGACGCCATATTGTTTTTAGACCAATTTCGATTTCTTAGGAGCTTGTCAGCAAAGTCAGCAAGTTAACGTACAAGTAATACGTTTTATGAAAATAAGTCGAAGCTTTTCTACAATTATGTATCGTTTATGTAAATAAATACATTACATATCAGAATACCTGATATATATACAAAAAATATATGTATTCAGCGTACAAAAGCTACCATACATAGGAATGTTACCAACAACCATAATACACACCACCACTTCATACATTTTAATTTTAACAAATTTTATTTTAGTTAATCAACTTGCATTGGCCTTTTTGCATTCATCATTATTATTATAAACTAGCCAAACTCGATGTCAAATGTTTTAAACAAAACACGAAGTAACAACTAAAACTCACTTGCTTGGCGTCGGTTTTCAGATTAAATGTAAGCAATATTTATTGAAGGATCACAAATAGAAAATGTAAATTCCGTATAAAATGACGCGGCACGAAAACAGTGTGATTTTTAGGTTAATTATGGTCAGTTTGTTTACAAACATTGTACATCGAATTAGGCTAGAATATAGGTAGAATAATTTACCTAGATCTAGCAATAAGCTTAAGTCACATTATAATCACAATTCCTATAAAATTAAGGCTTAAATTCCCTTATTCGCATTAATACGGAAGAAAGAAAAATCACCTACATAATTTACGGAAAGACGCTTTGTGATCGATGTTGTTTCTCTATAATTGAAATTATTAAATTGATGAAATGTAAAAATATAATTTTAGTTTATTTATAATTGTATAGGTAAATAAAATATCTAAGCCCAAGAAATAATATATAAAAGGCTAGTTTATGAGAAAATCACAAAACTCGGTTGATTTTTCTTTTTATTTATCTCGAAAAGCACATGTTAATTTTGATATAAAATCTTAATTTCATGTCAGAATATTAAAATTAACACTTACGGTGTGATTGGATTCAAAGCAATTTGCTTATTATTCCTATAGCAATACTTATGTCTGGATATTTGAATAATCTCAAAGGATAGTATAACTACGGGTTACACGAATACCTACGCATGTCTCGAGTCTGAATAACTACATATATAGAGTTGTTAATACCTTTCTCGAGTCTGAATAACTACATATATAAAGTTGTTAATACCTCTCTCGAGTCTGAGTAACTACATATATAGAGTTGTTAATACCTCTCTCGAGTCTGTATAACTACAGATATACATAGAGTTGTTAATACATACATACATATTTCTCGAGTCTGAATAACTACCGGTATAGAGTTGTTAAAACGTATGTATGTTTCGAATCTGAATAACTAAAGATAGTATACATAGAGTTATTAATACATAATGTATCGAATCTGAATAACTACAGGTTAAGAGTTGTTAATAACAGTGTCTCGAGTGTGAATAACTACAGATAGTATACATAGAGTTGAGTACATAATATCTCGAGTCTGAATAACTACAGGTATAGAGTTGTTATATGTCTTGAGTCTGAATAACTACAGGTATATAGTTGTAATACCTATGTCTCGAAGTGTTTGTACACGCTGGTTACATAGGCCATGACTTGCTGCCAGTCTGGCCGTTCTTGTTGGATCATATCTTGGATGTTCTGTAGACAAAATAAATAAATTAACACAAATAAAACCGGCATTCTGCGAGATGATTCAGACACGGTGGGCTCCGTACTATCTACATAACTATTTTGCAAAAGGAAACTGAAAAAAATTATATGTTAAAAATAAAAAAAAAAGCTAAAAGGCATGGTGAAGCTAGTACTGACCGCGCCCGACGTTGCTTAACTTCGGTGATTGGTACTACTTGTTACGGACTTTGCACCCCTTTTATTTTTATATTTCTATTTATTTATTAATATATTATTTTTATATATATTGTATATATATATTTATATTAATTTATGTGTTGTTGTAGTTCTTGACAAAAGTAGAGTAAAAATACCCGAAAAAAATCAATGATACTCACAAGAGTGGTAGGTATCCCCACAGATTCAGCGGCAGCGAAGGCAACCGAGAAGTTGGTCCTCTTGTCGTGTGGTGACAGCGTGGAGTAGGGGATTCGATTCTCGCCCAGGTACGAATGCAGGAGTGCGCAGAGTGCCATGCCATCGTTCCATGATGAACTGAGGATAGGAAATTATTACTCGCTATATAAAACTCGCTGTGCCTACAACTAGGCTACACAAGATTAATGCATCTTTTAAAAGGCAATGTATACGCTTCTATAACAAAATTCCAAGTGAATTGCAAAAAAATTATCAATAGATACCTAAATTCAAACAAATTGTCAAAAGCCTTACTTCAAAATATAAGATTATCTAGCTAGAAGATAAAAAAGTTTGGGAAGAGTTTTGCTTCAACTCGAAAACACAACCTAACAAGGTTTCTTGTTCGCTTCTTTACCTCAAAAAGATTGAAGTGAACAAAACATCAAAGTGACTTCATCTCAAAGTTTTACTAATGTTGTCTGAATTTTGTGACGTGTCCGAGTATCCTGTACTGTACTGTGTCACTCGTCAAATACAAAATGGCCTTATCTTTTTATCGTATTCAATTAGAAGTTTGAATTTTTTTACAGTCTCAGGGACATAAGTTTTTGAGAGAGATTTGACGCGAAGCTTTGCAGGCGAGGTGACTGAATGTCAAGGTCAAAATACATAATTTTTATAGCATATCATTCTGGTCCTGGAAAAAATATATTTTACATTCTAGAGACAACGCAATAAAGTTCATTTCAGCTTGTACCTCTCCGTCAGAGTGCTTAATGGCTATCAGCTATCTGTTTCCGTTGAAATAGGGGGCATCTCATTCTACACTATGCAAACTGAGCCAGACTTAAGACCCAGTCAGTGCACTAACGCGCTAATGGTCCAAATCTACTATTACACCGGTTAAGCTAGAAATTTAATTTGGGGGATTAGCGGAAAGAAATTCCGCAAATCCCCCACGTGGGGGATGACTTCGGGGGATTAGCGGAATAATCCAAACAGACTGAGCCAACGCCATGTAAAGTTTAATGTGCGAAACGTTGGACAGCATTGCGTAGGATAAACGCGTCTCTCGGCCATCTGGTTTCATATAAATTCAAGAGTCCAGAGTCCATGATGCATCGCAATTTACGTACGTGGAACAAGTCTTTTCTAGATTTTACGTAATATGTAACTAAAATAGAATATTTATTTTGTATTTGTTTCCTCTTAGCCTTCGAGACGAACAAGGTACTAAACAACCGCGATAAGATAATGGAAAACGGCACAACTTTCCATAATAACCTATACGCAGACAATAAACGCGACGAAAACCCAAGCGATAAGTACAATTTTCCTGATACCGCACCGATCATTACCAACAAAGAAGTCCACGACGTCTTCAAAACTCTCAAGTATGACAGAAGTCCCGGCGATTATGGAATTACAACTGAGGCATTGAAACTCGGCGGCCCTACATTGCTCCCTCACGTAACTAAGCTTTTCAATTCAATTCTCCTGACTGGTAAATTCCCGAAGCAGATGTGTCATGCAAACATAGTCCTCCTTCACAAGAAGGGGGACAAATCCAATATTGGCAAGTATCGACCTATCAGCCTAGTATCACACCTGTATAGAGCTTTTATAAAAGTCCTACAAAATCGGATTCAAGCCAAACTAGATCTCCGTAATCCTCGTGAACAGACTGGTTTTGGCCCTAGCTTCTTCATTGTCGATCGCCCTTAATCACATAATAGAAAAATATACAGAATTTCATAAGCATTTCTTGATTTCACTAAGGCATTTGACAGTTTAAAACATTCAGCCATAATTAAAGGATTAGAAAAAACCGACATATTGGTGCAGTTTACATAAACCTCATTAAAATCATTTATCTAAGAGCTATAACTTGATAATATAAAGTGGAATTGTAATGGACCAGTTAGCAAATCAGAGAAGGATCACTCCTTTTCTGATTTGCTAATGAATTTTTGTTTTATATAGATATCTCAGAAGGTTACTTTTCAGTGTTCTGAAATAGTACATTTCAGTATGTATATATCACGCAAGTAAAACCACGCGCCTTTACTACTAATAGTGGTCCATGGTAAAAACTTCTTTGTTACCCCTGACTTGTCGTTATGACAGTGACATATTATGACATTTCTTTATTTACATAAAATATCTAGGTTTCTGAATTAAGGTATATATAATTATAGTTCTCAGACATACCTGAAGTTAGTAATATCGATGTTGTTGTATCCATACGTCTTCTGTTGACACCACTTCAGCAGCGCGTTTCTTTTAGAGCCTCCGTTCTTAACTTGCAGCGCGTTTAAGGGGTCTTTCCTCTCGCCTGGATTTTAAACTTAATGTTAGAAGGTAGAGTATTCATTGTATAAAGGAGCTCAGTGTATAATATCGTACAGAATCGGATTCAGAATAACGTCATCTCATTAGACAGCATGAGAGATGACGTCATTCTCAATCCGATCTTTTATGTGCGCAGGTTATAGTAGATATTAGTAGAAGTGAAGAGAATATCAATAACACCTTATTTCTTATTTGATAATAATAACTATGTTTATAGTATACAATTTGACTTGTCTAAGTGCTTATTTTGTAAGCCTAAAGAAATAAAGTTATTGATTCTGATTCTATTTTGCAGGGTTAAACATTTACTTAGTTACTTGCTGGTAGATTTTATTAGATACTTCTCATGCAAATTATTTTAAACTGTTGAGTGGGTAAAAAAGTGTGGATGGGAGAATTTATTTGTTTGTTTGTTTGTGTGTAGTGTAGGACGTGTTGATGTATAAATATATCACGCAGATCCCAGATAAAATTTATCAGCACGCTTTAGAGAAAAAGGGTAAATTTGAATATAGTGTGTATGCAATATATTTTTGTGTATGTATGTTTACCTACCAGAGGAAGGGCAGCAGCTTCCTTCTGAGTATTTTTAAACACCAACACTGCGATCACCAATCCGCCTGCCAAGCGTGGTGATTATGGCAAATCCCCCCCTACATGGGAGACCATCCACTCGATGGACCGACGACATCGTAGCGGTCGCAGGGAGTCGATGGATGGAGGCGGCTCAGGACCGCTATTTATGGCGTCGTATAGGGGAGACCAGCAGTGAACGTGTATGGGCTGATGATGATGATGTTTACAAAGTTTGCGTGTTTGTAAATTGGGGTGGGACGGTGCGTACTTATATGTGTATCTGTTGGTTTGGTACATCTTTGTGTGTGTTTGTATATTTTATTCTGAGTATGAACGTATTATGTATACATACATGGCATGTGTGTGTGTGTGTATGACTCACATATATCTCCATAGCTGTTCCGCCTCACAAAGGACTCCATGGCCTTCTGTTGCAGCGAGAGGGTGCGCCGCTCGTCTGGGATGTTGGTGGTCGCAGGTTCTATTCCCGGCGCAACGTTACAGACAATGTAGCAAGCGTGTGGTAAGGGCGACAAGTGAGGGTCAGATTTTGGGAGCATGAACTGAATTTTAATGTCAATTGTACGTTTTATTTTTAACTTAGTATAGCTGGTTTATATATATTTACATTAAGTCACTGAGCCACAACAGGAGTAAGGAAATTATTTAAAGATTATAGACAAAATCTGACACAAAACTGTCGAGCAATGGTAAAATGGAAAAATACTCTCATCTATGTACCTACATACTGAATAAATAAAAGTTTCAAGAATAGAGGTAGATAGATGAAAGTATTCTGAACAAATAAAATGATACCTTTCCCAATGTGAGAAAGTTTATTTTTGCTTAGCAAATAGATAAACCGATACCATAGTAGAAGGAAACAGGAGCATTCAGTGAATGTTAGGGAAATAAAGACTTAAGGATTTTAGAGAGGGCCTTATAAACACTGGTAAGCCGATTTGAGAAATTCCGCCAAACGGTAAGATTTTTATTATAAATAAATTGCGAATAAAAAAAAAATACATTTAAGGGGCTTTTTAAAAGGAACCTAACGTCAAACGCAATGAACAACCTTTTAGCATAAAATAAATCGCTTAAAAAACCAACTAAAAGCCATATCACACTGGCGATTTGCGAGCGATTTGAAAGCGAGGTGAATGCGTAGCGAGCTCGTTGCGATTAAGGGCTGATTCACACAGCATCCGTTTTACTGGATCCGTTTATTTTCTCCTGATGGCGTATGCGTGCGCCCGCGGCGTAGTCGTTGTCGCAGCGAGATCGCTGTGCTCTAGCCGCGCTTTGAAATCGCTCGCAAATCGGCAGTGTGATGGCTCTAAGTATCTGAATAATGCATTTATAAACGATTTTACCTTATTTTGTGCTAAAGTGTTAAAGAATTATATAAAGTTTACTTTTTGCGTGAGACTAAAGAACGGCCTTAGGACCAAGCAAAATAAAACCCAGGAATAGGTATCATGCATTATATTAGGAAAGTTTGTACAATATTAGTTCAGCACACACTGTTAGAAAGTTAAGTGGCTAAGCGCCCCTTTCATGTCGCCATGCTGTAAAGCAAACATGCATTTTATGGAAATTTTAGGTATTAGGGAGAGTGTTGGAGAAATTAGCATATGAAGGATATTGTTCTAAGTTCTTATATAATAGTGTTAAATAGCACTATTATATAAGAACTTAGATTACCTACAACTATGTATAGTAAGTCCTAGAGGTAATTTAAACATTATTTACGAATTACTTATTCTCATTGTAAATGAACTTCTATAGTTTTTATGAGAAATAAAGCTTCTTTTACCTCAAACTACTGAGCAACGTAAATTGTTTTTAGACGATTTAAATATTTTATCTACGTATCGTTTTGGCTACAGATTGTCGAGTTCTGTTTATGGCTATCAAACGGCTATAAATTAAAGAAAAAACCCATAGTTTTATGCATCAACGCTTATTGCGCTGGTGGGTGGTGTTCGACATAAATTGGTCGCCATTTTACCTACTCTACCCAACACCAAGTCTAATGAGAAAACTTGAAGTGAGCATAATTACACCCGAATACTCAAACTCAACTCAGATTTTAACACGTCTCAAGTGACGAATTTTTGACGGATATGAATCAAAAAATTGCGACTTGAGACGAGCTTTAATCTGAGTTGCGTTTGCGTATTCGGGTGTAATTATGCTCACTTCAAGTTTTCTCATTAGACTTGGTGTTGGGTAGAGTAGGTAAAATGGCGACCAATTTATGTCGAACACCACCCACCAGCGCAATAAGCGTTGATGCATAAAGCTATCGCTAGACAATACGATCGTATAAATACCAAAAACAAACCGTTTGGTACCATATTAAACTTATAAACAAACTTATTATGAACGTAAGAAATAGAAAATATTTGTGTAACCAAATTTAACAAAACAACATTGCTTATAACTAATATTAAAATTAATTAACAGAAAAAGGTCAATTGCTCAGCTTAACGCTGCTATGGCACTTCTGCCATAGCGCTGATTTTCAGCGGTACCAAAGTGCTGGTTCTACCTATGAAGGTGCTCGGTTGGAACACCCGCACTCACCCTGAAGAACTCCCTCGTTAAGGGATGAAACGTTGGTGTTCTTCCAACACAAACTAGGTTCGTAGTTAACCCGCTTACATTCATAATAAGTTCGTTAAACTACGAAAGTTTCTATAGTCAAATAGATACTCATAATAAACTTACCAGCTTGTATAGGCGAAGGGCGCGGCACGCGTGTAGTGGGCGGCTTCGCAAACGTAGTGGCGGGCAGGCCGTTAGCGGGCGGCGCGGGCGGGTCCGTCAGCCCGTTCTTAATGTTGGGAGCTGTGGTCACGCATGCTGTGGCTTGCACCTGGAGATGTATAAAGACAAATTAACATCCTAGATCAAAAAAAAAATTAAGTGAGATATGGCTGGATAACACTGCTATAGCCCGGCTACAAGCTCAAACATTTGCACAAACACAGTTTGCGCAAGCAAGATGCGTGCGCAAGCGTGTGGCCGGGCTCAAACCAGCTCGCACAATCAAGATGGAGCGTGTGGCCGGGCTCATTTTGCTTGCGCAAACTGGTTTGTGCATGCATGTTTGCACAAATGTTTGAGCGTGTAGCCGGGCCGCTTTTTTGGATGTTTAGTTTACTGATCGGAATACTGTCAGGTGTGTGAACTTGCTCCTACAACTACATACGCCATCACGGGAAAATAAAAGAATCCAGTAAAAGGGATGCTGCGTGTATGAGCCCTATGTATGCTTCCTGGGTTTGACATTCACGACCCTTGTAAAACTGGAATATGCAATGTCATCGTTGCAATTGCACTCTGTTGACCGCTATACTGAGTTTATCTTATATTGATATCAGATAGGTAAACTCAGTATAGCGCTTTAAACGAGTTCAGCGCCATAAAGTTGAACTTCGTTTAATTACGCATGATTTTCGACGGTAAGCCAAGCTAATCCGAGTTATAGAGCTGTCATGTCATACAACTTTACTTTTTTATCTGAGTGAAGTAAAACATGATTTAAAAAAAACATTTGAACTCGATAAAGTTGAACTTGGTTCTGTTGAACAAGTTTCGGCTGCAGAAATTGGACCTCAGTGGCATCATTCGTACTTATAAGGATGCTGTTGTGAATCCTCTGGTGAGATTTCTTTACAGTGAATATAATCTCTATCTCTCAGCTTAGCCCATCGATGATAAGGATGTAATTAATTGACGACAGATATGGCGCGGTGGACGAAGGTCCGCTTGCGACACAGGAGGTTGTAGGTTCGATTCCCGCCCTGAGAAATGTTTATAAGTACGATCTGCAAATATTTGTCTCGGATGTTCTTGGTATTTTCTATGTATAATAAAAAATATCAATCTATGTAATAAGCTAAAACTATGTAAATGTAATGCATTTAATAAATAAATTGTGTATGCAATTAATAAATAAAAACTAATATATTGTAAGCCGTATAAATATATAATAATATCGACCCCTCCAACTCAACCCGTGGATGTCATAAAAGCCGACTAAGGGAACCTACCAGAGGAAGGGCAGCAGCTTCCTTCTGAGTATTTTTAAACACCAACACTGCGATCACCAATCCGCCTGCCAAGCGTGGTGATTATGGCAAATCCCCCCTACATGGGAGACCATCCACTCGATGGACCGACGACATCGTAGCGGTCGCAGCGAGTCGATGGATGGAGGCGGCTCAGGACCGCTATTTGTGGCGTCATATGGGGGAGGCCTATGTCCAGCAGTGGACGTGTATGGGCTGATGATGATGATGATATTGTATTAAGTACATATATCATATCAGTCATCAAATCAAGTACCTATAACCAGGGTTGGCATGATTAAAACAAATGGTTTTAAAACACATGTTTAAAACAATGTTTAAAAGTAATATTTTTTTGATAAGTTATTTATTCGGTCAAACAAAGATCTAAGTACCTACCAAGTACCAGGATTTATATGGGTAATGGGATAAGATAACACGTATTTTTGAAACATGCATTAGATAGTATAGAATATTAAAAATTTCAATTTAAAATCAATCAAAAACAAAATTATAACAAACAAAATTACCTATATTTAATAAACATTATAAAATCAAAATTGTTTGTCAGTCAGGAGAGTAAGACAATATGACAAGATCAAGATAACAATTATTTTTTCTTTTCCTTATTAAGGTATTTAAAAACTGTAACAAGTTCTGCTGCTTTCTCTGTACCCAGTTTATTTCGTACGTCAGAATGAATAAATGCAAATGTTGAAAACAGTCTTTCAATTCCAGCACTTGAAGCTACAGCAGTGTGAAGCTGAGCCACTAAGTTCATTGTTTGACCATTAATTTGTTTTTTTAATGACTGCCACCATTCGAGAGGTCCGACCTGATTTACTACATGATCTTCAAATAGAAAGTTATGAAAGGGATCTGTCATTGCCCTGTATTTAACAACATAGGGCATCGCCTCTTTGTGATAAGCTTCTATAAATAATAAAGCCTCAGAAATATCTTCACTCGTGAGTTTTTCACCCCTGTACTTAGGATGTAGTAAGTTTGCTGCAAAATGAGCTGGAGACATTGCCATTTCATAACGAGCTTTGAACTTCCTTAAATCATCCAATGAATACTCGGTCTCACGCAGTCGTACATTCTCTCCCTCAAACATATTTTTAAGCTCTATCCATGCTTCAGTCACTTAGCCAATACAGCAGGATGTCTTTTGGGAGATGTCAAGTGTAACTGCGATGTTTTCCAGTTTTTTGTAGAGAGCCTGGACTTGTTGCTTCAGCGCCATGTCATTTACTTTCAATGAAATTGACAGATCTATAGCAGTTGAATGATTTAAGCATATATCTGACATTATATGCCAATTTTCCAATAACACTTTTAAGCAGTCAGCCATTGTGTTCCACCGTACCTGTTGTGGTATAACAATTGCTTTTCCACCAGCTTCTTTATATTTGGCAGATGCAAAGTGAGTGTATTTGAAGTACCGCATTATCGACTTAACTTTATCAGTAATATCTTCTGCATTCAAATCCTTTGCTAGAAGGTTTAATATGTGTGATGAACAGCCGTATGTAAGTATATCCTCGTGAGAAGCTAGTTCTTCCTGTTGGGCTAAATCTCGTCTCATACGGCTCATATTTGCTGCGTTGTCTGTCACTACACTTCGCACCGTACATTTGTAAGTTTCACATTGTTTTATTGCCGCAGTAGTAACTTTAACCAAGTAGTCAGCTGTATGGCTTTCGGCTCCTGTGTCTATTGTATCAATTAAATGAGATGAGTCTGTCAACACATCGGTAACACAGACACAAACTATCGAGTCCTGCCTGACATTACTCCACCCATCAATTGCCAGATTAACATCTTTGTTTTTCAATTCATTTTTTACGGCTTCTTGAGTCGAGTTGTAGACTTCGTCGAGTAGCTTGCTAGCAATTTGTTTGCGGTTTGGAGGTTTATATCCTGGGCGTAAAATTTCCATTAATTTCAGTAACTCTGGGTGTTCTACGTGGTTAAAAGGCGTGTTAGTAGCAAACATATAACGAGATAATTGTAAATCAATTTTCTTCTTATCTTCTTGACTTGTAGCAATAATAAATCTTTTCATTGAAATGTTCACGCTCGCGCTGCTGCTGGTACTGCCATTTTTAGATTGAAGAGTAGTAACAGAAGATGTGGGTGTAGCAGAAGAATTATCTGAAGTTCGGGAAGAACCAGCATCACTCAACAACTCCTCCTCCACGTCCCTGTCCGCGTCAAGATTTGCGTCAGTGTTAGAACCGGTGGCGGTGCTACATTGCTGGAAGTGTGCCTCCATTCTTTTCACAAGTCCAACTAGTTCTTTCTTACATTTTCTGCAACGCACCCTATTGGTCTTCAGTGTGGTATTTTCTTGGGGGATCGATGTGAATTGTTCCCAAATTGCATGCTTTTTGCGTCCTGGAGTTGACATTTTTATGAGGTGTTATCAGTCGCAGAATTAATAATGAAATGAAATGTGAGAAAGAAAGGCACTCGTATTTATAGAATTCATATTAAGTAATTCCCCGCCGGTAAAGTCCCGTTAGGAAAGTCCCTAATGGATGGCTGTCGAATGGAATAGTGGTTATTTTATTCCCCTCATTTAAATATAAATATTAGGGATGGGCCTAACTTCGGCATTCTTCCGAAATTCGGTTGAAATGCCGAACATTCGGTATAAGAAAAGAGTGAAATAGTTGCACAATTTTGATTTTAAGATTAATAAAACATAAAAAAAATCATATCTGTCATACTCACTCATACCTGATTAAATAAATAAGCCTTTAACATAATTTAAAATCATGGTAATTTATTTATTAATCAAGTAACTAACTGTCATTATCAGTTTCCTTTTTCGACATTTCAATCTTAAGTTTTAGAATAAAAAAATCAAATTCAATAAGTTCTTATTAAATTAGGAAGTCTTATGATTTGAATCAAATAAACTTTTAGAAAATTCAATATATTAATTACTTATAGGTATATTTTATTGTTGTTTGTTAGTTGTTACCATATAAGTGCAGAATAAAAACCGAACTTCGGCATTTTTGATTTTTACCGAATGTTCGGCCGAAATTCGTATTCGGTTCAAACCACATTCGGCCCATCACTAATTAATAAATATTGGGGGTGCCCCTATTCATAGAATAGAATTTATAGTTTATAGGTATTTCCCCGCCGGTATAGTCCTGCTAGGAAACATTCAGGGTGAATGTAAATCGTTTAGTAGTGATTAGAGATACGCAACATAAAATAAATGTTTATCCATTGATCGTTTTTTGTCAATATTTATTTTACTATAGAAAATTTGAAAAGTCAAAAGATCTAGTCTGGAAATGAAACATTATAGGTCGAATTAATTTAAAATAATGCCCTAAACTAAAAAGGACAAAAAAAAACAAAACAAACACTTGTTTAAAACAATTTGAACTGTTTGTTTTATAAAATTTAAAAAAAACTGTTTTTTTTCCGTGTTTTTAAACGATCAATGGATAAACATTTATTTTATGTTGCGTATCTCTAATCACTACTAAACGATTTACATTCACCCTGAATGTTTCCTAGCAGGACTATACCGGCGGGGAAATACCTATAAACTATAAATTCTATTCTATGAATAGGGGCACCCCCAATATTTATTAATTAGTGATGGGCCGAATGTGGTTTGAACCGAATACGAATTTCGGCCGAACATTCGGTAAAAATCAAAAATGCCGAAGTTCGGTTTTTATTCTGCACTTATATGGTAACAACTAACAAACAACAATAAAATATACCTATAAGTAATTAATATATTGAATTTTCAAATAGTTTATTTGATTCAAATCATAAGACTTCCTAATTTAATAAGAACTAATTGAATTTGATTTTTTAATTCTAAAACTTAAGATTGAAATGTCGATAAAGGAAACTGATAATGACAGTTAGTTACTTGATTAATAAATAAATTACCATGATTTTAAATTATGTAAAAGGCTTATTTATTTAATCAGGTATGAGTGAGTATGACAGATTTGATTTTTTTTGTTTTATTAATCTTAAAATCAAAATTGTGCAACTATTTCACTCTTTTCTTATACCGAATGTTCGGTATTTCAACCGAATTTCGGAAGAATGCCGAAGTTAGGCCCATCCCTAATATTTATATTTAAATGAGGGGAATAAAATAACCACTATTCCATTCGACAGCCATCCATTAGGGACTTTCCTAACGGGACTTTACCGGCGGGGAATTACTTAATATGAATTCTATAAATACGAGTGCCTTTCTTTCTCACATTTCATTTCATTATTAATTCTGCGACTGATAACACCTCATAAAAATGTCAACTCCAGGACGCAAAAAGCATGCAATTTGGGAACAATTCACATCGATCCCCCAAGAAAATACCACACTGAAGACCAATAGGGTGCGTTGCAGAAAATGTAAGAAAGAACTAGTTGGACTTGTGAAAAGAATGGAGGCACACTTCCAGCAATGTAGCACCACCACCGGTTCTAACACTGACGCAAATCTTGACGCGGACAGGGACGTGGAGGAGGAGTTGTTGAGTGATGCTGGTTCTTCCCGATCTTCAGATAATTCTTCTGCTACACCCACATCTTCTGTTACTACTCTTCAATCTAAAAATGCCAGTACCAGCAGCAGCGCGAGCGTGAACATTTCAATGAAAAGATTTATTATTGCTACAAGTCAAGAAGATAAGAAGAAAATTGATTTACAATTATCTCGTTATATGTTTGCTACTAACACGCCTTTTAACCACGTAGAACACCCGTTACTGAAATTAATGGAAATTTTACGCCCAGGATATAAACCTCCAAACCGCAAACAAATTGCTAGCAAGCTACTCGACGAAGTCTACAACTCGACTCAAGAAGCCGTAAAAAATGAATTGAAAAACAAAGTTGTTAATCTGGCAATTGATGGGTGGAGTAATGTCAGGCAGGACTCGATAGTTTGTGTCTGTGTTACCGATGTGTTGACAGACTCATCTCATTTAATTGATACAATAGACACAGGAGCCGAAAGCCATACAGCTGACTACTTGGTTAAAGTTACTACTGCGGCAATAAAACAATGTGAAACTTACAAATGTACGGTGCGAAGTGTAGTGACAGACAACGCAGCAAATATGAGCCGTATGCAGGGTTGGCATGATTAAAACAAATGGTTTTAAAACACATGTTTAAAACAATGTTTAAAACAGTTTGATTTTAAACCGTGTTTTTTATCACACGTTTAAAAACACAGATTAAAACAAGTTTTAAACATTGTATAAAACGATGAGAAAAAAACAAGCTTTAAAACTACTTTTCATTGCGAATGAATGATATAAAATGAAAGTAATATTTTTTTGATAAGTTATTTATTCAGTCAAACAAAGATCTAAGTACCTACCAAGTACCAGGATTTATATGGGTAATGGGATAAGATAACACGTATTTTTGAAACATGCATTAGATAGTATAGAATATTAAAAATTTCAATTTAAAATCAATCAAAAACAAAATTATAACAAACAAAATTACCTATATTTAATAAACATTATAAAATCAAAATTGTTTGTCAGTCAGGAGAGTAAGACAATATGACAAGATCAAGATAACAATTATTTTTTCTTTTCCTTATTAAGGTATTTAAAAACTGTAACAAGTTTTGCAGCTTTCTCTGTACCCAGTTTATTTCGTACGTCAGAATGAATAAATCCAAATGTTGAAAACAGTCTTTCAATTCCAGCACTTGAAGCTACAGCAGTGTGAAGCTGAGCCACTAAGTTCATTGTTTGACAATGGTCAAACAATGAACTTAGTGGCTTTCTTCTATAATATATTTATTTTACTATAGAAAATTTGAAAAGTCAAAAGATCTAGTCTGGAAATGAAACATTATAGGTCGAATTAATTTAAAATAATGCCCTAAACTAAAAAGGACAAAAAAAAAACAAAACAAACACTTGTTTAAAACAATTTGAACTGTTTGTTTTATAAAATTTAAAAAAAACTGATTTTTTTCCAACCCTGGCTACATTGCTGGAAGTGTGCCTCCATTCTTTTCACAAGTCCAACTAGTTCTTTCTTACATTTTCTGCAACGCACCCTATTGGTCTTCAGTGTGGTATTTTCTTGGGGGATCGATGTGAATTGTTCCCAAATTGCATGCTTTTTGCGTCCTGGAGTTGACATTTTTATGAGGTGTTATCAGTCGCAGAATTAATAATGAAATGAAATGTGAGAAAGAAAGGCACTCGTATTTATAGAATTCATATTAAGTAATTCCCCGCCGGTAAAGTCCCGTTAGGAAAGTCCCTAATGGATGGCTGTCGAATGGAATAGTGGTTATTTTATTCCCCTCATTTAAATATAAATATTAGGGATGGGCCTAACTTCGGCATTCTTCCGAAATTCGGTTGAAATGCCGAACATTCGGTATAAGAAAAGAGTGAAATAGTTGCACAATTTTGATTTTAAGATTAATAAAACATAAAAAAATATCAAATCTGTCATACTCACTCATACCTGATTAAATAAATAAGCCTTTTACATAATTTAAAATCATGGTAATTTATTTATTAATCAAGTAACTAACTGTCATTATCAGTTTCCTTTTCCGACATTTCAATCTTAAGTTTTAGAATAAAAAAATCAAATTCAATAAGTTCTTATTAAATTAGGAAGTCTTATGATTTGAATCAAATAAACTTTTTGAAAATTCAATATATTAATTACTTATAGGTATATTTTATTGTTGTTTGTTAGTTGATACCATATAAGTGCAGAATAAAAACCGAACTTCGGCATTTTTGATTTTTACCGAATGTTCGGCCGAAATTCGTATTCGGTTCAAACCACATTCGGCCCATCACTAATTAATAAATATTGGGGGTGCCCCTATTCATAGAATAGAATTTATAGTTTATAGGTATTTCCCCGCCGGTATAGTCCTGCTAGGAAACATTCAGGGTGAATGTAAATCGTTTAGTAGTGATTAGAGATACGCAACATAAAATAAATGTTTATCCATTGATCGTTTTTTGTCAATATTTATTTTACTATAGAAAATTTGAAAAGTCAAAAGATCTAGTCTGGAAATGAAACATTATAGGTCGAATTAATTTAAAATAATGCCCTAAACTAAAAAGGACAAAAAAAAACAAAACAAACACTTGTTTAAAACAATTTGAACTGTTTGTTTTATAAAATTTAAAAAAAACTGTTTTTTTTCCAACCCTGGCCGTATGAGACGAGATTTAGCCCAACAGGAAGAACTAGCTTCTCACGAGGATATACTTACATACGGCTGTTCATCACACATATTAAACCTTCTAGCAAAGGATTTGAATGCAGAAGATATTACTGATAAAGTTAAGTCGATAATGCGGTACTTCAAATACACTCACTTTGCATCTGCCAAATATAAAGAAGCTGGTGGAAAAGCAATTGTTATACCACAACAGGTACGGTGGAACACAATGGCTGACTGCTTAAAAGTGTTATTAGAAAATTGGCATATAATGCTTAAATCATTCAACTGCTATAGATCTGTCAATTTCATTGAAAGTAAATGACATGGCGCTGAAGCAACAAGTCCAGGCTCTCTACAAAAAACTGGAAAACATCGCAGTTACACTTGACATCTCCCAAAAGACATCCTGCTGTATTGGCGAAGTGACTGAAGCATGGATAGAGCCTAAAAATATGTTTGAGGGAGAGAATGTACGACTGCGTGAGACCGAGTATTCATTGGATGATTTAAGGAAGTTCAAAGCTCGTTATGAAATGGCAATGTCTCCAGCTCATTTTGCAGCAAACTTACTACATCCTAAGTACAGGGGTGAAAAACTCACGTCACGAGTGAAGATATTTCTGAGGCTTTATTATTTATAGAAGCTTATCACAAAGAGGCGATGCCCTATGTTGTTAAATACAGGGCAATGACAGATCCCTTTCATAACTTTCTATTTGAAGATCATGTAGTAAATCAGGTCGGACCTCTCGAATGGTGGCAGTCATTAAAAAAACAAATTAATGGTATCTTATCTTATCCCATTACCCGTATAAATCCTGGTACTTGGTAGGTACTTAGATCTTTGTTTGACTGAATAAATAACTTATCAAAAAAAAATTACTTTCATTTTATATCATTCATTCGCAATGAAAAGTAGTTTTAAAGCTTGTTTTTTTCTCATCGTTTTATACAATGTTTAAAACTTGTTTTAATCTGTGTTTTTAAACGTGTGATAAAAAACACGGTTTAAAATCAAACTGTTTTAAACATTGTTTAAAACATGTGTTTTAAAACCATTTGTTTTAATCATGCCAACCCTGTATATAAGTATGTATAAATAGGTTTATGTATTTAGTTATTTTTGTAATTTATTCGTATGTAAGATTTGTTAAATAATTATAGTTTTGTAATTTGTATTAACTTCTTATCGAACACAGATCCCCGTGTTCAATTCAACAGTCCTATCCATCCAAGGTTGTCTGGTAGTGATCGCTCGTGAGCGATAACACCGCCCATTGTTTATTTAGATAGGCAAAATAACCATGTATTAGACACATAAGTGATATTATAATGTGCTAGTGGTTTCTTTTTCACTTCTTCCACTAGTGGACAAAAAATTTAATTGAAGAGATTATCAATAACACCTTATTTCTTATTTGATAATAATAACTATGTTTATAGTATACAATTTGACTTGTCTAAGTGCTTATTTTGTAAGCCTGAAGAAATAAAGTTATTGATTCTGATTCTTGATTCTGATTCTGTCACATTTTTTGTGTTACATATTGTTTGTAAATTGTTTTGTTAAGTGTGCAATAAAGTATTTTCTATCTATCTAAAAATTTCCGTTATTAGGAAGTTTCCGATTTTGGAAGTAGTATGTATTTATTTCGGGGAGGCCTATGTTCAGCAGTGGACGTGTACGGGCTGATAAATAAATAATGTTGGACAATTCACACAGCATTATCCAGTCCCAAGCTAAGCAGAGCTTGTGTTATGGGTACTAGATAACTGATATACATAAAACAATATATTACATAGATAGATATTTTTATTATACATAGAAAAACGACCAGAACACCCTGAACAAATATTTGTCCCGAGACGGGAATCGAACCCGCAACCTTCTGCGTCGCAGGCGGACCTTCGCCCACCGAGCCACATCAGTCGTCGATGATGATGATGTATTTATTTATTTATTTATTGCATTCATGTTACAATATTTTGTAGGTAGGATCAACATGAGCCCTGTAAGAGTGTTGCAACATTCAGAGTTCTTGACTATAAAATAAATATTTACATTTATTGTAGCATTAGTAGAGAATAATGCTAATTTAATTTGTTATGTATTTATTGTATTTACCTGTGGCCATTCAGTAACAGGAGTAGTCGCTGGCGAGTTCTTAGCCGCCTTCGCAGCATTCTCGATGCTCTCAATCAGCGACTTGACGGACAGACGCGAGTCCTGTCGGCTCACACCTGTTACAAAGCAATAAGACTTACTTTACCTTACAGTTGGCGTAGTCGGTACGTATTTAATAATGGTACAATAATTATAAGATCTTCCGAGACACAATGGTCACGTGTGTGTCCCTAGCTTACGTCATCATCGCCATCGGCGAAGACGAATCTGTTTCCTGGTGTTACCAGGAGCGTAAAATCGTAACTCCACGAACTCCTCGTTATTACCTGTATAAATCTGATAAAACTATGTGGTTTTATATTTACCAATTATTTATCACATTGACTCGTGTTTAACTAACGCTGTTTTGACTGATCTAACAAACAATTGTAGATGCAAATTTTTTCAATTGACCCTTTTCACATTTGTTTCCCAACTTCTACATTTTGTTGAAATAAAGCTGCAACTGGACAGTGACGTCATCTTGTGTCACTCCATTTAATTAAGAATACCTTCATGATTTAATAATATTTGAAAGGTTTTACCTTTGGTCCTTCTATGTGAGGCAGCGGTCGCCATGATGTCTTGCAATGATGCGCTGGTCAGCAGCGGTGGTGGTGGAGTTTCTTCAGATCTTGGCGGCATTGCTGGAAATGTATGATGTCCATAAATATTGAATAACAACTTGAACAAAGATTTCCATAAAATTCCAGAGAAGTTGAGATTTTACATTATTGAAGTTTTACATCTTGAACCGGGCAGCGCAGCCAGCCAATTGTTGCGATCTTTAGGGGAAGCAATGTCCGTTCGGTTGATATGATGATGAAGAAAGAAAATTTTTCATCATTATCTATCAGCCCGTAAACGTCCACTGCTGAACGTAGGCCTCCCCCAAACGACGCCACAAATAGGGTTTCCTCAGCCGCCCGCGCAACGACTCCCGCGACCGCTACAATGTCGTCGGTCCATTGAGTGGGAGGTCTTCCCACACTTCGGTTCGCATGGCATCGCGGTCGCCGCTCGAGAACCTTTACAACGATCGGTAACGGTTCTACGAGCTTTTTATTTTGTATTGAAATTTAAATATCCTTCGATATTTTCTAAGGTACTATTAATGTAAGTGAGAGTAATTATAAGGATCAAAAAAACCTTGAATCAAAAAGGTTTGTATTCTACCACCTTGACCAAATATGTGTCAAAATATATCAGTCAGTATTTCTTGACTTCAGTGCTTTGTGTTATTACTTCGCAACCAAAATAATTTTGAAAACTTAAATATAATATCTTGTACATAAAACAAACTTTATTGCCAATCACCAAACCTTACATAAAATATTGTATCATAGATAATAAAAATTATGATTCTATACCAACCAGTCTGAAAAACATACAATAATAATATGTACGATATTGACAATATTCCCATAAACATTTAAAAATATTAAATTAGGGAAAACAGGTGAAATAACAAGCATTCGACAGTTCACGAATCGATGTGGTGGATAAACGTACACAAATTAGTAATTTAACGCCAAATTTCGTATGACACTTAAAACAAAAAACACAACCAACAAACCTAAAAAACAATTGCCATCACCACCTTCACCAACAAAACAACAATAAAAACAACCAACACCACAAAAACAATGTTCCATACATCTGTATTATTGACAGCACTCTTGACGGCGACTTACGCAGGTGTCTTCGTGGGGCGTTCAATGACCTGATTGGATGCGACAGTCTTTTATGGTCTTGCGTCTTCCAATATGGCTTCTCTCTAGGAAGAGAACTCGTTTTTGTCGCTAACACTGGCTGGGGTTTAGGAATTTGTAGGGACAGCTTTCTCGAAGGAATCTCGAAACTCCTAGAATGTTCTAGATTTTCAACGACATCTCTAAAGCCTTTCTCGGCGTTGGCGCTCGGTGTTCTTGATAAAGATATCACTGATTTCGTTATACGCGCCATTTCTTTTGCGTCTTCTAGTTTTGTGTTTTCTTTTTTAGGTTTCTTTGGTTTTCTAGGAACTTTGAGGATCTCTTCTCTGGTTATAGATGAAAATACTTCACTGACTGATTGATTTTTGTTGGAAATCTTCTCATCGTCTGCTATGTTTCTGTTGCTTATGTTTTTGTTTATGTTAGGTAGTAAAGGCTCCCCGATTTCTTCGTAAAAGTTTTCTTCAGACTGGCGTCTCGAAGGTGTTATGGACAGAAATGGGTTTATGTTAGTAGCGTCTTTTATGTTATCTACTTTAGTGAAAGTTTGTACAGTGTTAATTACAAATGGAACGTTATCCAACGGTTGGTAGTACTGGTTGTTTACCAGCCATTCTGGTGTTCTTGGTTTGGCTTTTGATTTCAGAATGTTAGTTTCTTTTTGATCGGTTGGTAATGGGGAAGGAGTTCTTGTTTCTTGAGAGCTGGTTGCATCTTTCCATGTTAAGAAAGGCAACTGCTTTGCTTTTGTATTCTTTTTAAAGATTCCTTTTCTATCTTTATCTGGTTCTATTTCAAGTATTCTAGCTTCGCCAACTTCGTTGGTATCGTCATAATAGACTTTACTATCTTCTGCGGTTTGTAAAGGATATATTGATGTAGATTGGATCGGTTTAATTTCTATTATTCTATCTATTTCTGAGGTTATATCAGTTGACTTGAATAGAACAGGTTTTATTAGCACTGGGCTTATTAAAATGGGTGATGTTGGAGGGTTGATGTTGCCAACGATTTTCATAGGTGTCAAAAAAGTTTTTAATCTTTTTGTTGGTTTTTGAATATAACTATCTTGTGAATTACTTTGAACTTTGACGATTTCACCATCGCATAAATCTCTATTGTTGATTTTTAAATGGTAACAAACATCATCTACAACTCGTGGATATTTACTTTCTGATCGATTTTGTTCATCAATTGCATCAAAAAAGGGGTTCTTGGATTCTACTATAACTGGTGTATTGTTTTGCGATTGCATTTCGTTAAATTCGATAAATTCTGTAGTATTTTCCAAATTTCCGTCAATAATTATTTGTGGATTTACTGCTACATAATTTTTATCATCTGACACTGGTTCTTTTAGACTGGGTTCGTCAATAACGTTACTTTTTTCAGATTCAATATTATTGCCGTGGACAATCTCATCTTTGCGGTTATCAACGGTTTTAAGTTTCTCATCTTTGATAGCTTCCTCAAAGTCATCAACAAAGCTATTTTTTAATGCTTTTGGCGTTTGAGGAGAATATTGTCTATTGATTCTGTTATTGCCAATTATTCTTTCTATGGCTGCTTTGAATGTAAGTTTTAGTTCTTTGTTAACTTTCTCTAGATTTTTGGCGACTTCATCTTCTGGTGTGAACTGAAGTTGCACCTTAGGTATGATATCAACTGTTGAGTTTGGTTTGATATCTTCAGGGTAAGGAAATGGAATTAAGGATTCTGATTTTACTATAAGAACATCAGTTACGTTTGGTAAAGCTTCAATATTTTCTGTCAAATTTTCTTTTTCAAGTTTAGAGACTAAAATATTTTTCGATGGAGCTTTAAAATTATTATTGTTTTTCTCTACAGGTGACATAAACACGCTGTCTGAACCTTCAGTGAAAAGTGACATTTCGCTATAGTTCTTATCTAGATTAAAGTTATGGTAGTTATTACCCAAAAATTCTATGCTAGTAGACTCGTGTAGAACATCTCTGTATTCTTTGCTACTGTTAATATTTTCCATACTAAACGCTTTTAACTTTCCTTTATAAATATCGGAAAGATCTCTGCTAAAAATGGTCCTATCTCTAGATGCCTTCGCGAAAGTAGATTCGGATTTAGATCTGTTTTCGTTAACTTCCATCAAGTCTTCGGTAAGGCCGGGTGAGTTGAGTCTTTCGATTGCGTCCTGTCTAGTGATCCCATTCTTAAGATCAATAGCATCTTGTCTTTTTAGCTCTTTGTCTCCAAAGGGAAGAAGGACTACTTCGGCTAAGACTTTACTATTCACTTCATCCGATAACAAATCTTTGTTTTCACCATCAATTTCATGAGAATCTGGAGTAAAGGTTTTACTTTCATCATTAACTTCGTTCGCAGTTTCATTGTCATAAAAATCATATTCATTATCATCTCTAGGACTGTTTGCTTTGAAAAAAGCTTGATCCACTAAATTGTCATGTAAAGGTGGATCCGTCACACTATGTACTCTAGACAGATACCTAGTCCTAATGCTTTTAAAAACTTCTTTCGCTGAGCTGTCACTCTCAGTCACATCTTCTTCTTGTTGTTGTTGTTTTGAAACTACGCTATCCACAGAATCCGTTCGTTCTAAACCTGTTTGTGTAAACATTAATTAATCAACAATTTACAATGTTAGTTAGTTTTAACTCAAGCTTAACGAGAAGTTAGAGCATGATCTATGTATGTTACGATCTAGCTACACAGATTTGTCATTTTAAAGAACAACCATTCCTTATTGATGTAGTGACAAATGCTTCTTTCATTGACGTGTTGCTTCAAGAATGTTATATATTTAAATGTCGACTGAAAGTTAATGGCGTTACAGAGTTATAATGCTATTCTAAGAAAATCTAAAAGTAATGAAAACAAGCAAGTAACATTCAGAATCGAACTACTTACATTATCTACGTATTAAAAACTAGAAAATATCATTCGTGCACCCCAGCAAGACGTTAACGTACTTAAAAATGTTCTAAGACTTCTATGTAAAGCCAATTGTAATAAAAGAGTATATATGTACATGCCAAAAAGAACTTAACTAGCAAAACTACTCAATTTTAAAGTAAAATCATGCAAAATATATGGTGTAAGGATGTCGCCAACCGCAAGTTTAATCGCCCCAAATACTTCAGTAACAAAAATAAATCTACTTTAATTTTAATTTAACCATTCATTATTATTGATTGCGGTTATTTCAATAATTTTATCGACAAAGTTTCAGCAGAATTACTTGCTGACGTCAACATAACCATCCCGTGACAAGAGAAATACCCGTGAATAGTTATATTATAATGCTATGATTTTTAAAACCTAACAATTCTCAAGTCTTTACATGAATAACGGGATATTTAATATTAGTTCTGTTGATTTGAGTTTCTCAATATTTCGGCACAGTTGCATGCGCTATGGTCACGAAATATCTAAAGTCACTCGCAGTGACTTTTTGTTAGCAGATATACTGGACCCGTAGTTACTCATAATAACTAAACTCGAAGATTTTGATTCAGTATCGTGCCGCTCTTAACGCAAGTGACATAAGAGTTGGAATTGCTTGAGAATGAACCAGAATCTTCGCGATTCGTTTTCTGAGTAGACACCCCGATGATCTGTATTGATCAGCAACATCGGGCTGACAAGACTTTTTAGTTATTGATGAGACTAAAAAGTTTCGTCGGTCCGATCATAGGACTAATTCATCGGACTACTGATACTAGGGGATCTAACCTTCAGTTTTTGTCTTTGGCTACGAAAATTACCACTACTCTCTGTTTCATTGTGCCGAAACATTGGGAAACTCAAAACAATACAAATTATAGTATATTTATTATGTTTGTTCATAATATATATATACATAATATACATATGTGTTCTGTATTAATGATAGTTTTAAAAACTACATCAACGTAGTTAAACACACTACCTGTATCCTACCTTTAAGCGAATGCATCTGGTCCTCAAGCAGTCGTATGCGGTCTCTCGCAGCCTTGTTCTCAGAGACCAGTCTCTCGAGCTCCCTCTGCGCTTCGGTCTTGAAATCATTGGCAACGCGGACCGTCATGAGAAGGTCGCTTTGGAACTGCTTCCATTCTGTTTCCTGAAGGATGGAGCTTGAATTAGAACTTATAAGCAGAGCTCAGAATTTGGGTGGGACCAGATGACCGATATGTGGTGTTGTATACGTGATTTACTTGCTGGTAGAAATGTTTCTTTTCTTTCTTTCTCTCTAAATATTTGATAATCAATACATGAAAAAAAAAATTAAAAACGGTGATCACCAGCCCCTCTAGTACGGGGATTGTTAACTAGGGTAAATAGAGAAAAATTACGTCACTTTGATGTCATTATTGTCTTTTCTACCCTGGGAACAATACCAGTACCCCGGCTGCTGAGCGAGCCTCTATTTCACAACTGGACCATAGGTCATACTTTTATTATGAAAACTTTTTCATAATAGGTTTATCTCTATATTTTTATTTCGTTCATTTGAACGAAATAAAAATATAGAGATAAACCGTTCTAATTTTCCGCTTATGTATAAATATACATAAGCGGAAAATTAGAACGGCCTAATGGTACACTGCTCAATTGCCAGTGACGCGCTCTACATTAATTCGCCACAGAGGACCAGCGCTGCAGTTGCTCCCCGAGCTTCTGCAGCTGCAGCACACGCTGAATGGCAGCCTTCTGATCTAACACTGATTTTTTATAATTGTTTTTTCTTGTGTCTTGTTAACCAATAAAAATTATCTTATCAATGAAGTACATCCTACTCTATCCTAGTCTTACAGGGTGCATGTACTCTTTACCTAAGCTAATATTAAAACCTAAGATGTATGAGAATCAATAACTTTATTTCTTTAGGCTTACAAAATAAGCACTTAGACAAGTCAAATATAAGCAATTAGACAAGTCAAATATAAGCACTTAGACAAGTCAAATAGTAATAGTATACATGTACATGTATACATGTGAGCAAAATAAATAAGTATAATGCGAAAATTCTACTTACGTCTCGCTCCCTGTCCCTTGTGAGCTGTGCGTTCCTTGCGCGTGCGTCCTGTAACTGCCGCTCTAGGTCCGCGCTCCTTGCTATGGCCTCGCCGGCGCGACTCATCAGTGCTAGCTTCTCGTCTGACGCTACTTGCACCTGGTAATTAACGTAACTGAATTAAATGAAAAAGTTTATTTGGCACGACACAAGACATACTTAAATAAGAAACGCTAAGCTAATATTTTAGGAAAACAAACAAAAAGAAATACAAATTAAATCTAAATATAATCTAACTGTTTCATTATTTTCGATAGCCTACTTATATTATACTAGCTATCTATAGAGAAGGCTTCGCCCCCGTTGAATTAAATTTTTGCGCGGAACCCTAATTTTTTTAGTTATTCTCCTATTATATAGTTAGTGTCCGTTCGGGACACCAATCCAATAAATCAAAAATCATTATAATCGGTTCAGCTGTTCTCGAGTTATAGGTGGTGTTACTAACACGACTTTGTTTTATATAGATAGACTAGCTGCTGCCCGCGCCTTCGCCCGCGTTTTATCGGGATATAAATAGCCGATATGTTATTCCAGATCACAAACTATACCCATACCAAATTTCAGCCTAATCGGTTTAGTAGTAAATATCCATACATCCATTTATACAAACTTTGACATTTATAATGTTAGTAGGATGTCATTGCCAGTCTTGTCGCCGACTAGACGTCCGTAACGCCAACATAAAGGTATTTGGCTGAAAAACAGCGCTGAGCGGCAATCGCTCAGCACATGCTGAGCCAACATCTATTTCGGGACAAGGCCATAGGAGCAAAACTCAATCTCGACAACCACCACTGTGTAAGCTTATAACCTTATAACCTTCATGTTCCATGTATAATGTCTATGTCGAAATAAATGAGTTTCTATTATATTTCTGAAAGAGACGAGAGTCCTCGTACCTGCATCTGTAGTTGTTCCCCACTGTCCTGCAAAGTCTTCAATTCTCCCTGAAGGGAAGAATTCTCGATCTCGAGCCCGTCATTGTGTAGTTTAACTAATAAACCTCCATGTTTCATGTATAATGTTTATGTCGAAATAAATGATATTCTATTCAATTTCTGAAAGAGACGAGAATCCTCGTACCTGCATCTGCAGTTGTTCCCCACTGTCCTGCAAAGCTCCCTGAAGGGAAGAATTCTCGATCTGACGCCCGCCATTGTGTAATTTAGCTAATAAACCTCCATGTTCCATGTATAATGTCTATGTCGACATAAATGAGCTTCTATTATATTTCTGAAAGAGACGAGTCCTCGTACCTGCATCTGCAGTTGTTTCCCTCTGTCCTGCAGTCTTAAATTCTCCCTGAAGGGAAGAATTCTCGATCTGACGCCCGCCATTGTGTAATTTAGCTAATAAACCTCCATGTTCCATGCATAATGTGTATGTCGAAATAAATGAGTTTCAGCTATATTTCTGAAAGAGACGAGAGTCCTCGTACCTGCATCTGCAGTTGTTCCCCACTGTCCTGCAAAGTCTTCAATTCTCCCTGAAGGGAAGAATACTCGATCTGACGCCCGCCATTGTGTAATTTTGCTAATAAACCTCCATGTTCCATACATAATGTCTATGTCGAAATAAATGAGTTTCAGTTATATATCTAAAAGAGACGAGAGTCCTCGTACCTGCATCTGCAGTTGTTCCCCACTGTCCTGCAAAGTCTTCAATTCTCCCTGAAGGGAAGAGTTCTCTTGACGTAGTTGTTCCAACTGGAACTCTAGCTCAGAGATGGTGGATTTGGCTGTGTTGCGGGATACCTGGAGAAATAAATATGTAACATTAGAGCTTAGATTTGGAAGTTACTTGCTGACTTAGGTACTTAGTGAGCACCAAGTGATATAATACAATACAAATGTATTCTATTCAGATGCAAAAGTTCACTTGGAAAAGTCGGAAGGACACAGAATTGATAAATAGAATAGAGGAGTCTTCGAAGAGAAAAGAGTAGTTTCTATTGAGAGAAAATAAGCCATTATTTTCCCCTATTAGTTAGGACAGTATGTAGTCCTCAAAGTTAACCAACGATGCTGTTGAGCATCAGATATTATTATACTTCAAAAGAGAAAAGAGCACCACAGTGGATCTCCACAAGGCCCTAAGCTTTCACCAAACTAGAGTTATTTCAGATTTCAACTTTATTTCCTTAAGCTTGCAAAATACGAACAAAGCACTCAGACTAGTCAAATTTCACACAGTAATTATATAATATACCAAATCATTAAAAATTAAGTAAATTATTATTAAATAGGAAATAAGGTGTTATTGATTTTCTCTTCACTTCAATTTATTGTGAGATGGATAGATAATGTAATTGAATCCTGCGACGTTGTTTCCTACGATGACGGCTTCGAATTGAAGTGGTCTTCTGTCCTATTCAAAGATCTTTAACATAAATTAAGCTTGAAAGCTTTAAATATTACCAGTGCGTCGTCGTGCAGTTTCCGTGCGTCGGAGTGCGCACGGTCGAGTTGTCTCTGCGCGTGCGCCAGTCTGTCCGCTAGCGCGTGTGCTCGTGCCGCGGCCGCTTCCGCCTCGCGCCGTGCGCTAGCCGCCGCCGCTTCCGCTTCCGCTGCGCCCTCAGCCGCGCCTGCGCGTTCTGCTAGCTGTGGAAACAACGTAAAAAATATTGAAGTGAAGAGAAAATCAATAACACCTTATTTCTCATTTAATAATAATTACTATAATTAAACGATTTATAGTAAAAAAAATACTGGTCCACGTGCTTATTTTGTAAGCCTTAAGAAATAAAGTTATTGAAAGAAATCTGAAACTAGTAGTAATTAATGCTAGTGAATATTTCAAGTGGAAATGTTCGGGGAAAAGAACTAGACTTGGCTAGGCTGAGTAACGGAAAATGGACTTCAGATTCAACGGAACGGTGGGCAGTGGGCATAAGACCCTCAACAAATAGGCAGACCCGATTATGTGTCATCGTAAGATTTTGAGGGGACGAGAAACCGCGGGTATAGATTGCATTCGCAACTTTATTGGTATTCAGAAATTCCCGGTCTTTGACACGGAAACTGTCACAGATTCGGCCGAAATTTAAAATATTTCAGCGGTTAATAATATTTTCTGCGTTCTACAAGGAATATAAATAGCAGAAAATAACTTCCCGTGAATCGTATAACATTTACTATGAACCGATATTTTAACAAATTTCGATTCATTGGCGCAATCCTACTAATATTATAAATGTCAAAGTTTGTATGTATGGATGTATGGATGGATATTTGTTACTCTTTCACGCAAAAACTACTGAACCGATTAGGCTGAAATTTGGTATGGGTATAGTTTGGGACCTGGATTAACATATAGGCTATTTTTTATCCCGATAAAACGTGGGCGAAGGCGCGGGCAGTAGCTCGTTAATTATATGTATAACGCCCGAATACTTAAACGCAACTCAAGATTTAAGCTAGTCTCAAATCGTTTTTGACAGTTTTCGATGAAAATAGCTAGCTTAAATCTTGAGTTTCGTTTGAGTATTCAGGTGTAAGAGATTCATGCGGTTAAGGCCTCAAGATGACTGACCTTTGCTTTAGCAGCGTCCAGAAGGTCAGTGAGCGTGGTGCACTGATGCTGCCTCGCCGCAGCCAATTCTCTGGCGGCACCTGCCTCTTGTTCCCATTGGTTCCTTTCTGCTTCAGCGCGTTCTAATGTACCTTCTAATACTCTGGGGAGAGAAAACGTTTTAATTAGAAAATTTAAAGATATCGCTCTGATCGTCTCTGTTCCGTTTTCAAATTCGAAATAGCTGTTTTCGCTGTCCATGTAAAATTATGCCCATGCCTCGTTAAAGTTTTGATTTTATAGTTGTTTTCATGATGCCTGATTATTAATTTCCTAAAATTAAAGCGAAGTTACGATTTATAAAATCTACCTGCCAAAGCTATCTGTGGAAGTCCCGTCACAATCGGTCCAGCCGTTTCGGAGATTAGCAAGACCAAAGACACAGACAGAGGTAAAAATTGCTGCTTGATAAAGTTATATCTACTTGACTTACGTACCTACAGTGGGCGTCTCAAATAAAGGTCCCCCCCCTCCCCCCCTTAATATATAAACGCTTTTCTATGGCATAAACGGTTTAAATAAATAAATAAATTAAGCATAGATCAGAGGGACAAGTCTGGCGTGATCGAGGCGTCGAGGCCTCGTTCAGTATTATACTAAGTAAATCAGTTATCTAGTACCCATAACACAAGCTCTACTAAGCTTGGGGCTAGATAACGCTGTGTGAATTGTCCAGCATTATAAATGCTTGTCTTTGTTCAATAAACTTATTATTATTTTAACAAAACAAACAGACACTTCACAATTTTATTTATTCGTATACTTACTAACTTAATTCTTTCGGCCATAACTAACCTAATTCTTTCGGCAAGCGTTTCGTTTTCTTTGGTTTTCTCGTCTAGCGCAGTCTTGGTTTCGTTTATCTCTGCCTCGTGTTGTTCCTGCTTGCTCAATAGATGGCGCCTCTCTTCTTGTGAAAGCTGAAATAAGTATCATTTTTACTAAGTTGAGGACTAAGAAATTCTGTAGCGTAAGGGCAGGTTCGACCAACAAAGCGGTGGTGTGATGACATCAGAAGTAGCGGGGAGCACCTGGACCAGAATAGCACGGGACAGGAAAGAATGGACAAGCTTGGAGGAGCCTTTCACTCTCGTCTCATCATATCAGCCCATACACGTTCACTGCTGGACGTAGGCCTCCCCCATACGACGCCACAAATAGCGGTCCTTGACCGCCTTAATCCATCGACTCCCTCCGACCGCTACGATTTTGTCGGTCCATCGGGTGGATGGTTTCCCATGTAGGGGTTTTGCCATAATCACCACGCTTGGCAGGCAGATTGGTGATCGCAGTGTTGGTGTTGAAAAATACTCAGAAGGAAGCTGCTGCCCTTCCTCTGGTGGGTTCCCTTAGTCGGCTCTTACAACATCATGGAAGGGTCGATATTCGTACGCCGCGGCCCCACGGCCATCCGTGGTGGTCCTTAACGGACATTAAATGCTCCGAAAATGTAAAAGTTTAGGTATAGATTTATTAGTGATTTAAGTTTAATGTTAAGTATTTATAATTTATGTCGCCCTTTTAATTTTAATTTTATTTATTTAAAGGGCCGGTTAAGACCGGAATGGCAAAGGCCGACAGCGACGACGCGACGAGAGGCCGGCCGTCAGAGCCGCGTACGGCCGCGCTTCGCTGCGGACAGTAGCGTTGAAAAGACGCAAGTGGCTGCGGCACTTTTCAAGCGTTTCAAGCGATATTAGGTCTTTTATTTATGGAGATAAGGTTTTAAATTGTTTCACAATGAAAGTACTCGCCGCAACGCTGCCGGCCTCTGCCATTCCGGTGTGAACCGGCCCTTATAGATACGTATATAAATCCAAAGAATACAATCCTAACTAACATAAGAAATGCGAAAGTGTGTTTGTTTTTTTGTGCTTCCTTCACGCCCTAACTAAGCAACCGATCGGCTTGATTTTGGCATAGAGTTAGTTGAAAGGATGGAGAGTAACATAGGCTACTTTTTGTCCTGGTAAACCATCAAATTCCCATGTGAGATTTACCGCTTACGAATTTAACGCGGGTGAAACCGCAGGGAACAGCTAGTAATAAAAAAAGCCTAGAATACAATACAACGCATAAGTAAAAGCTTCTTTATCTTGTTGCTTCTGGTTATTTTTAAAAGATTTTACCTTGAGAACGGCCAGCAGCTGTTGATCAATATCGCCAGAAAGTGTTTCTGGTTCAACGCCTTCCCTGAGCAGCATCTCTTGTAGGGTGTCGACCTATAAAAGAAAACAAATTAAATATATTTATAAATTACAAAAAAGAAATAGGACAAGTTGGTCAGCTGAGAAGGCAGTAAGTGAACCATGATTTTAGTGAAAGCTGGACTTGGCCTATTAAGACGTAACTAGGGTTGCCACATTTTTTTTAGCAAATAGAGTATATCATTATATAGTATATATTATGTATAACAAGCCGTTTGTTTTCCATGTAAATTAAATAAAAATAAACATCGCTATTTAAAAATGGGGGTTGGTGTTAGAAAGGTGAAAATTAAGGGTTACATGTATTTTTAATGCCAAATCATAAAAAAATACGTAAAAGTATGCCCAAAAATATTGGGTACGGTTACCATATCACTTAGGGATATAAAAATATTTTACGACCTTATTCTCAGACCTACTGAATATACACAAAAAAAAACATAAAAATCGGTCAAGCCGTTTCGGATGAGGTTTGTTACTGTGAGACAAGGTTTTTTATATACATATAAAGATCCCAGACATGGTAGAGCTGCGCCTAAAGCAGACCAAACATATTTTCACAATTTCATAGAAAAGATTCAAATAATGTTTTGGTCACTTTCTCTCTTAACTAAAAATGAATAAGCCTATCTCACCTCTTTTTACTGTAACAACGCTAAATCACCATGGACAAAATTGAAGGTGAAGCAAATTGCCATGACATGTTGCTACGCAACAAACGACAAATGTCAGCCAATTGTGATGTTATGAAAGTATTGTGCGTGTTATTACCTCTTTATTTTGTATAAATCTCGTGAAATATGTTCGAAAAAGACTGAAATAAATGGCGAAGTGTAGTGCACCTTTGTGCGGCAAGGCATCGTATTGGAAAACCCTATTAGATTGCTGTGATAAAGATTTATTTATTTACTGCACACATATATGTATGTACATTTACATAGTTTTAATTCTGTAAAGGCAAACAATCATAAGATTATTACAATAGGTATTTAATCTGTTTTTTGCTACAAACAAAAGTCTGAAAAATATAGATAATTAGCTGTGCCCGCAAGTTCGTCCGCGTGGAATAGTGACAGTGTGATTTTCAGACAAACTTTAATCCCCTATTCCCTTTGATATTTTACCCCCTTGAGGGTAAAATTTGTGGAAACTTTAAATGACTTTTTTATTTAAATCTAATTAACAGCCTAAAAAATAAATTCCACGCCACGCAATAAATTCCACGTATTAGCTTTAAAAATGACGATACTTCTATACAACCTTTTAACCCCTTACAACCCTTATTTCACATTAAAAGTAGCCTATGTCCTTTCTCAGGCTCTAAAGTAGGTATCTGTGTACCAAATTTCATTTAAATCGGTTCAGTAGTTTTGGTGTGAAAACGTGATAGACAGACAGACAGACAGAGTTACTTTCGCATTATAATATTAGTAAGGATAGATCCCTATTTATGTGGTAAAGGGGTTGCAGCTCACCTTAGTTCGGCTGTCCTCCAACTTCTCAGTCTGTCGACAGAGCGACTCGAGCAGCACTTGCTTCTCATCCGCGAGCCGCTCGTTGTCGGCGTGCGCGTCGGCCAACTGGGACTGTAGGTCGGCCAACTCGGCCAGGGTCGCTTGGAGCTCTTCGCTTGTACTGAAATAGTAGAATTGATAAGACATTTCGTAAGAGTTAATGCTGCGCCAGTTACTCCTCGAATTTTCATGAAAAAAATTCAGTTTATCAAGTTTTTCACGCAACTTTCAAGACTGCATGCTAATGGCACATTACCATCCTTATCGGGTGGATATACCATCCACTCGTACTAAGCGGTTTTCCTCCACCTTCATCATTCGGACCGCTAAGGAATGGAACTCGTTGCCTGCTTCTGTTTTTCCGGCCAATTACATTCTGGGTCTCTTCAAGGCAAGAGTGAATAGGTATCTTCTAGACCTTCGTGTTACACCGTCGGCCATATCGTCACTTTCAGATGATTGTGATCGGCAGATTGTGCTCAACGACTTCTTCTAACTTCTAACTTTCTAACTCTTTCTAATTTCGAAAATTTAAGCTATATTCGGTCACACTCCACCTCGACATAATAATACCTCCACTGCGATCAACAATTTGCCCGCCAAGCGTGGCACAGTGGATCGAGTCTTTACATGCTATGGCCTCTCCACTAAAACAGTGGATTCACTACACAAGCACACGCTTGGCAGGCGAACTTTTGATCGCAGTGAAGGTGTTAAAAATTCACAGAGGAGAAAGCTGCTGCCCGTCCTCTGTATGTTCCCTCAGTCGGCTCTTACGGCATCCACATTCCACGGGCTTAGGATCGATTCTTCGATCTTCCAGTAAAGGGTCATTCACCTGTAATGGTGCTCTTCCATCTGCAGGATCCTGTCCTGCAGACACGCGACAGACACCTCGCTGAGCGATGATGAGGAATGCTTGTCCCAGTCTGGAGTGCTCGCTTCACCGCTGTCTCCTTCGCCCTATAAATGTTTATTTGAGTTTGTTAAATTCCTGACTATTAACATCACAAAGATTTCAGATTTCAATAAATCGTGCAACGTTAAGTGGCGAGAGAAGCATGCCACACTCTTTCACCTTCACACAGCACCGTGGCGAGCAAAGCGAGTCTCAGCTGTCATAACTCAGCTCTCTAGCATGCACCAGACGTTTTTTTTTTACTGATGATGGTAAAGCGTTTGACCACCATCACACTTAAGTAAGTGAAGATGTGGCCTAAGATGGAGCACGCTTACGTACTCCATTGCGGTTGCACCCCAGATAAAACCTACTAGATTTTTTTTATTTGTACTGTTGTTTCTGACTACTAGGTAACACTCACATTAGCGAGTGCAATGGACGCGGGCGCCGACGAGTGCATCCGCCGCGGCGCCGGCGCAAGCAGCAGCTGTCGCTTCTCGCTGTCGGAGAGCGGAGAGTGCGCGACGCCGCGCAGCCGCGCGCGCAGGGCTCCGTTCTCGTCCGCGAGATGCACCAGGGTCGCCTCGCGTTCTGCTTCCACGCTCTAAGGGACGAGAAGACAAACGTTTATAAATATGCAAGAAGGGACTAATATTGGTGGTGGTCTTTCTTGAGTTCCTCGCTCTGCCCAGACTAGATTGAGACGATAACAACGGACAGGTACCATTTTGGTGATTTCGTGTCGAAGAAGATCCACTTTGGATCACGTGACGCCAGTGGGTAGAAACAAATTATTTAAAGATGTGGAAGACGTTTGACTATGAAGAGAACGGTGGAATTTATACGGAAAAATGTAAATGGCTTCACAGCAGACATGACTGATTGATGCGTCTGCCTTCTGCAAATGGATGGATAAATCAACAGATTTATCAGAAATTGGATCGGTAGGTAAATCAGTATTTTATGTCCTTCTGCCTAATATATGGAAGCAGTGAATCAACAGATATAAAGGATACCCCCAAAAAAAAATTATTAAGTATATCAGTCATCTATAATAGTACCCATAACACAAGGTCTGCTTAGCTTGGGGCTAGATGATGTTGTGTGAATTGTCCAACATTATTTATTTATAATTATTATTTACCTTCAGTCTCTCCAGTTCAGTCCTGAGCCGTTCCGCCTCAGCCGCCTTCTCCAGCAAGTCATCGACCCTGGCCTGCAGCTGCGCTCGCTCCATGGCGCTCACTTCCAGCTCGCGACGGAGGGTCTCGATCTCACGGACTCCGGATATTAGTGAAGCCTGGAATTTTGAGAAAATGTGAAATTTTATCATGTTTTGGGAAGCTGAGAATGAGATTTTTTTTATTTGTCTTGAGAATTCTTTTCAAATGGCAAATCTTCAAAAGATCTGTGAATGAGAAATGGCAGAAACATAACATTACTCCAAAATCGATGCCTGAATTTAAAACATCAAAGAATTTGAACAGAATTTATATTCTTCAGATAGGATATCGGAGACACAATCAAAAAAGATGTCCAAAATCAATAACCAATTAAAATGTCGATTAAAGTATTGAAATTGTATTTATAAAGTTTTATCAAAATATGTCTCACCTCAGATGGTACGCGGCCCCTGAGCTCCACCTCCTGGAACCCTGGCATGTGGTCAGCATTCAGCATCACCGGCAGACTCACAAACTCCTGTGATCCCCTCTCCCCTACCGACTCCAGCTCCTCCACGCTTCCGTAGTCTTGGACCTTATCTGATCCATCGTCGTACTCCCCCAAGCCTTCCCTCAATTCTGGATCTTCTAACACCGCATTGTTATTGCCCAGGTCTCGTTTCTTATGCGCTTTGTGGAGCTTTTCCTTCGACCCGAAGATTTTTAGAGTCTTATCCCTCGCCGGTGCGACTTTGTGGTGTTTGGAGTCTAAACTCGAGACGGACGGCGCGCCTTTCAGAGTTCCCGACTCTTGCTTCCCCTGACTTGGTCCTCTACGGAACAATGATTTGAACTTCATCATCTTGGAGGCTATTGCATCGTTCGTATCACTGATCTAATTTCGTTTGTCTGTTTGGTTTCACTGGCGGCGCTGTGTATTCGGGATTAGTAACTTTAACTTGCTTATTTTTCTCCCTGATGAACCATTTTTGTCTTTATTATGAAGAAAACTACAATCAATCAATACTAGATCAAACTATGCTGGCAAATTGTGCTTGTACCTACAGGGACCAACATATTTGCCAGCTCTACAACTTTGAAACTATGAAGGTACTTGGTTTTGTTCGTAGAAACGTGTCTGTTGTTTATTACTTCCGAGCGAGTCTGTTATCTTGACGTAGGTATTTACTGATGGGCAATGAATCAAAGATAGCGTAGAATGATTATGACATGAATGAGTGTGCTTCGGTGATTTACCTCAGACAATGTTATTGTCGGAGATTTTTACAAGAATCGTAGAGAAAATGTTTTTTAGGTAGGTGTAGGTACCAAGTTTCAAGTCATTTATTGCTACCATATTGCACAGATATATATTTTTACAATCTCAAATATGGACCCGGCTATGGCACAGCAGGATAATACCTAAAACTACTATATAAAAAACTGTTTAAAGGTATACTATATATAGCTGGATTATCTTATATATAAAATTTCCATGTCACAATGTTAGTTACCGTACTCCTCCGAAACGGCTTTACCGATTTTTACCAAATTTTATATGCGTATTCAGTAGGTCTGAGAATCGGCTACTATCTATTTTCCATACCCCTAAGTGATAAGGGTTGAAGGCAAAACAACGTTTGGCGGGTCAGCTAGTTATAGTATAAAATTTGACTTGTCGAAGTACTTATTTTGTAAGCGTCAAGAAATAAAGTCATTGAAATCTGAAACATTGTTTTAAATACCGGTATATGCAGGAATACTTACTATATACACAATAGCATTATACATACAGATATAAATGCAATTGTTACAGTACAAGACATATAATGATGAGAACTTACCATTATTTCAGAGGCTCAATACAAGATTAAAATCACACTTAGATTTTCATGGCAAAAAACTAGGTAAATTAGCAAGAAAACCTGTCTAGATTGGCAAAAAGTTGGTAATGTCATGGTTTGATGACCAAGAAATAAAAGATCATATGACCACACCTTTAGGAATGCAAAAAATACATTCCAAGGTCTGCTAGCTTGTCAGCTAAAATGACAAGCCTTACCTAATTGTTATCGACATTATGATACATAGCTGGACAAGACAACTAGCGGTATATTATACTAAGGTATTTAGTTTAAGTAGTCCTACTAATATAATAAATGTGAATGTTTGTTACCACGTATCTCCGTAACTACTTAAGTTAGATAACAATTGGTATATTAAGTTTAAGTTCTAGAATAACACATGATTAGTGTCGTACCGACGACGTAAGTTACGTGTATATATTCTAGCACTTAGGTCTTAGATAGGTAGGTACTATATATACTACTGCAATATTAAATACAGGTACAGACAGAGTTTAATGTAATATAATAAAAAAACTTTTAAATACAAGATTTTATATCATCTAGGACCAAAGTGCCTGGGAAGACAAATCCAACGAACCCAAACTCGACGTGGTTTAGTCGTTTCGTTTAGGATTTCCAGAGTTTCGAGTTTATGTTAATGTAACATACATTAACATTATGTACATCATCATCAGCCCATACACGTCCACTGCTGGACATAGGCCTCCCCCGTACGACGCCACAAATAGCGGTCCTGAGCCGCCTCCATCCATCGACTCCCTGCGACCGCTACGATGTCGTCGGTCCATCGAGTGGATGGTCTCCCATGTCCCCCCTACATGGGAGACCATCCTCTCGATGGAAGATTTGCCATAATCACCACGCTTGGCAGGCGGATTGGTGATCGCAGTGTTGGTGTTTAAAAATACTCAGAAGGAAGCTGCTGCCCTTCCTCTGGTAGGTAACATTATGTACATTGCAAGTTAAATAAAAGCTTGTAAAAACCGACCTCATATCCCCTTACTTTTACACTTATTTTAAGTTTTGCGGGATAAATACTAAAAAATTATGAGACCCCCCCCCCCCCCCCTTCGGGATCATTTTCTATACAATAGTGAAAGAATTTTCAAAATCGGTCCATAATTGGCGGAGATATCGCGTAACATACAGATAAAAAAAAAACATACAGACGAATAACCTCTTTCTTTTGAAGTCGGTTAAAAAGCATCCGAAACGCATCCGTTATTTTATTCCGATCCTTGCTCAAATGGCTACTGATTATCACACAGACAATGTAATAATCCTGCCCGCTCCCTATATGCAAATAGATAGGGGAGACACGGCACCGATGAGGGCTTTCCTTTGTTGCATTGTTGAAGGTGATTGGTTTTTATCGTAGTTTTATGAATGAATATTGTGTATAGTATTTAATGGAAAAATGTGAAATTAAACCAGAGAAGATTTAATAAATATATATGTATATAACTTGCAAATGAATCAACCAATGAATTAGGTATATTAAAAGCCATAAAAAATAATAAAATTTTAGCTATCTGTATAATGTATAATGAAGCTTTAGCTACCAGCGATAAAATAAAATGTGAAAGTTTTTAATTAGTCGATCGCTCATGTAGTTTTTAATTAATCATTATTAATTAGACGAATTCTACATACCACTGTTACGTTACCGAAAATCAAAACCAGAACTTTATTTACATAATATTACGCAAGTAGAATACTTACCTACCTTCTAGTTACTATTACATATTCTCTTACATAGTTACATCCTACCAAATTGTTGTCATACAAAATGTTCATGAGTCCACTCTAAAAATATTTAAAAAGACAGATTTTGCCCAGAACATTTTTCCGTATGCTAGAACTGAACGACAAAATACCCTTTGTAATGCCAATATCCATATAGTCCCCATCAGATTACCATTCCCTAACGTCAATTATTCTATGTTTGTGGAGTCCAAGCACGCACGTACTCTGAGTCCGTGTTAGTTGAATATTTTTCTACACACTTAAGAGCCGGGTTATACGCACGTATCGAAAGTGTTTAGTGGCTGTCAAATGAAGCGTTATCTTATTGACTTCTGCCAGCAGTGTTGCCTTCTTCGTAAATAATTTCATAGTAGTAAAAGCTCGATAGTAAGCCGAGGCGAGATGTTCCATATAGGCGGGAAAGAGAGGATGAGAGTAGAAGAGGACCTAACAGAAGGTGAATGATGCTGCTGATTGCGTAAAATATTTTGACTCGTAGATTACGAATACTTTGATTTTGAAACGAATGACTATGATATTTGAATCTAATAATTTTATGGCGTTGATACAGAGAAACTTTCACATTTCAAGTATGTTTTTATTATTGCAAATGACAAATCCAATTCAGAGTGCATATTTTCGTAAACGGTTCTCTTGTATATAAATTTTACGACTGATTTGTATGTGTGAGATGTATAGCAACGGACATAACCTCCTATTTAGGTATGCGGCCTGATATTTAAATTCAAATTATTGATGACGGTATGGTATGGTCCCGGGTATTATTCAAGTAAAATAATGGTACTACCATGTCTAGTCTAGACCCATAATTGCTAGTCATTCAACGCATGGCTGGGACAGTGCCAATTTTTTAAAAGATCTAAGTACACAATGTATTTTTTCTCTTAAATTAAGTCTTGTGTGTAAGACACAAGAGAAGTCATATCATAAGTATTATTTAAGTTCTATTTATAAAAAGGAGATTTTTTATTCTTATTCTAATTATAACGAAAAAGTATTTGGTAGGTGAAATGGTGTTAGATATAATGAAGGAACACCCAAAATTCATACATCATCATTTACAACCAGTTTCACCCCAACTGGGTAACTGTCTTCCGAAGTTTGAGATACACGGTGTATGTATGTATGTATGTATGATACACCACGATCCTGTGCCAAATTTATAGGTAACTAATGAATGAGTACGAATCAATTGAGTCCAATCCAAACCCATATTGCTATGCTAAATCATAGATAAAAGAAAATATTCGTCCATGGCTAAATGCATGGGTCCAGCCTTCAGCCAAATAAACCGACATCCGATGATGGATGAGTCGTTAGTAATCCTACTAATATTATAAATGTCAAAGTTTGTATGGATGGATGTATGGATATTTGTTACTCTTTCACGCAAAAACTACTGAACTGATTGGTATGAGTATAATTTGGGACCTGGAATAACATATAGCTTATTTTTTATCCCGATAAAACGCGGGCGAAGGCGCGGGCAGGAGCTAGTTCTTTATATTTTACAACACATAACGTATTAAATGGATGTCATGATGAATGACGTCTAAAACCCAGAAGGCCAGCGGTAATTAATAGAGCTATAACACATTGTTAGTGAATGATTATGTGTGAAATTTAGAGGCTAAGATAAAACGTTAATGTGAAGATTATAACAATAGGTTGGCTCAAGGAGACTTTAATAATGCCTAATTAAACTATGTACAGGGAAGGTATATAATATAGTAAGGTATATAAGTAAGGTCTTAGCACGGTAAGGAAGTAGCAGCTAGTTTCTCCATCAGTTAGTAAATATTTTATATATAAAAAAACAAGCTTTTATATCTACTTTCTATATAAACATATAGGCTCCTGAAACACTATTGGCTCCTGTAACACAGATTTGAACTAGTTCAGAAACTATGGACTCACAAATGTCTGGGGAACTATAATTATGTCAATGAAACAATTTATACTTTATTTAGTTTACTATATCGTCTAGGACCATAGTGTTTGGATCACAAAGATGACGACAGACGAATCAAACGAACCCGTGGACGAACGTCGAGTAATTGCGTGTGAACGAATAAAACTAGACGTGGTTTATTCGTTTAGTTTAGGATTTCGTATGGTCACTTTCGGTCTCCATCATCATCATCAGACCAGTTCGATTGAACCATGACATTCTAATGTCATTGACATTCTAATGTCATATAACATATTCACAGCTCAATCAGTTGAGGAAAATTGGTCTAAAATTCAGTTGAAAGATTTGTGTCACACAAACTAACGGGCAAGTAGAATAAAAGCATTTAAAAATAAAAATAAAAAATTTATGCTTTGCAATCAAATCAATCAGAATCAGAATCAATAACTTTATTTCTTTAGACTTACAAAATAACACTTAGACAAGTAAAATTTTAGTTATTATTATCGAATAATAAATAAGGTGTTTATTGATATTCTCTTCACTTAATTTTTTTGTCCACAAGTTGAAGAATAAAGTAGGGGTTTTAAAAAAGTCATAGAGAAATGGACAGGTCTTCGTTACGAGACGATGGGGCACGAAAGTATAGTGAAACCGTAGATGTAAAATCCGTTGCTGGTTATTAATTTCATAAAAGAGAATGAGAAAGAGACTGGAGCACATATTTAGTACTCTACATAGAGAACTTACGTAGGAAAATGACAAACTATAGGTACGTAGTAAAGTGAAATAGACCTTAACTAATCCATATTGATAACGTGTTAAGTACCAAGTTACATTCCATTCCTCAAATCGTCTTGCAGCTGCACAAATATTCTACCAACACATTGAAATTGCAACACAAGCAAAGTAAATACAGAGAAGGGATCGAATAGCATTCCTATAGCATAGCTTCAAGTTACTATTATAGTCACCACCACAAATTCTGGACGCAAATTCGCTAAGACAACATAAAAAATACATACACTGAAGTTTTGAAAGGAGAAAATTACGAACTTTAAGCACAAATAAGAGAGTAGAATTTAGCTTGAAGAACGCATAATCACATGGCACGGAATCATTGCAAATTTTAGTATAGAACCAGCCTACCATTATTGTTGTAGGTATTAACTGCACAGAATAAATGATAGTAACTAGAAATACCATAGATTAGACAGTTTTATAGATACAGAAAATATAGATGGTGTAGCAGTTGATATAGGATCGCTGGAACCGAAGGGTGAACGACCAGCATTGACCGATGACGCGGCCTAGGGAGGTCGCGGCAATAGAATAACAGTTGAAATACCTACATAGATCTGGAGTTATAAACTCTGATTCCTTTTCACCCGACTACCGAAGGGCGAGGGTTATGATTTTGGAACCCTATGTATGTATATTTGTATGTACTCGTATGTAGGTAACCTATTTCTTTGTTCCCACGTAGCGCTGAAACTACTACTTCGATTTCAACAAGTGTGGTATCGATTGATTCGTCTTAATACCCCGGTGGTTATAGGCTATATGGTGTCCGACAAAATTGATCTTTCGAGATAGTGGGGTCTAAGTTACACCTGGAACATTTCGATAGCGCGATATAATTTTGCAAGAGATAACATCTAGTATAACCAATGCAATATGGCCGCCAGATGTTGTTGGGAGATCATCTGATGAGATTAGGCTCTTGGAGATGCCGTTAGATACAATCTTCAAATAAACAGGATTTTCATTTTATGCCTTCTACTCGTATCTATCTCTTTGATGTTTTTGTCCAGACTTACACCCTAGCCGCTGCCGATGGCTTTGCTCATATGTCACTCAGGGATAATGTAGCTTTTAGGTACATCTATTTTGTGACTGTTTTTAAAATCAAGATTTTAGTAGTTCCGGAGTTCACTATTTCCTAGCTATACAGTCTAACTACGTAACTACATACAAACATTCGACAAATCCGACAATCAAAATTAGGTACAGTTATAGCAGGAAGTAAGAATTTATAGAAATGGAACGTGATTTGAAAGTTTTCTGAATTGAATAGGTACCTTACCTACCTACCTAATGTTTATCTAACCTACTGTCTGTGAATTCACAATTCCGCTAGCTACAGAGACTCTAGCGAAGAGAATAATATTCTCTTCGCTAGAGCCTCTGTCGTTCTTTTGCATATAAGTGTGCTTGTATGGTATTTAACCACGCACACATGCATATAATTTTTAAGTATTTTACATCCTGTACTAGACTAATAATAAAAAAATACTAAGTATTGCATTAAAAAGTAGGTACATGACACTTATTTATGGCTCTCATTACCAATAAAAGCTATTCTGAAAATAACTTGTGGTCTGGCAGTGAGTGAGGGCTTTCCCTTTTCCCCTTACAATAAATAATGTTGCCTGAAATAAATTATTTATTATTATTTTAATGGTATCTCACTCCAACACAAGATTCATGAAAACTCCTAGATCCTTTCGATGTCGTCTGGTTGTTTGTACATTCACGCCAGCAGAGACATTGGAATCTTCGTAAACGAATCCCTCACAGAAGCCTCGTACCTATAATTATTAGTAGGTATGTAACCTTTACTGTGTATAGAATTTTTCCAAAAAACTTTCAAAAAGGGAATTGCAAATTTGCAAGTAAACTTTATATTCAGAGAATAAAGCGTACAAAATTAATATATGTACATTGAGGTTACATCAGCATCTGCAGCATCAATAAAGTAATTAAATAACTTAGAATACTCGTGCACAAAACAGAGAGCAGAAGCCAGTTAAATAAACTGCAAAGACGACCTAGAAAGGTCGCTTTCTTGCCAACTGGTTTGTTTGAATTGAGCCCCATATGGCTTCTATTTGGTTAGCGCAGTGTGTTCTTATCGCGGATACCATTGTTTCTCGATCACACTATTTTATAAATGCTTTTCGCTGAGTATTTGTACTTGAAACTAGGTTTTCAGTTTTGCTATTGGTTTTTTGACGTCGCCATGTATTAGTATCATTGTTACGTGTGGGAAATTAATAATACATATTTGATTTCCTTCTTGATTTGATAGTTACCTAACCTCGCATTAATATGGCCGAATGGAACGAAGAATGGAGCTCAAGAGATCCAGTAGTGAGTGACTCGATATTCTCTAATGGTCTAGCTACGAGTTATACTTACATACATATATATTACATTAACTAAATCCACCTATACTTTGACGTTTAAACCTGTTTCATAGCCTTCGCGATTCCTATCCATCAACAAATAAGGTAGGTAGTTGCCATTCTTAGCCAAATCTGGAGCCCATGAACGAATAAAGATGTCAGAGATTTTGACAAAAGGGATTAGGTACAGTACCTAACGGACGGTCAAGGCCATTCGGGTTACATTTCACTTGTTTAATTACGTCCATTAGAACACGTGAAAACCATCATAAATAGGAGATTTGGTCGTCAGATCTACAGAAATCCAAGTGTCTTATGGTCTTATTATTAAGGGCCTACAATACCTCACCATTGTGTGAAAAGGATAGGCTTGGGATTTCGCGTTCATATGAGCGGGACAGAGTAGAACGTCATAACCACAAAAATAATGTTTTTGTTTGTTTACGGTAAAAATAATAGTAATTTTGAAAATCTAAAACACACACCGTCTGCTTTATACTCTAATTGTTTACTGTACAAAGTATCAAGGCTTATTTTAACGTATCTATTGAATAGCGACGGTTTAAAGTACAGTTTAGAGTGAACTTTGGATTTTTTTTCTATCGAGAAAATTTCATGTAATCGTGTTTTCGAAACACTAGTGGTCTAGCTTCAATCCTGAACTATAACATATTAAAATCTCAAAGTAAATGCTTCAGAATTGTGGAAGATATGATCGTTGAAAATAACTGATTTCAGATAGTATCAACTCTTAAGGGATAAAGTTCCGAAAAGCCCATATGCCGGATCGTCTTGTTTGGTACACGTACGTTTCTTGACTTTTTTTTTGAATTGTTTGTTTATAAAGAAAATTACAATCAAATAATTTGGAATAAAAACAAATTGGAACTAGTATACTGAAATTACGTTTTTATGTGTCTGGGCTGCAGCCAAAAGAAACACCAAAAAAAACTGATTTGTTATAAATATGAATAGATTAGAATACAGTATGCATTTTTGTATAATCTACAAATTTTCTTTAAAATATTTCTGGATCTTAGTTGTTGAAATAACCTAGAAAAACCGCTCAAAAAATGTTTTTTTTTTAAATTCAGTATTGTCCTCGCAGATCAAATTTGAGAAATTGTTCTTAATCTTCTTAATTTCTAATTTGTTTCTATTATATTAGTGTAAGTAATTTCCTTTATTAATAAACAAAAAATTAAAAAAAATCGCACCTTTTTTCGTTTTCATATATATTTGTGCTCAGGAGGTCAAAAAACGTACGTGTACCAAATTTCATGTCGATCCGGCATTAAGGGCTTTTCGGAACTACACCCTTATTAAGATTTCTGTGGTGTTATTGCACGGCAGAGCACCTTCTAGTTCGTGTTACAGTTTCTAGATGTTCAGTACTAGCATTTCTTAGGCAGTCAACAATGTTGAAATAGCATTATCTAATTATTTATCTAATGCAATTAAAATTACATAACAATTATTATTATTATTGGATTATGTTACGACACGTTCGTCGACACTTAATAGGTAAGAATATCGCGTATTGTCATTACTGAATGAAAATGACGCATTCTAAGGACCGGAAACTGGACTACGTCACAGAGTGCATAAACAACAATACCTTGCGACTGCGCATATAGCAGATACATAAATAGAGGTACCTATGGAAGGAAACAATAGGTACAAGCTGAGCGATGCGACTGATTACAAACGTTTACGGAATTATCATAGTATTAAGGCGTTTCCCAGACCCAAACTAGCGTTTAGTTTAGGAAGAGATGCGAAGTTCCACTTTTTGGCCACCAAACTCAGTTTTCGCATCTCCTCCTAAGCTATACAATATAAAACTATTACAGAGGCATTAAAAATAAGCTTATGATAGGTATCACAAACTGGCCAAGGGATTTTTGAAAATTCCTTTGCACCTAAGTATATCGTAAAATAAATATGATAAAATAGGTGGCGGCTCTGATTGGGTCGGGATAGCCTCTTATGCATAGGATAAATCCTATCATTTTATTAAAATAAAAACATAGATATATGGTAAACAATACGACATACTGAGAGGAGGTTTTAAGGGAACCTTATAGGGCAGACTTATCTGATGAAATGTATTGTTCTTTCAAATTAACGTATTATCAAAATATCGACTCGACTAAGGTGAAGTAATTATCTGATAAGGATGGAAGTATTTTCAGTCGGTGGCAGCGGCTTGTTTTTTGTCGAGAAATTGGTGAAAACGGCGAGGTCATTAGGCCATAGAGAGGCTATCAAGAAAGAAGAATAAGTGATGGTTATAGTCCGAGTTACAAAAGAACTATGGTCGAAGAAGGCAAAATCAAAACTCATTTGTCAATACTATAAGTCATTAAAGAAAGAGGAGAAATTGAACATAGAAAAGTTGAATAAAACGATAATACTGTCTAAATAACAATGAACAGTTCGCATCGCATGCCGTGACTCCGTGAGACGGCAAACTTTCACCGAGAGCATCTGAAACCAGTTCCATTTGCCAAGTGCAGTTCAGATCGGGCCAAGTACAGTTTCTAAACCACGATTAGCTGATTAATGTTCAATGATGCGTGATTCGATAAATCTCGAATCTCTTTTAAATCCAATAAAGGACGCTTTTATCTAAAAGGTTTGCTCGGAACATTGGGTATCAAAGCAAGAGAACCTTTACCAGACGTTAATTTATATTAAATACTAGCTACCTGCCCCGGCTTCGCATGGGTATTAGAGCATATTATATCTCAAAAGGCAGCGTTTGCGATGAATATTCCCAGGAGGCTTAACTTTTTCCGACACTTGCAACAATTATCGTTATATTTCAACCAATTTAAACAAAACCTTGACAAATAACCTTCCTCATGAATCATTCTAATATTGGTGAAAACTGCATGAAAATCCGTTCAGTAGTTTTTGAGTTTATAACGAACAGACAGAAAGAAATACGCGGCGGGGGGATTTTGTTTTATAATTATGTAGTGATAAAATTTCTTTAGAGGAAATCCGTGAAACTGAAATTCTACATTTAAAATCAACACAGTCTGAAAGCTATTCACACAAAGTGGCTTCGAGCACTTATTTACATTTTCAACTTCAGACAGAATGGAATTCGAGTGTAGATTCATTCATGTAGACGAGGAAAATATTGATGAGCGGAAAACTAACGAGAAAAATGCATGGGGCATCAATGACCGATATCTAATTTACTCTTCAATTATTCTTCTTAGTTCTCCGGCGCTGTTACTCCAATTTTACAATACACAATAAAACAACCATATATTTATGCGATGCAATCTGTATTGTATTTATTTAATTATGAAAAACTATTTTTAGGTGTAACATTTTAACGCTCTCTAAACCCGACAGGATTTGTGCAGAATGTTACATTCCTCATGTTCAATACAATTTTATTATGATGTGTACGTTTCTATATACTATACTGTGTATTGCGAGAGGCGATACCGTTGCATTATCATTATCATTAATGGCTTTACACGGGATTTCATTAGTCAACAATGCGGTCGCATGGCGCCTAACGGGTAGCTTGTTTTTATTCAATAAGATGACAGCATGCTACGTGTTTACCTATTTATCAGAAACACTCAATGAAGTGCAAGCGATCGTTACATCATAGTTATTGAAACAATTACGAAACGTGTATTTTCTAAATCAACGTTCTCATATATGAAATTAGCAGAGCAAACTTTTCGATAGAAACATTACCAAAACAGTCATCATGACTTAAGAATAGAGTATTAGGTACTCAGTCACATACACCATAACCTTAAGGTTTATATCTGTGGTTTGAACTCTTTCAGGATTTGAACAACAGGAAAACCAGATCAAAAAACAATTTTTGCAGTCTATAGCTAGTAGCAAAGAAACATGCGGTGACTCAACGAAGTCCAATGCCACCGAATTGAATTAACACCAGCCCACAAGATGTGTATGCATATGTATGTTAGCACAGTGAAAACGGTGGAGTAACCAATGATGTAACTCTGAGAACAATGGAATATCCTTGGTTCACACTTGGACAAATTGTATGGTGTGATTGCAAGGCGAAAGTTGGCATTTGTTCTTAATTGGGTGATTAGGTGTGATACTTCTGAATTATCTTCAGTGTTCGATGTCCCCACCATCATGATTTGTCTTGAAAGCTTAGCGGATTTTTTAAAATAATAACAACAGTAGTTGTAAATAAAATGTTCTGTCATCAAATTGATAGGAATCTGTCTGTTTGTGAATGTTACACACGCATACCTAATTAGGCGAGACTATAGCTGGTTGTGTCGTTTGAAATACAATAATCCAACCTTTATCGCGACAAAATTTCATGGCCTCTATTGATTACCTACTTTAAAATTGCCCTTGAATCTTGTGGTTTCAAATATCAAAGTGCTTTATTTCCTTTAGACCTTACAGGACCCTTGGACACGTCGCAAAATTAAAATTACATAAGTAAAACAGGGAAATAAAGTGATCACTTTTATTTTTTGTTCATTTCAATCTTTTTAAGGTAAAGTAAAGAAGCGAACAAGAAACCTTTACCTTGTTAGGTTGTTAGTTTTCAAGTTGGAGCAAAAGTCGTCCTATGCTTTTTTATCCTCTAGATAATCTGATATTTTGTAATAAGCCTTTTTATAAACGATATGTTTGATAGTTTGTTTGAATTTATTTATTGATTATTTTTGCAACTCACTCGGAGTTTTGTTTTAGAAGCGTATACATTACCCTTTAAAAGATACACTAATCTTGTGCAGCCTAGTTTTGGGCAAAGCGAGTTTGTTCTTATTTTTAGTATTTACATTATGTATGTCGCAATTCTTAGGGAATCGATCGATATTTCTATGTGTACAATAAGTTTTCATAAATATATTGACATGGTACTGTCATTATATTTATTTCTTTGAATTTATCTCGCAGGGATTCTCTAGGACCCATGTTATAGATAGCACGATCAGCCCTCTTCTGCAGCATAAATACGGTGTTAATATCTGCAACGTTCCCCCACAGTAATATGCCATAAGACATAATACTATGGAAGTAACTGAAATAGATAAGTCTAGAAGTATCAACGTCTGTAAGATGACGGATTTTTTTGACTGGATATGCTGCAGAACTAAGTCTCATAGAATGTGTGGGCCACATTGAAGTTTTTAGAGTCATTCCTAAGAATACGGTACTGTCTACAATTTCTAAAGTTTACGTTTATTTTACGTTTATATCAGCCTTTACTTGTTTTACATTTGGTAGAATAAATCTAATACATTTCGTTTTGGTTTCGTTAAGCAAAAGATTGACACTAAACCAATGGACTACTATTGATACTGCATTGTTTACATCGTCAAAGTTTGTGTTTTGTCTAATCATCTTGAAAATTAAAGAAGTATCATCAGCAAACAATACAACTTTTTTGAACTGTGCATTTAGTTTCTACTTATTTAATCAAGATCTTGCAAGTTCTTTCCAATCACTCCAAGTCTTCGTGATTTTCTTCGTCTGGACTGGAATTACTAGACACTAGGTGTGGCGTCGTCGTTTACTTCGATCGAGCCATAAGGTAGTAAGCGTTTTAATTCATTACCCGGTGCGGTTTTTAAGCCACATTGTATGTCAGTAAATTGATACAGTCCATTCAGCTGACTTATTCCAATCGGTTGAAATTACAAATTTGCTACCTAGGTGGAACTCACCGAAAGCCAAGACATAACATTAGCACAATCTTTCAATTAGGATTGCATTATGACAAGAGAAGTTGTTATATCAATATTTTGAAAAGATCAAATCCAGGCAGAGTTCTGCCTGTTGAAGGAACTGATTTCGTCGCGTACCTACTTCGATCGAACCTTAAGGTTGTAAGGTTTTAATTCATTACTCGGTGCGGTTTTTAAGCCCCATTGAATGTCCGTAAATTGATACAGTCCATTCAGCTGACTCATTTCCACTAGGCTGAAATTAAAATTGTTACCTACCTGTCTCACAACACAATCATTTGTGTGAAGTCACCGAATGCCAAGGCAAAACATTAGCACAATCTTTCAATTAGGATTACATTACGACTAGAGAAGTGGTTGTAAAAAATCAAATGCAGTCTGAATTCTGCCTGTTGAAGGAACTATTTCTTTTCTATCTAGGTCCAGGGTTCGTTCATTAGATTTGTTGCAGTTTTGTGAGGTTGTTTGCGAATAGATTCCTAGCGCGACTTGGGTGCATGTTAATTTGAAACGCTCGCTGTCTTTACAGAACTCTTTGCTATCAATATTTTTTCATTTAAACATCGTAAATTACGATTACTATTCGTTATTCAGTATTCTTATACTATCAAACTGGTTTACACAGCTGATTAACGTGTTTATACAGAAACAATAACATGCTTGTGCTCAAGACATTCGCATTCTCGTCGCCCCCGTAGGTATGATCTTTTAATTCCAAGTTGTTCCAATTAATCTGACCTCGGATATGTTCATGGTTCTTGTCTTGTTCAAAAGAGTTATTTGAATGTCTTGTCTTTTCTAGAGAATCCCTTTTAGAAACCGGTAAGCGGGCGTACCGGGCAATGTGAGAGGTTTCTGTGAGGGATCGCGCCGCTCAGCATAGGTTATCTACTGTAACTGTAATAGCTCTGCAAGCTTTTAACATATCTGTTGTTAAATGGACATTTCTATTAATCCCCGCCTGCGAGAATCTTGATTATTTTTCTTCTGAAAGGACTAAAATGCTGAACCGCAGATGGCCATGACAGCGTAACGATCCCGATTCGGGACGCAAGGTTAGGTATTTTTAAATCTTACCTAATAGAGACACAGAGGTACAATATTTTATGTCTCTGATCAGAGTTTGATTTGAACAATAATTAAAAGTCCCACAAGTAAGGAATCATCGCGCATCCGGGAGGAAAACCGGGGAGTTTTTCATCGTTGTTTTGTTTAGGTGTTTTACCTAATACTTATTTTATTACCTAGTAGGTACTAGGTACCTATGGCAAACAATGGGTCTATAAGCGATGTTGTCCCACGCTTTTTATATATATACCTACCTAAGTAGGTTGGCGAGTATAAATTAAATAATGATCGCTATCGTAATCGGGAGTTTTTCATTATTATGGTATTTATACACAAGGTTTAGGAGTGTCTGTAAGATTGTTAACCTACAGAATCCCAAAAATGTTAGAAGTCTTCTAGGTAGGTACCTACCTAGGTAGCTGGGACGTCGGTAGGTATTTAATTTAGTTTGGTGTCAGGTAGTGTAGTAGCTCGCTAGGTACCTACCTACCTACTACAATAGGTACCTAATACGGTAAGGTAAGGATTCAAAAGTCAGAATCCGAAGCAACCATGAGAAATCGAAGTACCTACCTAAATAAAGTTTATAAGTAGGTATTAGGTATAGTTATACACTTCTGCACAGACAGACACTGGGGTTTATGTATAAGTAGAACACTCAATTTTTTGTTTTCCTCGCCTTTGTCAACACAAAATCAACAGACACGTTCTACAAATAAAATCACTGCTGTTCAATCACAGAACAGAAATTACACACCATTGTAAAACTTCGAAATCGTTCCTTTCGTTATTAACAATTTATCACACACAAAAGTTCGAAAAAAGAAAGCAAAGCACACGGGTTTTAGGGGACGACATCCGCCGGCCAGCGAACCAAACAAACTTGCTTTGCTTGCCTGTTGAATTCTCAATTCAAAACCAGCCGCGATAACTCGACTAAATTGAAAATTCATCCAACACTAAAGGATGACGAACTCTAAACTATATTTTTTACCTAGCCAATCAGCAGTTCGAAGACCGCGACGTTCACGCGAGAACAGCGTAGATATATTTTCCCCACTCTTTCTTACTTAAGTTGTTGGAAGGAGAAAAATAAGTAAGAATGAGAGATGCGAGAACAAAAATGCTAAATAGTCACGTATGACAACGATTGGGTTCATCGGTGCTTAAAAATGAACTCTACGTAACTCATATAAGGTATGAATGCTTTTGCAATTTCATCGTTAAGGCACTGAGTAACATTACCTAATCTGTGACTTGAGGTAGATTAAGGATGACAGGTTATGGCGCGCGTTTTAAATTTTTTTTGACCAGTGATACGAATCTTGCATTTTTGTAAATGTGTAAATTAAGTGGATTTGCTTTACAACTATATAAATTCCTTACCTTACTGGAGCGGCTGGTAAGGACGTAATCCTCTGGCGATAACTCTTAACCTCATTGGCGTTCGTCCAAACGTCATTATTGTTAATATTCTTTGTCAGTTTAAAATTTCTGTCCGTTGTCTTCTGTTTTATAGTTGGCGGCAAAACACTTTCAGTTTTCAGCGGTGGCTTCGCTGGAGCATGGGATTTTTTCACGATTTGCAAGACGACATTAGATGATTTTGACTCCTGTCTTATGACAGGGGGTTTCTTTGGACCCCCTGGGTCAGGGGTCTTACTCCTGATAGGACGTTCAGGCTCGAGCGGTTTGTCAAGTCGCTTGACAGTCGGCTTTAAAAGCTCAACAGTTCGCTTGCCTCTAGATTTCGCGGTCTCTTGCGTTGGCGGCACTAGAACAGAGTTTGTAAAGAAATCTGAACAAAACTGGTTATAAATTGTTAGAAATCTCGCAGAATAATAATTACCTGTCCTAGGCCTGTTTCTAGTTATGGGTTTGGTCTCCGCGCTGCCTATTTTGGTGGATTCTACAATTGAAATTGAAGAAGTGGCGGCAGGGACCGCCTTGTTGCGAGAACTGAAGGTAGCCTTGAAGAAGTTCGCCGAAAACGCCTTTGTACGAGTTAGCCGTGCGTTTTGTCTATAAAAATAATAAAACTAAATTAAAAAGCTCAAAATGTTAATCAAGGGGACACCCGGGTTTGAACCGGGGACCTCTCGATCTGCAGTCGAATGCTCTACCACTGAGCTATATCCCCAGTGGCAATGATATCGAAATTATGCTACCAACTCTACAGCTTAACGAACGCTCAAATATAGTCTTGCTGTAACGTCATAGATGGCGCTACCAGTATGAAAACAGGGATGTCATTGAAACTTTAATGTAGTTTTCTAACTTACTATTAAAACATTATTAAAAATGCACTTACTGGTGATTGTTATTTGGCACCCCTGGCGCCTTCTGCTGCATAACCTCCTCGATCTGAAATCAAAACATGAACGTTTATAGGCAATCAGTAACACTATTTGAACAACCTGATTAAGGGATTATTCTCAGCCATCATCCTGACCACTGCCCAGGGGAAACCCAAACACGGGATTGTACGGCCCTTGCTTGCGGGAATAAGCGGGAGAAATTTTGGCAACCCCATCGTCGTCTTTCGTCTTCATCCTCATCCATTATATCCCCATCCCCATCGTACGTGAAAGGGGACCAGTTGCTACTAAAGTATAACAGTGTTCCACCGCCCTTAGATGAAAGAAAACGATACTATTAGAGGTATACACAAAAAAGGTAGGACACATTTTTTGTTTTACCTTTTGCACAACTTGTTGGAAAATTTGGCCTTTCACAGATTTTCTTTCACTCACATCGCTGCAACTCATTTTGTGACACTGTCCACTCAGTGATATGGGATTACCTACTGCAACTGGACCTTATCTACGACTGTTTTTATCAACGATAAGTGGATAACTAATCGATGGGCAGTAAATAATGATCGATAATCAAGAATAAAAAACCGAGACCAAAACTAGAATCAATTTTACCTTGTAAATCTATGAATTTATTGTTGAAATATTTATATTTGCATACCACAGTAAACCTGTATTCTCTTGATCTTCGAACCGCAAGCATTTTTATATTTAAATGTGATCAATTTATTTAAATCACATGCAAAATATCTGTACATAACTTATTTACAATTATTGACATTTAACTTTGACGACTTATTGACTTTGGCGTTTTAGAGGTTAATTTCCCAGCAAAGAGTTTTTAAAAGCTTAAGTATAGGAACTTATGCTTCTGCGAGTTTTTATTCTGAGATTATCACTTTCAAAGAGATTTCACTAATTCCACCTCCTTGCAGAAAAAGCTATGGATAGGTCTAATACTCTTTGTGCTAAGGTGATCTTAGATTTGGAAAGAAAGAAAGGAGAACTTGCACACACATTTAGGGAAAATTATTTATCCATGGGGACAATTATTTATCTACATTTAATACTGTGTGGTTATTTTTTGTTGGTAAATGTCCGCCACAGACACGATACTAGCTGCGCCATGTCCGCCCACAATTCGCCGTTTCCTTTGAGTAGGTAACATTGCCCACCGCGCCCTCTGTGGCGTAAAGGGCGACAAGCCAGGCGAGGTGTGTGCTCGATATTCATAACCTTATCTGAGTTGGATACTGGTTGTAATTTGGATATTCTTTTTGTGTACAACGGAGTTACAAAACCCAAGGAATATTCTTATCATCGAAGCAAAGCTCAGAAGCTCGAAACAATTTTTGGTTTTGAAAGCCTTAATTCATGTCTCCTAGGTTTTGGAATTCTAAACATTTTTTGCTACACATCGACGAGTAAAATTTCCCTCGTCCCTGTTGCAACACATGTGAGATCATGCGTTATTCAAGAATGTTTTTTAGTTTTTAGTGATAAGTTTTGTTTCTATTAATTTATCTACGTCGTTTTTATCAACTTTACTTTACAAGTGATGGTGATGATTGATGACGAAAAAATTATGTGTTTTTGTTACCTAATTGGCCTCCAAATCTTACGTTTACTCTGATAATGTTTTCAATGTTAGTGATAAAAATGATAAGAGATAAGCTGAGAGCGAGGTTAGGTTGATATACATAGCTCTTAAAAATAGGAACCCCGTTATTGTTATGGAAGATTTTGATTTATTACAAGATTTACAAGCGTAGGTAATCGAATTATTTTTTAAATCAAATAGCATCAGGAGCAGAGATCTCGCAATTCCCTCTCAGTCAGCTGTGCAAAGCACGGGGCGGGGGGCGGCGGCACGGCGTGGCGGCGGCGTGGCGGCACGGCGGCGGCGGCGGGATGGTGGTGGCGACGCAGGACCGGCACTCATTAAAATACATACTAATACATAAATACATTACTTACCTACATTACTAGTACAGGTAAATAACACTAGCTTACCCGCGAGTGAAATCAGGAGATAATAGAACATGCACTTCTGCGGTTTGCGAAATAGCTAATAATCTTCTAAATTGATTTCGATATAAGTTTTATAAATGCAAATTAATTTGTAATTTCTAAGTCCTCAACCCTATTAGCAAAATGCAATGCAATATTAATAAACGCAACGGTCGTTTACCTTTATTTTATTGCAATGAAACGAATTAGGGATACCGCCTACACATTCAAATTGTTTTTGATATGTAAGTTAAGGTAAAGTTATTGTTTATTTTCACTGGTGAATTCAATAGGTACGTTACGTACGTTAATAGGTACGTAACATACCTACCGTGATTCGTTTGGTGCTTGTAAATGGTTTTAGGAATAAGTTATTTTTTATTTACTAACTTATATAATATTACTTCGACAACTTCTACTAATATTGTAAATGTCAAAGCTTTTATAGATGGATGTATGGATATTTGTTATTCTTTCTTTTGTTGATTAGGCTGAAATTTGGTATGGGTATAGTTTGGGACCTGGAATAAAATATAGTTTATTTTTTATCCCGATAAAATGCGGGCGAAGGCGCGGGCTGCAGCTAGTATAATAATAACACTAGGTTACACAGAGGTTTGTAAAGTAGTGTTATTAGCGAGTCAGCCGGGTAATACTCGAATAGATTTTACATAATAAGGCGTGTTTTAAAAAACGATAAACCGACTTCAAATTCCCTTACTTTTACACTTATTTTAAGTTTTGCGGGATAAATACTTATGCCCTGGGGAAAAAAATCATTTTCTATGAAAGAATTTATAAAATCGGTCCATAATTGACGCAGATATCGCGTAACAGAACTACATACGATGCTACAACACACGCGGAGCTGGTAAGCTGTCTGGGGTATCCCACAGACTGGCTAAGTCGGGTGGACTCACGCACGTGCTAGGACCCGTTTGTGCCGAAAATGCAATAATATTTTAATTATTAATTATTTTGTACAAGATGACAATATTATTCATTTAAATTATTTTCATTTTATGTAATTTAAAATAAAAATAATAAAATAAAATAAGTTTTATTTCAGATAAGGTTACAAAGCTTACCTATATTACATAGTTTACATAGTTTTTAAATATAGGTAATATAATTTTATTATTATGTTATAATTTGTTAATTGACCGACCTGACGGTGATTTATATACCTAGAAATTATATTTTATAGGTATAAAAATCATCTGCTCCTGCGGCAATGAAAGTGCTAAGTATATGGATACATAGGTACCGGATTTGTGCCTTAAAAAAAATCTTAAGAATTATTTGAATTAAATAACGCTTTACGAAGAAGCGAAAAATGCGAGCGCCGAGCGTTTCGAGAAATACATCCCGAGATATTAGTTCGCAGTGAATCTTAGCTATAATTTTTCAAAGAGCGTGCTTGTACTTTCAATTTCGATCAACAAACAGACAGGCGTGGGTGGTTGTTGCAACTCGTTCTAGATATTGATCGCGCAATGATAGTAGATAGGTAGGTACACCTACCTCTTCCAGTGAATTTATTTAACCCATTCAATGCCCAAAGTTTGCGCGGTGCAACCCGAGGATTATTACCATCTGTCACCCTGCTCTGTCCGCCTAGGGTGACGAATGTGACGATTGGGAAAAAATTTAGATCTGTCCCGAGAAGGTACGCGCCTGAACGTGGAGATGTGCGTCTTGGGCAATAAAAGTGTTAAGACACTAGGGTTATAACTATTCCCATTCTGACTATTGAGAAAGCAATTTTTCTCTTTTGTGTGTTCTTGAAGAAAATTATCGGGTTTTCAAAAGGCGGTCGATGTCATAAAGGTAGGTAATCTACATACATCGAGACCATCCATACATATCAAGTAGAGTGTCTCGCTGGAGACAGCTTGATCGGGACTCTAGTAGGATAGGTCCTTAAACCTTCGTTTTTATTTTTTATGTATTGTGCTTTCCTTGTATGTATTTTAACATATTAACTCAACTAGTTGAGCTACCCGTAGATTGTTTGCAACAGTCTGCAGTTAGCGCAATTTTTTCAATTGGAAATATGCACTAGTTCTAATTTGTTTCTATTATTTGATTTTAATTTTTTTTCTTAATAAAGATACTTTTTAACATAGAGTTTAAGACAGCTCACTAACAAAACATGGATTATTTTTAGATTTAATATGTTGTCTGATTTAATAAATGAATTTAATTTATATATAGGATAGAAAGGGGAGAGATATGATCCAACTTTGATCCCTAAGAAAAAAGAGACAAAATGATCAATATTTACAAAGAAAATGTTTATCTCACACTCCTTCACATACAAGGATTTGGATGAAACTTTGAACTAGGATAGTTTACTTAATCTTGGATTAGCGCAAAGGATTGTCACTTGCTCATTGCTGACATGCTTACCAACATATATATGATAAAAGTAAATCACCCCGGGTTATTCACCGCGGGACGCAGCTAGTAACAAAATAAAACAAACCTGAGTTTTTCTTGCCTGTTTGGCACGAAAGGGAAACTGTAGAGTTGAAAACCGCAGCGAAATCCGAAAAAAGATCCAAAAAGGGCCAATGAAAGGTCCGAAACACTTCACATTAATGTTTAAATCACGAATCAAAATCAGACAATTCTAATTCCGAATCATACATTCAAATGACTAGGCGTTATTACATAGAATAAAAAGTACATTACGGTTATCACTGGCTGATAACGTTCCTTTTTTAAATCACGTGTTTATTTTTAAAATTTGACGTTTCGCGCGCTCTTCGCAGTGCGATGCGACTTACTAAAGAAAATGGCGCGGTTTTGGTTACGTCAACTTGAACCTACTTGTGGGTGTGATAAGGTGCATTGCGTTAGTCATGGGGAAGGAAAGAGGTAATAAGAGAGGGAATAAACTAGATACCTAACTACAGACGATAATTACGAATTCACTACCGTACAGTCCATAGATTTAGGACGAAAAAAAATTCTACGTCTATGGTACACTCTAAATGTATTGTAAGTGGTATTTCAGATCTCATCAGCACAAAATAAGCAAGTGTCTTAAAACAAACCAACAAAAAGGAAACTGCTTCCCCTTCCTATGATAGGTTTGTCAATACATGCATTATGGGGTGCTAATTTCCCATGCTAAGCAGAGCTTGTGTTATGGGTACTAGGTGACTGATACATTTTTTTATAGATATTTTATTATACATAGAAAATACCCAGAATGCCCAGAACAAATATTTGCAGATCGTACAAACATGGTGCAATAGAGTAATAAATAATCGATCTATTTGTCCCAAGGCAGGAATCGAACCCGCAACCTCCTGCGTCAAGCAGGTGGAACTTCGCCCACAGCGCCACATCGGTCGCCAATGATGATAATGATGGTCATCCAGACTGGTTATATCCACAAGTCAAAAAAAGGGATTGAACCTGCACGTTATGTGACTACCGCAATCTGCGACATGCCACTGACGACGTCAGTCGTACGTAATATTTTCGATCCTTCACAAACTCCCACTAGGTTGACCAAAAGGTATTAAATTATTGGGACATTGTCATCCACTCACTTTGGGAACTTTGCCAAAATTTCGTTCAGTTGACAGTGGCGCATGTAGATGGTGTTTGAAGCTTTAGTTCCAATTTTGCCCACCAGAACTAAACATAAAATTTAATTTATAAATACAACGTAATTGTTAATTAAAATAGAATAAAGGTTATGACATGTAACTTAAAAATGTTATCAATAAACTGAACTGAATGTACTCGTCTTTTACACAGAATCCATCATTTAGTTAGCCCCAAAGCAAGCAAGCAAAGTTTGTGTTATTATTTCAAATGTATGCCTAAATGTAACCCATGTTTGTTGGTAATTTTTTTTATTTAAATTATCTCTGGTTATATCAAGAAAACGAAAGCTGATTAAAAAAAATCACTAATAAATACCGCGCAGACGATGTTAGCGCAATTGGCCTTTGTGCTTAATACATTAGCTATAGCTTAGATAAAATTAGATAGATAGATAGAAAATGCTTTATTGCACACTTTACAAAACAATTTATAAATAAATTAATACACAAAAAATGTGACAATTGTCGGTCTTTTCGCTCACGAGCGATCTCTACCAGACAACCTTGTATGGATAGGAAATTAGCCTAATCTATGTCTAGAACTACATTTATGCAAATTTTATTTTAGCTAGTTTGGTGTTTAAATTTACCTACTTTATCTCAGAGTTCTCCAGTCTACGTTTTACTAAGGTTAAAGTAAGTGAAGCCACGGGCTAGCACTAATAAATTGCTGGTACAGGTATCGAGTGGGTAGGTGTAGGTTACGCCTACAATCAACGGCAGGTAACTACATTCTGCGGTTTTGCAATGGATCCGATTCGACAGGATATTGTTACGATAGTGCAGAGACGGAGTACAGACCTATAGTGGTTGCGAGAGCTAAGGGCTCATTCACACGTGTGCGTTACCCCAGCAGAAAAGTTTCTTCTAGCATGAAGTGAGTTCCACAAATAATTAGTGCGTTCTACGGTGTAAATGTGCGTCAAGTTAAAAAAATTGTGCATGTTCACGTTTTGGAATAAAATGCATAATTCGTTTCCTGCTGGGGTAACGTTTTTCCAGCAGGAAGATTCTAAACGAATGACCCTAGACAAATTTGACTTATATAGGCAGATAGCTTATATTAGTGTATAAATGAGGGCCTAAAAATACAATTTGTGCGTCTTAAGGTTTTTGAGATATTCAATTTCCTGCTGGGGTAACGTTTTAGAAAAGCTTGTTTCTCGGAAACCATTGAATGTGCATCTACAAAACATATATACACTAGTAGCTTTTGATTAGTGCTTATTTAGGAAATAGTAAAATTTTCAAAAATATGTACAGTTTTTATGTAATCTTGTTTTTCTTTGAAACCTTAAAAAAAACTAGCTCTTTAATGGACAGACATAGAGGTTCATTGTAAACGGTGTTCGGTTTTTGCTGTTATTTTTTGTAACCATAAAAAGTTTCAAGATGTTTCATACACGCGTTTTTGAATAATATCGATTAAGACGTAACTGATAAGGTCATAACTTTGACGTCAAAATGCAAGAAACCTTTCACCCAAGATTGTAGGTAATGACAAAACAATCAGTGCGTTCCATGATAATTATATCCTAAAAATTTCAGCTCTCTACGTCTCGTATTGAGCTAGTTGTAAAGGAATGACTGAAATAAGGGTCCACTCGCTTAATCACCCTTATTCTACCAGGTGATACGACCAAATTCGAATGACCAGTAAAAAGCGACTGTTTCATACATATTGATGACCTTCTTAATTTTGCTACCGAGACGCATTGGGCCTTGGTACACTCGAGTACAAAAGATATGGATAACTTTTGCCAAATATTTTATACGGAATGAAACATTAAAAATAACATAATGTACCTATGACTGTAATATCTTAAGACTTTAAGACTTGTTCTTTTTTCTCTTTCTTTTAGTTTATACTAAATGTAGTAATTTATAGAATATTATATTGTTTGTTATCTTTTTTTTAAAGGATTATAATTAGTCTTGGGTTATACCAGGCAAAATCCGATACCTGTGACTTACGTTACTGTGACTTCAAAATATCTGTGACAAATACCAGTGACAAAATACTAGCTAGTATTTCTACTAATCACGTAAAAATTCATTGTTTTACTGATTGAATAATATATTTATTACAGCAATAGTACCGCTACGTAACGAAAATTCCTCTTGAATTGTATGTGTATAACGCAATGTAACAACTTTTAACAAAGTTGTTGTACTTGGAAATTTGAAAAGTATCTATAAAATACTAGGTGTGTCGCATTCTGACTTAGTAATACTATCAAAGAGAGAATATCGAAGCGATATTAGCTAGCTGAAGCGATGTATGGCCTAGGTTCCTAATAAAATATCAACGATTACGATTACGTGAGACAGTCACAGATATATTTAGTTTCTGTCACTGTGAAATACCGCCAATTTTCTGTGACTTTTATCAGTGACGATAAATACGCCTCAAGCCTAATTATAATGCATTTGATCGCAGATGGCCATGACAGCGTTACCGGACTTTGGCACCTCGCTGGTAAAGTTAGGTTGGGGCGACACGCACAAGGGCACCACTTAGGTGCGAGCCTCGGCTTGGGCTGTCGCCAGATGCTACAAGAGGGTAATGGAGGTTTCGCCTAGGTGCACGAATGCATCTAAGGGCGGAAGCGGGGAATTCTTCGACCCCGCATCCGGTGGGGTCGGTTTTTGTTCGGTTGTGTAGTCTGCGGAAGCGAATCGGTTGCTGTCACCTCGGAAGCGAATCGGTTGCCGTCACCTCCGGGTTAGCGGCGGTGATTGGGTCAACGGGGTCACCGAGAACGCGTCCCGGTCTACGGAGGAGAGGCGCACAGCATCCGTTTTACAGGATCTGTTTCACAGTATCCGTTTATTTTACCGTGATGGCGTATGCAGCTGTAGGAGCGAGTTCACACGCGAGATCAGACATTATTCCGGATCGAGTAAAAGATTTTTTCCATTAGCTAAAAATCCGTGAAAAACGGTCCGGAAACAATCGTTTACTGGATCCGGTCAGGTGTGTGAACTTGCTCCTACAGCTATATACGCCATCACGGGAAATAAATGGATCCTGCAAAACAGATGCTGTGTGATTGAGCCCTAAGCTGTTTTGAAGGCTCGTTATGCGTCTTCGAATAAAAAACGAATTTTTGTGAATTTTGTCTGTCTCTCAGAGATAAGGCCGCCTGTTGTACTGTGTATATTTTTATTTAGATATGAATCAGAATCAATAACTTTATTTCTTTAGGCTTACAAAATAAGCACTTAGACAAGTCAAATTTTATACTATAAACATAGCTTTTATTATCAAATAAGAAATAAGATGTTATTGATATTCTCTTCACTTAAATTTTTTGTCCACTAGTGGAAGATGTGAAAAAGTGAAAAAGAGTTTTTTTTATTGAGGTTAAGTTCAAGTAGGTACGATAAAGTGTTCATACATTCGTTCATTGATTCCGACTTCCAAATTCCTTAATATTTACACTTTTTTTAACTTTTGCGTGGCAAGAATCATTAAAATCGGTCTAATTGTGAGGAAATAATGATGATTATTTTAGTTTTGTTTAGATAATAATCACATTGTGCTGCCATTTAAATTTTATTCCCAATGGTAGGTACTATTTGTACTATAAGACAAAAAAACAGTAAAAAGATAGGCTAGTATTTTTTTTTTGTTATTAGCCAACCTTAAATTATTACCGAATAGCTTTCTTGTACCTACCCACTTAGTATTACATAGGTCTAAGTAACTAGAAGTTATATGCATTTCGTTTACCCGCACGTAGGCAAATGTAGGTCAATTAAATTCAATGGACCATTATCATTAGGTTAAAGTCTTGTACTATTTGATATGCACTAAAACTTATATTTTATACTCTGGGATATTGCGATAGAAGTTATTATTGAACGACGACAAACATCTGTCTATAATAAATAAATCAATTAATCATTATTAGCAGAATAATGATGAAATTTATTGAATCAATATGACATAGATTAGTGGGGCGCGCATGATTTTGGTATTTTTGAGACATGCATGAACTGACTTTTTTGAACATGGTATTAAGGTATATCAGGTTTATCATAGCCTAGTCCAATAATTTTTTAACAATGCACTTTTAGCAGTTATATTTTACCTAGGTAAAGTAACTGCATCACTGTGATACTTATTTATTTTTCATAAAGAATTATTTATGACAGACAATGTCCTTTTTCAGCAGCACTATGAACTTATAATAATTCTAATTTTTACTTACATGACTATCCACAGCTGATCTATTTATTATTAATTTACCATTTAAAAAAAAAGTTCTTGATTGTTTTCCTGTCAAGTCTGTTTTATGCCTTTGAATTATAATATAAGCACCATTTATTGTAAACTATATTTTTATAAATTGACGTATTCAAGTGTGCCCTGTGCTCCTACGGCGAATAAATGAGTACCTACCTGCGTAGCTCTAAATTGGGTGTCTTTTTACAAGCTTTTATATATAGCTTGCAATGTACATATGTTTGTTATCCTCAACCGATTGAGCTGAAATTTGGCATACTTGTGTAGGTTTGGTGACAATGCAATGTCATGGTACCATCGAGCTGGCCTGATGATGGAAACCGAAGGTGGCCATAGGAACTCCTAAACAATACTACTTAACCAAGTCGAGTTTGGGTACGTTGGATTTGTCTTCCCAAGCACTTTCGTCCTAGATGATTTATAAGCTTGTATTTAAAAGTATTTTTAAATTATAAAAATGTATACATAATAAGGATACATTCTTAAAAGGCTAATAAGGACATCCTTATATTCATTCAAAAGTCAATCAACACATCCAAAAATATTTTATGATAAAATCTAATGTCCAAATCTCAAATCCAAAGCGGTTTTCAGTCCTTTGAAAATTTTATGGCAAAACTTAATTTATATAATTTACGATTCTACCAAAAAAGATTGTTGGCGCTACTGTTTTGATATGATGAAAGAGCGTGGGTGAAAATTTAACGACATTTGTAAAAAGTTTGTTCAATAGTCCTTTTATAAACATTATGCTCTACGCGAGCCGCCCCGACTTATATTTATATAGGAATAGCCTATTCAATGATGGATTTCTAAGGGATAAAACTAGTGCAACGTCAAACGGAGTGTTGGAAGACTCCACTCGATGAACCGACGACATCGTAGCGGTCGCAGGGAGTCGATGGATGGAGGCCGCTCTGGACCGCTATTCGTAACGTCGTCGTATAGAGGAAGCCTATGTCCAGCTGTGGATGTCTGTGGGCGGACATGAAAACTAGTGGAAAGAAAATATGGAGGCCATTGCCTGCAGTAAGAAGTCACAGGTTCAATAATTCTACTTCCTATACTACTAAAATTATAAATGTCAAAGTTTGTATGGATGGATGTATGGATATTTGTAACTTTTTCACGCAAAAACTACTGAACCGATTAGGCTGAAATTTGGTATGGGTATAGTTTGGGACCTGGAATAACATATAAGCTATTTTTTATCCCGATAAACGAGGGCGAAGGCGCGGGCAGCAGCTAGTTAATAATAAAAAGACATGACAGGTGATAATAATATAATAGATAGATAGTGGGTGTGTCTGTCATTCAAGCATTAAAAATAAACGCGCAGCCTGCGCGCAACAATGACACCTAAACTAAATTCACTAGTTTATGACGCGAAAATGGTGATGATAGGCGTAATATATTAATTTATTCAGAACAAACAATTCTGTCGTTAGTTATATTATGAATTTTTACCGAGTTTCCTCATACGTACTTTGCGGGAAGATAGAGTTAGGTATTCTACTTGTCGAGTTTTAATAAAATAAATAATGCTGTACAATTCACACAGCATTATCTAGCCCCAAGCTAAGCAGAGCTTGTGTTATGGGTACTAGATAACTGATATACCTACTTAATATAATACGATACGCAGATAGATATTTTTTATTATACATAGAAATCATCCAGAACACCCTGAACAAATATTGACTTATTTGCGTCAAATCAATAAAATTAAAAAATATGAAAAATGGGTGCCTCATGATTTGACTGATCTTCAGAAAGAAACGCGTGTTGAAACTTGTGTTGCCTTGTTGAATCGATACAGAAATGAAGCAATATTGGATCGAATTGTGACGTGATGAAAAGTGGATTCTTTACGATATCGTAAGAGAAAAATGCAATGGCTGACCCCATGTCAAACGCCGCAACAGTGTCCTAAAGCAAAGCTTACCAATAAAAAGGTAATGGTAACTGTTTGGTGGTCTCAGCATGGTGTTATTCACTATAGCTTTAACCGATCTGGTCAATCAATAACGCAGCTTCAGATGTCTACTGTGCCGAACTCCGAACAATGAAAGCAAAACTAGCAGTGAAATAGCCCCGACTCATGAATCGATCTTCACCATTATTGCTCCATGATAACGCGAGACCCCATACAGCACGAGAAACCGTTTTAGCTCTAGAGGAACTGCAATTAGAAACCATTCGTCACCCTCCGTATTCGCCAGACCTTGCTCCAACGGACCATTTTTACAATTTTTTTCGTGATTTGGGCAATTTTCTACGTGATAAAAAGTTTTCTTCCCAGGAGGCAGTACAAAATGCTTTCACACAGTTTGTCGAATCTAGATCACCAGAGTTCTATCGCAAAGGCATAAATGAGCTTCCATAGCAGCAATGTATAGATAATAATGGTGTGTAATTATTTTGAATAAATAAATATGACAAGTTAAAAAAAAAAGATTATGTACGTTATATGCTGTGAACTCCTCGCCGACGTTGAGACACGACATAATATCGTTATGTTGAAAACAACAGAAAATTATTAAATAAGTATTTATAGTTTAGTAGGAACTTTTGACAGTTTAATCAAATTCAAATGTAATTTCTATTTCAGCATAAACACGGCCGAGCATTCAGAATTGCTAGAAACAGAGATAAATTCAATCGGCACTGGAATATTAAGCAGGCTAACCAGACCTGGGTTAATAATGAGTATGAGATAGGCTATAGACAGAAGAGTAAAGAATAGAACGGTCATTGTGGCGATCTTTGGAGAAGCATGTCCTGTATATAACTTTTTTTATAGTCGTTAGACCCATTAGAAGTGCATTTTCTTATTGAATAAATAAATATAAATAATGCTGGACAATCCACATAGCATCATCTAGCCCCAAGCTTGTGTTATGGGTACTTGATGACTGATATATGTATTCATAATACAATACATAGATAAATAATATATATCATGCATAGAAAATATCCAGAACCAACATTTACAGATTGTACAAACAGTTGTCGTCACTATGATTCTAATTTTTTTTACTATTCTATGGTATATGTGTGAAGCTGTGTGGTGCGTCGGCGATTGGTGTCAGCTGCACGTGGGTTCAACTTGGTTTAAATTATACTGTATGTATAAATAATTCATAATAATGATGCAAATAACCCAACAAGCCTTAATACTGTTAAATTTCTGTCGTTATTAATTGCACAAGGAAGTCTTCATATTCCTATATATTATAAGAAAAACGATCCGTGCACTTCATATCTTTATTTTTCACCGTGACATAATAATTAACAACTTTTATGTAACCATAGTAACTTGTCCAAATGACAACTATCAAACTCAACGACAATAAACTAAACCGTAGGCTGATGCTGACAAAACAACTGGCGAAATAGGATAAATATATTTTTTTTAATAAGCTCCCAAAAATTTTTTCGACTTCGACGGGATTTCAACCCGCAGCCCACCCGAAGTACGGGATGCGCTACTAAAAAATAATCTTAGAAATTATCCCCAGTGTGAGGCTTACGCACTATAGCAAAAACCTTAGGATTAATGAACTTTAGAATACTGTTTTTATATATCAGTTATATCACAGCTGTCTTTAGCTTCATTTGTTCTAATTTATCCTTGTATTTTTTTTATTAATCACAAGACTTTTGTTTACCGAATAAAAAAATAATATCAGTCATTTATATATCAGTGCTTTCGCTTTTGAATTACGTGCATTCCCACTTTAACACTCATGTGCGCTCATGCGCGGGTCGCGCGCTCTGTATTCGCTGGGCAGTGGAAGCGTTAACATATCTCAAAGCACCAAGAATATTGAAACCACAGATGACAGAATTATCCATATTGAGTAAAATGCGTCAAGAGCGAAGAGGAAACCAATCTAGATTAGATTAGGTACAAGGAATTTATATACTAACGTAACTAGTATCTATATAAATTCCTTTATGAGGTAGCATCAGTTGGTCTATGGTCAGGCGTCCGACATTACGCGCTGAAGTAATTTTTTTTATTAGATAATCTCATCTTACTAATATTATAATAGTCCAAGTTTGTGAGTATGGATGTATGGATGTTTGTTCCTCTTTCACGCAAAAACTACTGAACCGATTAGTCTGAATGTTATAGTATATAGTTGGGTATAGTTTAAGACGTGGAATATAATAATATTATATTCCACGTCTCAAACTATATCTCAAACTATATATTGTCAAACATATCCTTTGTAAAAAGGCTTATTACAAAATTTCAGACTATCTAGAAGATAAAAAAGCTTGGGACGGATTTTGCTCCAACTCGAAAAATAACTCTAAAAATAACACCTAACAGGCTAAAGGTTTCTTCGTCGCTTCTTTACTTTAGTCTACATACCGAAGCGACCGAAATCAATATATCACTTTATTTCCAAATCAGTGTTTAATTTTAAGAATTTGACCTGTTCTAAGTGTACATTTATTGTATTTACGGAAATAAAGAAACTTTGACTTTGATATTATATGCTATATTTTATCCCGATAAGACCCGAGCGAAGGCGCAGGCAGCTAGTTTTAGTAATCTGCGATTGCAATCCACTTACCCATAGTTTTCAATTAGTATCCCACTAAAAACTCTTAAACTTTCCTGATGTTATCTCGTCATTTATTATCACACAATTGTCGTCCGTAATTTTTTTTATATTCTTTGGTTTAACATTTACAATTCACAGCCATTCACGAGCTCGAAATCTGAAAATAAAGAGATTTTTTGTAATATTTTTCCAGTTTGTATATTTATGATGAAACATGTTTATAGATGGATTCAATATGTATTTAAAATTCACCTCAATGAGCCACTAGAGTAGACGGTTCCCGGACCCAAACTAGCGCCGCCGCCACCTATTTTATATATTACGAAAATGGAATTTTCAAAAATCCCTTGGCCAGTTTGTAATACCTGTCATACGCTTATTTATAATGCCTCTGTAATAGTTTTATATTGTATAGCTTAGAGGAGATGCGGAAACTGAGTTCGGTGGCCAAAAAGTATAACTTCGCATCTCTTCCTAAACTATACAGTATAAAACTATTACAGGTCACACAAACAGGTCAAGGGGTTTTTAAAAATTCGTTTATTTAACGTTATAATTAGGTAAAATAGGTGGCGGCACTAGTTTGGGTCAGGGAACCTTAAAATAATAATAAATCTTACGACTGAATCAAAATGCAGTAGGTATTGTAATTAAATTTCAATATTCTTGTTTATTTTTCGAACCCTACTAAAACCATTCGAGTTGTCAACTCTTTAAATATTCATTAAAAATAAACTGTCAATTGATATCCCCACCCTACATGGGAGACCATCCACTCGATGGAACGACGACATCGTAGCGGTCGCAGGGAGTCGATGGTTGGAGGCGGCTCAAGACCGCTATTTGTGGCGTCGTATGGGGGAGGCCTATGTTCAGCAGTGGACGTGTATGGGCTGATATGATGATGATATCCCTATCGTCCCGAACGTATGGTCACCCTATTTTGAAAACTCCTCTAAAAACGAAGCAAAAATAAAATAGGTACCAAAGCTGGTAGGTAATAATATACCTACCTACCTATTAGTGCAAGTAGGTACCTGAGATAAGATCATTTTCGCGTAACACGACTTTCACATCTTTCTTTTATATAGTAGTTTGTATAAAACCACTGGTTGTTTAGACGTCAATCGTTATCCAACCATTAGGTAGGAGGTACCTAACTACATAGGTAATAAGTAACAGTACCTAACAACACGTCCACATAGTGCTTTGATAACCTCTGGCGCAGTGGGTGAAGACCCGCTTATGACGCAAAAGTCGCGTGTTCGATTCCAGGTGCGGGACTTTAGGTATCGGGATTTTCGTGACCTATGTATGACAGTGACCACAATGACTATTAATTTTTGGACTCTACTAAACCCTGCGTCACAAAAATCGCACCTCTTCTAAATTATGTAGGTATGTTTCAAGCGTCTCCAGCAGCTAGCTCATACATGTTATTCAACAAATATTAATATAATTTTTTTAATTATTCCCCATAAATAAATAAGCATTTTATACACAAAGGAAAATGTTAGAAGATAATGGAAGAGTATACAGAAGAAGGGAGCGATTCGCACAAGCTTGCTTCGAAGAATACGTCGCATCATCATCAGCCCATACACGTCCACTGCTGGACATAGGCCTCCCCCGTACGAAGCCACAAATAGCGGTCCTGAGCCGCCTCCATCCATCGACTCCCTGCGACCGCTACGATGTCGTCGGTCCATCAAGTGGACGGTCTCGTCGCATACGGGGTCTCAAATGTTACTGAATTACGTTTCATCAGTGATTTGACAGATTATTATCCCATCACTAGACCCTACATTGTCATTGGTGCGCCACGAGGAATGAAAACTTAACATTTATACCTACTGAATGAAGCGCACCAAAACGGGTGCGCTACCTATGTGGAAGTACTTTGGTGCGCTACGAGGAATGCCTCGCATAATCGCATATTTTTGGTCGCGATTTTTGTGATGCCGAGTTTTGTATGGTCCAAAAACAAATATCATTGTGGTCACTATCACACATAGGTCAGGCTAATCCCAGGAAGTTTCTATTAGTTTGCAGATTTCTGGCAGAAAACTGCAAACTAATCTCCCGCAACGGGAATCGAACACGCGACTTTTGCGTCATAAGCGGGTCTACACCCACTGCGTTGTTTGACGATCTGCGTAAGACTGATGACAGATGCTGGATGCGGGTTGGGCAAGCTGACCACAAATTATTATTATGGGAGGCATGGAGGCCTATGTCAAACGGACAGCTTAGGGTGATGAGAATAATCATGGCCATGTCTCCATTCGTGGTTTTGACCAAAATATGCAGCATTTTAAATTTATGTAAGTGGCTAGGTAGGTATGTAAGTACCTACGTTGATTTCTCTTAGAGCAATAAGCCGTGATTTCTAGACCGTGAAGGTAGGCACCGTGACTGCTTTGTCAGGCCTCTGCTGGGGGCCTTGCTCATTGTATGGAGTCCACATTGTGTGACAAACTTGTATGGTCCTTTATGTCGCACCTTTGTGTTCATCAGGTTACTTCCGTCTACGATTTTAGAATCAAAGCTAAGCATGGTCAAATAAAATCCGAGGCTAAGCTAATAAACACTCTTTGGTTTTATTAAACCGCGGGCCAAAGACACGGCAAAAAATCTAGAAAAAAATAGGTTCGATTTTCAAAAATATTATCAGCTTATTAGCTTACAATTAGTTACGAGTTAGAAGTACTATGTTAGATTCAGTACAGTCAACCCAGTAGGTACATGAAAAGATCTAGGTAGGTACTTAGAGGAAAGCTTTTAGCTACTAATAAAGAATTTATACTTACTATTTTTACTAGACTAGGAATACCTAGTCTAGTAAAAATAGTAAGTATAAATTCTAATAAGAAATTTATATCGAAAATTAAATCGAGAGGTCTGACTTGTTATCGAACCATCTTTCTAACATAATTTACTAGCAAATATTCGTTACGAGATAAAAAAAACTGGTAGAGCTAGTTCGACTGGGCCATTGAAGTTGTTATTAGCTTTTGGATCGCTGTATTATTGTTTTTAATAGAAACAAAACTCTTGGTACTTAACTACCACAAGGTCAAAAAAAAACAAATCAACATCCGTGAAGTAGTAGGACTTGTTCCTGGTTTTATTTTGTTAAAAGTTAGGTACCTATTTTATTTTCCTTAAAACTGAACCAATTTATAACAATAATGGTCTTATTAATTCTACCCTTTAAGTAAAACTGTTTTGTCACAACTCAGTCGTCAGCGATCAATAACTAACTATTAACCCCGATCTATTTATAGGAGCGATGCTACATCGTATCAGCAAGAAAGCTCGTTCGAAGTAAACAAACACATAAAATACTCACTTCATTGCACCGATCGATGCACCGCAGTAGCACGTTGGATCGATACTCGTACAACACTTCGCACTTCCGGTTTTTATACCGCGCTTTTTTTACCGAAGTTTATTTCGAAATCACTGGAGTTATTTATTACTCTTGTTTTGTTTATTTGTAAATACAAAAATAGAAGGAAATGAACAGATGTGTCGTATAGTACGACCGTCGCGTAACTGGCGTGAACGGCCGGCTAGAGCCTAGGGAGCGCGGGACGCTAGCGCGCACCCAAACAATAACCTAGCCAGTTGAAATAGCGGGGTGGTTGGGTGTACAACAGCTGCTGTGTGCTCGGTTACAAAAACGGGGCGGAGTGCGATCATTCATGGGGACGTACAGCTTGACGATTTTCTCATTCATTTTGTTTACCTGGAAGTTATATGTGCCTGGATGATTTCATTTGATAGGGGTTTGTAACTAGACGCGTTCGTGCGCCCGCAGTAGGGTTGACGGTTTTTAACACTCCTTGCCAACGATTAATTATGTAGTTTTGCGAGTCCTACTAGCTGCGACCCGCCATGCGGCATGCCACCGCGTCGCCCCTGTGCGTGTCGAGCCGCAGTAGCTGGGCAGTGAATGCGTTAACAGTGCTACCCGCCACCCCGCCCGTGGCTGATGGCAAATTTTTGTTACCGATTGTACCTTTATAATTTATTCTTAAGCATTGACATTAGTTAGATACTAGCCCCCTTATTCATAATGCTAACTTAAAACAGCTGCTAAGTAGTGTTATTTCTCAGTGTTATTTATGTCAATAGAAGGAGACAGAGTGAGAATTGGCAATGCTCTAAGTTAGCAGATTATGAATAAGGGGGTAGGTATCTAAGTACATCAGGTACAAAAAAGCTAAATGTTTTGTAGGTAGCTAGTGAAAAGTGAAAATAAAACAATACAATTTCATAGAAACTTTATTTAAATCAAAAAATAAATCTACAATATACCTTTCTCAGTTATCTTTAGTAAAATCTGTTTTACCACCTCAGAGCCACTTAAAACTACATAAAAACATTACATAATATTTCTCCAAAGGTATTCCTTTAGTATTACTAATGATTAAATTTAGTTTTAAGTTAGCTGCTGCATTCTTTATACCGAAGGCATTTTACCCTCATTTTTAACTTAAATCATACCGAAATTTTGCGAAACATTTACTATAAGGTCAACTGAGACACCATGGTCCTGTTTAGAGCAATAATAGTCAACAGAGCACCAATAAGTCTTATCACATCATCCGTCAACGCAGGTCGTGTCGGAGGATGAAAACAAGGCTTAATCACTCTTTGATGATTCTTTTCTAAGGCCTTTTCAGATGCAAGGATAAGATCTACGCGATATTCGATAACCAAAGCGGTAGCGAAAAACAATCGCTCGGTTTCGCGCGTCATTCCACACTGCTTTCGCTACTGCTCTGGGCTGCGAATACGCCATAGGTCTGAACAGATCTTGTAGCAATTTATAGCCTTTCTTTATAACTGCATTATTGCTCATAAGGTCCTTATCCAATTTCACTATTAAACCTTAAAATATCTTAACAAATTATATTAAATCCTCTTGTACAGCTAACCTACAATGCACTTTTCCTCTTAGTAGAAAATACATCTCAAGAACACACTTAACTTTTTGTTAAATCGGTAACGAATGAGGCACATTATTATTACATTATATTTTTCTTATTATTTACATATTGGACTTGTATTAACTTAATTATAAGATCCTTCAGTCCATAATAATTATAAATCGGTCACAAATTGTAAATAGGTGTAGCTAGTACATTATGTGGCCGATTCAACATCTTAGTTGTATACAAGTTACTATAATCTTTTCACAACATAACAAAACCAACATTTTTTGGTTTTCGCAACACATCAATGGTTTCATAATCACATACTTTTGGTTCAACATAACAATTGTAAGGTAATATATGGAAACTAGTTGATCTAGTAAAACAAGACGTCATAAATATATATTTCTACATTTGTAGTTTACACTACTTTTGTAGGAGGATAACATTTGTCAACATGCATTCTGTGGTCACTCAGCAATTATAGTGAGCATCATGAAGTTATACGTAAAACATGACGGTAATTTTGAAAGCAATAAACAAATTTATCAGGAAGCTTATTGTATAAGGAAGTACAAATAATTCTTTTCCCAAAAGAATAACATTTCTTTCATTTAACATTTACATTTTATAAGAAAATAATTATTTTAATTACATTTTTCAAAACTTAAATTTTGATTATAAACTGTACATGTTTTCTGTACATTAATTAATAAAAATCTGATTTAAATTAGCACTCTAACTTAATTTTAGTCAAAAGCACTCTCGGTCATAGTTTCTAGGATATCCCAAAAGAGATTTTGTATTGCCTACTTTAACAGCATGTATATAAAATTTTTGCGTACTTTAAATCTGTTTTTACATGGAATCACGGTTATGTTTTATGAAGTTACTATGTAGCCTCTGATACGCGATGAAAATCAGATTTTCATATTCCGTCCTAAGTTAAATGCAAATACGATAGAAGCTATAGATATAGAGAAAAATAAATATCTACTATGTCTAGATAAATCCACCTGGTCCACGCGTTAAACTTACGAGTAAATATAATCGCTTTGTACTATCGTTCGATCCGTGAGGGCCGGGGGGTCACGATGGATCCGACGGGAGCACTGGCAGTACGGGGAAGGCACCGTTCGGGAACTGATCGCAAGGACTTGGGCTACTTGGCGAGGCGGTGGCGCAGGCGGTTGCGCAGCGCCAGTGCCGGCGCCCAGGGACCTGAGGCGCGCTTGCCGAGAGTTCGGGCGCAGCGCTCGCCGCCGTTCAGTCGCGCCGCCTTGTTGGCCGACGCGCCGGTATCGTCGCACCGCGCGCGCTTACAGGGGACAATGGCTGTAGGGGTTGGTGAGTCCGCCGCGTCGTTCCTAGAGCGCAACGCGCGCACGCGACAGGCGATGGGTGCTGGCGGCGGGGCGCACTCGGTGGTGGAGTGAACCTCGGGCTCGCTATCGTGGGGGCGTGAGCGGCTGGGGCGCGGCGGCGGCGGCGGGCCGGCGGGCGGCACGGCGCGGGCGCGGCCGCGGGGCGCGGCGAGATTCTCCTTGGAGCGGTGCGGGGGCGGGGGGCGCCGCGCCGCCCGCGCCCCGCGCATAGAGTTTCCCGACCGCGCGCTCGACGCTACCGCGGCTGCCGCGCCGCGCAATTCCCGCGCGTATGCCCCGATGCTGCGGGTTATCTTCTGCGCGAGTGGCGTGGCCTGCGACCGCGTCGCACGCCCGCTCCTCTTCTCGTCCTCGTCGGCTTTTCGCGGCCTCGTTTCGGAGCACGCTCGTTCAGCCTTCGCGGGCGTTCGCTCCACCTTGACCGACACGGACGGAGCACGATCCACCTTGACGATAGGGGTCTTATCGCGGGATGCGTCGGATGCGGGTACCGGCGGCGTCGCGCGGCGCGTGAGTATCACGACGCGGTCGGGTGGCGGCGCGGTCTTGGCGCGCGTCTGTCGGTCGGTGGCCTGCCGGGTCTGCGGGCGCGGCGGTTCGGGCTCGTGGTGCGAGCGCAGCACGCGGTCGGGGCGCGCGCCTGCCCCGCGGGTGTCCGGACGAGGCTTCCTTCCGCGGGACTTTGGAGGCGCTTCCGTCGGCGAACTCGACGATACCTCGTTGATCTGTATACCACCGTCATCCGGCGGGACAGTAGGCTCTAGGTTGGGCTCGGGCGCGTCCCCGGCGGCCGTGATTGGAGTGACGGGCGACGGCGACGGCGGCCGGACGTCCGGTTCCGCTGCCGGCTCCGGGACGAGGGTAGCTGGGAGGCTCTCCCTTGGCTGCGGGGGCGCCCGCGGCTCGCTCTCGGTCTCCAACTCCTCGAGCACAGCCGCTAGCGTATTTACTACTCGGGTGCGATTCAACAGTCTCGCCATGAAGTACGACTCGGCAGGGTTTCCGTAGTTCGTCATCGCGTCCGAGTCTTCGGTCTCGCTCGTTTCGTTCGTCTCCGGTGCGGGCGCCGCCGCGACAGGTGTGGTGGGCAGGGGCGCGTCTGGTATCGGAGGCCTGTCCGGGTCTGTATACCTCGTCATAATGGTGAGTCCGTTCTGGGGGACAGTTGGAGTCTTGGCCTCTTGTTCGAGCGAGGTAGAGGGTATGGAGGGTAGGGGCGAGGACTTGGCGTTGGATCTAGAGCGCAGCACTGTGGCGCGCGGCGGACCGGGCGGGTCCAGCATTAAAGTGACTACTGATGTGTTGTCGGCTCGCATGCGTGTGTTTGACCATCTGGAAAAGAGTAGCCCAATGTAGTGTCTATGCTGATTCATATCAATAGTAGAAAAATATTATTGCTGTACAAACCAACAGTTTGCCAACAAATAAAAAGTTTTAGAGTTTGTATTTAATGCAGAATACTCAGACAGTTTTGATTAGAAAAATTGTTTAAAAAGCTGATATGATATGAACGCGGGACCTTCCTACAAATATCGTTATATTTCAACCAATTTACACAAAACCTTGACGAATTATATACCTAAACCTTCCTCATAAATCACACTATCGATTGGTGAAAACCGAATTAGAATCCGTTCAGTAGTTTTTGAGTTTATCGCGAACAGACAGACAGACGCAGCGGAGGACTTTGTTTTATAATATGTAGTGATATTGATTATGCAGGTTTTCTAGTCTGTTACCATTATCAAGAATACCTCACATTCATAGCTAAACTAATGAATACTTGCACAAATATAATTTAACCACTTCTGTAATTGCGATCATTTGACAGTTTTTAAGAAAATGTGTAAAAAAAAGTCGTCATTGACCTGCACCTGCTCAAATATGATTTGCATTTGAGTATTCAAGGGTTACTCTACCAATTTTCTTCTCAAAGTGTACGGTTCACGTACAGCATTAAAATACCTATAATTATTTTGGCTGACACTTTGTTCAGCTGCGACCTACATTTCAATTAAGTCTCAGCCGCGGACTAAAGCGGATGAGTATTACTTAGTACACTTTTCACAATATAACTATGATTGAATAACTCAGTGTTTTAACTCAAACTATCATAATAAAGCTCTGGGCTCGAACACAAAGTATAACCTACCTTTCTAAGGCATGATCCACCAAACTCTTGCTAGGATTGAGCCAGTCTCTGGGCTGACTGCCGTTGCCGCCGACTAGTGCCGCCTCGTTGTGTCTCTCCGTAGTCTGCACCAGGGTCACGGCTCCCTCAGGCGATATCATGTTCCATAGCCCGTCGGTGCCGAAGATTAGACACCTGCAATAGCAATTACATTGGTTATGCTGCTGTCAGGTATTATGCCGGCAGTATAATCAGGTCGAGATATCTCTTATTTCATTTAAATGTTATTTATTCATTAGACTTATGTACATAAATAATTAAGAAGAATAAATCTACAACTTTACGAGTTTTGTTTGGTCAGCATTGCTTTGCTGTGCAAGCTCAGCAACGCAAGCTAAATGAGGTTGATTGATAAAACTTTTGCAGCTATCACTGGACGATTTTATGATTGAAGATGATTTTTTTTCTAGTACAACAAACGGACAATGTACGGTCAACAAAACAAGCTAGTTCTGAACAACAAGTGAATTTCAGGTTATCTGTGGGAGGTTTGTTTATAAAAATTAAATTTTATTGTTCGTTTACAATTTACAATTTCAATACTTGTGATTCATGAGGTACTTACCGAAACTTAGCTGGATCTATAGTCAGAACCCCCACATCTGGATCAGGGGACACAATAAATTCATCATTCCTCGGATTGTAACTCCACAGGTCTCCGAGTGACCTGGCCACAGCCAGAAACGGTATCTCATCCATAGGGGTGTTCTTTTTTATGGGTCCTTTGTGACCTAAGCGCGGTCTGTTCCATACGACGCGAGGTACTCCCGCTTTTGATATAACTTTGCCCCCGCAGCGTTGTATTCGTTCTATCTCGGCTGTGGATTCCGGTTTATGGTCTAGGGTGAGGGGTTTGGCTGACCATTCTTCTAATTCTGTAAAGAATTAAAAGGTTTATCAATGACTTCATTTAGACTTGAGATTTGGAAGAGTTTAGGCCTATACTTTCAGCAATTCAATCATCATTTTAAATAGGTGAACACGTCATGAGTGCAAGGGGCAGACCCCTGCCATCATACAGTAAAAACTCGTACGGAGGAAAGTCATTTGAGCTTTTCAGCCCTTGTAATTTTACAACTTACCTCCCCTAATGCACATAATTATGAACTTACTTGTAACTAGTCTAAGTTAGATCTAAATAGATTTCGTTAAGTTACTAGTTACGTAAGTTTGAAAAGTTAATTTCAATTGAAAAAAATAATAAAAAGATATTTGTTCAAGTGAAGATTGCCTTTCTTAGGTGTTTCTTTAGGTGTCAGTCTTTTACATGACTGCATAATCATGAGTATTTATGGCCTTTACATCTATACCCCGGTTGTAAGGCTATCATCCTATGCTAAAATCCAGGTATTATTCTGCATGTCCATTCACTTCAAAATTGCAGGTACTGTATTTTTTGGGTGAAAGTAACTAACAGAAATGAAGTCTTACTTTTGCATTTATAATTAGGAAAAGTTAAAATCAGCAGTTATCTGTGATGTAGTAAGCAGAAATATTTATAAATAGTTAATCATTATGCTCTCTAATTGCCTAATAAACCTTTCTTGCACCTAAGATTACATTTCTCCTAATTTAATTAATATTTGAATTACACTAATGATGTCTCAAGTCATAATTATAATTTGCCTTTGTTCAGTAAATCTATACCTCTGAGCAAGATACAAATGTAATATATCTGACCATAGTTTCCATTCTTTATGCGGTATTGTTGAAGCAAAATTAATTTAATTTTAAAAGAACTTTGAGAGCTCTGTGTTTCCAGAGTTATGCCAATACCTAACTAAATGGGTAGTTTGTACCATATTGTTTATGATTTATAGTTATTACATTACCTACCTTACCTTAATATTATACATGAATTGTTAGTAATATAAAATAATTTTTACCTTATTTTGAATTTTTATCTATTTTATCAAAATGCTTCTTAATAATTAAGTAATGAAAATGGGAATATGCTTTCCATAAGATATCAACAGTAACTTTCAGGAGATTTCTTTTTTAACAGACTTCAAAAGGAGGTTATCAATTCGTCTGTATGTTCTTTTTGTATGTATGTTACGTGATATTTCTGCCAATTGTGGACAGATTTTGAAAATTCTTTCACTATTGTATAGGAAATAATCCCTCAAAATATTTTTATCCTCAGGGGATTAGTATCTATCTAGCAATACTTAAAATAAGTGTAACAGGGAATTTGACGTCGGTTTATCGTTTTACACATCATCATCATCATCAGCCCATACACGTCCACTGCTGGACATAGGCCTCCCCCGTACGACGCCAAAAATAGCGGTCCTGAGCCGCCTCCATCCATCGACTCCCTGCGACCGCTACGATGTCGTCGGTCCATCGAGTGGATGGTCTCCCATGTAGGGGGGGATTTGCCATAATCACCACGCTTGGCAGGCGGATTGGTGATCGCAGTGTATTTTTTAAAACACATCATATTATATTTTACTATGAGTACAACTGGCTGCACTATTAAACAATTTAGTACCATATTTAAAATGTTCTTTCTCAACCAGGCCAGTTGTGGAGAAAGAAAATATAATAATAATAGCCAATAAGCTATATTTATTGTGGCAATGTACTGTTGTCAACTTTAAAATAATTAGAGGCATCTTTATCAGTGGTTATTAGGAGAATTAGAACGAACCTTCTTTCTGGTAACCAAGTACAATAGCCGAGTCTCCAACATGGCCTATGTAAATCTTGCCTCGGCGTATGAAGGCCACACTGGCTGTAGTACCAGCTGTGCTTGGTAAGCCTGTTACTGTTTTTGGCCATTTTTCTGAAAGAAATATTGTTCTGATAAATACTGGCACTCAAGGTTTTATTATTTTTAGCATTTCATTCGTTAGGTTTCGAATTATGTAAAACATTATCCCCTCCTAAAAAAATATAGGGAGATCAATAAGTCTTCCTGTTTTTTATGGAAATGGAAATTCATCAATGAAATATTACATTGTAAGGTTTTTATCATTATTATTAGACCGAAAACATCAACTGTTAAACATAGGCCTCCAACAAATGATCAACCAGAAACAGAGGTCTTGAGCCACCTCCATTCATCGAATTCCTTTAGGTTTTTATATAAAACCATTCATGCTATAATTTATCAGTGGAAAGCTTATATTGATTCTCCCGAAAAGTGACCTTACATCATTTTGTAAGAGGGAAATTTGGCCAGAGCAAGAACCAACTGGTCACACAGCTTTCACTTTAGTGAGTGGGATTCACAAAATTGTGCAAATGTAGTTTTATAATAGTTGAGAACCAGCATGTTATCTAACTTGCTGAAATACAATGGTCAATGAACACAAAAACTTTGTAGACTCAATGTCAAACCTCACAAGTAAAAAACCTTATTCTAACAAGGTCAAAGCAAAACAAATTATACAGTCACTTTTAATTCGCCTTGGAGGAACATAAATTTAATTATCGTTACAAAAGAGAGTTAGCTTATATGAAACTAGATGTTTACCTAACTCTTTCCACATGTTCAAGTGGGTCAGCATGTAACCATTTCTGATGGCTTTGAGGACATCCTCATCATTGTCAGACCAAAACTGCCTCTGCTTCACAATAGAGTCCATCAAGTGTTCCTTAGCAAAAGCAGCAGCTTCGCTGCCACCATGTCCATCGTATATTCCGAAGAAAGCGTACTCCAAATCCCTTTCATCCTCGGTTTGTTGATATGCAACCGAAAACAAATCTTCCATGTACTTTCTCCCGCCTTGACTACAGTGCCCAGTCACACGCAAGTTAACACCGATTGATGCAGGCATTTTATATACTAATTCACTAACTACAACATAAAATATCAAAAACTTAGGATTTCATAGTAACACAAACGTTTCTTTCCTGTACATTTTGCATTTACATTGCAATTACGCGAACGATTTTGTGACTGACGGACTACAGATCACGTGGACATATTGATCACAACGCGTGCCCAATATTTAGCGGTGTATTCAACGAGTGCAAAAGAGAAACAAGTATGTTTGTCAGCTCAGAGTGCAAAAAAAATAGACGCCATCTCAGTTTCCGCCATTTTTGTTTCAACAAAAAGTTATGATCTTTTTGCTACTTCTTATTTCAATCTGCTCTTTCATTTAAATATATTGATAATTTAATTAACTAATATCAAGAACTATATTTAATCAATCATAAATTATTGTGTTTACCTGTTGAGCTATTCATTATAATTATATTAGTAATGAAACGACTTCCGGTACAGCGCAGTAATTTCGTTCAAAAACGGCACTTACATTAAAAGACTGTAGAAGTTCCGTTCGGTAATAAACATTCCACAGAGATTATTATTTAATTTTTTAAACTAGCTGTTCCCCGCTAGATAACAGTAAAGAAATCACAGACACGGTAGAGCTGCGCCTAATAGATTTCTGTGAAAGAAATTAAATAACAATGACAAGGTATATAAAAAAAAATAGGTAGATAAAGATATAGTGCTAATTTATAGACCGCCACAGCATGTGCTTCCATCAAGGCAATACAAATACAAAAAGAATAATCAACATAAAATTATTTTTAAAAAGAAACAAATTTATATTAACAGTAATAACATTGGTTCATCTGTATCATTTTTAAAATTTTAGTTTGAAATATTAAGCATCAATGCCAAGTAATCTTAAAGAATAACTGGTGTGCTTGCTGCCACTGGCCAGTATCTTAAAATACAATTTTATGAGGTTTACATTGAAAAAAAAAAATAAGTACATATACAGATTTTATTTTCTCATAAATAGAGGTCATGACTCCTTGCACGACTTTTCTCTCATGGTTTCAGATTTGGCCCTCCATCCACTGCCATATCAAAAAGCCAACCTGTATATTACTCTCTGCCTGTATTGTATGTCTACCCAACATGGGTAAAATCAGGCATCATCAATGAAAATTAAATGCCAAAACTTGTTTCCACTTGAGTTTTATTTATAAATTAACATTCTAGGCATTCACACACGACTCAAAATTCAATAAAAATGGCCAATTTGTTGGTGGACTTTGTAACCGATAATATATGTATGTATTAATTTTTTACAGTACACTATAATATAATAAAACTATTCTTGAACATCCCATGGCTTTTCAGGTCTATGTTGATCCCAAGGGTGCGGTTTTTTATATACATCTGGCTCCTCCAAACAAATACCACCATCAACAACTTCATTCAAAAGCCTCTCAATTTTTCCACCTTTAGCTGCTACAATGTCATTGTATACTTCATTTATACCAGCTTCTAAACATCGTTGAGCAAGGACTTTTCCTAATACTATGTATGCACAGGTATCTGTCTGACTGTATAGATGTTTACGTATGGCCCATTCTGAAGTTTTAGCTTCAATCACTGGACCATTCAGGTAGTGAATGATTTCTGCTGTTACTGATTTGTTGCCTGGAGTTATGACTAGCCTGAAATGTAATAGAATCTTATACTTATCATGTTTACAGGTCCTTCTAGCCCTGCAGTGGGACCATGATGGTTAACTAATGTTATACAGGATTTGTAATTTAAAGAATCTTGTAAAATAGAATAACTAAAACCACTACGAAGTAAACTCTGACTTACTTGTGCCAAAACTTTTTGCCTGGTTTATCTAAATGATATCCATCAGGTTTCTTGGCGATACGCATTCTTTCTAGGTTCCTCGGGTTTCGATTTACGAATTCGGTAGCCGATGCCGATGATTGCAATCGACAGAGCTGTGGCAGCGTCACAGATTTACGCAATAAGTTCATTTTCTGGCACTTAGTTTTTGAAGAAAACTCGGGAATCTTGGATTTGGGAAAATATTCTTCAGAGTCAGAACTACCTATTTGTCAAAGAGAATACAATACTGACGAGCCTATTTGTTTTGAAAAGTAAAAATAATATAACCTCCAAAAAATTGCAAAAATATGAACAATGACATTCAATGCGACAGAATTACAGTGACTTATTAAAGGTCATTCATTCATGGCATTCAGAGCGAGTGGTGATCAAAGAATAATATTACTCCTAGCGGAGGTGGTGATTTCCTTCGTCCGAGCGCAAATAGCATTGGCGAAGAATTTATTCGAGAATCGAATCGACTCTTTTGTAAATCCGATGGAAGCGTGTGCGTAGTTAAGTACCTACAGGCACAACACTATTGTAGAAATGTCATCTTAATTGTCAAACTTGTATTTGCCACCCACACGTAGAGTTCCGTAAAAAAATATTATTTTGTATTCATTCTGACTGAGCACGTTTCAGTCTTGCAATTATCGCCCGCGACTATGTGGTGGCTTTCACGGCATGTGTACAATCAACAATTCACCTTTCCAATTGCTTTTCCAAGTTGCTAAGTTGCCGAGCTGTTCATCCGAACTTACATGTTTTGTAATTAGTTCCTCCGCCCACTGTGTTTATTTAGCGTTGTGCTGCGTGATGTTACATCTGTTGCAATCTGGAGTGTAGTTTTAGTGCATTGTTTTGAATATGTCGCTGCAGAAGAGTGTGAAAAGTGCGGGGGGTGATAGAAGCGAGCAAGCTGATACGACGTCAATTTGTTCATCAGTTACCACTCAGCCAGACCGCCACGGCTTTTTTGGAGGCGCTCAGTACAGTCCAGAACCGTGAGTACCAGAGTATACCAGATTCCACATGATTTTAGGGGCACAAATTGTTACCCTGGCAACCGCTGGAAACACGATTCCTTGCATTTGCTATGTATTGATTGGTACATATCTGTGGTCTGAGTGCCCTAATGTGCTATCCTGTAAATAAACATGATTCTGATAAGGAAAACCAGGTTATTCAAGCTTTATTGCACTGGAACAAGTCTTCAGGCACTACATCCCTGCTATAAGGAAGTATTTGATTTGCTCTTCTAAAGAAAAAAGTTTATTATTTTATGTACCTAGGTATTTTTATCATTCTGTTACATTTGCAATCTCTGTTGTGTGATTAAGTTCTGAGTCATACACTCAGGGATTTATAGGAAACTTACTAGTAATATGATTTTGATATCAGAAATTGTGTAATTTCCTGCTTACATCATTTGAGTACATTCCTTTAAAACAATGTCATTTCTGGTCCTATTCAAGATTTATCTAAGATATTTAACCTGCCCCCTATGTATACTGGGTCTTTAAAGGAACAGTGAAAATTTGAAACTTTTAATACTCTCTCATGGATAGAGGCAAGGCTTTGGTTACCCCCTGGGATATCTGATTTATGCACACATACATATATTTATAAGTTTTACACATAATTAATAGCTTCTGCCTTTTGAAGAGGTATGTAATTGGATGAATCAGTCGATAGGTCTCAAGGATGATATCTAACTCGCTTTAGCTAGCCATCCTACTCAGCACTATGGGGCACACACATCTACAAACGTTGCCTGGAAGAAATCAATATTAATGATAAGGCCACCCATTGTGCAAATATTTCTGTTTGTGTTTTGTTTTTCTCTATCTTGGTGTGCAGTAAAGAGTACTTCTATTCTATTTAGCAGTCACCCTGATGCTTTTTTTTTCACTAAGGGATGAATCTTTGGTGTTCTTCCAACTATGTAGATAAACACAAACAAGATTCGTAGTTAACCCGATTACATCCGAAGAAGGATAATATTGCAATATTATAGGATTAGAGTTTCCGAGTTGAGAATAATAAGCTAACAAAAGTATAAACATAGGCTCTATTACATTTATTCCACTTGTTCACCTACCAGAGGGAAAGGAATCACAAAAAAAAGATTTTTTAGCAACTAAGTCTGAACTGTACTGACTGTACGGAAGTTATGTAACCACACATAACTTCCCATACATTGTAGTATTGCTTCACACATTCTCATACAAGTGTCAATAAATGCCATCTACTTACAAGAGACTTGCAAACTATTGTCTGGCTCCTTGTTGGTTATACAAGCTTGCATTGGTGTAAATTTTAGTCCAAATTAATAACCTAAGTATGAGCTCATACTTACACCAAAAAACATCAAATGCTATAGATGAGTTACAACATAATAATAAATAATGTGTGACAATTCACACAGCTTCATCTAGCCTCAAACTAAACAGAGCTTGTGTATGAATGAATGAACCCTTTATTGTACCTACTAAAAATTACAAAAAAAACTCTTATCTAATATATAAAATTTCCATGTCACAAACCGTACTCCTCCGAAACGGCTTTACCGATTTTTACCAAATTTTATATGCGTATTCAGTAGGTCTGAGAATCGGCTACTATCTTTTTTCCATACCCCTAAGTGATAAGGGTTGAAGGCAAAACAATGTTTGCCGGGTCAGCTAGTTATATCTAAAATACAATTAAAGACAGTACAAAAGGCGGCCTTATTGCTGAGAGCGATTTCACCCAGGCAACCTTGTTATGGGTACTAGATGACTGATTGATAATAATTAGTACAATATATTACGTATATAGAAAGTACCCGGACACCTCAGACTAATATTTGCAGATAGTACAAACATTTGTACCAAGGCGGGAATCGACCTCGCAACCTCCTGCGTCGCAGGCGGACTTTCGCCAGCCGCGCATCGGTCGTCGATAATAATGTGTAGGTAAAGGTGGTTTTCAGGAAGGTTTCTTGTTGCTTATCAAACACATGTATTCATCTAAATTACTATCTTCCTTACTTTAATGGCAATTGTTTACATTAACCCCCTTCTTCATAATAGTCTGCTAACTTAAAACAGTTGCTAAGCCGTTTTATTTCTCACTCTGACTTATGTCAATAGAAGAAGACAGACTGAGAAATAGCAGAATCAGAATCAATAACTTTATTTCTGTAGGCTTACAAAATAAGCACTTAGACAAGTCAAATTTTATACTATAAACATAGTTATTAATATCAAATAAGAAATAAGGTGTTATTGATATTCTCTTCACTCAAATTTTTTGTCCACTAGTGGAAGAATTGAAAAAGAAACCACTAGCACATTTATATTATCACTTAAGCACTATACATTGTTATTTTGCCAATCTAAATCTAAATTTAATGCGATTTAGATACATGTCAATATTTCTATAAAGCTAAACAGAACATTGAATTTCTTACATACTACTGACAGTGCGGAACGGAGCGATATTTGGCCAAGCATTAACATGATTGATGTAATCATCTATGGAGTAAAAGGCCTTCCTGATAAGATGTACTGTTTAAATTTACGAATAGGGAGTTCAGTTACTTCAGACGGAACATTATTATAGAAGCGCACGCAATTGCCCATAAATGATTTCCCTCCTTTTCATAATCTATATGCTGGGATGTGTAATTTGTTCTTGTTTCTTGTATTTCTATTGTGAACATCACACTTTTTCAAAAAGCTATCTCTATTTTTGTGCAGCAATGCTTTAAGTTAGCGGACTATTATGAATAAGAGGGTTAATTTGCAAAGTATCCACCGTACGTAATAAAAATCTAAGTTGGTGAAGTAGGTATGTTATAGTATAAGTAATTGAGAATGTTCTGCGAAATTTTATGGTAAAACGAGTTTTTCAATCAATTAGGTACCACCACCCAATCACCTTCTACCCGTTTACGTGTTTACCTCGCGCTTTACTCGGTTTTAGAATCTGAGATATTATTTCTAGACGAAAATGATCTAGGAAATTTGATGATAAAACGAGTTTTTCTGCAATAATTGGACCCCAATCACCTCCTGCTCGGTTTTAGAATCTGGGATATTTTTTGTAAACAAAGGCAAAACCAAAGAAAATATTGGTGGCAAATATTTTACGATACTGGTATCATCGGCTATGAAAGCTTTCATTCATCACTTACTTAATTCATAGCTCGGCCGTTATCGAGCAAGAATTTAAAAAAAATTCTCTGCGCGTGTCTACAATTATGCGCTAACAAAGCTGCTTTACCATCTATCTCCATGACAATTTTTTTTTAATCTGTCGACCACTTAGGCTTGTAATGGAAACAATCAGGCAGAGTTAGTAAACTCTAGACATATCTTACCCGACTACCAATGGAGGAGGGTTATTTGCATACCAATTATTATTGGTCAAACGTGTTGTGTCATTAAAAACACTTACCATCTTTGTTACCTTACACATGTTTTTTTGCAAATAAATTATCTTTTACCTTTTTTATCTTTAGGTACTTTAGCTTTTATAATGTTAGCAACCCGCCTTGACTTCGCACGGGTACCACAGTGCGCAGCTGCTTATATTTTGAAAAGCTCACAGTCTTTCAGTTAATTTGCACAAAACTAATGAATTATACACAACTAGCGACCCGCCCCGGCTTCGTACGGGCCAATGCTGATACTAAATTATACATACATATAAACCTTCCGCCGTGGGGCCGCGGCGTACGAATATCGACCCCTCCAACTCAACCCGTGGATGTCGTAAGAGCCGACTAAGAGAACATACCAGAGGAAGGGCAGCAGCTTCCTTCTGAGTATTTTTAAACACCAACACTGCGATCACCAATCCGCCTGCCAAGCGTGGTGATTATGGCAAATCCATGGGAAACCATCCACTCGATGGACCGACGACATCGTAGCGGTCGCAGGGAGTCGATGGATAGAGGCGGCTCAGGACTGCTATTTGTGGCGTCGTACGGGGGAGGCCTATGTCCAGCAGTGGACGTGTATGGGCTGATGAATCAGAATCAATAACTTTATTTCTTTAGGCTTACAAAATAAGCACTTAGACAAGTCAAATTGTATACTATAAACATAGTTATTATTATCAAATAAGAAATAAGGATGATGATGATAAACCTTCCTCTTGAATCACTCTATTGAAAAAACCGCATCAAAATCCGTTGTGTGTAGTTTTAAAGATCTAAGCATACACAGGGCCAGACAGCGGGAAGCGACTTTGTTTTATACTCATCATCATCATCATCATCATATCAGTAGTTTTATACTAAGTATGTAGTGATAATACTCATACATCTACATTTAAACTGTCACATAAATTTCCTCATGAATCACTCCATCCAGCTTTTCACAAGGTCAAAACCGTGTGAAAAGCATTTACTACAGCGTGAAATCTAAATCGTTGAGACCATCCCGTAGATGGACCGACGACATCGTAGCGGTCTGAGGGAGTCGATGGATGGAGGCGACTCAAGACCGCTGTTTGTGGCGTCGTACGGGGAAGGCCTATGTTGCTGATATGATGATGAATGAGAAAATACTATTCTTTGTGAGGCAGAAAATACAGAAAAATAAATTAAAAAGACCCTCTGAAGTTACGCGCTTCCGCTACTCAACGTGATCATAATCTCGTCTTGCTCCCATTCGTGCGATTTCAAAGTTAAATCTTTACGAGTGTGTCTAACCTGCCACTTTCCTTACGTTTCACTTTTGTCTTGAGTTGCATGTTAACTTCTGCCTTTATTTCAATTTCACTTAGACAACGTAGCGAGCACGCGCACTTTTAAAGATCAAATTCATCTAAATTGAGAACCACATTTTTTTAACCACAACTGTGCGGAACACTTTATAGTAGGTAAAGCCAACGCCAGAAATAGCTAAGCAGGGTAAACCTTTCAAACCCTTCTGATGTTTGCTAACCAACTAAATTCTTACCTACGTAACTCACCTAACTCACCTTTATTAGGAAATTAAACAAGCATCACCGTATAAGTAACTGAAAACAATATCAATAAACATGTAAACAGCGTAATAGTCTTTTTGCGCTCGAATTAAGTTGAATATTATTATCATTTCAATGATAATGACACTAAGCATCTGTTCAAACGAGCAAATTGTCTGTTGATTCGTCATTTTGTTATGTACGATTCGGTTATATTGAACTCTGTTACCAAAATAGTAATGAATAATGAAAGGCCAATCATAGACAGATATTCATAAATCCATAAGGCAATGCGAGTCAGTGTTACGTACTATTAAACTGACCATAATTTTTTAATGCTCGTAAATATTCATCATCATCATCATCATCATCAGCCCATACACGTCCACTGCTGGACATAGGCCTCCCTCGTACGACGCCACAAATAGCGGTTCTGAGCCGCCTCCATCCATCGACTCCCTGCGACCGCTACGATGTCGTCGGTCCATCGAGTGGATGGTCTCCCATGTAGGGGGGGATTTGCCATAATCACCACGCTTGGCAGGCGGATTGGTGATCGCAGTGTTGGTGTTTAAAAATACTCAGAAGGAAGCTGCTGCCCTTCCTCTGGTAGGTTCCCTTAGTCGGCTCTCACGACATCCACGGGTCGAGTTGGAGGGGTCGATATTCGTACGCTTCGGCGTACGTACGTAATATTCAATTTGCTAAAAATAATTATAAAAACTGAAAGCTTTTTATTCGTAGTAAGCGTTTTAACGAGAGTGCTCGCTTATTCACCGTACGTACTTAACATCGAGAACCATATTATATTGTTAAACCTGATTCAGGATTTAGGAAAATACTAACCAGAAAACTATTATAGTTTCACATAATAATTTAGTCTATCTCCGTTTTTGTGCGTCAAATGCGTTTACATTTTCTTTATTCTTGCATAAGCAAAGCCATGTGTTCATTATAGGGGTTTCAATTTAGGCTCTGCGTGGCCTTACATATTTGTTACAGAAATAAATAATAGTTACTGTAATAAATCAACTATTGATTTTAAATACTCAGATTAGGTCAAATCAGGAATTCGAGCACGGAATCAGGATCTCTAATTCTAAGTGGGGGAATGGAGATCTGCATTCGCATCTCGCATGGGAGTGTATTGTGAAAGTAAGTAAACATTCGTTTATTTTGTTGTACAATTTAAACAATAAAAATAGGAACCAATCAATTACATTTGCAACAAAAATGACCAACACTTAGCTGATGCTATAGAAGGAAGATCCTGCCGTAGCGCTGGTCTTCCGTGCAAGCCAGAAAATAGCGCGTGTTACGCCGCGCGACGCACACCATATTGCATATTGTACAATTTTTTAATAAAATAATAATCCCCATAGGTCAATTACCCAGTACATCCATTCCCCACAATAACATGGCTTTTTTGTTATTTTCATTTTCCTTTGCAATAGTCTCTGCACCTGGCGGATATCATCTTCGGGTGTATCATATTGTGCAACCAAGGATGATGCCCGCTATGTGTAGCTCTGGCCTTTACATTAATTCTCATAAAGGTGTTGTGCTGTTGGCTCCACGCATGCCTTCCTAAGGACCGGGTCACTATAATATGGCCCATGATCATGGAAATGAGAAACTGAGAAATAATAATAAAAGAGTTAAACCTACTTAACCTTAGGTATTATTGTGCATTTTTCCCCTGCCTAACCAGCCCATTTCCCAGAAGTAGTCGATAAATTCGGTAAAAAGTCAACACAAAACCAAATCGGTGATTATTGATCCGTTTCGAGATCAGTGCTCCAGCCGCAGCAACCAATACCTATCGTCGTATTGTTTGCATAACAGCATCGGCATTGGTTATGATCTCTGCATAACCAAAACATAAACAATAATAGAATGGAGGAAGAAAACTGTGTTTTAATCCACGTCCTCAGTGAGTTGAGAAGACAATGATTTTATTGTAGTACTTGACTAGCAGGTACGAAACAGCGTCATCGGACGTGACCTGCAGCACAGTCATGATCCAAGAAAACAAGGCCTGCTCCTCCGAGAGTGTCTCTTGCTTACGTCACTGTCCAATTGTTTCTGTTGCCACTTTATTTCAACAAATTCGTAGAAGTATGTTAAGGGTCAATTGAAAATCAATAAAAAATGTGAATCATCAATCATGTTTGTTAGATCAGTCAAAACAGCGTTAATTAATCACGAGTCAATGTGATAAATAATTGGTAAATACAAAACCACATAGTTTTATCAGATTTATGCAGGTAATACAAGGAGTTCGGGGAGTTACGATTTTACGCTACTGGTAGCGCCAGAAAACTGATTCGTCTTCTCATTCGATCGTGATGATGACGTAAGCAAGAGACACCCACGTGACCATCGTGTTTCGGAAGACTACCTTGTTTTCTTATACCATGGACACAGTAAAGGAGTTTGTGGTAAAGCTGACACACAGAATGTACGATGTCTCGCCACGAACATGTCCACGGATTCGCTCCTCTACACACGAGACTGCCGGATGCAAATACTCCGTAACGACCCCTTCCCCAGGTGCTCCTGGAACCCCCCGAAACTATCTCCCAAGAAGACTAGAACAGCCAACAGGCTAACGAACAGCTCTTGAGAAGCCTGCAAGGCTCTCTGAGCGACAGCACACGCCTTGAGAAAAGCCTTTCTCGACGTAGAAACTTAAAACTAAAAAGTTTATGGCAAAGGCAAATATACATAGTTCAATAAAAGTAATATACAGAAATTACCTGCACTATTTGGCGGTTACATGAGTTTCACTTAATTAGAAACGTACCTACCTTTTTTAGTAATTCTAGAACGGGCAATTCTTAAAATATACGCTAATCAACATTGCTTGTGTGAAACTGGCACACCGCCATTGCTGCTAAGTGGTTTCCTTTCCCCATATAGCAGCATTCCCCTGGGTACTTTACTAATATACCTATCGTATACAGACATTGTGGAAAATCTTGGGAGAGGCTTTCACCGACGACGACGGTTCTTACTAGAAAAAAACAAAGAAAAATTCTGCTCCGCCGGCAGCCCGACTGAGATAGACTGTAGCTCGTTTAACGTGTAGCCGCGACCTTCCCTTCGAAGTTCAGGACCTCCTCCTTTTTTCAATCTCTGATAGGAATTTGATGTTTTACCTAGACAAAAAGTACTCTACACCCTTAACTACTAACTCTATGCCAAAAATCAAGTCTATTGCTTGCTTTAAGGACAGACAAACAAATAAACACTTTCGCATTTATAATATTAGTTAGGATTAGTGTGATAACTGGAACATGCCCGAGCCACACGAGCAATGTTCGTTACTGCCGGCCGCTCAGTTATGCTTCGGCTACATTAGCGGGCTATGGCGAATATTCGTGTTAACGGGATATATGTGGCCGGGTTCATCGTGTCATCGCGTAGTATTCGGGCGAAGACGATGTAGTATCGGGGAGCTGTCGGTAAACTGGCGCGAATCAAAGGGATTTGTCGCGCCAATATTCGCTTAGGTGGCTACATCTACGTCATTGCAGTGTCGTCCAGACTTTGAAGCGAGACGGACAGGCATTTAATTGAACTGAACAACACAATCCGGCACGATGCATCGCGTCAACTCGACACGAATCTTCGCCCGCCTTAATGTAGACAAGAACATCGCCTATACCCGAACCCGATGTTTTTGTCTCGCCAACACGATACGAATCTTCGCCCGCTAATGTAGCCGAAGCATTATAATCACCATAGTTGGCTCTTAAAGCCTGATTTAATATGCTATGCGGTTATCGAGGTAATTATAATTACATACTAAACCTAATTAAGCCGTCCCGCCTGTTGCTGTTACTTGATTTCACCTATGTAAATAAGTGGCGGGTTTTTGTCGTTTCTTTTTGCAATATAACATTACCGACCGATGATGCGCGGCGGGCGAAGGTGCGCCTGCGACGCAGGAGCGGGTTCGATTCCCGCCTTGGGACAAATGTTTGTACGATCTGCTATATTGTATTATTAAATTTATTAAGTATATCAGTCAGTCGTTTAGTACCCTAAACACAATCTCAGTGATGTTGCCTCTCCGAGCTCCTCGCGCCAAGTCTTTTGTATTTTTCTCGTGGAGAGACGAAACTAGTAGACAACTTACTTTGATGAATACTATCAGAGAAGGTAATACGCCGAATTGTTACTAAATATTTTTTCATTCTGATATTGTGCAATGGATTTCCGCAAAGTAACTACTAATTAAGGCTGAAATTGCATAGATTTAGTTCTAGGATAACTTAGCTTCTCTTCATTTCAGCAAAACCCGCGTGAAGTCGCCGGCAGAAATAGTATAAGATACCCGGCATTGTTTATTTGTAAATTCGACGTTAAAATGTTGAGCGTGACATACATTCAACGCTTATCAATATACTTTTACAGCTATCTACCAGAACAGTGAACAGTTAACGGTTACCAATTTATGATAGGTTGAGATTACTTGAGATAACACTTTATTAAGAAAAAAATTACAATCAAATAATAGAAAAAATCAGAACTAGTAAGTATTTACAATTGAAACAATTGAGCTAACTGCAGACTGTTATATAATCTACAGGTAGCTCAACTGATCCATATCAGTACTAGTCGGAAACGTGCCCAAGACATCTGTACCTGTAACGCTTTCTCACTAACGTTTTGTATAAGTAAATTCGAAGAGGGGGAAAACCCCTCTCAGTAGTAGGGGTCCATTTTCCCTTATTATATCCGTTATCCTGTACCCACAGTGCACCAAAAGATCTGGGGCCCAATTTAGTTTAACAAATCACTTGTCCATGATTAATAGTAGCTGCGATGTCAAGCACTTAGAAAGAAGAATTATTCAACTTCAACTTCTTCTTTTATGGCGCCGCTTGCTTTGCGATACGACTCTGCCAGTGTCTGTGTCAGAGTGTCTAGGATAGAATATACAATAATGGCATCGCATCGACATACATTGCGTACATTATTGAAGTTGAAAGAATGAACTTCAAATAATTTACGCATTCGATGACAAAGTGACGTAATTTTTTCTATTCTACCCTAGACGACAATCCCTAGGGTGCTAGGGGGGCTGGTATCGTCGCAGAATCGTCGTAAAAAGAAACTCGGGATACTTCGTGTGGTGGTGCTATTAGCACGAAGACACTTGTTGAATACATCTGTAGTTTCTTTCATCTACTGTCATGGTATAAGAAAACAGGTATGCTCTTCCGAGACACGATGGTCACGTGGGTGTCGCCAGGGTACGTCATCGACGCCATCGGCGAATGAGAAGACGACTCTGTTTCCTGGTATTACCAGTAGCGTACAATCGTAACTCCCCGAACTCCTGTATGAATCTGTTAAAACTATGTGGTTTTGTATTTACCAATTATTTATCACATTGACTCGTGTTTAACTAACGCTGTTTTGACTGATCTAACAAATATAATTGACGATTGACTTTTTTTTATTGATTTTTTGACTCTTATCACATGTTTCCCAACTTCTACATTTTGTTGAAATACAATGTCAACTGGACCGTGACGTCACCTGGCGACACTCCCGGAAGAGCATACCTTGTTTTCTTATATCGTGATCTAATGTAAAATAATACAAAAAGGTGTAATAGGGATGACGACTGATTTTGAGAAACTACATCGTGATATTTTTAGAGATCTACTGAATGCAAAATAAATCATATTTCTGTAAAAAAAAAATTTACTCTGGAGGAATAATATATCTTCTAAAAATACATTTTCAATTTCGCTCAAAAACGCTACAATACTCTTGGCGGCTATCTATGACGTCATAGATGCACGAACATCTGATGATACAGAATGATCGTAATATTTTCAAGAGAAGCTTTACCAGCTATTCTGTGCCTTATTGTGACGTCATGATGTCACAGTTATGTATTCTCTGATTGGTGTTCAACGTGTCATGGCTGATTGCTGTATTTTATAATTTTATTTTATCTAAATAATAATTAATCTAGATCAAAACATAAAATATAATACGTGTTTTGTAATCTATGACTCAAGAATAATTCGGTAAATACATAATTTATGTGATTATTAGTCTATCAGTACTGTCGTCATCCCTATTCTGTGGCGATACCATTGTCATAGTGAAGCTATTACATTAGCAGAATAAAGCCCCTGCTTATTTTAGGGATAGCTAAATGAAGCTGTGATTGTCCTTGTCCAGAGTTATTTATTTGTATTTTTTAAGATGGGTACTGTACTTACCGGCGGCGGTGGCGGCGGCTTTACTGGGCGTAATGTAACGTGTTACACAGCGAGCGTTCGTGCCCTCAGTACGGGTAAACAGGGCGCTCGCAACGAGCAACACGGCACACGGCCGCCGCGCCGCCGCCGCCCCGCCGTCGCGCCCGCCGCCGCACGGTGCGTAATTTTCATAATCTAGAGGGACAAAAGTCTTGGACCCTTATTGTACAAGTTTACTATGCGATAAAATGTAGTGAATGAAATTTTAAGACATTGTCAGGGTTTTAGACTTATATTGCAAAATTATATTCATAACACATAAATGACAATACATAAAGAAAAAAACACATACTTATTCGAAGGGCCAAAAAAAAAAAAACAGAATTATTAACTAGGGAGGTTAATTTGAAGAATGGAACACAAATGATAATTCCTGATACTGAACACGAAGGAGTTAGGCACCATCGATATGCTGAATAAATTTCATCACTGCAATGTTGATCAGAATTTTTTTGTTACTTATTTTGTTCCGCTCCATCAGAACCCCTTTTCAGAATTATATCAAAACATTTCAAGTCATTTATAGTCTTCAGTAGGTACATCTTCTTGCACTTGACATAATCGTATAATCGTGTGATCCATTCGACTTTGCAACTCAATTTCGACGAGCGTTTCTGTGACATTAATGCCACTAGGGTAGCACAATTGTTTTGCGGCTTTGACTTTGTAAGGTGGATAAATTTTGTTGCTTATTCCTTTCTCTCGTATGGTATAATATTAGTCTCGTATAGTATAATATGGGTGCATCGACCATTAATGCGAGAGCTTGATCTGCCGAAAGACCAACTGGCTTTGAGCTCTCTAGGCGAAAACAGAGAAAGTTCTTTTACGATTGCTGCTGAATCCTTTTTTCCGTCCTTGCGAAGTCGAAGTTCGGTTGCCATTGATATTATCTCTTCCAGACTCGATGTTTCAAGAAGATATTGAATTCGCCATCTTTTTGTTTTGATGCTCGAACTTTCAAAATCTTTTTGCGGTCTTCCGAATGAATCCGAACTCGTTTCAGGTAGTGATACACCTTCGAGCGCTTCAGTAGCAATATCAGGTAACGGTACGTTTCCTTCTAACCACGCAGAATTGTGTTAGGAAACGATCTCGATGTCTTCCCGACTTTGACCATTTTTCTTCGTTTTTTTGACAAAAACTTCTGATAATCACTTTTAAACTTCTCGTAATATCGTCATCCGAAAAGGGCGGGTTACCAAGTTCTTGCAATATGTGATGTAACAAGGCATCCGTTCTTATTTATTTTGCGTTAGCAAACCAAACATCAAAAAATAATCTACGCGAAATTTGCGATTTGCATTCTGAAAATAAAGAAACGTTGTATGAGTGTCGCAAATATGCGCAAACAAATGTTTTTCCTGTAGCCAACAAATAGTTCTATCGAATAAATATAATAAGGCGTCAGTATAACTCGGTATAATCTACTAAAAGTCAAGTACAAATTGAGTTAGTAGTATTTTGATTAAGAAATAAACTCTCTTTGTTCAAATGGTGCTCGTGATTAAGTTTCAAAACCTATTAAGAAAAAATCATATGGAAACTTACCTTAAAACTCCCAAAAAAATTATAACAACACACAATTACTTGTAACGCACAGACATACAGTATATTCAATGAGCAAACTCAGCGGAATAACGCGATCACTTTGAGCGCTTGGTTGTTGGAGCTCAGCTAGCCGTCTGTTCTGACCCTTTTTTTATAGTGTGGTGCGAATTATTAGAAAATAACCCTTTGTGACACGTAATATGGCTTGTCTTCTTTAAATATAAATAACTATTTTACCTGCGTAGACTAGTGTAAAACTTGACTTTTGTCCCGCTAATTTGTGAAAATTACGCACTGTGCGCCGGCGCGGTGGCAGCTGGCAGCGTAACGTATCATGCTCGTTGCGAATGGTGCATTACGCCCCTTATCACCGGTCAGTACTCGCCTATAGATTGTCAAGAAACCAAAACCCTTTTACCATCTTTTTATTCATCCTTTCTCCTAGATAGTTCGCCCACTTTATTCGAGCTCAAAGATTATCGAGCAAAGCAGGATGTGATACTATTCTGGGCCAATTCATCCCAGACCCCTCACGTGTTAACACTCCTGACTAATGCTGCGTCATCTCAAGACCTTCAATTCGTTGCGGGCTAATCATTTGAACAACTGTTTAAAGTGTACTTGCACTGGACTTTAGCTACGGAGACGAATAAATGTTGGCGCTTATATACGTTCAACATCACCGCACAATACAAATAATAATACAGTAGGTACCTGGATGACCGAGCTTTGCTCGATATTTTTTATGGTATAATGTGGACTTTATGTCTATGGCATTGTCTATGGGTTCATCTATCTTGACAAGTTTCCTCCCCATTGTGACGTCATATCCGTATATTCAGTAAATTAAAAAAAAGCTGTCATACATGATAGATGAGGGCTTTGTAGGGTCGAAATCTTGTCTATGGTAGTGCCCTAAGTACTTTAAAAACACTTGCAACGTTGATTATTGAAAACACGAATAAAACGACATTTTCTAAAAATGAATCCTAGCTAGATCGATTTATCGCCCCCGAAACCCCCTGTATACTATATTTCATGAAAATCGTTCAAATCAAATCAAATCAATCATTTATTCATAAAAGACATGGTACAATAATAGGTGATAAATACAAGTAGATCCTCATGACTCGCCACATACCTGGCATGTGAATATTAAACTTATACTTACTGTCTAATTTATTAATAATTATAATTATCTATAAATGCAAACATCATCTCAAAATTATTAGGTTTGTCAAATTAGTTTATATGTATATTAATTATTCTGGTGTGTGTAAACAAAAAAGAATTTAAAATTTACTTGACAAAAACTCTTGTATTGTATAAAAACTATGTTCTATGAGCCATTCCTTTAAAATTTCAACAAACATACTACCTTTGCAGTCTAAAATAGATTTCGGTAAATGATTATATATTTTACATGACATGTAGGCGCAGTTTCTCATAAAAAGGTCTAATTTCGGCATTGGCGTCACCAGTGGCTTATGTGTTACTAATCGCCTGTTCGTGTTATCTTTATTTTCAAAAAGATCAGGGTGTTTTCTAATAAATAGACCTAAGGTTTTATAGTGCTTATGCCCGCACTTTGGGTAATCTTAAAGAATTTCATGATATCCCAAAAATTTACGACTCCGGCGGGACTTGAACCCGCGACCCTCCTCTGAATACGAGGATGCGCTAACCAACTGCGCCACGGAGGCAAGTACCCGACCTGTCGAAAATCTTTGGGACTTACGGACTATAGCGCCGTTAGCTCCACCTACAGGGGAAACATTGAAGTTATCCAAACCTGCTCAAAGTCTAAAGTTACATTTAGATCGTTTGACGAGAGGTATCGCTGTTGCTAATCTCTAAGGTTTTATAGTGCTTATGCCCGCACTTTGGGTAATCTTAAAGAATTTCATGATATCCCAAAAATTTACGACTCCGGCGGGACTTGAACCCGCGACCCTCCTCTGAATACGAGGATGCGCTAACCAACTGCGCCACGGAGGCAAGTACCCGACCTGTCGAAAATCTTTGGGACTTACGGACTATAGCGCCGTTAGCTCCACCTACAGGGGAAACATTGAAGTTATCCAAACCTGCTCAAAGTCTAAAGTTACATTTAGATCGTTTGACGAGAGGTATCGCTGTTGCTAATCTCTAAGGTTTTATAGTGCTTATGCCCGCACTTTGGGTAATCTTAAAGAATTTCATGATATCCCAAAAATTTACGACTCCGGCGGGACTTGAACCCGCGACCCTCCTCTGAATACGAGGATGCGCTAACCAACTGCGCCACGGAGGCAAGTACCCGACCTGTCGAAAATCTTTGGGACTTACGGACTATAGCGCCGTTAGCTCCACCTACAGGGGAAACATTGAAGTTATCCAAACCTGCTCAAAGTCTAAAGTTACATTTAGATCGTTTGACGAGAGGTATCGCTGTTGCTAATCTCTAAGGTTTTATAGTGCTTATGCCCGCACTTTGGGTAATCTTAAAGAATTTCATGATATCCCAAAAATTTACGACTCCGGCGGGACTTGAACCCGCGACCCTCCTCTGAATACGAGGATGCGCTAACCAACTGCGCCACGGAGGCAAGTACCCGACCTGTCGAAAATCTTTGGGACTTACGGACTATAGCGCCGTTAGCTCCACCTACAGGGGAAACATTGAAGTTATCCAAACCTGCTCAAAGTCTAAAGTTACATTTAGATCGTTTGACGAGAGGTATCGCTGTTGCTAATCTCTAAGGTTTTATAGTGCTTATGCCCGCACTTTGGGTAATCTTAAAGAATTTCATGATATCCCAAAAATTTACGACTCCGGCGGGACTTGAACCCGCGACCCTCCTCTGAATACGAGGATGCGCTAACCAACTGCGCCACGGAGGCAAGTACCCGACCTGTCGAAAATCTTTGGGACTTACGGACTATAGCGCCGTTAGCTCCACCTACAGGGGAAACATTGAAGTTATCCAAACCTGCTCAAAGTCTAAAGTTACATTTAGATCGTTTGACGAGAGGTATCGCTGTTGCTAATCTCTAAGGTTTTATAGTGCTTATGCCCGCACTTTGGGTAATCTTAAAGAATTTCATGATATCCCAAAAATTTTTTTTTTTTTTTTTTTTTTTTTTTTTTCAAGGGGGTTCCGGCGGGTTCAAGTCCCGCCGGAGTCGTAAATTTTTGGGATATCATGAAATTCTTTAAATAGACCTACTTCGAAAATATACATAGATAGGCTTACATGATTCATTGTTATCTAAATTCCATATTGCTCGAATGCATTTTTTCTGTGCAATGAAAGCTCTTTGAATTTCACTGGAATTGCCCCATAACACAAGTCCATATCGAAGAACAGATCCTATATAGCTATGATATACTGTCAAAGCTGTATTTATCGATGCAACTTTACGTATGGTTCTTAGCGCATACACGAACTTGTTTATTTTTTTGCAAACAAAGTTTATTTGTTCTTTCCAATTTAAATGTTGATCAATTATTACTCCTAGAAATTTAATAATCAGCGCTTGTTCAACTATGACATTATCATGTGATATTATTAATTTATGTTCTAATTGTTGGAGCCGTTTCCGAGATTCAGATTATACATTATATACAAGAATTGCTCGTTTAAAGATATAAGATTTTTTATATTTAAAATAACTTTTAAATAGGTAGATTTTATATCATCTAGGACCAAAGTGTTTGGGCAGAAATCCAACGAACCCAAACTCATCGTGTTTAAGTCGTTTCGTTCAGGAGTTCCTATGGCCACCTTCGGTTTCCATCATCAGACCAGCTCGATGGTACCATGACATTGCACTGTCACCGTACATACCTACATAAGAATGCCAAATTTCATCTCAATCGGTTCAGGATAACTGGTCTAAAATTGAGTTGCAAGATTTCACCCGAACATACATGTATGTACATACATTGCAAGTTAAATAAAAGCTTGTAAAATTACTCAAATTGGACTTGAACTCCTAATATTTATGATCTATTTGTAATTTTCCTGCAAATTAAGTATATCAACAAATCCCAATAACAAAACTAAAATCATGCTTGGAGTCGAGAGAAAGATATTATTGTGAACAATATTTATTGAAGAAAGAAACTAAAGCGACCCTTTTTTTTATATTGTGTTTAAAAATCTACTACAAGAAACGTCACGTGTTGGCGCGAGATACAAATTACGTTTAGTTTACAATTTGCGCCAACTTACTTTTGCGCTAGATTTATTTTTGAGACAAGGCGGTCCAAGGGGGTATCAATCACTAAAAAGAAGGTATACTTGAGTAAATTTCAAAATAGTTGTTTATTCTTTTTTCGGGCGTGTATATTTTTTAAAATAATGCGCCTTTTAATATTTACCGAAGTCAAATATTTCAGTGCAAACCTATCTACTTAGTGCATTCATTTTAGAAGACCTACCTACTTAGTCATACATACATATACTTAATCCTTTTTTTTTATTCGGCGAGGAAATTCTTACCCTACCTACGAATCTACCAGTCTCTCTACGTAGGCTAGATCAAGCTGACAATACACCGCATTCTACAACAAACTTAGCTAACCTCTAACCAGAATAAGAAGAAAGTAAAAAAAAAAACAATAAAAATTCCACTTTTATTTTAATTATTGATTTTTTCTTTAAATTTTTGCGCCATTACGCCTCTGAATTTCAAACAGAATCAGAATCAATAACTTTATTTCTATAGGCTTACAAAATAAGCACTTAGACAAGTCAAATTGTATACTATAAACATAGTTATTATTATCAAATAAGAAATAAGGTGTTATTGATATTCTCTTCACTTCAATTTTTTGTCCACTAGTGGAAGAAGTCCGTCATAACTCTGAAACTACTCGAGAAGAAGACCTACCTATTTCGTCATATATCCTACCTACGAATCTCTACCAAATGAGAGCTCGCGTAGGCTAGATCGAGCAGTTAATACACCGCATTCTACACAAACGTAACTAACCTCTAACAGAAAACAAAAGAATTCCACTTTGATTTTTTTATTGATTTGTCTTTTAAATGTTTGCATCTGGAACTTAGTTTTAAGTGTGATAGTACTATAATAATGTGTTATACCTATTGTATTATGGATTAATATGATCTGAAATTAATTTTTAATTATATGAAATACTAGCTGACCCGTGCCCACTTCGTTGGGCGGTAAACATTTTTAGTGAACCGAACCGAACCGTGAGACCGAGTCGAAGATCAAAGTTCTATCCACTTCCACCAGTGTCTTTGCCACGACAGTAGGTAGGTATATAAGCGAGTAGAGACTGAAGAGCATCAAATGCCTGGTGCGTTTCGCCAATGCATTGCAAGCGGTCATCCCGGGTACGCAGCACAATGTCCCGCCTATCACAGTGCTGATCTACCAGGACAACGGCAACATCATAGCGAGAGCTTTAAACAAACCGGATGCTGTCCAGAAGGTCGTTTATCGGCATTAATAACAATTTTGTAATCATTTTGTTGGCTTTGGGGTCGTATTTTATGTCCTTCCTCGTAGTATGAACTCAAATCATGCTAAGTATCATTCGAATCCATTCAGTAGTTTGTGCGCTATTTTAGGCCGAGAAATGTCACTTCCATCCTCACTCCCAAGGGAACCTTAACGAATTCCAGAATAAAAAGTATTACCTTCGTCATAGTATGAATTTAAATCATGCCAAGTTTCATTTGAATACCTTCAGTAGTTTCGGCGCTATGCGCAGCCAAGAAATTTTACTTTCATCCCCTCTCCCAAGGGAACCCTATTGAAATCCGGGATAAAAAGTACCCTATGTCCTTCCTCGTAGTATGAACTCAAATCCTGCCAAGTTTCATTTCAATACGTTCAGTAGTTTCGGAGCTATGCGCGGCCAAGATACAGACAGACATGATGGGAAAAAAATACGTTTTTGGCATCAGTATAGATAACAGAGTGCACTCCAAAATTTTTTTCAAAATATCTTCAATGTACAGAATTGGACCTGTTACAGTTTTATTATAAGGTTAGATAAATTTTGAATTAGAATTATAATAATAACTCAAGACTATGGGACCACTCGAGACAGATCCCCGTTAATCAGAAGAATGATACTAAGACGGTCACGACGATATTGTTGGGGGCGAACTACTAGTTCCAATGTACCTAACAGTTGCCCATTTCATTTGGTGCCTAATCAACTGGAGCCACGTTTAGTGGTTACACGCTAATACATATTATCACTCCACATGGCTTATATTATACGTATAATTGTACTTTATGATAAGAATACAACGCCCCTATGTGTCAGCAGGGGACTTCACAAAATTGGCGCATTAATCATTATACAAGGTCAAAAAGTCTCCAATTCGGCGCGCCCGATTCTGAAATGTTACTTACCAATTAAGCTCATACACGTCTACTGCTGGACATAGGCCTCCCCCATACGACGCCACAAATAGCGATCCCGAGCCGCCTCCATCCTTCGACTCCCTATTACCTATACTCCAATTCAAAAACCTGGATATTTTTTGTATACAAAGGGTTTAAAAAACCCAAGGAATATTTTTGGAAAGTATTTAACGACATTATTGGTATCAACGAAGCAAAGCACAGAAGCTTGAAACAATTTTTGGTTTTGAAAGCTCTCATTCATCATTTTAATTGATCACTCGTCACTCGCGGCTCAGGACCGCTATTTGTGGCGTGTCGTATGGGGGGGAGGCCTATGTCCAGCAGTGGACGTGTATGACTGATATGATGATGGGGGTGTTCTAAATACAAGCGTCCTGATGAAGAGAGTTATAGCTTTAAAAAAATCCCTTTACTGCGATCACCAATCAATAAAAACAAAATTTTCCAATGAACTAAAACACCAGCTAGTAGATAACGAGGAAACCCACGTAATCTTCTATTGTTACTGCGTACATCTTAGTAAAAAATGTTGCCATTACACAGATGAAATTATGCAAAAAAAAAAAAAAAACCGCTTCTGTAACAATTAGCGTTAGATAAGTGTCTTTATGTTTTTGTAAGTATGTATGTCATGATTCTTTTGGTTTTGTATAAATTTATTCCCGAGGGATGATATTAACATTTTCCCGATAGCTTTTAAGTTGGTCGGCTTTGTCTTGAGAATTTGAAGTGATTTAAGAAGTAGAACCGTGAATATAAACTGTTATTACTTAAGGCATGCCAAACTCTGATGAATAGCGACTTGTATGTATCTTCAGCTGAGTAAACTTTGAACTCCCATTCATCGCTATTTAGCATACTTGGTAAATAGTTGCCTACGCTTAAAGTGAACGCCAATTTCCTTTTTCTACTAATGACTGAGTCATATCCACCGTTTTGGAGTTTAGTCTACGCAAAACACTTGTCTACGCAAAAAGTGAACACCAATATCCTATTCCTACTACTAAGTCGTATCCACCATTTAAGAGGTTAGGATAAAATTTTGACTTGTATCTTCAGTTTAATCTTCACTATTTAGCATACTCTGCAAAACACTTGTCTACGCATAAAGTGAACGCCATTTTCCTATTCCTACAACTGAGTCATATCCACCGTTTTAGAGGTTAAATAACATCAGTTTAGCGACCTCAGTGCAAGGCTGCCCCCATTTAGATCTAGTTCTTAGGTCATTCGTAGTAGGTAACTATGCGGTGTAACCTATTTAGGAACGACATGCTACTTCTTAGGTCACCTACACATGAATACAAGTAAGTACAATTGAAGTGCCTGTTTGTCTAAGTCAAAAGAAATTTTTCATATTTAAAAAAACAGGCTTATATATTCGACACTTCGGTGTCCATCATCAGACCAGCTCTATAGTACCATGACATTGCATTGTCACCGAACTTACATTAAGTGTCTATCTATGCCTTGTTCATTCGGTTGAGGATCTGGTTTAAAATTCAGATGTAAGATTTGTCAAACATAAATTAACAGGGCAAGTTAAGGGCCTACAATATCTCGCAATTGTGCGAAAAGGATAGGCATAGGATTTCGCGTTCATTGGAGTGGGACAGAGCAGAGTCCGTCATAACTCAACAGCAAAAATCATGTTTTTTTTTTTACGGTAAAAATAATAGTAATTTTGAAAATCGAAAACATATACCGTCTGCTTTATATTCTGTTTGTTTACTGTACAAAGTATCACGGCTTATTTCAAAGTATTTATTGAATAACGACGATTTATTGTACAGTTTAGAGCGAACTTCGGATATTTGTTCTATAGAGAATATTTTATGAAATCGTGTTTTCGAAACATATGAAGGATAGAGTGAGTCCTAAACTTTAATATATACATTTCAAAGTTAAATATGTTCATATCTTGCAAACTAGTGATAGTTTGCAAGATATGAACATCCGGCGAAGTTGAAAATAAGCAATTTGAGGTAGTTATACACTCTTAAATAAACTTGTAATAACAACTTTTTACATGCATATGAGAGTACTCCCAGCCAGACCGATGCCACGTAAATCATCTTTAGTAGATGTAAATAGGCCAAATCAATGAATTAAAGCATACATATACCAATATAATCATTTATTCAATTAAGTAAAATGAATTAATATTTTTTAGTATATTTGTCTCTATGGCTGTTTGCTGGGGCTTATCTCTATAACGGATGTACCGATTTTTACGGGCCTTTCAACGGCAGATAGCTAATATTATAGCGGGTAACATAGCCTACTTTTATTTTTGAAAAAGGTTTCACGGTTCTGCGCAAAACAACCCATGAAACTGTGAATTCTACGCGGGCGAAGGCGCGGGCACTTGGAGGTGACTATGTAGTGTAACCTATTTAAGATCTAGAGTAGCACTGGTGGCACGTATAATAGATTCTTTAATAGGTTCTGTGATTGAACTACAGCGTAAGGAACCATAAAAAATTAATTTTATGGAACTGACCTTCGAATAATATGGAACAAATTGGAATAACAGGAGTGGTATAATAGTCTATAGCTTTTAATTGCAGATACATTCTCATTTCTATAATCTAATTATTTAATTTATTCTTATTATATTCTTTTTTTCTATGATCTTCTCCTTTCACTTCGGTCGCCTGGAAGAAGTTGCTTTAAGCATTAAAGCCGACAATTCCATTGCCTTTAGATAGATAGAAAACTCTTTAGTGTACAACACAAACACAAAATACAATCTTCTTCCTGCCCTTATCCCACACAAAATAAGTATTGTATTTTGTGAAGGAAATCGCTAGAAGGAAAATTTGACAAAATGAAATACAAAGGGCGGCCTTATCGTTTTGAGCGATTAGCTTTCTATAAGACAAGTTTAATTATGTACTGAATGTTGTTTAAGCGGCAAAGTGCCAACGGCAGAGGTAACTGTAGCCGTCGACGCGTGGACGGCTGCTGTCGATAGTCGACGGCTGCCGTGGACCAGTGTCGACGGCTACAGTTACCTCTGCCGTTGGCACTTTGCCGCTCATGTATATGAGCACTAAATTGAATTTACTTTGTCAAACAATGGTCGAACCAATTAGCATCGCCTATTTTTAACCGACTTCAAAAGGAGGAAATTCTCAATTCGTCTGTATGTTTTTTATGTTACGCAATATCTCCGCCAATTATGGACCGATTTTGAAAATTATTTCACTATTGTATAGAAAATGATCCCGAGAGGGTCCCATGAAATTTTGATCTCCAGGGGATTAGTATTTATACCGCAAAACTTAAAATAAGTGTAAAAGTAAGGGAATTTGAAGTCGGTTTATCGTTTTTTAAAACACGCCATATTATTGCATCCCAATAGGTACTAGTTCAGGCACAAGTTGCATAACTTTTGTTAATCTTGTATCCTTAGATACGTTTTGAATAAATAAATTATTTTATTTATTTAAGTACATATCGACATGTTCTATTGTCAATAAATGCTTTCTATTGTTACAGCAAAAGAACAGTATCCCCGAGCACGATACTGAAAAGAGAACAGAAATGGCTGCGCATGCTCAACAATTGGGAGGGTTTCATGAGCAAGAACTACAAGAAGGTGCGGGAGAGGTGCCGGAAAGGTAAGGTTCTAAGAAGAAAAATATATATTTAATACACAATAGAAAAAAAATGCTAAGTTCGAAAAGGTTTCCTGCCTCAGCATTTTCATGTTTTTTGTTTTCTTCTAAGGAATTCCTTCTTTTACCTATGAAAGCTTGGGACGAGTTTTGCTGTAACTCGAAAACTAACAATTGTTCGGTTCTTAACTTTACTTTAAAAAGTGAACAAAAAATCAAAGTGATCGCTTTATTTCATAGTTTTACCTGTGGTTTTACTATGTAATTTCAATTTTGTGACGTGTCCAAGAATCCTGCAAAGGAAATAAAGAACTGATATTTTATATGAAATGACCAACAATGCCCCTACTCTCTGCGTTCCAGGTATCCCAGCCTCAGTCCGCCCCAAAGCCTGGCTCTACCTCTGCGGAGGCCAGCTCCTCCTGGAGAAGCATCCCAACGAGTACGAAGAACTGCTACAAGCGCCTGGTGACCCAAAATGCATGGACGATATACGGAAGGACCTGCATCGTCAGTTTCCGTACCATGAAATGTTTATTAGAGAAGAGGGGATTGGGTATGTGGAAATCCTACTAATATTTATTGACGACCGATGTGGCGCGGCGGGCGAAGGTCCACCTGCGACGCAGGAGGTTGCGGATTCTATGTGGCCTTGCGATAAATATTTGTACGATCTGCAAATATTTGTCTCGGGCGTTCCGGGTATTTTCTATGTATAATAAAAACTATCTTCTTATCTATGTAATATATCGTACCCATAATACAAGCTCTGCTTAGCTAGCTATGGGCGAGATGATGCTGTGTGGATTGTCCAGATTTTTTAAGGCGAAAGTTTATGACTTTTTGAAGATGTTTGGCCGAAGACTACGCAAAAACTACAGAATGGATCGGGCTGAAGTTTTATCACACATAAAGATTTAGACCTGGAATAACATATAGGCTACTTTATATGGCGAATTACGCGTGCGGCCCCGGGGGCAGAAGCTAGTTCATAGTAAAACTGCAATCTCTTGAGCTAGAATGGATTTTTTCCAAGCACCCTCAATGCATGGGCGATATACGGAAGGGAAGGACCTGCATCATCAGTTCCCGTAGTTACCACAAAATGTTAATTAGAAAAGGCGGGAGTTTGTTAATAAATGTATTTGTTGACATAAATTATCTTGGATTCTAAATCGGAGTATATGTACCTAGTTGTATTTTCCGCGGCCCCGGGCAGGTTAGTTTCGCTGTCCAACGAATTATTTGTATGTGAACAAGTTACATTGTTTTAATATTTCCCACTGCTAATCTCACCTCGTTGAGAGCGAGTCAGGTTATTGACCTGTTCTGGTGGATTGTTCTTACGCGTGTTAATAAAAATATTTACTAATGCAGTTGTGGAAAGGATGACCTTTCCACAACTGCATTAGTAAATATTAGGTGCAAGACACCAAAGGGCCATGAGGCCCTTTGGTGTCTTGCACCTAATTAATTATTTTATACTACATCTGCTCGGAAAGTTGGCTATTCCTTTTCCAAATATAAGATAGAAAGTAAGTCATTGCAGACGATGGTTTCGTATAGTATGGTGAGTGTACTCCTTTGTCCGCACTGAGACTCCGGTTGGTCTATTGTGCGTGTCATTGCAGGCGAATAGGAATCCGGGAGAACTCTATGGAATTTCATTTCTCACGCGTTTTAGCGGGAGCGAAAAGTGGAAATCCATTTTCAACGTGTTATTTTTTTATTTCCTAAAAGATTGGCCAGTAGCTATGGTTATTTTCATAATAGGTCAAATGACAAAAAGTTTTTACTCCAAGTCCGCTTATGCGTCTTCCGATTTCAAACAATATTTTGAAAAAAAAACCCAAGAGATAAAGGTTGGCGCGGGAAGTTCTTCGAAATTTGAATTTGGTGTAGGCAATTTTATTAATTCTGTAGAATATCGACGAGTGATAGTGAAAGTTTTATGACACCGTCAGAAATAAAAGAAACTGCTCAAACAGTGATTGAGAACCTATTGCCCGAGATATCCAGAAATAAATACACCAAGACTTATGAAGATTTTGTATCTTGGAAAAACGAGAAAAAAGCAAGTTATTTTTCTGTAAATGTTTTGATGTCCTAGTACTTTAGAGAAAAGGCGAAAAAAATATTACATTGAGTTTCAATAACTATAATAATTTTTAATATAAATATCAATTAATAATTTATTCTGCTTTTTATTTTCCACGAAGATGTAGTATAAAGCACTATATATCACTCGGCAGAAAGTGCGATTCCTACCTCGTGTGTTTTAAGGCCCTCGGCTGCGCCTCGGGTCTCAAATGACACACTCGATAGGAATTGGGCACTTTCTCGCCTAGGTGTACAATGTACTATTCCTGCGTATTCGTTTAAGCCCGTGTCTTCTTTTATCAAGGTATCGGATTAATCTTGCTATGATTTTGGATAAAATGTAGCATTCAAAAACAATGTACTTAAAAATTATACCTAAGTATACTTATCCAAACTCGATGTAGAATGTTAGTAAACAAACCAGGTCACAAATAACTAAAAATCACTTGCTTGGCGTCGTTTCAGATAATTTGTAAGCAATCAAAGTATCTCAAATCTACAAGTAATGTAAATTGCGTATAAAAAGGCGTGGCAACAGAGTGAATTTTAGGTTAAGTATGGACGGCTTGTTTACTAACATTCTACATTGAGTTTGGATAAGGTATAGTAGTATTATTTTTATCTAGCTGCTGCCCGCGGCTTCGCACGCGCTTTTCATGTCCCTACCCTATGTCCATCCCCGGGATACCATCTACCTCGCTGCCAAATTTCATAACAGCCGTTTAGGCATGAAAGGTCGGTCATTGTGGAGATCCTTAGGGGAGGCCTATGTCCAGCAGTGGACGTCGATCGGCTGATATGATGATGATGATGATGATTAGCATAGAGGGGGCAATTCAGCCAGCTTCTTGGGGGACGTTCCTGATTGGTATTGATCAGTTGGGCTATCTCTAGATTGCTTGCAACAGTCTGTAGTTAGCTCAACTGTTGCAATTGTAAATACTATTTCTTCCTTTCCACTGACGATTTGCAATTTGTGTCTATTACACAGAAGTATAAATAATTCTAACGTAAATATTAGTTGTAATATTCTGCGTTATTAAAATGTTCTATCATTTGTTACAGCCAACAAGAGCTATTCCACGTGCTAAAAGCCTACTCCGTACTAAACCCTAAAGTGGGTTACTTCCAAGCTCAGGCGCCGGTCGCTGCGTTCCTGCTAATGCACATGCCTAGCGTGCAGGCCTTCTGGTGCCTGGTCAGCATCAGTGACAAGTACCTCAGCGGGTATTACAACCCGGGGCTAGAGGTGAGGGTATAAAACTGCTAGTGATACTTCCAAGCGCAGGCGCCAGTCGTTTATTACAACTGGGGGCTAGGTGAGGGTATAAAACTGCTAGTGATACTTCCAAGCGCACGCGCCAGTCGCTGCCTTCCTGCTGATGCACATGTCTAGCGTGCAGGCCTTCTGGTGCCTGGTCAGCATCAGTGACAAGTACCTCAGCGGGTATTACAACCCGGGGCTAGAGGTGAGGGTAAAAAACTGCTAGTGATACTTCCAAGCGCAGGCGCCAGTCGTTTATTACAACTGGGGGCTAGGTGAGGGTATAAAGCTGGTCGTTTTTTACAAGCTTTTATTTAACTTGCAAAGTGTTTGTTCGGATCTTGCAACTCAATTTTAGACCGGTTATACTCAACCAATTGAGCTGAAATGGCATACTGCATACTTATGTAATTTCGGTGCCAATGAAATGTCATGGTACCATCGAGCTGGTCTGATGATGGAAACCGAAGGCGGCCATAGGAGATCTTCAACGAAACGACTTAATCACGTCGAGTTTGGGTTCATTGGATTTGTCTACCCAGCACGTTCATCATATAAAAGCTTGTATGTATTTAAAAGTTATTTATTTATTAAAAATCATTATATTACAACCGGGGGCTAGGGGTGAGAGTATAACATGGAGAGAATATTACAGTGCTCGCTTTGTTAGTTACCAAAAAAACTATTTGAAAACCTATTTCACCTTTCTTTTCTAACCATCGAATGCTTTAAAATGTATACAATAAAGCTTCGGCCAAACATGCGTTTGATGCGCAGCGGGACGCGAACCGGGAGCGTTAACAACGCGAAACTAGACGTGCACATCTGCGCGTCTACAGCGCGAACCACAGTTAAAGGAAGTTTTGTTCCTCGCCGACCAAATCCACCAAAGACAAGGGCAACCAGCCAATCAATAACAGTTCGATGGGTACTTCTCGCAGGTGCTGCAACGCGACGGTGACATACTACACGCTTTGCTGCGCCGCACCGCGCCCGCCGTGCATCGACATCTTATGAAGCATAAGGTACAAAAACATTGCATTTGTTTCTTGTTTTAGTTTCGTTTCTGGTCGTTATATAAATCATTATCATGAAATTTTTGTTTTGGGTACTGTGCCATGCGATGTTTGTTTGTCTTTTTAACCCGTCGTTGGAGGATAATAATTTCATTGTTTTGAAAAAACTAAAATCTGACTTTAAATTCCTTAGTATTTGGGTAAACCAACTTTTAAAGCACTACTTTTGTGCCTGTCATGGATAAAATGATAAAATCTCTATGTTAGTTAAAATATGATTACAACACATACAAAAAATTCTTCTCTAACTTTGTTTGGAGATTGGCCTATGTTCTGCTGAGTTCACACAGGAAAATAAAAAAAGTCTATAAATTATAAAAAAAACTATGATTTAATTGTATACCAAATTAGCAGAAAATCTAAGTTTACGTTAACATTAAAACAGTAATGAAATACAGATTTTATAGTTTTTTCCATGATAAAAGGAGTGTCTTAAATGTTGATTCTCCCATTTACCCGGTTTTTAAAGTTTTTCGGGACAAATACTTATCCCTCGTTCTCTCGGGAATAATATTTTTAAATCAACCATTATTTTATTTTAGACTTCCATAACCTCTGGTGGCCTTTCCATTGTTTTACCACACCTAGAAAACCTTATGCTTTGTTATAGGTGGAGCCAGTACTATACGCGACGGAGTGGTTTCTTTGCGCTCTCACTCGCACGCTGCCCTGGGACAGTCTACTGCGAGTCTGGGACTGCTTCCTCTGCGAAGGGGTCAAGGTATAGTCCCTTATAGTGGCTGTAATGTTAAGTCTACCATGTCGAGCCAGTACTATACGTGACGGAGCGGTTTCTCCGATCATATCCATCCAAAAATGTCCTGGAAGAGATCGTTTTCAGCGATAAGGCCGCCGATTGTACCACACTAGATTTAGTTAGTAACTGTCAATTTATTAAGAGACTTAGAGCTATTCATCTATCTAACTAAACTAGCCCTTACCCGGGGGTAACCGAACACGTTGAGCTACTATTTTGTCGAAAATAATGAAATAAAATTACAATGGACTCCTAAACTATTTGAACTTCACTATGTATTGAATACCTATTATGTTTCATCCAGTCTTAATTCCGTCCTATTTAATATCTTCTTTTAAATTTCATAGGTGTTATTCAAAGCTGCCCTAGTGATCCTCCACGGAGCGCTAGGCCCAGCCAAGATCCGCAAGCGAGCCGCCGGTCTCTGCGAAACGCTGGAAGTTCTGCGCCATCCACCAGAGGCGATCCTCGGAGAAGAATACCTGGTGTACCATATGCAGAGGCTCGGGTTGACTGAGGAGGACTTTGAGTTTGAGCACCAGAGGCAGACAGCGCGTCGCAGAGCTATAGCTGATCGAAGGTCAGTCTTATTAAATTTAGTCTATTTTCCTCTGAGAGGTGTCAGAAGTAACCTGCTTGTAGCTGATATAATTTGAGTCTTAGCATAACGTTTCAAGGTGTAACTTCCTCTAAGAGATGTAAGAATACTTGGTGTACCATATGCAAATGCTCGGGCTGAAGTAAGACTTGTTACAAGGGTATATGGTATATTTTTCTCTGCCAGATGTCAGAAGTGTACTTTTAACTTACCTACTCATAGCTCAAAGTGCTGTCAAATGAAACTGTGTCCATGAAATACTTCGTGATGTCCCGTTCGTCCCACCAGCTTCGCCCCACCATCTTCATTCGTCGCACTGGTGGGACGAACGGGACATCACGAAATACTTCATGCTGTCATTCCGCCTTCATGCACTCACCTGTTAACTATTAGGGAACTTAACAGTTGTGCATATAGGTAAACAACATAAAATAAATTCGTGGACGATTGGATAAAAAATATATTTTCATTTTCTATAATATCTTATTTTTTTTTCAGTGGTAGCTGATTCAGCGACTGTTCCTTTAAGCGTTATTCTAAGAATAACGCAAGGGACATATTCAACACTCTGTGAACGTGGAAACTGAACTTTATATGTTATGTGATAAAGACTAAATTAGATTTGTGCATTCACTCGAAATGAAGGTCCATTTCGAGTTTTTAGTGGTAAGACTTGCAGTGGCCAAATGAACGACCAAGATCGACTGACGAGTAGTATAGCGTTTTAGATCTTTAGGAGATAGCTGTAAAGACTATTTTGCTATGATAAGGCTGTATTAAACGCCAGTTGTTGTCAATTTTTACTACAAATTTCGAATTCAAAGCAAAATGGCCTTTATAGCATTAGTAATAATATAACAATATAGTATTGACACGTCATATCGTAAATTCTAGTTGAAAACGACAGCTGTTCTGGGAAGGTTTACGTATCGCTTTTGTTGTAAAAGTGTTATTGAAAAATGCTTAGCTTTTAAATGTCTGTGTTCATAAACTTATGGGTTACAATGTTAAAGTTGGGCAGACTACGTTCTTCCCAAAAATAAGTTACTTTCATAATATTTTGCCCTTTAGCTGGGCAAATCGAAAATGTCAATAGTAAATTTTCAAAAATCTAAGATAAAACTGCTGAACCGATTAGGCTGAAATCTTGTATAGGTATAGTTTGGGACCTGGAATAACATATAGGCAATTTTTTATCCCGATAAAACGCGGGCGAAGGTGCGGGCAGCAGCTAGTTCATAATAATTTAAAAACCTTTGATAGCCAACAGAGCTTTCAGACTACAAGAAAAAAAATCTCTGTTGAAAATTGAATAAATAAACCCAATACATATAATAAAAAGCAATATAAATAATCTCTAGAATAAAGTTACGTGCAAATATAGTTCATAATGTTGTGATGAGTTTTGTAATGACATATCTTTTGTGGAATGTAAATAGGACGTTGATATAGTGGCAGTTGATTCGTAGGTTCGATTCCAGAGTCAAATGAATGACAATAGAGTGAACCATTAGTAAAGTATATTTCCTGTATAATATCTTGTTGTATATCATAAAGTGTCAAAAAATCACCTTCGTTTTAATTGTAGTGATTCAATAGAAATGAGCCATACTCCGCAAAATGTATGCAATATGTCAACTAAAAAAACCGGCCAAGTCTGAGTTAACTCGCACACGGAGGGTTCCATTCCATCTTAAATTACTATTTCGCAATATTTTTGAATAAAAGTTGGATTTGAAAAAAAAAAATTGCAAATAGACAACATTACCTAGTCGGCCATCCAAGTTCTGACCGCGCCCGACGTTGCTTAATTACGGTGGATCTGTATTCAATTCGGTAAGGAATGGACGTCAAATCCCTTAATTATAAAATTTATCTTATTTCTATTTGTTGTTATAGCAGTAATAGATACATACCCTGTCAAAATTTTAACTGGCTACATATTACGGTCCAAGAGATACAGCCTTAATAAAGTAGAGCAAAAATAGCCACAAAAATCTGTATTTTGAACATAGGTTCAACATAAATTTCAAATAATGTCTGAAGTTTTCCAAAATTTGAAATTATATTCAAATTTCTTTAACGTTTTGCGGAGGCCCTGGAGGCTAATTCTGGCAATGTATCTACTCGATAAATATGGCAAGAACTGTCAAAATTTCGAGTGATGAACAAGCGTATTCTCAAAATCTGCTTTTCGATATTTTATCGCGGATTTTTCTTTGATGTGTTGCTCAATAAGTCGCTCGAGAATGCAGTTTTTGACAGTACTCGATATTTATCACATGATACGCAGAATTAGCCCTCTGATTTATAGTCTCTCCTCTCCCCGAATGTACAAATCAATGATTGTGAACTTAATTGTAAGTTTCTTGCTATTTTTTAACATTTACAAATACAAAATAATAACAGATCCCCGCTCGAATGAATCTCAGATTTAAGCACGTTTGAAGTGACGATTTTTTGACGGATTTTCATTAAAAACTGTCAAAATATCGCGATTTAAGACGTGCTTACATCCGAGTTGCGTTAGAGTATTCTAGTACTAGGTACTCCCAAATTTCAATGTATCTTCCAAAACTAATATTATAGAAGAGTGGGGTTCTCTAACACGAGCATAATCATGCTTAAAAGAGGACCCATATTATTGTAACGGATATACTAAGTAACAGAAATAGATATATTTTCATATTTCATTTCATTCGGCCGATATAACTAAGTTGTCTGGGTCGAAAACAGATGGCGCTACTGAGTAAGGTTTCAAAATAGTTATTAGAAAAGTCAGATAATTTTGGCCCTATTTTTTTTTACATTCACTCAATTTTTATTCCATTCAGCCTTGTAGCAATATCGCCATAGGCAACTTTGTTTCTATAGTAGTAATAAGTAACTTGTTTATTTTTTAAATATTTTTTTTTTATTCAGAAATTCCAAATTGCTTGGGAACACAAATTCAAACTCGGGTTAGCCGTTTCATTTAGGAGTCCCTAATGTTCCTATGGTGACCTTCTATCTCCATCATCAGATCAGCTCGATGGTACCTTAACATTGCATTGCCCGAACTTTATGTTTTTCGGCTCAATCGTATGAGGATAACTAGTATAAAATTCAGTTGGAAGATTTGTCCCATACATACCAATAGGGCAAGTTAATCTTGTAAAAAGAATTAAGTGAATATTTTATAATATTCATCTTGGACGTTATTGGTACCTATACATTCATGTACTTTTGTATCTGTTTTGCATTTCATTTGTACGCCATTAAGGGTCATTTTAAGATGTATAGGTATTTGTTTGTTCCGCAATTCAAATTTTCAAAACCCTTCTGGTTCAGTAATAGAGACATTTTTGTCTAAGGTGTTATTGCTACAAGGGTAGATTTAGGCTATGATAGTAGGTATATAAGTTTCGTATTGGTGCATAATTTAATTTATATTTCGATAGTCTCTTTCCGTATTTTGTGCGAATTTTATCGTACCGGTAACTCTTCTGACGATATTCGTCAGAAATATGTTTGTGCTAAGTATGTTTGTATCCTTTTTATCTCATTTTCATTGAAATTCAATGATGAGGGAGCTTTTCTGTGTTTGTTTTTGTAACTAGAATTCTAATTCAATGTTATTATTCCTAATTTTTATTTCTTGTTATTTAATTTCAACGATTAGCTGTAAGTTGGTGTACGTGTTTAGCGTTATCGCGCACAAAACTTTTAAATTATTTCAATACTTTTTGCTTGTTAGTGTGCACACTGCAGTGTAGGTACCCAGCCTTTTCTGTTCAGAGGGGCAAAATTGCACTAAGGCCTATTCAGACCAAAGCGGTTTTCGCTACTCAGAGCGGTAGTGGTAAGTTTCGCGCGGTCCGCGGTTTTCCATCGTGTATTGTAGTGATAGTTTAGAATGTTGATCAATAACTATTTTATAAGATCTTTATGTAACAACATGTACCTATGTAAATAATTGAATTGAATTACCGCATACCCACTCGGATCTCTTTGCCGCTCTGGGCAAGCTCTGGGTAGTGAATACCACCTAAGGCTGTACTGGACCTAAAACGGTTACTTCAAGCCACACACAGGCCAAGGTTCTTGAAAATAATTCTTTGATTTTCGTTGATATTTTCCAGTAAACCAAATTGTAGTCCAATGAACAGATTAGATGGAGGCTGAATATTCCAAAACTTCCAAGATTCTCAAGTTCCATAACATTCCGCTCAGACTGTTCTAGAAATAATTACTTGAACGTATTTTTATAAACGCCTGAGATTTCTGTTGCTGCAATATTTGTGTTGTAAATAAATACTATTGGTAAAGTATTATGTTTTTTTATTCAATGTTACCGAATTAGTACCTATTTATTTCTTTATGGTATTAAAGCAGTTTTCATTTTGTAAAACCGGCAATGTATCCTTTAGTCGCAGCTAGTATCATGTCTGTGAATGTATCGTACTTTTTCTCATTGGCCGAAACACAGCTATCGAGGCTGGCTAGAGGTGGCTTGGATAGTTGCAGTTGTTGTAGAAGCAAAAATGCTTCCATGGTAATTATACCATGGACCTTTGTATTACGAATTAGAAGCTGTTGTTCCCAGACACTATGGTCACGTGGGGTGGGTGACACTTGCCATACGTCATCATTGCCATCAGCGAATGTTTCCTGGTGTTACCAGTAGCGTAAAATCATAACTCCCCGAACTCCTTGAATTACCTGCATAAATCTGATAAATGTACATATGTGATTTTGTATTTACCAATTATCACATTGACTGATCTAAAAAACATAGTTGACGATTGACATTTTTCAATTGACTATTATCACATTTCTTTCCTATATATTTTTTACAATGTCTATGTTTGTTTTGTGCTGTCTATGTTTGTGAACCAAATAAACCATCTATCTTTCCCAACTTCTACGTTTTGTTGAAATAAAGTGGCAACTGGACTGTGATGTGTGACGTGGCAAGTGTTATTCTGGAGTGCCAGACCTTGTTTTCTTGGATAATGCGTCGTCGAATCTACCGAATCTACCATCCCGAGCTACCTTCTTGATTTTCATAGCTCAATTCATAGATAAAAATAATTTCTAAGGTGATTCTATGGAGACATACTCCAACCATTCTCAATGTACAATGTTTTTTAACAACTCTCTCTCAACACAAAATTCTCTTTTTGGCGTGATGTACGAAAAATTATTGTCTGCGTTATGTATTGTTGGTAAGAGCTCAAAATTGACTAATATTATACAAATTCTTTCCCAAAATCGAAAGTGATTCTTAGGTTAAGTATGGGGCAATGTTAACAAATATTGTATTTTCAGTTTGGCCAGAGATATGGGGTCATTCAATCATATATGACGGTGGGCGAATAAACAAAATACTTAGCTTATAAATTATTTATTTAAATCAGAATTAATTACATACTTCAATATAACTCCTAAATACAAACAATGCGCGGTATTGAATAACTATATGGCAGTAGACGTTATAACGAAACGTTACGTTATGGAGCACCGACAATTTGATCGCCTTTCTAAGGCTTTTTTTATGGAACCACTTTCACTGACGTGTGTATCGCTGGCGGCGGCGTTTGAATGTAATTTCCTTAACAACTATGAGTGTTTCACTCAATTTCGATCGATGCCGCGATTTGCGCGCCCGTGAAGGTGGTCTACATTGCTTTGCTCTTTGACGATTTAAAATACTAAGAAATAATATTCGTTCCAAAGTTCAGACGTTAGATGTCTTGGGGCGACTATTTTTACTACAATCGGTAAAAAAAACTACTGTTGTAAAGCTCTTGCTGACTTGGACAATAAAACGTGCCTACATTATTATATACATTACAGCTACAAAGCATTATTTATACCTACTCGGTATCTATTCGGCTAACCATAGAACTTAACGCGTAACGTAACGCACTTTAATAAGAAAATAACGCACATAACGCAATAAGCGCGTCATAATTCGCATAACGCGTTATTCACGCTAATACTAGCGTAAATAATGGCGATAACGTGCGTTACGTTACGCGTTATGTTCTATGGTTATCCTGCTGTGGTTCTTTTATAATACGCGTGCATTTTCGCCGCTACTAAGTTATTTCCTTGCACGTATTTAAAATACAGTCATTGCGCGGCGAAAAACTCTGATCGAGTCAATAATCGTGAATTGAATGGCAGGTTCATAAAACGAGAAAACATGTGATAGCTGATACAGATTTAGAATAACTTGAGCATGGCTAAATAGCCATGCTCGAGTTATTCTAAATCTATATTTATATACATTATGTAAATATATAATGTATATCTTATATATAAAATTTCCATTTCACAATGTTAGTTACTTTACTCCTCCGAAACGGCTTTACCGATTTTTACCAAATTTTATATGAGTATTCAGTAGGTCTGAGAATCGGCTGCTATCTATTTTCCATACCCCTAAGTGATAAGGGTTGAAGGCAAAACAACGTTTGGCGGGTCAGCTAGTAAATAAATAAAATTGAAGTCAGACACTTTTGTGTAAATGTCAAAATAACAGGGACGAATTCTATCAATCTATTTACTATACAATGGTATCGTCGCAGAATCGTCCATAGAAAGAAACACAAGATAGTGCGTGCGGTGCTATCTATAGATCGATGATTGAAGATGTGTTCAATAGTGTCACTTGACTTAGCTTGTAACAATTGTCACTTGACTACTCAGAAAAACGATCCTTGACTTAGTGTAGCTGGTATCAATAGTGTCACTTGAATCAATAATGTTACTTGCATCAATAGTGTCACTTGACTTAGAGTGCGTTTCATCAAATAATTCCTATGCCGTATTGTTGGCACCCCTGTCTAGCAACAGTGTCAATAAGCTAAGACGTATATCCAGGTTTTCAAGGTTTTATCGGAATTTCTTGAGAAGATCATGCCTAAAACATTAAAAAGTGGTGAAAGAGTGATGGTGTTGAAGGTGAAAGACTTTTGTGAAAGAGAAAAACGTAACGAAGCCCCACTTATTGCAATAAGATGTGTACAAGCTCGGGTCGCCGCCATTACAGGTTAGTAAAAAAGGGTTACCAGCATCAGTTTGATTAGGCCCTTAATCATGTACCTACATATTATCATTTAATACTTAACTCAAATAGTTTTTTGTATTTACTATTATATTATCTCCTCCTGACCTTTTAAATAAGCTAAGTAAAAATACTGACAATAGTCAGAGTCAGAAATAGTACATAAACAAGTAACATAAAATTTGCTTTGATAATTAGTTCGTTGGTTTAGTTGGTTTGTGCAGTCGTTACTTGTTATGTGAGCGATTGGATGCCTGGTTCGATTCCTACTTGGTGATACAATTTTTGCTTCTTAGAAATTGAGTAAAAGATTTGTAAATCGTGCAGTGATTTGCAATGTAAACTTTAGCTATTTGGGGGGCTACCAATTAATGCTGCTGTCTGTACCTACAGCGTTCTCTAGAGCTATCTCTCCAATAATAAATATAATAGGAACACTATCTAAATAAGTTTAAATTCAGTAAATAAATTTTGATAGTGGTTTTCTGGTGCGTTTTCCAATATACTAATGATAGAAAAAACAAGGGTTTGCTTATAATGTTCGACACTACTGAAACGAATTTAAGCACGTCTTCACTGATGTCAAACCAACGAAAAAAATAAGTAATTATGTATATACCGATTTTTGTTTCAGGAATATCTGAAAAAACAGTATCAAAAATCACCAAAGAAGGTGAGGTGGCAGCTTCAAAGTTAATTTTAATAAGTGGATTAAAGAAAAATTAATACCAAATCTACCTTCACAGTCAATTGTTGTCATGGATAATGCCTCCTACCATACTGTGCAGATCGATAAGGCACCCACAATGTCCAGTACTAAGTCAGAAATGCAATCTTGGATCACAAATAAAGGACTTTCTTATTTGCTTACGATGATAAAAGCACAGCTGTATGAAATTATTAAAGAACACAAACAGCCACCTGTATATGAAGCAGATGTGATGCTGGAAGAGAATGGCCATAAAGTGATAAGGCTTCCACCTTATCATTGTGATTTAAATCCCATTGAGCTCATATGGAGTGTCTTAAAAAGACGCATTGCAGAAAAAAACGTGGGTCAGGAAGCCAGCAAGATAGTAAAAATTACTGAAGAAGCATTTGCGACAATCACTGAAGAGGAATGGAGGAAAGAGTGTGAGCACGTAATAAAAATTGAAGAAAAATATTACGCCGATGCCCCATCTATGGATAGTGAAATGGATAGGTTCATAATCGAAGTAGGAGATGATAGCGATACTTCTGATGACAGTGAAGATGAGGAAATGTCAGATGTAGATATTTTGGACGAACACAGCTACTGTCGAAAATAATAAAAATAAAATATATTTTTTTAAACTTGATCCTATATTTTTGAATTCCCTAGTATCTTTCTAATATATTAATGATATAAACTAGCTGTTCCTGTGACTTTATACGAGTCTTGTAATAGGATTTTCATATAGTCGACTTTTACGATGGCTTTCGGTTATGGCTATGAATGGTATCCTATTCATATATCACAGGTAATAAGTTGTAATGTGGGCAAAATTTTGAAAGCGGAAAGGTTTATTATTTAGATTAATATAATTTATAGCTAAATGTTTTAATAAGAGGAGATCGTAAAAGCCATTACCCGTACGAAGTCGCGGGTACTATTCAGATACTTGATCTCCCCGATTTTAAGGTAGCACAGAAAGGGTAATAATGACAACACTTATTTGCACTACTGCCAACATGACGGCATAGGAACTATTTCATGAAACGCACTCTAGTGTCGCTTGTATCAACAGTGTCACTTCAACTTCTTTGTTAATGGCTCTGCGTCTGGATTGACACAATTCTGCCAGTGTCTGTCTCATGATAGCATCGCAAGCTTTTTATTGGATTGCATTTATTAAACTTTTATAGCAGTATTTACAATAAAGAAAAAAACATTGATTGTGAACAACAAAATACGTTACAAAGCTACAGAAAAAAAAGGAAAACAATGCTAAAATCACACTCAATATAATAGTTTCACTTCAATCAATAATGTCACTTGTATCAATAGTGTCACTTGACATTAGAGTCACTTGTATAAATAATGTCACTTCAATTAATAATGTCACTTGTATCAATAGTGTCACTTGACCTTGACTATAGACACGCGTCCCTCTATCTGTAACTTTTTCATGATAGCGATTGGCAGAATTCCGCTGTTATTTTTACATTACATAAAAGTGTCCGACTTGTATTTTACGATTGCAAATGGTGAAGCGATTAGTTTGGTGGAGTTCGACCCCAGCTTTTTACAAAATTTAATGTATATTTAAAGTTCACGGCATATTTTTTGTCTGTCTGTTTGTCTGAGCTAATCTAAAAGTCCAAAGGCTTCTTTTATTATACAACATTGAATACTGTTTTGTAAGTAACTTATTCACAAGTTTTATATGATATGAATGAGTATTGACTGCATTGATACTGTACATTATTTATTTAGAAAAATCACAAATTTCCCAACGTGAGCGTAAACATAACGATTGATACATGTCCAGCCAACAAATGTCTTATTTGTCTTGCCAGAAAAGCTGTACCACGTTCACAATTTAGACAATATTATAAAAAAAACCTATATGTAGGCACATCGTGTTTATTTTACATTCAACAGTAACTATGGTATAAAATTTTGAAAATGTTTTCTTTTAATTTTACAAGCTAAAGCAAATTGTTCCTTCGCGTATAACCTGCGTACATATAGAATAGGATTGAATATGATGTCATCACAATAAGTAGGAAAGGCGGAAGTTCGCCCTCTGTGGCACAGCGGGCGAACTTCCGCCTGCGATGCAGGAGGTGGCGGATTCAATTCCCGCCTTCGGACAAATGTTTGTACGATCTGCAGATATTTGTTCCGGTGTCCGAGTGTTCTCTATGTATAATAAAAAAAAACGATCTATGTAATGTGTTACATTGTGTTACATATAAGTTATTTAGTACCCATAACACAAGTTCTGCTTATCTTGGGGCTAAAAGCTGCTGTGTGAATTGTCCAGCATTATTTATTTTATATTTATTATCTCGTGCTTTTCTGCTCATTACGAATTACGAATCTGAGTGGGGAGACAGTACATCATTCTCAATCCCATTCTACGTACGCACGTTATAATGTCAATCGCCACGTCAATTCTCACGCTGCATTGCTTAAACACCTAAGGCCTCACAGTATCAGACTTTTTAAGTACTTAGTTTTATTTTTCAGTACATTTTTAACATCTGCGATCATGTCCAATCTGCCTTGAGACAGTTTTCTTTCAACAGGGTTAACAAAGTCGTTAAAATTTAGGTTAGCTAGTTGATTTTCTATCGTCGTATGGGGCGGTATATTGTCGAATATCGTTTCTAATTCGGTGATATTACTTTGTACTTGTAGATTAAGTTTCGTTAGCATTTCTACGGATTTCACTTCGTCGGGGGATTTAGTGATCTTCTTTTTGGATCTTCTAGGGTTTGTGGGCGTTGTGACTTCGTTGCAAACGCCGAGTAGGAAGGAGATTATGCCGATGAACTGAAACAAATGCGATTGTTAGACACCTTTTTTTGAGAAGAGCTACTTCAGGTCTGTTTATTGTTGGAAATAAGAGTATTTACAGAAAAACTTACAAAAAAAATCTTTATTGTACACCACGAAGAAAACATTAAAGATAGACATTACATAAAACATGTACAATGGGCGGCCTTATCGCTTAGAAGCGATCTCTTCCAGGCATACCAGCAGTATTTTAAATGTTAATAACTACAATATTGATATATAAATAAATTATAGTTCAGAGGGGGGTTGGTGAATGTAATTAATTTTTTTAGCTGTTCCCCGGGGTTTCAACCGCGTTTAATTCGAATTGCACATTTTTGGGGGACAAAGAGGCATTTTTCCCGTAAATCTCCCATGGGAATTTGATGTTTTACCAGGAAAAAAAGTAGCCTATGTTACTCTCTATCCTTTCAAATAACTATATGCCAAAAATTAAGTCGATTGGTTTCTTAGTCAGTGCGTGAAGGAAGGACAAACAAATAAACACACTTTCACATTTATAATATCAGTTAGGGTTTAGGTGAAAAAGCTTCAGCAGTAATAACGTACCTCTAAATAGTTAGCCAACTCCTCAAGCCCCTCGGTCCTGCTCCGCGCGGTCCAGACCTCGAGGTGCGGGCGCGGCGCGCGCTCGAGTAGCTCCGCCACGGTGTCGCAGAGTTGGTGCGCCGCCGACTGCGCGCCCCAACAGTACGACCCGACCATGAGGAGCAGCGTTGTGTAGAGCTCTCGGTATGGTACTTCTGACGTTACGAAGGCTGGGGAAGACGTAACGTAGTTAATTCAGTTTCAGTTTATTAAAGATTAACATTACAGATTACTAAATCTAAAGCGTTATATATGGCACATAAAAATATAAGGAATATTATCAAAGCAGGAACTAAATCACAAGTTTAACATACTAGGCGCAAATATGCAGGTCTCGACAGAGCCTACGCATTTGCTCCCCTTGTAGTCGAGACCCTATATAGGTCCGTGGGGTACCGAGGCTCCCGGGTTTTCAAAAAATTATCTGAGCGCCTGGTCGAAGCGACGCGTGACCCGAGAGCTGGTGAGTATCTGGCGCAGCGCATTAGCATTGCCATACAGCGGGGCAATGCAGCCAGCGTCTTGGGGACGCTTCCGACTGGTATTGATATGGACCAGTTGAGCTATCTGTAGATTGTTTGCAACAGTCTGCAGTTAGCTCAATTGTTTCAATTGTAAATACTAGTTTAATTTCTTTATATTATTTGATTGTTATTTTCTTTGTCAATAAAGATATACATACTAGAGAATTCAAGAACTTGAACTCATTAGGAGGAATATACTTAAATAAGCCGAAGGTTCCCTCGGTTTTCCATTATTTAATAATAACAAAAAATCTTGTGATTGATAGTTTAGGAGAAATACTATACTATATATATATAATAGTAAGAAAATAGATGGTACTGTAACTAAATAAAAAGCACAGATAAATTAATTGATACACACAGATAATGCCGTGGGGCCGCGGCGTACGAATATCGACCCCTCCAACTCAACCCGTGCATGTCGTAAGAGCCGACTAACTGAACCTACCAGAGGAAGGGCAGCTGCTTCCTTCTGAGTATTTTTAAACACCAACACTGCGATCACCAATCCGCCTGCCAAGCGTGGTGATTATGGCAAATCCTCCCCTACATGGGAGACTATCCACTCGATGGACCGACGACATCGTAGAGGTCGCAGGGAGTCGATGGATGGAGGCGGCTCAGGACCGCTATTTGTGGCGTCGTACGGGGGAGGCCTATGTCCAGCAGTGGACGTGTATGGGATGATGATGACACAGATAATTAAAATTAATTGTAATTCTAAGAGGGAGAACTGGGATCTGCATTGACATCTCGCATAGGAGTGTATTGTGCATTGTCCCTCTGACTAACTAGGCCCTAACCAGCCCAGCTCCTTGAAGGATCCGAGCAGGACTTTTGGTGATTAACAGCTTCGTTTCAGCTTTTCTGTATGTATGGACGGATATGATGTCTCTATACTCTTCAATCCCGTTTTACGTAACGTAGTAAACGACCGAATAATCGTAGTTAGTAGAGGACCTCTGTGGCGCGGTGGGCGAAGGTCCGCCTGCGATGCAGGAGGTTGCGGGTTCGATTCCCGCCTCGGGACAAATGTTTGTACGATCTGCAAATATTTGATTAGTGATGCTGGGCAATTCACACAACATTATCTAGCCCCAAGCTAAGCAAAGCTTGTGTTATGGGTACTAGATAACTGATCTTAATTTAGTACACTACATATGTAGATTGACACCTTGAACAAATATCTGCAGGTCGTACAAACATTTGTCGCGAGGCGGGAATCAAACCCACAATATCCTGCGTTGCAGGCAGATATTGGCCCGCCGCGCTACTGAGATCGTAAAATAACGACTGCATGTACAAATAGGCGGCTCGGGACCGCTATTTGTGGCGTCGTACGGGGGAGGCCTATGTCCAGCAGTGGACGTGTATGGGCAGATGATGATGATGATACAAATAGAAAAGAAAAACCAAAATGGGGACAACAATACAACAGAGCCAAATTTCTCTGTATATCTCACCTATAATCCGACTAGGCGCGGGCGCAGACAGCGCTATCCGTTCCTTCGCGCTGTACAGCTCCCTACACTTGTGCATGGCGGTGCCATAGGCCTCCACACACGTCTGCAGCTCCTCGAACTGAGGCCGCTTCTCCTCCGAGGAGCGATGGTCGGCCAGTTCTATGCAGAGGGCAAGGGCGGAGACTAAGCCGTCCTGTGGGACAAGGGAAAAGGTTACACTACAAATTTTAACACCAGAGTGGTCGTAAGGATTACAATTATGTAATCCACAATTGCAACCACAGACTTTGCAGACTTCCTGTGACTTAACCGTGAGAGACCCATGCCTGAACAAGATCTTAGAGCGTTTTGTAGATATTTATTTGAAAGTACGAGGAGCCTCCAAAAAATGGCAATTATCGTTATTGTGAAATTGTAGTTTTTGCAAGTGTGGATTACTATATTATTTAGTCCACGCGACCTAGGTTTAATATGCATTATGTAAATTTTATGCATTAAAACCTAGTTCAAACTTATTTAATACACTGCCGAGGAAGTGACACTATCCACGCTCTAGGACTGGCAATTTAAGTGCATACTAAGCTTTCGATATAAAACATCAGAGCTAGGTTAAATAAAACTGAATCTATTCCAACTAATTAATTCACATGAAGCTTATACATTATCATTTAGCCAATTCAAGCTAGCACCAAGACAATTATAGATGCCTTTGACCGCCACGCCAAAAACGCATTCCCGAGTTCTCGACGCCAAAGCATAAAGTGAACAAATATATTCTAAGCGTCGTTGCCGCTGAGGTGATTGGTGGTAATGGTGGTACTCAGGTGGTTTTTAAAAAAAAGTAAAAAGTAAAAGTATATTTATTGTGTATAGGTGACTATGGCGGTCAAATGGTTAAAGTATATAATAAAAGGGCAATATCGCGCTGTTACTCTGTGTAAGGGAGATAACCGCGCGTCGTCCGCTCCGCATTATTTTTAAAGTCGAGTATTCGGCCGAGTACTCGGCCCAATCTAGGTCGAGTACTCGGTGGCCGTGTCCTCGGCGAATCACTACTCGTCCCATGTCTAGTAAATGTTGCCATGCTAAGAAATTATAAAAATGTTAAATAATAATGTATTTACCATGAGCCGTAGATAAGCCACATCTTTCTCGAAGGTCCGACTCTTCAGGTCAGGGTCTTGAAGCTCGGGTGGGTCGTAGCTTATGATCACCTTTAGATCCCGGTTGTCGCTGTTAAAGAACAAGTAGGTGATGGTTTACACTAGGTGCCAGATAGCTTGGCAATACAGGTCGTTGACATATCTTCTCCACAAAACCGAATGGGGCACAAGTTAAAATCTTGAATTTTTTACAATGCTTAGGACACTTATTATAATTACGCATAAATTATAGACTATGTTATTTTGAATTTATAAACGTTTTCGATACTTAAATACTTATTTTACTCACCATTTATATATTTTTTCAGTCATGTTAATTTAATTTGGTACTCTAAACTATAAAATTATTCATTAATTATTTAAAATATCATCGGCTGAAAATTATTCTGGTAATTTAGAAAATCCAATACATGAATTATTTGAAAATGTAAAAATACAGTAATTGCCGATTTTTAACATTTTTGGGTTGTGTTGTTTGTATTTTGCTTCCTAGTACGTTTGTACCACGATACTCTAGCGACACTGGTATCACTTGCCGTTTGTATGGAAAGCGACGGAATAGCGATAATTTGCCTGTACTATTTTACGATTTCATAGAGAAGGTGAACGACCTGCATTGCCACCACATTTTATATATATATTTTTTCAATATTCAGGACACCACAATACTCGACCTTGACATTGAGTATTGTGGTGTCCAAAAGATGTCTCGTGGAGAGACGAAACTAGTAGACAACTTACTTTGATGAATACTATCAGAGAAGGTTATACGCGGAATTGTTACTAAATATTTTTTCATTCTAAAATCAATGGATTTCCGCAAAGTAACGCCTGAATCTATTATTTATATATTTTTTAGTATGGTGTCGTTCCCTGTTCGAAAAAAACAGTGATTCGAGCAGTGGTCGCGTCCGATTAGTAAGCATACGTACGTAGGGTCGGTATGCAGCGGGCTGGGCGCGTGCAAAGGCTGCGGCGGACCGGCCAGTAGCGCCGACAGCGCGCGCTGGCGGCCGGCCGCGGCGCTCCACGCACACCCACACATGCGCTCCGCCCACTCGCCTACTTCCACTAGCTTCTCGAATGTTCCGTACCGGTAGGCGTATGTTAGGTGCTCTGCGCTCTGAAAGGTACATTAAGGTACATTTACATCAAGATGTTTTAAAGAAACATTGTAACTTCAAGGAGTTTTATAGGTACATTGTACATCATGGTGTTCTAAAGGTACACCGTACACCAAGGCGTTTTAAAAGTACATTGTACATTAAGGCGTTTAAATCCAATACAGGGGTTTTTTATAGTCGATAGACCTTTGTTTGATCACAATCTCACCTGATGGAAAGTGACGATGTGGCGGACGGTGTATCATGAAGGTCTAGAAGACACCTATTCACTCTTGTCTTAATATATCAGCCGATCCAGGGAACATACCCGCAGGCAAAGGCACCATGATCAGTGAGCAAAGGTAAATCATTCAGTAAGGTCTATATTTAACACTATGCCTTTATTATACAGTTCATGCTGAGCCAACACCTATATTGAAGCAGGGTCATGGGGGTAAGTTCGACTAGGCACCACTTTTTGTGCCAGTTAGTTTATATTTATACGTCCACGGTTTTATTATTATTATTCATTTATTTCAGATCATAAAAATCCATACAATATATACTTAAAACTATTCACAGCATAATAAAAAGAATACAACAAAATTTGACAGTAAATTTAAAATCGAATAAAATATTACAACTGAAATTATTATGTAATTAATAATAAAAAATCTACTCACGTCTTTGTACTGGTGTGAGTGGAAGGCGCGTGTGTCCGCCAGTAACTGCAGCGCGCGAGAGGCGGCGCAGGCGGGCGCTAGTCGCGCGGCGTGGAGCCAGCCGAGGGACACCAGCTGGATGTGCTTTATCTCCAATTTTGCATATACTGTTTCAGCTGCAAGGGCGTTACCTGCGTAAGAAATAGATAATTTTATTTATACTAAATATCCTAAGTAGTAAAAAGTATGTGCAACATATTTATATATTTATCTTATTGTTAGTAGCGTCCTTAACTTAAATTTTACTTAATGTGTTTTTAGTAGGTACTACTCTGTTTATTTAGTTATGCTTTGTTTCTTTGGTTTATTTTTTTTTGAAATTATTTGTTAGTGTACTATTTCTGGATAGCATGGACTGTATTCGATCCCCGCGATACAGGCCTAGCCTAGTGCGGGGGTCATAGAAAATCACATGTATAAATATTGTTTTGTTTAATTTTTGTCAGAACATATGTACGTTTTTGTTATATGATGTAAACATAAGGTGAGGCAGATAAATAAATTTTCAATTTTTACTGGCAAGAAACCTTTTGATTCCAGACAAATTAAGGCTGGTACGTGGTTACTTTTTTACTGACAATAGTCAAATGGTTGGCCACCATCTCTCTTATGTAAGTGAAAATGTGGCTTAAGATGGAGCACAAGGAATTTATTCATCTTGGATTAAGAGGCTTCAAGAAAACAGACATTTCACGCAAAAACTACTGAACTGATGAGGCTGAAATTTGGCATGGGTATAGTTTGGGACCTGGAGTAACATATAGGCTATTTTTAATCCAGATAAAACGCGGGTGAAGGCGCGGGCAGTAGCTAGTTACACATAATCGAGAAGTCATAAAGTTTATATAAAATAGCAAATATAATCGAAGACCAAGAAGAAGTCTAAGGCTCTGCCAAGGTAAAATAGGCTCTAAACTCACCAATAAAATGGTACAGCCTGACTAGAAGCAGCTTGACGTGGAAGTTTGAAGGCGAATGGAAGAGCACCAACTCAAGCAGACCTAGGGCTTCCAGAATTGGGGCCGGGTCTTCCTTTCCCTCCGCTGTAATAAGAAAAGAAAGTCGTACATATAACTATACAAAAGTTATCCTGTTCTTAAATGATTAGTTAGACTATAGATTAACGGGGATTGCCGTGTGACGGTCGCGGCGTAAATAATAGACCCTTCCAACTCCATAATATCACGTTCGTCCCACCATGTTTGTTCCATCAGTGAGACTAATGGCATTACAATAATGGTCTGAATTAAAATTATGTCCCGTTCGTCCCACCAATATAGGCGGTGGGATAAACGGGACATCAAATAATTTAAAATATTATTCGCCTATTCTTCCCACCATTAATTACGGTCTTGTCGTGAGAGCCGACTAAGGGGACAATCCGCCTGCGAAAAAATATGATACCAAGTGGCTACAACTACAGCAATGTCTTCGGTTCCGTTAGAAACTAATATTGGAAATATCAGAGCACCAAAAGGATTTCTACCTATCTGTACTCGGTTTAAAGGCTTCCTCAGATCAGACCTACGCGGTATTAGCTACCGAGGGTGGTAGCAAAATCAGAGTGGGTATGTGGTCATCTTACCCTGTCACCAAAATACTCGAATACCGCTGGCTACTACCCTGGGTAGCGAATACCGGGAAGATCAGAACAGGGGGGAAATATCGAGTACCGCCACAAACTGCATTCTCGGCCCATTTATCGAGCAACTCATCAAAGTAAAACCCTCGATAAATATCGATCTGCAGATTTTGTGAATATGCTTGTTTGCTACGATCTACGAAGCAATCACTGGATATCTTGACAGTTCTTGCCATATTTATCGAATAGATATATTGCCAGAATTGTCCTCCAGGCATTAAGGTTTAAAATCGTGAGACCTTACCAGCATAAAAATAATGATGCGCCGCCAATACCCCATAACCATCCGCTGAACAGAACTCCGTAGGCGTCGCGTCTACCAAACCAGTACTGAGGCTTCTCAAGTAGTGGTTCTTCAGTTTGTCAGCCAGAGCGAGGTTTTCTTCGGGGGGCAAAGGGGGGGCGGTCACCCTCCATAGGGATAGGCAGGAGATGTGGCGCTGGACGTCGTATTGCTGTCATAGAAAATTAGGTTAGAAAATAGTGCAAAAAGTTTAAATCCACAAGGGATTTGACCCTGCGCCTAACCTGTATCTATAGATTCACGTGGGAAATATTTCCTCTGACAAAAACAGGGGTGTGTAAGCATTGCAGGTTCTAAAGCGATGCAACAAAATTTTTTTCTATAGTTAACTGGTTCGATAGTTTTCTTAACTTAACTATGTTAAAGCACAGAAGCTCGAAACGATTTTTTATTTTGAAAGGTTTCCTCCATCATTAAGTTGATATTTCGTTCGTTTTAATACATTAAAAATTTTTTGCTACACATGTGAGATTATACGTTGTTTAAGTTTGTGTTTTAGTTTTTATTAATAACTTTGCTGTTACCTTGTTGTTTACTGTTATTGTTATCAGTTTTTGTTAAGTTTTCATTCAATCTTTGTTGACATAAATTATCTTGGATTCTAAATCGGAAGACAGTCATATTACCGTAAGTTATAATGGTATCGGCATAAACGAAAGTGTAAAATAAAGAGCTTACTGTAGTAGGTTCACTGTCTTCATGAAAGTCCAGGCAGGTGAGAAACTCCCTTGATTTCTCCTGCCTCTCCTTTATTGGCAACATCGGCAAGTAGGGCCTTAAATCGGGTAACGCGCAGGGTTTGTGCGCGAAAACTCGTAGGTATTGGATGCATAGGGCTACACCGCTTCCTTGAAAATAAATAGGGTATTTTCTTTTATACATGCCTGTATCACCACATCTTGCTTTAACAACTGTTTTGGCAGTTTCTTTGACATAATAATTTGGCGTGTTTTAAAAACGATAAACCGACTTCAACTTCCTGAATAATGATAATAATCTACTTCGAATGCCTTACTTTTACACTGTTTTTAAGTTATTCGGGATAAATACTAATCCCCTGGGGATATTTTTTATGGGATCACCTCGGGATAATTTTGAATACAATAGTAAAAGAATTTTCAAATCAGTCTATATTTGGCGGAAATATCACGTAACATTATGTGCATACAAACAAAGAAAATCATACAGTCGAATTGAGAACCTCCTCCTATTTTGAAGTCGGTTAAAAATAGTGCCCGACAGCAGTGCGATGCTGCCGCACGCAATCCTAAACGTACGGGCTAGGTCGTCGACAAGACTACGCGACCTTTTAAAGCGATTCACTTACACATACTTAGTAAGTGGATAAACTTTAAGTTCGCGACTGTACAAAATCAACGAAGATATAGGTACTGACGGTTTTAAACTTTACGCGAAAAATTGTTATAAACAAAGTTGTTTAAAATCAAATTTGCTACAATGTTTGTACTTAATATATTTTTTTTATAGTAGTTCGTAATGTAAATAAAAATCTTTCATTTCACTTTCAGCGTTAAAATGTAATATTTGAGTTAGTCTCACTGCGTAGCGTAAGTAAGTAAGTAGCAACGCGCGAGCGCAAGTGAATGCAAAATAAATCAATCCTACTAATATTATAACTGTCAAAGTTATAAGGATGGATGTATGGATGGGTATTTGTTACTCTTTCACGCAAAAACTACTGAACAGATTAGCCTGAAATTTGGTATGGGTTAGTTTGGGACCTGCAATAACATATGTATAAGCAATTTTTTATCCCCATAAAACGCGGGCGAAGGCGCGGGCACCAACTAGTAGTACCTATATCTTCGTTGATTTTGTACAGAAGATTTTGTGTAGAAACTAAATTGATCTATAATAGTCATGTGATTTAGATTTTGTGGGAAGGTTTAAGGGGTAAAGGGCTTGCAGCGACCCCGCCATTTCAGTGTGATTTGAGCCTTAGTAGGTAGATGGTGTCAATCATGGCCTTTTAGCAACTGCAGCCTCCATGGATAACCTAGTAAAGCTTATAAGTAGCCTTAAAAAATTAGATACAATGATGTTGGAGGAATTAATTTTAAATATTTTATTATGATGTACGATGTATTTTATCTATTCTACTTAAAATAAAGCCTTGTTGTGGCTATCATTCGCTTTTAGAGCTTTCAGTCTACAAACATCACTCAAAATACTTTATCTATAAGTACTGCATGTTTTCGGAAATTCCAGAAGCTATTCTAGTTACTCGAATATTCTTTATGTTAAGAAAGATGAAAAATATACTTTTTGTTAAGATTATCAAATAATGAATATATCACAACTGAGCATAAGACTTACCTAATAATGAGGTAGGATCAGCATCTCTATCAGCCAACCGCCTCCAAAGCTCCAGCCTCGCCAAATACGGTCCTCGTATCAACTTCCCCAAGGACATACTCTCAACCAGTTGACACAGGAACTCATGGCACTTCTCCGGTGTATCATCCACCGTTGATTCCCCATCAGCAGGAGCTTTCATCAGCTCGAAGACTGAATCAAAGTATGGCATGTAGTAATCCCATCGGTCTGCATTCTCATGATACAACAGATCCTTACAGAGGAGGTTTAGCCTCTTCCAGTCACCGACTTTCTTTAAGTATGGGATCAGGGTCCCAGGTAAAGAACCTGGGACAATTTGAGCATACTTCGGACTGTCTAGGAACTTCACAATTTGAGCCCATTTCTCCTGGAGTTGGAGAATCATGATGTAGAGGCGTGTTTCCTGTTCAGCTTCCATTTTGTCTTCAGCCATGTAGGTTTCCATCATCTTCTGGGCTAAGGCAAGTAAGATCTCTTTTTGTTTGTTGTCATCGGCTGATTTTGCCTGTAAAGCAAATAGTTATTATTTCGAAACTGGGTTGAATGTTACAGAAATATAGATCTGAACAGGAAAAAGTAAATATGCATTAATACAGGATGTTGAAATTAATAAGATTTAAGTTGATTTGATAATAATACACACACATAATAATACAGCCACAGGTTTTTGTCTATTATCAAATAAATTAATGAATAATGGAAACTTGGAATACCTACCAACATAATCCAAATATCAAGTCTCTTTCAACAGTTTTTAATCCTTTTTACTCCTCTCCTACAAGTTTCATTTAATCTTACTAGAATTACTAAATAACCTTTTAAATAGATAAAAGAAGACACGGTACCTGCAACACAATGCTCATAACAGCCCAGCAGTAGTATGGACTCTTTGGTGCAAACTTATACAGTGCCATGGCTGTCTGCCGCTGAGCCTTATAATCCCCCACTCGCACATAGGACATGAAGAGATGTGTGTAGAGGTCTTCACTCAGAGGCTCAGCCTTAACAGCATTCTCGTATAGGGCACACACTTTATTCACTGAAATTATAGAATACTAATGAGCTAAGTGAAATCTATAGTAGTATGCAAAAATTACAGTTATTTAGGGTTATAACAATTAATTCTTAAAAATCTATTCTAAAAATATGAAGCCAAATACTATTGGATAATTTTATTTTCAAATAAACTATAAGCTTACTGACAGACCATTTACCCATGATTTATAATTCATCTCAAACTTACTTTGTTGAGTTTCTCGATAGGATATCGTCATCGCCTGCAGCGTCGCATCATCACTTGGCTTCTCATCCGCCAGAGCGTCCAAAACGGACTGACCCTCAGGTCCTCTTCCTAACCTAAAAAATGCTAGCGCCTTTAGAGCCTTAGCTGCCTGTAGCGAAGGCGCTTTCTTGAGGACCTTCTCTGCCTCCTGCAGGGCTTTCTTATTGTTTCCATTGTCTAACCAGTCTGCAAATATAAATAGTTTCCATCAGCTCTCATGGACGGAACTATTTTCGTCAATAGCAGTTTATTAATCAAGTTTTACCGTAAATCGGACGCAGCCGCCGCTCAATAATGCCGCCGTCTTGAGGTTGCAGTGGCCGCACTGCCATTGTTTCATTTACTTTGGATTTTCTCCAAATCTAAATGGAAGTTCGGTAGATTTTTCAGCCTTCAGCAGTTCTGCACCGCACGTTTGTTTGATTTTTCATCTGTGACTTTATTGTCAATTTCAAATGACAATGACGGTAGTGAAGTAACAATTTCCAATGTTGCTAAGAGAAAAATATGACTAATCATCACAAGTATAAAAATTCCTTGCATCACAATAATGAATTAGACTTGATACACCGAAAAATACTTTATCTATGATTTACATGGTGTCTTTCAGTCATAAAATAATAAATTTAAATCGATCGATTCTTTCAGTAAAATAAATAAAAAAATCCAAAAAACGTATTTATGCAAAGGTTTCCAGAAAACATTGTATTAGTACAGGAACGAGGGAAAATTACTGACGTAGTCTCACAAATATATTTGAAGGACTCAATAGTCTGTCCACCCTTGGTCCACCCTCTGTACGTATACACTACAAACTCAACATTTGTGCATGCATGATTGCGCAAAATGAGCCCGGCCACACGCATCATCTGGCTTGCGCAAACTGGTTTGAGCCCGGCCACACGCTCCATCTTGCTTGCGCAAACTCTGTTTGTGCATGCATGGTTGCAACTTTTTGAGCGTGTAGCCGGGCTATTAGACACCAACAGATTTACACCGTGTTAAAAATACTCGATGGCGGCAATGCAAATACGTTGAATAATTTAGTTATTCAATTTTGTTTCGCAATAATAGCACATAATATGCCTACCTAAATAAGTATGTAGGTACTCTATTATTAGTATAAATTCTTTCCCATATTTTTTCTTGAATACATAGATACCACTAGGTAGGCATACATACTTTTATCTTCTATTTACAAACTAAGTAGGTACACCAAAGAGTATAGTAATAAATAATACAGGATGTTCTGCACAAGGTTAGTCATAAGGAAACTGGGACAATAGTTTGTCGGCTTTTTTGTACCTGAGAAGCTGTTTTTAAGACTTTTTTCAGATTTTTTTTCCGAAATTTGAACTATGTACTATTGTAACATTTTTGTACGAAATAACATGGCTTACAATATTTTTACTTATGTTTATTTGGAATTTTACTCCTGTCGAAAATAATTTTCAATAGGAGATATAGGTAAATAAAGCAGCTATTGGGCACGCAAAGTGTTGAAAATGGGATAGTTTAAAACTGAGAGTACAACTTCAACAATAATAAAAAAAAACTGTAAAACTTCTCTAGTTCATAATCATTTTAAAGGTATGCCACATTATTTTGTGTCAAAACTACATGAAAAAATACACGTTTGTTTAAAATATCTGCTATTTCGAATACCCTGTAAATTACGTTCTTTTTCTCTTAATCGTGATGTAGGTAAGAATGTTTTGTTCCGTAGAACTTATGCAGTCAAGCCAAAGGGTAAGTTTGGTAGGTAGAATCTAATATGGAGGCCTTTTTAACCCTCAACAGTATACTTGCATTTTATTGTGACTTTTTAACCCTCCAGTACATAACTTTTCCCGATATTTGAATTATGTGTTGGTCCATTATGACAAAACTTGTGCCGAGCATCCTGTACCTATATTAGCATCTATATACTTCAACAACCACATTACTAGTTCCATAATATTTAGTGAATGGATAAACCCTTTTTATGACTTGTCATTAATTCAATTTGAATTGATCTACTAGCTTGCTGTGCAATATGGGTGCATCCACCGAATTGGAATCGGAGCGTACACGCCACGCGCCGCCGTCTCTTCGGTATTTACAATAGATACGCCTCAGCCTGGCGAGCTGGGGAGTAATAGCCCGGCTAACCGCTCAAACATTTGTGCAAACACGCATGCACAAACACAGTTTGCGCAAGCAAGATGGAGCGTGCGGCCAGGCTCAAACCAGTTTGCGCACGCAAGATGGAGCGTGTGGCCGGGTTCATCTTGCTTGCGCAACCTGGCTTGTGCAATCATGCATGCACAAATGTTTGAGCGTGTAGCCGGGCTATAAAGGTTCTCGAGTAGCAGCCTTGATGTGGCATCTACAGTGGCATTGGTATCCGCAGATATGACGATCCTGTGGGAGATAGAAAGTGTCCGTCTAGTTAGCAGCCCCGCCATGCCATAGAATTTGGTAGTTTCAAGTATTCTAATAAATAAACCCTAACTAAATAGATCCTCTTGGCACACTCTTGGTAAATAAATTTTCTTTTAACCGACTTAAAAAAAGGAGGAGGTTCTCAATTCGACTAATTCTTTCACTATTCTATAGAAAATGATCTCGCTCGAGGTGGTCCCATAATTTTTATCCCCAGTGGATAATTTAGTATTTATCCCGCAAAACTTAAAAACAGTGTAAAAGTAAGGAAGTCGGTTTACGTTTTTTAAAACACGCCAAATAATTTACCTATTTGTGACTGAACGGAGACGGTTTATGATGTTGTTTGTTTGTGTGTGTGTGTGTGTGTGTGTGTGCAAATCAATGTTCCGAATTATCTCCAAAACGGCTCGACCGATTCGGATACGGTTTTCTGGGGGCCTACTCGGAAAAGGAAAACGATGTTTCTTTTTCGTGTTCGTGCAAAACCAACTCTTATGTCGATTGCATAAGATTAGCGTTTGCACGAAAAAGAATCAGAAACTTCGATTTCGTTTTTACGAGTACGGGCCCTGTATTGGATTTTTATTTAGCCTCAGCGAGTTCATATCCCTTTTAGCCTATTCGTCCCACTGCCGGGCGATGCGAATGCCTCCTTCTAAATATAAACAAAGCAACAAATCCTTACGCTGCGTAGTAGGTAGGTACGCTTCGTTCGATTCCGATCCGGTGGACGCACAGCCTTTAGTAGAGCTAGCTTTTAGTACAGCTAGCTTTTAGTATAGCTAGCTTTTAGTACAGCCAGCTTTTAATACAGCCAGCTTTTAGTACAGCTTGCTTTATTACAGCTTCAGTAAATGTAAACACAGGTTTAATTTTGTAACTATTTATTTTTCTAACATTTAATAATTTACAATGGTCATCACCACGTCTTTTAAATAACACACAAGAGTGGATAGTAAAAACACATAAAAATCACACTTCCAGTCATACATCGTATGCATATCACTAATTTAGGCAGTATTATTTAGCTTTCTTAAATTAAGGAATGTAATCATTTGGCTCTCAGGTCTACAGTCTCGAAGCCCGAGTCAGGTAGCGTGTCAATTTTCGAAATCAGTTCTGGGGGATACTCTCTTGATAGAGAGCTCCTTTTATGCCGTGGAGGAGGTACGGGGGCAGCTGGAGGCACTTTTGACTTCAGCAAGCTCTTGATTCTCATTCCACCTCTGTAGTAATAGAGGTATAACACTGCGAATATCGTAACTGCGACCAGCAGTGCGATGATAGCAATAAGGACGCCATACAACGCGCTTCCAGACTTTTCTTCTGGTGTTGGTACTGTAGGCCGTCTCGAAGGAGGCACGTAGGTTGGTCTTGGTCGCCTCGTTGTTGTAACAAAGCGATCTCCGATAGCAATATCAGCGCAGGCTCGAAACTCTTCTTGTGGACCGCAGCCGACGGCTTCACTCCCGTTGTCGCACTTCCCCCAGTTGTTACCAGCAATGTATCGCCATTGCATCAAGCAATGCGCACAATCTAGCCCCTTGGGAAGCTTATACTTCATCTCGTAGATTTTATTTCCGTCTTTTGGATAGAACTTTGTGTCATCCCTCCCGTCTATAGTTAGCACGTTTTTGTCCAAGCATTCCTGGGTGGTTCCCTTTGCTTCTTCGCAGACTCTGAATTCAAAATATCCCATATGACTGGCCGTCAATTCAACTTTTATCGTAATGGTGTCACTTGGCGCGTATCTGCGTACGATGACGCCTTTTCCAAAACGGCCGCCTAGCTCGTGAGCTCTCGGCTGCGGGGCGTCCCAGGCATCGCCGCAGACTCCGCACTTGCCTCCGTTCTTGTTCCATTGCCTTGAGAACCCTCCGCAGTATAGTTCGTGGTCGTTGTAGTTGTGTGGTGTGTCAAAGCCGAAGCGCCAGGCGGAGGCGCGGGAGGGTGGTTCGATGAGTCTACCGTGGCCACTGGCACCGTGCCAGGAGACCGCCAGCACAGCCAGCCACCACCACAATACCTGAAAAAAACGAAACATAACTTAGTTTCAAGGTCCAATTCTGTTTGAATAGAAGGTCTAGTATCCGAGGCGACTCTGCAGTGTCGCAATTTTTGACGCAACGCGGTGTTAAAATAACATGTACCTACTACCTTCCTAGGTAGGTATTATGGCTACGTAGAAACATAAGTTGTACCCGTTCTTTAGGTCCGTCTGTCTGCCGCCGGTGTAACGAATCAAACTTTCGCTACGTTCCGTTAATTTATATCTCTTCATGCCTCATCAGACTCTTAGATAATTTTAAACACAGTTTCTATTATTTCCGACATAAATGGTTAATTAAAGAAGATTGCATGCAATAAAATACCTATTCAGACAAAACAATAATGACCACAGGATAATAAATTTTAATATTTAAAAAAAAAACATTTACGTATATACAAGCTTTTATATAATCTAGGACCTAGGACCAAAGTGCTTGGAAAGACAAATCCAACTAACCCAGTCGTTTCGTTTAGGAGTTCCTATTGGTACCATGACATTGCACTCTTATCGAATTTACATAAGTAAGTATACATTCAACTCAATCGGTTGAGGATAACTGGTCTAAAATTGAGTTGCAAGAATCCACCCGAACAAACAGAGGTAGGTAGGTACCTACATACATTGCGAGTTAAATAAAAGCTGGTAAAATACGATCTACAGCCGCTGCTGGTATATTGGCAATCGATGTGGCGCGGTGCGAGAAAGTGCGCCTGCCTGGCAGGAAGGGTTCGGTTCCTGCCATGGGACAAATGGTTGCACGATCTGCAAACATTAATTGTTCCGGTTGTTCTGGGTATTTTGTATGTATAATAAAAAAATAAAACATATGGACCGACCACATCATAGCGTATGCCGGGGTCGATGGATGTAGGTGGCTCAGGACCGCTATTTGTGGCGTCATATGGGGAGGCCTATGTCTAGCAGTGGACGTGTGGGCTGTTATGATGATGGATGATGACTAAAAAATATCTATGTATATATTGTATTATGTATATTAGTCATCTAGTACCCATAACACAACTTCTGATTAGCTTGGGGCTAGCTAGATGATGCTGAGTGGACTGTCCGGCATTATTTATTTATTTTATTTATTCAGATATAGGTCTACCTATTTGATTTGAAACAGAATTAGGAAACTTTTCACGAAGCCCTCTCAAGAGACAGAACTTTGAGAAAAATACCTTACGAACATTCAGAAAGCCTAAAGAAAGCTATTAAAAATTCCAACGATTTATCATAAAAACGTGAAACTGTCCTACAACAAAATGTCGTAGGCCTCTTGAAACAGTAACATGACCATAAACGTTACAAAACACGACAATATCAAGATGTTACTGTATCGGCAATTTCATTGCCGATACAGTAACATCTATGGTGATATAATCATCAGGTAATGATGATAAGGGTAATGACATCTTCATGGATGACATAATCAGTGGTCAGACTTGCAGATTTATGCTAAATCATGGTGCTCGAGAACTTGGCATTGTGATGGTTTGCATCGTACTAAATACAAACATCGACTGAGTCACCGGTAGAATTGCAAAATGCACACTCTTTAACGATATGTTAACGACTTCTAAAAACTCTATACAAAGCGCAGGAGGGCAATTCTGGCAATATTATTTACTCGATAAATATTGTAAGTAATTTAAAAGAATCGAGAGATTGCTTCGTAGCAAACAAGCGTATTCTCAAAATCTGCAACTCGATATTTATCGAGGGTTTTTCTTGAACAGACGAGAATGCAGTATTTGGCGGGACTAGATATTTATCACACAGGTTCTATTTTATCCCGTGATACTCCATATAACTCTAGAAATTATAGAGTGATATGCAGAATTGGCCTCCAGGAGGGCAATTCTGGCAATATATAGCACGAACTCTCAAAATATACAGCGCTAAACAAGCGTATTCTCAAAATCTGCCATTCGATATTTATCGAGAGTTTTTCTTTGATGAGTTGCTCGCTATGTCACACAAGAATACAGTTTTTGGCGGTATTCGATATTTATCATCATCATATCAGCCCATACACGTCAACTGCTGGACAAAGGCCTCCCCATACGACGCGGTGACGCCACAAATAGCGGTCCTAAGCCGGCTCCATCTATAGACTCCCTGCGACCGCTTATATTTATCAACTTCTATTTTAAACTCGTGATACTCCATATCACTCGATAAAATTTAATATCGAATGATATGCAGAATTGTCCTCCAGGCACACCATAGAAACATTTTGGAGTGACGATATAGCCAAAGGAGTTACTCGGAGCTAACTAGCTTTGTAGTAACTATTTTTATAAATAAATAAATAAATCATTTATTTCAGGCAACACAGGTAGTAAAGTACATCATGTAAAATATTTAAAAAGTACGGCCCATATAAAAATATATACCTTAGTCTAACATACTTATAATAAACTTATTTACTACCACGTATTGTTTTATGATAATTTTATGGAAGTAATTATAGCTCATTTAATTTCCATTCATTCGACGACTTATACATAAGTAAATGTTGTAGCTGTCGAAGTTAATTGATAGGGTATTTAAAAAACGTCAAGAGGAAACAATCAAACACGTAAAAAATTAAAAAATATCTCTTTTTTTGGTAGAAATGTTTATGTGGAAACTTCTCAAACTCTCGTCTAACTTGCTAGGTGATCAGAATCAATAACTTTATTTCTTCAGGCTTACAAAATAAGTACTTAGATAAGTCAAATAATGATAACCACAGGGTAATTTAATTAATTGTTACCTATGGTTACCCATTTCCATTTTCATACATTTTACCTTTTCGAGGATAATTACAAAAAATGATTCCATTTAAAACAAATTTATAGTAACTACATAATACCAACTATATAATTTGACTGGAGGGAGATGGTTATGAGATGAATAGAAAAGTTTATACATCCTTACTAATACAAATATTATAAATGCGAAAGTTTGTACGTATGTTTGTTACTCTTTTACGCAAAAACTATTGAATGGATTTTAGTGAAATTTTACAATAATATAGCGTATACATCAGAATAACACATAGGCTATAATTTATAAATATACCAGCTGGTGCCCGTGACTTCGTCTGCGTAGGATAAGTACTTGTTATTCTTCTTTGTCCACGCGAGCGTAGCTGCGGGCGGTCAGGTAGTACCTTCATATTTTTCATTAGGTAATATAATTTATTATAATTTGCGAATAAAAAAGACAGAATTTTGCGTGAGGTTAGATTAGATTTTTTGCGACGACATGCGAATGTTTTTACGCTGATGGCTTAGGTAGTTACATTGTGAGATTTCAGTATAATCGTGGGAGAGTTTACTGACTGGAAAATCAATTGTATTATTTTTTTTTATGGCTGAGAGATTTAAACCATAAATACCTAACAGCAGAGATATGTATCTAAACATTTACCTATTATTTATCACCAACTTATCTTCCATAGTCACCATTAAGGCCCAGGGGGCCAATTGTGCGTATCGCGTGATATGTTATCGAGTGATACTCAATAACACGGGATAAAAATATCATGTGATAAATAACGAGTAGCACCAAAAACTGCATTCTACTGCAACTCATCAAAGAAAAACCCTCGATAAATATATAATTGCAGATTTTGAGAATACGCTTGTTTATCACTCGATGTTTTGACAGTTCTTGCCATATTTATCGAGAACATATATTGCCAGAATTGCCCTCCTGTAGGTAATCTCTCCGTAATCAAAGCTTCGATCCAGTTAATCTATGGGATAAAAGACCGGTACCCTTGTTTTAAAAAATTAAAAAAGGGTGTTCTGTGTATTTTCTATGTATAATAATATATATATATATATATCAATGTAATAATATATATTGCAGTTAGCTCAATTGTTTCAATTGTAAATACTAGTTTAATTTTTTAATATTTTTTTTATGGCTGAGAGATTTAAACCATAAATACCTAACAGCAGAGATATGTATCTAAACATTTACCTATTATTTATCATATCACCGACTTATCTTACATAGTCACCATTAAGGCCCAGGGGGCCAAAATATATATTATTTGATTGTTATTTTCTTTGTCAATAAATATCCATGTAATGTATTGTATTAAGTATAACAGTCATTTATTACCCATAATACAAGCTCTGCTTAATTATCTACGAAATTTTGACATGTAAAGTGGTTTTATAAATAAATTGTATTTCTGTATTGGGGCTAGATGATGCTGTGTCGATCGTCCAGCATTTTTTTTTAAATAAATAAATAAAGCGCAAGTTATTTAATATCGAGTTAATTAATATTGAGGTACGTAGGTTCCTAGATATTTTTGCATATCTTAGCGCCTTTGTGAGTCAGCCTTTGTTGCCACATGCCATGCAGACAATTGGTGCTTTAGCAACAGGTCAGTCCGAACGTGAGAAGAGTATTGATCTTGTTACGAAGTGGACGCAATCAGGGCTAGGGCTTAATGGGCAATATCCCTTGATTTCTCAATTAGCTATGTGAAATTGAGAAACTAATGAACTAACCTAATCGCTGGGTAAAGTCCCGGTGAAAGGACACAAGAGTTGTCAGTTTGGCACCTTACGTCAGAGGTAGGTAGGTAGTACAGAAGGATATCCGAAAAATATTTCTAGCTAAATTCCGAGAAATATTTATACTCCAGCTAAATTCGAAGTGAAATGTTTGTAAACTAACCTCAACAGAAAAACGAAAACTCACGTGATGCGTCGAGTTTCAGATAGGTATTGGTTTGGAGGATAGGTATAATTAAATGAATTTTAATTGTTAGCAATCCTACTAATATTATAAATGTCAAAGTTTGTATGGATATTTGTTACTCTTCACGCAAAAACTACTAAACCGATTAGGCTGAAATTTGGTATGGGTAAGTATAGTTTGGGACCTGGAATAACATATTATAGGCTATTTTTTATTACGATAAAACACGGGTGAAGGCGCGGGCAGCAGCTAGTATATATTAAAGGGAAAATCTCAAATCGACAAGGAATATAAACTAAACAAGACAAGATTGAATATTATGTTATGTTAATGTATGGGCGGTTTGTTTACAAACATTTCATATTGATTTTGGCTGTAGTGTACGTATTAAAACTGCCTGGATACACTGCCACTCTAAACACAATAAGGCTATTGATATAGTCACGGTGAATATTATTGTTGTGCAATGATAGTTTTAAATTCGGAATTCGTTTTCACTATGCAATGTTATTGTTTTGAACGTATAAACCAGGTAGGTATAAACAATAAAACACTATTCGTTATTTGAATGACAAGCGGTTAATGTTTATACTAGTGTAAGCTCCCTCTTACTTGGTTCAGCCAAGAATAGTCAGTATATCGGTAAATTAAATTGAGTTCCAATTTTATTTTATGTATACGGTAACACCAATAAGGTACATTAATTCAATGACAGATACACAATTATGATAGTATAATAGGATAAAAAAAAATGAAAAATAATTAATTCAAAAATAATTAATTGAGTATAATACAGTACCTACCTAATAAAAATAAATGGATTATAAATAATAAAATGAATTTTATACAGACAAACACACATTCATACATTGCGCTGCGCTCGTAAAGTACATTCAACGTCAAAATATCTTGTTCAGAACTCATCCCAAGTCAGGTTTTGGAACAAACCAACTTGGAAACTACTGCTAGACATACCTAATGTAATACTATTACTTTCATTAATAATGTGTAGGAACTCCGTATCTTCTTAATTGCTAGGTTTGCACCTTAGTTTCACCGGAAAATAACGAATACCTGTCGAGCAAGGAGTTTTTATTACCTATAATAAAGTAAGACCTCTTTCGTAAGTAGGAAATAAGCAAATATTTAAAATAGGAACTTGGCAAGGTTACAGGGAAGGAGACTAAACGGTTGGCAGAATAGAATATTCAAACCACGTTTTGCCACTTCGTGATTGGAATCGAAATAGAAAGTGAAACTTTGAGAACGGCACTTTCTGACCATTGTCCGACGTTAATGTCTCGTGATTTTGAGATGACATGAAACAAAAAATGTGCTCATGTCGTAATGTTTTGATGAATTTGTTTCGTGTCGAGACACTATATTTAGGCTACATCGTGAGAAGTAAATTAAGTTACGTAGTATGTGCTAATAAGCTTACGATGGCGACGTGTCTATCCAAAAAACCTTTTCTATTGCTAAGTTGTAGTACGTTTTTTTCTGAAAGCCGATTCTGAGAAGTTTACGCACGATTAAAAGAAAAAAAAAACTGAACTGGAAGTAGCCTAAATGGTAGATTGAACTATGTAGGTTCTAATATACGTAGTATTATTTTACAAGCTTATATTTAACTTGCAATGTACATAAGTTTGTTCGGGTCAAATCTTGCAACTCAATTTTAGACCATCCTCAACCGATTGAGCTGTGGCATATTTATGTAAGTTCGGTGAGTCGAGCTGGTCTGATGATGGAAACCGAAGGTATAAGGATAGGAGCTTCTAAACAAAACGACTTAACCACGTCGAGTTTGGGTTCGTTGGATTTGTCTTCCCACGCACTTTCGTCCTAGAAGATATAAAAGCTTGTAGTTACTTACCTAATTTTTTGTTTTTAATAAATCTGTTGATCTTCCTATAAATTGTGTACAACAGTTTGCAGTTAGCTCAATTTAAAACTGGTTTTTAAATAATAGTGTTTTTTTTCTAATATAACTTACCCGAAGAATAGAACATGCACCTAGTACATAAACTAAGCACGTTATATATACGAAACTACCAAATATTTTAGCTGGGTATATTTAGCGTTTTTTTTTTGTCTGATGACTTAGAATTGCTAATCTGCTTAGATAATGAGTAGAGATAAACATTATAATACTTAGAAAACATGTCAAAAATATTAGGTCTATGAGTGAACTATAAGCCGTAGTAGATAACTTTAAAAGTAGGTGTAGGTAAATATCATTATTTTGAAAAGACAGGTTTAAAAATGAAAGTGACACAAAGGAGAAAGAGAGAGTGAAAGCATGTCTCTTGAAAAAAGTAATTTTTTATCCTATCGAATTGCAAATTAGCTAGAAGTTGGTAACTACGCCGTCTATTAGATTAGATGGCTTAGAAAAAAAAAACATTAAAACTAAAAAAATCCCGCACCACCCCTGCGAAAATAATGGCAACCCCAGCAAAGGCGCATTTTTTTGAACGAAGAGCGTTTATTTTCTAAGTCAGCCTCTGTTATAAGCACGGTAAAACCACAGACCTTGCCACAGACATGATACTAGCTGCGCCTAAAGGGTAAAACCTATAAAAACGTCAGTTCGTACCACAGAATTGGGAATAATATAAAGTGGTTCGTACAAAATGCATGTTTCATACAATCCGGATATTATCAAGATTTTCTTGTGAGAACTTTTTAGAATGCCAATAATTAAAGAATTACACAACTTCCTATGATTGTCTCTTCTCGTGGTGGTCTCGAAAATTATGGGATACAAATTATATTACCTACTCAAAGCTCAGGAAAGTGTATAAACCATTAGACCTTATTTAAGGGAAAGTAACGTTTTGAAGATAATTATTATTGCGGCTATAGTACTAAATAAACTGGTTCATACAGGCTGCGACTACCGCACAATAAAAAGTACCTACCTACTAGGATGGTAAATAATAGACCAAGGGACAGTGACGAAACTGACAAACCTCATCGAGTACCTAAGCTCAACTAGGTACGGTCTATTCATAATTTCGTTACATTTTAGATTTTAGTACACGTTTTAGTATGTTTTATTATATATTAGCATAGATTAACAAATATTAGTACCGTAAACCCCGCTAACTTCGCCTAGTGTAGCTAACTTCGCCTAAATTAGAAAAACTACGATATTTATTTTTCTATCAAGGCAACACTTATTATAGTTCGTTGGTAGAAACCCAAATTATAAATTGGCAACACTGCACTACTCACTTTCAAAATAACGGCAGACATTCCTTAGCAGTCGCAAAAAGTTATCGGTACAAATCAGTTCATTTTTTGAGTTGGTCCACAAAATTGTGATAGTGTGAGGAACTGGTTAGAGGTACGTCTTTCATATCTTTACAGTAGTTAGCAATTATGATCAGCTATCGAAATACAAAAGCTCATCCAAATACTATGATTATTGACAAAAATGTCTGAGAAGGCAAAGTTAGGCGCCATTATTTTGAATCACGATTTCCAAACTTCGCCTACCCTAGGGCTGTCAATTATTTTAACCAACAGAACAAAATGAAGGTTATGAACTTCATACCACTGGATGGCGTCCGTTTTTCTTTAGGTACCTAATTTTATTTATGTCATCGCTACTTCAGCACCCATATTGCGGGTAGATGTTGTTTTATTCGATATTTTTGTATGTATTAGGAATAACCTAGCTTTGGCATACCAAGAAGAATTTGATAAAAACTATTCTCATTTGAAAAGTACTTATGTTGGTAAGGTACCTAATAAATAACAATTCTACCCATATTAATATCACTTTCATTGAGTTAGTTCCTTCTGGTCTGTGACAGCCCTGACTTTTAGCTCATTTTGTCGGTAAATGTTGACCTAACTTTGCCTGCCATCATAAAAAATTAAATATAATTATTTGGAGTAGCATTGAGAATTGAATCAATAAATTATAAAATTGCGTTAAAATCTATATGATTTATTAAGTTTTAAAGAAAATATGAGACTCAGGCGAAGTTAGGCTCATTGCCCTAACCTCGCCTACTTTTTTGACATCCCATAAAGTCAAGTTTTTTAATGTATGTGTGCAAATAACACACACACTTTGAAAGCCCTTTAGAAATTGGTTAATTTCAGCAGGACAGAACTGATTTAATGTGATCAAATTGGAGCAAAATTTAAAAAAAAATGTACAAAGCAGGCGAAGTTAGCGGGGTTTACGGTACTGCGAGTCCGAGAGAGCGTGGAAGAATAATTTTCATTATTGAAAAGAGATAGTTCAATCGTCGTCACGATTTATTTATTTTTGAAACAAAAACAAATAAAGAAGCATTTATGATTATTGTTGTGTTTGTGACGATGTACGTCATAGACAGGACGCCACAAGAATTCTACCATTTTAGTGCAAAATTTCAATAACAGTTTCACTGTATCGAGATCAATTTTTCGTTAAAAATCATTTTTTTTTTGCAGAAATATCAGTTATTTTGTATCAGTAGGTAGATGTCTAAAAACATATCGGAGTAGTTTCTGAAAATATGTCATCACGCCTATTACATACCGTTATGAAAATGCTTCTCGAGGCAGAACACAAAGGTTTTTCATAGCATTCTCAAGTATTTACAGTCACCTCTGCAGTTTGTTGCCATAATAATCATGCACACATCGATATTCTTAGGAATGAGAATTTAAACAAGCAAAGAACAAGAGCCTTTTATGACGAGTGCAAAAACTTGAGAATAAAACTTGCGAATTACCGATTCCACGGCTGACCGGCGCATACGTTGCACCGCATACGTTGTGTAAGCATTGAGGACTCTATTGCCTTGTAATTAAGGCTTACACAATGTGTCGGTCACGCACGGTGCTTGCTGATACTATAGCCGGCTTCCGTGTGGACTCTCACGAGGAAGTGATCGTTTGGTGCCTAGGGATCAAAACTCATTTTATGGTTTGCGGAACTATACATTATTGTATTAATTATTACAAATGATTAATAAAAGAGAATTACAATCGAATAATAGAAACAAAGAACGAGTTTTTAGTATTTACAAATGAAATAATTGAGCTAACTGCAGAGAGTCATCAGTCAATATGATGCGCTGCGCCAGATAATCACCAGCTCTCCGGTCACGTGTCTTTTATTACAATAAAGTGACTGCTTTGGTTTCATTTTAATACCAACCGAGGAAAAAAAAGTAGAATGTTAAAACTATCTACATAACTGTATTTTATAAAACAAACGACAATGTAGTTGTTACGCTATCAGACCTTAAAGCGATCTATATTTCAAAGGCTATGTAGTCGTAACGCACAGATATTTTTTAAATAAGTTTATAAGAACCCGAAGAAAAAAATGATTGTTTAAATATCTCAGTGGCGCATTTAAATGGACAGCTGTTTAGGTAGGTAGGACATTTTTATTCCTCTCCGGGAGCATCCGGATCATAATCGCAAGTAGCTCGGTTTGTAATAAAGCGGGGAACAGAAAAGCAAAATAATTTAAGTGGGTTTGTAGGCTGTTTTAATAAAAATAATATGAAATTAGTATTTATTCTACAGATTTCTACATCTAACAGCAACATTCATGTGCAGCATTGCAGCCTCATTCGTAAGAGGGATATATAAAACCCAACATCCTTTACGAAATATATACCTATTGCATTGCAATCTGCAATAAAATATATTGAATATCTTTTATTGACGAAATTTTCGTCAAGAACAGTAACCAGCTTGATATATTTCTAAAAAGGAAATTTTCGTCAAGAATATTTGCAAATTGAGATTTGGTATCCTTCAGTGCAATGCCCATGAATGGCTCTGCAATAGGTACCTAGAACGAGAGAGCATACTGTCCAAACTGATTCAAATCCCATACCAGCTAATTTAACACTTTCACTGCCTTGCCTACATCATCTCCCTAGTGCTGCGGTGCGGCTGGCAGATGGCTGAGCGGTGAATGCGTTAACTACAAGCTATAAACAACAATACAATGTAGGTACTAGGTACGTAACGGGTTGTACACATGAACAATATTTAGTAAGGTCAGTACCTTGATCACTTCCGAGTTCGAGTCTTTGCGTGACCTGGGTCCGCAGACTTTAATAATAATAATAATACACCTGCAGGGCAGCTTGTGGCGAGCCGTTGGTGAGTAGCGACACCACGGGTATACCGAGTGCTCCCGGGGAAGTTCCTGGTTCTCGACTCCACTTGCGGAGTGATACCCCAAGAGAACCAGATCCCCACCTCTTGTTTGCCTTCATTGCCAATGAAGGCAAACAAGAGGTGGGGATCTGGTCTGAGTGGAGTCGCGAGAGATGCATCTTAGGATGTAGACTCGGGGGTGGAAGTGTCTAATGGCGTAATAACGAGGAAACCCGCTCACGTGCCTTCGTGATGGTGAAATCGGGGCCGCACCTCTCAACACCCCTTACTCGTTTGCAACGATGTTGTTCCTTTACCGGCATTTACGCCAACATTTTGAGGAACCCATCCAGCATTCGGCAAGCCACCGTCTGTCGCTTGTAACAGTATTGAGAGTATGTTTATGGCAGGCGTCCATAGTCTCCCCCATAGCCCAATTACCCAGTCCATCCATTCACCACAATAACATGGCTTTTTTGTTATTTTCATTTTCCTTTGCAATAGTCTCTACACCTGGCGGATATCATCTTCGGGTGTATCATATTGTGCAACCAAGGATGATACCCGCTATGTGTAGCTCTCGCCTTTAGATTAATTCTCATAAAAGGCCTCTGTGCTGTTGGCTTCGGCTCAACGCATGCCTCCCAAAGGACCGGGTCACTATATGGCCAGTGATCATGGAAATGAGAAACAGAGTAATAATAATACTGGACAATTCACACACCATTATCTAGCCCCAAGCTAAGCAGAGCATGTGTTATGGGTATAATATACATAAATAATAGAATATATTACATAAAGTACTTTCAAGGATTTATTTTGCTATTACATAAATAGTTTTTTTAATTATATATAGAAAACTAGCAGAACACCCTGAACAAATGTTTTGAGATCGTACAAATATTTATTCCGAAGCAGGCATCGAACCCGCAACCTCCTGCGTCGCAGGTAGACTTTCGCCCACCGTGCCACAGAGAATACATAATAGAGAATTTTGTAGTTATGAGGTTAAATCATAACCTGATAACTACAAAATTAAAGTACCTACTCACCTAGTATAATTTAGTATTAATCATGGTATCCGACGTTTCTATTGTTAACTGAGCAGTTAATTTATGTAGATTGGGTTAAACGAGTATATTTGAGATTTGCCTTATGCATGATTTTTTTAAAACAATGTATAGGTTTAAAGATTATTTATTCTCAAAAATGACAGTCACTTACATGAGAATAGTTATATAACTTAATGTTTACAATTTTTTTTATTCTTTATTATGGGCTTTGTCGAATATGCCACTATGACGCCTATGTTTACAATTTATAAAGTAAAATTAAGATATTATTATGTAACAATAAAAATAAACTATTAAATAACTGGGTTTGTAACTATGAGAATGAACTCTATATGAATCTACGATTCAATTTCAAGACACGGAACCCTAAAAACGTCCCCTTTAATTAGGCACACAGCAATGATCATGTTCCGAGAGTACCTATTGAATTGAACAATAGAAGATTTTATACAGTTTCAAATTCCATATTGATAACTATTATGTTTCTTGGTACAAGATAGGCTTGAGGCGTATTCGTCACTGATAAAAGTCACAGATATAGAAACTTGGCGGTATATCACAGACAGAAACTAGATATAGTATCTGTGACTGTCACACAAGCAGTGCCAGTGTCACGAGTGCACGATTATTATATCGTTATTTTATTAGGTACCAAGTACCTACGCAATAATCGCTTCAGCTAGATAATATCGCTTCTATATTCTCTCTTTGATAATATCACTAAGTCAGAATGAGACAAACCTAGTATTTTATACTTGGGAAATGTATACCGCAATGTAACAAAGTTGTTGAAGAAAATGCCGTTTAAATTTATTCGGTTAATCAACATGCTACTGCTACTTACTCAGTCATCGCTATAATAAATATATTATTCAATCAGTAAAACAATGAATTTGTATGTGATTAATAGAAATACTAGCTAGTATTTAGTCGCAGGTATTTGTCACAGATATTTTGAAGTCACAGTAACGTAAGTAACAGGTATCGGATTTGCCTAGTATAACCCAAGACTAGTACAAGATGAGTTAAGTTTTTCAAAGTTTCCCATAGTTATGTATGAGTAACTGTGTTCAATTAAAGAAAACTTTGTAGGTTAGACAATAAGTACCGATGTATTGCGTACTCAGAATTCACACAGATGAACATGTTATGAAACAAAATTATTCTACTACTTGTCATCAAAAAGTCACATTATTCTACTTTGAGAACCTAGATTCAATGATTTCTAACGTTTACTTCTTGTACCTAGCTAGACCTACATACAGGTAGGTCTAGCTAGGTGCAAACTACAGCATACTAGGTACAAAAAAAATTACAGATAAAAACATAAACATTCTAAATTTATTAAACATTGTTTTTTTTAAACGAAAACATTTAGGCTTTCTTTAAACTATAATTTGCTTGTTTCTTGTCCATGTAAGTAAATATATAAAAAAATCTTTTGAGATTTAGATTCTTTGAATTTCTGTGGAAAGGTAATAGAAGAATAAGACAGGTTATTGACCTACCCAGCCTGACTGACAAGATTAAATACAGCATAACTGCATTCTTTTAGAAACTAGCTCTTGCACTAGCCATTTACTATGAAAGTATGAGATATTTACCATAAGGCTTTCTAGAATTGCCGTTAAACGTTGTACAAACCTAACTATTAACAACCTACCTATTTGAATACCGAGGAGAAAACTAATAAAACCACTATTTCAATTATATGCGATTGATAATTCACGATTTATACAAAACTTGTGAAGAACCACAAAAGTAAAAAAGCGACGAAGAAACCTTTAGCCTGTTAGGTGTTATTTTTCGAGTTGGAGCTAAATCCGTCCCAAGCTTTTTTATCTTCTAGATAGTCACAGATCATCTAAGTAGGAAATGTTGTTGGGAAGAACACCGAAGTTTAACACCTTAAGATGGTCCGTCACAAAAAATCGCGTTTTTCCCATTTTCCAGTTCCTACAAGTAATTTGAATTGCAGATAAGAAGTTTTAAGCACATTGTAAGCCATTTGCTTTTAACTCACTCTTAAACTTTGAATCAATTGTAGTTTTGGAGCCTATTTATTAGAAATTGTCTATCTGCAAAACTAGGGCTGGTTCGGCGGCAGATTTGGCCGAGGATCTCAAGAGGCGCAAATATGCAGGTCTCGACAGAGCCTATGCATTTGCTCCCCTTGGAGTCGAGACCAAGTCCGTGGGGTACCGAGGGTCTCCGGGTTTTTAAAAAAATATCTGAGCGCCTGGTCGAAGCAACGCGTGACCCGAGAGCTGGTGAGTATCTGGCGCAGCGTATTAGCATTGCCATACAGCGAGGCAATGCAGCCAGCGTCTTGGGGACGCTTCCGACTGGTATTGATATGGACCAGTTGAGTTATCTCTAGATTGTTTGAAACAGTCTGCAGTTAGCTAAATTGTTGAATTGTAAATACTAGTTTAATTTGTTTATATTATTGAATTGTTATTTTCTTTGTCAATAAACTATATTGTAATAATTATACACCAACACTAAATTATAAACTTATCTACTGACTTGCTGCTGCCCGCGCCTTCACCCGCGTTTTATCGGGATAATAAATAGTAAAAAAAAGCCTATATGTTATTCCAGGTCCCAACCTATACCTTTTTATATTATTCCTCTCCCAAAAATACCAAAGGCCTCCACATTTTCGGATTTCAGGCCTATATCTATTCTACCTTTCCTTTCCAAGATCCTTGAGCGTCTTGTTCATGGCCAACTTAGTTTCTTCCTTTCTTCTAATAATCTTCTCAATCCTCTCCAGTCCGGTTTCCGTCCCGATCACAGTACTACTACAGCCCTTGTAAAAATCACTGATGATATCCGATGGGCAATGGAAAACGGACATCTTACTGTACTTACATTACTTGACTTCAGCAATGCCTTCAACACTGTTGACTTCGATATCCTCCTTAGACTAATGCGCTCTATTAACATATCTCCATCGGCGACTGGTTGGTTTCGCAGTTATCTGCAGGGGCGCCGGCAACGAATTCACGCTGACGACTGTTTCTCGTCTTGGAGCAACACATCCGCTGGTGTCCCGCAAGGTGGCGTGTTATCTTTACTTTTATTTGCATTATTTATTAATTACATCTCTCTTCAATTAAGTTCTTCCTACCATCTCTATGCAGACGATGTCCAGATTTACACACAAGCCCTACTGCTAGATCTGGCCAGCGCAATTCACCGCACGAATAGCGATCTAACCTGCTTTCGTGATTGGAGCGTGGCCTACGGTCTCCGGGTTATCCCCGCCAAAACGCAGGCTATAATCATTGGTGGCTCGCGTACTTCTGCTAAAATTTACTGGTCCACACTCCCTAACATCGAATTTAACAACGTAACAGTTCCTTTTAGCAGAAGTTTTAAAAACTTGGGAATTCTGACCGATAGCGATATCAGTTGGGTTCCTCAAATGGATGCGGTGAGTCGTAAGATCTTCGCCTCCGTCGCCGCCTCACTCAGAAGACTCCGTAACTTCCTGCCTACTGCCACTAAAATTGTACTCGCTCAATCTCTTATCCTTCCCATTCTTGACTATGCCGACGTCAGCTATCTTGATCTTACTGAGGAGCAGCTTAACAAGGTAGAACGACTCCAAAACGTATATATACGTTTTGTTTTTGGCTTAAGGAAATATGAACATATTTCGGAGTTCCGCATTAAACTTAAATGGCTTCCTGTCCGTCTCCGCAGAAATTCCCATATCCTTTATCTTCTTCATAACATTCTCTATTACCCTGTCACTCCCGTCTATTTAAAGGAACGCTTTGAATTCCTCCACAATTCTCATCCTAATCCTTCCCGTGTCCTCCGGTCGTCAGAAAATCTGGTATTAAATATACCACCTCACCGAACCAGTTTTTACGACAAATCCTTCTCTATCCAGGCCATAAGGTTGTGGAATGCACTGCCTGAACCCATTCGAAAATCAGCATCATTACCGGTTTTCAAAGCTCGTGTCAAGGAAATTTTCCTCTTAGAAAAATAAATAGGTATCTATTTATGTATATTGCACCTACATTTATATATGTATTTAGTTAAGTTGCTATTGAAAATATATATTATCCTCTGTTGTTAGATATTTATAACGTTATTTATGTATTTCTGACATCTTTAGATACACCCCTGCCTTTCTTAAATTCGTATAATTCCTTCCATCCAAAGGTTGCCTGGAAGAGATCGCTTCTAAGCGATAAGGCCGCCCATTGTACATGTTTTATGTTTTCTTCGTAGTGTACAATAAATAATTTTGTAATTGTAATTGTATACCCATACCAAATTTCGGCCTAATCGGTTCAGTAGTTTTTTCGTGAAAGAGTAACAAATATTCATACATCCATCCATACAAACTTCAACATTTATAATATTAGTAGGAGTAGGACAGGAAGTAGGATAAGTCACCCAACAATTTTTACCCGACTGTGCAAGGAGGAGGGCTATTTACATTATCAACCTAACAATGGAAACAGAATAAGTGGATTGGATAGGATAGGAGCCCGTAGGTACCTACTTACTTAAGGTGGTTCCTTGAACCAAACAGCGCTGCCACCTATTTTATCGTATTATTACGCTAAACAAAGGAATTTTCAAAAATCTCTTGGCCCGTTTGTGATTTCTATCATAAGCTTTTTTTAATGCCTCTGCAATAGTTGTCGTGACATAGTTTTAAAATGAAGCGGAAAGTACATTTGTATGGGGGCTAAAGTATCCGCACCGTTATTAACTAGGTAACAGAATGATGCAACTCTAACAGTGTTGTAAACAAAATTAAACCATTTATCAATGTAAGTTCCGTGGGAAAGCGACGTGCGAATCTAGATTTAAATCTGGGCTAAAAACTTGTGAACTCCCAATTTAGAAGCTATTGTTAGCCGTTTGACCCAGATTGTTGAGCTAAGTATCGATTTGGTAAGAGATTGAACGAGTATATAGATATTTTAGCTATTTAATTTTTCACTTAGCAGATTTTTTAGGAAAATAAATTTACGTAACTTGAGATGCCATTAGGTAGGGTAAGATAAACTGAACTCTTGGACTAATTTCTAACCTCCACTCCTGAGTTTAGTGTTTTGATATTTGCCTGTTTTTTTTAAATCGATGTAGTTAACAAAAGCAATATCCGTAAATCTATTACATAATGAAGCATACATTTGAAGAGCAAAGAAATGGTCACGGTTTGGCCTTCCTGTGTCCTTTTCATAAAAATATTGTTTTGCTAAAATAATTTCATCCCATATGATTTAGATTACAAGGTTGAGTTTCTTGTGCTAGTAGGTATTACAAAACATTGGAGTTTTATGTTGAAAATAAATATAATCTCGGGAGTGAAACGTGTTTCTATAGAAAAACGTGATTCTGCTGGGCTTATCGAAGGTGATAAGAGTGCATTATAATACCTAACTACTTATACAGGGTGCCACGAAATATGTGTACTAAGCAGAAAGGGGAAGGATCCCCTCGGGGTCCAGAATCACCCCCTACTTTCTCAGTACACATGTGTGTTCGTGCAGTCAGTATGTACCGGGAAATAAGACGCTGGCAACTTTTTTTCTTCTTGATTTGGGTCATCATGCTCGCTGCTAAGGGTGCATTAACCCCGTAACACCGGTCAGTTCCCATCTTTAGGTACCGCACCGAGATATCTAAAAGCTGAGGAAATAATAAAATATTTCAGGAAACGGTTATTCATATTTTCAAATAAATGAGTCATCTTAAACTAAAAACAAATCGGTTTAATACCATCGCTTCCAAATAATATCAATGACTCATTTTAAAGCCTCTCCACATTCGCGCGCAGTTGCTTTGCGATCGCGGCGCGAACCTGCCATGGCCTCCACTTCCCTATATATTATTATACTATTTGGCCTCTCACACTCGCGAGCGCTCTTAGAAACACTATCGCGGGATAAAAAACCGGAAAAACTACGAGAACGTGACGCGAAGCCGCGACGAATATGCGAATGGGATCCACACTCATGGTTCGCGGGTGGTTTGCGGCTTCGCGCGCGAGTGCAGAGAGTGATTTACAAAGAGGATACCAGTCAGGTCAGAATGACCCAATGCCTTTATAATGACCTCATCTGACCGTCTCCTGTTTATTACGCTTCGTAGGTATTTTAATGTTTGTTTTTCAATACTCAACCTTTTTTCATTAAGTTTAGGGATCGGTAATAATAATCCTGGGTCAGGTCAAAGTTGTACCTAATTGGGATTTTTCTTGCATTAGAAATCCCAAAAATCCCGCATAGAAGGTTCGACCATACGACAAATAAATAGGTATGATATATAGGTATTCGAAAGTGGTAAAAAATAAAAAATCTCAAAAAGAAATTTATAGTCAGTAGACCTTCACCTGATGGAAAATGATGAGAACGGTCTAGAAGATACCTGATTACCCTAAAGTTAAATGACATATTTAATTTCTTCATTAAACCTACCTACCTATAACCTAAGTAATATGTTTCATTGGTTTAATTATAGAAGTAAAGGGAGCGATAAAGCTGCTGTTGATTTGAAGTCAGAGACAGTTTTCTAGGACTGTCTGGTCTTGAAAATATATTTCACTTGATAATAATATTATATGATTAATTTATATACCTTAAAATCAATATATTATTGATTTTTGGGACGTGTCTAAGAGTTCAATCCTTTAGACCGTACGTCTAAAGGAAATAAAGTATTCTTTCTTGCTAACCCAAGAAACATTTCTTAGATTCCATTGTTTTTGGTTCTGAATTGCCATAGTAACGAACGATCGACTGCCAACTTCAAAATTACTTACATACTCTTAGTTTATTTTTAGTTAAGTAAATTGTCTACGATCGATCTACTTAAATCTTTGCAAAAACTTCTTTGTTTATCAGAAAATAAGCTCTCATTCATTGATATTGCTACTTTCAAATAGAAACTCGTGCGAAAGCGACTTACGTTCATAATTCACGTTCAGTTAAATCCTTGAACCATTCAGAACACAAAATCACAACTTTCTTCGGTGGAATGTAATTTTGAACTAGAGGTATACAACACCGGTTGTATCCGGTTTCGAAAAACGTGCTGCAGCGGCGCGAGTAAAGCGTTGACTGACTTCTCGATAAAAAAATATAAACTTTCACGCAGCGGGCTGCGGCCTGCGGCACGCGAGGCCGAGTTTTCTTGGCTGGTCGGTCGCAAAGTAATGAAATGAATGACATAATTGCTGGCTGGAGGAACTAAAGGCGATTAATTTGAAATTAACCTGAATCGATAATATTGACCGGAAACTTTCGTGTTCTGGCGAAAAAATATGCTGTTCCAGCAATTGAACTTCATACATATAAACACCTATGATAAAAGGCAGGTTGATATTATAGTGGTATAATTAGTTATACCTTCCTATTTATTTAGAACTAGCTGTTACCCGCACCTTCGACTGCGTTTTATCGGGATAAAAAATAGTCTATATGTTATTCCAGGTGCCAAACTATATCCATAGCAAATTTCAGCCTAATTGGTTTAATAGTTTTTGCGTGAAAGAGTAACAAATATCCATTCATCTATCCATACAAACTTTGACATTCATAATATTAGTAGAATTATTTTAGTCATAAAATATGGTTTTTATTATTTGATAAATAAGCTAATAATAATTAAATTATAAAACATGTAGGTCCCGCACCTAGGTAGATACGTGTTTTATAAATTATCAGTAGTGAACGTATTAAATGAAAATAATTGTTTTCTGTGAAGATTTTGTGAATTATAATGGCGCTAAGGGGTACTTTGGTACCCCATAACGTACGTATACAGGGTCGCTTTTTGAGATGGAATGGATGGCCAAAACGAGAGAATTAGAGAATAGGCGTGAAAGGATTCATGACTTAGACTTAAGAAAAAACAAAAACAGCATAGTTTTTTTTTAAGATAATGGTTTTAGTCATGAAATATTTTATTTTTACCGAGAGAGTTAGAGGAAAGTAGAAAAAGGATTTCTGACCTCGATTTATAAGAAAACAAAAACTGCATAATATATTATGTACCTACTATATTTAGATTTGTTACATCAGGAAATCGAATCGATTCATTTTGAAAAAAATATGACACAAGAATAATTTTCTCATAAATTGAGCCCATGATTCCGACTTTTCTCTAAGTCTCATGGTTTCGGATTTGGCCAACTACTCCCATCTCAAAAATATATAGGTGTTTAAGTTAAAGGTAAATAACATATTCAATTTCTTCATTAAACCTACATTTATGTAACTAAAATACGTTACATTGGGAAGCGATAAAGCTGTTGTTGATTTGAAGTCAAAGGCGGTTTTCTAAGACTGTCTGCCCCTCCCCTAGCCCGGGTATTCTGTGCCATGGGGCTAGAAAAGGGGCTAGCTAGATGATGCTGTGTAAGTTTTCCAGAATTATTTATTATTTGCGAGATGAATGGCATGAACAGAGAGGCAGTAGGTAGCTAACCAACAAGTGGGTCGACAAGAGCTGGATTTAAGTGAGTATTTTCTAGGTAGCTAAGGAAATATTTTCCACAGAGCTTTTTGTAAGTAGGTAGGTAGATACTTTACTAGATGAACTTAAGAGTTCGTACCTAAATTAAGGAAATTTATCAATTTAGAAATACGATAAAGTAGGAAATCCATAGCCATCTCCCGGACTTTATATTCATACTAGCTGACCTGACAGACGTTGTCCTGTCATTCAAGTCAAACAACTAAAATTAAAGATAAAAGATAAAATTTATTTATTTACCCAACAAATTAAATAACAAGAACAACAAATAGACAGCCTAAAATTAACATAGGAGACATATATACTATTAACTAACAATTATTAAAAAAAGGGGTAAAAAGGGTCCCTATCTCAGCATTATGCAGTATTGGGCAAATAATTGTCCAATACTGCGCTGGTTTTCAGTTTTGACAGTTTTTTCGAACGTGCTTAGCAAAGAGTATATAACGCTGGGCTAAGGTTACATTAAAAAAGTTTAAAATAATGGTAGTCGTTGTTTCTAAGTTTCTGCGCAATCCTTTTACGTATTATTAAAAATATTTAAAAAAAGATGAATGAAATCGGTAAAGCCGTTCTCAAGTTATAGCAAGACCATATTATAGATTTTCGAACGGTGCTGGGTCGTCCATTCTTTTTCAACCACCCACCGAGAGCCGCATTGGTGTTGATTCGATTAAGTACATCATTGTTTTGAATGCCTTTTCCGCATTCAATCAAGTATTGAATTCCAAGATCTCGGAATTCAACGTCTTTATTGGTTCAAGGGTTGCTTTACTACCAAATCAGTGGCGTTTGGTATAAACATGATAAGTCCAAAAACCGTTATTTACAGGGCGCCCATTACTGAAAGGAAAAGACGCAATTATTACAGCAAAAACAATATATAATATATCATTACAATAAAAAAAATACTAGTGTCTTTTCCTTTCAGTAACGAAATTTTTAAACTTCTAATGCGCGTCCTGTAAATATATAGATTTTTGGAATTATCATATTCCAACGCCACAGAATTGATTTTTTATAGGTAAAAACTAGCTTCAGCCCGTGGCTTCGCACGCACTTTTCTGGGAAAAAGGTTTTCCTAGTCGTGCACTCTTGACAGAGCGGTCATGATTATGATGCAGCGGGAGCTTGACTCATCACGGAAGTAGCTTCACACGTACGATGTCGCGCCATCTGCAAGCTTCTAGCGACATGTACCGCTGCGCTTCTGGCATGTTGCTGTCTAGTGTGGTGCGGATCTGATCAGAACAGCGCATTTGGCTCCTTTCTCTCGGTCTCTTTCCCTCTATTTTCCCGTGACGAACCTTGAGATTTGTATTATTTTGGTAGCTGAGGAACCTGGTACCTCTGGAACCTATGCAAAAACTCGCCCACACTTCCCACGATACAGGCCCAGCCTAGTGTTGGAACCATTAACATTTAAGTCGGTTAATCCTCTCTGCTTAGACAATAATAATTTCTGTAGTAAAAATTCTGTTTAGATAGGTAGGTAAGTAGTAATAAATATATTTTTCATTTAAATATAAATATGTATAATATCACCTTATTTCTCCGTTTATACGGGTAAGGCCACCATGCTCCCCAGATGTAACCCCTGAGGGCTCCTGGTCAACTATTATTTATTTCCTATCCTTTAGATATGAATGATGAGGTTCAAAATGAAACGACTAATACGGAAAGTACGCAAGATTTTTGGAAATTAAGAAAATATCTAACAGCAAATACTTATATAAGAATATTTTGCCAGTTCCCAAAATTCCGAAAACATTTAATACAAATGACTAATTTAAAAATCGTTACAAGCAATTAACCTACTGAAGGGAAGTCAGAATTTCAAACAACATTTCAGATTAAGTTCACAATTTATTTAAATATGTAAAATTAACATGACACTTCAGTACAACTTATTTCAAGACATCCGTACACTTCGCCGGCTTACGATCAAATGCCCGTCTCTGTGCTCGCCCCAATGTAGCGTCATAAATAAGGGGCGGCGGCACCGGAAACAAGTATTCAACGAATAAATAACGTTTAAAAATCATAAACATATTTCAGAGTTATACAGGGTTATTATTACTAATTCACTGATACTGCGTGAACTGCATATTCTAGCCACCATCACGAACAATATTATAAATTCTTAATTTTTTTTTGTAAATCACCTCTTCGCGTACTTCTTCCTGCCCTTATCCCACGCTAGGTGGGGTCGGCACATGTATTTTTCTTCCACTCTCATCGTCATCTCTGTACTTATACCTTTCTTAGCCATGTCTTCTTTCACACAACCTCTGATACATAATTAAAAAACACGTCTGCCGGAACCCAACGAGTTCTTTCGATCTCCCACTCCCTCTACGGTTAATTCGCGGCAGAGCCGTTTTTAAGCCTCTCAAAGAACAATTACTGAAAAGACCTGTCGTCTTACCATGGTATTAGAAAACAGGTATGCTCTTCCGAGACACGATGGTCACGGGGGGGTCTCCAGTTTACGTCATCAACGCCATCAGCGAATGAGAAGACGATTTTTTTCCTGGTGTTACCAGTAGCTTAAAATCGTAACTCCCCGAGCTCCTGTATGAGTCTGATAAAACTATGTGGTTTTGTATTTACCAATGAGAATAAAACCAATCCGTTGTATTTACCAATTATTTATTACATTACTGGTGTTTAACTAACGCTGTTTTGACTGATCTTACAAACATAATTGACGATTCCCATTTTTTTTATTGATTTATAAATTGACCCTTATAACAATTATCACGTTTGTTTGGCACTTCTACATTTTATTGAAATAAAGTGGCAACTGGATAGTGACGTCATCTGGAGACGCTCCCGGAAGAACAGACCAATTTTCATGGATCATGATCTTATCTAATCTGTTCGTAATGATCGGCCGAACCTGCAGTTCACTCAGTGTCAGTGAATTATCAATAACGTTTAAAATATTTTATTTACAACTATAAACTTTATTAAGTTACACAATTTTCAATTTAATTTCTAAATCATTATTATTATGTAAGTAGGTAGGTATATTATATTACTTATATTATAGTAACAAGGTAAAGGTTTCTTGTACGCTTCTTTACTTTACCTTAAAAAGATTGAAGTAAACAAAAAATCAAAGTGATCACTTTATTTCCCTGTTTTACTTATGTAATTTTAATTTTGTGACGTGTCCAAGAGTCCTGTAAGGTTTAAAGGAAATAAAGCACGATATTTGATTAATACACACCAGTCCAAACTACTGGTAGTATTGCATTGATACCACTGATACATTGACAGCATTGTAATATTTGACATGTTTTCTGTGAATAAATGATTCTATTATATTCTATTCAATATTTGATCATAGTAATTGCTTTAGAGAATAAATACAAATCAGTTTACTGTTTTTAACCAAACTTTTAATTGGTAACGGTTACTGAAATATTACCCTAAAATATCTAATGTTAGAATTATAGTTACCCTAACACTATGTGATAGAAAAAAGTGCAATAACTTTTGAGTAGGTATATTAACTAACTAGGTTTAGGTTTAGGTATGGGTGGTACTCTCTTGTCCGCATCTGAACTCTATTTGGTCCATTATGCGTTGATTTTGCTAGCAAAACTAGCCTAACTCCATCCAGAAGCGCAGAATCTTCTAAACTAGCTGCTGCCCGCGCCTTCGCCCGCGTTTTATCGGGATAAAATTAACCATGTATATGTTATTTCAGGTCACAAACTATACCCATACGTTTCAGCCCAATAAATTCAGTAGTTTTTGTGTGAAACAGGAACAAACATCCATACATCCATTCTCAAAAACTGTGATATTTATAATATTAGTCGGATTATAATTATTTTAAAGGACAAACTGTTGAAATTTACTTAAGTAGTTTTTAAAAGCAACTATGTACACAATTCGAAAGATACATTATTTTTAAGAGTGAAAGGGGCTCGCTTCTAATTCTAAGAGGGGGAACTGAGATCTGCACTGACATCTAACATGGGAGTGTATTGTGCATTATCCCCCTGCCTAACTAGGCCTTAACCAGCCCAGCTCCTTGAAGTACCGGAGCAGGACTTTTGGTGTTTAACAGCTTCGTTTCAGCTTCTCTGTGGGTGTCGATGTGGTTGGTGTCTCAATGAGACTCTTCAGTCCCGTCTTGTGTCTGGCCTCCTCTGTGGCCGTACAGTGTACCACAATGTGGTCCACAGTTTCTTCTTCTTGGAAGCAGCCCGACACAGGCTGCTATCTGTGGCTCCAGTCTTGAAAAGATGATGGTTCAGTTCGCAGTGACCTGTGATGATGCCCACCATCATGTGATGAGCCCCTCGCTTGCTATGCTCTGGTGTGAGGACCAGAATTATTTCTCTTTTGATTTATCATGTGCCTAACCTGAGCATTAAAGTATTGTACAAATATTATATATTTCAGGCAAATGGCTTCTATTTAGAGTGACTTCTCATGTGCCTCACTAAAACACTTTTTTGATAAAATTGTTTGTCACACCCGTTGCAGGAAAATGGCTTTACTCCTGTGTGAGTTCTCATATGTGTAATTAAATGAGGGTTTCTATTAAATTGTTTATCACATACATTGCAGGTAAATGGCTTCTCTCCTGTGTGAGTTCTCGTATGTTTCCCTAAATCACCCTTTTGATAAAATCGTTTATCACATAAATCACAGGCAAATGGCTTCTCTCCAGTGTGAATTTTCATGTGTTTGGCTAGATAGCCTTTGTGATAAAATTGTTTCTCACATACACTGCACGAAAATGGCTTTTCTCCTGTATGAATTCTCATGTGTACAGCTAGATCGCATTTGTGGTTAAATTGTTTATCACATAAATTACAGGCAAACGGCTTCACTCCTGTATGAGTTCTCATATGTGTAATTAAATGAGGGTTTCGTTTAAATTGTTTATCACATAAATTACAGGCGAATGGTTTCTCTCCTGTATGAGTTCTGATATGTCTCACTAAATCTCCTTTTTGATGAAATCGTTTATCACATACATCGCAGGCATATGGTTTCTCTCCTGTGTGTATTCTCATGTGTTTGCCTAGGTCACCGTTGTGATTAAATCGTTTATCACATACAATGCAGACAAATGGTTTCTCTCCAGTGTGAATTCTCGCGTGTCTATATATATCACGTTTTTGTTGAAATCGTTTATCACATACATTGCAGGCAAATGGCTTATCTCCTGTATGAATTCTCATGTGGTCATTTAGATGACCTCTTCGATTAAATCCTTTGTCGCATAGATTACACAAAAATCGCTTCTCTCCTGTGTGATTATTTCTCATATGGCACACTAAATCAGATTTTCTATTATATTGTTTATCACACAATTTGCAGGAAATTTTTTCCTGGCCTGTGTGAATTCTCATATGTTTTACAAGATTACCATTCAGCTGAAATCGTTTATCGCACACATTGCAGGCAAATGGCTTCTCTCCTGTGTGAGTTTTCATATGTTTGACAAGACCACCTTTGCGCGGAAATCGTTTATCACATAAATTGCAGATAAATGGCTTCTCTGGTGGGTGAATTCTCATGTGTCTGATAAGATTTCCTCTAAGCTGATATTGTTTATCACATACATTGCAGGCAAATCGCTTCACTCTTGTGTGGGTTTTCATGTGTGAAATGAGTTTGCTTTTTAAGAAAAATATTTTATTACAATTTTTGTAACTGCATGGCATTTTTGTGTCATCTGTTCTGGGTTGCTCAACATGTTCTTCCACATCATTCTCTTGATTTCTATTATCATCTAATTTTAATTCACTTTTCATACAATCTTTAGGGACCTCAACTTCTACCAATTCATCCTGTTCTGTTGTTAGCTCTTTTTTTATATTAATGCTAGTTATTGGTTCCTCTTTAATGGTTACCTGACAACCTGGAGTTTTTGTACAATCTTTAGGGACAATTTCAACTTTTACTATTGTATCTTGTTTTGTGGTCACCTCTTCTTTAATATCAATACTATGTATTGGTTCATCTTTGATTGTTACTTGAGAACCCACTCTTTTTGTACAATCTTTAGGAACAATCTCAATTTCTACTGTTGTATCCTGTTCTGTGGTTTCCTCTTCTTTTATATAAATACTAAATATAGGTTCTTCTTTGATGGTTATCTGAGAGCCTGCATTAGTTGTGTTGACATCAATGGTATTAGACTGCATAGTGCCCACAGGAAAGTGTTCTTTCATCTCTAAGTTGACCTGAGCAATATGTATCTGAGTTACCTGAAATTAATAATAAATTATTTAAATAAATAAGAAATATTACAAAAAAAAGGTAACTATTCAAATTATTGTTTCGTTCATCGACGAATAAATTAAAATGCTATAAAGAAATAACACTTTTTCTAACATACTCATCAATCATACTTGATTTTGATTGTAGATCGAGTAGTACCCATTTTGCTTATGTTTAGCATTTTTTTTATAGTAAATAGACCTTTGTTTGACCACAATCTCACCTGATGGAAAGTGACGATGTGGCCGATGTTGTATCACGAAGGTCTAGAAGACACCTGTTCACTCTTGTCTTGAAGAGACCGAGATTGTAATTCACCGGAAAAACTGAAGCAGGCAGCGAGTTCCATTCCTTAGCATTGCGAATGAGATGAATCCAATTAGACAAAGTACAAATTGATACAAATAAAAATATGCTTTCATTCATAGTAGGTATGTAAAACACTTAAGGAATTTGTTGGTACCTCAAGACCCTTATGAGAAAGATGTCTGAAGATCTCTTCGGATTTGTGAGCCATCTGGGAGGTGTGGCATCTCAGCAGCTTCCAGTAACAACAATGGCATATAACCTTGCTTCCTTTAGAGTTGAACTGAAATTATTATTATTTTTTTTTTTTGATCTACAGAAATTAAATATGTATAAAAGTATGTGATATAATTTTATACCTATCTTATACATTTGTTTTCATCATCATCAGCCTAAATTTACTGGCGTAGCGGGCGAAGTCTGCCTGCGACGCAGGAGGTTGTGGGTTCGATCCCGCCTTAGGACAAATGTTTGTTGATCTGCAAATATTTATCTTGAGTATTCTGGGTATTTTCTATGTAGATAATTAAAAATATCTATCTATGTATTGTATATCAGTAATCTAGTACCCATAACACAAGCTCTAGTTGGGGCTAGGTAATGCTGTGTGGATTGTCCAGCATTATTTATTAATTTATATTAGTCCACTGCTGGACATAGGGCTCGCGCCATAATGCCCTGGCTTTAGGATATATATCATAAATATCTGATATTAATAATAAATATCAGATATTTTCGAACCCTGTTTTTTAAAGTTTATTGCAAAATTTTAGATTTTCCCAAAGTAACTTAGTCAAGTAAAAAACGATAAAATCTGTATTTCAGTTTAAAATATGATTGTTTTAATGTTAACATACACTAAAATTCTCTACTAACATGCTGTTTTCATACTTTTTTATAAATTAAAGCAAAATTTTTGATTTTCCTATGGTAACTCAACAGACACATAAAAAGGGGAAGAAACCTGGGGGACACTGTTTTTTGCTTATGTTCCGCTGAGATACCATAGGAAAATCAAAACATAACCATTTTGTATTGTGGGTTCTAGTTAACTTTAAACTTAACTTCTCAAGCTGCGTAAGGATAGATATGGGGGCTAATTTAAAACCTTTATCTGCAGATCGTAAAAAACAAAAAATATTTGCCTATTAACCACGATGATCAGAGAACTCGTAGGTATATGACCACGATGTTAATCTTGGGGTTTAAAAGTCTTTCTGATACATCAATGAACAAGGTGTTTATAAAGGAATGCAGTGTCGTATTGCCGGCGATGCACTCTACACACGGTAGATCTTCTGTTTTAACTTCAACAGTACAAACCAAATAACGTAGTCAGAGCCACACTTCGAGCCGGACTTTTTTTCAAAGAAGATATTATTATAACATGGAAAGCTGTATCAATAATGTAAAAAATACTGAAGAAAATGTATATTTACTTGACCACAACACAACCACAAACAAACAGAAACAATGCAAAAGACTTGACTTCTTTGTTATTGGCAATATGTGTCTGGGTTGCCACTTTTCTGCCAGTGTCCAGTTCATGGAAATTTCTTAGTCATGGAATGGAGGCGGGATTACAACAATAATATGAACGGTAAATTTGAAAAACACCAATCAGATTTTAACTAAGAACACAAATTATATAAAATTATAAACAGATTAAAAACAACATAAATATAGTTATGAAAAACAACACAAATATGATTAGATAAAGAAGATATTTACAATTTTAACTTATTTACATCCGAACTTTCATTTACATTTATATTAAAACCAGATAGGGAAACTAATTGTGTCAATTTAGCGGCAACGTTGGACGGTAAGTTTTCAGGGTTCGAAGTGATAATATTTATTAATAATGTGAGGAGGGTGTCTATTAGACTCTCACTGTGAGGAAGTACTTGGTTGGCCTTTAAACCACAACCGTTTGGAAGAGAAGAAGGGGGATTGGAAACTATTCCTCGATGAGAAGCTGTATCGTAGGACTTGCTAAGAGGGGCTCGAGAACGGGGAGAAGAAAATACAGTCTTAAAATGAGACTGGGAAGCCTTAGGGGCAGAGGAATAGTTATGATTTGAGGACAAAATATAAGGAGAGGGAGAGAACAGCTCCTGAGAGGGAGAGAAAATCTGCTGGGAGAGTGGAAATTGCTCCTGGACAATTTCCGAATATGAACGCGAAACCCTTGGAAATTGTGTGGCTGCCTCCTCAAATGATACAGCATTGGAAGCCATCACAGATTTAATCGATTTTTGCCTTACAAGTTCAGGGCAATTTTTACTAGTGGCAAAATGCTTACCAGAACAATGCAAGCAAGAGGCCTCGGTCTCAGATATATCGCAGCTATCACCAGAGTGTTCCTGGCCACAACGAAAACAGCGGGGTTTGGATCTGCATTGGACTTTAGTATGTCCATAGCGGCAACAGGAGAAGCATTGAATGGTGGGGAACTGATAAATTTCGACAGGAATCGAATTATAAAATAAGAAAACCCTTGCTGGTAGAATTTGTCCTTGAAAAGTGATGACCACGGATTGGGTAGGAACCCAAGAAACCTTACCATCCTCAATTTTTTTCCTATTCAATCTTCGCGCTTTTAAAACTTTAGCACCTACAGGATTCGAAACGGATTCCGCAAATTCCTCCATGGAGAGGTCAGTGGGAACGCCTCTAATGAGGCCCATACGGGTAACATTGTAGGTGGGGATGACAGCATGTAGTTTGTACAATGAAAGGGTTGGAGATATAATAAAAGAATTAGCGTCTTTGGCAGATAAGAATGCGACGCTAATTTTATTACGGCCTACACGTTTTACCCCACCAGGGATAATATTTTCAAATTTATTTTTTTGTAGAAATTGGCCAAACTGTATTGTCTTTATGGTTGTACCCGCGGATTGGTCTGTATCAGTTCTTGAAACATGGACCACATATGGACCCTTATCAGTCGAGTTGTATGATTGGATAGCCCCAATCACAATGAATGGATCAGTATAGACAGTCTGAATAGATGGAACAGACAAATCAGGAGAAGCAACTTTTTTATTGGGCGTGTGAGCCGACTGCTGAAAATCGTTTCTTTCTAAAATTTTGCGTTTAGTAGAATGAGATTCGGACAGAATAGGGGGAGGAACAGGGTCAGGTGGAACAGGTGCCGGCTTTTGAGCCGGCTCCAAATCATCATCTGAATCCATTTTTTATTTGGAAGTGCCAATCACAAAGGATTTTTGTGACGCCCTCCCAAAGAATATGATGAAGTAGGTAAAATTGCAGAAACTACGTTATCTACCTACCAATACCTTAGAAAAACAACACAACACACATCTGAATCAAATTGGTGCAATCAAAAAGCAATAAATTTGAAATTTACCACAAAAACTCTCCAAACACAACTGGTCGTTTCCAATGGCGGGCTGACAGTCAATCCAATGCAAAAGAAAAGTTTATAATTAATCTTTTATGACTATATACCCGTCATGTATTTTTTTTCCGAAATCTATTTGTCAAGGGGACTAATTATCTAGCTCTATGGTCAAGTCTTACAAAATGTACGGCAGCGCGGGACGCGTGGTACCTAATTGCGTGTTGCGACTCATCTGTTTTTCTAAATGCTCTAAGGTTTTGCTTATGGGACGATCAATCTTTAAGAGAACGCGATGACAAGAAGAACATACCGAAATACATCATTCTATCAAAGATCGTAGCAGCCAGCTAGTGGCGGCTTTAATCCATGTAGCGCTCGTCAGTGGTGCACGGGCGGATCCAGCTTTGGTACCAGGGGGGTCATATCAGTGTTCACAGAAGTGCCAGTACTGTTAGACCAGGTTGTTCCCAACCTTTTGAGCAGGGACCAATTTGATTTATTTTTTGGCAGCAGGGACCAGGATGTAGAAAGAAAATAAACTTTAATCAAAAACTCCACCGAGTGGAGCCCTGAAATTTTTTAACGCACTACGATTGTAGATAAAAAACTATAAATGTAAATAAAGGCAAGCGCAGCGAGCTACGATAATTTTGAAATTTGTTTGGAACAAAGACAAGGAAGCTTAGATGACGGCGGCGAATGGAGGTAGCCGCAGCATCTTCGCGATTTTTTTTGATAAAACAGCCAGAAATACAAGACATATAACGGCGAGTGGAGCGAGCCGCCGAAATTTTTGTTATATTGTCAGGTGGTTACAAAGATCTTTAGAAGAGTATGAAAACATTAATTATAGCGAGCGGAGCAAGCACAGAATTTTGTCAGAATTTGCGGTGCTTCAGACAACTGTTAAGAATAGTAATAAATAAATATCGGCAAGTGGAGGGAAAGAAAACACACACATTTTACAGAAACGAAAATATATTCCTTCAATAGACTATACTGCTTTTAATCAACGGCGAACGAAGCGAGCCGCGAAATTTTTTATGATGTAGTTGAACGTGTGAGATGTTTTTATTACCCCTTAAGTAGTGCCAAGATGGCACCCCTCGGAGCTTGGTACCCGGGGTGGACCACCCCGTTGTTCCCGGACCAAATTTTGACTTCGGTGGACCACTGGTTCGGAACCACTGGGTTAGACGTTCTTCAACCATTGAAGCTCTTAGCCACGATTTGATTCTTCGTAACAACGAGAAAGATCTTTCCACTGTCACTACACTAACAGGTCATAGTACTGCAGCAGTCATAATACATAAAAAAACTTATATTAAGAAATATTTAAATATCGCAATTTAAAATAAGGTCAGAAATCAAATGCGGGTCGTTCCGATTGAAGTTAGGTCTAGCTAGACTTCAGTCGAAACAAAGCGCGCGCAGGTGTCAGTGTCACACAAAATGTGACATCAGATGAAAGGTGGCGGTGGTAGCGTGGTAAAATTCAAATTTTCGATGCGTTCGTTCCTGAATAATGCGTTTGCCATGATACAAAATATTATATTAAATTAATTAAATATTGAAGGTACTTGCATAAAATCGATATTGTGATAAAAATATATAAAACCTTATGTTTAACAATTTTAGTTAGTGGTCCACCTAGGTCCTGTACCCAGTCCAGGGGTTGTCATGACTCCCATGACCGCCCCCCTGGATCCGCCATTGCAGTGGTAGCGTAGCGTGGGTTGTTTGTTACTCTGGGTGGTTTTCTACCAAGCATCCATCGCCCCCCTTACTAAATATAGATTCTGACGCCTTGAGGTTTGACTATCCCGCCCGACCTTTAACTCACATAAAAAAGTATGAACCTACGGCATAAGAAAAGACGAAAACTAAAAATATTAACGACTTTCGGTGGTAAATAAAACGGTTTGAATAAAAATAATGGCGAACGGAGCGAACCGCGGTAATTTTGTAGTTTGGTGAGGTTCAGTTAGCAAAAAAAGACAAGATAGCTAAGACGATGGTGGAAGGAGATAACTGCAGTAATTTAGCGATTTTTGTCAGCAATTAAAAACAAAACCTATAAAGAAAAAAATACTCTTGAAAATATTTTTTTTATATGTTCGCTTGGTCACAAACTTGCGCAACACTGGCACACTCACAATATGCTCAAATAACGGTCCTGAGCCACTTCCATACATCGACTCCCTGCGACCGCTACAGTGTATTCGGTCCATCAAGTGGATGGTTTCCCATATAGGGGGGGATTTGCTATAATCATCACGCTTGGCAGGCGGATTGGTGATCGCAGTGTTGGTGTTGAAAAATACTCAGAAGGACGATGCTGCTCTTCCTCTGGTAGGTTCCCTTAGCCGACTCTTACGACATCCACGGGTTAAGTTGGAGGGGTCGATATTCGTAAGCCGCGGCCCCACGGCCAGCATAAATGTTAACCTTATGAAATTAAGATTTTTCTTCCAACCACGACTATCGGCTAGTTTTCAACACGGACACGCAAGTGGATATTCGTACGCCGCGGTCCTACGGTCGAAAAACTAAGATACTTAGCTAAAGACAATTACAGGTTTTTAGCGACTAACAACAAAATAACAGGACACTACACCCTATTTATAATTAACCCTCGGAGCTTGATGCCTGGGGTAGACATAATGCCAATACGCACAATGATTAAAATCATCACGCCAATAATTATTGGCGTCTGTAGTCTATAGGAACGTCGTAGCCTCTATGGGGGTGCCGCCGCCGAGCACGGGAGTCACTGCCCCGCCGCCGGCGGCCGCTGCCACGACCTGGCGCCATCACTTTGGGTGGGACACCTATCTGCACACATACCTTGCACACGCACTTCCCTTAGAAGCCGCCCCTAGTAGCAGGAGCCTACGTTCCGACGCTTAGAGTTAGACTAACACAAGAAAAACCCCACGAAATAGGAAAAATGGGTTCTCTTTTTTATTTGGATAACCCACGCGTTTTTACACTGATGAATATTTAACACATTTTCATTGAAAACTGAAAAGAACGCGTGTGTAATAAATCCTAGTACGGTACGGGAGTAGTAAAATTAAAACATATTTTGACACTGACAGTAATTTAGATAATACGTGAAAATATCAAAGGCCATTTAGCAAGTAAGTTCTTTTCCTTTTCAGAATTTTGGATTTTGTTGGAAAGGAAATCGTGGAGTCAAAAGTGAAAAAATATTTTCTTAGGATTATTACTTAACAAAACATAATAAGGTGTTGAGGCGGTGACTATTTTGTCCTTTTCATCACTCTATTCACAAGATATATTTATAATGCAGGTAGTGTTTAAAATAACCCTCTACAGGGTTCCGTTTACAATTTTGTATATTTCCGAGGAAAATTTTGTGCTTTCTGACAAGCAGCATTACAGAACTCTGAGTATCGAACCTGTAGAATGCTGTGATATCAGTATTGAGGGTGAAAATAAAGTGGAAGAGGGTATTCTGAGATACAAGACTAACGCGCTATTCCTACGGCCATTCATCAAGTGTTTATCCTCTGCCGCGTACAGAATTCTCGTGGTTGGATATCTGAACAAACTGTGTGGTTTCCCAGAATGCGGAACAGCTCTTGTGAAGTTGAAACTTGAACCACCAGATCAAGAGATTATAGATTATGCTTGGTAAGATATGCCCCATTCCTTAGAAAACTTAATCTTTAAATTTTTATATACATCCCAATAGTAAAACCCTTAAGTAAGACCTCAACAGGACTGGAACACACAAACTACAACTATATAAATGAATTACTGAATTATTTACCTAATCTAAATTCACTTAATTTTTCCCTAAATGTAGGTAAGCACTATAAAAACAATTAATCTGCTCTGCTTGTATTGTAGCTACCTACCTACCATATAAATTGTTTATTCAGTGAGGTGCTAAGATATGCCATAATAATAATTGTAAAAAAATAATGTAGGTCAGTTCACATCCCCAAGCTAAGCTGAGCTAAATATTTCAATAATTAATTGTAATATTTTTTTCCAGGAATGAGAGACTGCTGATATTATTATGGACAAGAGTAGAGATAGAGAATGCATTTTCATGGCTGTCCACACTAGGAGGAGCATATTCCGCCTTAGGAGACTATTTTCCACATTGTGTAATTAAAATACCTTTATACCAATACCCCAAAAACAATAAATAAATACATTTTCTCAAATAGATACTACATTACGATGTCAATACAAATAGTGATCATGTTATTTATTATGTTAGTCTCTAGTGTTGTTATCTACTGTTCTTTCATGCCAACCAATTCATAAAACTCATCATCATTTGGCCGATTGACATCTAAGATCAGTAAAATCATGTTAATTTTAATGGCCTTCAATTCTTGTTCAAACAAACCATATTGATTTCTTATTTACAGGCAGAAGAAGCCGGCAGAATATCAATGAGACAGTACAGACTATCAAAAATGCTCGGAGATGAGAGCTTAGCTGCAAGAAGTAAGCTCTACTCTGCACTGGCACACTCACAGAAAGGCAGGCTACGCACATCACGGCGGATAGTCCGAAATATTAACAATTATGCCATAGAAACAAAGGATAGACGTTTAAACCGGATGTGTCAGGGTGTTTGGGCTAAGCTGAAGTATTTGAGGGGACTCAGGAAGAATATGAGCCCTCAAGGAGACTGGAAAGTGACGAATTTGTAAATTCAATTTAGTGGGTTGGGTACACATTTTTAACCCTTAGCGGCCACATAGCAGCCAACCCTCAGCCAGGTCACATTGCGGCCACATGGGGTAATTCGTTACTCCATGCTGAAAAACTTCGTTGTACAAAACATGGGTGTTTTAAGACTTCTAACAGATTGTTTCATGTTTGCTGAAGAGCTTTTTAACATTTCTAATGATTTTTATCTGTCAATTATAATCTGAAAAAAGTAATTATCTACTCCGCCAATTTTCAATATTATAGGCAAAAATTTTAGGACTGTACTCACTACCACTACCCTGAAAAAAAATACAGTATCCGCTCATCATTCAAAATGTATATTTATTTTGAAAAATTACTGGAGGGAATGGTGATAAAAATTACAAGTCATAATTTTGATATTTTTGTGTATTATAAGCTTCTTAATAAAACGTAAAGAACAGTGAAAAAAAAAATTGCCTGGGGTAACTAGTTACCCCATGTGGCCGCTAAGGGTTAATGTATTTTGGCGATGGCTATTAGCCACAGGTAGCCAGATTATTGTGACTGGAATAAAAGGGTGGGGCAGTCAGTGAAAAGTATACTTACCTTTTGTGCCTAACATAATAATGGTCAGGATAGAGGATGACAAAATATAGTTCATTATTACTTATTTAAATAAAAAAAAGTGTTTTTTATTTTTCTGAGCTTTAATCATAACATTTTTATGAATTAGATTAGCTAGTAATGTTTGTGAAAATATCCTTTTTTTAACTATTCAATAGTTTTTACTATGCTAATTTGAAACTGATTTATCAATAGTCCATGCTATTATATAATCAAACTAGCTGACCCGCCAAACGTTGTTTTGCCTTCAACCCTTATCACTTAGGGGTATGGAAAATAGATAGTAGCCGATTCTCAGACCTACTGAATACATATAAAATGCACATAAAATGCATATAAAATTTGGTAAAAATCGGTAAAGCCGTTTCGGAGGAGTACGGTAACTAACATTGTGACATGGAAATTTTATATATTTGAAGATAAACCTAAAGAGTTAAGCTAAAACCTGACGTTTGTATTTTGTACTAGGGCTTGCAATCATTAATTTTCTTTTTTGAGCTTTTTAATTCTTTTTGATTTTAAGAATATTCTTAAAATCATTGATAATCCATCAGGCAGGTCGTGAGAGCATCAAAAGGACTCCTCAACAGATCTTGATGATGTATGAAACACACAAATGCGTCACGTGCACTGCAAAGTGCTTGGCAAAATTATCCATACATTTATTTTAAACTGGCTTTGCACTTGCCTTTATTACTTTGTCTAAATTTACCTTGTACCTACACTCCAATGTATGTAGATTAGGTAGACACTTACTTAAATAATAGGTAATAATTACCTATTATTTAATAATAGGTAATAATTACCTATTATTTAAGTAAGTGTCTACGTAATCTACATACATTGGAGTGTACTTGAACTCTATAATTTATATTAACCTCAAAACCATATACGAAAACATGATAATTTTGAAGCCCTCGTTAGCGCGTTTCGATTATCCATAACAATAACATTTCTGGTAGACTACATCTAAAAGCTATATAGTTTTTATTTTCTGTTATTCGATTGCAACGAAACATTTTTTTTCCCAAGTTTAAAATTAGCTTTCTGGTAACTCCTGTCCTGTACCTAAGACCAGTGAGTAATCTGTCTAATCTAAAACTGTTATTAATACAAGAGAATTCAAAAGGTTATAATTATAAGTTAGAAAAACAATTTTCTAAGTATAAATAAATTGTTTGTTAATTGTTGATAATGTGCATTTTTTTCAAGTAGCTTATGTTATATTATCTTTATGTAGGACGTCGTAGCGATATACTATAGATCTTTCCTATAGCTCATGTCTATCGCGCAAAATAAATTTCATGAAAATCTTATTCGCGCTATACATATATAGACATATAGATTATGTATGTTGCGCAACTTACACAAATGAACTGTTACCATTGGTCATATTTGGCTATTTATAAAAACGTATGAAAAGGCATTCCAAAGCTTGTCTTCCAGTCCTTATTTTATAAATAGTCATACTTTACGTATCTTAATACTTTGCTATCTGTTATTATTTTTATCATTAAAGAAAGTGACTTTCTTTCCTATGTGCTGTAAAGGTCAGCGAAATGTCGATTAGCAACAAAGGACGTAATTATACCTAATGCTGCTATCTATTCTCTTACAAGCATCGATATGTACTCTATGCTTACAAGAAACGTTAAGAAACTTTGTTTTATGAAAGAAGTACATACACGCGTGTAACGATGATGAATATATGATTCATCATCATCTCAGTAATAATATAAGTAACTAGCTGCAGCCCGCGGATTCGCACGCGCTTTTCATGTACCTACCATATGTCCATCCCAGTGATACCATCTACCTCCCTGCCAAATTTTATTAAGATCCGTTCAGCCGTTTAGGCGTGAAAAGGTAACAGACAGAGTTACTTTCAAATTTATAATACTAGCTGCTGCCCGCGCCTTCGCCCGTGTTTTATCGGGATAAAAAATAACCTATATGTTATTCCAGGCCCCAAACTATACCCATGCCAAATTTCAGCCTATCGGTTCAGTAGTTTTGCGTGAAAGAGGAACAAATATCCATACATCCATCCACACAAACTTTGACATTTATAATATTAGTAGGATTAGGGTGGATAGTTTTTTTTATTGATAATTGTAAAGGTCGTTTAGATGGATGTTTTTTACCTTTTCACCCCAAAAATTCTGGGATGGAACAGAATGGGCTGAAATTTTGCATAGTTGTAGCTCAAGATCAAGAATAAAACAGGCATATACTTTTTATGTCATAAATCAGTTGCCATGGGCTAGAAATAACCTTTACACGTTTCCATAGAGACAAGGCGTGTGAAGCCACAAGCAGTAACTAGTATAAATATAAGTTATTGATCGTCATTTTGCGGTAACGGATCGGACCCAGTAGGTAAGTGAACGCTTTTTAACCGACTTCAAAAAGAGGTGGTTCTCAATTCGTCTGTATGTTTGTGTCTGTGTATAGAAAATGATCCCGAGGGGGTACCATAATTGTTTATCCCCAGAGGATTAGTATTTATCCCGCAAAACTTAAAATAAGTGTAAAAGTAAGGGAATTTGAAGTCGGTTTATCGTTTTTTAAAACACGCCATATTATTCGCTATCTAGGTACATTAATTACGTCTAAATTAGTATGTCAGGGTGTCTTGTCTTAATATGGTCAAATAGTTACCTAATTTACTAAGTTCAATTACAACGTTGCAACTTGCAAGTGTTGAACCGACTGTCTACATAGTATGGAAACTATATTCTCGTTTGACCTTAAACGTTCTGACCTTCGTTAATTCAACTAAGCTTGGTGTATTCTACCGTAAGTTACGTAGACTTGCGAGGTTGTTAAGTTTTTAGAAGTCTAGTAAGTTACCTACTTGCGGCACCCTGTCTTGAACGTCGTCTTGTGCGTCGCAATATTCACTGATACAAAAATTCTTATCACACACAATCATAAAAATCTTGCATTTGATGCATGGAATAACAAGTTCACACTTATTTATGTTGCTGATGAGGTACCCTTACCTCGATACGAATATTTATCGATAAATTATATAATGTACTTATTACTTTAATGCAATTTATTTTATTCATTCGTCAATGTGCTTTATCCAATGAAGTACAAATTAAAGTTACTAAAGGTAATCTTTAGAATGAGTCAGTGAGTGAACAAATATGTTAAAAGAAAAGCTTCTTAAAATACTCGGATATTTGTTTGTTTGTGTTTTCTCTGAAGTCGTTGGTCGACAGTTAACGGGTGAGTTAATGAGTTTAACTAATTTAAACAACCAGGAATTTCGTTCCAACCATTAACTTTGTTTTTTTGTTTTAAATTAATAATTTTGCCTTTTACTTTAATAAACAATTTGAGATTAATCTTAGGTACCTACTTAAAATTACAATAGGTAATTTAAATTTTAAGGATTTTTACATAATAGCAATATAGTTTATTTTCGTCCATGGTTAGTACCTATGTATAAAAATAAGTACCTAAGGTGATAAGTGATGTTAAACTGGCAATCTGTTATTCCTCATAATTATGTAGGTACCTATACTGTCTGTAATGTCTGTTCCAGTTTGTTTGGAATAAATAATGCCAAATATTACCTTGATCCGCCTATGTAGATCTACAAAACTTTTATTAGTTGGTAACAGACTTCCTATAAACCTTCTTAGAGATAAATAATAAAATTACAAATATTTAGATGACAAAGGTTAAAAATAAATGTACCTACCTAATTTAATTATAAATAAAATTTTACGGGGTTAACGGGTATTTAACGTCATCCGTGACAGACAGCTGTAAACCTGTTGAAACGTCGTCGGGAAAAATAGGTAAATACTTAAACGCGTTAAATACCCGTAAAATTGTACTTATAATTATGTGTTCAGATCGCATAAGTTTAAAAATATTTAAATATACCTACCTAGTTAAGGAATCTAATAAAATCCGTTTGGTTCAGATGCAGAACTTCACCGCCTGCCGAAACTGTTTCACTTGGACAACTATGAGAGATGCTTGTCACAGAAATATGGACTCTACTGCCTTGGGACCTTCGAGCTCTCTGCAGAACCGTCACATCCTATCTTGGAGCTTATGAAGGTATTTCACCTCTTTTGCTTGAAAACAGGTAAGTACCTACTTACCTAGTAACGTATTTTATACTACACCTGTTCGGAAAATTGCCTATTCCTTTTCCAAATATAAGATAGAAAGCAGATAGAAAGTAAGTCATTGCATGCGTATAGGAATCCGGGAGGAAAAACTCTATGGAATTTCATTTCTCACGCGTTTTAGCGGGAGGGAAAAGTGTATGGAAATCACAGACATGGTAGAGCGCCTATTTCTGTGATGGAAATCCATTTCTAACGTGTTATTTTTTTATTTCCTAAAATCATAAGAAGATAAAGAAATATTGACATGTATCTAAATTGCATGAAATTTATATTTAGATAGGCAAAATAAGCATGTATTAGACACATAAGTGATATTATAATGTGCTAGTGGTTTCTTTTTCACTTCTTCCACTAGTGGACAAAAAATTGAAGTGAAGAGAATATCAATAACACCTTATTTCTTATTTGATAATAATAACTATGTTTATAGTATACAACTTGACTTGTCTAAGTGCTTATTTTGTAAGCCTAAAGAAATAAAGTTATTGATTCTGATTCTGATTCTGATTTATTGGGTACGGGTACTTAACCTATGCACCAGTACCAGAGTGCTATTGTTCTAATAAAACTCATTTTCTCTATTTGATTGCTGTTATGTAATAATTTCTATTTTAAATTGAAAACTGAGATGATGAAGTTACCTCAGTAAAGTCTATATTATTTTATAACGCCAGGAACCAAATCCGTGCTATATTTACACTATTAAATTCGTGAATGGTTTTTAGTAGGTACAAAAAAACCATTAACTCAATACAAATTAAGCTAATTTATTTAAACAACAAAATAAGAACTAGTAAAACTTATAAGTATAAAAATTAAATTCCTAAAAATCTAAGGGCGCGTTCACACGGCGCATCGGTTTTTACATAACCGTAACATAAACGTTTTTTACGGATTCTATGCTCCTGGAAACAATCGTTTCCTGGATCCGGAATACTTTCAGGTGTGTGAACTTGCTCCTACAATACGCCATTACGGGAAAAAAACGGATCTTGTTAAACAGATCCTGTAAAACGGATGCTGTGTGAATGAGCCCTAAGCCGTCACCAGTAGGTAGAGTGCCCAGAATGCTTAATATATTATGGTGGGTCATTGTTAGGTACATACTTATATTTTTTACAGGAACACACAAAAGATCGTCATAAGTTTAACCGGACACTTCTACACCGAGGCTACTGCGTCAATCAGCGATGTCCAGAGAGAAAATCTTCTATGGAGAGGAATAAGCATCATTTTGAGCGAACAACCAGTAATTCAAGCCAGAAATGTGATTTTGAGCGAAACATGCATGAGTTTGCGCGAAAAACATATAATTTCGAGCAAAACACATATGACTATGAGCGAAACTCATTTCGATTTATACGCTGTGTAGCAAAATTCGCCGAAAAACATTATTTCAACGCTCGACTAAGTTTCTTGCAATACTGTATTACTCATAAAGAGTATCAATCGAAGCTAAATCGTCCGCTCAATCATGAACAGTGGATGTTTATCTATGCTGTAGTGTTTATTCTACAGTTGAATATTGTGGGAACTCTGTATGACTGGACTGGTTCTAAAGGTAAGAGTCTCACGTATTCCTTTTCAATTAACCAGGATTGTATGATATAATTTCAAACGAAAACTGTGTTCTGTATGTTTAAGAAAGCAGCCTGCTTCTAGCGTGGTCGCTTCGTGCTAACTGGGCCCGGTTCACGAGGGTCGATGAGAGTGCCCTGATGAAATCTCTGGCACCGCTGCAATTTGCTAGGTAAAGCTATTTAAATATTTTCTTTGTTTATCAATAATCACAGACGTAGATGTAATATATAGTAATATACCGTGCTATAAAGCAAGCAATACATGCAATGAAAGTATAGCTTGGTGACGTCACAGAAAAGAAATTATAGCTGCGTGTGCGGTCACTCGATAATTTGTATAGAAAATATATCGCGCCATGCCTTGCTATGATTTATATTACTATATATTACAATCTGTGATGGGCTTAGCAGCATAAAAAGAGTCAGTTGAACCCACGCTCTATCGAAGGCGTTTATATCAATTCTTCGCGCTACCGCTTCCCGGGTCTACCCCGATGCCTCACGCTATTATGACTCTACGACACTATTATTCTACGACACGATGACTTTATGACATGATGACTCTACGGCATCAACCAAGTGACGATCCAAAGATCGTCACTTGGTTGATGAACTAGATCCATAGGTTTTCAGGCAAAAATATAATATTTATAACTACCTACATTTTTTTTCAGGCTACTTATGCAATGGGTAGTAATATACGCACATACATTACTCACACATTTTATGGTGTATGTCCATAATCCCGAAGAAATGGAAAGGGTACGTATGTAGGTATGTAATTTTCCAATTATCATAAATACCTATTGATTTTTACATTTTTATTAAACTACCTACATATCAAATTCTACGTTGTCAGCGGTGGCGGGTGGGCATATCAGCCGATACACGTCCACAGCTGGACATATGTCTTCCCCATACGAAGCCACCAAAAATTCTGGCTTGTAGCAAGTAGTATTTCTAATTAGTGCGATGCCATGACCTTTATGCTTATAGTGGATTTTATGTTCATGTCATGTGGGGATTTGTTATAGAAGCACAAAATGTTCTACCTTAATCTAGGGCATGCAAATATAGGTCAGTGGTTTTCTAATTAATTACAAATCAAATACATATATTATTAAAAGAATAACAGAAAAGTGAATAAAATTAACTTGGTAACTATTAACAATCAATCAATTTTTATATTCTTATCTAATATAAAATCATTTATATTATAATAACATTTTGATATCAGTTAACTCTTCAGCTTATTCATGTCACGATCTCAGTATTAATATTAAAGAACATATTGTAACAGATGAATCAACAGTATAAATAAATAAATAAATTAATGTTTCAGTATATTCAAGGCTATGTGGGAAACGTGATAAGAAATGGTACTTCACTAGTGCAAGTTTTCATCTTGATATCTTGCTTCCTCACCGGATTGAACTTTCTACTGTTAGTTAGCAAAAATGCTGAGATCAACGTCAAGGTCATGATAAAGTGGATTTTTAAGAGATTGTTCAGGTATGTACTAGAATTGCAGGTCTAGAACTAAATCTATTCTACATTTCTGCCCGATTCGTTCAGTATTAAAAACTCAAAGTGCTTTATTTCCTTTAGACCTACAGGACTCTTGAACACGTCATAAAATTAAAATTACATAAGTAAAACAGGGAAATAAAGTGATTACTTTGATTTTTTGTTCATTTCAATCTTTTTTGGGTAAAGTAAAGAAGCGAACAAGAAACCTTTACCTTTTTTGGGTTTTTAGTTTTCGAGTTGGAGCAAAACTCGTTCCAAGCTTTATTATCATCTAGATAATCTGATATTTTGTAGTAAGCCTTTTTATAAAGGATATGCTTAAACTGGTAAATAACTTCCACCCAAACATCAAAATTTTTGCGTTCGTGTGATGGTGACTGATGTCTTTGGATGACTGTGAAGTATGATTCTAGAATCTTGCCAGTTTACCTGCTAGTCCTCGGGTACGCGACCACATGGTGGGCCCACAGCGCTGAGGGCCCGATGTGGTCGACAGTGCGAGCCGAGAGCTCTGTCTGTCGACGGAAGTTCTGGACGCAAGTATTCTTTGTCAATAATTTGGTGGAGCCTAGTGACCTGTGTTTATTGCAGTCTTGGTAAGTAAGACAGAAGACCATAATATTAAAAACAGATTCAGATTGTTTATTGGCAACAAAGTTACAGGTCGAATTGTATAGGTACATTCGTACTTAAAGTATTATGTAATTATTACATGTGCAATCGTAATGAACAATATAAAAATAAATTAAATTAGATTCACAATAATAATAAATAAAATATTTAAAATTAAATGAAAAAAAAAACAATTCGAAACAATACAAATTAATGAATAAAAAATTGGAATGTCAAAAATTTATCAATTAATTTTCATAGCCATTAATTCATTAAAATTACAAAACCACATGTCAATTAGCCATTTTTTCATCTTGCGCTTAAAGGACTGCTTTTTTTAGGAATATTTGCTGACTGCAAAATAGAAAATAGCCTGTCATCTTAAATTACTCTTATTCTCACCTTGATTATTTGAAAAGGTACCTATTTTTCAAAACGTGATTATTTTCCCTCAAATCCATACGATTTTTAGCGCAAATATATTATTCTATACGAACCTATAGGTATGTATTTCGCTCAAAGTCATATAATTTCGCTCAAAATCGCGCGCGTCGCTTAAAGTCTCATCTCGGTAATCCAGTAACAAAGAAACACACAATTTTGAACTGTCACAGATTTTAATTGTTACAGGGGTCTTGCAATAGACCTTCAAATGTATATTATATCTCTCTTCACAATTTACATCCTGTTGAAGAGGAAAGCCAATGGGCAACACATCTTGGCGGTTCTGTTCGTAATATCTGCGCTTTTAAATGTGCTTCTGGCGTATTTTACCGGTTGGGAGCCCATGGTCCGGCTCATTTGTTCTGAGTGAGTAATATACAAATTTAACTTAAATTACTAGCTTTTGCCAGCGGCTTCGTTTGCGTTTTCCCTGAATATAGTAGTAGTTTATGTCATTTTCGCGTGCAATTAATATACCCACTTGTCCCTAAGTAAATGGGCTCCTAAGGTAAGTTGGGGTATGATCGGCCGTGGGGTGAATACCGTACTTTTAAAATTAATTTTTACCGAATTAAGCTATACTATATATTCTAATGTTGCCAACATTTTCCAAGACGCCATCCGCGACTATCCCAACGGACGATAATTACCTATCTAATTCACTCAGCAGTGCAGTTATTAAAAAGGTAGCAAGGTAGATTATAAACATATTGATCTACCTACCTTTTCTATTTTTCAGAAACCTCCGCGTTCAGTTCAAAAATACGCCCACCATGCCCTTTATTCACATGTCGATATGGGGGAACCTCCCAGCCTGCTTCCTAGGTCTTTTTATAGCTTATTTCTACTTCGAAATGACGAAGAAGGCTATAGTTCAGCAGAAAACTGAGACAAAGAGCAAAGAAAATGAAAATGTTGAGAAAAAAGTGGAAAGAAATGAAGTTATCCAGAATGAAGTAAATAGAAATGGATTGGTCGAAAATGAAGACGAAAGAAATGTAGTGGTTCCGAATGCGGTCGAAAAAGATGGAGTGGTCCAGAATCAGTTCAAAGAAAATGAAGTTCTCCAGAACGAAGTTAAAAGAATTAAAGTGCGAAACTTTAATTCTTTTAACTTCGTTCAAAATGATATCAAAGGAAATGGATTTGACCGAAATGGAGATGGAAGCAACGGTTTAGTCCAGGATGAAAATAGAAGCAACGGAACAGTCGAGAATGAATTTGAGAGCAACGGATTTGTCCATAGTAAAGTTGCTTTGTTTGAAAGATGGTATTCAAAAGGAACTGGTAGCAATGGACATGTTGAAAATGGTGATGAAATCAATGGACATAGTCAGAATAACATTGAAATTAATGATCAACACCAAAATGAAATTGAAATCAATGAACACATTCAGAAGGGAACTGAAGAAGAAGTTAAGGAATCGGAGAAAATTATAAAGAATTTGACAAACGAAATCAGCATTCCAAAAGGTAGGAATAGAATTGGAAAACAACTGGAAACTGAATCTATTGAATTAAACAACAATGTACCGTCTGTTGATAGATATAAGAGCGTTGGATTAACTACGAATAACTTCACTAGCAAAAAGAATCCACACGATAATGGAGAGGGGAGACTTGAACTACAGAAGATGGTATTTTATGTAAGTTATGAAATTAAATCAATAGGTAATAAATAATGCTGGACAATCCTTTCAGCATCATCTAGCCCAAAGCGAAGCAGAACTTGTGTTATGGGTAGAAATTCAATAGCAAATTCATCATATCAGCCGATACACGTCCACACTGCTGGACATAGGCCTCCCCCATACAACGCCACAAATAGCAGTCCTGATCTGCCTCCATCCATCGACTCCCTGCGACCGCTAAGATGTCGTTGGTCCATCGAGTGGATGGTCTCTAGGCATGCGCTAAACGTGTCCGCGACTGGATCGGATCTGCTCCGACTCCAGATGGGTTCGGATACGTATCCAGGATACGACTCTGCGGATCTGTTTGGATCCGCCTGCTGTTTCGGTTCCTACATGTCCATTAGATCTATTTGATTCAGTGGATCTGGCGGATCTGTTAGAATCGCTTGCAGTAACGGTTCCTACATGTCCATTGGGTCTGTTTGTATAGGACACGTTTGTTTCGGTGGATCGAACAAATCTATGACCAATACTTTTCTGTTTTTTACAATCATTGTAGATTAGTGAGTAGGTAGTTACAAAAGTTTCGTACTTCTAGGTTCATAAGACTATACTATAGTATTGTAGTACCTACTTATTTAAATAAGTAGGACCAGGTACCTATATTATAGATTTATTTAGCAAATTATAATATGGTATAATTTGTCTGTAGTAGTTACTTGTTTACTCTTAAATGGATCCGGATCCGTCGATCGAACACGTCCGAACCCAAACCGAAGCTCAGATCCACACAGCTCCAATCGCTCGTTACATTCATGCGACTCGATAAACCGAGACCGACGCGGCGCGGCTAATGTGTCCGCGGACACGCCAAGAACGCCAGTCCGGAGCGGAACCACACGGATCCAGGAGCGGACAGGACTCCAGGATCCGTTTGACTCCGGATCTACACACCTCTAATGGTCTCCCATTTGGGGGGGTTTTGCCATAATCACCATGTTTAGCAGGCGGATTGATGATCGCAGTGTTGGTGTTGAAAAATACTCAGAAGGAAGCTGCTGCCCTTCCTCTGGTAGGTTCCTTTAGTCGGTTATTACGACATCCACGGGTTGAGTTGGATAGCAGATTACCATGAATTAATTAATTAAACATCTCCCCCTTCCCCTTTTAACTGAACACCGAAAAAAAGGAAGAAGTTTGGATTTGGAAGAAGTTTTTAACTCGACTGTGTAGGATTTTTTTTAAACGTGCTTATGTAAAACCACAGATTAGGGAGAATCTAGAAAATCCTAAATGGACCGATATTGGCAAAAATAAAGATTATATTGCATCTTCTTTTTGGTCATATTTTCGTAGAACGAGAATGTATGCTGGCCCTAGGGCATATTTTCGATGATGGGACCTTCAGGCAGGTTACATATTTTTTGCTTTTTGAGGAATGTATGTGGTAATTTTGTTTGACCACAATCTCACCTGATGGAAAGTGACGATGTGACCGACGGTGTGTCACGAAGGTCTAGAAGGCATCTATTCACTCTTGTCTTGAACTTTGGATCTCTGCAAGTATCCAAAATAAAACTATAATACAGGCATTAAAAAAGCTTAAGATAGGTATCACGCACGTAGCATCACAAACTGTCCAATGGATTTTTGAAAATTCCGTTATTCTTACAGTTAAAAAAAAACATCCTTTTTTTTACAGTTTTCAAAATTTCTTTATTCTTACAGTTGCTCCGAAAAGCTGATGTTTTCACCCTGCCGTGTCTATTTACGTGGATCTACCTCGGCACACATATAGAAACCTTCGAGTCGAAGGCAGTTATAGCGCTCTACGTCGGCATGGAGCGAATTGTGTTCAGCGGGTTGTTTGCTATGTTTTTCATATCGATATTTAATTATGACGGTGAGTTGTAAGCTTAATTCTTACAAATCACTGGGTAGCATGATGGTAGCATGCAAACCTGCTAAGAGCTCATACACACAGCATCCGTTTTACTGGACCGGTCATTTTACCGTGATGGCGTATGCAGTTCTAGGAGCGAGTTCACACACCTGACAGTATACCGGATCCAGTAAACGATTGTTAGGGCTCATACAAAAAATAATCTGTGTACAAAAACAATAAACGGATCCAGTATCTAAAACGAATCCTGTAAAACGGATGCTGTGTGTATGAGCCCTATATTGTCGGGAAAATAAAAAGTTTACCTATGAAATAAGTTTTTATCTAAGGGATACAAAGTGACCTATTTCCTTTCCGTCTGGGATACCTGTAAGTAAAACCTTATGGAAATAACTGCTTACCGTCTGCCTAGAGCGCTACCTACATTCAAGGTCCGCAGATATTTCAGATGGGATATTCTAGCCCTAGACGAATTTCATTTACAGGTTTCCTCCGAAGACTTGCAGCGTGGCATGGCTGGCAAGCCGTGGGTCGCCTGGTGTACACGCTCACCGTGCTTCACTGGTGCGTCACGCTGTCTCTGGCTGCTTCGAGGCCGCAGCCCGTGCTCACTTCTGTATTCCGTAGTGTGCGTACAATATTCCCAACCATAGAGAAATAAATATAAGCAAAGTTAAATATAAGAAGCCTTATATTTTTATATTTCGAACAGTTTTAATACGTAATGAAAAAATCTTAAGTTTATGGATTTATTTATGTTATGAGTAGGTATTAAGGCGGCGGAAAACCATGATGCTTCTTTCAAACACCAAGATAGGTGTAGGTACAATTTTCAGTAGGTAGGTAAAAAAATACAGAAACGTCCTTGCATCACGAAAGTTAGCGATTGGCTGCTCCGAGAGGACGACGCTAATTTTAAAGGGTCGTAGAAGGGACCAAGAAACTAGGTAAAAGCGACGTAAGAGACAAATAATAAAAGTATTTTTTGCCAAATCTACAAAGAATATTTTGAAATTCTAATCTATAATTTGTTTAGATATTATAATTGCCCACCTTATTTATCATATTTCAGATTTCAATAACTATTTATTTAGGCTTAGTACAAAATAAGCGCGTGACCTAGGGTCACTACGCTAACTTGATTTTTAAAATTTTTTCATAGCACGTTAAATAGCCACCTCTCCGATCACAAATCGATCAGTGTTCATATTTTTTGTAACCTATATTTTGTTTCAGACCGTGGACTGGCTGGCTACGATCTTTTTCACCTATCTACTGGCACTGCCCGTGTGCTTGTTGGTCGAACTACCCGCGAAAAAGTTTTTTGATATTCTACTGAATAAGTTACTGTGAAGTGCAAAATAAATTAATATTTATTACAGTAAAAGCTTATTTTCGTACTTTCATCATCATCATAGCCGAACTGAAATAGATCAGATAGATAGATAAAAACTTTATTTGGTACTACAGACACACATACAATTAACAAAAGTAGATATAATTTTAAACAAAACAAAAGTACAATAGGTTTAGTAAAGGTAAGTTTGTGTGTGCTGCAGCACAACAAATAGGCCATGGCTCAGTGAAAATTTTTGCTTCAAAGCAAAACACTGATTTTCAGCCAAAACCTGATCGAGAGCGAGCAGAACGAGTACAGACGGACAACGTGTAGATAGTCGAGAATTATTGTGGTTGTGTAGTAATAGTAAAAAATATTTTGTTTGTGTAGTAAAGTTAATAGTCATGACTTATTGAAGATTACCAAAATAATAAATAATATAATAATAAATAACTTGCGGAAAAAAAAAGAACAAAATGAACGACCGTCCTATTTTAGGCATACGAAGTGCTTTGGAATACCCTCCATTTGCTTTTGCAATAAAAACTTTTTGAATTTTAATTTAAATGTGTATTTAGTGTAAGCGTTGCGAATAGGGGGAGGAATATTGTTCCAGCACTTCGTTGCCGAATATCTGAAGCTTCCCCTGAAAGCTGCGGTCTTGTGATTGTGATAGGAAAGTGCACATCTTACTGTCCGTGACCTTTCACCAGAGAAGAAGTTAAGCTTTGAGTGCAGATACTCAGGCTTTTTGAACTTGATAACGTCAAAGACCAGTCCGCCCAGGTGCAGTAGTCTTCGTGATTCCATATTCAACAAGGACATCTTATTTAAGTATGGTGTTATGTGACTACGAGGCGGAATATTGAAACAAAAGCGACAACAAGCATTCTGAACTCTTTGTATGATGCGCTTTGTTCTCGCAAGTAAACGAGGACCAAAAACAATATCTCCATAATTTAGCTTAGAAATGATTAGCGATTCACAAAGGACGATACGGGATGCCTCAGTTAATTGATTCCTAATTTGGTAAAGTATCTTCAGGCGGTAAAAACAAGTTTTTACCAAATTAATAACATGAGTCTCAAATCTAAGGTTACTGTCGATGGTAATGCCGAGATTTCTAGCTTCTTCTACCCTGCCAACTTTAACGTCGCAGATCGTTACGTCAGGGTCGCCATTTATCTTGTCAATTTGGTTTTTGGTACCCAAAACCATATACTGTGACTTTGTTGGGTTTAACACGAGTGCATAGTAGATCAACTGCTGGATAAATGCCTTCCTAAGGGCGCACACAGATAGAACGTCCGTTTTTACAGGATCCTTTTTAGCGGATCCTTCGCTGCTGGAAGTAATATTCACACAGCATTTATACAGGTCCTATTTTAACGGATTCGACGCTGCTGGGGTTACCCCCAGCGACATTCGACAGGGCCGGTGTCTGCGCTATGCGTATCATTTTGCGATTATTTCCGACCTAGGTGCATCCAAAAAGTTTCTGCCCACGCCATCTTTTGAAAAGTAGCAAAACCAATTACCACCTAATAATTTTCACTGGCAACGATTGAAGACCACAGACAAATAGACGAAGAAACATCTCTACCAACATACCAAAACCAACTCCTCCTCCGCCATTTTGTTATTACCGCTGTCACTGACAGGGCCGGTCGGAGGAGAAGAATAATCAATTATTCCTTTCTCCTTGCTTTGGAAAGCTAAATTTGTGTTTATGAAGTGAAAAGTGTAACCACCAATATGGCGAGATATGGTCAAAGACCGGAAAATGCCCTCAAACGGGCCAACGGTACGTGGAAAACTTATCATACCACGTTGCATGCCTACGTTTGATGACCTATCACAACCTGGGAGCGCGTCTAAATTGACTCAATTGTACATAATGCGCAATCACGCCTTTCAGTACCAAGTTCTAAAGGGTTATCTCGCTTCTAATTATGTCCTTGGTAGTTTCATAGTAGAACATAACCCACAAAAGGATACCAGTACACCGGCTGGTCTTCAATATGTTCAGGAATGTTTCTTATTTTATTTTATTCAATAAATATAAATACTTTAGGCCGCAGTGACCTTGCTAATGATGCTGGACTTGTGAACCAGGCTTTCTTCCTGTCCACTTCTAATCATTGAGGTGGTTCAATGGAATTGGAACTGAGCCAACAATGATTGAGAATATCATTAAACTTCCTCTGCAGTCGAGAGGCACACCTGATGACTTATCTATATTTAACCAACTTCAAAGATTATACTAAAAAAACTCTGAAAATAACACTGTAATATTCTTCTATTAAAGAGATACTAAATGCAATAAATTATGTAGGCTAGCTAATAAATGCTATGGATGCAACCTCCTATACCTATATAATTCAAGGTAATTCCTCAATTTATAAATTACTTACCTCTTTCACTGTGAAGGTTAGAGGTGGTGATAATTGCTCTCATAGAGCTTGGGTTACACATTAATTTCATTATTATAATTATCATCTTGTTGAAAAGGCCAAGAAAATGATGATGAAAGTATATCAAAAGTTTTTATCTAATCAATACAATATGTACCTATGTACATTATTTGGTATTGTCTACGGTTTTGAAAAAGAATTAAAAATACATTACATGAACAAAATATAATAATAATAAAAATGTCACAAGCTTATTTTTATGAATTAGAATCATTAATATTAAATAAAATAAGAATGGCCATAAATACTTTTCTTAAAGTCTTCTGTGTGAAGTCTGTGCTTTTCATGTCACTCAATCCATTCCATAATCTAAATGCTATATTATTACATATCTCTCACAGAGTTCATGGACCTGGACAAGCCAGCGCGAGCACTCGACACCCTCCAAGAGGTGTTTCGTAACAAGAAATGGGCGTACAACTGGTCTGAGTCTGTACTGGAGCCGATCATGTTCAAGTACCTGGAGCTGTGTGTTGATCTGCGCAAGTCTCATATAGCTAAGGAAGGCCTGTTTCAGTACAGGAACATGTTTCAATCGGTGAATGTAGGTTCACTGGAGCAGGTTATAAGGTAAGATATGGAGTAACTGGTTTTATAATTAAACACTAGGCTCTTGGAATGTTTGTAAGCAAAGTACAGCACAAAAAACTAAAACGCGCTTGGCTTCCAGTTTCAGATATAATTGTAAGCAATATTTATTGAAGGAAGGATCTCAAATCGAGAAATGTAAATTGCATATAAAAAGACTGCAACACTGAATTTTAAAGTATGGGTGGTTTGTTGAACATTCTCCATCAAGTTTGGCTAGTGTATAGTAGTAGTACCACAGATGACAAGCAATTTATACAGATGTAAATCTATTTAGGCTTGATTTGAACTTTTGAACCATCCTACTTATTTAGCTGCATCTAAAGGAAGAAGGAATTAAAATAATAGGACAAATAATAATTTTCCATTAGTTCGTGAGTTGCCACTTTTTGATGAAATAAATGAAAAATAAATAGTGATGTAGTACATAAATCAAGAGCTATCAATCATAAACAATCACAATGTATAGTAATAACTGATTGTATTTTGCCGTAAAACCATTCTTGCATTTCGTTTTTCTTGACTGGCCACAGGAGTTGGTATTTTGCATTAATGCAATGACTCACTCTCAACTTTAGCATACATATTTGCTAAATTGCATAGAGATGGAATATTTTGTTTGGCCTAGAAATATTTGTAGGTATGTTGTATAATGTAGCACGTGTAACTTGGTCATCACGTATTATCGTGTACTAGGGCTGCCGCCGCGCCGGTCGCATATCTCGCCATGTCAGCCATAACTACATCATCCGGCGGGCCTTTGTCACCGCTAACGTACCAGCTATTCTCGAACTGAATGGTCTGTTGCTTGACGATGGTAAGAGGCCCGACGGTATGACACTAGTTCCATGTGGCTTGGGAAGGCTAATTGTGTGGTACACTACATGCGTCGATACACTTGCAACTTCCCATCTTCCGAGGACATTCGTGAGGGCTGATATGACGATAGATATGTCCGAGGATCCCAAGAGGGGCAAATAGGTCTCGACAGAGCCTATGCATGTGCTCCCCTTGGAATTAGAGACCCTAGGTCGGAAGGGTACCGGCACAGCGTTCGAAGCGACACGTGACCCGAGAAATGGTGAGTATCTGGCGCAGCGCATCAGCATTGCGATACTGCGGGGAAAGGCAGCAATCTTCGTGGGGACGCTTACGACTAGCATTGATATGGATAGTGATCGATAGCGTCGTAGCTCAAGTGTGAGCTACCTGTAGATTGTTTGTAAGTCTGCAGTTAGCTCAATGGTTTCAATTGTAAATACTAGTTCTAATTTGTGTCTATTATTTGACTACGTGTATTAAATTTGCGACGGTATTATCGAACTTATTACAAAGTGGGTTATCCAAAATCAAGAAAAATTTGGTCTAGACTACTACCTATATTTTTTTTAATATTTATATATCAAATGAGGTACATTATTATTGTGCTCTAATTGCCAAACTAAGTTTGTGAAAAACTTGTATTTTGCCATTACAGTCAGAGCACTGCACTGGATGAAATCTCTATTGGTACAAAGCTAGGAAACCACCTCACCAATCATTTCCTACTGGTCCAACAAGGTACTAAGACCTTTTAACAACAATAATCCAATTCCAGAGGCTACTTACGCATGGCCGAAGAGCGCACCGAAGCGGCGCGTGCGCAGTCCACGCAGGCAGTAATCGACACTGATGACTTGGACAACCTGGCAACTCCTGAGAGCATCCTGCTGAGTGCTGTGTCGGGGGAGGATGCACAGGATCGGTCTGATAGGACTATACTGACTCCATGGGTAAGATAAACTAGGTTTTATTGGTGCATGCTAGACGACAAAAGGGCAAATTACTCGCCTGGTGATAAGACCTACCCATAACCCAACAATCATGACAAATATCACGAATTATTATAAAGAGTAAGAGGGTGTAGTGAGATATCACGTGTATTTATTTTGTCGTTAAACCTGCGATTTCTAATCATTAGGCAGCGTTTGCGATGAAGGCTCCCAGGCGGCTTGACTTTTTCCGACACTTCCAGCAATTATAATTGCTGGAAGTGTCGGAAAAAGTCAAGCCGCTATGAAATATAACGATAATTATCGTTATATTTCAACCAATTTACATAAACCCTTGACAAATTATAAACGCAATTATCGTTATATTTCAACCAATTTACACAAAACCTTGATAAATCCTCATAAATCACACTATCGATTGGTGAAAACCGCGAAATCCGTTCAGTAGTTTTTGAGTTTATCGCGAAAAGACAGACGCGGCGAAGGACTTTGTCCTACTAATATTATAAATGTCAAAGTTTGTATGGATGGATGTATGGATATTTGTTACTCTTTCAAGCAAAAACTACTGAACCGATTAGGCTGTTTGGTATGGGTATAGTTTGGGACCTGGAATAACATATAGGCTATTTTTCATTCTGATAAAACGGGCGAAGGCGCGGGCAGCAGCTATTATAATATGTAGTGATATTGTTGTTATTTTTCTTCAATTTATCTTCGTTGTCAACGTTACTTGCGACAACCAAATTTTTTATTTCTTTATTTAAACTGTTGTTTCATGTGTTTCATCGAGTTTTTAACATATGTAATACTGAGATCTTGACATGAACCCTGTTGGGGCGCCACATCATCATATCAGCCCATACAAGTCCACTGCGGGACATAGGCGTCCCCCATACGACGCCACAAATAGCGGTCCTGAGATAAGATACGATCCTTATGTCCTAACATAAGCTTATAATTAAGTAATTACCTACTTACAAAAGAAGAGACTTAAATAAACTAAAATGTTAAACTTGTTTTACTCTATGTTCAACTATGTCTTTGAGAGAAGTTGATAGTTATAAGAATCAGTTCCTGCCTAACCATGCCTAACACTAATATCTAACTCCAATTCCAGGTAAAATTCCTATGGGAGTCGTACTGCCAATGCCTCGAGCTCCTCCGTACAAACGCCCACGTGGAGACCCTGTATCACGACATCGCGCGCATGGCTTTCCAGTTCTGTCTCAAGTACTCGCGCAAGACGGAGTTCAGGAAGCTGTGTGATAAACTGAGAAAGCATTTGGAGGATATCTACAAGCTTACTGTAAGTGAATTCCCTCGCCAACGTACAATACAATACAAAAATTCTTTATTGTACACCAGAAAAACAACATTACAAATGATGTTACATAGGAGAAGTACAATGGGCGGCCTTATCGCTTAGAAGCGATCTCTTCCAGGCAACCTTTGTATGGAAAGAATTGTGAATTTAAGAAAGGCAGGGGGTGTACCAATGAAGGTTTTTATATAAATAAATATAATCAATTTAAATATAAACCTACTATAAAATAAATACGTAAATAAATAAATAGTCTAAGTAAAGAAGCAATATTCAATTTTCTCAAAGGAAAAACTCCTTGACACGACTTTTAAAAACATGAGCAATTTTGGGTCTAAGAGAAACAAGGCGTAAAAAAGTTAACGTTAAAAAAAGTAGCTTGTATAATTGTGTGCCCCAGCGAATTCGGCGCAGATGCAATCCCCCTAGCACGGGGATGATTGTCTAGGGTAGAATAGAGAAAAATTACGTCACTTTGTCATCAAATGCGTAAATTATTTGAAATTAATTCCTTTAACTTTAATAATGTACGCAATGTATGACGATGCGATGTTATTTATTGTCTATTCTATCCTAGAGAAAAATCCCCGTGCTAGGGGGGCTGATTGAGTCCTAAACAAGGTAAATTATTGCCTAAGCCTAAAAGAGCCTTTATTGAGAGTCAACTCCAAAACTGTCACAAAAAAATTATTAATCTGATTTCAGATAAGGCTTGAAATATTTACAAATCTTTAACGTAATTTGGTTATTGTTAACAGCAATCTCAAACTGGCAACGTGAGCATCTCAAAGCCAGAGACTCAGCAGCTCAACTTGGAGACCAGACTGTTCCAGCTGGACAGTGCTATTCAAATGGAACTGTGGCAGGTAAGAGAAATACTTAAATTCTTTCTCTTTCTTTTTTACTGTATTCTCTTAATTTAAAACAATCGGCGAACATGCTGAAGTGTCGTGAATGTATTTAAGGATTTTCAAGCATTAGTTTAATTCAGTCTTCAGTTTTTTCTTTTTGTGAATAGTTTCGCTTAGACCACATTCTCACCTGATGAGTGACAATGTGGTCGAAGATGTATCACGAAGGTCTAGCAAACACCTATTCACTCTCGTCTCTATTTTTCCTAGACTGAGAGACAGTTTTGTTGAGTGATCAAAATTAACTGGAGAATATCGTCGGCACATGATAAAAAGTGCGTTCCCTCTAAACTTGGATCGGAGCCAAATTGATTGTTTCGAAATTCGCACACTTGTTCCTGATTGGTGGATTCCGTTCAGCTCCTCGTCAGAGGGAAGGCATTATAACCAAATTAACTAGGTACTATGTTTCGCATTTCTGTAGTCTCAATTCATTTGTCACCCTACAGGAAGCCTATAAAGCCATCGAAGACATCCACAACTTAATGAACATGTCCAAAAAGTCTCCGGTCGCTAAGACCATGGCCAACTACTACGGGAAGCTAGCGCTGGTGTTCTGGAAGGCTGGACACTGCCTATTCCACGCGGCGGCGCTGCTCAAACTCTTCCAGCTGTCCAGGGAGATGAAGAAGAATATCACGCATGATGAGCTGCAGAAGTAAGTTTATTTCTGATGATGTGAAAACTCGGAATTGACCAATCAGAAATTAGATTGACCAACGGTGGTGTTTTTCTAAAGATTATTGGACAATTATACTTTTACTTCTTTGTTATTGGCAATATGCGTCTGGTTTGACACTTTTCTGCTAGTGTCCATTCATGGCAATTTCATGGTCACGGAATGGCCGAGAGGTAAATTAAAAAAAAACACCAATGAGATTCTTACCTCGAATACAATACAATTATCTATGTATAACATTGAAGAGGAAAAAAATCACAGAATTCCAATAGGGAAGCAGAATCAACATTTCAAAAACTATGCGTACCAATTACACCTACATACATACAAATATCACGTACACATGGACAATCTATGGGCCGAACTCAGGGACAAGGGGGCGGGGGCATTACAACTGTGGCATTATAATCTATTCCGATAAATATACTGCCACATTTACAAATAAATAAACAAAGGTTGTATGTTCTTTATTTTTAAACAAAATACTTGTTTTAATGATTTCTTTCCGTTGAATTGCTTTGCTTAGCATTAAGTTTTATTCTTAAATCTACGTAAAATTTAACAATAGCCTAAATCAATAAATGCAAATGATCAAAATCGTGTTCGTCACTGGTCTTAAATTCACAAAAATAAATAATTCGATTATTAAGCTATATATACATAATCACACTAATAAAGTGTATTTCCCTTAATCTGTTCTTCTTTTTCCAATTTATTCAGTTCAAGTTGACCTGTTAATATTGTTAAATAAATATATTATTCTGTCTATTTGATACCTATCAAAGGGTTTCTCAAGAATGACCATAAAACTGCAAATAAAACTTCGTCACACACACTTCTAAAACAGCTAGACCCAGGCTGGACCTAGATGCGGCCATTGAAAATCATACAAGTATATGAAAAGTCAAAACAAAGCAACAAAGTTTAAAAAACTGATAAATGTTATTACAGGACTATTTATAGGCGACCTTAGTACATGTTTTACGAGATCCTGGACATAGAACAGTTAGTCACTGTATGAATAATGCCGAATTATCGCCAAATATCTACACAGTAATCCAAAAACTATTTGAGATATTGTAAGGCTCAACAAAACTTACCGATGAAAAGGAATTTCGGGTGTTTTTCAATACGATGCCTTGCCGCACAAAGGTGCACTACACTTCGCCATTTATTTCAGTCTTTTTCGAACATATTTCACAAGATTTATATAAAATAAAGAAGTAACAACACACACAATACTTTCATAACATGACAATTGGCTGACATTTGCAGACATTTGCCGTTTGTTGCTTAGCAACAAATCATGGAAATTTGCCTCATCTTCAATTTTGTCTATGGTGAGTTAGCGTTGTTACAGTAAAAAGAGGTGAGATAGGCTTATTCATTTTTAGTTAGAGAGAAAGTGATCAAAACTTTATTTGATTCTTTTCTATGTAATTGTGAAAATATGTTCGGTCTGCTTTAGGCGTAGCTCTACGATGTCTGTGGAAAAAATAAACAGGTTCGTCGGTAAAATTTGACAAATAATGTATGAAAAATCTGCCAAAACCATCAGTAGTCCAAGGTTTTTGTTATTATAGTGTGTAAGCTTCACACTGGGGGTAATTTCTAAGAAATATTAGAGAAATAGATAGATCCCAAATTTTTTGACTTTCTTATCAGTAGTCCAATTATCTTAGAACACATAATTTAAATTACCCGCGTGTTTTCATAATTGTTGATCTGTCTTGCATCCGCCTCCGTAATTTCACCCAATCTCTCACCATAGACTCTTGGGGTTTGTCCTGAGTCAGAGTATATTGTGGGTTTGACGCGACTGGTCACTTTAACTATTGGTGATCAGTGTTAATTTTATGCCTGCACATTTATTGCATAATATGTGCTATAATACGAAAAAAAACAAAGTTCTAGAAGATTATGTATTTACGTATGGTTACATTGTCAACATTACTTAAAAAACAAAAGTAACTATCACACAAATCAACGGCTCGATAAATATGTTTATTTATTTATTTAAAATATGTGTAATTCGGTGTTTAGAATACATACAGCAAAATACTTACCTATAAAATGAAAACCTTATTATGACCACAGCTACACTCACAAGCAGAAGGAAAACTAAAAATTTGGATCCAGCTCCTAAAAAGTAAACAATAATCATTTTCTGGTCAAAAGAAATCCATGCTGAACATGGGTCTTTCTAAAAGATCGCCATCATAACCGTGCGTCTAGCGGATAGAATCTAGCGATTTCTCACGACCTGACTATTCTGTTGACTGTTTTGTTGCGATATATCTTGTACAAACACGAAACTTAAACAAGGCAAAACAGTCAATAAAATTATGTCGCAACGCGGATGCAACTATTATCAGTCCATCTTAACCCTTAGTGGCCACATGGGGTAACTAGTTACGCCAGCCTCAGAAAATGAAATTTAATGAATAGAGCTCTAAAATCTGAAATTGATATATAAATTTCAAAGGTTTTTAGACCGGTAATAGACAAGAGTGAGATGTCGTGTGACACCATTACATAGAAAACCGAAAAAACGTGTGGTGGCGCTTTGAGAGTTCTTTTTCTCGGTGTGGGGTAAATACATAGTTACATGGGTGTGGCCGCTATGTGGCCTGGCTGAGGTGTGGCCGCTAAGGGTTAAAGAACAAGGTTCTTTTGACTGCTTTGTCTCCATATTTATCATGCGAATACGAAACATTTAACATAATACTAGATAAAATAGTCAATATATTTTCCTTTTTTCCCCAGAATGGCCTGCCGAGTACTAGTAGCAGTACTATCAGTTCCGCTTCCGTCCCTACACCCTGAGTTCGACCGTTTCGTCGAGACCGACAAGAGCCCCGTCGAGAAGGCGCAGCGACTTGCGGTCTTGCTCGGGCTCGCTCAGCCACCCACTCGGGCTAGCTTGTTGAAAGGTATAATTTTAGAAATAAGAAATCAATGATGGTTATTTCTTTAGGCTTACAAAATAAGCTCATAGTCATGTTTTTATGTATTCTTCGATTATAAATGAAAGAGTGAACTGTATGAAAAGGGGCTGTATTCGAGGACAAAATAAGTGCGTGCTTATTGGTTGGTAGCCCAAAATGATGAAAAGGCGGTGAATGTGGCGGCGTCGTAGCCGCGGGTGGTCCAGTCGCCTGGTGTCGGCGGCTCTCGTGGTCGGAGTTTGAACCGGTTGTCTCCGACAGTCAAGTTGTTAAATATCAACTTGACTATGAGCTTATTTTGTACTGTTCCCTGCTATCCATCCTTTCAACTAACTCTATGCCAAAAATCAAGTCAATTGGTTGCTTAGTTAGGGCGCGAAGGAAGGACAAACAAACAAACAAACACACTTTCGCATTTATAATATTAGTTAGGATTATATTCTATAATTTTATGTCGGCTAATGTTTAGATAGACATCATTTTTTAAAGAAAACCATCTTGAAATCGTAGTTGCATACGGGGCTATCTGTACATGGGGCCTCAGTAAATATGTCTTCTTCACGTCTTTTGCTGACCCTGCCTCCCCCCAAATGAGGAGGAGTTTAGTGATGATCACCACGATTGGTAGGTGAATTGGTGATCGCAGTGGAGGTGTTTAGTAATACGTAAAAGGAAGCTGGGCCCTTGTGGTAGGTTCTCAGAAAGCTCGGGACGTCAAAACAGCAGACTTACTCTTTGACATCTAACCCAACTCTCTGTTTCCAGACGTGGTCCGTCTCAACGTGGTGGCGCTAGCGTCGCCTCAACTGCAGCAGCTGTATTCATGGCTCGAGGTCGAGTTCGATCCTCTCACCATCAGCCACAACGTCAAGGGAGTCGTTAAGTCTCTTCAGGACGAACCCAGTAAGTAAACCAGTTCGAACCAGTTAGCTTAGCATTAACTGCAACGTGGTAGCGTTAGCATCGCCTCAATTCCAGTAGCTGTACTTACTTGTGGCTCGTGATCGAGTTCTATCCTCTCACCATCAGCCACAACGTCAAGGGAGTCACTTCAGGAGGAACCTAGTAAGTAAAGCAGTTAGCTTAGCATTAACGGCAACGTGGTAGCGTTAGCATCGCCTCAACTCCAGCAGCTGTACTCGTGGCTCGAGGTCGAGTTCAATCCTCTCACGATCAGCCACTACGTCACGGGAGTCGTCAAATCGCTCCAGGAGGAACCCAGTAAGTAAACCAGTACGAACCAGTAGGCTTAGCATCAACGGCAACATGACCATCAGTCACAAAGTCAAGGAAGTCGTCAAGTCGCTTTAGAGGAACTAGTAAGTAAACCAGCCCCCCAGCATGGACAACCTAGTCTATAAAACAAGCTTTTGTCTATGATAAAATAGAGAATGTTATTTGCGTGAATTATTGAAGTTGAATAAAATTATACGAATATTTTACGCACCGGATGTGTCGATATCATTTTTGTAAATTTCACCCTATAGCCCAGTAGAATTAGGATATGGATATAGCTTCGGAATTTGTTGGGTTATTCAATAAACAAAAATTTACCCTTAAATTCAAGATTGTTGCGGATAACGCAACCGTTCTGGTACCCCGACAATCAAAATTAAGACTGCTAGTGACTCCCCCAAATAATTCTACTGAATTTCTACTAAAAAACGTGTCAGGCCCTTTTTTGAGCTAATACGACTGGGCTACCCGAGAAAAGGCCTCTTCTAGCAATTGTCATGTGCATTAAATCCTAAATTAGATTGAAATTCAAATGATATGTATTTGATGGCATTTGTCTTTTCTACCCTGGACAGAAAGATATCTAGATTGATGCAAAATCTGCTATAAGAATTTTCATTTCAGTTCATTAGATATTATATTACCTATGGTATGTTAGAGAGCCTCCAAAAAAATCACATTCTAACTTAAAATAGTTAAAATGGCAAGTGTTTGGAGGTAGATCATTCTGTTGGTTTGACGCGACAGGTTGCAGTGGTACGCAGTCTGTGTTTTATAAGCCTGAACATGGATCTTTTTAAAATTTTTATTTGAATGCAAACGAAATTACAAATCAAACTTAAAACCGATACTTGTAAGTTTTTGATGTTGTCAATTTTAGCATTTATAGATGAAGAAATATGTTATTAGAAAACAAAGTGAAATATTTAACGTCCCTTCATTAACTTCAACCTTTTGATTATAATATTAATTTTAACAGTAATATTAAAATTAATATTAATACTTTTTGATTTTATATAATTTTGCGGGTGTGCTTTTCAAGCTTTCAAATACAGTGCCATATTATGAACATAGCTGTATTTATGATAACATATTCTCTTCCCGACAGATTCCCCGCTCGCCCAATACACCGTGGCGCTAACTGACGTGGCCCTCGTCCGCCTGATCCGGCAAGTGGCTCAATGCTACGCCCGCGTGCAATTCGCGCGGCTCCTAGAGCTGGCTGGCACCGAGGATCTGTTCCATTTGGAGAGACTTCTGGTCGACTGCGTGCGGCACAACGATATGCAGATTCGCGTGGACCATGCTAACCAGTGAGTTTTTACAGTTATTCGTCTACTGTATTAGAGTGTATAAAACACAAATTAACACATGGGGCAGAAACCCTTAGTTAAGGAACCAGTTCTCTGACTGTTTTTTGGAAATAGAGCGTAAAGTTTTATTTCCTATAAATACTATTGATAATGCCTCTGCATAAATACCACTACATGTTAGTTTATGTAATGGTTAAGGGACAGAGGTAAATTATTCTGACGGGCTTATGTTTCTTACCATTATAACTAAGGAATTTTGATTTTATTTCTGGTTTATAGGTCCCTTACATTACGTTCTTCTAGACTTCTAAAGCATTGGTTGACTAGTCTATAAAATATAGCCGAATTGCTTACATAACATTTATTGAAGAAATTATATTAGATATAACTAATTACTTTTATATTATATCTTCCTGTTTGATTTTCTTTCTTCCTTTCTTGAAAAATGAACTGTTTTGTGTAGATGCGTGCACTTCGGTGTGGAGGCCGGCGGTGGCGAGTGGTGCTCCGCGGCTGACGAAGCCTGCGGCGGCGCTATCCTGCAGGCCACGCCTGCTGAACAGGTGCGTTCAACTTCTGCATCCACTTGCATCCAGGGATCATGATTCAGATGAAATTTGCTCTTGTGAGCAACGGTGGCACTCATGACGTCACTCTTTGCAACTAGAGGAATCATCAGACCCCAGTGTTATCTTAAGGCTTGTTCAGACCCAAGAGGTCATGTTGCTGCCGCTCTGGCGAATATTTTGATTTGTATTTATTTAAAATCGCGAAGGACAAGAACTGAGCCCTGAGTCTGGTTGACGATATGATCGAAACGTGATCACGACATCTCAATTTTGTATGGGATTTGCGTAGTTCCCTGTCCGGATGATAGAGGCGCTGTACCGTATCCTATGGAAAAAGGTGACGTCACCATCGCGTCTATATACTATTGTCAAACGGAATCAGGTCTCTGGTAATAAGACTGTTTTGAAAAAAATCAATATACGAATTTTCTCGCCATTCGTGCCACTGATATCTAAAACGGAACTGTTACATTTTCATACATCCAAGAGCAGAGTTGTGGCGCGGCCTGACGTCACTGCTAAAAACAGATTACTTCATGACATCTTGCACAATAAAGAGATGGAGTAACATAAAGTATATATCAGACGATATCTCTGTACTCATTGTGATATGTACACTATCAAAGTATTACTCTCGGTTATATGTATTTCATGAGGAAAGTATGTGAATTCATATTTTATGATTGATTTTATGTGAATAATTTCAGGTTCGTGAACAACTAGTACGGGCGGCTGAAGTCCTAACCCGTGCAGTACAGACCTTGTTCCCGCAACGTCGCAAGCAGGAGAGGGACCGCGTGCGAGCTGCTATGGTGCAGCATTACCACGAGAACAAGCATACTGAGCACCATAGGTATATTTTTGATGCGATCAATCGATCAGCAAGCCGTTTTGACCAACGCCAAGTTGGTCGCTTTTATTCAGTCACGTAAAACGGTGAAGCAGCTTGATTTTGTCAATAATTATCAGACCCGTATCATAAAAAGATAAATATTGATGGGAGGGCCCACATCGGTCTTCACTCTGCATGCAGAGTGAAGACCGATGAAATAGCCTCCAACAGCATCAACAGGTATCTTGTCTTGATCTAAACACAGGACGAGATACCTGTTGGTCTAAACATGTAATTTCTTACAACTCGGCAAAATATTAGAAGTTTCTACATTATGCAGCAACAATGAATCTTAATTTGTGAATCACTAGGATGTGTCGTCAATATAACGATTTGGCAGCTGATAATAATGAAATAGATATATTTAACTCGAACATCAACAAATTTCGCCAAATTATTTCGACTATACTGAGCAATTGCATATAATTTATAACGATATAAATGTATTTTCTATTGTATAAAGTTTAAAAATACACAGTAATATAAATTATATTTTAGGGAAATTGTTTTGGATATGTTTGCAACACTTTTCTAATCTTGTTATGTTTACATCTAGGTCTACAATCTGGTTCAGTACTGTAACTCTATTTATTGCATTAATTTGATTGTAAACTGCTTTGTAAACTTGTTATAATAAAATAAAATAAAATAAAATTTCCCAGGGTCCTGCAGAGACACAAGATCATCGAAGAGCGCAAGGAATACATCGAACGTCTCAACACCGTGCGCGAGGAGGAAGAACTTAGGTATGAATTGCATAGCCTAGAACTAAACATTAAACGCCGGAAAGACGCGATCAAAATGTAAACAGGCTTTTTAAAAGATATTCTAATGGACTACAATGTTTTACACGATTTAAAATAAATTAAACTAAGTAAAGTAATTATTTAGGTCCATAGCATATTAGTAACATACATATATTTCTTATTCTATGTTAGGCTTGACAAGATATGTAAATAATAATAATAATTTCAAACAGCATTATCAAATAATAATGAAACTGGTTATTTCATCATTATTCGATTACAGTGCTTGAGGAGCGGGCTATCCCATTTATTGGATAATGCAATCAGATTTAGAGTGAACTGGAAAGAGAAGACGAGAAAGTAGACCCCTATGAATTCAAAGCTTAGTGGATTGAGTAAGGACTCTTTCTCGATCTATTGTGTACTATTATTAGATGTTTATGAGAAGTATTACAGTCTCGTGTATTCCAAAACACGGCAGGACTCTTCCTACTAACATTATAAATGTCTCGAGTTTGTAAGGATGGATGTACGGATGGATATTTGTTACTCTTTCACAAACTACCGAACCGATTAGGCTGAAATTTGGTATGGTTATATTTCGGGACCTGGAATAACATATATGTAGGCTATTTTTATCCCGATAAAACGCGGGCGAAGGCGCAGGCAGCAGCTAGTATTTATTAAAGGGAAATCTCAAATCGACAAGGAATCTAAACTACGTAAAAAATACAAGCCAAGATATAGGTTATGTTATATTAGGTTATATATAGACTATTTTTTATCCCGATAAAACGCGGGCGAAGGCGTGGGAACAGCTAGTTCTTGATTTATTATGTAGCGTTATTTGATGTTTATGAAAAAAAAAAACACGGCTAAGCGCGTGCTATATTACCGGACAAAATGTGCGTAAATGTTAATATTGCAAACTTACTCCTCGGTAACATTAGTAAATCTCCTTTCTATCATATAATTATTTCCTATAGACGTCAAGAAGAGCAAGTCCGCGCCGCCGCCGCGGCCGAGGCCAGGCGTCAAGAGCATGAGAGGGAAGAGAGAGAGAAACGTCGCCACGAGAGCGAGTTAGCCGCCATGAAGGAGAGACATCTCAAGGAGCGTATGGCGCATATCTCTCAGACCGCGCACGGACAGAAGATGTTGCAGAAACTTGATGAAGAGGTAAGGAGTAGGTAAAGAGGTGGATTGAGAGAGAGAGAAACGTCGCCACGAGAGAGAGTTAGCCGCTATGAAAGAGACCTCTCACGTAGCGTATGGCGCACATCTCTCAGACCGCGCACGGACAGAAGATGTTGCAGAAACTTGATGAAGAGGTAAGAAGGAGTAGGTAGAGAGGAAGATTGAGAAAGAGAGAGAAACGTCGCCACGAGAGCGAGTTATCCGCCATAAAGGAGATACATCTGAAAGACCGCTCACCTCTCAAACGTGGATAGCTGCTTTATATGATATGATAGTGTCTATCCACTCTTGGTGACGTGTCTTCATCTACTCTTTAGTAGAAAGAGATTTCTTTTACTGGTGGAGGAAAGAAAGATGGGGTATTCCATTTCTAAGAAGATGGATTAAAGTGAGGTATTCAGTGTTTTCTTTTTTATTGAATTGACTGCCTTCTATTCTATGTAATGGAATTTTAAAAGTTTATAAGTTCGACTTTGATTAATATCTTAAAACTTGAAACTTAATTTCTTAATGTGTTTTATCAACAGGACCTCAAGAAGATGGACGCCGAAGCGATTGCCCAACGCGAGGCCGAGGAGCTGATGAAGGAACGCCGTGAATTGCAAGCTCGTCTCAAATCTCAGGAGAAGAAGGTATGTTCTTTGAAATAAGGTGAACATAACCAAAACCTCTAATCTGCAAGATTAGAGAAATGAGGAGATCCGCAGAAGAACTAAGGAAACTCAAGTGGCAGTGAGCAGGGCACATAGCTCGTAGGACCGACGGCCGCTGGGGCCGCAAGGCTCTAGAGTGGCGACCACTTACCGGAAGGCGCAGATTGGGTAGGCCCACGCGATGGACCAACGACCATGTCATGATCTCAGTATTCATATTTAAGAACTTAATGTAACACATGAAACAACAGTATAAATAAATAAATGAATGAATAAATTACCTAGTGAAGGTCGCGGGAAATCGGTGGATGCGAGCAGTGCCAAATCTATCATTGTGTAGATCTTTAAATCCTCTAAAGATCTCCACAATGTCATGTCATGATGATGATGATGAACCGAAAAAGCTGGCTAATAATGGGGAGGCCTATACCATGTATAGGTGGCCCCCTCCAAATCAGTCCGTAGATGTTGTAACATAATTTAAATTTTGTGTGTAGCAAGTGTCCACCCAGCGCAGATTTTCAATGGAGACCAGAAGAATCGTGCACGATACGACCTTCTATGGGTGCCGAAGTAAAAAGTACCCATTTAAATACCTATGGTTAAATACCTATGGTTGTAAACATTAAACATATAGCAGCAAAGCGCCGTTCCGAGTGGCATTGCTGACGCTCGACCAGTGCAAGCGTCTAAAAATTACAATAATCCATTTCTGCTGCATACCAAGCACTCAGCAAGCAACATAAGGTGGCTATGGATGGTCGTGTCGTCTTGAAAAAGGTTAACTTTAAAATGAAACAACGCATTTAACCCTATAAAAATAAACAGGTGGACTACTTCGAGCGTGCCAAGCGTCTGGAAGAGATTCCCCTGCTGCAGAAGAGTTTGGAAGAGAAACAGGTTGCTGACAAGGCTTTCTGGGAGACCCAGGAGAAAGAGCGTATTGCTCAGCTTATTGGTGAGAACCTTAGCACTATTTGAATATTGCAAAAATTGTATGTTATGGACTCTTCAATTTACTTTGTGTGTGTAAAAAATATTGTTGTCGGAAAACTTGAGACATGCCTAAATCTGAGTTTTATTTGAGTATTCAGGTGTTATGATATCAAACCTTTAAAGAACTATTTCTTTGAAATACTTCGCTTTTTTTAAAAGTATAGCAAAAAAAAAAAAAAACTTTAGCCAGAATCGACGTGTCGTTCTGTACCAAACTTCATACAGAGGCACGCTTGCCCTGTCATTTAAGCGCGAAATCATCAATATACTCTTCAGAACGATTTATCAAGTAAAACTTTCCTAACAAAGACGGGCATTCTCCCCGTGCCGCAGCGCTGTGTGAAATATTAAGAATAACCTCTAAATCTATTCACTAACTTGTTACCTTCATCCCACAGAGGCACGCGCTCGAGACGTTGCCACCAGCACCCGTCTAGCTCGCATGGCGGCTGTGCGCGAAGAGTTCCTATCTCGCCTGCGGACCGAGCGCGGCGCAGCTCACGAGCAACGACTGGCTGCCTTCAAGGAAAAGCTAGCGAACGAGAGGGAGAAGAGACTGGCCCAGCGCAAGCAGGCTAGAATCGAGAAGAGAAAGCAAGAGGTAAAGGATATACTCGACAATGTTTAGTAAGAGAAGCGAATACCGAGTTTGATGGCCAAATAGTGCAACTTCGCATATGTTCCTAAGCTATACAAAATAAAACTATTACAGAGGCATTAAAAAAAGCTTATAGGTATTACAAACAGGACAAGCGATTTTGGAAAATTCCTTTGTTTAACGTAATAATACGATAAAATTGTTGGCGGCGCTGATTTGGGTCGGGGAACCCCCCGGGACCCCTTAGAGGTGCCACGAGAACGTCTTGTAGTAAGTGCGCTTTCAGAGACATGTCACTATAGTGAATAACGGCCCCTAAGCCAAGACGATTTTCCTATAACAAGATATCATCTTAGATTTATTTGCTTTGTGAAATTATTTGACTAATTTTTGAATAAAATAAAGAACAAGGGCCATTGTTAACCACCATGCGAATTAATTAATCTGAAATAAACGTATTTTATGTTATGCTTAGTATGCTGAACGCCTGGCCGAGAAGCGTCGCGCCGAAGAGATCGCCGCAGAAGAGATCGCCGCAGAAGAGGCTCGCAGGGCTAAAGAGGAGGAGGACCGTCGCGAGAGAGAGGAGCGAGAGAGGAAGGCTCAGGAGGAGTTGGCTGCCATACGAGAGCAGAAGGAGAAGTGAGTGAACGGATACATTCTTGGAATAGCTTAGGTTTTTACAGGGTTTTTACCAGGGGTTTGCAAATAACTCATTACTAAACAAACCTTTAAGGTGCAAATAAAAAATTAGCTCTAGAAAAAGAAGAAATAAAAAGATGCCTATCTTGGTATTCTAATCGGCCATATTAGATATGGCCGATTAGATAAAATCAGTTCATTCATTATAAAAAATAATAATACGAATATAGGCCTTTGGAAGTTCAAGTATGATTGTTTTTTTTACACCTGCGGCACGGTCTTACGCCAGACCTATTAAATGATAAAATCAACCAAACTAACTTTAACTAATCCACAGAGAACATCAAGAGATGCTCGCCCGCACCGAAGCCAAGACCCGCGCTAAAGAGGCCGAAGTTGCACGCAAACTCGAAGAATCCAAAGCCGTCGGTGGTGGCACCGGCGGCTCCAGCTGGCGTCGCGGCGACCCGCCCGCACGAGAAGACCGATCTCGGGAGGAGAGACCTAGAGAGGACAGACCTAGAGAGGAAAGACCGAGAGAAGATAGATCCAGGGAGGAAAGAGGAGTTAGGGATGAAAGGGGACCTGAGAGGGGAGAGAGGGAAAGTGCGTGGCGTAAGCCTGGGGAACGAGAGCCGGAGAAAAAGGAACCTTGGAGACCTAGTGAGTAGAATCTTAAACTGTAGATGGATTAGAGGTTCTATCAATCCAGCCACGGCCAAACAAAGAAATGTACCTATAGGAGTTTTCTTACATTCAAACCAAATACAGAAATATTAAATAAACAAAAAGTATAGTAACGCATGTATCATCATCATCATCAGCCCATACACGTCCACTGCTGGACATAGGCCTCCCCCGTACGACGCCACAAATAGCGGTCCTGAGCTGCCTCCATCCATCGACTCCCTGCGACCGCTACGATGTCGTCGGTCCATCGAGTGGATGGTCTCCCATGTAGGGGGGGATTTGCCATAATCACCACGCTTGGCAGGAGGATTGGTGATCGCAGTGTTGGTGTTTAAAAATACTCAGAAGGAAGCTGCTGCCCTTCCTCTGGTAGGTTCCCTTAGTCGGCTTTTACGACATCCACGGGTTGAGTTGGAGGGGTCGATATTCGTACGCCGCGACCCCACGGCTTGAACGCATGTATGTGTAATATTTATCCGTTCTTTTGTCCTTTAGGTCGCGTGCCCGCCCGCTCGCCAGAACGTCGTCATGATGACAGGCCCCCGAGGGACGATAGAGACGAGAAGTTAGTATTTTAAGACATTTTACTATTGTTTTCAACCAGTGTGTTATTTATCAGTTAGGATACGTCGCACTGATAGGCGGCTTACTCGCCTAGAGCCTAGTCACTTAACAACTGGTTACGACTTTTTGGCGATTAGAGAAGGCGCCAAGCGCCCGCATTACTTACGAAACAAACTTATAATTTGTTGTAGACGCGACGACAGAGGTCCCCGCGAACGCGATGGTCTTTCCCGCGACCGCAGAGACGACCGACCGGCGGACAGACCGCGCGAGGAGTCGGGCTGGAGGTCTGCACCCCGCGACAGGGATACCGACCGCGAACGCGAGAGGTAACTAAGTCTAATATCACGTTTGAGGCATCACTTGATGTTTTAAGTCTGTCTTCTCGACGGACGACAGAAGTCGTCGCGAAAGCGATTACCTTTCCCGCGGCCGCAGATGCAACCGATCGTCGGACAGACGCGCGAAGTCGGGCTGGATGTCTGTGTCTCGCGACAGAGATACCGACCGCGAACGGTAGAGGTAACTAAGTCGAATATCATGTTAGAGGCATCACTTATGTGTTAAGTCTATGTCTTCTAGACGCGAAGACAGAGATCCCGTGAACGTTAAAGGTAACTTACAATTAGTCAAATCAAACAAACGTTTGTGTTAAATCGTAAGCCCTAGCCTGCACTGATTATACTCAGTGATCTTACTGAATTTAAAAAAGGTAGACAGTTGAACTTTTCACAGAGTGTGTATTTCTCTTCTTCTATTTGATCCGTTTCAAGTTTCAGTTAGTTCCAGTCTGGTTCTATTGATGTTAGATTGTTACTAACAGTTGTGTGTTGTGCAGGCCTCGTCCGTACGCGGGCCGCGTGAGCGGAGGCGCGGAGGGCGGCGGCGGCAGCTGGCGTCGCGCCGGGCCCGCGGACACTCCACCATCTACTGTAAGTTATACTGTTATGGCATGTATGTATAAGCTCTTAACGTAATAACATTAAGAGCATTAGGTATAACACTGGCGATTTGCTAGCGATTTCAAAGCAGTGCGCAGCGACACGCGGCGACGACGACCGAGGCCCAACTTCACATGTGTAAATGGTGCTGGTATTATCAATATACCAAGATGTATACCATCTTCCAAGATCAAAAAGCCTTGTGGTCAAAAACGATATACTTATATAGTCACGACCTGAATCACGCTGTTTTATTTCTGATTTTACTATAACTAACAATGCGTTATAGGCGTTCCATAATCATAAAGCCGGGTACAGACTGCTGTAACGTAATATGCAATATAACACGCAATGAAAGAACCACATTGCCGCAACGTGTCATGCAATGAAACAGAATTCCCATAGTGTGGACGCCTTGCGCGCACGAACTGCCCCTTTCATGCTAAATTGCATGTTACGTTACAGCGGTCTGTACCCGGATTAATACGAGTTAGAGCAGTGTGAGCTGTTATTTCGTTCTTTGAACCTCAGGGAACCTCTTTCTGACTGGGTGGAGACAGGTTTGAAAGAGGTTCTCTAAGATTCAAGCCGCTGTAAGTATCAGAGAACCTCATTCTGACCTGGTTGGGACGGGTCAGAAAATTAATTTGAAGTAATTTCATGCTGCTGTATCTGAGGGGCAAGTCTGGCAAGGCGTGATCGTGGCGTCGACGCCACGATCACGTCTCGAATGTTGGTAGTCCGGTAGCTATCGTGGACGTGTCGAGTAGCTATCGAGCAGAGACGTAAGGAAAAGGTTCATATCTGAAACGCACCTCATTTACGAACCACTGGTGTTCGCCACCTGACGACTCAAAGGCTGGAATAAGACATTTATTTGCTTATTTTATTGTATAACAAAATGAGTTGCCGATAAATTCTTAGTTTTTTTATTATATCGGTTTCCTATATGTTATAATAACAAAATAAATAAGCGATTTTAGCGCCATTTTTGGGTAAAATAAAGAACTTCACTGTCTATGAACCTAGGGGGTAGTTGTAGTTGCTTTACTAATAGAAGGCGTTAGAGTCGCGATTCTTCAAAAATATTATTTACGCCTTATTTTACGTGCTTACGTATTATTTATCACTTTATAACTCTCCGACAAAAGTAAGGTACATACCATAAATCGATTTATCACTAAACATGGGTCACAGGTATGTAGTGTAGGTATTTGTTTAGGTACCAATGTAGTAACCTAAGAATTCTTAAAAAATGTGTTTTAGCTACTTATAAAACGACAAAAATAAAAATCTAAGTAATAAAACAGTCTATTGTAATGAAGGTAGGCATGGATCATGTGTGGAGGATCCACAATGTAAGATTGTAGCATCTACGAATTATTTCAAAGCTAATTCAACAAACTCTAAAATATGGTAATTCTTAGAAAACTAGCAGCGTTAAAATAATGCAAAAATAATATAGATAATAAACTACTAAATCTTTATTTGAAATCAAGCGTAGCAATTTATTTTCTCATTTTTACTATGAAAAATGCAACATTTTACAAAATATTATTTTGTGATTGACCATAGAAAAAAAATATTTTCACGTCTATTCTTGCTACTAAAAATATGATAAGCATTTTGAGATATTATTTATACTTCTAAACGGTTTTATACTATTTAAATATAAATAAGTAAATCTTTACGTTAGTAACGTCAGCATCATTCGGACTCGCAATTCTGTCATTTTCCTAGAGATTTGGACGTCTCCTCACGTTAGTAACGTGAAGCGATCGAAAGCGTAGTTCCACGTACACACGATAGAGGCGCTGTACCAAATTGTATGGAAAAAGGAGACGTCTAGATCACGTCTCGATACCAAATTCCGGCCAGACTCACGCTACAGAGAACCGCTTTCTGGCTGGGTCGAGACCGGTTGTTCGGGTTATAGAAGGTTCTCTCGAGGTTCATGCTGCTGTATCTATCACGTTTTGATATTCGAACCACACAACCCTTCACCTCAACAGGAGCGCTCTTCAGCGTGGCGCAGTAAGGACGCGCCGCGCGATGATCGACGCGACGAGCGCCGCGGCGAGGAACGACGCGACTACCGCGACGCGCCGCCGCGCGACCGAGACCGCGACTTCAACCGCGACCGGGACCGCGACCGCTTCCCGAGGAGGGACGACCGGTGAGAAACTTGTTGACCACCTCCGTTACGCAGTGATCGTAGATCTGCCTGTGACGTAGAAGGTTGCGGGATCTGATCACCGTGGGAGGTGCGCTGTGTGCGATGGACTGGCGGCCTGAGACGCAGAAGAATAGAATAGTGTTTCGATTCGATTCTTGCCGCCGAATACACTTCTGTATGTTCTTGAGTCTGGCGGGACTCTTGTGACTTCATAATATCCACTAATCTGAGATCTATAGATAAATAATGGAAGGGTCTTGGCTAAAGAGCGTGATTCCTAAAAAGGTCTGGGGGAACCTTCTCCCAAGCAGCGGGATGATCATGCTACGTGCTAAAATAGGCTAAAAAGACCAAACTAAACTACAGTAGTGTTAAAACTATGTTTTGTTGCAGCGATGGACCGAGACGCGACGACCGCGATGGTCCGAGGCGCACTGATGACCGCGACGCACCGAGGCGCACTGATGACCGCGATCGCAGAGGTAAGAAATCAATGTTTTTAACTAATCTTAAATCAGCAGATTTTAGACTTTTCATGTGTCTGTGAAATTGTACAAGGCTCGTAACATACCGTAGGGAGATTAGGTAATGCAAGTACTCCTCTGTCCGCATTTACGCATGTTTCGATTTGGTCCATTATGCGTTGGCTCTGCTAGCATAGCCAGCCTAACTCCGTCCAGAAGCGCAGAAACTTCCTGGTATCTTCACAGGCTTCGCGGAGTGACCTGCGAAAGTTGAGGATTTCTGTTCGTTGTGCTTTCAGTCCCTCAGGACTACGTAGACGGCTATTTCGTCGTTACTGAGACTTCCTCTGCAGAGAGGGCTGTCTGTCGCTCCGAAGGAAAATGGATGGATAGGTGTTTGTTCAGTGGGCAGGAGGGGCACAAGAGTTTGGGAGGCCCAACTTCACATGTGGATGAAGTCCGTTTTTACGTCATGTTTTATCTCAAAATATAAGCTAAATCAGAAATCAATTGCATTTATTTCTACACATTTATACAAGCCAAATTTTAAAGCAAAATCATTACCAAATTAATTGACAAAGCGTTCAGTTGACAAAATTGACAAAATCGCTGAGCACCCCTGGATGATGAGGCTGGTAAGAATTTAGGAAGCCCTATATTCATACCCAGAAAATAAGCCCACACGCCCACTTCTGGGCATAGGCCTCCTGTATACCACGCCACAAATAGCGGTTCAGCCCCCGTAGCACGGACTCTACCCTAGACTAGAGAAGACAATTTCTTGTCTTCACGATCTAGTCTACCCTAGACAATAAAGCCCGGGCTAGGCCCACAGGAGGTCTTCTAAAAAAAAATACGACGTATGTCTTGTATCGTACCATATAAACTTTTTCATTTCATTTTCATTTGAAGTTGTTGGGTGATATATTGCACAAATCGAAGGACAACCGATTCGTTCTCTCTATGAAATACTATGAAAATGATTTTGTCATTTATTTCTAAATTTTGCCTCTGTAAGCGACTACTAATTTTGATAATATTGTTTAGTTTTTAAGAGACAATGTATTAAATATAAAAATCACATTAATGTTTTAATTGTTTAAGTTAATTTTAAGATAACTAACCATAATATTCAGATACAATTGTAAACATTGTTCATGAATAAATCATCTATCTATCTATCTAAGAGATCCGAAACGAAAGGTATCCGAAACGGTGCTGACACATCCGAAGCAACTTGGTGGTAAGGTTGTTCGTTGCACATCCGTCTTCGAACTTTCCGTGTTTTTAAATTAGGCTTTCTGAGCCTCCACCATCCATCGACTCCCTGCGACCGACAATATCGTCGCTCCATCGAGTAGTACAGCCACGAGCAAAAGTATTAGGCACCCTATTGTACAAGCTATTTTAAGGAGACTTATAATAGGACATGTACAAAAACAACTTAATATGATTAAATTACTTTATTTTACTTTATTATATTAATATTTTGTAGGGCCCCCTTTTGCTTTAATGACAGCAGCCACTCTTTTTGGCATCGACTCTACCAGCCTTAAACAATCCTCTTGAGAAATGCCTTGCCACTCATGCTTTAACGCAGTCAATAACGATTGTTTATTGCTGATAGAGTGTCTCCAGATGTTTTTCTTTAAAATAGACCAAATGTGTTTAATTGGATTTAGGTCTGGTGATTGTGTGGTGGCCAGTCCAAAACATCAATTCCATTTTCAGCTATCGATGCCATGGTGTGAGCTGACTTGTGAGAAGTGGCGTTGTCTTGCTGGAATTTGACGCCGTCGGTGTTCGTGTCTCCGAAAATGTGCGTAACCGACGGCAACAAAGCAATTTCCAGCACTTCAGTGTACTTAGTACTGTTCATTCGCCCCTCACACAAGAGCATTTCACCGACTCCGCCGGCGGCCATGCAACCCCAGATCATAATGGAGCCTCCACCGTGTTTAACTGTGGGCACCACACACTCTGGGTTGTATTCTTCACCCACCCTCCGCCGGACATAGGTCACACCAGGTGTTCCAAACACCTGAAAAAAAAGTAAAAATCATTTTATTTCGTATTTTGAATATTTTCATTGGAGAAGGTTATTTCAAAGATATTGACACGTCATAATGAAAAACATAGAGCAATTAACAATACCTCAAAGTTAGAATCGTCTGACCACATTATATTAGACCAGTCTTCCACTGTCCAATCCTTATGTTGCAGGGCCCATTCCAGCCGATGTTTTTTGTTGCGCTCTGACAGCCATGGCTTCTTCCTCGCTTAGCAACCTTTTAATCCAGCTTGGCGGAGCCTTCTCCTCACTGTATGCACGCCTACCAGTTGGCCTTTTGTTTCAGATAAACTTGCAGCAAGGTCTAAAGCAGTTTTTTTGCGGTCCTGTAGAGACTGCCTGATCAACAAACGGTCTTCACGAACTGTAGTAATTTTTTTCCTGCCTGTTCTCGGTCTATTTTGATAGGAACCAGTCTCCTCGAAGCGTTTGAGTGCGTATTGAACTGCACATCGCGAGCACTTCACTTCTCGGGCTATGTTTACTTGAGACATGCCTTGTTCGCTTAAAATCTTAATTTTCAAGCGCTGGTCTGCGCTTAGTTCCCTAATTTTAGGCATAGCTGACGCGAAAAATGTTAGTCACTTCGAAAACGGGAGCAATAGTAGTGGACGATATGCGTATGTTCAATGCAAGCACTTACAACACACTAAAATCTCAAAATAAAATTAGCAAATTCGGGACAACACCGTGTTGGCTTGCACCTGCATGTCGTATAGTCCTATCTTTGTTTTAATTTGATCAAAAGACGCCGCCTATTTAATAACGAAACCATAAAATATTTTCCTGAGCACTATCTGTAGAGATAATGACAAACAATAGGGGTGCCTAATACTTTTGCTCGAGGCTGTAGTATTAATGCCCAGCAGTGATTTATTCAAGAGACAGCTAAACCATAGCCTGTCTTAAAACAACCTTCGTGGCTCAGTGACGTAGAGGTAAAAAGTTCCGCGTTCAATAACACGCCGCGGAATTAATTGCCGTAAAGTCAAAAGGTTCCGCGTTCAATAATACGCCGCGGAAATTATTAATGTTGACACTTCTATAATAAGCAAGATTACGTTTTTGTACTATCTACGTTATTTAACACCCAATAAAAAAATACTTTCTTTTTTTTAATTTGATATTTGTAAGTAAAATTAAGTTTTTTTATTTGACCATTACGAGTAAATAATTTGTTTCAGATGATCGCGAAGCACCTCGCCGTGACGACCGCGACCGCCGCCCGCCGCCGCCGCGCCGCGACGAGAAACGTAAGTTTTGATCATTATTTAGGTTACTGAGGCCTGGGGTCCAATTCTGCAAACCAATCGCTTAACTATGACAATGGTATCGTCGCAGAATCGTCCCACAGACTCTGTAGGTAGATGAAAGAAACTAGATAGTGCATGCGGTGCTATTGATTTTTATTTGCTATTGAGATAAATAATAGAGTCAGGCGTTACTTTGCGGAAGTCCATTGAATATGGACGAATATTAGAATGATAAATTATTTAGTAACAATTCCGCGTATAACCTACTCTAATAGTACTGATCAAAGTAGTAAACTAGTTTCGTCTTTCTTCCTGATGTGTCTCGACTAGATGACGACTTACTTTGATAGATACTATTAGATTATATTTTACGCGGAATTGGTACTAAATATTTTTTCATTCTAATACTTTGCTATTGAAGATGAAGAGATTAATAGAATGGTCAACCTGGACACTTGACACGCGTCCCGCCTTCACTTGTTTATTTCAACTAAGGTAGAATGACAAAATGGCCGTGGGGCCGCGGCTTACGAATATCGGCCTCTCCAACTCAACCCGTGGATGTCGTAAGAGCCGACTAAGGGAACCTACCAGAGGAAGGGCAGCAGCTTCCGTCTTGAGTATTTTTGAACACCAACATTGCGATCACCAATCTGCCTGCCAAGCGTGGTGATTATGGCAAATCCCCCCCTACATGGGAGACCATCCACACGATGGACCAACGACATCGTAGCGGTGGATAAAAGTGTCAAGATTATTTATTAGCTATTAGTACTAGCCATGTGCCCTATTTTGTTTACCTTTTGGCTTAAAATCTGACAAAGAAATTATGTTGTAAAGGAATTCTGTTATAATGGCTTTTAAATATCGATTGTAGAATATTATTAAAAAACGTAATGATCTGGTCTTTATTAACTAAGTTTTCCGTTTTGTATAATCTCCTAACTGGTTTATAATATCTAACAAACAGGTAAAGTTCGTAAATATTTATAAAAATGTTACATAGTGCGTAAATCTTAATAATGTCGGAACAAAAAATAATGCGAATGTATAAACACAAACAAATCTATAATCATTACTATGTAAGATTTTGTTAAATATGGAAATCCAAGAACGTTTCTATTCTGCTCTTTTATTATTTCATGGTTAATTAACATGTTTGCTATAATTTTTTCGCGTATATTTATTTGATATGTACATATTGTTATAACTAGAGATCGGATATTCGGATGCATATTTACCTAAAGTTGAGATGTTGGCTATTATGGAAAGCACTTTTTATCGAAAAATCCTGAGATGCCGGGAAATGCAAACTTTGCTTTTGCCTAAAAATCCCGGGATCCCAGGAAATTCAAATTTAAGTGACACGAATGACAATTACCCTCTTCCAACGTTATGAGCTTGCTTTTCCGGACGAAACTTGTAACAAATCTCAAATCACGCCTATTAAACCTTAGGAAATTATAACGACCAACAAGGTACCATGACAATAATCCAAAAAGGTAGTAAAATATTTTTAGCAAATTTACCACGCTTGAGTTCGAATGGCCGACTGCCAGAAGCGGCGACTCTTGTAAAAAGTCGTGAATAATTATTTTTTCAAAAACACGTTTTTTCTTTTAAATCCAAATAGGCCATCTAAAGTTTATAATTATCGTACATTTGCACATAAATATTGTTTATTTTTTTATATACCTAATTTTGCTGAATTTTACTATTTTTTTCGCGATTTTAGGCACATCTTATTAAATAAAAATCCTACAAAATCTGAATATCTTCTAGATAACTTGGTGAAGAATCCAAATATCAATAGGTATTCATACAAAATAATCAAGAAATCACGCCTAACGGTGGGTCGCGCGGGGCTTTTCTGGTAAGAGGATACGCATTTTGTAAGTGTGCGAGTGAGAAAGCCGATTATACCTGCGTAAGCGCAAGTAGTGACCCAACAAACAATACAACTACATTCGTCGCTGTCCTTGCTATGCGTTCGGGTGTGTTTCTCAAGTTTCTTCTCATTTATTTAACTACTGACTCGGCTATTGAACAACGGTTTCTGATTTGCATTGTGATTTGGATTTGATTTTACTTGAAACGACGACTTTGTGCTACGAATCCTGGATTTACCTGCTCTGCGACTTGGACCTCTTATTTCATTTAATAACAAGGTAAGAATTGTTTATATTTACAAAATTATTTAGATAGATAAAAATTAAATAAATACTTGTTAAAAGCTGGAAAACGGTAACTGTCAAATGTACGACCTGAGTAATGGTATTTTCGCCAGGTAGTAACCTGCTCTGCTCTCTAATTGGTCAGCTGTTGCATTAAGGGACTATTGTTTCAACAAATTTGCAGTGTTTTAAAACAATGCACTGTATTGTGTTGTGATGCTGTTAAACATGTTATGTATAAAAACGGCTGATCACAATTATTTTAAACCGAAAGTAGTTTCTCTTTCGGTATTTCGACCTATCTCTTGAAACCATCAAAGCATGATATTTTTTTACTTCACAGGTTTTATACGCTATCACGATGGCAGATTTACCTCAAAGAGAAGACATAGCTCAGTCATGGATACGAAATCACCCAGAAATTTTTTACGACTCAGCAAGTGGAACGTTATGCTGTACGAAATGTGAAACGACATTAAAAGCGAAGAAAACTATTTTGAATCGGCATCTAAAATTCCAAAAACATCAAGGAGTTCAAGCAGCAGCACCAAACGATTTTTATTTCGACTTGATAAATTTTCTAATTATGTGCAATATACCGTGGTCAAAAGTTGAAAACGCCGCTGTTCGAGATTTTTTTAAAAAGTACATCTGTAAGTGTAAAAATCAAGATATAACTATTCCAAGTGAGTCTTTGTTGAGGAAGAAGTACTTTGGCAATGTTTATGAAGATAAAATGAAACATATCCACAGTCAAGTACAACACTATAAGATATGGATATCTATAGACGAAACCACCGACTTTCTGGGACGATAGGTAGTACATTTTTTAGTAAAACCATTGAATAAAACCTCACCTGGGCGAACTTACCTGTTAAATTGTAAAACCTTAGATGTGGTTAACGGTCGTACTGTAGCCGAGTTTGTGATACAATGCCTAAAAAACTTATGGGGGGACCAATTCAACCATAAAATACAGGACGTCTTAATGTTATGTAGCGACAGCGTAGCGTATATGATTCTGGCTGGCAAAATATAAAAAAAAACATTTTACGTGTTTAGCACACGCCTTGCACAGGTTAACTGAAACCATACGTTTAAGTTACGTTGATGTAAATACTCTTATTAATAATGTCAAAAAAATCTTTTTAAAAGCTCCCAACAGAGTTCGTATTTTAAAGGAACTACATCCAAATTTACCTTTGCCTCCAGAACCAGTTATTACGAGGTGGGGAACATGGTTAGAGGCGGCATTTTATTATGCGAAACATTTGGATAAAATATCTAGTGTCGTAGATTTATTGGATGGTAACGAAGCCATATCTATTAAAAATGCCAAAGAAGTACTGGCTAAACCTAATTTGAAAAGTGATTTAGAATATTTACTTGAGTATTTCGAAGGATTACGTACTGCAATCGTAAAATTAGAAAAACGTGACCTATCTATAATAGAAACTTTACAAATATTTGACCACGTAAGACATATTTTAAGCGAAACATCAAATAATACGTTTATCAACAAAATGAGGCAACTCATGGACAGAAACCCAGATTTTTTATATTCTTAGAGAAATAAGCGAAACTTGTAATGAAGAGAATGACTCTGGTATGTACAAATTTGCGCCACTTACTTCAGTAGATGTGGAGAGATCCTTTTCAAGCTACAAGTGGATCCTGAATTTGAGGCGAAATAGACTGACAATCGATAACCTCGAGAAAATTATAATTATAAACTACAATTCTCTGAACAATCCAGAATTAAGAAATCTTAAACAGACAGAACCAGACGTAACACCATCACGTTCAACACAATGTTCGACACAAGAAGATACAGAAATGACAGATTTTAGTGACCAAACCATAGTTATAGATAGTGATTAGGTCAGTTATTGTCACGGAGTGTAGGTCTCTCCCAAATCTCTCCACATTTACTCGCGGCCACTTTAACGGTAAAATAATAATTTTACTAGTTTTTTTTTCTTAATTTAGCTATGTAAGAAGTGCATGTCATACCAACTTGTTAAGAAAACAACACAAAAACCTGAACTACATATTAATTCTTTTATGAAAATTATATGTACAACTTTTTTATTTTTCATTTCTCTTCTATGTAGAAACAAAAGACTGTTCTACTTCTATGTAAAAAAAATGTAGGATGTTCTTAACGAATAAAATAATTTAGATAAATTGATGTTTTCTTATTTTAACTGTAACATACCCACAAAGCTATGTGGTGCCGGCTTAGAATTTGGACCACCCCAACTCTTTCCGCGGGTGGTGTAAGAGGCGACTTAGGGATATCCACCGGGGGGCGGGCAGCAGCGCCTCCTGCAGAACAATTTACCACTGAACTGCGATCACCAACCCGCATGCCCAGCGTGGACATTATGGGCATGACCTCCATTCGATAAAAGCCGATAAGGCGCTTATCAGGGGGAGGTCTGCATGCCCGCTCCGGTGGATATCTCTTAGTCGCCTCTTACGACACCCGTGGGAAGAGTTGGGGTGGAGCAAATTCTAAGCCATGGCACGAAATATGTGCACTAAGCCGAAAGGGGGTGATTCTGAACCCCGAGTGAAACCACTTTTGTTCTGAATTTCGATATTTTTTTTTGAAATTTGGAGATCTTATGCATATTCTTATATTATTGATATTGTTATGAAATTGCAATATTTTTTGTTATAATCTCATGATAACTACGATTTATAAAGTTAAATATTACAAGAGTGAATGTTAAAGTACATAGGAATAGGAAGAAAAACTTTTTTTTTTTTCAGAAAATGGTATTAAAAACACAATACAAAAACACAATTGACCCCCTCGGGGTCCAAAATCACCCCCTTTTGGCTTAGTACACATGTAACGTGGTACCCTGCATACATCCAATTATTTATGCAATCCCGGTAATTTATTTTAAATAAAAGTATCCAAAGAAGCCGCTTCCATAATTTGTTAGCCAAAAATTAACTTTAGGTAAATATGCATCCGATTATCCGATCTCTAGTTATAACTTCACTATTTAATTATGTGATTCTTCTTTAATGAATTTTTTGACCAGTGTATTTCTTTTTGGGGCTTAAGCACTTACTCATATAATATTTTGAAGCTATTACTATGTATTAATAATGTTCAATGAATCTAAATCATTATTTTTCTAATTCACGCGTGTAAGGGGCTGGGTATTCTTGATAATAAAATAAAAGAATTGCTTGGACTTTCACATGTATTCACTGGTGTACAGGCAGAGAGAAGAGAAGTAAAAAAGATGGCGGCTAGAACTAATGTCAATGACCGCTACCTACGATCAACGCGCGGGAAATATGAACTTCATCTTCATTTGTAAACAACGCGTTTATTTAACTGGTGCGAATCGGATTTGATTACAATGGGTTCCGTACCGTCCCACGGCAAAAATATATTATCTTTGGTCGGTTATGTATGACAATGGATTCGTCACAGAATTACATGTTTTGGTATTCTACCTTAGAAGTCTTTCATCTAAGGTAGAATACCAAAACATGGATACGGATAGAGGGACCTACTATTATGTAACGTACGTCAACAGTGTCAAGGTTGAAATCATTCTATCAATATCTCCGTGCAAATAGCACCGCACGCACTATTTGGAGTTTCTTCTAAGGATTCGACGCAATTCTGCGACGATACCATTGTCATATTGAATCGACTGGAGAGCTGAATTGGACCCCTGACGGACTAGACTTGGGAATAAAGGGCGCCACTTTGGATCAAAGTTCATTTTTTTTTTTTTTCAAATAAACTATCTTTATTACAATTTTACGTAATAATGAATGATTGAATTTGACGACCGATGTGGTGCGGCGGGCGAAGCTCCGCCTGCAACGCTAGAGGTTGCGGGTTCGATTCCCGCCTTGGGACAAGTGTTAGTACTATCTGCGAATATTTGTTCCGGGTGTTCTGGGTATTTTCTATGTATATTAAAAATATATATCTATGTAATCCTACTAATATTATAAATTTGAAAGTAACTCTGTCTATCTGCTACCTTTTCACGCCTAAACGGCTGAACGGATCTTAACGAAATTTGGCAGGGAGGTAGATGGTATCCCGGGACGGACATAGGGTACATGAAAAGCGGGGGCGAAGCCGCGGGCAGCAGCTAGTGTATTATATTATGTGTATCAGTCATCTAGTACCCATAACACAAGCTCTGCTTAGCTTGGGGCTAGATAATGCTGCGTGGATTGTCCAGCATTATTTTTTATATTTGTTATATCTAAAATTAACTTTGTTGTTTCAGCTCGCGACCCTGACGGTGACGATTGGCAGCCCGTTACCAGGCGCTAGACGTCACACGACCGCTCTAACTTGTCCCTAATATACACAACACTTGAATAAAACCGTTAGGAAAACTTGTTCATTGAAGAATCCATAGAAATGTGATCAGTTTATCTGTGCTCTTAGCAAGAACATTCTGGTACACATCAGAATATCTAACTATTCCTCTGATAATTATTACCCTAAAAACGGGGAGAATTCTTTTAAGGGTTAGTGCAGGACACTTATTCCCGAATACTAAAACACAACTCAGTTTTACGCACTCAAGTGACGAATTTTTTACATATTTTCATTGTTAACTGTCAAGAAATGGCGCGTGCTTTTATATCAATCTCATTGGTGTCTTTCAAAATTTACCACTCGTATACAATACAAATGCTATTTGTGGTGTCGTATGGGGCAGGCCTATGTCCAGCTGTGGGCGTATATGGGCTGATATGATGATACTGCAATACAGAACTGTTTATTGTACACCACAAAGCTAAATAATAAACATAGACGTTAAAGGTGAACAACTGAAATAAACTTTGATTGATTAACATGAACAAGTGCAATCGGCGACCTTATCGCTTAGAAGCAATTTCTTCCAGGCAACCATAGGATGGATTGAAAATTTATAAATTATTATTGTAATTTCGCTACTATTCCATGACTATGAAATTTCCATGAACAAGACACTGGCAGAAAAGCCACACATTGCCATGAATGCAATGAAGTCAAGGTCCTTATAGTATTCGGGGATAAGCTAACTCCGTTTTACAAAATCCTTGCGGGTTGCAGACCGAAAGTTAAGCTATCTTATTTTAGCTCAGCTCTCATTGATGTCGAAATTATTCATACTACAATTCTTAGTTTCTTAGTATACAGTCATATATTTGAAAAACTGCGTCAGCTATGTCAGCTAAGCCCAAACTAAGTTAAATTAGCGTTCGGTCTGCAACCCGCCTTATGTTCTCTAATGGTTTTATACTAGAGCTAGTGTATTTATATGCACATTCTAAAACAGTTATTCTAATACACATAATACAAAATATAGTGCCTGGTTTTATCTCAATATACAAATCGTTGTTGTTCGTGCATTTACAGATTTTACGATCATTATAAAATAGTAAATAATAGTTCTTTCGTATTTCTTACCACGTTTGATAGTTATCGTTATAGTGTATCCTGTACACTAAACTAGTCTTTAAATAGATCAGGTTTAGCTTATTTTTGCTATGTTAACCCTCAAACATTGTGCAAGAAATAATGGGAACTTTTATTGCAGTGCATTCACGTACCTCTGACCTGACATGTACAAGGACATTGGTACTATTTCTGGCAACCCTTCTCAAAGTTAATTGGGTTACATTCTACTGTTACTTTATTTAACCTTATTTTATATGGGTTATGGGTTATTGTTATTTAGCCAAGTCGAATGCTCTTGTAGTTATCTAATGTTTACTTGATAGAACTGTTAAACATCAATGTATTTGTGGCTAAAGAATTTATACTGCTGAACTGTAGTTTAGTTTTATTTACTCGAACTAATAAATGATTGTATCAGTATTATTGTCTTTCATTTTTATTAATTTGACCCCCTACATTTTTTAACGTTTAATAATGTCTGTACCAACTTAATGTAGATCGCTCCTAAGTCAAACCAATTTTGATTGAATGGTAGCGGTCGCAGGGAGTCGATGGATGGAGGCGGCTCAGGACCGCTATTTGTGGCGTCGTCGTATGGGGGAGATGGCCGTGGGGCCGCGGCTTACGAATATCGACCCCTCCAACTCAACCCGTGGATGTCGTAAGAGCCGACTAAGGGAACCTACCAGAGGAAGGGCAGCAGCTTCTGAGTATTTTTTAACACCAACACTGTGATCACCAATCCGATTGCGAGTCGATGGATGGAGGCGGCTCAGGACCGCTATTTGTGGCGTTGTATGGGGGAGGCCTATGTCCAGCAGTGGACGTGTATGGGTTGATATGATGATGGGGGAGCCCTATGTCCATCAGTGGACGTGTATGGGCTGATATGATCGAGAATGTTCAAACTGCGTAGTTGCATTTTTAATCAAAATGGACTCAGTGCCGTTTTTCTGCTTTGACGGTATTTACGTTTTCTCAGTACCTACAAGGTAAAAAGGGGTGAATAGAGACTCCAGGGTGAATAGAAATGGTCGAAATACTGTACCAAGACATTACCTGGCGTGTAGCAGTGGAAGTATCCTTAGTCCGTGACTGTCCACCTCCTATTTTTAGTGGATCTGACCTCTGCAATAGGATGTTTTTCCTCCAGTATTTCGTCCATTTCTATTCACCCTTGAGTCCCCTTTCACCCCGTTTTACGGTATCCTTCGTATGGTAAAACGAGCATATCAAGTTTGATCGCTGGCTTGTTGATCCAATTTCTTTATATTATAATAGTATAAGCCTTTATTTAGGGTATTTTATAATATAAAAACCAATGTAACTAACAACTCGCCCCGGCTTCGTTTATTTGGCACAGCAATTCCTTAATACCTATATTGTTTTAATTTATTTCGACCTGGCGTCTTCCGGAACGTGTTCGTGGAGGTATCTAATATATACATAGGTATGTATATCCTACTTAATATTATAAATGTCAAAGTTTGTCAGGATTGGTATGGATATACCTATTTGTTACTCTTTCGCGCAAAAACTACTGTACCTACCAATTAGGCTGAGATTTGGTATGGGTATAGTTTGGGACCTGGAATAACACATAAGCCATTTTTTATCCCGATAAAACGCGGGCGAAGGCGCGGGCAGCAGCTAGTTTCAAATATTTCAATACATATGTAGGTACCGCTCGTTGACATTATAGATTTACTTTGAAACTTCAGCCCTTATCCTAGCATCATTACCTATTAAAAACATCCTTTTTTAGAATTTTTTAAATTTACCTACGAGACCCGTTTTTTTTGAGATTCTTAAGATTTGTGCTCAGTAATATTACAGATTAGGTAATGTTACTTCGGTAATATTTATTACCTATATCAAATTTCAAGTAAATAGTCGGTAATGGCGGAGATATGTATTCCGCTGAGTGGGAGAGACACTGCATTAGCAGCATACTATACACAGACATGATACTAGTGTACTAAAAGGTTTCATTCTGCAACAAAACCCTAAATACCTACTTTAAAGAAAAACTAGTTATTATTTGAAATACATAGCCAAGTCACATAATAGAATAGAATAGAATAGAATATATCTTTATTGCACCATCAATACATGTAGTACTTATACAAGAACTTAATACTAATTATACTTAGTGTGGTACAATCGGCGGCCTTATCGCTAACAGCGATCTCTTCCAGGCAACCTTTGGATGGATAGGATTCGTACGCATTAAAGCTGACGGTTTCTTATTGAATGACATAAAAACAAAATAATTTTGACAAATAATTATTTAAATAAAAACAGAAATTGCGAAATAACACGAATAATTTACAAAATAACAGTAAAAATATTAAGTTTTATCAGGAGTGGACAGATAATGTTGATAAACCATTCTTTTGAAAATAGGAAGGGATTTAGCTTGTCGGATGGATACAGGAAGGACGTTCCAGAGTCTGGCGGCCTGCAACGTGAAGGAATCACCATAAAACTGGGAAGTGTGTAATGGAATTTTTAAAAGAAGAGTATCAGAAGAACGAAGGGATAGCGAATGGGACTGATGGAGAAACTCAAAACGGTCTTTTAGATAAGACGGTGTTGATGGAAGGAAAAGAACAGAGTAAAGGAGATTAAGAACATGAGCATTCCGGCGAAGACGAATGGGTAGCCACTTGAGCCTGTTACGGTACTCAGTGATATGGTCAAATTTACGCAGTCCAAATATGAACCTAATGGAATAGTTCTGAAGACGCTCAAGCTTATTGAGTTGGTCTTCAGTTAAGTCGGGATAGCTGGCATCTGCATAGTCAAGAAGAGGAAGCAATAAGGATTGTGCAAGCGCAATTTTGGTACAAGTAGGAAGAAAGTTACGTAATCGCTTTAAAGAAGCACCTATACCAAAAGTCTTTCTGGAAACCGCTGCCAGTTGAGGACCCCACGATAACTGTCTGTCCACAGTTATCGTACATAATCTACAAAACAATACAACTATTCTTTATTGCACACCAAATAATACAAAAATACAGAACTCAACAACAAATACAGATAATGTACAATGGACGGCCTTATCGCTAAGAGCAATCTCTTCCTGGCAACCTTAGGATGGACAAGAAGTGATCGAAAAAGCATAGATTGCGCGACGGTTTTACTACTTATCGTCGTCGTCATTATTCATACGTTTCCTAAATTAGTCATATTCATATACATATGTATATGTACATAATTATGTACATATTACGACTTTGTTGTTAATAATTTTAATCATGCCCGAGGTTGACCGCGTTGGTCCATTCGCAAACAAATTGTCTTTGAGTAGACCTCCGAATAAGCGCGAAATTAATTATTCTTAAATGTTAAAAATGTTTGTTTTAAACGTTTTTGTGAGTATGGTGCTTTTCTGTGTTGTTGTAGGAAGAGATTTGACAGGTGGGTAAAAAAAAATGTGTTTCGGCATCCATACTAATAATATTCATCATATCAACCCATACACGTCCACTGCTGGACATAGGGCTCCCCCATACGACGCCACAAATAGCGGTCCTGAGCCGCCTCCATCCATCGACTCCCTGCGATCGCTACAATATCGTCGGTCCATCGGCGGATTGGTGATCGCGTGTTGGTGTTGAAAAATACTCAGAAAGAAGCTGCTGCCCTTCCTCTGGTAGGTTCCCTTAGTCAGCTATTACGACATCCACGGGTTGAGTTGGAGGGGTCGATATTCGTAAGCCGCGGCCCCACCACGGCGCGAATCCATAATCCGAATCCATACTAATATTATAGATAAGAAAGTAAACTGTCTGTCTGTTCCCTTTTTAGGCCTAAACGGCTGAACGGATTTTAATGTTTGTCAGGGAGATAGGCGGTATGCTGGGTACATACCCGGTATACCCGGGATACATATCCCGGGGACTGACATAGGATACTTTTTATCCCGGAAAAGAGCGTGCGAGCGTAATCGGTTTTAGAATCTAATAATAATCATAAATATATATTTTTGTAAAAAAAGGCTTAATGATACATACTAATGGAATATTGGTGGTAATATTTATGACACTGACCATTGGACGAAATTGCATAGGTCCGAAACGGTTTAAAAATAAGGTTTTAGGTTAGGTAATATATCTTTAAAAGGCTTAGTATTTAGTGATTATATTTTTTTATCGATTATCAATCTGTGCCAGCACGCACAATATCACCATAAAAACTTCGATTAAAAATGTCTAATCGAAGGCGAGTAATTACTTGGGTATTATTTATTAAATACAAATTACTTAATTTTCCTTGCCGTAATTATTTCATGCACATTCTTTCTTGACTCTTCTTGAAGTCTTTATTGACAAAGAAAATAACAATCAAATAATATAAAGAAATTAAACTAGTATTTACAATTGAAACAATTGAGCTAACTGCAGACTGTTTCAAACAATCTACAGATAGCTCAACTGGTCCATATCAATACCAGTCGGAAGCGTCCCCAAAACGCTGGCTGCATTGCCCCGCTGTATGGCAATGCTAATGTGCTGCGCCAGATACTCATCAGCTCTCGGGTCACGCGTCGCTTCGACCAGGCGCTCAGATAATTCGAGCCTCGGTACCCCACGGACCTAGGGTCTCGACTCCAAGGGGAGCAAATGCGTAGGCTCTGTCGAGACCTGCATATTTGCGCCTCTTGAGATCCTCGGCCAAATCTGCCGCCGAACCAGCCCTCACGGATGTCCTTGAAAGATGGGAAGGCGCAAGTGTGTCGACACATGTAGCGTCCCACACAATAGGCCTCCCTAGCTCCCAAGGGACTAAAGTCATGCCGTCGGGGCTCTTACCATCGTCACGCAACAGACCATTCGGTTCGAGAATTGCTGGTACGTTAGCGGTGACAAAGGCCCGTCGGATGATGTCGTTAAGGCTGGCATGGCGAGATATCCGACCGGCAGCCCTAGTACACGATAATTCGTGATGACCAAGCTTTTCGACAACAGTACCGCACTGGCATTGATGAGGCGCGCAACACCTTGCACCCAACCGAAGACATGTTGCTATACGGAAAGTTACGGGATCCAATAGAGTGCCAGTATTATATGAAGAAAGTGCTTGCAACTAATGTCCTGACTCCCATTTAGAAACGGCCAGGAGACGGGCACGATCTGCAGAATAACAAACAATTCCGTGTCAACTCACACAGAGGCCCGTCCCATTGCCGTTGGGACAAAAGAGATTTTGGGGGAGCAGCATCAGGGCAAGCACTATGCCAAGCCATTCGAGCCTCGTCTAAAAACGAAATTTTTAATGAATTTCCAGGTGATACCAAAGACGGCTTTAAAATTTTTTCCACTAAAGAACTAGTGCTGTAGACAGAAGACAAGAACGCTGGCAGGGCGACACTTGAAATTTTGCGGATACCTAAGCCTCCCAATTTGACAGGCAGGGAGGCCTGCGACCATGCCTTGTCATTGAAACAGATATTCAAAACCGATGATAAAGTATTCTTTATTATGTTGTTTAAGCCTTCCAAGAGCTCGCTGTGTTTCCACAGTTGACAACATCTCAAAGAATACGTAAATTTAGGTACAAACAAGCAAAACCGAATAATTGTAAAAGCCATATGGCTATTAATTTTGAAAAGTCTGTCCGAGGTTTTGTTGAAATTTTGAATTTTCTCATCTACAAATGACTGAAAAAACTCATCAAAAATTGGTGAACCAAGGAGGCGAAGTGAACATTTATCTACAACTGTAATGTTGGGAGCCAAACTATTGAATTTTATCATGATATTGTTTTTGTCTACACAAGAGTCCGAAATAAAAAGCTCGCACTTTGAAAAATTTAGGTCTAAACCTATTTGCCGAAACCAACCGCGGACGAAATGACATTGTTTCTGTAAATTAATTTTGACGGTGAACCGTAGCATTGCCAGAGCAAAGGATAAATTTCTGGAATTTTGTCTTTAATTTCTTTTAGCAAGGCGCCCCTGTCTACGGAATTGAAGGCGTTTTTGACGTCTACCTTCAGAATTACCTGCCCATCATTTTCATATTCAAGGGAATGTACTGCGGCCTCACATCCGCCTCGCGAACCAAAGCCTAGCTGAATTGGTCGAAAATAATCGCCTAGGTAGTCGGCTTCTTTCCGACAGCAGACTTTAGACGCGAGGCGGCGGTAGGTGGTGCCCACGGCTATGGGTCTTATTCCGCCATCCTTCTTTTTTAGTGCGCAAAGATTCGCACCACAGCATCCAGGCCGCCGGCGGAGCCACTCTGGAAAGACATGACAGCTTTAAGCACATCTTGGCTGATCGTGTCCACAGCGACATCACTCTCTTGCGGTGGATCGGGGAGTTGGATATTGGCCCTTGCGGCTGGATGCTTACTCTCAAGAGATATGAGAGTATCATCGTTATTTGGCGCCATCGTGTCGTTTGAAAAAAGTATGCGAGAGGCACCTTTTATGTCACCATCACTGAGTTTACTCTCTACAAGTCTATAGATAGTAGACTCAGACAATGGTTTATTTGATTTTGAATTTTGTTGTGTGACCTATTGAAATAGGCTGCCCTTCGCACGCAGTGTACCTAACGCAATTTTGTTTGATTCTAACCGTGATAGAAGCTTTGTTGGCCAAATCTTTTTTTACATGTAGTACTCTGTAAGGGAAAACTAGTAAATGCTCCCAAGCTCGTTTGGTGTTTTTTGATACAGTATTCTTAATGGGCTCTGAGAGAGCAGAAGCGACAGAGATGCGGGCACCTCTAGGAATACGTTTAAAAATAGGGGTTGTAGCTTTGTACTCACTCAGAACTTTCCAAAACGGGGATGTGTCAGCCACACTATTCGAATTTTGGATCATCGAAATATCTACCGCTCCTGCAACCGGAGCCGACAGCGGGATAATGGGATCCTTATGGATTCTTGTTTGGTGAATTTTGAGGCCTCTTTGTCCCTTGAAAAAACGAGCCTGGGGACATTGTGTGCACTCTACGAGTAAGAGAGGCTGCACAGACACGATGGGATTCGTTCCCGTAACATTCCTAATTGCATCTAACGGTTGCGTGCATTGTATCATCACAATAATTTGAACTTACGAATGTAAATATAAAATCTTACAAATCTAAATAACTTAACGGGATGACAGCGGCTGGCGCAAGCGTGGAAGCCCGGCGCCGGGCTCCACGGCAAACGCCCTCCTTACAGTGAACAGAAAAATAACAAAGACAAATTTCTGTCAAAATCAACGGAATCAAATTACAAATAGAGAATCCACCTTTTCAATTTATATTGCGCTAAGGTTGTCCCGGGCCTGGAAAACAATACCTGATGCGCCCCAGGTGGACCGCCGGCCCCAAAGCTCTATAGCTCCGCAAAGGCCGTAGGAGACTCTTTCTGAAAAATGATTTCATCTAAAACATAAATTACTAGCAGCCAGCCCAATGGCGTAGCTAGGTAAACAAAAGCCCTGGTGAAACTACTATTTAAACTATTATTTAAACTGATGAATTTATATAAATATTTTACAGGTGTAAAGCTACTTTATGATCAGCTCTTTATCTTGCACTACAGGGTACAGCAAAGCAATATGGAAATATGGGAAATATAAATATAGGAAAAGAAAGGAAAATTTGCGCCATTAGCTTTAGTGTTGTAAATATGTAACTATGATAGTTTCTAGTTTTATATTAAACAGAATTGAAATTTTGATATTTTGTGTAAAATATTGGGCCAAAACCGAATATTTAATTAAAAATACATTTAAATTATTTTTCCATACTGAAAAAGGAGAAAACCTACGAGAAAACATATAAAATTAAATATTAGCTTGTGAAGTATCGTCGTCTAGAACTCTTTCAGTAGTGTTCAAATGTATTTTTTATCTTTAAAATAAACACATCAAAGTTATCAGTTTTAGAACATTTTTGTTACTAGGTCTAACTGAAAAACTAAACTAGTTAGGAATTTGGATTTTCTGTATATTATACACTATATCCAGTATGACGGGTATACTATTATAAGGCAGATTAACTCGCTTATGGCGGGAAATTAAAATTTTAATCCTTTTTTCCGTTTTTGCAGGAATATATTGTGAATAGTAGCGGGATTTGCGACAATCCTTAATTATTTTTCATGTTATTTCTTAGAGATATTTACCACAAAGCACCTGATTGCATAATTATGACCTTAAATCAAAGAAACTTTTCTGCTGGGGTAACGCACACACTTAATTCACCAGTTTTACGGGTTTTCTATTAATTCGTTTAAACCGGGGTGCATAAAAGTGTAAAGTAAACGTAAAACGAGTAGAGGCAAACATAGATATTAGGTAAGTATAGTAATTAATATTAAGGTTTCAGACTTTACCAAGTATAAGGCAACAAACCGTTGTTTTTACTTACATTATTATGGCACTTTAGCATCATCATGCTAAGTGAACTAGCTTGAGCAAATATTTTTAAAGCTATATTTATTTCTTTGTATTTATTTTGACAACAAATTAACACTTATATTATATGTCTGTAACGAATTACCTTACTATTAATTATGTAGTTTTTTTTACATAATTATATGTGAATATTAAAAATAGCATACACAATAATCAAATTTGTTATTTAATCTGCCTATTAAATTAAATGTAGGTACCTACTTATTTAAGTTAACTAGCTTGAGCTTGTCATTTGACAAATATCACAAGAAATAGGATTCCCTATGTGTCATTCTTATTTATTTACTCTTCCTCATCTTCTTCACTACATTCCTCAACATCTATATCACAACCCTCTATCAAATTATTGTAAAATTCGTGATATATCGATGGTATTATATTTGTTTGACATAGATAGATAGATAGAAAATACTTTATTGCACACAGAAATACAAAAAAATTAACACTAAGTTACAAATGGCGGTCTTATCGCTCGAGAGCGATCTCTACCAGACAACCGTGACATAGGTACTTTAGATCTTGAAGTTTAGCCTGAGGAATTGGCAACTTCCCCATGTATGCTTGAATCAGTGGTTTTGTAAGCGGTGCTAACAGCAGATTATTTTCTCGTCTATTTCGGATTCTTCTTGTTCTTGGGGTCTCGAGCGTGTTCTCTACTATTATGGTCTTGAACTCATGATCGCAAAAATTAGTTTTATGGTGTATTTTATTACATTGATCAGGTAAAATTTCTAGCTTTCTTTCTTTTTTGGGATCAAAAAACTCGTTCTCTGTCTGTGTTCATCTTCCAGTTACATCCAGACAGTAGAGTTTTAAAGTCAAAAAAGTCCCATTTTTTTAACAATATATGGATTTCCATCTTGTTTAGCCCATCGTATGAGGGCAAACCACTGGTCGGGTGTATACACTATTTCGTTTTTTGCTGTCCTTTCGATGATTGCATGAACACTATCACCCTCATTCTGTGTGTGACCTTTTTCAAAGTCCTTGTGGGTGATAGTTACTTGAAAATCTTTTGCTGCTCGTAGGTACGACTAGGGATTGCATTATCCGCTAAATTTTCTTATCCGGATATTTCGGATAGTAGTGAGCCTTACTATTTGGATATCCGGATATTTCGGATAATTTATAAATACATAAAATTTAAATCAAAACAAATAAACAAAAGAAAATGTGTTCTTAATGTATCAGTCAGTATTAGAGATGGGTTTATGCCGGACATTTACAGGGCGTATTGAGTAAATCGCCGTCCCCGGAGAATATAATGGTAACTGCAAAAACACAATTTTTCAGGAAAAATAAAAAACATGTTTTTATTGATTACCTACTTCTTAAATACTGGAGGTAGACTGCTGATTGTCAGCTTTACGAAAAGCTTATTTTTTATGTATTTGGAATGTTATAATAGAACACGCGGAAGATATGCCAAAAACGATCAAATTGGAATCGAAAATCGAAAATCAATCGCCATCCAAGATGTATAATGTCGATTACCATTTTATTCATTGTATTTCCTAGCCAAAATCGATTATTGCACCAGTGACTTACCATTTTATTCCACGTTTTTACAGTGAAAGTGACGATCATAATGCTTGAATATCATCATTTTCTCGCCAATATAGTCTCCCTTTTTTCTGTTAATGGCTTTATTTGGTTTTCCAATAAAACTTTAACAATGGTAATCAACTTTTTCTTTTTATGAATAATTGCTTTAAATTGACCAAATTACCTCAAAATCTTCATAAATCACGAAAGCTAGGCCCTCAGACTTAACATAAAACAGTCATGATCATCATCATCATCATCAGGCTACACTAGTCCACTGCTGGACATAGCCCAATGAGCATCATAGCGCCCTGTCTTCAGCTTGCCGCATCTAGCATCTGCCTGCAGTCTTTGCAGATCGTCATCCCACCTGGTCGAAGGGCGTCCTACACTACGTTTGCCGAGTAACACAGTAAACATCAGTATCTTGATTATTATAATGCATCTCTCAAATAAAACAACGAAAAAAAAGAAATAGTATTTTTTAATGTAACCTAATATTCTTACTAACATTTCGGTATTTATTTAAATCTATACCTAATTCTGTATTGTGCACAAACAACTTATAGCAGAGGGTATGAACACAGGCGAGCTTAACCCTATAGATAGATAGTTCTGCCAGCAAACCTTCTAAATCAGAGAAAAGCGATTGCAAGAGACCGGTAGAGAAAGGGTACATACTTACTTAGGTACTCCAAAACAAAACGGGCTTAGATGTAATATGATTTTAATCAGTCAAATTAGGAACATGATTACTTAATAATTAGTTAGGTACTTAAAATACAGGAGCGATATCTCAATCATCATCAGTGTCGAGTCGACATCATTGCTTTCAGAGCTAGTACTAGCATACGTCAGGGACTCATAAAAAGCATGATAGTAGCTTGGAATATCTCCTGCTTTACAGAGGAGATCGTCATATATGTAGAGCCTTGTTTATTGGAAGTGACTCACACTTGCAATTCGGGTACATATCGGGGACTTGGGCTTGTTACCTGTCTGGTACCCCGCTTGCTTCTTGTCTTTTTAACAGGTTCTGTATTTAATTGGGAATATTCAGCATCGAAGTCATATTTGTATTTTAGTATTGATGGCTGTGAATGGGAGACTTCCACTGAGGTTTTTTGCTGCACTAATCGCTGTATAGCATAATCGGTAACGTATCTGCGTAACAGGTCGATGCTCAGGGTTAAAGCCTGATACGCGACTTACTTTATTTATTTTAATTAACTGTTTTTAAATCAAAAACAACAACACAAAGCAGCTGCTTTCTAATATTGAGAATAAGGTTTAAGCAAAACCGGTTTAGCAAATACCTGAAAAATATTTTATGACCATTTATTTAAACACAAAAAATAAATCAAAAATTGATTAAATAGATATAAGTGTAGTTACTATTTATAAATATCATGATTATTAGTCTCATTATAATATTAAGAGTAGTTAATATAAATGAAAACAATGTAATATTTAAGAATGTTTTTCTTGATTGAATTTGCTTTTAAAAACAGTTGATTAAAATAAATAAAGTCGCGTATCAGGCTCTAACCCTGAGCATCGACCTGTTACGCAGACACGTTACCGATTATGCTATACAGCGTTTAGTGCAGCAAAAAAAAAACTACTATTATAGTATATTATAAGCTGCGTCTAAAATTTTATACTTTTTTTTCAAAAGTACTGGCCATTCGGCGCTTTTACTTTAAGGGTTGAACACCCTAATGGAGTACTATTATAATGATAACTACGTATATTATTATTTAGCTGAATCATTTTCACGAGAACATAATTGTATTATGGTTTATCATACTTAAATGTGTGAATACAATATGATAATATTACAGTACAACTTTATTCTTGTAATTTCAGGCATGGGTAGAATCGTCGAATAGTATTGTAATTTTTTATAACTCCGAGAATAATGGTAATAGAGTTACGAAAAAAATTGAGCAGATGTATTAGCACCCACAGATCTCAAAAATGACAAAACACTAAAACTAAGGTAATGGCGATTACCATTTTCTTCTCCGGGGACGGCGAAATGTCGAATATACATATGTACTTATACGCCCGATCAATGGCATTTACTTAATACGCCCTGTAAATGTCCGGCATAAACCAGCTCTAGTCAGTATTTATTAATTAATATTAAAAAAAGTAACAATGAAGATAACAAAAGAATTCACTAAACAATATAGATGTATCGATTTAATGGGTTTCAAAACTCAAATTTACGAAATGAAAACGGTTACCTCCTTTCCATAGAACTTATTTGATAACATAAATAGGAATCTTTCCTCTGTAAATAGTTACTCTAATATGATTTGAACAAAGAAACAACAGAGTCATACGGTCAGACTTACGAGTGTACACACACACGTATGTATTTATGTACGAATCAAATCAATCATATTAGATAAAAAATCTAAACAACATAATAGGTATAATGTTTACTAACAATTAACATAATAATACTCTGCAAAGTGTGAGTTGCGGTATGTGAGGTATGGTTAGTATAGTGTGGGGAAGCAGCGCTGCGCGGAGACTGGATCGGTGTCGGCGGCGTCTAATTACTGACCAACCAGTGTCAACGCTGGTGATGGGATTGCGTGCTAGTGTAGATCTTGCTTGCTTATAAGTTCAGACACGCACGAATCAACACGTATATTTTTAAATTCACCCAAATTTGCTGCTTAATATGTGATGTGATGAGGTCTTATGAAATTGCCGTTTTTTGAGAAATAAGTTTATGTTATTTTTATACTATATATTTTTTGGGAGATGGCCGTGGGGCCGCGGCGTACGAATATCGACCCCTCCAACTCAACCAGTGGATGTCGTAAGAGCCGACTAAGGGAACCTACCAGAGGAAGGGCAGCAGCTTTCGTCTGAGTATTTTTAAACACCAACACTGCGATCACCAATCCGCCTGCCATGCGTGGTGATTATGGCAAATCCCCCTACATGGGAGACCATCCACTCGATGGACTGACGACATCGTAGCGGTCGCAGGGAGTCGATGGATGGAGGCGGCTCAGGACCGCTATTTGTGGCGTCGTACGGGGGAGGCCTATGTCCAGCAGTGGACGTGTATGGGTTGATGATGATGATGATGATTTTTTTATTAATCACCGTAATGACCCATGTAATCGATGCAGCTTTGCCAACGAAGTGGCAGTTTATGGATCTCTTTTAAATAAATCAGCTGAAGTGGAGGCAAAAAAAACCTTCAAAGGCATTTTCTACTGTCTCTCTGCTATTGATTTTTTTTTCTTGCCAAAACGTAGAAGTCTGTAGGCGTAAGGTCTGGTGAGTATGGCGGATGACGGAGAGCTGCCAACCCCAGTTCTTTTAACTTAGAGACCGTCTGTCGTGCAGGAGCGGTGGGGACGATCGTGGGGTACCCCATTTGTCAACCTTTTTTACCTAAGCTTGCTAATTTGACGAAAATGGACCAATATTGTTTTGATACAAACGTCGAAAGCTAATTCAGCCGCAGAATGAGTATCTTCAGCTTTCAAAATCGCCTTTAATGAGATCAGAATGAAGCGGACATACCAATAACACGTGGCGCGTTCGTTTATCGTGTTCGCTCCGTAAACGCTGTTGATGTTGCGTGCTGCTTGTGCAGAGTTGCTGCCACGATGGAACTGATATTCCATAATTACTCGAATCTTTTACGTATCCATGTTGAAGAAAAAGATTCAAATGCGATGAAAACATAACGCTAATCAATAAACAATTCAGAAGATTTATCAGTTCATTCTGTATCATACATATTTGTCAATTCAGAAGATTTATCAGATATACAGGAGTTGGGCGTTGACACTACCACTCAGTTTGTTAAGCTCCGGTAGTGTCATCGTATCATTTATATAATTTAGTAAAAAAAAATACTAATTGCGAAAAAAACTCCATGTTTATAAAAATAAAATTATTTGAAATTAGAATTCTCAGCATAACAAAAATTATTTTGATTTGAAATGGCCAGTACGTACTGCAGAAAGGCAAGTTCAAAGGTTCAACATTTCTAATAGACCTGCCACCCAATGCTCCTCGCGCTGCTCATCGCCATGCTCCTCGCGCTGTTGCGATATTGCCCTCTCCGCCCACATTACACTGCTCTATTCACGCGATTAATCGCGACGCTCCTCACTAGTCATTTGCCTGTGCCCGCGCTTCTATTGCTGACTCTTTGACTCGCGTTGAAAAACCGACAAAATAGGGAGCGATGGGCAGGACGAGAAGCATGACATGCGGCATGACGAGTAACGTGGCCACACTGCGTCTCTGCCTCCTTTCCTCGTCACCTTGCCGCTTACCATGCCATCGTCATCGACGATTGTGTGGCCGGCCCATAAAATGCTGGGGGCCCCTGGGCTTGAGGGCCCCGGTGCACGGCACCGCCTAGCCTTCCATCATTCCGATGGCTACGCTACTGAGCCAGCCCGGCCACTGATTAACTAATGTTATGCCCCGCCTTAGCACGGGCACCAAATATAAGGTATAGGTATGCCGCTAGAAAGCTCCCAGTCGGTCCCTATCATTTTTCCTTTATCTTTTACAATCTGCCCAGAACATTGTCCTTTTTTTGTTTACTAAAATAAACATTTTAATTTTCTATCGAGCTACAAACAGACAGCCCATGCCACGCAAGTACGCAACGTAACACGTGACGCAACCATAGACCTAGTTTTTTTTCTAAATCTATGGACGTAACATACGTGACACATTCGATACCAAATTGAATTTGTATGCCTATTACAGCCATTTTACACAAAACCTGATTAAACATATATGTATACCCATAAAGTGACGCGGACGTATGCAGTTAATTTCCTGGATCGTCTTAAATCATCGAGTAATGTATTAGATGTCTTAAATAAACAAGGAGCCGTTAATTAAAATGATTTGTGTCCGGCATTATTATTATGAAGGGTTTGTTGTTAATTAGGCCATAAGAGAAACGACAAGCGAGCGATGTGCCTATAAAAGGCCTTTCTCCTTTTTTGTTTTCTGGGGGACAGGCCTTTTACCCTACTTTGGGAAAAAATGGAGAACAATTTTGCAAACAGCATTGGTAGTTTTTCCGTACCTTCTTCTGTGGAATTTTTGTTCAGGGTATTTCTCCCATCAGCTAGTTAGGTATCAATAAATAATGAAAACGTGTACTTTTTAGGGTTCCAAACCCAAAATGTAAACAACGGGTAAGCCTCCGCTGTCTATCGACAAACAACGTATGACTGATCTTTTGTACACAATATCAGATTGGACACAGTAGCAAAACGGTAACAAAATGTCCATCCTCCGTAACATGGTGATAATTGGTGTATGATGGCTCGTATCAGAACCCTTCATGTTCTAGTCCAACTCGCACTTGCCTCTTTTATTATTATTCCTATAAATGTGTAAATGACAGACTGATATGTTTAGATGAGGAGTACCACCAGCTCCCAGCTCTGTTCCACCTGGACAATTACGAACGGTGTCTCACTGACAAAGATGGTATCTACTGTTTGGGAACCTTCCATCTCACACCGCAGCGCCGGCCACATCACGTTTATCAGCTTATGGAGGCAAGTATGGGTAGTTCTTGAAGGTGGTACAGCCACCAGACAGTCCACCAGCATTCTTTAAAATTCCGTACCTATTTGAAACCTCCATAGCACAGCAGGCTAGGCTAAGCCCCGCGTGCGACGTACGTGGTTCGTGTTAAGTTACGGGTATTATTTATGTAAAAAAAAAATATAAAGCTTCTAGCACCTGCCCGAGCTTAGCACGTACTTCAAGTAGCCTATATCCTTCTACGGGATACCGTTTACCACCCTGACAAATTTCAGCATATTATATTTCAGATATCAATAACTTATTTATTTAGGCTTACAAAGTAAGCACTTAGACAAGTAATTTTTTCTATAAACAGCTTTATATTTTGGCATCATATCCCATGGGAAAGGCCTAAGTACACTGCTGGACGTAGGCCTCCCCGTGCGATGGTACAAATAGCGTTGCCAAGCCGCCTCCATCCATCGACTCCCCGCGACCGCTACGCTGTCGTCGGTCCATCGAGTGGATGGTCTCTCAACACTCCATTTCGCGTTGCATCGTGGCCGCCATTCGAGAGTCTACTCCCCAGCGGTTATCAGTTCTGCGAGCTACAATATGACCTGCCCAGTGCCACTTCAGCTACTAATTCTGAGAGCTAGGTCGTCGGTGACTTTGGTTCTTCTACGGATTTCCGTATTCCTGATGCTATCACGTAGAGAAACTGCAATCATAGCCCGCTGAGCAACTCTGAGCTTATAAACGAGGCCAGGCCAGGATAGCTAGCAGTATATTATAAACTAGCGACCCGCCCCGGCTTCGCACGGGTGCAATGCTGATACTAAATTATACATATAAAACTTCCTCTTGAATCACTCTATTTAAAAAAATGGCATCAAAATCCGATGCGTAGTTTTAAGGATCTAAGCATACTTAGGGACAGACAGACGGCGGGAAGCGACTTTGTTTTATATACTATGTAGTGATGTCAAAGTTTGTAAGTATGGATGTTTCTCTTTCACGCAAAAACTACTAAACTGATTGGGCTGAAATTTGGTATGGTTATAGTTTGGGACCTGGAATACATCCATCCCTACAAACTTTCACTTTATAATATTAGTAGGATTCCACCAACGATTTACATCTTTGGATTCCACAGGAATATTCTTCAGAACACTACGCATACAACCACACTCTTATCCACCGCGGCTACTGCATCAGTTCCCGATGCCCACACCACAACACCAGCGACGTCACCACTCGCTTTCAAAGCTGTACCACCGAGGTCTTACTCCGAGATTCTTTCCAAGCCAACTTGACGACCCTGGGATACTGTCATCGAAGTGTTGACAGAAGGGTAGAAGCACCTACAGTGCCCCAGATTCTATTCCTAGTGATATGTGTCGTTCTAATAATGATTAATGTAGTTGGAACTGTCTATGATGTCCAGACGAAAGATGTCCCTAAACGTGAGTATAATCATATACCTATTTATTATTATGACACTTCATTTATTTAAAATATTGTTATAAAATATTTAAAAAAAATACAATAGAAAATATAATAAAATATTATAAAACTATTCTACAGTAAAAATATATCAAAACGATGGATCACCAGCCGCGAAGCTAGGCTCAAGCGGCCGGTGACTAGGGCTGCAGAGAGAGGAACTTCCTGACGACACGCGCCGAGTCCAGGAGTACCGCCTCTTGGATCTGGCCCTAGATTCAACTTCCTAGCGAGAGTCTCTAGAGATATTGATATAGGCTCTTCGCTATTACGCCGTTAACCGAAACGACTATCGGGACGATGGTCGCTGAATCAACATCCCACATGCTGACCACATTATTGTTATATTATGAACTACCGACCCGCCCAGGCTTTGCACGGGTGCAAATTATACATATAAAACTTCCTCTTGAATCACTCTATCTTTAAAAAAAACCACAGGAAATCTGTTGCGTAGGTAGTTTTAAAGATTTAAGGATATTATAGGGACAGACAGACAGACAGCGGGAAGCGACTTTATTTTATTCTATGTAGTAGTTAACGGGTTATCTTTGAATTTAGTTTGAGTTGGAAGAACATCAACGTTTCACCCCTTAACGAGGATTTAACAAGGTGACCAAATGGAACCGTCTTATAATTTCAGGGAGAAAGACTCTGCTAGCATTGTCCGTGATTCAGAACTGGAGGTTCCTTACGAACTGCGAAGGAGGAAAGGACCAGTCAGCTGCGTTAAATTCTTTACATGGAATCAGGTAATCAGTCCAAAATTTAGACTGCTTAATTGGCATTGCAATGCACAACTGTCGGACACGATCCCTTGGTATTTACACAATAGCACATGGCTCATTGCTGCCTGGCGAAACACTTGCGATGGACGTGGAAGTAATTACGGCCGCGGCAATTATAAAAATTTAAAAGTCATTCTACTAAAATGTACAGATATTTTTTTCCCCACTAATACCTGTTGCAAGTTCCACAAAATCTACCGAAAAGTAGAAATTAGACTGTCGCCGTTCGGGAACGAAATAAAAAATGGGCCATTGTGTGAACACCACAGGCCACGCTACGAGTGTGCCCAAAAAACTGACAACATCCCGATTGCGCGCCACGATTGCCAATTGTCCGCTCGTACTTACCATTCATTACCCCGTGTACACAGTGGCGATCGCCTGCTGTGGGCCAGCATACGCCATTGTGTACTGGGGGCTAAAGAATAGAAACAAATTAGAACTAGTATTGAAACTGTTGAGATAACTGAAGACTTACCTCTTTATTTTGTCGATCGATGCGGCGGTGGGCGAAGGTCAGCGCGACGGAAGTTGCAGGTTCGATTCCCGCCTCGGGATAAATGTTTGTACGATCTGTAGATCTTTGCCCCGGGAGTTCTGGATGTCACAAAATTAACACAGACAATTAAAAAACAATCAAAGAATAGAAACATATTAGAATCTAATGTTTTCCTTTCAGAGTGTGCGTGGCCATCTTCGCATGCCTTTCACATTCAGGGCTGATCTTCTTCTCACTGTTCTTGCAGGATCCTCGAGCCATGGAGAAGGTACGGATATAATTTAGTTTGTTTCAAAAACTACAAGCCGACTTCAAATTCCTTAATATTTTACACTGGTTTTTGCATTTTGCGGGAATTCCACATATATATTGTATATATTATTTATTGAACATAGGCTCCCGCAAACGACGCCACGAATAGCGGTCCTGAGCCGCCTCCATCCAACTACTCCCTGCGACCGCTACAATGTCGTTGGTCCATCGAGTTGAAGGTCTTCCCGTTCCCGTTTCGCATTGCATCGCGGTCGCCACTTGAGAATCTTTACTCCTCAACGGTTATCGGTACCACGAGCTATATGGCCTGTCCATCGCCACTTTAGCCTGCTAATTCTGAGAGCAATGTCGGTTATTATAGGGAGTTTGCGGAAATTATCGGGAATAAATTTCTATGGGACCATATTGGGATCATTCTCTATACTATCATATACTATAATAAAAGAATTAAACTTGGTCCTTGTCGGAAAAATAATAAAACACAATTAAAAACATTTCAAAAAAACGCATCCATTGTCTTTGGTACGCTTCCGACTTGTATTGATATGGACCAGTTGAGCTAGGTACCTCTAGAATGTTTGCATCTGTCTGCAGTTGACTCAACTGTTTCAATTGAAAATAGTACTAACAATAAGGTCTAATCTATACTTATAATAAAACTGTAACAGGTCAAATTCTGTACATTGAAGATATCTTGAATTTTTTTTTGGAGGGCACTCTATTAACGATACTGAAGCCAAAAATGATTTTTTTTCCATCATGTCTGTCTGTCTGTCTGTCTGTCTGTATCTTGGCCGCGCATAACTCCGAAACTATTAAATGTATTGAAATGAAACTTGGCAGGATTTTAGTTCATACTACAAGGAAGGACATAGAATACTTTTTATCCCGGATTTCAATAGGGTTCCCTTGGGAGAGGGGATGAAAGTAAAATTAGTTGGCTGCGCATAGCGCCGAAACTACTGAATGTATTCAAATGACACTTAGCAGGATTTGAGTTTATACCTACTTCGAGAAAGGACATAGGATACTTTTCATCCCGGATCTCAATAGGGTTCCCTTGGGAGAGGGGATGAAAGTAAAATTTCTTGGCTGCGCGTAGTGCCGAAACTACTGAATGTATTAAATGAAACTTGGCAGAATTTGAGTTCATACTATGAGAAAGGACATAGGATACTTTTTATTCCGGATTTCAATAGGGTTCCCTTGGGAGAGGGGATGAAAGTAAAATTTCTTGGCTGCGCGTAGCGCCGAAACTACTGAATGTATTAAATGAAACTTGGCAGGATTTGAGTTCATACTATGAGGAAGGACATAGGATACTTTTTATCCCGGATTTCAATAGGGTTCCCTTGGGAGAGGGGATGAAATTAAAATTTCTTGGCTGCGCGTAGCGCCGAAACTACTGAATGTATTAAATGAAACTTGGCAGGATTTGAGTTCATACTATGAGGAAGGACATAAAATACTTTTTATCCCGGATTTCAATAGGATTCCTTTGCGAGAGGGGATGAAAGTAAAATTTCTTGGCTGCGCGTAGCGCCGAAACTACTGAATGTATTAAATGAAACTTCGCAGGATTTGAGTTCATACTATGAGGAAGGACATAGGATACTTTTTATCCCGGATTTCAATAGGGTTCCCTTGGGAGAGGGTATGAAATTAAAATTTCTTGGTTGCGCGTAGCGCCGAAACTACTGAATGTATTAAATGAAACTTGGCAGAATTTGAGTTCATACTATGAGGAAGGACATAGGATACTTTTTACCCCGGATTTCAATAGGGTTCCCTTGGGAGAGGGGATGAAAGTTAAATTTCTTAGCTGCGCATAGCGCCGAAACTACTGAATGTATTCAAATGAAACTTAGCATGATCTAAGTTCATATTACGAGAAAGAGCATAAAATACTTTTATCCCGAAATTCATCAGGGTTCTCTTGGGAGAGGGGATGGAAGTGAAATTTCTCGGCCTCGCATAGCGCCGAAACTACTAAATGTATTGAAATGAAATTTAGCATGATTTAAGTTCATATTACAAGAAAGGGCATAAAATACTTTTATCGCGAAATTCAGTAGGGTTCTATTGGGAGAGGTGATGGAAATAAAATTGGAGGGCCACCTTGCAGTGAAGCCCCCACATTGCCCTGCAGTGGGACCTCAGTCGCCTCCACAGTGGGGGCACCGACTGTAGGGCCCGCCAGCAGTTGGCCCCGCGCAGTGGGGCCCCCACATTGCCCCGCAGTGGGACCCACTCAGTAGCCCCCCACAGTGGGGGCACCGGCAGTGGGGCGCCGTCAGTGGGACCCGCAGTGCCCCCCACAGTAGGGGGCACCAGCAGTGGGGGCCCTACATTGCCCCGCAGTGGGACCTCAGTAGCCCCCACAGTGGGGGCACCGGCAGTGTGCCCCCCCACATTGCCCCTCAGTGGAACCCGCAGTGCCTCCCCCCCCCCCCGCATTGTCCCGCAGTGGGACCCACTCAGTAGCCCCTTACAGTGGGGGGCACCGCCAATGGGGCCCCACATTGCCCCGCAGTGGGACCTCAGTAGCCCCCACAGTGGGGTCCCGGCAGTAGGGTCCCGGCAGTGGAGCCCCCAAATTGCCCCGCAGTGGGAACCCCAGTAGCCCCCCGCAGTGGCCCCCCCGCAGTAGTGTAAAATTTCTTGGCTGCGCATAGCGCTGAAACTACTGAATGTATTCAAATGAAACTTGGCATGATTTAAGTGCATACTACGAGGAAGGACATGTAATACTTTTTATCCTGGAATTCGTTAGGGTTCCCCTGGAAGTGGGGATGGAAGTGAAATTTCTCGGCCTCGCATAGCGCTTAAACTATTGAATGGATTCGAATGAAACTTAGCATGATTTGAGTTCATACTACGAGGAAGAACATAAAATACGAGTCCATACCCCAAAGCCAACAAAATGATTACAAAATTGTTATTAGCGCCGATAAACGACCTACTGGACAGCATCCGGTCTGTACAAAGCTCTCGCTACCAATGATGCTGCCGTCGTCCTGGTAAATCAGCACTGTGACTGGCGGGACATTGTGCTGCGTACCCGGGATGACCGTTTGCAACGCATTAGCGAAACGCACCAGGCATTTGATGCTCTTCAGTATTCACTTTCAAACCTACTGTCTGGTATACATCAGGACAGAACAAATGAGAGAAGACTGCGCCCTGAGAATTATGTAGATCTGCGAGACGCCATGAATCAAAATAGAAATTGTGAAGATTTAGGACGACTGGTGATTCTTCCTTCCAGTTTTAGAACTGAACAATAGATGTGTAGTGACCTATTCTGCAGTAGGTACTATCAAAAGCTTTTGAAGCGCATAATAAACCTAGGTAAATGTGGAGCTGTGTGACGTCCAGTCAATAAAATCTAGGTATATGTACATCTATACTATACTATATTAATAAAAGTAAGTAATGTTTGTGAGGTTGTAGGGGGTAATCTCTGAATCTACTGAACCGATTTTGAAAATTCTTTTACCTATTGAATACCACGTTATTTTTGAGTGTGTTTACCGCCCAACGAAGTGGGCACGGGTCAGCTAGTCCTAAATAATATTATAAATCCGAAAGTGTGTTCGTTTTTTTTGTCCTTCCTTCACGACCTAACTAAGCAACTAATCGTCTTGATTTTTATAGAGTTAGTTGAAAGGATGGAGAGTAACATAGGCTACTTTTTGTTCTGGTAAATCTTCAAATTCCAAATCAAATGTTTTTCCTGCCAATTACAATCTGGGTCTCTTCAAGACAAGATTGATCGTGATATTTAAAATTATAATAGCTACCTCTCAAGTTGCATGGCGCCCTAACAGGGCTCCTAATACCTAGGCCTCTTAAATCAAATATTTAAGACCTCTCACATTGTATGTATTAGGATTGCAAATTAAATAAATACTTGAATAGGTATCTTCTAGGCCTTCGTGATACACCGTCGGCCACATTGTCACTTTCCATCTGGTGAGATTGTGGTCAAACGAAGGCCTAAAGTCCATAAAAATAAAAACCATGCTTTTGATTTCCGGCTAATACGGCTTACGAATTTAACGCGAGTGAAACCGCGGGGAACATCCAGTTTCTTTATAATCTTTTATTGTAATTAATTTGTTAATAATGAATTGTCTTATATTTTTCCAGATTACTAAAAACCCCCTGAGCATGATCGTCCAGAACAGTACAGCATCCGAGCAGATGTTTGTCGTCATCTCCGGGTTTCTCTTCACGTATAGTCTCCGAGTGTTCGCTGAGAAGAACAGCGTCAGCTTCCGGTTGCTGCCCATGTTTATTGCTAAGAGGATTATCAGGTACCTGAACGAAGATAAGTAATGACCGATTGGTAAGATGAGGACCGATGTGGCGCGACGGGCGAAGGTCCGTCTGCGACGCAGAAGATTGCGGATTCTATTCCTGTAAGTTCTAAAGGAAATAAAGCACCTTGTGTTTTGAGTTTCTATTCCCACCTTAGGACAAATGTTTGTACGATCCGCAAATATTTGTTCCGGGTCTTTTGGGTATTTTCTATGTATATAGAAAATATCTACATATCTGTGTATTGTATTTGTATATCAGTCATCTATTACCCATAACAAGCTTTGCAATTTTGCATAGCTTGGGCTGGACGATGCTGTGTGGATTGTCCAACATTATTTATTTATATTTATTTATTTAAGTATCTATGCCTTATCAGCACACCTACGAGTATGGCTGAATAAAATGTGATTTTATTTACTTATTTATAAGTCTCACACTTAGATCTTTAAAATAACACCATATCTTCCACCAGGCTAAGCCCAGTGTACTACCTGGTGGTTGGCTTCGCTGCCACATGGTGGTCATCCATCGGTAGTGGCCCCCTGTGGTCTGCCACCGTGGGGGCGGAGAGCCAGATCTGCCGAGACAAGTTCTGGACACAGCTGCTGTTTGTCAACAACCTGGTGCAAGCGGAGAGTCACTGTGTTCTGCCTACATGGTAAGTGCTCATGGGAGGTTCAGGCTAGGATAGGATGATAACTAATCATCATCATCTTATCAGCGGATCGACGTCTCCACAATGACCGATTTTGCGCTGCCTGCATCCGGCGATTTCCCGCGACCTTAACTAGGTCATCGTCCATCGCGTGGGAGGCCTACCCACACTGCGTCTTCCAGTATGTGGTGGCCACTACGGGCTATACCTCTAACGCCCGAATACTCAAACGCAACTTCAATTTAAGCACGACTCATGTCGTGATTTTTTAAATTTTTAATTAAAATCTGTCAAACATTCGTCTTTTGAGTCGTGCTTAAATCTGAGTTGAGTTTGAGTATTCGGGGGTAAGGACTATACATATACTAAGAAGCGTTGAATTAACGACCCGTTTTTTAAACAGTTTTTCTATAGTTAACGAGTTAACCGTTTTCTTTTTTCCGCAAAACTAGTTGATTCCATGAAGTGGTTAATTCATTCAACGACATTAACAGTTGAACGTCAACTGGGTTTTGAACAAAACTACATCCAGTTGGCGAGTTCGTTTTACAACGCTTAACGCACAGTTCCTTCTACTATAGTTTACGTTTCTACGAACTAAACCAGTTAAACGTCAACGGTTTTTGAAACCAGTTAAACGTCAACTGCTTTTTCAACTAGTTGACCGTTTATAAAAACAGTTTCGTTTCGCTAACGCAAACAACAGTCAACGACCCAATAAAGCTCCTTGCGGCATGCTAAAGGGTCGTCCAATTATCACGTGGTGAGGTTATACTACTAAGCCGTGGGGTCGCGGCGTACGAATATCGACCCCTCCAACTCAACCCGCGGATGTCGTAAAAGCCGACTAAGGGAACCTACCAGAGGAAGGGCAGCAGCTTCCATCTGAGTATTTTTAAACACCAACACTGCGATCACCTATCCGCCTGCCAAGCGTGGTGATTATGGCAAATCCCCCCCTACATGGGAGACCATCCACTCGATGGACCGACGACATCGTAGCGATCGCAGGGAGTTGATAGATGGAGGCGGCTCAGGACCGCTATTTGTGGCGTCGTACGGGGGAGGCCTATGTCCAGCAGTGGACGTGTATGGGCTGATGATGATGATGATGAGGTTATACTAGCTTTTTTCGAAAACCTTTCTCCCTCTACGTAAATAATTGACGACCCCTAAGTTTGCTAGGTTAACTAAGACGTTACAATAACTCTTTTTGTCAATTTCCATAATCTCCTGTCTGACTGTCTGTGAAATATGGGTGAGACCTGTGTCTCACCCATATTTTTTATCCTTCCTTATTTTTTATATAAAATCTATCTCAGAGATATGTATGTCTATGAGAATTAAGATAATTCAATTCAATTCAATTCATTTATTTCCACCGTAGGTATTTCTTAGTATACACTTGATGTCGTTAGTTTCTAAAATATGACTCTTATCCTATTACACTATTATTACAAAATTTGTAATCAAAAAAGGAAGCACCATAAGGGATTATATGTAGAAAAAAAAACAGACAGACAGTCAAATATTAAGTACCTATTAAAAATAAGAGGGCTGTACCATTTTTATAAAATTACAATAATTAATAAAATTACTCAGAAAATGGTCAGAAATTTAACAAATTAAATATATTACATGTCAAAAAATTACATAAAAGCTGCTGTATAGAGGTAGATACATTTCTATGTTAGATTCTCTGTACGAAGATGTATATTAATGACCCAAGAACCGCGAGAAAATTCAAATCTAAAACGCATTCTCTTTTCACTTCTAAAAGACCAATAGTATACGACAAAGTTTGTATTTGCTTATGATTTTTCTTTTAAATCGGCTGAGGTATCTACATTAGAAAGAGGTGCCATGTCTAATGTTATATTTCTATGTTCCAGGTACATGGCACTGGACGTCCAAATGCACATACTGTCCACATTCGTAGGAATACTCCTCCTAAAGTACCCTCGCCGCACGCTCGTATTATGCGGACTTGTTGCAGCCTCTTGCATGCTCAATGCAGCTCTTGTATACTTGAACCGGTGGCTTCCTATGCTGTATCTAACGGTGTCGTCCGAGTGAGTAGTTACTACGAGTTACATTCCTACATAACCATGATGTACTAGTACCAGGGCCGTGGGGCCGCGGCGTACGAATATCGACCCCTCCAACTCAACCCGTCGATGTCGTAAGAGCCGACTAAGGGAACCTACCAGAGGAAGGGCAGCAGCTTCCTTCTGAGTATCTTTAAACACCAACACTGCGATCACCAATCTTCCTGCCAAGCGTGGTGATTATGGCAAATCCCCCCCTACATGGGAGACCATCCACTCGATGGACCGACGACATCGTAGCGGTCGCAGGGAGTCGATGGATGGAGGCGGCTCAGGACCGCTGTTTGTGGCGTCGTACGGGGGAGGCCTATGTCCAGCAGTGGACGTGTATGGGCTGATGATGATGATTAGTACCAAGCTCGTGCTATGCGCGCTTGTCGCAGTCTCTTGCACGTTCAATGTAGATCTTAAGTACGATCGCTGCCTTCTCATGCTTCTCACAATGTCGTCCGAGTACTACTACTACTCCTACATACATATGTAGCTATGATGCCCTGGTACCTAACCACGTTCCTGCTTTGCGCGTTAGTCGCAGCCTCTTGCACGTTCAATGTAGCTCTTGTGTACGATCGTTGCCTGCTCATGCTGTATCTCACGTCAGAGTGAGTAACTCCTACATAATTTTGATGTCCTGGTACCAAGCTCATGCTTTGCGAACTAGTAGACTGTCGCGTGCGTTCTCAATGCGTCAGTGGCCGAGATCCACTTTGGCTGGCTGAACCCAAGTCCTAATACTGAACTTAATCCATACCAATGACGATGATTTTAATCTATCCTATTCCGTCTAAAAAGGTTCTAGACTGTCCTAGCCGGATAATGGAATTCCCGAAATAGTTTATTCCTATCACACGCTGTTGTCACAGACTATCACAATCGTTCTTTCCCAGAATCCTCCGCAAGAGGTTTAGCGACGTGCCGTCGTACGTGGGTCTCTACATCTCCCCGTGGGGGTCAATGACCGCCTGCTTCCTCGGACAGATCCTGGGACACCAGTATTATGAGATGAAGGATGGGGACTTTTTTATACAGAAATATAAGGTAATTTAATTTGATAGCAGCATTTGATTTAAGTTTAAAAAAACTAGAAAAAAAAACTTAATTCCGTAATAGTTACTCTATTTTTTAAGTTTTACGGTACACATACTAATCCCTCGGGAATAAAGGGTACCTATGTCCCAGTTGATCACACGGATACTGATCACGCTAAACAGGTTCGTTTGATAACGTGATGAACCGGAGTAAGAAAAAAGCTAATGGGTCCGGTACGTTTGTTCACCCCGTCGCTACCTATTCATTTAATCCATCTTAGGATCATTCTATATCTACAAGTATAATATATATATATAAGCAGTTTAAGAATATTTTAGGGAGAGACTCAAATGACACTTTAATTCATATTTGTCTTTCCTTCGGCGGCGGCAGCGGAATGCAATTAGGTTACCAATGTAAAAATTCATTGGAAATTTTATTGAATTTTCAGTGGCTGCTCTACCTGGCCTGCTTAGTGAGTATCCCCCTACTAGTGACCTGGACGCTGCTCGGCTATTGGTTCCAGCATGTGACAGCGCCAGTCTTCGTAGCAGCGTACGCGGCTCTCGAGCGGTCCATATTCCAGGTCATGTGTTTGCTGTCATTCGTCGTCTTTAGCATTGTCAAAGGCAAGTATGTGGTTTCAGTGAACATTTTGTCCAGTTATATACATATATCTCAAACTGCAAACGGGATCCATGTTTGTCATATTCCTTGTCTAGGTAGATCAGACAAAAAATAACTACATCGACTCGTCAACTTATTACGTGTCTGGTTACAGAAGACGAATAAATATTTTACGTCATTATATAGCCTGATAATGAAAATAAGTCTTTTGTCTGTATAAATCATAATAAAAGAAACATTATCAAAAGTTCATTGCGGACTCGGAGACCGCGCGCGACCACTGGAAGGTTAAATGCAGGTGCTTCATTCTGCTTCCCTCCGGGTCGCACCGCCCCACCGAGCCTGGGGGCAGTGAATCCGCCTTGCTTGCTTGAAGGACTGCCCAGAATAACGCTAGGATCAGATTTTTGCAGGATACGGTTTAGTCACAATACAATATATGTTTATGTATGAGTTCACATGTGCATTCGGTTTAAAACCAAATGTATTTTAGAGGTATTGTGACTAAACCGTATCGTGCAAAAATCAGATCCGACATGTCTCGTGTAAACGTAGAGCAAGAGATTATACACCAGGTAACGGACAGCCTCCACGCAGTAGTTATTAGTTATCACCAACCCCCCAAGCGTGCTGATGGCAAATCCATTGCACTCTTTGGGGGAGACATATCCTGCAGTTGACTTCTTGAGGACGTAATTTATACTCCCTTCACGCAGGTTTACCAATTCGCGTCCTTTCATGGCGCGGCTGGCGCCCTCTCTCGCGAATGTCTCTATCCTTGATGATGGTCCATTGGATCGTCAATATGGCGCTCGTTGCGACTGCGCAAACTACGCTACCCACCTCGTTTCTCGATATTGTGAGTACCTATGTATACTTTAGGTTCATTATGAATGCAAGCGGGTTAACCATGAACCTTGTTTGTGTTACAAAAACACCAACGGGGTTTTCTTCAGGGTGAGTGCGGTTCGAGTCGCCTATGTTCATAATGAATTCGTCAAACTACTTACGATAGTTTTTTATGTAATGTTAGGTTATTTTGCAGCCCAATTTTGCTTACCAAAGCAACTGTAATGCTAACGAGAACACATAAAGTGGCGCTCACAATAGGCCTATCATGGCCGCAGTGACAGGAAAGTTGCATGAAAGCCAATTAAAGCAAATAACAAAAAATACAAGATTATTATTTTATCACCCTTGATCTACCTCCACAATTAGTCATCCAGTTGGATCTAACTCCATTGTATACATACCGGCCTAAAGGTCTAAGGTACCTAAAGGCCCATTTTGCCTCCAGACATCGCGATCCTGAGTCAATTTGACAGAAAATATTTTTATTTGCAATGTCACCAATGGAAAACTCTAGTTTCTAAGTTTAATAATATCCCAATAATTTTTCGACTTCGACGGAACCCGCAACCCTCCTTCAGTACGCGCTAAACAATTGCACCACGAGGTCAAGTGACGTAGGAGACGAAAAACTCTGGGGCTTCCTTCGGAATCACAAGAAAATGGGGCTTTATAAATATTTTTTGAAGTTATTCCCTGTGTAAGGCTTACGCACTATAGGTAATAGCAAAAAACATGCAAAACTGTAGAATAGTTTCTACGATAGTAAAACAAACAAATAATAAGCTAAGTAACAATTTTGACATTATTCTGATAAGTTGTTATGAACTGCGTCGTTCCAAAATAAGAAAAAATTCACTGACATTTTTGTCACGCTGCAACACACGAAATTACCTGCACTTATAGTTCAATGGTAAAAAATAATAATTTAAGTTTAATAGTAGTTTATGCAACTGTGCATAATGGCGAGCCGAAGGCGAGTTTCTTAACAGCATCACACGAGTGCTGTAATGCCTAATTATGTACAGTTGCATACACTACTTTATCTACCCAAATATCATAAGGGCTCTATGATGGGTTCAGGAACCATAGGGAAATGACCAGCATTGTTACCAGTGTAATGCAATAAAAAATAAATTGAACACATACAGAAGCAAATTATTTATTCTGAGTCACTATCACTCATTTTCGACAGAAATAAAATTTGTCTACTCGTAACTGGAAATAAAAAGCTAAAGAACAAATGACAGCTCCAGCAACTTACGAAGTATACTAATTGGTCTATGGACAGCTCGAAATGGCGGCGTTTCGAATATCTGTATTTTTTTTTAAATCATAGACAAACGAACAAAGTCACTATTCTTGTGTCACTCGAGATCAAAATGTCGTGCGATTTATAGTTAGAATGTAGATACTAGTATAGCACACTCACTTGAATTTGACACCTGTTCCAAATTTAAACTCTATAACCTACGGTTTTCAGTAGGTTATGAGTTCATTACAGTTCCGTTTATTTCTGTTGGTTGGTAATGCTCGTCATTGCCTATGGTTTTTGAATGCATTAGAGAGGGTTTATGATATTTGGGTAAATAAAAGATTTTAATATTTTTTTTATTATTCCCGCCTCGGGACAAGTATTTGTTTTGATTTTATTATGTATATTATATATTACTGATACTATCAGTTATCTAGTACCCTTATCGCAAGCTCTGCTTAGCTTGGGGCTAGATAATGTTGTGTGAATTGTCCAGCATTATTTATTTATTATTTACCGCTTTTTAATTTGTAAACGAAGTTTATGTGTGTGTTTTATGTGACAAATATATGATTTACTTACTTAAATAAGATTTGTAATAGGTAGGTTTGTAGTAGGTGGCTGAAGTAGATATTTAAAAGATCAGCAACGGTTGCGGGGTCTGCATCGACCCCTCATTTCGAAAATACCCACCATCTCAGCCGTTGGAGCCTATCAAAGGAAGGGCAGCAGCTTACTTCTGTGTATTTTTATGTTTAGCAGTGGACGAAGTGATGATGATTTAACTGATCTTAAAAGAAATCTTTTCCCATTTTAGATAATGTACGGGACAACAACTGCGGTTTACACGTTCCTGATAGCGATGCCAATCACACTCCTGGTGGAAATACCTATCAAGAAGTTATTTGACATCCTCTGTTCGTAATGAAAGACGATATCGTCGTTGTAGTGCAAGAAGTCACTAAGTGTCAATTTTACCAAAAATGACTTATTGATGTCAAAGTATTTTTAAACCCATTATGTACCTTATAAAAAGGTAAAGCAGCTCTTTTTATTTTAATTTCCGGAAATACAAAAATGTCAAAAGTATTTATCCGCTTGTTGAAAAAGTACTAAGGGTATTTAAGGTAATTTATTTTAATCCTTTATTAACATTTTTTTCAACTACTGGGGGTTGCACTCATTAAACTCAATGGTATTTCGCGTACAACTGTATTTGACACGATCTCAATTACATAAGTAGCATGGAAAGTTAACTTAAGTAATTATTCTTGGTACAGCGTCTAACTTATTAACAAGTTGTTGTAAACTCAATAAGAAGTTTGCTAGAATTAGCTAACTTACTTACTATGTCTCAGTAACCGAAAAAAATAGTTACATAATTTATTGAACGTTAGGGTGCATGGTATCATTATCTATATTTTTTTCATAGAAATCATTGTTGTAACTACATATAAACCTTAATCCTTTGACCGCCATAGTCACCTATACATGACAAATCACCTGAGGACCCCTCAACGCCAACGGCGTTTACAATATGTATATTTTTGTCACTTTGTAATTTGGCGTACAGAACACGGGAATGCTTTTAGCGTGGCGGTCAAAGGGTTAAGGTGGTTCCCCGACCAAAACCAGGGTCGCCACCTATTTTATAGTATTATTACGTTAAACAAAGGAATATTCAAAAATCCCTTGGCCCATCTGTGTTACCTATCATAACCCTAATTTTTGTGTCTCGGTAATAGTTTTATATTGTATAGCTTAGGAGAGGAGGATACGAAAACCTTCGTAACTATTGCACAAGAGTCTAAAGTAGCTCGACATTTTAACCGAGGGTATTATCTGTGATTAACCTTACCTTAAAGATGCGCGACTGTGACTGATTTCATTCGAATTATTCGACTTGACAAATCATTCGAACGATTCGACTGACTAGAGCAAATTAGTAACTAATTTGGTTAGTAATCGCGCGTCGTTCCATTCGTTCGATTGCCCGAGTCGGCCTTTATTTCGTTCGTTATTCGACGTGGATTGGTTGGATTATGATGGTTCGACTAACAAAGTCGACTCGGAGCCAAGAAAGACCCATTCGTAGAGGCATTAGTAATTACTAATTAGTAGTTATCATTCGATTTTGAAGATTAGTATATTACTAATTTTCAAGTCGAATAAGGAAATTAGTAGTTGTTGATCTTTCGAATAGTCAGATAAATCGCAGTCGCGCATCTTTACCTTACCTACTGTAATATTTTTTTACATTAAGTTATTTACCACAATAATGTGGCAAAATGGTCCTAATACATAGGTATGGTTGGAATTTGTATGATCAAATGCTTTAACTCTTCCATCCTACCTATTTAAGATTTAATTATCAATTATTAATTAATTGGAATAAACGTTTTTTATATAGAACTAAAATAAAGTATTCTTTGTTGTTATTTACCCGACTGCGCAAGGAGGGTTTATGTTTTTTAATCGTTTTACACATAGGCGTGTGTTTTTATTTACTTTAAACATATATGTAGATGAATTCACATTATTTACTAGATATAATTGAACAATTATTTTTTATCAAAGTCCCATACATCAAAAAAATTGGGCTTAAACGGCTGTTACTTTTGATTGCGTTGACTTAGAAGTTTGATTTATATCACGGCTCCAAGAAAGAGGTTACGGACCTGAGTATTTGATGTTAATTTCAACTCGATAGCTCCACGCGTTTTTGAGAAAAGAGGGTTGACAGACGGACAGACAGACAGACGGACAACAAAGTGATCCTATCAGGGTTCCGTTTTTCCTTTTTAAGTACGGAACCCGAAAAATACTAGTGTCGTTAAGAACATTTTCAGTATACATTGCTTAGTTACCTACTGGTTTTCATAAAGAACATATTGCTATGTTCATACCCAATACCCAAATATACATATGTATTTGTTTAAAATGGGGGGATTCCTATCTATGGACATCACTGTACGTGTAATCAATTAATAAAAATTGAATATTAATTCCTAGATAAAATAAAAAACATTATCATAATTATTGTTTTATTTTCCATGAGGATAAAAAAAATGTAAATATACATTTATGCAACTTATACATTTATTAACTTAGCTTGTGGTAACTAATGAACACAACTGTTTGTTTTAGGCACGTGTCAGGTTATTATTATTTATAAGTATTATATGTATTTTCTGTTATATTTTATTTCCACTACGATAAGATCTAAGACCTAGCATGAAGGATGTACTTAAAACATTAATATTTTGAAATTAACAAATAAAAAAATATTTTAAAACTTTGTCGACTAATACGTGGACGTTTCACAAAACATTTACAAGAGATTAAAAATTAAAATCTACAAAACGATACAATACAAAGATCAATTTCGACAAAAAAACCGCCTAATTTTAGATTCAACACTCCACGCATAAAAACTGTAAAAAAATAAATTAGGTATTTGTTAGATAAAAAAAAATGTTAAGTAAATATGCACCAATTAAATTAATTATTTTAAAGTTTAAGACCCATGTCCTAAAAAAGTAAGTAAATAATTATTAAGGTGCGTCCAGATTAGGTAACATGCGCAAAATCGATCATCGCAGCCAGCGTCTTGGGGATGCTTCCGACTGGTATTCATACGGACCAGTTGAGCTATCTGTAGATTGTTTGCAACAGTCTGCAGTTAACTCAATTGTTTCAATTATAATACTAGTTTAATTTGTTTATATTATTTGATTGTTATTTTCTTTGTCAATAAAGAGTAATATGTAAAATAAAAATCATATGATGCTATTTAGTGAAAAGGATAGGCATCATAGGATTTCGCGTTCATAGGAGCGCGACAGAGCAGAGCGTTGTAAGCGCAAAAATCATGTTTTTGCTTATTATCTACTAATGAGGACATTTATATGCAAAAATAAGCCGAAGGTTCCCTCGGTATTCTATTATTCAATAAGGTGAATCAATAAAAAAATCTTGTGATTGATAGTTTAGGAGAAATACGGTAGTAACTAAGAAAAATAGTTTCTCATTTGCTTTATATCATTTACCTATTTCTTATAAAATGGGCTCTTCGGTCTTGTAACGCATAGATTATTGTTTTTTTCGAAGCTTCTTCGATAAATATTACGGAGAAAAAAGGTTTTAACGTAATCCAATTGACGTCAAGTCACATATTATATAACTATGTTTTTATTTTGTTACCTAATCATAATCATAATGATTAGGTAACGTTATGAATAATCATAATGATTATGATTATTCATAATGATGCGATTGCGCAGCGAGCACGCCGCGACGACGACGCAGCGGTTTTGAACACTGGCGTCGTTCAAATCGCTCGCAAATCGCCAGTGTTATAAGGCTGTCAGATAGAATGTGAAATGTAAATCTAAAAATATCAATCTACCTCTAGAAAACGGGCCTTAAACTTCAAACAATTTAATGTACCTATCTATGAATACTTGCACCAAATTTCTATTATACTATTAAACATACAGCTCTTTCTTACGAGTAGGTACAATGCCGCTATAAAAAAAGGTCTTGTATCCATATCTTTGGTAATAACTTCGACTCAAACTCTGCTGCGAATGCCTTGAGAACTTAGTCTAATTAGCATGCATTGGTTGCTATGTCAACTTCGAAAAACTTTTGTACTAGGCAAAATAGAGGGGAAAAGACCAAGAGGGCGCTGACCAACTCGCTGGTCTGACCAAATTAAGGCAATAACGGGACTCACTTTGCCTGCAGCCCTGAGACAGGCCGAAGACAGAGCAGTGTGGAAGCGATTCATCAGTGTCTCCGTGTAAGCTTTCCAGGACGTGCACGATCTTCAGTAATGAAGAACACGACAGAAGAAGGATGCTACGATGCTCTATATTCCAGAAATTGAACAGGAAGTGCCTTTTAAGCATCGTCTAAGACTGAATAATGAACAATTTACGACATTTTGTTTCCCAATTCGTATTCGAGCTTGGAAAAGAACGCGATCCGAATCTACACGGATCGGACGCCGTCGTCCGAGTACGCTCGGATTAGCGCTTGCCACAATACGAGTAGCGTTCGAGTAAGGATCCGAGTCCACTTGGTCCGAGCAGACCGATCGTGTCAACGCAATTTTAGGTGATGTGGGTTTTTATTTGACATACGTAAAAGTCGAGGTTAGTACTAAAGATATGGAGTCTCATGGGTACAGTGTACTATTATACAGAGATGTTACTCTTGAGTACAGGCGAGCGTGCCCATTGGGTCCCAGGCGGGTAGCACCACTGCCTTCTGCTTGAACACTTCGAGGACGTCTTGGGGGACGTATTTCTTGTCGACTACCACCTGAGGAGTAAGGATTATGAGGTTTTAGTACCGCGATGAAAGGAATAGTTTTCTTGATTGTGCGTGCGTTTAAACGCTGAGCCAAACTATATTTTTCCATGGTATAATAATGGTATTCCGAGACACGATGGTCACGTGGGTGTCCCTTGCTTACGTTATCATCGCCATCAGCGAATGTGAAGACGAATCGTAAATACGTAAAATCGTAACTTCCCTAGCTCCTTGGATTACCTGCACGGCTATTCTAACTCAATCGAAAAGTTTCAGTGACTCGAAATCTCACACAAATCCGCGCTAAATTCAAATAATCCGCGCGAAATTCAAATATTTTAGCGGTTTTTAATATTTTCTGCGTTCTACAAGGAATAAAACGACCTAAAAAGTAGTTTTTCATAAATCGCTGACCATTTTCTATGAATCTATGTTCCAATGAAGTACGATTAACGGGGCTTTCGGTAATGATGTTCACTTTTAGTAATACATCTCATATATTATTAATTTCTCCAAAAGTCGAGTCGAATCGAATCGAAATTAGTTAAAACATTGGTTCATAGAAAATGTTTTACGATTTACGGTAAACTACTTTTCTGCTATTGATATTGCTTGTAGAACGCAGAAAATATTAAAAACCGCTAAAATATTTGAATATCGCGCGGATTATTTGAATTTCGCGCGGATTTGTGTCAGATTTCAGGTGCATTCCGAATTACGCTAAAATCAATATCATCGCGCTCACACGCGTTCCGTATTATCGTGAGCGCGACAACGTTGTCCCGTGTGACGTCATAGATGACGTCATTACATGCGCCATTTTGCGATATCAACGAACATGCTACAAACTGAAATCTCTGTGAGCGTGCTGTCAAATCTGACAATTGGGTTTGTTTACTAACGGTTTTTTCTTTGGATTTTTTCAACAAAACGTTCGTTTGCAAGTTTTTACAAAGAAATGGAAATAAATATAGAAGACCAAATCAACGGTCGGAGAATAACTTTGATGCTCTCTTTTTGTATTGCAATGAGATATTGACATTGACACCACGACACGACACGTGACCGTGAGCGCGCTCATGAGTGTTCCGAATTAATGTTAGCACTCAACTGTCAATATCGTGATATCTAATTTGGAACGCAAAATATTTTTGTGATCGCTATCAGCGCTGTAATCGTAATTCGGAATGCACCGTTCGAGTCACGGTAACTTTTCGATCGAGTTAGAATAGCTGTGCTGTATTCATCTGATAACACTACGTGGTTTTCTATTTACTAATTTTTACTCGTTTTTAAGTAACGCTGTTTTGACTTGTCTAGCACGGAGGCGGCTCGACCGCTATTTGTAGCGTCGTATGGAGGAGTCCTATGTCCAGCAGTGGACGTGTTTGGGCTGATATGATGTACAAACACATTCACAGACTTTTGGCTTTATTAGTGTGGGTGTCATCATTATTCGCCTTGGTATTCTTCTGCTGGTTAAAAGTCTGATTTCGTTTCTACCTATTGTGGTATAGTGTATACACGGTGTAAAATTAGGGGTGGATCATCGGTGGCTGGGGGGTGGGAGACCTCAGTACCTATCGATTTAACCCCCATGTATGTATGTTCTGCGATATTCAGTGGTTCAAAAGTTATTTGAACTTAAATCGATAGGTACTGAGGTCCCCCACCCCCAGCTACCGACGATCCACCTAACCTTTACACCGTGTATATAAAATGTTAGAAATAAGGGTTAAAACTTTCTGTTTTTTAACAGAAAAACGGGCACATCCCCATTTTTGTGGGATTCACTTGTGGGACTTTAATTTACTTTAGAGTAAAATAAATTTATTTTACAAGGTTTTATTTTACTTGCAATGCACGAGTATGTAACGAGTATGTTTGTTTGTTCGGGTGGAATCTTGCACTCAATTTTAGACCAGTTATCCTTAACCGATTGAGCAGAAATTTGGCATACTTACATAAGTATGCCAAATTTCTGCTCAACTTACATAAGTTCAGTGACAATGCAATGTCATCGTACCGTCGAGCTGGTTTGATGATGGAAACCGAAGGTGGCCATAGGATCTTCTAAACGAAACGACTTAACCACGTTTGGGTTCGTTGGATTTGTCTTCCCAAACACTTTGGTCTTAGATGATATGGTCAACTTTCTGTTGAGCAACATTAAGCTGAGGCAGGACCTTTTTGGTTCACATGCATGGCACTTTGTTAGATTTTTTTTATTTTTTTTTATCTTGTAAGTTTCCTATGTGTGTGTATTTCTAATGTGTTTTTGTTGTGAACCAATAAACTTATTTTCTTTCTTTCTATTTTTTATTTATATAAGAGCTTGTATTTAAAAAAAATATTACTAATCAAAACAATAAATAATAGGTTGGATGTGTAATAAATAAGTTACCTCAAACACGAACTCCCTGAACCAGGGTTCCGTAAGCAGCAAGTATCCCTTGTCATATTCCTTGTCGCTGTAAGAGTTTTCTACGCGGAACCGAATAGGGTTGCCTTTGTCCTAGAATAAAGACGGGTTTTCATTGAGACCTGCTGCAAGATTTATTGTAAGAAATCGCTGTAAGAAATATAAGTCGATAAGATTTGCTATCGCATCATGCGGTTGATCGTGAAAATTAAATGGATCACGTTGCATGGAGAGACAAAAAGGAATTAGACAGCTATTCCTGTGAAATGACTGATTTTGAGACACTACTCAGATGTTTTCAGACATCTACTGAATACAAAATAAATCATATTTATGCAAAAAAATAAGGATTTTGAAGTAAAATGGAAATTTTTAAAATGAAATTTATACTTCGCTCTAATACTTATTTTTAAGATATATAAGTATTGTATTATATTTTTAAAATATTAATGTTTTGGTTTTTACCGGAAACGTAGCCTAAGCGTAGTACTCACATCGGTGCCGACCGCAGTGAAGACCATAGCGTGCGTCATACATGAATCCCCGTACAAGAGGCGATGTGCCTTCGACAGGCCCACTTGCACATCCGTGTTGAAAACTAGCCGGTAGTCGTGACTGGAAGAAAAATCTTAATTTCATAAGTTTCATATTAACATTTATGATGGCCGTGGGGCTGCGGCTTACGAATATCGACACCTACAACTCAACCCGTGGATGTCTTAAGTTTCATCATCATCATCATATACACGTCCACTGCTGGACATAGGCCTCCCCCGTACGACGCCACAATCAGCGGTCCTGAGCCGCCTCCATCCATCGATTCCCTGCGACCGCTACGATGTCGTCGGTCCATCGAGTGGATGGTCTCTCATGTAGGGGGGATTTGCCATAATCACCCCGCTTGGCAGGCGGATTGGTGATCGCAGTGTGCAAACTAATACAGGTCGTATAGGGGAACGACCTGTATTAGTTTGTACCATTCAAAACAGAAATATAAAAATTAAACACTGCCCTCTATATCCAAATTTTTTTCTGATGGGTATTTTGTACATTGAAAAAAGTCGACAAAAGAACGATCCTCTCAGCGCTGAAGTTTAAAAAACCATTACTTACGCATCTAAGTCTTCGAGTCCGTTTTTCCTCTCGAACCGCTTGGAGACTTCGCACCCGAACCATACCGCCTCACCACCTGATATACTGTCTTTCACCACTCTGAAATAAATATATTAATAACTAGCTGCTGCTCGCGCCTTTGCCCGCGTTTGTTGGTATGTTATTCCAGGTCCCAAACTGGACCCATACCAAATTTCAGCCTAATCGGTATTGTAGTTTTTGCGTGAAAGAGTAATATTTTTATTATTAATTTTTATCCCGATAAAACGCGAGCGAAGGCGCGGGTAGCAGCTAGTTATACATATAAACCTACCTCTTGAATCACTCTATCTATTAAAAAAACCTCGTCAAAATCCGTTGCGTATTTTTAAAGATCTAAGCATACATAGGGACAGACCGAAAGAAAGCTACTTTGTTTTATACTATGTAGTGATAATAAAAAAATATATTATATAGATAAATATATTTTTTATTTTACTTTTAAAATACCCAGGACACTCGAAACAAATATTTTGCAGATCCTATAAACATTTGTACCAAAGCGGGAATCGAACCCGTAACCTACTGCGTCACAGGTGCACCTTCGCCCGCCGCGACAGAAAAGCATGGGACGGATTTTGCTCCAATTCGGAAAATAAAACCGAACAGGCTAAACGAAGAGACAGAAATAAAAAATGTTACTTTATTTCAATGTCAGTGTTTAATTTTAAGAATTTGATTTATTCTACGTTTACATTTTATTGTATTTACAGAAATAAAGAATTTTTTATTTTGATTTCACATCGGTCGTCATGAAGACCCAGGTCTAGATATTATTTTCTTTGTAAGGTACTAACTTGATAAGTGTCTCGATTGGCTGGTTATTGTACGCAGTCTGCCGTCCCCCCACTACGTTGCCGAGACACTGCAGCGTGTACAGCTTTCCAAACGGGTTCGATTCTCGTGGGTCACTCACAAGGCACACCTGGGAAATTAAATAAAGTTATTAAAAAATTGCATTCACTGCCCAGCTCTGCAAAGAGCGATAAAGGGCATGGAAAAATTTATAACAGCTGGCGCGATTGTGTTTTGATTTTTGGTACAATTAACCGCGCTGACGTCACAAATCTGTCGATACTGGAGACCTACTCTAGTTTTTTCATCCACAGTTGCGAAATACGGCCGCAAAACTCAACGTGTAGCTCCTCTCGGTTACTTACAAAAGGACCGTTTTTGGTCGAATTTTATAACCGAGTATATAATTCATTTTTATTTAAATATAAACCGTTGTAAGAACCAAAATGATAGTATATTTTTCATTCTACTAGACACTATCATTACTCCAAAGTGGAAAAAAGCAGCTCAGCTTCGTATGAAATTTAGTTTTTTCGAACGATTACCCATCGATGGAAAAAATATTGTAATGAAGGTAGGACTCCAGCGTACGATGAACAAAAGAGAATCGCGCCAGGTTTCAGTAATTTTCCTGTAGATAATGCTATGCCACTGGCCGATTCCATTTATCACCATTTCATTCTGATACTATTAAACATTTGGTAATGTCCTTCTTACACAAGCCCTGCTTGTTATTTGAGGTTAGTGGAGTAGGTAAATTTAAAGAAATTTATTATGCTAATTTAATATCTACCTACATACATACAGTGTTAATATTTGCACGACAAACAAGTCGAGAATAGTTACTTTTTGGTTTCTACAGCACAGGGTATCCTAGTGTAGAGATCAAAGTGAAATCACGATATTAGTTTTAATATATGTTTTTAGCTATGATAAGAATACCTTATTTAAGATAATGTGATTTTTATATTATGTATGAATGTATTTGTGATTAATAAATTACTTTACTTACTTACTTAAGACCTTCCTACATACCTGACCTACATTTACGGAAATACTATAATTTCAATTCATTAACCGACTTCAAAAGGAGGCGGTTATCAATTCGTCTGTATGTTTGTATGTACGCGATATCTCCGCTAATTATGGACCGATTTTGAAAATTCTTTCACTATTGTATAGAAAATTATACCGAAGAGGTCCCATATTATCCCCAGTGGATAAGTATTTATCTCGCAAAACTTAAAATAAGTGTAAAAGTAAGGGAATATGGAGTTGTTTTATGGTTTTTTTAAACACGCCATATTATTTACAAAATCAAATCTGCTTTATGCGCTGGAAAAACGCAGGAAAGGGCAAAAGTGGAAGAAAAGGGCTTAGGTATCCGTCCTTATCCCAGTCTTAGAAAAGAACGACTTGTTTCTGGTAGCTATCTATACGCTAGCCGAAATCGATGTGTTTGTAAACTATTCAAAACAGAAAAAATTCAATTCACTTGCTTGGCGTCGAGTTTCAGATATAAATTGTAAACAATATTTATTGAAGGAAGGATTTAAAATCGACATGTAATGGAAATTGCGTATAAATAAAAAGAATTTTAGGTTAAGTAAAGGCGGTTTGTTTACATACATTTCACATCGATTTTGGATAGTGTATAAATTGTCTATGGCTTTCACACTTGCTTTATCATCGACATTGAAGACAGGTCTGACGTGGTCGTTATAAAACTGCTGTGGAGTGAGAGAGCCGAACGATTTGTACGCTTTCTCCTTGTTGTAATACTCGAAGTTGAACTTTTCTGGCGGAGTACCTGGAACGAAAGCAATATTTTGATAAACAAGCACTGATCTAGTTGCTGCGAGTGCGGGATAACTGCGTTATTAACTGAAAACAGTGAACAAAAAGCACTATTTTGGTGTTTGAATTTAGAACATGATAAAATAACCTTCCTTTTTCGCTGAAGTGTACAAATCTTGAAGAAAGGAAGGATTTATATCGAGGACCGTGGCCCTCGAAATCAGCGATTCATGAATCACTCACGTTCACGTCGCTCAGGATTCTTACATTTGAATTACTCGCTACGCTCGTGATGCAATCATAATGAATCACTGCCTACGGTCGTGATTCAGCCGTTAGAATCCTTTACTTACGCGTGATTCATCTATGGGTCCTTTATTCACTAATTGCATAATATACTTAATTTTTTATATTTAAATCTTATGAAACTATCACGGTTATTTACAACATTAAAGTTAATAACGAGATAGGTATTTACCATGATTTGAGTTGCCATATTGGAGAACTCAAAAATCAAATCATGGTCAATATCCCGTTATTAATTATTTTATCATAATAATAGTTTGCTTTATTTTGACGACCGATGTGGCGCGGTGGACGAAGGTCCGCCTGCGACGCAGGAGGTTGCGGGTTCGATTCCCGCCCGGGACAAATATTTTTAAGATCTGCAAATATTTGTTCAGGGTATTCTGGCCGTTTTTCTATGTATAATAAAAATATCTATCTATGTTATTGTATTATGTATATCAGTTATCTAGTACCCATAACACAAGCTCTGCTTAGTTTGGGGCTAGATAATGCTGTGTGAATTATCCAGCATTATTTATTTATTTATTAGGAAGTCAGACTCACCTAAGCAAGTAGCGACAATACTGTAGATGCAAGCTATCTGTTTGTTGATAATGTTCTGAATATCTTCGTCAGTCGCCTTCGCCTTCACAGCGTCCCTTAGTTCTTTGGCGTATTCACGAAGCTGGAATTATATGACATTATACATTATATAAGACATTATGCAGTATATTAGACATTATATAAGAAATTTATATCTTTGAAAGTAGGGCAAACTTCCATCTGTGAATTATTAAAGAAAATCAATTTAATGGTTGAAAATTTAATAGAAAAGTCAGAATAATTATAAACCTTAAAAATATGTATTCCAACACATTCAAAGTGTGAACTAAAAGGTTCTGCCTCAGCTTAACACAATCACTGCCCAGTCTCGGCGGTGCGACTGACAGAGGCGCGTCGCACCGCTACACAGGGCTGTAGACAGGCATGTGGGTCATAGGCCAAGAAAGTGTTAATGTTGTTCTACAAAAAGTCGACACCTGGCGAGGTGTCGACTTTTTTTAGAACAACATTATAAACTATAAACATTATAAACGCATCACATGGGGCGCCATGTGATGCGGATTTATGATGCCATGTAATGACTTATATTTATTAATATAAGGTTCCATTTACCCTAGTCTTGATGCGTGCGTTCATATGCAAACTCCGTCTCGTCGAGCTATAAGACTCGGGGAAGCACTTCTTAGACGCGTTACTACGTACTTATTAACTAGCTTAACTATCATGTCCCATTTTATAACTTAAGCTAATAACTATAAGGTTTAATTTACCTTAGTCTTGATGAGTGCGTTCATGTGCAAACTTCGCCTGGAGCTGTAAGACTCAGGGAAGCACTTCTTAGATATAACTCCGTAATCGTTGACTAGGTTTATTATCATGTCCCATTTTATAACTTAAGCTAATAACTATAAGGTTTAATTTACCTTAGTCTTGATGAGTGCGTTCATGTGCAAACTTCGCCTGGAGCTGTAAGACTCAGGGAAGCACTTCTTAGATATAACTCCGTAATCGTTGACTAGGTTTATTATCATGTCCCATTTAATAACTTAAGCTAATAACTATAAGGTTTAATTTACCTTAGTCTTGATGAGTGCGTTCATGTGCAAACTTCGCCTCGAGCTGTAAGACTCAGGGAAGCACTTCTTAGGTATAACTCCGTAATTGTTGACAATGTTTACTATCATGTCCCATTTTATAACTTAAGCTAATAACTATAAGGTTTAATTTACCTTAGTCTTGATAAGTGCGTTCATGTGCAAACTTCGCCTCGAGCTGTAAGACTCAGGGAAGCACTTCTTAGATATAACTCCGTAATCGTTGACTAGGTTTACTATCATGTCCCATTTTATAACTTAAGCTAATAACTATAAGGTTTAATTTACCTTAGTCTTGATAAGTGCGTTCATGTGCAAACTTCGCCTCGAGCTGTAAGACTCAGGGAAGCACTTCTTAGGTATAACTCCGTACTTGTTGACAAGGTTTACGATCATGTCCCATTGCCCGCCGTCGTTTATTGGATCCTGGAATGATAATAATTTATTTATTAAGTAATTAATTTATTTGTCACATAAAACACACACATACCATTCATCATCATCATCATCATCATCATATCAGCCCATATGCGTCCACTGCTGGACATAGACCTTCCCCATACGACGCCACAAATAGGAAAGGTAACACATACCACTACCGTTTTGTAATTACAATAGCAAACCAAGTAGGTTTATTATTGTATATCATCATCATCATCGGTCCATCGAGTGGATGGTCTCCCATGTAGGGGGGGATTTGCCATAATCACCACGCTTGGCAGGAGGATTGGTGATCACAGTGTTGGTGTTTAAAAATACTCAGAAGGAAGCTGCTGCCCTTCCTCTGGTAGGTTCCCTTAGTCGGCTTTTACGACATCTACGGGTTGAGTTGGAGGGGTCGATATTCGTACGCCGCGGCCACACGGCTTATTGTATATACGAAGTTTAAATGAAAAGTTTAAAAGTTTAAGGCGGTTTTAAACATAACTTAAAAATATTATATTATTTATATCATAAAAGTTTAGATGCAGGTAATTGCTTCGCAGTATTATAAACTTGAAGGTATTTTTATCCCCTGAGAACTGATTTGGTTTATGGGGTAAATTCATTTTTATAATATAAAAAACTTTTAAATACACCCGTTTATATCATCTAGGACGAAAATGCTCGGGAAGACAAATCTAACAACCCCAAACTCGACGTGGTTAAGTCGTTTTGTTTAGGAGCTCTTATGGCCACCTTCGGTTTCTATCATCAACCAGCTCGATGGCACCATGACATTGCATTGTCAACGAACTTAAATAAGTATGCTAAATTTGAGCTCAATCGGTTGAGCATAACTGGTCTAAAATTGAGTTGCAAGATTTGACCCAAACAAACATACATTGCAAGTTAAATAAATCTTGTAAAAACAGCCTCTGTTTCAAGAATGATAACGAGATAAATGTTAATCCCGAGAGTTAAATATTTGTGCAGAAAAACTCAAAAAACACTATAAATGTCAAGGGTTTTGAAGTCGGTTTTAGATTTTTCAATTATTGAAATTATTTCATCATCATCATATCAGCCCATACACGTCCACTGCTGGACATAGGCCTCCCCCATACGACGCTACAAATTATGAAATTATTTAGTCATATATAAAATTGACGTAACTAACTTATCATATTGACGCCAGTTATATAAGTATACTTATCTAGTATAATTATGCAATCGGGGCTTAATCTCCGATTTTGATAGGACAAACTTTGGTACCGACTTGAATAAAGTTTACATACCTTTAACAAAAAGTTGACCAGCCTGCCGTCCAATTCCTCCCCCTGCCTGGCAGTCGCCACGATATTGTTCAGCCAGTAGTGAGACCGCTCGATCTTATCCCAGAAGAATAAGTAGCTGGAAATAAAACAACAATAAAGCCGCTGTCCCACCGCGGCGCACGCTGTAAGGTCCGTTTATATCAACAGACATTGAGCGAGCCAGACACGTGACGTGGCAGACATAACAAATATTCTGTACAGTGTGTATTAACGTATATATATCCATCGTAACACGGCCGCGCAGACGCCGACAGACACGGGTCGTCTCCGGCCAGTAATCGCGGAAAGAATATTTTGTCTGCACGGTTCATGTCGCTACGTGTCTGTGGCTACCAGCCAGGCAGTGTGTAGAGCAACGGAACAGTAACAGACGACATTTTTTTACTTTTTGTCTGACACGGCGCACTTCTGTCACGTTAGATGTAAATAAACGGTGTTTGTCGGTGTCTGCCACGGCACATGTCTGGCACGCTCAATGACTGTAGATATAAACGGACCTGTACACGGCAGTGGGCCAGCGGCTAAAGCCGCAGCGTGCTAGGCATGCACAGCGTGCGCCGCGGTGGGACAGCGGCTTTAAGATTGGAAAAGTCAGGATGGTCTTTAGGTCTTTGGTTGATCGACGCGGGTTGCCGCGAGTAGTTTTTAATTTATTCCGCTTTCTTCAAGGAATAAAACTAGCGGAAAAGTAATTTGGCGCAAAACAACGGCTTATATAGCGACATTGTAGCGGTCAGAACTCGATGTTTTGTCGTAGAGTTGGAGGGGTCATCAGTTTTACGCCACGACCCCACATTCTGTATTTATATTATGTAATTAAATAAATAGTACCTCTGCGAGAACTCAAACTCCTCGATGGCATGCTTCTTCATGAACGGCAACCGCATCACGTTCATAGCCGCGAACAGCCAGCAGCGGCCTGAGCTCTCTTGGTTTGTTACTGGCTTGCCTTCCGTCTCCACCTGCGAATACAGAATAATAACCATCATCATATCTGTTACGTGTGTGCGTGTCAGCACCACCCACGTCACCTAAGAGTGCAAAAAACCAGTATGTAACCAACCAGCAGCGATCGTATCACTTGTGTCCCTGAGCTCCCCTATCCAAATATCATTGACATTGATTCAACAACAGTGGCGACGAGGATGGGATTCGAACCCACGCGTGGAAAGCACATTAGATCCCTGAGCTCCCCTATCCAAATATCATACAATATCGACGGCACAAATAGCGATCCTGAGAGCTCCATCGATCCTTCGCTAACGCATTCATTGCCCAGCATTGGCGGGCAGGGCCTGCAGGGCAAGCGCGCCGCCACCGCCGCTGCAAGGACCTGCATTGATTTATTTTGCTCAGATGTACCTACATGTAATATAGCGTAGTTCTTAAATGTTAGGTTAGGTCAATAGAACATGCAACCTGTAGGGCACTGCATAATAATTTATATAAGATGACAAAGTTGAGTTCAAATTAAAATATATACAAAGGTAAACAAGTACCTATCAAGTAGTTATTTCAAGGTCAAATAAATAATACATGTCAATCTGAATTAACATCCATGATATACGTCGTGCGTGGCCCATAGAAAGTGTCCAACATCTGGTTCAAACGACTGAGCTGTTAGCGATAAGTCCGCCGATTTTGCCACACTAGATAGGTATAGTTAGTATTAAGTATTTCATGTATTGATGGTACAATAAAGTTATATTCTATTCATGACAGAACTTCTGCTTACTGGCTCCTTCCCACCGCATCCAAAGAAGATTCCCAATCGCATACAACACCATTTATTCAATTTAAAAATGTATTCCTACTACATTGGGTCGATGATTCTAGGTAATATCGAGTATTATTAATTAATTATGCTTTTTATTTTTATCGTATTCGTATTTTTAGAAAATTACAGGTTTTACACAGGTGGAATGATCAGGTCGATGAAGGTCTACTATTGAAAAACAAAGTTTCAGACGAGCGATGATCTGACTTTTCTATGAACCTGCTATTTTATTTTTATTTATTCACGACAACAAACAATTATACTCAAGTATAATTGTTTGTATGTATGTAAGTACTTAAGTATAACTTTTTTTTCAAAACTAAATCATGGTCAATATCCCGTTATTAACTTTAATGTTGTAAACTTATTGAGGTCTTTATTGACAAAGAAAATAACAATCAAATAATATAAAGAAATTAAACTAGTATTTACAATTGAAACAATTGAGCCAACTGCAGACTGTTGTAAACTTAAGAACGGAACGGATAGCCTTATTCCCCATACAAACGTACTTTCAGCTTCATTTGGAAACTATGTCTCCGATCTTATTGAAATTTTCCATACGTAATCGGATGAAAAATTACTATGTTTGTAGCGGTTCAGTTTTTCAAAAAACAATGATATTTAAATGAGAGCGAAACTAATTTTGACCACCAAATCGAGTCATTTTCAAGCGATTTTTTATAAACACATCAACATCGTCTAGGGTTATTTTGTATAAAGTTCTTGAACTCTAAAAATACTGGCCGGTTTTAAAATCTTTTGAAGAAACCTTATTTTTTAGGCCTTTTTGAATGATTCCAAATTTGAATTTGAATAAATGAATAAAAAACAAAAGATTTGCGCGGCATTGCTATAGCGAAGGTCGAAAGTTACAATTTATCTTCCATAGTTTATGGTAATTTTTTGTGTCAAATTGAAGTTTTAAAACACGTTATTAATTAATTTCGATTTTATACTACTAAATGCATCATGTGGCGGCGCCATTTAACTAGAGATTAAATGTTAAGGGCAGTAGGTATGCTCCAAGCTGGGGCTACTCAGCTGAGTGTTGCTGAGGAGATTGGAACAAAACAAAACGTGATCTCAAGGTTATGGTCACGTTATCGTGCTACCGGTGAAGTGGCTGAAAGACACCCAGGCGGGAAGCGCATAACCACCCAGCGACAAGACAGATTTTTGCAAGTTTCCGCTAGAAGACAAACAAATGTTACGGCAATGCAGTTGGTTCAAAGGCTCCAGTCAGAGCACCAGTTGCTGGTGAGTGACCAAACTGTGAGAAGACTGCATGAAGCCAACCTTCATGCTCGCAGACCGCTTCGTACTCCAGCACTACGCCGAGGAAATCGTGGACGAAGATTAGAGTGGGCTCGTGAACATTTGCTCTGGGAAGAGAACCATATTGCGGTGCTGTTTACAGATGAGTCCCGATTCGGTTTCCATCCCGATTCAAGAAGAGTACGTGTATGGCGAGTTCCTGGTCGTGCCGTCTGCAACACCCTCAGGAAGTCCATCCATACCGCGGTGGGACAGTTATGGTTTGGGCGGGAATACGTATTGGTGGAAGAACAGGTCTCGTTAGGATCAGAAACACCATGACCGCTGAAAAATACCGTAACCAGATGTTAGTACCAATAGTCTACCCCCATCGACTACAAATGGGCCAAGAATTCACGCTCATGCACGACAATGCCCATCCGCACACAGCGCGAGTGGTGACCAGCTGGCTGCAGGAGCACGTCGGTCTTAAACTGGCCTGCGCAATCGCCAGACCTAAACCCCATAGAGCATGCATGGGACATGCTCCAAAGAAGGGCTATGAACCATTTTCCTGCAAACATCGCGACTGAAGAGCAACTTTTTTTGCATCTTAGCAGGACCTGGGACAATATCCCGCAGCAAGACTTTGATAACTTGATTCAAAGCATGAAAACCCGTTGCAGGACCGTTTGTAACGTCATGGGTGGTTTTACTGACTACTGATTTTTCGTATAATTACAAAAAACAGGAAATTTCGCACAATTTTGCATTTTTTTTTATAACACATCCTAAATGTAAATTTTTTTCATATTTTGTTTTTTATTGAATAAAATTTTATTTACACAATAAAAATATTTCTATTGTATTCGAAGGTCTAGTCTACTAAACGAGCTTTTCAAAAATATATACATGTTGCATGTTATTTATAACAAATTTTGAGTAAATTGAGAAAATATGAAATATCCCTAGACGATGTTGATGTGTGTACATGATACGACACCTTTATTCGAAAGGAATTATTTCTCTCCCAAACGGAAAAGGATCGGCCTATGCGGATTTTTTCTTGTTCCACGTCGAATAGTTCAGATAGTTGATAATACCAGTTAACAATATTACATTATTTGTGAATATACGCATTACATAAAATACCTATCAATTACAATACTTATACAATACAAGAAAAAATCCAAGATTGGAAGAAAAACATATGTATTTGCTATGAAAATTCTTTGAAACACGTTTTTAGGTCACGTTTATTTTAATCACACGACCTATATAGAGGGTTTCTGAAACTTTGAAATCACTTCCACTTATAGGGGTGTGGTTATTGTGGTAGACCTTTAAAGGTTATGGTGGGGTCATGTGAAAACTGTGTTATCAATGTTTCCACTTCCCGGTAACCACATTTGTATTGATACTTTGGCACCCTAATAAACTTAAAATAACTTTCTTGCTATTGATTTTTTTTCAGATATTACTACTTGTCATTCTAAGCACTAGGGGAAACTGAGTACAGTTGATCCCCCGCTTTCATTTTGGTCTATAAAACAAAAGTTTTCGCTCAAATCTATGATGTTTTGGTACTAAAGTATTCAAAATTTTTCTAAACGTTTGAAATATATTCAACAAAAACCGAAAAACTGATTTCGTACCATGTTTACCCTATATATGTAATGGGTGACTTGATCCTGGATGTCAGAAGACTTGATCCTGGAGATCAAGTCTCCCATGGGTCTGAGAAACTTGAAAAATGTGAGTTTAGGAGAAATGAGCTTAATGTGGTTACCGATAAAAAACCTACTCTATCAAATAATTATCAATTTAATTAGAACGGTCATAAAAGTAACCACTTGCACTAACTAATTAAAATTAAGAAATACATATAATAAAAATGCATTTAACTATCTCTTCTATTTCCTTAATTTTATTTTTTTACCTTTAATTCTATTTTTCCACTACAAAAACAGTACCTACACGGCACCTATGGGAGACTTGGAATCAAGTCTACCCAAATGTCGGCCACGTATGCAATAAAAAAAATATAGGTAAAAACTAAAACCCGACTACATAAAAGTCTTAAACAAGCGTTCACCTATTGTCCATAGCATTTTCTTTTGATACTTAGGTAGTCGGAGGCCTTTGTTACTAATTGTACCCTAGGTTTGTATATGGGGTGGGTGCCTATATTTTTTTTACACCTTTTTGCTAATAGTTTGAGAATCGTTAACCTCACAAAAGTTTGAGAAACGGTTCCGGAAAGTACAAACAAAGACCTTTGCAACGATAGCACACACCAGCATATTTACTAACATTGAAATTTTCGACCCTTTCTTCGACCCCCGCTATCTCGTTAGACCCCCATTTTTATCTGACGTCACATAGCCTATAACCATCGGGCTATTATGAAGAATCATATGACACCTCATTTCTTGAAATCGGACCAGTAGTTTCAGCACTACGAGGGAACATAAAAATCGGCTACATACATACATACATATATACATACATACATAGGGTGTCAAAATCATAACCCTCTCGTAGTCGGGTAAAAACTATTAGGCAACTAAGCGATATACGTTCTGCCAAGGCAGTGTATCATGCGTATTTTCACCAAAGATGTAAATATTTTCACTCGTTGATGACGTATGGTATACTGGCTAGGGGAAATGCTTCACAATCAAAGTGTTTTTGTTGCAGAAACGGGCGATTAGGTTTATTTTGCAAATGGATAAAATGGATTCATGTAGGATTAAGTTTAAAGAATTATAATTAATGACATTTGCTGGTGAATTTATTTATCAAAATTTTATTTATGCTGTTACATATTGTCAATTTTCAATTAAGATCTGACATTTACAATTACAACACTCGCAATAATTTTTTTATTTTTTTATTATAATAGTTTTGCTATCCCAAGTCGTAGACTTGCTAAAGTAACAGTTTTGTATGCTTATGCATAATTTTTTACAATAAACTACCGTTACCGACGTCGACACGTCCGAAACTTGTGTTTCCAAGAATTTTCAGCAGAAAAGTTAGATTATTTATACTGTTAAAATCCTATTATGATATTGACGAAGCTCTGACCGATGAATTCTGTATGTAGGTTACCTACTAGATGCATATTATAATGTAATTTGTTTATAATTATTATTAATTCTGTTAATTGTTAACTATGCGTACCTCTGACTTTTCCTAGTGTACAACAACATGTATCAAAACGGAATAAAAATAATTGAATTGATATCAGTATGCTGAGTGTGAACTGCCATACTGTTCCTGAACAGCACTCCAAGCGGGAAGTTTTAAAAATAGGAATTCCATAGAAAATGAAGTTACGCAAACTTTGTAGTAAACAGTATGGCAGTTCACACTCAGCATACAGTACCAAGAAGTTAATGAATCTGCTCATTATAATTTACCCTAAAATAAATATAACTTCGCGTAGATGAATAATGAAACTTCATAATATTTGTGTTTCTAATCTATGATCACCAATCACACAACTATTTAATTTGTTAGAGAAACCCCGTACTAAAAATGTCGAAAATAAGTCTCGCAACTCTCAAATGCAAAACAATGCGGCCATTTTTAAACGACTTTAACAAAACTTTTTCAAAATCGAGTTAGTGTTGGCATTTTAAAATAATCTAAATCGTTTAGTATGGTTTTTATGGCGCTGTATCAAGTCTACTGGAAGGATCATGTGTACCCAGTTTCCCCTACGATAAAATAATTACTATACCACACAAAGACACGAAACAAACAGAACAGGAATACAGACAGAAATGCATAGAACAGAGGAAGTATAAAGAGCGGCCTTACCGCTGAGAGCCATCTCTGCCAGGCCTTAATTCATAATGAACAGATGCCAGGGCGATAAACTGCCTGTAGTATCACAGTAGATTAGATAACAAAGTTATTTATTACTTACTTAAAATGATTAACAATAACTGTGCTCTGCTAATCAGATAAATAAACGCTGTTTATTGTTTGGTGATAGATAAAGTAAAAGTGGCAGGTAAATTGTTGCACAAGCAAAATGATAATATGCAATATGTAATTTTCTAGGATAATGATGGATGATGCAATTATATCTAGCACTAGTGGACAAAAAATTGAAGTGAAGAGAATAACAATAGCACCTTATTTCTTATTTGATAATAATAACGGCCCGTGGGGTCGCGGCGTACGAATATCGACCCCTCCAACTCAACCCGTGGATGTCATAAGAGCCGACTAAGGGAACCTACCAGAGGAAGGGCAGCAGCTTCCGACAGAGTATTTTTCAACACCAACACTGCGATCACCAATCCGCCTGCCAAGCGTGGTGCTTATGGCAAATCCCCCCTACATGGGAGACCATCCACTCGATGGACCGACGACATCGTAGCGGTCGCAGGGAGTCGATGGATGGAGGCGGCTCATGACCGCTATTTGTGGCGTCGTACGGGGGAGGCCTATGTCCAGCAGTGGACGTGTATGATGATGATGATGAATAATAACTATGTTTATAGTATAAAATTTGACTTGTCTCAGTGCTTATTTTGTAAGCCTATAGAAATAAAGTTATTGATTCTGATTCTGAATATGCAACTGTACTTTGATACCTCTCCATGTTTGACGACCGTTGTGGCGCGGCGGGCGAACGTGGGTGCGCCTGTGACGCAGGAGGTTGCGGGTTCGATTCCCACCTTGGGCCAAATGTTTGTACTACGTTACTACTACAACGTAGTTGTAGTAGTAACAAAAAACTATCTAGTAATATACTGTACTAGCTGCTGCACGCGCCTTCGCCCGCGTTTTATCGGGATAAAAATAGCCTTTTATGTTATTCCAGGTCCCAAACTATACCCATACCAAATTTCAGCCTAATCGGTTCAGTAGTTTTTGCGTGAAAGAGTATCAATCTAATATCCATACAAACTTTGACATTTATAATGTTAGTAGGATTATACTAATTCATACTAATATTTTAAAATCAAAAATAAAGCTTCCTTCCTGTCTTTACTGCCTTTTAACGCCTTATCGGCTGAACAGATCTCAGTGAAATTTGGGAGGTAGACGATATCCCACCCTCCAGAATTTCATTCAATTCTCTTCAGCCGCTTAGGTGTGCTACTTTTTTCTCGGAAAAGCGCGTGCGAAGCCGCTGGCAGAAGCTAGTTATCATCATCTTATCAGCCAGATTTTCAATTGCTTCAATTGTAAATATTAGTTCTAATTTGTTGGTATTATTTAATTGTAATTTTCTTTGTTAAATGTATTGCTAATTCTATAAATATGAAGTATCAAACTTATCAATCTAATAAGAGCGAACCTTAAATAATTGTTGCGCCCTGCCAGGGTTTTTATGCATTGTGTACTCACCAAGACGGTTGTTCCGTCTTGGTGAGGACACAATGCATGTATGCATAAAATCACAAATGTAAATAATATTATACGATAATAATATTAACATTTACATTTGTGATTTTATGCATATACAGGGTGTCCCGTAACTCAACATCAAGCTGAAAACAGAGGACAGGTGGGTTCATGGCGACCCAGAAAAACTATAAAATCATGGGTCTATCTTCAATGGTTTCAATTGGTAATGAATTTTGTATTTGTATATTATGTAACTAACACGATTTTTACCAAACCAATTACACTAGATACTTAAAATTAATAACATCATCATTCTTAAGATTATTGTAAAGAACATTTAAAAATACACACAAAATTAAATCATAACAGCAATAACAACAATTAAAATTAAATTGTTTTCAGTTAATGGGCAAATAAATTAATTGAAACAATAAATAAGATTTTGATAATATTAAAATTGATGAAAAAAATGATAAATGATTGATGCAGATTAAAATAATATTAACAAAACGAGCAAGTATCAAAATTATACTTTTCTAGGCAGCAGGTTAAGTACTTATTTATTTATTGGTATTAAAGAGCTGAATATTTAAAACAATGCTTATTGGAAAGTTGGCCTATCTGGTACATATATTTCCATTTATAATTTAGGTTTTTGTAGGAAAACAGGACTAACTACAGTCTAAAACAAAATTGTCTTAACAGAGTTTATCTTCTTAAAGCATTTTAAGGTGTACACAAGGTGATGGGTTACCTCTTGTTAACCGACTACCAAAGGACGAGGGTTATGATTGAAAATTCTATTTGTTTAGCAATTATTTTCGTTATATGGAGTATTATAATGCTTTAAAAACAGACCCTAATAAATTATCATATCACTCGTTGATTACAGCTGTGACTGGATTGAAACAATTCTGCCATTGCATAGACCATTTTCATGATTTCCATTATAAGATTTTATAAATTCCCATTAAATTTGAATTTCACTTTTTACTAGGGGGATAAAAATGTCTTTATTTCATTAAATCTCCTATAGCCTATGTTACTCTCACTATATTGTGAATTTTTTCAAAGAAAAAACTATTAATATAAACAAATTAAACTAGTATTTACAATTGAAACAATTGAGCTAACTGCAGACTGTTGCAAACAATCTACAGATAGCTCAACTGGTCCATATCAATACCAGTCGGAAGTCCCCAAGACGCTGGCTGCATTGCCCTGCTGTATGGCAATGCTAATGCTCAACAGAATTTTTTCAGTATTTAAATGGAAGTCTGAAATAATAATACCTTGATATTGTAGACATGAAGGCTTGAGTCAGCTTTCTTTCTGCTGATAGCAACCTCAAATGGATCGAACCGAGTGCACACATTCTGAGCCAACTCATTTTTGGGGTCGGAGTAGAAGTCATTGCGAAGCTTTGTTAGTTTCTCTGCTGTCAGGGGTACTGAAAATATTTTTATTTATAGTTCACAAGTGGGTTAATGGGAATAAAACATACACTTTTAATAGTGTGTAAATTATCATCGCCAAAATGACCCCTATGCCACCTCTTTGAATGTTACAGTTAGAACCTCTCTGGATCTAAGGGTGTGCATTCTAAAAAGAAATATTATCATCATCAATGCACTAACAATTCAATACAAACTAGTAACATGGGGAAGAATGGGGCTCTGGTAGGTAACTGGTTTTAAAAGTTAAATGTATGTCAAATAATCAGAATACGAACCAGATATATAAGTTTTAGTGGATTGGTCTCCATCAATATAAACCTCCAGTTTTGTTTTTTAATTTGTGGACTTGTCAAAGAAATCACACTCACGTTTATGAGTAAAATTTGAGTAAAATATTTTTTTCACACAATGGCGTGGTGATAACTTTAATATTTTATTCATTTCATGGTGCAGCAGAGGAGAAAAGATACACAGAAAATAATTCACATAAATTTCAGATATGTTTCAGATATTGTTTTCCTGTCAATTTTATTTGACTTTACTAGACATTTTTGTCATTGGTAGGTATTGTTTTCAACAAAACTTTTCATACATTGAAGTTTTGTTTATGAATGGTAATAACTATAAACTCTTTGGGTAGAAAACTTTTTATTAATTGTTTACCACCAACCAGCCAGTTAGAGATATTAATCATGCTTTTTGTTTTTTTTTTAACCAAGCCGCATCACCATTTTTTAACCTGAAGTGGCCAATGTATCGTCCGATGTTTTGCAGCCCGGTGATACGATACAGGTGTTTTGGTGAGATTCTAAAGTGCTTTTCATGTTTTAAATTTTTTAGAAGAAAGATAAGAATTATATTCTTCACTATTCTTTCAATTTATTTATAAGAACTATACATACCTACTATTATAAAATAAGTTTTGGTTACTTACCACCTGAACCCATTTTGCACGACGATATTTTCAATAAATTATACGTCTGCACGCTCAAAAGAATCGAGGAAAATGATTTTTTGAGCATTTGCTTTTAGAAGGCAGGTAAACTTTACTTGTATGGATACGAACACACAGAAATAAAAGCCAAGCAAAACTGTCAAGTCAAAGATGTCAAAAAGAAAGAAGGACAAAGAACTTTTAACCGGTCAGAAAAAAACCACCCAAAATTGGTCTCTAATACACAGTTTTAGAGTTTATTTTGGTATTTATTCGCCCAAACAACGATTACGAAAGTATAGACGGCTCTTTCTTTCTCATTCATAATTTTTGCTGGCAGCTGTTTGTAGGGTCACCTTAGTTCACTCATTAGGTCATTAAACTTTCCAGCTGACTTGCATGTATTGCAAATATTGCCAGTATAAAAAATGTATAAGTTAATACGAAATCTGCGTTTATTTTTTGAAGTGTAAAATGAAATTTTAGCCAATAACGGACTATAACATTTATAACTAATTCCTTTGATATAAAAACATGGCAAGTAATCCAGAGTACACTATGCAGTAGAAAAAAATATTCAAGGCATTCCTAAAATGTTTTTTACCTGGCACCATTGGAAGGAAATGCGCGGGATTTTTAAATCATCAGAACACAAAATATTGGATTTTGGTGGTATTTTTTGTAGTAGGGACTATTTAAGTCATTATTTTAATTAATAATATTTTAATGCAGCTACATTTACGTATTTACATTAATATAAACAATTTTTGTAGCAGTCAGAACTCAACTTTTGTTCATCTATGTAAGTTTCGTGAAAATCAATACATTCTACAAAGAAGCTCACCCTTCCCGACAAAAACCTATTTAGGTCAAGGATTTACCCCTTAGACAGATTGAGTTGAGTGTTTTACAAAGAAATAGTTGTGTTAGTGCTCAAAATGTCTCAAAAAGCGTATGAGGATGCGTGTTGCCGAGCAGAATTATTCGGTCAGCCATTACCAGACAAAGAAGAGTTCCTGGCAAAAAATAAACATCTGGATGTCACAGAATTTGAAGAAGTGGAAATCAAAACTGCAGAGGTAAGTGAAAAGTGTAAAAACTGCATCATAGACATTAATTTGGTAGGTTTGACATTCTTTTTTTAAATGATAAAAACAAAACAGGTGTGAATGATAAAACCTACGGAATATCACAAACACATTTGTTTACTTTTCAGAATACTGCAATGCTCGATGACGCAATCAAGGAAGGCACTAGTGGACTTGCAGAGCTAAATACAATTTTAAATTCTACTCAAACCAAAATTAACAAATTAAAGGTATGTAAATACAAAAATATGGCAACGACTCATGAGCAGTTGCTGTAACAGCTTTGACAGGCGCTTATTTTTCACTTTCTCTTGTACCATTAAGGCGAAGTATATTATTTGTTTTACCATGTCTTGCACCAATAGTAATATTGTTGTACCTACAATATAAAAGGGATGATGACAGTTACTAAAAATCACCAAAATTATCTATTTATCTAATTATACCTGAGCCATAGATTGGAGTGCTGTAGCCGTGGCTCTTGGCGCCTTTTCAGCAGTAAACGTATACGGGTTTATAATGATTATTATTTGGTATACCTGCCCACTGTTAAGCAAGGAATACAATATAATACACTTTATTTGCACACCAAGAAAATACAGATATACAGGAAAATAGATAACAGAGTTGTACAATGGGCGGCCTTATCGCTAAGAGCGGTCTCTTCCAGACAACCTTGAGATGGACACGAAGCAGTTGTTAACGCATAGACGGTGGCGAATTATTTAAATTTACAATATATATATAATACATATAAGTATTTATACTAATACATTAAGTATTATAATACATACCAATTTTTATAAATGCGGAATAATTATATTCATCGCCATTCGGGGTACAAACAATACCAAAATTTTCGCATTGGCTTACTTTTCCAGGGCGTTTGCGGCAGCCTTACCAACTTCTTCCGCATCAAAACATCGGGCAAAGGTAATCTCTCCTATTCGTCTGAACCTAGCTACGTAGGACAAACAAATTACGACAAAGATTACATCCCACCACGCGACCTAGGATCCATCAACGAAGGCCTAGGCCCGAATGACACTGAGATGACACCACGGAGACCAAATAAAAATGTCGGCGCCGGGAAAAGTGACATAAATTCAGCGTTGAATGATCTCCAAGATATGGAGGACACGGAAAATACCTCGTTGGTGAGTAAGGCAACCGTTGTGGACATATCTAAGGCGGTTAACTCTCAGATGAGCAAGTTGGATCAGATGATAAACCAGGCTGATAGGGCGCAGATGTCTTTGAATAGCCAGAATAAGCAGCTGAGGTCCCTGCGGTAATTTTGCTGAGATTACTCTCAGGTTACCCTAAATATTTTGTTGCGAGAAAATACCTATACCCCAGCCAAACTTGATGTGAAATACTAAAGTCATAATGGGATACTATTAGGAAGACTGTTTCTCTGTAATACAGTTTAAAATAAAACTAAAACAGAAAATAGGGATACCTGTCACTTGTTATACATTTATGCCTATTTTATTTTGAAATAAATGATTTTGTATTTTTTTGTATATTACATGATTTGAGTTTCGGGCCCTCCAATATTACGACACAGTTTCATGCTCCATGATCAGAGATACCGATCAGGGTAGATCGGTATTTCAGACAATAGACTTTCTTTTTCTTTTGCTATGAACGTTAGCATCCAGTGGCGGATTTACACGTTTGACGCCAGTGGGCTATTTAAATTTTGTCGCCTTCAATTCGATATCCTAGCTAGATTACAATCATTTTTTTTTTGTTAATGCAATTGCATCAGTTTTTTCCAGTTCTATGTATGATTGTGTTGTGTATGATTGTGCGTGTTCCTAGATTATTTTTAACACCCACGATTTAGTGAAGATTACATGGATCTGATAACATTTAGGTATATATTTTGTAATATTTTTTTATTTCTGCAAGACAATATATTTTTGGCCCATATTTGCCGCCTCCTAAAAGTCAACCGCCCTAGGCTTCAGCCTACTCAGCCTGTTGGTAAATCCGCCACTGTTAACATCAAACTCAAATCATGGTAAATATCCCGTTAGAACTGACTTTGGTGTTGTGAATAACCATGATAATTTCAAAGTTCATTGATGTCAAATTCGTAAATAAAATAAAAAAAAACCTCAAAAAAAGAACTAAAATTCTCATGTTTGGCGTCAAGTTCCAGATACATAATAATTGTCAGCATATTTACTGAAGGAATGATCTCAAATCAACAGGGAATATCAATTGCGTGTAAAAATATACGGCTACTTGTTTACAATCATTTTACATCAAATTTGGATGGAGTACGTATATTGTGAAGGTTCTCTCTTCACAGGCTTACCTACTCGCAATAAAATTACTGGAAACCGATCTTGGGTCTTAGATTTATTTTGAGATTTGAACTTTTCTTCGGTTTTGATTGAAATTATGCTTGGGCAGAATTGTCTCGTTAGAATTTAAAAATAATGGCTCATGTTATCAATTTACTAGATATTTAATGTCGTTCGTTTTCAATTAAATGTGAATTAAACAATTGTATTTGAAAAAAGGTTAAAATAAATTAGCTTTTGGATTATAATAATAAAAAAGTAGCAGAGCCTGCGGGTCTTATTTTTTATAAATATTGGTGCTTTCTAAATTTTAGATTATGAATGAAATTGGCAATCGAAATTTCTGTGCAATCAAATGTATAACCTAACTTTTGTAAAGGGATCGTCGATTAATCACGTTATAGCAAATCTTCAACCCCTCCTCTCCTGTCTCGCCTGGTGAACGTGGTGGGATGTTAGACTAAAAGCTAAAATTAAGTGTATTTTTTTGCAAAGAAAAAAAAAATTCTCTAAATACATTTATAATAAAATTTAATTCTTGAAAATTAAACACAGTTTATAAAAATGTCTGTCCGATTTAGAAATCACGCCATCAACAAAACGAAAAACTGTATACACGTGATATTTCACTGCACCCCCCTCCACCCTAATGATATTTCGTGATTTTTTCAAAAGCCCTTCTCCCCTTTCGAGCCACACATTGGCAGGACTGTGTGCTCTAAAAACTGTCAATAATTCTAAATTGAGAACGTTTTGCTGTCAGTACATTTTATATTACAGTCGATGCGCACCCAAGAACATTTAGCTTCTAAAAAACATCCTGATCCTAAATGGAATAATGGACGACCCCTAACTAGCTTCATTGTGTACGACAATATTTCACTTCCTAATGATATCTTACCTATTTATCTTTCTATAACTAAGTGTTGTATTATAAATAATCTTATTTTAAGTATACCTGATGTACGAAAAACCACCCATCCTATGTACATTTAGGTTTGAAAGTCCTTTGAAAGGCCTTCGTAACTTGTAATTGAGTAGTGAATGCCATCAAAAAAGGCGTCATAATCGCATGCGTGACATAAAATCACAAGTAGGTATGTATATCTTCCATCGGGAGCATTTACGAGCCAATATTGCTCATATGTACAGCAGATATACTTTATTAACGAGTAAACAAAAAACAGTCGTAACGAAACCTTTGTCACACACCGATGTGTGTCTCTTTACGTACCTAAACATTACGTGCGGCTCAGATTACCTAATTAACGTTTAAATTGTTAATAAATCGAAAGACTATAAACAGTGGTTTAGTGTTGCTACATTACCTACAAACTTAACTATAACTGGAGTGCCCGCAACGAGGAGATAACCCCAACACATTACTAAAGAAATAAAAAAAATAAAAAATGCCATTATAAAGGCTTTCAAAGCCATTGAAATGGGTTTCAAATGTCAATGAGAGGATGGGTGGTTTTAGTGTAATCCCACTGCTGGAGCATCTAGGACGTAGCCAGATATTTAGCGAATGTTACTTCGATGTAGCCTACTGTTCATTGGAACGACTCATAAATTTCATGATTTCTTTCATAATACTGGGTGGCGCAAAAGTAATATCATTATTGTGAATGTGTTTTTATTTTTGCAAATGGCGACAAATGTTACTGTGATTTGACATCTATGTTGTTGACAGACACAGAATCGGTTAACAACAAGCCATAGCCATATACACAATTGAAAAACCACCTTTGGGGCTTTTTGAAATCTCGCGTTTTCCACGACAAACCAAGATTTTTGCATGTCATCTGGCTCTAATTGGCGATTTCTGCTTCAATGTTAGCTTTCAAGACTTGGAAGCTTCGTGGTTTGTTGTGGTAAGCACGACATTTCAAAATGCCTCAAAGGAAAAAGTCTGGCGCCGTTAGATCAGGCGATCTCCAAAAGGGGAAATCTCTCGGCTTGGAATTTTGTGTCTAAAAACTTCTTCGAAAATTAATGGTTCTTCAGGTGTGGCGCTGCTCCATGGCTTATTGACAACCAATTCTCTATCTGTCTACAACATAAGTCTAAACAAACCGTCATTTGCAAAAATTAAAGCACATTCACATTATATGATTACTTTTGCGCCACCCGTTACTTGTGTTATGTAACCAATGTCACATAATATTAGGTAGGTATCACTTTTAACTATTCCTAAGAGTATATGGTATGCTTTACTTAAAAATATATTGAAATTCTGTATGTAGGTGTATTTAAAATCATTTAATATATTTTGATGAAAGTGTCAATTGATGTGATAAATTGATACGTAATTTATTATGTTACATTAATTAAGTGAGGACATTCATTAATAATTTGTTGTGGTTGGCTTACATGTATAGTTTTTCAGACTTATGTTCTTTCTATGTTAAGGTCTCTTATAAATGCATTGTTTTTACTTTTATAAAGGTAAATACTTTATTGACAAAGAAAATAACAATCAAATAATATAAAGAAATTAAACTAGTTTACTTTTATTAAATATACGACTCAATGTGTTTGAACTATACTGTTACATTTGACACAGAAAATAACAATCAAATAATATAAACAAATTAAACTAGTATTTATAATTGAAACAATTGAGCTAACTGCAGACTGTTACAAACAATCTACAGGTAGCTCAACTGGTCCATATCAATACTAGTCTGAAGCGTCCCCAAGACGCTGGCTGCATTGCCCCGCTATATGGCAATGCTAATGCGCTGCGCCAGATACTCACCAGTTCACGGGTCACGCGTCGATTTGACCAGGCGCTCAGATAATTTTTGAAAACCCGGAGAGTCTCGGTACCCCGCGGACCTAGGGTCTCAACTCCAAGGGGAGCAAATGCGTATGCTCTGTCGAGACCTGCATATTTGCGCCTCTTGAGATCCTCGGCCAAATCTGCCGCCGAACCAGCCCTCACGGATGTCCTTGAAAGATGGGAAGGCGCAAGTGTGTCGACACATGTAGCGTCCCACACAATAGGCCTCCCCAGCTCCCAAGGGACTAATGTCATGCCGTCGGGCCTCTTACCATGCATATGGCCATGGTCACGCAACAGACCATTCGGTTCGAGAATAGCTGTTACGCTAGCGATGACAAAGGCTCGACGGATGATTTAGTAAATTATATCTACATATTCATGTTTGCATTTTGTTTCATATGAGAGATTTGTCATGATTTTTCGTAAATATTTTCATAAATCAGTTGATTTAAATGTGATAAACATTGGTGTTAGACACAAATATTGTATATTATGATTGTACGAAATAAAGCTGTGATTATAACGATTTGTTTATTATTATTTTATGAATGTCAGTGCCAATTTGCGTCAACTATGTTTACTCATTTTACGTGTTAACGGTTAATATTATTTTATTCGATTCTTTAGATAATGGTTGCAGTACAGCAATTGCACACAGGGACCGGTTCGGACATAGAGGCTTTTACTGAGTTGGATCTAACTAGCCCATTATGCATAACTAGCTGCTGCCCGTGCCTTCGCCCGCATTTTATCGGGATAAAAAATAGCCTATATGTTATTCGAGGTCCCAAACTAGGTATACCCATATTTAATTTCTGCCCAACCAGTTAAGTAATTTTTGCGTGAAAGAGGAATTCATACTCACAGACGTTGACATTTATAATATTAGTGGGATATAGCCCAAATTAATAATAAGTTAATTTACTAAGTTAATATCTTCCTATTTGACCCAGAAGAAGGCCCAAAACAAAGAGACCCAACTTCAAAAGTCAATAAGGAAAAAAACATTTCCCTGATCAAGTGATCAATTGAATGAAGATTACCCGACATTGAACGTGTCACGGTGCTAACCACCGAACAAAAACAACAATAAACACACTTCAACCGTGAAAACCAGATTATATAAGTATTTAGTAAGCACAATCTGCCATTAAGATCAAGTCATCGCGATGATAACCGCGCTATTACTTTTCCCACTCGTAGCAGCCACTCCGCTTCACAAATACCCATATGTGTTTCTACTGGACGTTGGTAATGAAGAACTGGAGAAGGTCAACTCAGAGCAGATCAGACTATCCAGTCCTGGAGGATCAGTGGCCCTCAGGTACCCTGCGGTTGGTTTTGGAGACGACATAGCTCATGTGAGAGTAAGTGGCATAGATTTTGGCACAGATCTTAAAGCGAATATACTCGATGGAGGCCCTGGTTACAAATACGTTGTGATAGTGCTGATTGGTAATCCAGGAGTCGCTTACGATGCTGTTATCACTGTACAAACGATACCAGATGAAGTAAGTGATGATGAAAAACCAACTATAGAAGATATTCCAAAAAGATCAGAAAAATATCGTCCAATTGTTGATGAGTCTGAAGAAGCTAATAACAGTGCAGAGGAATACGATAGCGTAGAAAGTGAAACTAGTCAAGTTCAAATAAACCCAAAAAATGAAGAACTTTCTCAAGAGAGTTCAAATGTGTATTATTCACGAAACGAAGCTCTAAGTGGATACGGGAATGAAAATAGTGACGATGAATCTGAAAAACGTGATACTGAAGATCAAAGTGATGTTTACGAAACAGAAGAGTCGGATAATAGTGAAAATGAAGTAGATTATGATTACGAAGAAGATTCAAGAGTAAAAGAACCTCTTGCTGAAAGATACATATCAAACGGCTATAACCAGGCACAAGAAGGACCTGTCATTGTAGATCAGAACTTATACAATAAGTACCAAGCTCTAAAATCACACTTCACTGGTATAGAAGTCTATCCTCAAGACTCTGAAATACGTCACGATCAAAATGATTTCAAACCTCTAGAAGAAGAAGTAAATTATGAATACGAAGAAAGTGATGGATGGAATTATGGAAATGAAAATGATAAGGACACCGATGATGCTACTGCTGTTGAATTTTAAATTTTAAGTATAGATTAGATAGGTTTAGTTCAATTCTTTGTAAATAAATGGATTTTAAGACAGGAGTTATAGGAGTACAACGTTTAGGTAACGGACTGTGCCCTGCATGCAGTATATATATAGTCAATAAACATGGTTATTATTATCAAATAAAAAATAAGGTGTTATTGATTTAGTGTTATTGAAAATTAGGTATCGTAAGGAATTTAAAATTAGATATCTTTTGAATTAGAACAAAAGAACCTTTCTCTTCGTCGTTTTTTGATCTAAAAATAAAATATTAATATATATAAGAAAACCTTTTAAAAAAGGAGCTTTTATTAAAAAATTCCGAAGTGCTTGGTCCATCAAACCCAAACTCGACGGGATTATGTCGTTTCGTTAAGGAGTTTCTATGGCCACCTTTTGTCTCTTCATCATCAGAGCAGCTTGATGGTACAATGACACCACTGAACTTATATATGTATGCCTTTCACCTTAATCGGTTGCGAATAATTCGTCTAAAATTCAATTGCAAGATTTTTCCTACACAAAATTCATACATATAGATTGTACATACATACATATATATTATACATACCACCTAACTAACAAGGCAAGATAAAAACTTGTAAAAATACAGTTTTGTGAACATTCTTGTCGTGTTGTTTTTTCTTTAACGATTATTTTTCCGAAAATAGCCAACCAACAGCCATCTGTTGTCCCATCCTTTTGTGTTCCCAGAAACGTTACCAATAACAACCTACATCCATATACCCTCACAGTTAAACGCGTTTCACTGGCTTAATTGTGTTGGCGACCAACGGCCATCTGCTGTCCCATCCTTTTGTGTTCCTAGTAACGTTACCAATAACAACCTACATCACTATACTCTCACAGTTAAACGCGGACCTCTGGGTTAATTATGTTGGCGACCAACGGCCATCTGCTGTCCCATCCTTTTGTGTTCCTAGAAACGTCGCCAATAAATACTTACATCCTCATACCCTCACAGTTTAAACGTGTATAACTGGCTTAATTGTGTTGGCGACCAACGGCCATCTGCTGTCCCATCCTTTTGTGTTGCTAGAAACGTCACCAATATATGTATATTTATATCCTCATACCCTCATAGTTTAAACGTGTATCACTGGCTTAATTGTGATGACGACCAACGGCCATCAGTTGTCCCATCCTTTTGTGTTCCTAGAAACGTCCCCAATAAATACTTACATCCTCATACCCTCACAGTTTAAACGTGTATCACTGGCTTAATTGTGTTGGCGATCGTAGGCGTACACGAGTCGAGTAAGGCTTGTACCTATGAGTGTCGTTTGATTGGGCACTAAAGTGTAGTCCAGGCAGCATCTTCCTTTGTCTTACCTTATCTTGTACTTACCGTGTGGTAGAATATTAACGACAGACAGCGAAGAAGAAATAAAAGTAGTATAGTAATACGCCCTGAAGTAAGAAATAAGATCTAGCACCTTCAGTGCCCATTATGTACAAGCCGATGATGGAGAGCATGCGGCGCGGCGCGGCGGCGCATCCTTGCTGCGGGTCGCATTGCCATGCTGAGCAGTAGTGAATTTGTAATTTTTTTCTCGATGATTATTGAGACCCTTGTATAAAACTTAATCAGTATTCGCTGCAATAGATTAGATTTAGGTATGTTTATTGAAAGATATGCATGTTAGGCCTGTTCATTCGTTATTTTATGTAGGTACAGTTATGCCGTTAGGTTAAATAAGATAGACCCACATCCAATGAGCTCTCGGTCATTCCGCACCACAGGGGTTAACACGAGCTTAATTTTTGTCTCAAGGCTCTGAAAATGCCAATTTGCTCAGCATGGGCTTGTTTGTAAATATAAAATTCCTGATAATAATATAGCATAATTCATAAAATCACCCAATTTTTGTTCCTATCTACATATCTGCCTGATGTTTTGAAACACGTGGGTTGATTGTTTGTAGTTAACTAATAAATAGATCTTGACGCATTTAAAAGCTTTCAAGTTGGTGGGTTTTCTCTAGAGGTTAAATCAAACCTGTTCCATTTTCAAAATCGAAATCAAATTCAATTTAATCCCTAGCGGTTCACTTCCCTCGCCGAGTTGGCGACGTTCTATTTTTGAACAGCCATTTGAATTTCGAATCGTGTGCTACCGTTTTTGTGCTAAATAATGCACCGTGCTGTTACCGAAGGCAGTTACAATATTTTCTTTTATTTATAAGATGTAAAATTCAAAAAGCCTCTCCACACTCGCGTGCGAAGCCGCAATCCATGCACGAACCATGAGTGTAGATTCGCTTATTCGTCGCGGCTCAGGGTCGCCTTTGCGCCTGGTTCCCGTAGTTTGTCGGTTTCTTGTCCGACAAAGGGTTCGTAAGCGCGAATTTCGCGCGCGGGTGTGGAGGCGTTAGCAGTTTCGCACCGCGATCCGGGACACGATTTCACGCCGTGATTTGCGCGCGGGTGTGGAGAAGCTTATAGGTGTTTGGCTTAATTTTATAAAATCAAAGCTAAAGGCATCGACTAGGAAAATTCTAGAATTTTCCTAGTCCGATGGCTAAAGGATGATTTGATGATTGGTTCTATAACACAACCTATACCAACAAACACATTTGGTTTCCTAGTTTTGCGTCATCCATCACACTAACATTATAAATGCATTGCATTTGGGTCAGAACAGCATGATGCTACTGAGAAAACAAAGATCGAAACCGTTTCACGGACTTTTTGAATATAGAACGATCGAAATTTGAAATTCAAATATTGACCGTTAGAGGTGATTTTAATGTCACTGCATGTTTACATGATTTTTGAATTCAGTTATGGAAGACTTAGTAATTTCGATGCTAAAGCATTTGGAATTGAAATTTCATAACGGATGTAAGCGGGTTAACTACGAACCTCATTTGTGTGTTTGTGAAACCTTTTTAAATCATCTCTTTATTGTACCGAATATGAGCAAGCAGGACCAATAGGTACCCACCTCATTTTTCGCCTTGGATTTGAAGCATCGTAACGGAACTAAATCGGTAATTTCCCCAATCCAGTGGTCTAAATCTGCAAGTCCTAACGTCGTGTGAATTTACCACTTTGGTTACAGACAAGAGGTGAACGGACTCAAGGGTTGTATCCGAGGCGGCTTCTATTATTTAACTCTAGCTTCTGCCCGCAGCTTTGCGCTCTTTTGTGGGATAAAGACTATAGAAATATATAGCTAATATAAATCCCCGGGATGCCATCTACCTCTCTTTAAAATTCCATTAACATCCGTTTAGCCGTTTAGGTGTAAAAAGATAACAGAATGACAATTACTGTTTTTTATCTTAGTATAGATATTTTGCACAATTTGTCCCATTTGTGGCTTTGTTAGAAACTACGTCTCTACCACATCGTCACGCGAATTATCAAGCGTGAGGCAGAAGCTTCGTGGGCGTATAAGTACATACAAAAATTAATTTATTCAATTAGTTGTGAATCAACTGAAGTGCTCAAGAGTTTCATATCAACCAGCAGGAGCGTGGTCCATCAAAACAAAAGACAATGCGATTGGGTGACGAAAATCCTCTTCAAAACAGTAGGAAAATCTTTTTCTGAATTTAAAGCCACGTCACGTCAAAATCAACTTATATTTATGTCAACTGTTTGTTGCTTAGAACTAGAAGCTAGACACTTTGGTTGCCCATAGTACCTACATATATTGCCCTGTTCTGAATCTTTGCCCCTCTCACTTAGCACTAAATTCTGCCCAGCATGTCTAGAGGCAGACTGTAACTCTTCCAATAAGAGCGCCATAAACACCAGCAGCGCTCTGAACTTGTCGAGATCTGTTACACGTCGTCGAGTTTTAGGTCGGAGTGCCGCCGTCAAGTGACGGGAAACATCGTGAGGTAGTAGAACTAAATTATTGGCGTTTTAATTAGGTACTAAAAGTGTATGGAACGGAAACTTTCTGACATGATTCTGTCCTCATATTACGCAACTCTATTTCGATGAAGTTCACGACTGGCATAACCTCTTTGGTTCAGTCAAATAAAACAAGTTATGTCTAGAGTTATATGGTGTAAAAACTAGCTAACTTTTTCACCATTTGTATTTGTATTTATTTTTGCGCAACTAATACGATTATAAATTAACCAATTACATTAGTTATTTAAAGATAAAACATTTAATAAAATTATTATACTTAGAGGTAGTCAAATAAATTAATTGAATTAATAGGATATTGAATAATACAAACAGAATAAATAAATAACACAGGTCAAAATAAAAATTACTTAGTCAAAACATAGGTATAGGAAGGTACATAATTAGATATCTATTCTTTATTTTATAGTAAAACTAGGTACACCCCTTCATACATCACGCTCACAGAACCTCAAATACGCCAACAGAACCTCACCCTACCATGATTACTATAAAACTGTTCACGATTTCCTTCTGTAGATACCTAATGGATTGACTCATCAAATTTAAAAGTACAAAACAAGATTCCTTAATCCATATTACAATAATAAAGACTTTTTTTAAATATAATACACACATTTCTGATTCATCAAAGTAAAAGGTTAAAGAACATGCAACAAGTAATTTCATTTCATTTATTATACGCGGAATTGTTACTAAATATTTCTTCATTCTAATATTGTTCATTTCATTTATTATTACTTAAAAATCCGGATGTTCCGTACATACATAAACAAGAAAAATCAGGGCTTTATATTTTTAAAATTCTGAAATGCGATGATTCAGTGAGTGCGTTTGTTGCTTTCCACCTGGAAGAACAGTTTCAAAAGCTCTGGCCTCTTGTTGAACTGAAAAAAACAATATAGTGCAAAAAGAGCATACTTTCAGTACGTCATACGTATTTTTCATAGACAAATCCGAATTAGTATTAAAAACTTATTTGAAAATAGAACGGCTAGACTAGAGGTTTCGAAATAACTCGGTCGTGAAAGCAAAGCATGAAGGCGCAAAATTAATTTTATTCGTAGACCGTTCTACGGAGACCTCTACGAAAATCGTAGCAATTTTCTATACGTTACATAATATTGTGCTATCTTTTACTATCCTGTACTTTTTCTTACGGCGTCGTTTGTACAAAAGCAATATTGAACTAAACCTCTTTGTTTAAAAACAAAGCTGATGTCCATACTGAAAACCAATTTTGTACCTATTTATAGGTAGGTTAGTTGTTTTGTCTTACCTCAGTAATTGCGACCGCTGGCAATGACATAAATTGTTACGATGAATTAACGGCATTTATTGCTTAATTTATCTATCTAGTCCCTGAACCAGACAGGTCGATGTCACGGGCATCTTGTAAGAGTAGACATACATCATCGCTCAGGTCCATTTTACTCGTCATAAATTTAAACATTTAACTTAGAGACAAAAAAGAAAAAAAAAATGTGTAAAGTCCCGAAATTGAGTGTCACATTTATCGCTAGGTTATATAGAAATTCGCACTATTCAAACTAAAAGTTTATAACATTAAACATGAAAATTTGAATGTTTAGATATTTGTTAGTCCTAGCGAAAACCACTTTATAAAATAAGGGATGAAAATCACCTTAAAACGAATCCATAGAAACAACGCGTGCGAAGTCGCGGGTAGAAACTATTTATTTCATAAAACTATTTAGGTACTTCAATTTTATTAGGCTGTCAAAGATTCCATCTCAAGACACTTTTTTTCTCCGAGATGCGTGCGAAGGATTTTTCTACAAACTGGTTTTTGGATCGACAACTTTGGGTGACGGGGATTTGAGGCACCGTGTATGCCGAAGTAGGTATCTATTCAGTGCCCCCAACAGAATATCTTAAAGTTTCCTACAAACTGCATCTGACAGCTTTTATACTATGGAATAAAATATTATATGATTTCCAAGAATTGTGGAGTGCGTTCGCAAACTGTTTGTTTCGATAAAGATTCACTTTTCAATAAAATCAAATGGTTTAAAGAAAAAAACACAATCAACAAGGTAAAAAACAAGCAATAAAAACCAAGCTTCCTCAATCATGCTAAGTAGGTAATTTATGTACCAGGTTTTTCATACCTTTCTTTTGTTCTGAATTTTTTTACCACAAAAAACGTTTAGGTAAAAATTTCATTGATTGACCTTATCGCCTCTCTTCCGTGATCATCAATCGACTTACAGTGGTGCCACAAACATAACTTTTCAGTTGGCAGGAATTTGAACTAGGCCATAATTTAAAATTAGAGTTCGAATTTCACTTTGAAAGAAGGCCTCTTAGCTTTGTGCCGCTGGACATTTATTCAGTTACAAAAGTTCATATCCAAAAAAGATTTGAATTTGAATTTGGAATAAAGAAAGATTCTCACAATATCCTGCTTGAGCTGCCGTGCGCAGATAATTTTGCAGTAATTTAACAGGTACATACTTGTAATTTTTAATGGATTCCTTTTGTTTCGATTTGCTAACGGCCTTCCTACAAGATTTTGATCTCATTATCCAGAGTTTCTCTAATTGTTTTTATTTAGTTATGTAATTTATACTAATATATAATATATATTTAATATATAATATTAAACATAATATCGCGGGTCAAAGAAAACGGGATGCAAAGAAAGGGAGGCCTTTGCCATGCATCTAGAAAAAGCGCGTGAAAAAATTAAGTGATTTCCTAGTTTGACATAATTATGTAATTAGAATTTTGTGACGTGCCCAAAGAGTTCTGTAGGGTCTTAAAGAAATAAAGCCCTTTGATATTTGATGCCGTCTGCAAATACTAAATAATTAAGTTTCTAGTCTATATTGATTTTTACTTTGTTAACCAGCTGGTCTAATCAGATGTTATATTCGAAAGTGTATCAATCTTCGCCGCTCATTGGCTTCGTTTTGGTTACGAGTATGTACCCCAAATATACATGAATGAATGAATGAATGAATGAACACTTTATTGTACTAGAAAATAAATACATTAATTAAAGATCTTATATCTAAACAAATGTGAACAGTACAAAAGGCGGCCTTATCGCTGAGAGCGATTTCTTCCAGGCAACCCTGATACATATGTTTTAACAAATTAATCTATGACTATTGGATTGTTTTGAAAAACTAAAAATGACCTAAAATTCCTTAAAGTTCACACTTTTTTTAGTTTTGCCCGAGAGATTTCCGAGGAATATTTTTTTTATGGGGCAACCTCGAGACTGTCCTCTATACAACAGCGAAATAATTTTCAAAATCGGTGTACAATTTAGGGAGAAATAGACGGACATACAAACAGCCGAACATAGAACCTCCTCCTTTCTTAAAGTGGGTTAAATATGTTGTGTACAAAAACACAAAGTAACACACAAAAACATTAAAACTAACCAATGAGCGGCGAAAATAATGTGAGCGATACACCCATGAACACTTCCATATAAGATGACCAACTGGCATTCTGCGTGGGTCTACCCCACGCAGAATGCCAGTTGGTCATCTCAGGCCACGCGCAACTGGTCACTCGACCTAGCATTAAATAAATAAATATCAATAAATACCTAATGCTGGACAATTCGCACAGCATTATCTAGCTCCAACCTAAACAGAGCTTGTGTTATGGGTACTAGATAACTGATATACTTAATAAAATACACTACATAGATATGTAATTTTTTTACTATACATAAAAAACGTCCAGAACACCCTGAACAAATATTTGCAGATCGTACAAGGATTTGTCCCGCGGCGGGAATCGAACCCGCAACCTCCTGCGGCGTAGGCAGACCTTCGCGCACCGCGCCCCAGAATTCGTCAATATAGCATGGACTCTTCCAACAACGGACTCTGGCCAATGTATTCTGCGTGGGATAGAGCCGCGCGCAACTTTAAGCTTATCAGACTCTACCTCGCATTGAATATAGCACAGACTCTCGCATTGAATATAACACATCTGTTATCATGCAAGCCGATTGCAAGGGATTTACGACCGGGGAAAACACTGGTGTTATTCCCCAGTTTATTATGGCATGGGATAATGTGCATGTGCAGTCTTGTGTTAAACTCATGCAATCCTGCATGGGAGGTACCTATCGAAATAATGGGTAGATGACTATTATGAAGTAAACATACTTCTTTAAAGAAACGTCAGCCCATACATGTCATACATAGTCTGGACATAGGCCGCCACTATACGACGGCACGGCACAAATAGCGGTCCTGAGCCGCCTCCATCCATCGACTCCCTGCGACCGCTGCGATGTCGTCGGTCCATCGAGTGGAAGGTCATCCAACACTCCGTATCGCGTTGCATAGTAGGTAAAGTTGACATAGTGCGTGTCAAAGAGATAAGTATTTGTCCCGAAAAACTTACAAAAGACTGTAAATTTTAGTTTTTTCACAATAAAATCCTACTAAATATTATAAATGTCAAAGTTTGTGAGTATGGATGTTTATTGCTTTTGCACGCAAAAGCTACTGAACTGATTGGGCTGAAATTTGGTATGGGTATAGTTTCGGACCTGAAATAACATATTATAGGCTATTTTTATCCCGATAAAACGCGGGCGAAGGCGCGGCCAGCAGCTAGTTATTATAAAAGTGCCTTTTTAGCACATGTACCTACTTAAATTATCTCTAAGTACTTGTATTTATTGTAGCCATGTGCTATATAACTGATTTTTCTATTTTTCTTGTAGGTACTATTTTTGCAAAATTGGGTTAATTCCTGAAGTTCATGAAATTCCTAGCCCTCAGGTAAAAGCCAAAGAGAATGTAACGCTAAGGCTAAAAGCTAACCTCGTGCCATTATCGTGGTAGGTAATTGTGTCAAAGCCACCACAGGTTGGAGTTCGAGGTATAGAGTAAATAGGTTGATCGCTGCTCTTAGTACCGATAAGAAGTTTGCGTAACATAGGTAGAGCGGAAACTTCCGTGTTCCTCAGGCTATTATAACACGGGATAATGTGCATGTATGTGTTAAGCTCATGCAATCCTGCATGGGAGGTATCAAAAGAAATAATGGGTTGATGATATAACTATTATGAAACATACTTCTTTAAAGTAACGTATGATTAGAAAAGAACATAGGTAGAGCGGAAAATTCCGCCCGGACCGGCTCAAGGTCACGGCTAGACGTTAAACAGAGTAGTCAGTCTATCTCAGTCAGGCTGTCGGCGACGGCCGCGAGCCCGACTGAGATGGACTGAGTATTTTGTCGCGACCATGAGCCGGTGTCCGGGACGGAAGTTTCCACTCTACCTATCTTCTTCTCTACTCATATGTATTTACTTAGGTAAGCAGGTTAACGGGAAACTTGTTGAAACTTCACTTATGGGGTAGTTAGGAATTAAACCATTTTATTTCATTTCCCATTTTATTGAACAAACAGTTTTTCTATGTATGTAATGTACTTGTTTCTGCACGCGACTTCGCACGCTTGTTTATATTAAAACTTTAAAAGTTTTTCTATCCTATGGGAACCAATTTATGGGATAAAAAGCCTATGTTTTAATCCAGCTTCAGACCTAAATCTATGAAAAATTACAGCCCGTAATTCTATAATATAGGAGTATATATTATATACTCGTATAATATAATAGTCAATAGATACGGGGTGAACGCGGGAGACAATATAAAAGATGGGAATATGAAATAAATGCTCATATACACGAGCGGCAAAGTGCCAACGGCAGAGGTAACTGTAGCCGTCGACACTTGTTGACGGCAGCTGTCGCCGCACCAACGGCAGCCGTGGACACGCGCCGACGGCAACTACTTATGTTACTTGTTGTTGTCGACGGCTGCCGTCAACAGGTGTCGACGGCTACAGTTACCTCTGCCGTTGGCACTTTGCCGCTCGTGTATATGACAACTTAGAGAGATTGCAGGACAGACTTGGTCTAAAACGGCACGAACAAGAGAACCTTTGTCAAAAACAGGGCAAACAGTTGTTATAGAGGTGGCCGATATCTATTTTTAAGCATATATTGTTACATTATTGTAAAAAGTAAGTGTCTGTATAAAGGCTTTTATTATTATTAATCTTAGATCACGTTGCTCTTAATTCTATGTCTCTATAATACCCGTGAAACACCAAATAATAAATTAAGGTGCATAGTGATGTGACACTAGCGCCACTCTTTATTTCTTATATTATCGTTATGGAAAAGAATTACCAATTGTTCACACCGCCAATTGATAATACCCAGTATATTTTCGATACCTGCAGCAGACAATGCGTGCAAGAGCATTTAGCAGAAATGGGTTTAATGCGTTTGGTGGCCACCAAAAGCAATAAACCATTTTTTGCTCATGCTAAATGAAACAAACCTATTACAGAATCAGAATCAGAATCAATAACTTTATTTCTTTAGGCTTACAAAATAAGCACTTAGACAAGTCAAATTTTATACTATAAACATATGTAGTTATTATTATCAATACACAGGTATCATTTACAGTCATCAAAAAATAATTTATACTGGGTATTATCAATTGGCGGTGTGAACTTTTGGTAATTCTTTTCCATAGCGATAATTTAAGAAAAAATTAAGATTGGCGCTAATGTCGCATCACTATGCGCCTTAACTTCACTATATAGTTTTAAACAAAGTCGCTTATCCAATCTTTAAACTACACAACGGATTATGATGCGGTTTTTTTAATAGATAGAGTGATTCGAGAGGAAGGTATAAGTATAATATAGTATCAGCATTGCACCCGTGCGAGGCCGGGGCTGGTCTCTAGTATAAACATGAATTGAATTATTTCGTAAGAAAAACTGTACCACTTTTCGTCGCGCGAGTCTTCAGCAAATGGGGCAGTATCTTTGACATGGTTATCGAAATATGTCAATGCTGTATAGTTTGTTGTTTCTATTATTATTCGAATCCATGTCAGGATCATCGGAATGGAATACCTTGGGAATTGTTACCCAACAATATTATTTTCATAACTCTAGCATTTAAGGTTTTTTGCTATTATAGTGCGTAAGCCTCACACTGGGGATAATTTCTAAGAAATTAAAGTCGCTTAAGACGGAAGTTCCAGAGCTTTTCGACTTCTACGTTACATGACCTAGTGGCGCAATTGGTAGCGCATTCCGTACTGAGGGAGGGTAGGGGGTTCAAGTCCCGTCGAAGTCAAAATTTTTTTGGGATCTTATTAAAATTTCTTAAAAATTATCCCCAGTGTGAGCCTTACACACTATAATAGCAAAAATCTTTAAACAAATTTGGGATCTTATTAAAATTTCTTAGGAACTAGTTTTACACAATAGGTTTTGCTTTTATATTATTTATTTATTTATTGCATACATGTCCAATATAAGATGTTACAATCAGAATCAGAATCAATAACTTTATTTCTTTAGGCTTACAAAATAAGCACTTAGACAAGTCAAATTTTATACTATAAACATAGTTATTATTATCAAATAAGAAATAAGGTGTTGTTGATATTCTCTTCACTTCAATTTTTTGTCCACTAGTGGAAGAAGTACCTATACAATATTTGGTGGTATGAACATGAGCCCTGTAACGTTGCAACATTACAAAAACAATGAGCATGGCAGATATTATGTACAAGTTTTAGAAGATAATGAGGTTTTCCGTTCTTCTCAAAGATAAGGATCTCTCTTCTCAAAGATAGATTTAGGGTGCAAGATTTATGCTAAACTAATCCAGTTTCTTGGACGTGGTTTTTCAGCAATGAGTTTTTAAATATAAAAAAAATAAGTGTAAAATAATCATTTAGTCCTCTTATATGTAATAATAATAGTAGAATTCCTATTTACAGGCTTTGAGTTTAAGAATCTTTATTGAAGAATTAAAATAATTATAGCTACGTACGTACAACTTATGTATAATATAGTAATACTAGCTGCTGCCCGCGCCTTCGCCTACGTTTTATCGGGAAAAAATTAACCTATATCTTATTCCAGGTCTCAAACTATACTCATACCAAATTTCAGCCTAATCAGTTCAGTAGTTTTTGCGTGAAAGAGGAACAAACATCCATACATCTCTCAAATTAAATATTAGTAGGATATATAATAGTATAGAAAATTGTTGGAAGATGACCCAGATATTTTTTTCCTTTCTTTATCTATGTTTTGTTTACTTCCCGTGTACTTATGTGTTTTCCAGTATTCCGGCACCGTTACTTTATTATGTGTCGATGTGGCGCGGTGAGTGAAGGTTGACCTGCGATATAGGAGGTTGCGGGTTCGTTTCCCACCTCGGGACAAATGTATGTACGATCTGCAAATATTTGTTCCGGGTGTTCTGTGTGTTTTCTACGTATGTGTAATAATAAATATCTATCTATCTAATAAATGTATTAATTATATCAGTTATCAAGTACCCATAACACAAGCTCTGCTTAGCTTGGGGCTAGATTGTCCAGAATTATTATAAAGCTTCAATTTAAACTTGTTATTGTTCAGACACTGTCAGTGTTGATTTCAGTTTTCTTCAAGTTTTCAGACTACCCACATTGTCCGAAGGTCACTGCTCTTAGATACCTACCTAACTGCAATATGATGGCACTTTGTCCAGACGAGACTGAATTGCTTGGAGGTAGGAACATTCTGGAAGCGACAAACTATCAAATAAAACTTGTACTTTCGCGATTTCATATATAATACTTACCTGATAATAATCTTAAACAAACTATAAAAATTTATAATAATGATGAATAAATTATAAAATTATTTAATTTACGTCGTAATGGTCGGATGGATCGAGCTGGGGTTTTTTAAAATAAATGGACCTTCGTTTGACCGCAATCTCACCCGATGGAAAGTGAGGATGTCTCCAACTTGACGATGTATCACGATGGTCTAGAACAATGGTTGGATTTATAAATACTACTATGTACAATGAGTTTTTACAAACTACATAACGACGTTTAATACCTATTAGAATTACTTTATACACAGGAAAAATGCTTGAGAAACCTCGTCCCTCTATATAATGCATACGCAATTTCATTATTTAGCAAGAACAATGATAAAATTTGTTAAAATTATATTATTATTTATTAAAAAAATTGTAGAACAATGTTAAGATAAGAGTTATTTTTATATTTAGCATCTGCACCGCCTTTCTTTCGATCTTCTCTTATAAGCTTTGGTTGCCTGGAAGAAATCGCTTTAAGCGATAAGGCCGCCAATTCTTTTACTTTTTACCAATATGTTTACTGAATAAAGCTTTATCTATCTATCTATATAAAAGGCTAATTTTACAAAAAAATATAAAACCGGATAATCGCAAGTCGACGTGGACATGGAGGGTGCTGTACCATCGAACATAAATATTTCGCAAAAGGAACCCCTAAAAGCGGATATTTATAAAAATCTAAAAACCAAAAAGCTCACTTACGCTGGCGGTCGCCTATCACAGTCATCGTTCAACGTTGCCTTGGTATGGATATTCAATCCAACGATCCTATCCATCCAAGGTTGTCTGGTAGAGATCGCTCGTGAGCGATAAGACCGCCAATTGTCACATTTCTTTTTTGTATCAAATTGTTTGTAAACTGTTTTGTTACGAGTATGTGTGCAATAAAGCATTTTCTATCTATCTATATATCTTGAACAGCAGAATTATTAAGTTAATTTTATTTTTATTATTTGTTATTGTAGCGGCAAGAGAATATATATATATATATATTGAGCGGTATAGCGCCGTGGGGGGCACGGCGCCTATAATATTAAAATTTGTAAAAGTCTTTTCCATAACACCTCACTCCTCTATGATAGATAGGAAGTAAACACAAGTAACATAAGTATGTAGTAATATTGGATTACCCGCACTTGCCTTGGTTTCAACCTTTGTCTGAGTGGATGAAGATTAGTTCCTTTAGAGATGGGGGTTTATCGATAAAAATGTCGATGGAGTTAGGTATTGATATAAAACGGTGGTAAAATAGTTTTCGAGAAGACCTCAGTTCCAGCTGGTTTGTGGGGATAATACTGTGGATCGGAATTCAGTTTTAGTTAATTTATTGTACCAAAAGAACATACAGAACCATTGGAATTTTGTTGAATTAATTAGGTAATAAATATTTTAAATTTTCAACTGGTATACAACTAAAAGTACCGATACAAAATATAAGCCAGGAATTAGAGTTGTAAAAAGCCAGTTTGGGATTTCATACTGATTCATAAAATCCCAAACTGGCTTTTATCTGCTGCAGTTTACCTTATGTAGTACCTAATCATGAATTTAGACACAGTAGGAATATCTCAGAGAAATTAATTAAATCACTAGTTCAAGATATATTTATTTGAGTTATTATTTCATAACCTACTAATAAAATTGTTGCCTGGAAGAAATCGCTTAGCCATAAGGCCGCCAATTCTATTGTCTTGGATAAGTTTAATAATGTACATACTGAATGTTTTATACGGCTATGAAATAAAGGATTATCTATCTATTTAATTATATGTATAGGCGAACGTTTGTGCCGTTGTGAGATGCTTGGGCAAAGACAACGCCAATAGGGCTTGATCCATTAATCCCCTTTCATTATCCCCTGCGAAGGGGATTTGTGTACCGATTGGATTGGGCTGCAGTTTTTGACGCTTACAATCCTGGGTCTGCCATAACATAATGGGCTACTTTTTAACCCAAAAGCATTAACGCGTGCTTTTGGGATAAAAAGCAGCCCATAAGCTGCAAGCATCGATAGATTAAGTATAATTTATTAATTGTAATTTCCCATCCCTAAATCTATAAAAGCTCCATTATCGAAGGCCACAGATTACTAGCAGTAACCATTCGGCCCCGAGACGATGCTGAGACAGTGTTGGCAATGTGTTGCATTGTGCCCACTTGAGATTTTAACAATAGCGCCAGCTTTCAATCGTAAATAAATAAATACGTACCCGTACCTTCGTCAAGTCTTCATGCAAAATATAAAAAAATAAAAATAAATTAATTAATAATGCTGGACAATCCACACAGCATCAGCCCCAAGCTAAGCAGAGCTTGTGTTATGGATACAAGTTTAATATTCATTTATTCTCAAAAAGACAAATTATATAATGGCACTTACTTGAGAATAGGGTTCTTAGTTATAGATAGATACATAGGTTGTGGTCGTTCAATAGCTAACTCATTTAATGTGTTCATTTAATAAGAAGTGAATTATCATTTATGATATGGTGAGCTAATTTGAGTTTGAACGCATTAAATGAGCTTACAATTTTAATTTGGGAGGGTAAATTATTGTAAAGCTGTGCGCCTTCACATAGTATAGATTTTTTTCCATAGTTAGTTTTCGGTAGAACGATAAAGCTGGCACGACGTGAACTACGTTTTCTTATCTCTTCTAATTAAATAAGTGTAAGTAAAATTAGTGTGATTTTTTTTATTTTATACTAGATGACTTATATACTTAATAAACTAGATTACATCGATAGATATTTTTTATTATACATAGAAAATACCCAGAACATCCTGAACCAAATATTTGCAGATCTTACAAACATTTGTCCAAAGATTGGAATAGAAGCCGCAACCTCATAGATGCACTAGGGATGCTAAAGCTTCGCAGACGGACCTTCTTACGCCGCGCCACATTGGTCGTCGTCGTCATAAATGATAGAAGCAGGTAGGTCAATTATTTTGATATTAGAATCAGTAACCTGATCCTACCATCTCCCTGCCACTCCAGGACAAGCAGACGGACGGCACAATACCATCCTTATCTGGTGGATATACCATCCACTCGCAGTAAGCTAAGCCTTCACCTTCATCATTCGCACTGTTAAGGAATGGTACTCACTGCCTGCTTTTTTTTCCGGTCGATTACAATCTGGGTCTCTTCAAAATAATAGTGAATAGGTGTTTTCTAGATATTCGTGGTACACCGTCGTCGTCACTTTCCACAGGTGAGATTGTGGTCAAACAGTGGTCTATAAACCATAAAAAAACAGTAAATAACGCATAACTACAATGATAGAGAAATATAAGAAGTATTACTGTACTTAGGGTATGACAATTTTAGTAGTTACGTATACCTTGGCTGGCGACCAAGGTAACAGCTGTAAGCTTCACGCGCTGCCCACATGGTAGAAAGTGCCCCTGTGTTTGGCCCAACGTGATTTATAATAATTTGATTTCATAATAATTTACCTACCCATAAGCTTTATTAAGCCGTGAGGCCGCGGCGTACGAATATCGACCCCTCATGGATGGATAAGATCCCTGATGTCGTAAGAGCCCTGGATGTCGTAAGAGCCGACTAAGGGAAACTACCAAAGGAAGGGCAGCAGCTTTCTTCTGAGTATTTTTAACACCAACACTGCGATCACCAATCCGCCTGCCAAGCGTGGTGTTTATGCCAAACCCACCCATGGGAGACTATCCACTCGATGGACAGATGACATCGTAGCGGTCGCAGATGGTCGATGGATGGAGGCGGGTCAGGACCGCTATTTATGGCGGCGTATGGGGGAGGCCTATATCCAGCTGTGGACGTGTATGGGCTGATATGATGATAAGCTTTATCATAAATCGCCTATACCACCTCTCTATACAATAGCGAAATAATTTTCCAACTCGGTCCATAATTAACGGAGAAAACGAACACAAAAAAAAAAACAGTTGAACATATTCTCTCTTTTTTCTCTTTTTAATTTTTCGACGGTTAAATTCGATGTATTGTTTTTTTCACCACGTAGTTAAAACAAACGAGGAGTGGGCTGAAGTGACACTACAAATATTGATTTGTTTTGAACTAGTTGTGCCCGTGACTTCGTCCGCGTGGAATAGTGACAGTGGGTAGCATTTTTATAACTAACCATCAGCATAAAAAAATAATTCCAATCTTTTAGCTTTAAAAATGACAATACTTCTATAGAACCCCTCTTTCAACCCCTTACAACCCTTTTTTCGCATGAAAATATCCTTTCTTAGGCTCTAGACTAGAGTATCTGTGTACCAAATTTCATTTAAATCGGTTCAGTAGTTTTGGCTTCAAAACGTGACAGACAGAGTTACTTTCGCATTTATATTATTATTATAGTATATTAGTAAGGATTTTCACTTGGGCCCACGCCTTTCACCTGTTTGTTTGTGGTCCGAAGTGAAACTTACTCGATCTTTATGTAGTTGCTAGCTCGATTCTAGGGCTCAACTAACAAACCACACCCCCAACCTCCCGCGCTGGGGGACATTCACCTTGTGCCCTAGGATTATCCCTCTCATCCATCTTCACAGTTTACTGTCAGGCTAATCCATTCGAAGAGTATCATCAATTTACGACAATATACCTAGTTATTCGCTTGAGTACGTTGTTTGAGGTAACATAATATTTACAAAAGGTAAAATAAAATATTATTTAGTTGTATACTAAGCTGTATACAAAGGCCATAAAGGCCTATTACACTACACGGTATTCAGGGACCCTTACCCTAACTAAGAGTGGTGTATTAAGAGTTAGAGCGTCCCTAACTACGGCTACCGGGCGGTCCCGGCAAGTCTTGCTCCCTAATAACCCTTACAATGGAGTAGTGTAATAAAAAAAACACATTTAGTATGTATTGTTTATTGACAAAGAAAATAATAATCAAATAATATAAACAAATTAAACTAGTATGTACAATTGTACTGTTGCAAACAATCTACAGATAGCTCAACAAGTCCATATACAATACCAGTCGGAAGCGTCCCCAAGACGATGGCTGCATTGCCTCGCTGTATGGCAATGCTAATGCGCTGCGCCAGATACTCACCAGCTCTCGGGTCATGCGTCGCTTCGACCAGGCGCTCAGATAATTTTTTGAAAACTTGGATAGCCTTGGTAGCCCACGGACCTAGGGTCTCGACTCCAAGGGGAGCAACATATAGGGTATTATATGTATAGGTATGTACTGAAAAAAGAACTCTAAATTTGCAGAATCTTAATACCAGAAAAAATGCGATTTTGTGATACATCACCGATTATTACTACATATTATAAAATAAAGTCCTCCGCCGTGTCTGTCTGTTCGCAATAAACTCAAAAAATACTGAACTGTTTTTTATGCTGTTTTCACCAATCGATAGAGTGATTCATGAGGAAGGTTTATGTATATAATTTGTCAAGGTTTTGTGTAAATTGGTTGAAATATAACGATAACTGTTGGAAGTGTCGGAAAAATCAAGCCGCCGCCGCCGCCGCCGCCTCCGCCGCCGCCGGGGACTTTTCATCGAAAACGCTACCTAATCCCTTTGAGACATATTCTGTACTACCCGTGCAAAGCCGGGGCGGGTTGTTAGTCGTAAATATTAACAGCATCTGTTGCGAAATATGAGCAAAACCAGACGCAACACCTAGACCTAAATTGATTTAAAATGACGAGTACCACGCTTGTCCTAAATATTGCCTGACCTAAATAAAAATATCACAAGAAAATTGGGTAATACCGTTATTTCGTATAAAGGTTATGAATGAGAAAGGAATTCAAACTTCAAAAACCACAAAACGAATAAAATGGCTTGCATTTTACACTTTATTTGTATACTAGCTGAGCCTCGCGGCTTCGCCCGCGTGAAAATTGATGCGTCGTTGAGAACAATATCAGATTCAGATGCATAATGTAAGGCGTTTAGACGTTTAACCGACTGCTTAACCCCCCTTAAAGGGATGGTTTTCGAAAAAAATAAAAAATATGTAATTATTAATTATTTTCTTTGTAGCTTACTTACCTATACCGAGTTTTGAGTGAATCAAATCAAGGAATAATAATTTTCCATAGAAACTTTACCACCCTTTTTAACCCCCTCAGAGGTTAAGTTTTCAAAATTTGATTAGCCTATGTGTTATTCTAGAACTTACATACCAAATTTCATCCAAATAAGTTAAGTGGTTACGTATAGTAACAAACATTCACACAGACTTTCACATTTATTATACTAGATGCTGCCTGCGCCTTCGTCCACGTTTTATCGGCAAAAAAATTGTCTATATGTTATTCCAGGTCCCAAACTATACCCATAGCAAATTTCAACCCAATCGGTTCAATATTTTTTGCGTGAAAGAGTAACAAATATCCATATATATATCCATGCTAACTTTGTTTTTTATAATATTTGTAGGATATATACATATATGTAGTAGGATTAAGTAAGATTGCTTTTTTGTTGGTTTTAAAACTCTAGACGACCGATATGGTGCGGCGGACGAAGAATCCGCAACCTCCTGCTGTTGCAGATTCGATTGGGCAAATTTTGTACGATCTGCTAATATTGTTCCGGGCATTCTGGGTATTTCAATGTATAATAAAAAAATATCAATCTATGTAAAGTATCGTACCCATGTGTATCAGTCATATACCATACAAAGTACCCATAACACAAGCTCTGCTTAGCTTGAGGCTAGATGATGCTGTGTTGATTGTCCAACATTATTTATTTATTCATTTTTATTTATATTGTTTAATTTGGAAATTAATTAATTTTTAAAATTTTAATTAATTAATTTGAGCGCTATTTGTGGCGTCGTATGGGGGAGGCCTATATCCAGCAGTGGACGTGTATGGGCTGATGATGATGATGATATATACATATATATCAGTTGGGTAGATCTATACTTATTGGTTAGATTATCACCAGCCCGTATAAGTCCACTGCTGGATATAGGCCTCCTCCAAACGACGATGCCACAAATAGCGGTCCTGAGCTGTCTCGTTGGTTAGATCATTGCCAGCTAAACGCAGGGCTCAATTCCGAAGTAAAATTGTCTACAAGCAGAGTTAAATGACCTACATTTCTCTCAGGTAATCATTTAAATGAAATTGAATATGTATTGTAGATATTATATCATATGTTAACATTTTTCTAACAACCCAAATTCAGTGTAATATTCACAAGATATTTTCCAGAATCCAGAGATTAGGGATCAAAGTAGAACACTGCGAGAAACATCTTCTCTTCAGCTGTTCCTAATTTGTGAATACAGCCCAAGGTTAGGTCAAATAATATAATTAGGTAATTTTGAATGGAAAATGCTTCAGCCTTTTCACCGAGTTCTAGGAGAAAAACATGGAAAGTTCACCTGAATCCTCCTGAATTTTCAGATTTGTCATAATCACCATGTTTCTTCGATGATTCATAATGCTATTTAATTTTTCCCCATTTTATCATAGGTACTATGCCAAGTTCACTAGCTTTTTGTATTATATTTTGTAAATAGCCTAGCCTTTCCACAAACGGGCTGATTCTAGAACCCGGCCATAAAAATAATAATCCTACTATTATTGTAACATCAATAATAGTTATAAGCCTTTATCGCCTAATGACAAATGTTTGTACCTACGATCTGCAAATATTTGTTCCGGGTGTTCTGGGTGTTTTCTGTTGATAAAAAATATAAAAAATAAATACCTTTGCACGCGTTTTTCTGGTATAAAGCTAGCTGTATATTAAGTTATTAAGTATAAATAGTTATAAAGAAATTATGTGTTAGGTCCAGAACTACATACGTGTAAAATTCTAGCCCAATATGTTCAGCAGTTTTGGGGTCTGATAGGAATGCCGCCGCCGTTGCGACGCATGCTGTTGCAAAAAAAAAATCATGTGGTACGGCTTGCGAAAAGCCGTCGTTTCGAAAATCGCTATTTCGAATGACGAATTCGCTGTTACGAAAAACCGAAAGTTACTTGCGTTGTCTAGGCAACCAAACATCTGACATGTTATGAGTTACAACTTCATCTAATCACCAACTTTTGTCTTATATTATATTTTATGTATATATATATGTATATATATTATATCTTATATACCAGTGGTACTAATTCCATTTGCCCAGTAATGGGACGCGATAGGCTGATCAACACAAATCACATCATTGTTGGTCACATTGGTGCTTCAAATGCTACGCCTACTTTGATAAATTATATATCTAATTTTTCTCCTTGTAAATTAATTGCTGTCTCGTAGAATTATTACTGTAATTATTCGTTATTAACATTTTTCTTATAAATCTGTGAAGTCCAAGTTATGTTTAGCTACTAAGGGTTTCTTATACATTTCCTATTTCTAGATTAAAGTAGAACCAATGTAATAAAAAACTATGAAAAACTAAATTAACTAGGTAACCAGCCAAGAATATTTTATTATTATAAAATATCTGAATCGAGCAGCTGCCCATTTACAGGTCTTTATTAAAATCTTTTCTTATTGATACCGACTTGCTTTTCGGAGGCTTAAATCCATTTTGTCATGTCACGTCATGGGTCCCTCTGTATATAACAGGCTGCCGGACACAGTCCGAGGGGATGCAATCTCCACGACGGCCTTTAAATCGAGGTTACGCAAATGGCTCCTGGAAAACTCGTTCTATACGATTAACGAGTTCTACGCATTGCCAGTTTGTTAATAATAATTTTGAAATGTACAAGTAACAAGTAATTAATTTTTATTATGTTATAATACTTTTTATTCTTTATTAATTATGATATCAAATAATGTTATTTAAAAATAACCTACGGAATCTTTTCTATTTTCCCTTTTGAAGTCGGTGTTGATAACACTGAGTTATAAGTCGGGTACTTAAGTACCCGACTTATAACTCAGTGTTATCAATAAATATATTGTATTGTATTGTATTTTAACCGACTTCAAAAGGGAAAATAGAAAAGATTCCGAAGGTTAAATAGAACACTGAAAATAGTAAGGAATAGTCTCTGTGTTCCCAGTTGTTATTTTCAAATGTTTGCACAAAGCTGTTGCAATTCCTACTCTTTTTATTTCATTGTTTTGTTTATATTTTATATCAACACCGTTGTCAATGTATTTCCTTTAACTGTTTATATTTATTTATACCTGTCTTCTATATACCGTGACGTCACGAAACGGCTCTGTCGGAAGACCAGCGTTGGTTGTACACACATACAACTAACCCATGCTGAGACAGGGATCGTTTTGTGACTCTAGCAAACTGTTTTCTTTTTTATGTTCATTTCTTTATAATTGTATGTGTCTGAGTTACAAATAAACGTTTCTATTCTATTCTAAAAGAAGGAGGTTATCAAGTCGTCTGTATGTTTTTTTTTTGTATGTACATATGTTACGCGATATCTCCGCTATTTATGGACCGATTTTGAAAATTCTTTCACTATTGTAAGAAAATGCTACCGAAGGGGTCTCATCCCCAGGGGATTAGTATTTATCTCACAAAACTTAAAATAAGTGTAAAAGTAGGGGAATTTGAAGTCGGTTTATCGTTTTCTAAAACTCGCCATATTATTGAGACGCCAAGTCAAATATCTTTGAATGTTTATTTTTTATTTGAGTGTACTTCTTCTTTGACTGTTTATTTAATTGTTTTAAACTTTATTATATTGCGTTATATATACATATATATACACTTCTTTGAAATTGTAATATACCTACATATAATATTCTTGTACCAAAAATGAATCTGAATCTGCAACAAGCGTAGAAAAAATAAATAAAGGAATCTTTTTCTTGTCGCCATTTTGAGGAACCTGAAAAAACCGGACATAGGGTTTCCCACAAGACAATAGAAACTACCATTGACACGCGATGTAAAGAATCTTCAATGTTACCTACTCTAATTATTACAAAGAAGTAGTTAGAAAGATAAATCGATCATAATTTCCATTCATAAATGATTGACCTACGTTTAAATTAATGTCTCAGGGAAATTACTTTTTTTTCAGACACAAGCTTTTTTATATTTTATAGACATTCGTATGACTACAACCTCATGGAAAGTGACGATGTGGCCGACGGTGTAACATGAAGGTCTAAAAGAATAATTTGGTATGTTTTAAAAAACGATAAACCGACTTCAACTTATTTTAAGTTTTGCGGGATAAATACTAATCCCCTGGAGAAATTTTATGGGAACCCTTCGGGTGCGTTTTTTTTATAATAGTGAAAAAAAAATCGAAATCGGTCCATAATTGACGGAGATATCGCGTAACATACAAACAAAAAATAACATACCCGTTTTTCCCCTTGAACAAATTTTCTCAATGGGGAAAATCGGAACAAGAAAGAAATGTGAGGGGGAATTCTGGACGTTTTAGTTTTTCCAGTTTTCCTTCCTAAGGAACCTCACAAGGTTTATAAGATACCATAGCAATTGTAATTGTTTTTGTTATCGAGGGGGAATATTGGAATAACCGAAATTAAGTCAGTACGTGAGTACCGAGACAAACCTCACATCTTCACAAGGTTTATAAGGTACAAATTGTAATTGTTTTTGTAAGGAATCTTAAAAAAATTCTAAAAAAAATATATCTACAGGGAAATCAAACCCGCAACCTTCTGCGGCGAAAGTCACTCGAGAGACTTCTGCCCGACTAGTTATCCTACTAATATTATAAATGTCAAAGTTTGTACGGATGGATGTATGGATATTTGTTACTTCTTCACGCAAAAACTACTGAATCGATTAGGCTGAAATTTGGTATGGGTATAGTTTGGAACCTGGAATAACATATAGGCTATTTTTTTCCCGATAAAACGCGGGCGAAGGCGCAAGCAGCAGCTAGTAGGTACTGTACTTGTGAAAAGATAAAAGGCACAATGTTTTTATTTCTGTTTTCATTTCCGAATCTCACAATTCTTTCAGTATCTCAGTTCAAAGATTTCATTTGTGTTGTGATAACTTTCCGTTTTTATGACAATGTTTTTCAAAAGTTATAAACGAAAATTTACTGCATTTTCTGCCGATTAACCTATTTTGAATGAGAAACATTAAACTATCGTTTATTATGTAAACCCTACTAATATTATAAATGTCACAGTTTGTGAGAATGGATGTATGGATGTTTGTTTCTCTTTCACGCAAAAACTACTGAACTGGTTGGGCTGAAATTTGGTATGGGTATAGTTTGGGACCTGGAATAACATAACAGGCATATTTTTATCCCAACAAAACGCGGGCGAAGGCGCGAGCAGCAGCTAGTATTACAAATACAAATGTTTAAATGTTTGGTTGGATGTTTGTTACCTGTTTACGCTAAAAATACTGAACGGATTGGGCCGAAACTTTTCAAACAGGTAGTTCTAGGTTTAGAGTTATACATAGGTTACTATTTACTTCATAAATAAAAGCGTGCGAAGCCGCGGGCAGAAGCAAGTAGAGAATAAAACTTATATGGGACCACCTCGGGATCATTTTCTACCTATACATAAGCAAAAGGTAATGAACGCATTCACTGCCCAGCCTCCTGAAGCAGGTGCAAATGGACATGTGCGTCTTGAGTCAGGAAAATGTTAAAATTGGACAATAACTGGCATAGAATAACATATAGAAAGTACCTTCTATTTTTATTCTTCGTCGGTTAAAAATAGTTTTGTTAATGATTCAGCTTTTGGCTTTCCATCTTTGGATTTTCCGATAATAAATGTTGTTCCGCCAATTAATGATTGATTTTGAAAATTCTTTGACTATTGAAAATGATCCCGAGGTGGTGCCATATTTATGTTGTATTCTCTGCTTGCATGCCCGCGGCTTTGCATAAAAAAATATCCCCAGGGGATTAGTATTTATCCCGCAAAACTTAAAAACAGTATAAAACTAAGGCATTCGAAGTCGATTAATAACATCGGGAATTTGAAGTTTATCGTGTTTTAAAACACGCCAGATTATAATAATAGTTGCTTGTTGTTTTTCCCCAGATCTAGGCAAAATTACAAAATTGAATTCTTTGCCCTAGTTTTGAAAAGGTAACAAAGTCCTACACCCAATGCTTTACCTGTCCAATAGACAGTTATGATTGAGAACAGCATATTTGACTCCTTGCCAGACGTGTCACGGCCACAAAAACGTGAATGAGAAACTGCAGTGTTATACGTAATTTGCACTCAAAATACCCACCATCGATCATGGTTTTATTATTTTGGTAGTTACTTATACTTGCCCACCTAGTTTTAAAATATTTTCTAAGAAATTATATTACTCGTACTTTATTCCAAAAATTGACTCCTCACTGAGTACGGGTAATTAAAGAGGAATGCGCTGCCAATTGCGCCACATGTTACCAAGACGACCTACCTTTTTAAGCGACTTCAAAAAGAGGAGGTTGTCAATTCGTCTGTATGTTCTTTTTTGTATGTAACGCGATATCTCCGCCATTTATGGACCGATTTTGATTCTTTCATTATTGTATAGAAAATGATCACGAAGGGGTCCCATAAATTTTTTATCTCCAGGGGATTAGTATTTATCCCGCAAAACTACTTAAAATAAGTGCAAAAGTAAGGGAATTTGAAGTCGGTTTATCGTTTTGTAAAACACGCGTTATTATTTTAATTGCCTTCGTAAAAAGGAGTCTTATTCCTTTTTTTTTTGTATGTTCGTCGATTTCTCTGTCAATTATGGACCGATTTACATGATTCTTTGCAATAATCTAGAGAGTGATCCCTAGATGGTCCCGACTTGGATTCTAGTCTTGGGACTTTGTTTGGACGATCTACAAATATTTGTTCCGGGTGTTCTGGTATTTTCTATGTATATAAATAATATCTATCTATGAAAGTATTAAGTGATCAATATTCTAGTACCCATAACACAAGCTCTGCTTAGCTTGGAGCCATATGATGCTGTGTGGATTGTCCAGTATATTTATAATTATTTTGAAAAATGTCATAAATAAAATGGCAGAGGCATGGTACAGAGGTTGCATTTTCTTTTCGCAGAAGTAATAAAAGTGGATGCGTCATAAATTAGAAGCGAATACCAAAATAGCATTATGCAATGGGAAAACGAAAGATTTGATCTTATTTAGAAATTAACACCATTCAGACCAATAACCCTACGTGTCAGTACTCCAGGTCCATTAAAAGGCCCATCAGCTCAACAACCAACATCACCATCGAGATTGCCATTGAAAATTCCAGCTAGCAATAATCAGAACACCCAGAAACCCAGGAATGACCTATTGGGTAATATTTTACCCAAATGGCTCTGTGGAGGTCAATTGTTCCATAGATGCATAATGTCGACCTTGCGGAGTATTCGACATGGTAGTGGAACCAAGGATGATGGGCTAGGGGTAGTAAGTTGGTAATACATATAGAAGTGACCCTCAATTATGCGAATGCAACTCAGGTTTTAATTAAGGTGGTTCGTCACGGGTTGGCGCGAGATTATATTTTTTTTGTAGTTTTTAATTTATTCTGCTTTCTTCAAGGAATAAGTCTAGAGGAAAAGTAAGTTGGCGCAAATTGTAAACCATTTTCTATTTACTTATGTAAAAACGAACTTCGGATTATTGGTAGTATTGGAACATTTGAGATATTAAGAGATTTTGGGATAAAAATAACATTTTCCCAAATGCTCCCAGAATAAAATTATATCGAAGTTGGTTTTTTGATGGGTTCTTAGAAAATAGTTCACGATTTGCGCCAAATTACTTTTATATTAATTTTATTCTTCGAAAAACGCAGAAAATAAATAAAAATCACAAAATAATTTGAATTTCGCGCCAACCCATGACGATAACCCTTATATACGTTTTTTCATTGTAAACTGTTAAAAAAGAAGATGCGGGCTTAAGAAAGTCAGAAATAAAACCGACGACCGCTGTGGCGGCCGTGGCGGGCGAAGGTCCGCTTGTAACGCAGGAGGTTGCAGGTTCGATTCCCGCCTTGGAATAAATTCTTGTACGATCTGCAAATTTTTGTCTCGCGGGGTTCTGGATATTTTCTATGTATAATAAAAAATATCTGTCTAGGAAATATATAGTATTATATTGAATACTAGCTGACCCGTGCCCACTTCGTTGGGTGGTAAACATTTTTAGTTGTTATTGTATATATAGTCTATAATACTCACAAATAACGCGGTTATTATGTTAATAATGGGTAAAAGAATTTTCAAAATCGGCTAAGTAGATTCATAGATTACCCCGTACAACCTCACAAACCTTACTTATCATTTTATTAATGTAGTATAGTATAGATTTACATATACCTAGATTTTATTGACTGTACGTCACACAGCTCCACATTAACCTAGGTATATGATGCGCTTCAAAAGCTTTTGATAGTACCTACTGGAGAATAGGGCACTACACATCTATGTATAATTCTCAGCGCGCAGTCTTCTCTCATGTGTTCTATTCTGATGTATACCAAACGGTCCGTTTTTATTTTCGCGTAAGCGTACACCAGAAAACGGTTGAACAAACCTCGAAACCTTTGCAGGTGAGCAAGCGAACTTCTCTCATTGGTAAAATGTATCTAGGCGTAGAATTGCATTTGCGGAAACTTTTTTAGTATCGACAGTCTCGTCAGTTGTCGGATTCCCATGTCGAAGATCAAAGTTATATCAGTCTTCGCCACGACAGTAGGTATATAAGCGAGTACTGAAGAGCATCAAATGCCTGGTGCGTTTCGCTAATGCGTTGCAAGCGGTCATCCCGGGTACGCAGCACAATGTCCCGCCTGTCACAGTGCTGATTTATCAGGACGATATATATGTATATGGCAGCATCATTGGCAGCGAGAGCTTTGCACTGACCGGATGCTGTCCAGTAGGTCGTTTATCGGCGCTAGTAACAATTTTGTAATCATTTTGTTGGCTTTGGGGTATGGACTCGTATTTTATGTCCTTCCTCGTAGTATGAACTCAATTCATGCTAAGTTTCATTAGAATACATTCAGTAGTTTCGGCGCTACGCGCAGCCAAGGAATTTTATTTTCATCCCCTCTCCCATGGGAACCCTATTGAAATACGGGATGAAAAGTATTCTATGTCCTTTCTCAAAGTATAAGCTCAAATCCTGCCAAGTTTCATTTGAATACATTCAATAGATTCGGCACTATGCGCAGCCAACAAATTTTACTTTCATCCCCTCTCCCAAGGGAACCCTATTGAAATCCGGGATAAAAAGTACCCTATGTCCTTCCTCGTAGTATGAACTGAAATCCTGCCAAGTTTCATTTCAATACGTTCAGTAGTTTCGGAGTTATGCGCGGCCAAGATACAGACAGACAGACAGACATGATGGAAAAAAAATCATTTTTGGCATCAGTATCGATAATAGAGAGCCTTCCAAAAAAAATTCATAATATCTTCAATGTACAGAATTGGACCTGTTACAGTTTTATTATACCTATAGATTGAATATTTTACTCGTCCCTTGTATTACCTTAGTATATCAGTCATCTAGTACCCATAACAAAAGCTCAGTGCTTTTGCTTGGGGCTTTAAAGATGCTGTGTGGATTGTCCAGCATTATTTATTTTATTTATGTATTTAATAACATAAGCTTAAATAGTTAGTTACATTTACGAAGTAACATTACCTAATCTGTGGTTACATGTACAGAAACAACCAGACTTCGAGATGTTCAAGATGAACATCTCGAAGCTGAGAGTATGGAATTCGAAGTCTGGCTACTTCCCATTGCATCCAAGCCTATTGTTCTCGGAAACGAAATCTTTCATACTTCCCAAACAAATCCAACGAGCATTTCAATAATAATTTTTAAAAATATTTTCGTTTATACATTAGTCCCCACTCACATCCATGCATAAGTTGAGGTACAGTCAGCACGAGAATCTTCTGATAGTATATACCTAGGCTTATGTAGTCAGGTAAGGTACGAATACTAAAAATATTTAATACTAGCTGCTGCCCGCGCCTTCGCCCACATTTTATTGGGATAATAAATATGTTATTCCAGGTCCTAAACTATACCTAAACCAAATTTCAGCCTAATCGCTTCAGTAGTTTTTGTGTGAAAGAGTAACAAATATCCATACATCCATACATACAAACTTTGACATTTACAATATTAGTAGGATAGGATGGCTTGAAGGAACAAAATTTACTTTGAACTAAGTACATTTGAAATTGCGATGGGGATGTCGTGTCGGTAGCATACCAGATTCCAACTTCTGCCCTTCAAAAGTCATCTCTCTTCCCAAGACATAAGATCCACTATAGCAAACTTTCTATCAACAATCACGAGATACAGTCACGTGTAATAGATAAATCAATCGAAATTGAACACGATTCTATTAGTCAACGATTAATCGGATCAATCGATTCCGATTCTGTTTGAATCGGAATGCAAACAAACATGAACGCATTTCGTGATTTAGGATTCCCCTTACTCATGTCTATTTTCGGGTTCCATACCGAAAGGGTGCCAGTGCCAACGGGACCCTGTTGCAAAGCTTACCCTGGGGTATAGTATTATAAAATCTGTGCCCTGGGTAGGCTTTGTATTAGTTAGGGGGTAGGGTAGGCGACCCTTTTTTTGTTTTCGATGGGAAAAATCTGTAACCAGATATCATATTGTATCTATAGGGTACAGTATGGTTATGTGGGGATGTCGAAAAGAAGCTTCGACGACCCACTAAATAAGCCCCCGGTGGCCGGCCTCCATGCGTGATCAATGGGCCTGGGAACTCCGATGGACCGCGCCAGGCCCATCTTGCAAAGTCAAATTGGCACCTCTCCGGGGCGTTTAAGTACGGCCCCGCCGACGTCTCGTGAAAATTATACGATGGCACGTGCCACATAGTACCATCGCCCTACCGGGGTCTGCCTTAGGGAAGCTGGAGCCCTACTCCAACTGCCCGCAGACCCAGGTGGGTCCCCTAAGGAAATGCCGCGGCGCCCTCATGGGGCAGGCGGCACGGGGCGGCCGTAGCAGCGCTCCTTGTCGCTCTCGTCTCCTCCGAGCGGGATCGGCTCTCTCACGATCCCGTCGGTGGCTTCTCTATATTTATCTATCTATCACTTTATCTATCTATCTCTATATATCTATCTATCTCTATATTTATCTATCTATCTCTATATATATCTATCTATCTCTATATCTATATATCTATCTCTATATTTATCTATCTATCTATCTCTATATTTACCTACCTATCTATCTATCTATGTCTATATTTATCTACCTATCTATCTATCTCTATATTTATCGACCTATCTATCTGTCTCTCTATCTATCTATGTATTGCCCAACTTGGATACTCTACTGGTAGACTTAGTACAGTACAGTGCAGTACATCCGGAGATATATAAGAGCAACGAACTCCAGCTCACAGATAATTTGCTTGTACTATATAAGTGTGTTTCTTGTCATTTTAGCAAAATGGAGGAGTCAAATGACAGATGCTTTCAACACAACATGTAAACATTGTAAATATAAACTGATGGTCGTGTTTGTGTGTTTGTTTTATGCTATTCGTAACAAGGTTTTGGTTTAGATAAGTTCATTTTATTATAAAACTCGCCCGTGTTTTATCGGGATAAAAAATAGCCTATATGTTATTTCAGGTCCCAAACTATACCCATACCAATTTTCAGCCTAATCGGTTGAGTCGTTTTTGCGTGAACGAGTAAAAAATATCCATCCAAACATTCATCCATACAAACTTTGACATTTATAATATTAATAGGAACTTATTAATAATTCTTTAATTTATAAAAACTTTATTTCAATTCTTTAATATTTTCACTGGTTTCTAAGTTTTGCGGGACAAAACTTATTCGTCGGGAATAATTTTTATGGGGCAAGCTCTAAGTAAAATAATAATTATGATTTAATAATTATTATTTTACAATACCGAAAGATGTTTCTAAATTGGTCCATAATTTACTGAGAAAGCGACGAAGAAAACATACACACAGCCCAACATAGAACCTCCTCCTTTTTTCGAAGTCGTTTATAAAGTTAATGACTATTTCGTTGATAAGGTTGTACCAGTACAAGGAGCTGGAAAAATGGTAACAGTTAATATATGCCGACGTGAAAAATCAATGTTCATGGCACCCTGTCTACCCCAACACGTCAGCAAAATAATTAATAAGTTAAAAAATACTAAAAGCACACGTCATGACGAAGTTTACACTAAGATAATAAAAGCTGTAAGTGAATACATTTGTCCACATTTAAGTTACTTAATAAATCTAACTATAGTTACCGGTGACTTTCCCGAAGCTCTAAAGATTACTATAATTAAACCAATTTTTAAGAAACAAAACAAGGAACGCATGGAATTCTATAGACCTATAGCACTCATATCAATATTCTCGAAGATATATGAAAAATACTATTACGGGGAAATATATGACTATATAGAGAAAAATTAAATCGTGTGCAATGAACAAAAAGGCTTTCGACAAAAAAGAACTATCAATACGACTATATATGATTTTTTAAATGTGTTATATGCCATGTTGATAATAAGATACCAATTTGTTCTGTATTTTGTGATATGACCCAGGCATTCGACTACGTAAATCATAAAATCCTAATCGACAAACTTGAGGCGTATGGGATTCGTGGCAATGTATCATAATTAATTGAATCTTATTTGACGGGACGACAACGAATAACTGAAATTACAAGACAAAACCTTAAAACTAAACATGAAGTCTCATATAAATCAAAAGTAAGAACTACTACATACGGTGTCCCCCAAGGCAGTGTTCTAGGTACACTCCTGTTCATACTGTATATAAACGACTTAGCCCATGCTTTAAATCAACCAATAACTTTATTTGCAGATGACAGTACAGTGACTATAAAATGTAAGGACAAGGAAACCTATGAATCAGACATAAATGAATCATTCAACTCAATTATTTGCTGGCTTAATAACAATAATTTAAAATTAATTTAGACAAAACTAGCATAATACATTTCAACCAAAGACTGCATAATCCCTTAAACATTAAATTGACATTTCAAACTAATACTATTCAAGCAATTGACTTTACACGATTCCTAGGTTTACAAATTGACGAAAGGCTTAACAACATAAATTGGAAAAAACATATAGAGATTATCAGTAAAAGGGTTAGCAGCTTAGCTTATGCTTTATATAAGCTCTCCCCAACTGTAAATCAAAATACTTTATTAACAGCTTATTATGGTACAGTTGAATCAGTGATCAGATACGGAATTATCTTCTACGGTAATTCCACTGATAAATAAATAATTTTCAAAATGCAAAAGCGCTGCATATGAGCTATGTTTAAAATCCAACCTACAGACAGTTGTAAACCCCTGTTCAAAAAACATAATATACTGACACTCACAAGCTTGTACATTCTGGAAATTGCGCTATTTGTCAGGAACAATCCCAATCTGTTTCCCTGAATGTGTGACATTGTAATTAGGAATAGAAGAGACAACAATAGATTAGCTAGACACGACTCAAAAACTACTATGTTGAGAAAGAGTGTAGTGTGCATGGCACCTATAATCTATAATAAAATACCTAAGAGCTACAAAGACTTAAATGTAAATTTATTTAGGACTAAATTTAAAAATCTTTTATGTGAAAAATGCTACTATAATATTGACGAATTTCTAAATGATGTAATCTAATTTTATGCTACGTATACTAAATTCAAATCTAAAATTAATAATCTTGTTAATTTCCTAATGTTATGTACAATTAATTAATTTAGAGAATTTACACCATAGTTTTTGTAAATTATGGGTATGATATGATATTATGGTTATACGACTTTTATTAAGTTGGTCAGAAGGTAGAGATAAATGTCGTTATCTTTTACTGAATTTCGCATATCGGTACAAATATTTCTAAAATAATATCAAGCTTAGTTGGGTCACCACCACGTGAATGTCGAGGCTATCCAGCTCCTCGACAAAACAGACATATTAAGACGACTGAAAAGGACAAAACTTTTTGATGAGTTGGTTTAGTGAAGTGTATGGTATAAGAAAATAAGGTATGTTCTTCCGGAAGTGACGTCACTGTCCAGCCCCCCTAGCACGGGGATTTATCTCTAGGGTAGAATAGACAATAATGAAATCGCATCACCATACATTGCGTACATTGTTGAAGTTGAAGGAATGAATTTCAAATAATTTACGCATTCTATGACAAAGTGACGTAATTTTTCTCTATTCTACCCTAGACAAACAATCCCCGATTTCAACAATGTAGAATGTTCAATGTAGTAGTTGGGAAACAAATGAGAGTCAATTGAAAAATCAATAAAAAAATTTCAATCGTCAATTATATTTGTTAGATCAGTCAAAACAGCGTTAGTTAAACACGATTCAATGTGATAAATAATTGGTAAATACAGAACCACATAAGTAGTTTTATCAGATTCATACTGGAGCTCGGGGAGTTACGATTGTACGCTACTGGTATCACCAGGAAACAGAGTCGTCTTCTCATTCGCCAATGGCGTCGATGACGTAGCCTGGCGACACGTGACCATCGATCTCGGAAGAGCATACCTGTTTTCTTTTACCATGGTGAAGTGTTAGTGAAAATAGTGAGTGCTATGAACACACGAACAAAGCGTCTTCGCCTTAAATAGAGACATTAAGCAAAGTGTTATTGGACACATTCTTCTAATTATTATTTTGATAGTTTTTTTTTCATTAGTATTTATAGCAGTTTAGGTCAAAATTCAATTTTTATTAATCTTATCGTTAGACTAGATTGTAATACTATGATGTATTTATGTAGGAATTGATAAATACATTATTAAAAAAAAATGCTTAGCTAGGTAAGTATAAAATTATGATATTTAGGTTCTGCCTGCGGCTTCGCACGCACTTTTCCTGGATAAAAAATATCCTACGTATGTCCGTCTGCGGGATACCATCTATCTATCTGCTAAATTTCATTTAGATTCGTACAGTCTTAGTTAGGCCTTAAAAGAAAAACGGGCAGGCAGAGTTACTTTCGAACAGAGTTACGTTTGCTTAGGCTTGAAAAGAAAAACAGACAGAGTTACTTTCGAATTAGTTTCGAACAGAGTTACGTTCTTTTAGGCGTAAAAAGAAACACGGGCAGACAGAGTTACTTTCGAACAGAGTTACGTTCGTTTAGGCGTTAAAAGAAAAACAGACAGAGTTACTTTCGAATTACTTTCGAACAGAGTTACGTTCTTTTAGGCGTAAAAAGAAACACGGGCAGACAGAGTTACTTTCGAACAGAGTTACGTTCGTTTAGGCGTTAAAAGAAAAACAGACAGAGTTACTTTCGAATTACTTTCGAACAGAGTTACGTTCGTTTAGGCGTAAAAAGAAACACGGGCAGACAGAGTTACTTTCGAACAGAGTTACGTTCGTTTAGGCGTAAAAAGAAACACGGGCAGACAGAGTTACTTTCGAACAGAGTTACGTTCGTTTAGGCGTAAAAAGAAACACGGGCAGACAGAGTTACTTTCGAACAGAGTTACGTTCGTTTAGGCGTAAAAAGAAACACGGGCAGACAGAGTTACTTTCGAACAGAGTTACGTTCGTTTAGGCGTAAAAAGAAACACGGGCAGACAGAGTTACTTTCGAACAGAGTTACGTTCGTTTAGGCGTAAAAAGAAACACGGGCAGACAGAGTTACTTTCGAACAGAGTTACGTTCGTTTAGGCGTAAAAAGAAAAACAGACAGAGTTACTTTCGAACAGAGTTACGTTCGTTTAGGCGTAAAAAGAAACACGGGCAGACAGAGTTACTTTCGAACAGAGTTACGTTCGTTTAGGCGTAAAAAGAAACACGGGCAGACAGAGTTACTTTCGAACAGAGTTACGTTCGTTTAGGCGTTAAAAGAAAAACAGACAGAGTTACTTTCGAATTACTTTCGAACAGAGTTACGTTCTTTTAGGCGTAAAAAGAAACACGGGCAGACAGAGTAGCTTTCGAATTTAAAATTTTAGTATGTATTTTTATAAAATAATACAAATATTAAAAATGTCAAGTTTGTATGGATGGATGTACGAATAGTTGTAACTCTTTCACGCAAAAACTACGGAACCGATTAGGCTGAAATTTGATTTGTGTATAGTTTGGGACCCGGAATAACATATAGGCTATTTTTTATCCCGATGAAACGGGCAAAGGCGCGGGCAGCACCTAGTAAAACATAAAAGTGTTGATATGAGTGAAGTCGCAGTCAAAAACTTGTAGCGTTCGTATATTCGTTGAACTCTGACAAAGTCAAAGTCATTAGTGACTCGATATTTCCTCGTGGACCGGCCAATAGTACCTACCTTCGGATTTCATTCACGTAAATATACGTAAATACGTAAATCAAACACGTACTCGTAAATCCGCTATAATGTACCACCCACCTGTTGAGGTGTAAAGAACACCTGTAAATTTCCGTGACTGATTTCACTTTTAATATTTTTTGTTCTGGCAACAAAAATGTGGTTCCGCCTTGACTAATGAGAGCTTCGATATTTCAGACTACAATAACTTTATTACTTTATGAATATAAAATAAGCACTAAGATAAGTCAAATTTGGCCGAGGATCTCAAGACGCGCAAATATACGTAAGCAGGTCTTGACAGAGCCTACGCATTTGCTCCCCTTGGAGTCGAGACCCCAGATCCGTGGGGTACTGAGGCTCTCCGGGTTTTTAAAAAATTATCTGAGCGCCTGGTCGAAGCGACGCGTGACCCGAGAGCTGGTGAGTATCTGGCGCAGCGCATTAGCATTGCCATACAGCGAGGCAATGCAGCCAGCGTCTTGGGGACGCTTCCGACTAGTATTGATATGGATCAGTTGATCTATCTGTAGATTGTTTGCAACAGTCTGCAGTTAGCTCAATTGTTTCAATTGTAAATACTAGTTTGATTTGTTTATATTATTGGATTGTTATTTTCTTAGTTAAATTTTATACTTTATGGATAGTTACACTAATAAAGAAACAAGATGTTGATTTTCTCCTCACTTTAACTTTTTATGAAAAAGGCTTTTTTGAAGCCGTTTGAAAGAAACAAATATTTGGCCAAATTAATAAAATTGCTTTGCGAACAAGTAAATATCAAGGAACAAAATAATATGCCAAGCCAACACATCCACGTGTAAGCTCTTCAAAGGCACATAATCTATGGTATGATCACAATTCGCCATGACGCTAATAAAGTCCAAAGTTATCTTCCCTAGGTCAGTGTCCGGACGCACGTGTTGTAGGAAACTCACCTTTATTGATTTACACGCTTTCACCAAGTATCAGGGACATGCTTTGCCATTTTCAGAATGACCTATTCCCAGTAGTCCTACCGAGTAGTTTTTCCAGTTGAACTACTGGGAATTTATGAGGTTTGTTTGGTTATCCATCGTTTCGCTCACTCCGATTAATTCTATAGGAAGGTATACATAATGTATATATTTTTTGTATAAGTATGCATATAAAATACAGTACAAGTAATATTGTGGCATTAAAACTAAAAAATATTTAAATAATCTTTAAAACATGTCATCTCAGCAACCGTGACAATAAGGACATTGCATCTACTGAAAAAAAAAGGGGCAAGAAACATTAGGGTAAACCCCGGATAAATGCCGCAGTGGGGGTATATACAATAGGTGCCTCGTTTTCGAAAAACCTAACTTCCCAAAGTTGCAACGTAAAACTAATAGGTTAAATAAGGAGTGTATGCTTCACATACCTTTTCCCATGCAGGTTAGCCTGTGGATCAGCAGACGCGTCTCGCTCCTACGTACGAACATCTCCGTGGGGAACGCAATAAATGCGTCAAATTATTGTACATTACTATTTTCTGTTTCATAACTTCTACTGTTGTAATAAATTCCTTTCTATTTTTATTATATCGATACACTGGTTGGTTATGTACACACATAGGTCTCAATAAAAGAAAATATTAAACTAATTATATTCATAGAGATTATTCACGACAACTTATTAGTTTTATAACTACAAGGCCCATTCAAAAAGTGGGGCATCTATCCGGGGCTTACCCTAGACATTTAGAACAATTATAAAGTTTTTAGCATGCTTAACAACTCTTTGCGCTGCATGCCGTAGCTAATACTACGCATACATAGATATATATTTTTTATCGTACATAGAAAACATCCAGAACATCCGGAATAAATATCTGCAGATCATACCAACATTTGTTCCGAAGCGGGAATCGAACTCGCAACCTCCTGAGTTGCAGGCGGACCTTCGCCATTACATCATGTGATAAGTACTTTTGTTCTCGCAGACATAAAACGTGACGTGTCAATAATAATAATAAAACAAAATTTATTGGGTCAATAGGTATCAAACGAAACGTTTCTTTTACGTCTGACAGTTATTGCCTCAATTAACTTCTATTCATTCATACATAATGTAATACTGCCTAGAGCATTCTGGACAATAAAGTACCGGGTAAAACGGGGTGAATAGAGACTCCAGGGTGAATAGAAATGGACGAAATACTGGAGCAAGACATTACCTGGCTTGTAGCAGTGGGAGTATTCTTAGTCTGTTCATCTCCTGTGTCAGTGGATCAGATCTCGGCAAAAGGATGTTTTGCTCCAGTATTTCGTCCATTTCTATTCACCCTGGAGTCTCTATCACTCCGTTTTACGGTATCTATTAAACACATGGATTCTAGAACGTTCTACAGAATGGTAAGTTGAGTAAATCACAGGAACTTCATGACCACCATCATCATCCTTCCACTCTAGGACAAGCAGACTTGCGAGCGCAATATCAACCCTATCTCCACTGTTCACTTGTGTTTTTTTTTGTTTTAGCTAGCAAACCCTTAAGCATTCTCTCTGTGTATTCTACCTGGTATATTCTGTATTATTATCGTAATTGTCACGTCGTAAAATCAGCGTTGGTTATACGCAAATAAAACTAACCCATGCTGAGATTGGGCTGGTCTTCCTCCACTGTCATCATTCGCACCGCTAAGGTTTGGAGCAATCCCAGCTGCTGTTTTTCTGGTCAATAACAACCTGGGTCTCTCTCTAGTGAATGGACGTCGTGTAGACGTTCGTGAAATCGTCGCCGTCCATCAAGTGGAATTGTGGTCATACAAAGGTCTATATTAGCCGGCCAAATATATGGCTGTCCAAATAGTTGTTTAGCTGATTTTTCCGGATGACCATAATATTTAAAATACATAAATAAATAAAAATATAATACCAATAAATTACTGAGCTAATCATTTTCACTCTTAATCTATACTAACACTGTCAATGCCGTAATTCATATCAAATTACCTCAGAATAGCACAACAATCAAAACACTGGGTCAACCAATAAGCTTGCCTAATTCCTGATGGCACCGTTCCCGATTGGCAGGTTATAAAAGACCCTTGCTAATTGATATTTGTCACATATTGTGGACCTATTTATGGAGTTTATTATCCGTTGGATGGAACTATTCCCGGAAAACAGGTTTTGGTGTGTTAAGGGAACAATTATATTATGATTGTTTATTCGATGTGACCGTGTTAGGCATGTTGTAATATCCTTTGTCATTTGATCTAATATTAAGCATAAATAACAATAGAATACAATACCATACAAAAATTCTTTATTGTACACCAGAAAAACAAATTTACAGAGAGATGTTACATAGGACAAGTACAATGGGCGGCCTTATCACTTAGGCGCGATCTCTTCCAGTCAATCTTTAGATGGAAAGAAATGTGAATTAAAAAAAGGCAGGTACCAATCATGATTTAAGATAAATATTAACATTAAATTATAAATACCTAATAATAATAATAGATAAATAAATTAAAATCAATTGAAATATAAAGCTACTAAAATATATTAAATGTACTAAAATAAAATACCTACATAAATATATCATAGTACCAATATTCACTTATCCGAAAGGAAAAACTCCTTGACACGACTTTTATAAACTGGCAAGGATCTTTTCTCGTCGACTCTCGTAGTAAATAAGTTTTACTTAGGCTACAAATTGTATAAGAAAACAAGGTATGCTTTGACGATTGCCATTTTTTATAGATTTTTCAATTGACCCTTATCACATTTGTTGTTGTTCACTTCTACATTTTGTTGAAATAAAATGGCAACTGGACACTGACGTCATCTCGAGCCACTCCCGGAAGAGCAGACCTTGTTTTCTTGGATCATGGATATACTATATCAACTGTTAAACTATGAACTTAATGTAAAGTATAGGAGTCGTTTGTTTCATATTGTTGAAGAGTGTCAAAATGTGAAAAATGCTGGTTTGTAAGAAGACAAAAGGCTTTTTGATTAATAAATAAAACTTGGCAAAGGCTTGGAATAAAATATATTTACGGTATTTTAGTAGGCCTTGATCTTCTATAAATAATTAATATAAGTTTATTTATAAGTAAATTCGTTTTGCTTTATGTCTAGGTTTCTCTTTTTTCTTTTTATGTTCTCTTTTAGTACATAGCCTTTTGTATTTGTATTAATTTTGTATAGAATACGTATTTGAATTCAGACAAAGTTCGCTCCTTGATGATTTTGAGACACGTTTTGCTCATAAATTCATCAAAAATAATGACATCCGCTCCTTAGCAATCCATCGAGCTCGTGTGCCAAGAAAGACAATTACATTATATCTTTCTTAAGATGGAGCCATATGACGCCATTTTGTGAAAAGGATAGCAATAGGATTTCGCGTTCATAGGAGCGGGAAAGAGCAGAGCCTCGTACGTAAGTAGGTACAAAAATCATGTTTTTGCTTATTATCTATTCATAAAATAAAAAGTTTGTTTATTCAGCCGTGTTGTCCCATTACATTACACAAAACAGTTAAAATAAAGTTAAATCAAAATTGGAATTAAAATTAAAATAATAAAATTTAAAATTAGAATAAAATTAAGTAAATTAAATTAATGTTAAATTAATGAGGATATTTAGAGCCCAATCAGTTTAGTAGTTTTTGCGTGAAAGAGGAAAAAACATCCATGTATATATATGGGGCGGGAATATCGACCCCTATGGTCGATATTCCCCTTCCTCTGGTAGGTTCCCTTAGTCGGCTACGGCTATGTATATATATATACGTGGGGTATAGACGTATAGACGTGGGGTCGCGGCGTACGAATATCGACCCCTCCAACTCAACCCGTGGATGTCGTAAGAGCGCAGACTAAGGGAACCTACCAGAGGAAGGGCAGCAGCTTCCTTCTGAGTATTTTTAAACACCAACACTGCGATCACCAATCCGCCTGCCAAGCGTGGTGATTATGGCAAATCCCCCCCTACATGGGAGACCATCCACTCGATGGACCGACGACATCGTAGCAGTCGCAGGGAGTCGATGGATGGAGGCGGCTCAGGACCGCTATTTGTGGCGTCGTACGGAGGAGGCCTATATCCAGCAGTGGACGTGTATGGGCTGATGATGATATATACACATAAAATATATAATTTTTTATCTTGTACGTTTCATGTGTTTATTTCAAATGTGTCTTTATTGCGTACCAATAAACTTATTTTCTTTCTTTTCTTTCATACATCCATCCTCACAAACTTTGACATTTATAATTATATTAGGATGATCCCGAGGTGGTCCCATAAAATATTTATTCCCGGGATAAGTTTATGTCCCTTAAAACAAAAAAAATAGTGTAAAATTAAGGAATTAGAAGTCGGTTTTAGTTTTTTCAAAATAATCAAATTAATTGTTCACACTTTAGTTCTTTCAACACCAATAAACTTTTGCTACCTTACTAGTTTTCAATTTTTCTTTTGACATTTACTTCGATTTTTACTAATAAATTATGATAATAGGTAGTACCTAAGTACACTCATGCCAAAATAGAACTAGATAGTAGATACGATATCCATCCAAAGGCTGCCTGGAAGAAATAGCTTCTAAGCGATAAGGCCGCCCATTGTACTTGTAAATGTTAATGTCTATGTTTTTATTAACTGTGGTGTACAATAAAGAGATTTTTATTGGATTGTAAGTGACGTTTGTTACTCTTTCACGCAAAAACTACTGAACCAATTAGGCTGAATTTTGGTTTGGGTTAAAGATGCGCGACTGCGAATTATCTGTCTAGTCGAATGATAAACAACAACTAATTTTCTTATTCAACTCGAATATTAGTAATATACTAATCTTCAAAGTAGAATGAAACTACTAATTAGTAATTACTAATGTCTCTACGAATGGATCATTCATGGCTCCGATTCGACTTTGTTAGTCGACCGATGGTTTTGAGTGATGAATGAATTATTCGTCGCTCCTGCGGGGATTGAATCGAAACCGACTCAGGCAGTCGAACGAATGACTCGCGATTAGTAACCAAATTAGTTACTTATTTGCTCTAGTCATTCGAATCGTACGAATGACTTGTCAAGTCGAATAATTCGAATGAAATCATTCACAGTCGCGCATCTTTAGTTTGGGTATAGTTTGGGACCTGGAATAACATATATATAGGCTATTTTTATCCCGATAAAACGCAGGCGAGGGCGCGGGCAGCAGCTATTATCACGTGGATATCAAAACCAACATAATTAAGAAGGTAGGTTTCTTTTAAGATTCATCCCAATACATCTTGTTTTTATACTATTACTAGCTGTGCCCGCGGCTTCGCCCCGGTTGAATATTAATTTTTGGGCGGAACCCTATTTCTTTTATAATCTATATTCCATTCCGGGCAGAGACAAAACCAACAAATCAAAAATCATTAAAATCGTTTCACCCGTTCTCGAGTTATATGTGGTGTAACTAACACGACTTTGTTTCATATAGATAGATTATAAATATCAAAGTTTGTGAGTGACGTTTGTTCCTCTTTCACGCACAAACTACTGATCTGATTAGGCTGAAATTTGTTATCCATATTATTCATATACCCATGAAGTTCTAGAATAACATATAGACTATTTTTTATCTCGATAAAATGTGGGCGAAGGCGCGGGCAGCAGCTAGTAGGTAAATAAATAAATCGTTAATTTTCTGTAGATCTTACATATTACATACATTAATATTGTGTTGTAGACCTACATATTTCACCATTTCGAGGGCATCCAAAGGGATGTATCAGCAAAGTGGCGGATACGCCGCACTATGGAACATGGTAGAATAAGAGCATATCAAAAATGGTTTTAACAAATGTCATAATTTATCTACTATTTTGATTTTATTAGATGCTCGAATAGTCAAATTATATTATTTAATAGGGTTTTGCCACTTAATACCTAATATAAAATTATTTTTCATAGTCAGAAGTACGTTGAATAAGCGGTGCAAAACTTAAGCCTTTGCATGTACATGTTTCAATGCAATATTGTGAAATAAATATTCAGCAGAGATATGCAGTATATTACATTTTTAGAAAGGTTGTTTTATGTATTTTACGAAACAGCAATTTAATTTTCATATTGTTTTATTATTTTTGAGTAAGTGCTTAAAATGTCACATACCGTAATTTTCACAAAAAAAAAATTCGTTGAAGGTTTTCACTATTGCCTACTAAACGAGATTTCATACTTCCAGTATGAAATCTCGGAATCAGTGTCCAAAGTTTTATTGGAAAAATTTAATGTTTCTGAAAACAACCTTTGTTTTATTATATGTGACATACAAAGGCACATTGTTCCTACGTTTAACAAGCGCTGGGCCATGGCATCCCGGACTAAAGAAAAGTTTTTACAGAAGAATAGGACTTGGTTGGACTCAGGGTATTCGTTGAATTTACCGGACTCCGATCAATATTCTACACCATCAACTTCTGGCCAACTAGGAAGACCGTGCGTAGCTTATGGAAACTCCTCAAAATCTAGCAAGAAGAGGAAAAACACTCTTCTACTTAAAGAATATAGCTTCGAGCACATCAATAACGCCTACGTGCAGGGACTACGAGCTGTAGGTGAAAATACAGAAGCACATCTTGTCGAATCATTAAGGTACGCAAACAACCAAAAAAATATATACATCTCAAGTACATATTTGGAATGACTCAGACCAGATAAAAATGCTTTCCGATCCGGAAGCATTGAGTGATTTTTTAGATTTGGATTTAACAAAAGCACAATATATGTACTTGAGAAGCTTGACAAATGAACGAAATTGTTGTATATTCCCACCATACTACAAAATACAAGAAATAAAAAAATCTTGTTATCCACCATCTTCTACAATTACGATCACCAATACTTATGCTAAAGTAAACAATATTCAAGATTTATTGGACCACACTGTGGCTAGAATTTTAGAAATACATGCAGTTTTCCAAGGACAATATAAAACATTAATCCTCTACAGTAAATGGGGATGTGATGGTTCATCTGGCCAAAGCCAATACAAGCAAATTTCAGAGGAGTCGGAAAAGATTTCAGATGCCAATTTGTTCATAACTTCTCTGGTCCCTATCAGATTAATTGATGAGCAGTCGGGTTTCGTTATTTGGAAAAATCCGGCACATATGTGGGGCCACTCCGCGACTTATGAATGATTTGTCGAAAGTTACTGCCAGATCTGAAAATGGAAGCGTCTACCAGTACGGACTGTCAACCTTACATGCCTGGATTCGCTGTATGGAAATGTTTTACACATTTCCTATAATCTGTCTTTTAAAACTTGGTCTGCTACAAGCGAAGAAAACAAAAGATTGAAGAAGGAAAAGAAAGAACTTGTTCAAAAACGTTTCAGGGATGAGTTAGGATTGATAGTAGATAAACCTCGGCAAGGTAGTGGGAACACTAACGATGGGAATACCGCACGAAGATTTTTCTACAACAGCACATGCTCTGCGGAAATTACAGGTGTGGACGAAACATTGATTAAACGCCTTTACATTATTTTACAAGTTCTTTCTTCAGGAACGATGATCAATTCCAAAAAATTTGGCGAATACGTAATGGAAACTGCAAGAATATATGTGAATGAATATAATTGGTACTACATGCCATCTTCTGTCCACAAGATACTTTACACGGAGAAAATATTATTAAATATTTCGCAGTTCTTCCTATTGGACAGCTATCGGAAGATGCACAAGAGGCGCGCAACAAAGACTACAGAAACATGCGACTACATCATGCCAGAAAATGTTCCCGAGCAGCTACAAATGAAGATGTCTATAAAACTCTTTTGTACACGTCAGAACCGTATATAACAAGTTTAAGAAAACCGTACGTAAAAAATGTCAAAGATCTAGAAGAAGAGGCACTAAGTCTTCTAAACGTGGCACCACTTACAACTGACCCTGAAATATGAGTATGAGTAGAGCCTAAGTAGATGGTCCAATGTATTCACTCAAACCATTACTTTTCACTTTTTTACAGTAGGCCGAAAATATGAGGTAATTAGGTTGATAGTTAGGTAGGTACTAGTCATATATACTTTAAGTTTTTTTTTTATTTATTGTTATTGTAATTAGCCTTACTTTTAACTTTTTTGGTAATTAAACCCTTGTATTTCACATTAAATAAATTATTATATATGTTTTCCGTGTTTTTTTATTTTTTATGCTCTATTACATATATACATATATGAGAAAGTCTCCCCTCCTACATGGGAGACCATCCACTCGATGGACCGACGACATCGTAGCGGTCGCAGGGATGGATGGAGGCGGCTCGGGACCGCTACTTGTGGCGTCGTACGGGGGAGGCCTATGTCCAGCAGTGGACGTGTATGGGCTGATGATGATGATGATGATGATGATATATGAGAAATTACTAAAACTTATATACTATTTGAATTTCTATACATTACTGCATTTTTGTACCAAATTTCATCAAGGTATGATAAAAATTCATGAAGTTACTGATTTTTGATCCGAAACTGACCTTTTTTGTCCATCGTGCGCCGCGACGCAGGAGGTTGCGGGTTTAATTCCCGCCTTGGGATAAATGTTTGTACGATCTGCAAATATTTGTTTCGGGTGTTCTGGGTATTTTCTATATATAATAAAAAAACTATCTATGTAATATATGTGTATATTGTATAATGTACGTATATCAGTCATCTAGTACCAATAACACAAGCTCTGCTTAGCTTGGGGCTAGACGATGTTGTGTGTATTGTCCAACATTATTTATTTATTTATTTTTTTATATCAAAGGGATTATAAAACTTTTTAAACTTTCGCGATTTGTTGACATAATTAAAGATTATTTATCGGGTATTTATCGCGTACCTTTTGTTATATTTTCCCCTACGTTTCCATCGCTGTATAACAAAAGGTACGCGATAAATACCCGATAAATAATCTTTAATTAAAGGGATTATAGACACAATAGGCAGCGTTTACGATAAAAGCTCCCAGACGGCTTGACTTTTTCCAAAACTTCCAATAATTATCGTATATTTCAACCAATTTACACAAAACCTTGACAAAATATGTGTATAGGTACTTAAACCTTCCTCATGAATCACTCTATTGATTGGTGAACCACATGAAAATCCGTTCAGCAGTTTTTGAGTTTATCGCGAACAGACAGACAGACGGCGGAGGACTTTATTTACATATTGGAGGAATCTAGAGCAAACACGTGGATGTTATTATTTAGGATGCTTTGGCATTTGGTTTATTGATGGTGGAGTTATGGGCTTTCCCTGAAGGTTGGGGCGGGCAGACGAGCAATTTTCAGTGGGGACTGGCTACCTCCTAACTTTGTCGTGAGACAGACTGCTCGAGCAGTTAGCCATTGATCAACATACACGGACCGCTCTTGCAGTCAATGTCAACAGCTGTAAAAGTCTGTAAGAGCAGGCCTGCAAGAGGTTGGTGCACATTATCATCATCATCATCATCAGCCCGTACACGTCCACTGCTGAACATAAGCCTCACCCAAGGGGGGGGGGGGGGTTTGCCATAATCACCACGCTTTGCAGGCGGATTGGTGATCGCAGTAAGATGTTAGTAATACACAGTAGGAAGCTGCTGCCCTTCCTCTGGTAGGTTCCCTTAGTCAGCTCTTACGACATCCACGGGTTGAGTTGGAGGGGTCGATATTCTATGCCGCGGACCCACGGCCCACATAGCATCACATAATTCTAAAATAAGGCAAATACCTTCCTTGTAAGTTTCGGTGTACTCGCTGTAGGCTAACCTAATTGTTAAAATAAATAAATAAAGAGCTTGAAGCTGCCATTGATGACTGCTCGAGCAGTTGATACCAACTGGTTGGCTTCGAAAGGTTGACATAATCTTCATACTAATTAAAAAAAAAGTCAATGTTGTTGCCCGGCGCTCGAGCAGTTAGCCATTGATCAACATACACGGACCGCTCTTGGAGTCATAGTCAACAGCAGTAAAATCCTGTCAGAGCAGGCTTGTAAGAGGTTGGTGCACTTAGCATCACATAATTCATAAATTATGTAAATACCTACCTTGTGAATTTTAGCGTACCGGCTGTAGGCTAACCTAATTGTTAAAATAAATAAATAAACAGCTTGGAGCTGACATTGATAACTGCTCGAGCAGATGACATTGATAACTGCTCGAGCAGATGATTGGCCAAAGAGAATACAATACTTCTGGTTGGCTTCGAAAGGTTGACATAATCGCATGTGCGACAGAGCCCTTCATACTGATTTAAAAAAAAGGCAAAGGTGTTGCCCGTCTGAGTGTAGAATATTTTGAGTGAAACATTGTAACATTACCGCTTCAAGATCTTTTAGCCACGTGCTGGTTCGAAAGATATTTCGGATGCTTTTGGCTGCTTTAAAACCAACGAAAAAAGGAGGAGATTCTATATTCGTCTGTACGTACATATGTATGTATGTATGTATGTTTTTATGTATGTCCGTTGATTTCTCCGTCAATTCATGGACCGATTTTGATAATGCTTTTGCAATAAACAATAGCGAAAGAATTTTCAATGGATACATTTTCTATTGTGTCAATGGATACATTTTCTATTGTATGTATAGAGAATGATCCTGAGGTGGTCCCACCATTTTTTTATTCTCGATTAGTATTTGCCTTGCAAGACTTAAAAACTGGGTAAAATTAAAGGGAATCGAAGTCGGTTTTAGTTATTTCAAATAATCAAATAACATATGTATATTATTTTTTAATTGGGTGTTTAAACAACATCTTCAAAAGCCATCAAATACATGTTTATATTAGATGGAATAAATAACTATGTATATTAAATCTGATCTAGAAGCTTTCTGAGACTATTTTATACTGTATTTTATAATTTTACAGCGGGGCAATGCAGCCAGCGTCTTGGGGACGCTTCCGACTGGTATTGATATGGACCAGTTGAGCTATCGTAGATTGTTTGCAACAGTCTGCAGTTAGCTCAATTGTTTCAATTGTAAATACTAGTTTAATTTCTTTATATTATTTGATTGTTATTTTCTTTGTCAATATTTTATACTTTAGTCTAAAAATTGGTCCCTTCCACTGTGTATGGAAAAACGCTGCCAGTTACGCTTCCGAGTTTAATATTTTCATGTCCCAATACGCACAAATGTCTATCTATTACTTTTCTGTGTAAAAACCAGTTTTGTGAAGCATTCAATAAAAAAAAACTGCAGCAATTCTGGCAATATAATATGGCTCGATAAATATGGCAAGAACTGTCAAAATAGATTCGTAGCAAACAAGCGAATTCTCAAAATCTGCAATTCGATATTTATAGAGGGCTTTTTCTTTTATGAGTTGCTCGATAAGTCGCATGAGAATACAGTTTTGGCAGTCCTCGATATTTATCACATTATATTTTTATCCCGTGATAATGAGTATCACTCGATAAAGTATCACATGATACGCAGAAATTGCCCCCCGGTCCTTGAGGCGGTAGCGCGCTCCTCCAGTTATATAATGATCGCCGAGGCCGGGCGCTGCTGGGCAGTGAATGCAGAGTTTAAGTCATCATTGAATGGAAGGTTTTGTTTTGATAATGCTAACGTTGTATTTTATCTTGAACTATGTTTCAAATGTATTATCTATTATTATATATATATATTTATTTTAAAAAAAAACTAGCTGCTGCCAGCGGCTTCGCAAGCGCTTTTCATGTACCCTATGTCCATCCCCGGGATACCGTCTACCTCTCTGCCAAATTTCATTAAAATCCGTACAGCCCTTTAGGCGTGAAAAGGTAACATACAGATAGATAGACAGTTATTTTCTTTATAATATTAGTAGGGATGTAATGTACCCCTATTTCTCTTAGTCCGGCTATAATATGAGAACGGCTTTACTGATTTATTTAATCTTTTTTTTTATGTTTTCTAATACTTCGGACAAGGTTCTTACATTAAAAAAATAAGAAAATTGCGCATAAACTTAGAAACTTTAAGAAAACTTAACGACTACCTTTATTGTAACCTTTTTTAAGGTAACCTTAGCCCCAGGGTAATCTGTGGCCCCAGCGTGGTGTTAGGTACCTAATATATACCTACTCTTTGCTGAGCACGTCAGAAATAAATTTAAAGTTTGAATTGAGTGACAGGACAACGTCTGTCGGGTCAGCTAGTACATTATAAGAATGATGTGTTTTTTCATTAGTGTCAGAGGTACTTTTCCAAAAAAATAAGAGAAGAATTACGACCACACGCCTTCATCTTCATGGACATTTTCGTGAAGATGGGCAAAACGTTCAGTTCACGCAGTGTCTGTGAATTATCAATAACCCTGTATATTATACAGTATATAATATACGAACAAAAAATAAGGACCGTTGAAATAGAAAGACGTTTTATCAAAAGAAGGTATTTACGTCTTTTTTGTTTAAATATTTACCAGGGTATGTATTTTAACAATAAGTATATTTTTTGGTGTAAATTATTCTAATTTTACGTTATGTAATACATATTTAAGTTATAATAATACATACCTATTTAAGGTAAGTAAAGTACAAAACGAGTTCACCATTTTTCACTGTCGCTGAACGCTTGCAATATAAATAACAATTGTATAACTAACTAAACCCCACGTGTAGAAAATACACAAACAGGTCAGTGACTCGGGTAAAATTACCTTCGCAATACACAGCGGAGGTAACTTCTGATTGGAAAGTTCTAGAGATATGATACAAAATAATATGCAAATGGACGTGTATTCTCTCTAGGCAGGATGTATCGACCACCCTTGAACTGTGGGTCATTTTATTTCAGTATAATAATAATTGGCAAAGTTATAAGTTAGGGCAACACACACATTGCGTCCAGAGAGCCTAATAAACAAGAAGTAAACTGAACCAATATCTATAGCAAGGAATTTATATACTACCGAGTATATAAATTCCTTGATCTATAGTTATTCTGTTACCGAACAGAAGTTCTTCTTTCCAATAAAAACTTATTCGATGATGGTTTATGAAAATCGTTGTTTTGGAACGCAATTTGAAATTCGAATCACAGGCCCCATGTTGGTAGGTAAACGAAATGAGTTTTTATCTGCGGTGAATTATTTATATTGTCTATGGTTAAAAAAACCTATAATTCGATGGTCATGGTCAAGGCCATTAGGGGAAGCATCCTATTATAACCAATGGTCAAGGCTATTGGTTACCTACCTATTGCTATTGGTAATTTGATATAGTAGGTAGGTAATCTAAAACACAATAAAAACGTTATTTGTTTGAATTATGCTGACTTCCGAAAAAAACGAGTAGCCAACGTCGCGTCATAGGTATACAATATTGGTGGTGTGGTCACTGAATAAATGAACACTTTTTTATGTCACATTTTTTTTCCTACTTTATGGTTCCGACAATTATAGAAAGACTTCTTGCGACTTTTGAAAAAAAATGCTATTGATTCGCCTTTCCGCAATTGTCTACAGACTAGGTATGTAGGCAGAGAAGTACCTAGCAGATGTGATATATGATAATGCATATCATATTAAGATAAATCACATGCTATTTGTGATATGTTCCATGCTTAATGCTTACTTAGCTAGCTTACTTACTGTAGAAATCTTTGAACCTTCGAATTTCAGTTCGAGGAGTGTGCCAAGTTCAAACACCAATATCTCAACACGTAAAACTAGAGCTCTAGGTCTTATAGTAATTATGATGTATGAGACCTAGAGCATCTCACGAAAGCTATAGCTGCGCAAGAGTTGGTTAAAAACATTGACGAATGTTAAAAAACGGTTTTCTAAAATGCGATCCTGTTTATTATAAATATTATAATACTAAGTATAATTATACAATAGGTAGGTATCTATAGCTAAACTCATGATGCCGAGTTTTCATATCAAGTTTATACACGACTATACCTTATCCAAACTCGATGTAGAATGTTTGTAAACAAACCACCCATACATCTGTTGCCGCGCCTTTTCATTCGCAATTTAAATTACTTTGATTTTTGATCGTTCCTTCAATAAATATTGCTTACAATTATATCTGAAACTCAATGCCAAGCAAGCGATTTTTAGTTATTTGGTTTGTTTACTAACATTCTACATCGAGTTTGGATAAGATATAGGTACCTAATATATTTTATTGACATTTCGGCTATCGATCACATTATAATAAACTACCTAGAGACAGCATACTTTGAATTTCAAATACTCACGTAAGATTTGAGCCTTGGAAACGACTTGTACAGTCAAATGAGGATAATATGGGGCTCGGCGTCTGACGCCCATATGGTAAATCAGATCGAAATATATCCGTCAATTTTATGTTTTTTCTGTCCAAAATCTTGGCGACGCAATTTTGTATACTTAATGTTTCCGGGTCGATCTTATTTTTAACCGACGTTAAAAAGAGGAGGTTATCAATTTGTCTGTCTGTTTTTTTTTGTTTGTATGTTACGCGATATCTCCGCCATTTATGGACCAATTTTGAAAATTCTTTCACTATTGTATAGAAAATGATCCCGAAGGGGAATCTTTAACCACAGGAGATTAGTTTTTATCCCGCAAAATTTAAAATATGTGCAAAAGTACGGGGATTTGAAGTCGGTTTGTCTTTTTTTAAAACACGCCACATTATTTAAAATAAAAAAATTAACTAACTACCTATTTATTATGGTCGATAGGCCTTCGTTTGACCACAATCTCTCCTGATGGAAAGTGACGATGTGGTCGACGGTGTATCACGAAGGTCTAGAAGGCTGGATTCACTCTAAAAACTTTTTTATAGAGAATAAGACTAGTAAAGCAAACTCTGAAAATACCTTATTTCACTGAACAATGTTACTTGGCACGATACAAAATGCAAAACACGATCATTTTCTATACAATAGTGAAAGAATTTTCATAATCGGTCCATAATTGGCGCAGAGATCGCGTAACATACATACAAAAAAATACATACAGACGAATTGAGAACCTCCTTTTGAAGTCGGTAAAAACGATATTTATAAAAGATATGATATTGAAGCAGCATGTCTGATATTAATAAATTATTTAATTTGAATAAAATACCTACCTATTATAGACTATATATTTTTATTCCAAAAAACGCGTGCATAGCTAGTTTAAAATATTGAGAGCATGCAACTGCAACTGTTCATAGGTAGATGCTGTATCCTATAGGTAACATTTGGTTGGAATAAGGCCAGATAATTTTAGCCACCACCGAGCCGTCTGGCTTCTCTCTGACTCACTCGTTTATTTAATAAACAAAACGTTTATCTTTTAGCCTTCGATATTAAATGATAATTTGATGCTAGTGATTAATGACTTTTTGTAGTTTTTGATTTATTTAAGAGTAGCATTGCACCCATTTACGGGATAGCTCTGTAATAATCTCGTTATACATAACTGGCTGATGCCTGCGCCATCGCCCGCGTTTTATCGGGATAAAAATTGCCTATTATGTACATATGTATGTTATTCCAGGTCCCAAACTATACCCATACTATATTTCAGCCCAAACAGTTCAGTAGTTTTTGCGTGAAAGAGGAACAAATATCCATACATCTATCCATACATCTATCCTTACCTAATTATAAAACGTAAAAATCTGTGCGTCTCTTTGCTGAAAAAGTTGTTCGAAAGGTAATGATAAACGGTTGAACAGACAAACATAAAATTTGGCAAGGAGATAGATTTGCGGGGAAAAAACATGGCAATTTATTTCTAGGAAAAACCATTAATCCTCACTTTCCACAATAAGCAATGGATGATTGCCATACTCAGCCAACTCTGTCCATGTATAAAGTCATCAACGAATTTAATGATTTATATCGAACTAGCTGCTGCCCGCGGCTTTGCCCCCGTTGAATTATTTTTTTCGCGCGGAACCCTAATTTTTTTGTGTCTTATGTCCTTTTCCTGGTTCCAAGCTACCTGCACACCAAAACTTAGCCAAATCGGTTCAGCCGTTCTCGAGTTATAAATAGTGTAACTAACACAACTTTCTTTTATATATATAGATTATAGTACATTTTAGCATTTTTCGCCTGAGATACAGGTTTAACCTAGTTCAGACACATGTACCTACTATAAAATTTAGAATATAAGTTACTAGCTGCTGCCCGCGCCTTCGCCCGGGTTTTATCAGGATAAAAAATAGCCTATATGTTATTCCAGGTCCCAAACTATACCCATACCAAATTTCAACCTAATTGCTTCAGTAGTTTTTGCGTGAAAGAGTAACAAATATCGATACATCCGTACATCCATCCATACAAACTTTGACGACTATACTTATAATAAAACTGTAACAGGTCCAATTCTGTACATTGAAGATATTTTGAATTTTTTTTTTGCAGGGCACTCTATTGTCGATACTGATACAAAAATGTTTTTTTTTCCATCATGTCTGTCTGTCTGTCTGTATCTTGGCCGCGCATAGCTCCGAAACTACTCAACGTATTGAAATGAAACTTGGCAGGATTTGAGTTCATACTACGAGGAAGGATATAGGATACTTTTTATTCCGGATTTCAATAGGGTTCCCTTGGGAGAGGGGATGAAAGTAAAATTTGTTGGCTGCACATAGCGCCGGCACTACTGAAGGTATTCAAATAAAACTTAGCATGATTTAAGTTCATATTACGAGAAAGGGCATAGGATACTTTTAATCCCGGATTTTAATAGGGTTCCCTTGGGAGAGGGAATGACAGTAAAATTTTTTGGCTGCGTATAGCGCCGAAACTACTAAAGGTATTCAAATGAAATTTAGCACGATTTAAGTTCATATTACAAGAAAAGGGCATAAAATACTTTTTATCCCGGAATTCAGAAGGGTTCCCTTATGAAAGAGGATGGAAGCGAAATTTTGCGCGTTGCAGGATGGCGCGCGGGGCAAGGCCGGTAGAGAGCGATAGCCCCCCTCTGTGGGGGGCACTGGCAGTGGGGCCCCAGGCAGCGGGGGCCCCAGAAGTGGGGACTCCAGCAGTGGGGCCCCTCACGCAACTGGACCCTCCCAGTGGCGCCCCGCAGGGGGGCCCCCACATTGCCCCGCAGTGGGACCTCAGTAGCACCTACAGTGGAGGGCACCGGCAGTGGGGCCCCCAAAGTGGGCCCCCCACATTGCCCCGCAGTGGTACCCCCTCATTAGCCCCCAGAGTGGGGGCACCAGCAGTGGGGCTCTCGGCCGGGGGGCCCCCACATTTCCTCGCAGTGGGCCCCTCACATTTCCTCGCAGTGGAACCCCAGTAGCCCCCGCAGTGGGACCCACTCAGTAGGCCTCCACAGCGGAGGGCACCGGCAGTGGGGGACGCCGGCAGTTTGCTCCCGCAGTGGGCCCCCCACATTGCCCCGCAGTGGGAACCCCAGTAGCCCCCCGTAGTGGCCCCCCTGCAGTAGGGTAAAATTTCTTGGCTGCGCATAGCGCTGAAACTACTGAATGTATTCAAATGAAACTTGGCATGATTTAAGTTCATACTACGAGGAAGGTCATGTAATACTTTTTATCCTGGAATTCGTTAGGGTTCCCTTGGGAGTGGGGATGGAAGTGACATTTCTCGGCATAAAATTGCGCAAAAACTACTGAATGGATTCGAATGATACTTAGCATGATTTGAGTTCATACTACGAGGAAGGACATAAAATACGAGTCCATACCCCAAAGCCTACAAAATAATTACACAATTGTTATTAGTGCCGATAAACGACCTACTGGACAGCATCCGGTTGGTACAAAGCTCTCGCTACCAATGATGTTGCCGTTGTCCTGGTAGATCAGCACTGTGACAGGCTGGGCACTGTGCTGTGCGTACCCGGGATAACCGCTTGCAATGCATTGGCGAAACGCACCAGGCATTTGATGCTCTTCAGTCTCTACTCGCTTATATACCTACAGTCGTGGCGAAGACGGATACAACTTTGATCTCCGACATGTGAATTCGTAAACTGACGAGACTGGACAATAAAAAAGTTTCTGCAATGCAATTCTACGCCTAGATACATTTTACCAATAAGAGAAGGTCACATTGCTCACCTGCAAAGGTTTTGAGGTTTGTTTAACCGTTTTCTGGTGGACACTTACGCCAAAATATTAAACGAAGCATTTGTTATACATCAGAACAGAACTGATGAGAGAAGACTGCGCGCTGAGAATTATGTAGATCTGCGAGACGCCATGAATCAAGATAGAAATTGTGAAGATTTAGAACGACTGGTGATTCTTCCTTCCAGTTTTAGAACTGGACAATAGATGTGTAGTGCTCTATTTTCCAGCTTACTTTAAAGCGCATAATATACCTTGGTAAATGTGGAGCTGTGTGACGTCCAGTCAATAAAATCTAGGTATATGTAAATCTATACTATACTACACTAATAAAAATAATTAAGGTTTGTGTGGTTGTAGGGGGTAATCTCTGAAACTACTGAGCCAATTTTGTAAATTCTTTTACCTGTTGAAGTTGTTTAAGCACTCATCGTTTAAACCACGTTATTTGAGAGTTTTATAGACAACTAAAAATGTTTACCGCCCAACGAAGTGGGCACGGGTCAGCTAGTTTATAATATTAGTATTTTTTTTTTGTATTTAGGTATTTTAATTTTTTTTATAGCATTAGTCGAAGTCGTGATGATCAAGGCCATTCGGGTTCCATTTCAATTTCCAAGTGTCTGATTATATCCACTCTCCCATCCATGATGTACCCATGTACATATAGGAGAGGAGATTCAGAGTGAACGCACGGCTGATGTAGTTAATATCCATCCATACATCCATCCAAATTTTTACCTATAAGTACAAACTAAAAGTATATTAGTGTTACATACACAGAAATTTGACGCAGCTAGTATCATGCCTGTTGTGTGAAATAACGTAATATAATAATATATAATAAATTCTTTATTTCCAGACACGAGATCCATATACAAAACAATTCTACTTAAAATAATTTTTTTTTTCTTTCTTTATTGACAAAGAAAATAACAATAAATAATATAAAGAAATTAAACTAGTATTTACAATTGAAACAATTGAGCTAACTGCAGACTGTTGCAAACAATCTACAGATAGCTCAACTGGTCCATATCAATACCAGTCGGAAGCGTCCCCAAGACGCTGGCTGCATTGCCCCGCTGTATGGCAATGCTAATGCGCTGCGCCAGATACTCACCAGCTCTCGGGTCACGCGTCGCTACGACCAGGCGCTCAGATAATTTTTTGAAAACCCGGAGAGCCTCGGTACCTCACGGACCTAGGGTCTCGACTCCAAGGGGAGCAAATGCGTAGGCTCTGTCGAGACCTGCATATTTGCGCCTCTTGAGATCCTCGGCCAAATTTGCCACCGAACCAGCCCTCACGGATGTCCTTGAAAGATGTTAAAATAATTAAAACTAATACATAAAACAAAAACAAAGAAATATGTAGGTATACAAAAAAGCGGTACATAAGCGGTAACCTACGACAGAAAAATATAAATTAATAAAAATATTCTAGGTACCTAGCAAAAGCCGCCCACCGTTTGTACATGTCTGACAAGATCAAGCGATCTGCCATACTCATTATAATTGAGTTTTTACACATATATAACGTTTCTTTTAAATGAGGTCGTTCAATTGATATATATAGACAATGAAAACGTGATCTCCGAGTCGATAACTGCAGTTTACACGCACTGGATTACATTTCAATGTTCAGCAAACGTGACCGACGACGACGGTGAGATGTCAAACGTGTAGTGTTGGGTTACTGAAGGTCGAACAAGCGTTTCTAATTTTGAAGTAGGTACTACATTTATTAACAAAGAAAATTACAATTAAATAATTACAAATAAAAAATTATCTGAGCGCCTGGTCGAAGCGACGCACACTGTGTTATTATCTAGATCTAGCAGAACTTAACTAAAAAATAATACCCTTCTAAATATTCCTAAACCTCATTTTATTACACAGGTGTATAACTAAATAATCGGTATTAAATACAATTAATGAGATGGCAACACCATATAAGGTAGGGCAAGTCCTGAAACATAGCTTATGCGTTAGCACGCGCGTGCCTTGTTTAGTTCTGCTGTACGACTGAATGCGAACAGGCCTGTTCTTTTCATTTAAAGTGCTATTAAGTGGTCATTTTTATTGTTTGTTATATCATCTAGCATACACTGAGGTAGTTTTGAACCTTATAATATTGAAATTTTCTTAGTACATTGCGTTTTTGCTGTAGGCCTTGAAAATATTTTATGTTTTGTATTCGTGTTGACTTTTAAAATGTATGCAAGTGTATACAACATGAAATCACTGTTATAGCATTCTACGGTTAATATTCTTCGAAATTTAGTTGGAATCCCGTACTCCTATTTGCCCCGCTCGTATTTTTTTTTATTTTCCGTCAGATTGATACACAATGAAAAGACGAGATATTTTTGATATATGGTTACAAGTAGTAAGAGAAGGTCGAAATAATATTATAATTGAACACATACTAAAAAAATATGACATCGAGCAATGTAAAAACTCTCCACGATCACTTCAAATCTTAATAAGTAGTCTCACTGCAAGAATCTATCATGCGACTTACAAATAGATCCTGAAAATTTCAAGACATATGCCGAAGAGACAAGAAAACTTTATTTAGTACAATATTCCTGGTATTACGTGCCTTGCAGCATACACAAAATCCTTGCACACTCAAAAGAAATTATTGAAACACGCGTTTAACCTTTGGGCCAACTAGCAGAAGAAGCTCAAGAAGCGAACAATAAAGAATATCGGAGGAATCGCGAGTTTTCAGCAGGAAAACGAGCAGAATAAACACCAATCGAGATGTGCTTAATCGATTTCTGATAGTTTCGGATCCACTTCTATCTTCCAAATCAACAGTACAAAATAATAAACGCCTTCGAATATGAGAGCAGAAACTTCCTCAATAGAGGAAGATGAATAGGAGGTAGAGCTAATTCTTTTTTTTAGTCTAGAATATATTTAGATCTGTAGTAGTAGATTGTATCATAAGGGAGCAAAATAATATTTTTACGGCGAGGGCGCTTTTTTGAATCCAGAGCGAAGTGAGGGATTCTACAGTAGAATCCCGAGCGAGCGAGGGATTCTTTAGTAGAATCCTGAACGTAGCGAGGAATAATAAATCAACTAATAAAATTACCATAGGCTTTCATATATTTCTCCCGGGATTTTGCAGGTAATAGATTATCTATCACATTTCTTGCCTCAGTTCGAATAGTTTCAGGAGTTAATTCTATTTCACTGTCACTTGAACTCATTTTTCAAAACAAAACCGAATCCGTGAAAATTTACGAAAACGCGGGCTGTAGTTCGCGCGTTTTTAATTTGTTTTCTTTTTTTCATTCAGCCGGCTCGGCGGCGGCGGCGCACTATGGTCCGTCGCGTCTTACCAGCCAGTATTTATTCAAACAATATTTGCGTTCGATTTTGCTGGCGCTGAAACGTAGACGTTCCGAATTCAATAACTGCGCGGCATTACACTTTTCCGCGCACTTTTTGAATTAGGAATTTATAAAGAGGAATAAAAGTTATTTTCTGCCCGCTAAAAGTTCCTTAAAGAAAACACCACCTTTGGGTGCACATAAAGGCGAACAAAGTCTTCTTTTTCGAATAGATGGGATGAAAAATATATTTCCTGTGTATTTAGTAGGTGTAGGTAGTTACAAACTAAAAAAATCCTTAGAACAAAGTTGCAATATTCAAAATTTATGTTTTAAATTAAATAAAGAAATAAATTGTTAATTTTATTTTATTTATGACATCAAACATTAACATTTTACGACACGTGAAATTAAAAAAAGATTGATTCACACAAGATTGAATAAAGTTCTGCTAGATTTCGATAATAATACAGTGTGCGACGCGTGATCCGAGAGCTGGTGAGTATCTGGCGCAGCGCATTAGCATTGCCATACAGCGAGGCAATGCAGCCAGCGTCTTGGGGACGCTTCCGACTGGTATTAATATGGACCAGATGAGCTATACGTAGATTGTTTGCAACAGTCTGCAGTTAGCTCAATTGCTTCAATTCTAAATTTGTTTATATTATTTGATTGTTATTTTCTTTGTCATAAAATAATAGAATTTGAACTTGGTACGAGTATTAACTCCGTCGCTACTACGCGTCTATTTTAAGGTTTAAGAAACTTTATTCTCATACGAATTACAGAAATTACTACTATAAGCATTAATTTAGCCCTAATAGCCCGGCTACACGCTCAAACATTTGTGCATGCATGATTGCACAAATACAGTTTGCGCAAGCAAGATGGAGCGTGTGGCCGGGCTCATCTTGCAAATGTTTGAGCGTGTAGCCGACCTATTAGGGCTAAATTAATGCTAATAGTAACCTACATTTGGGTAACGAGCGTTTGTTCTTTGACAATCATGTGTAAGAGAGTCGCATCCCTGGATAGCCGTATGGATCGTGGCATGGACGGCAGCTCCAACAGTCTCCTGGCCGCCGTGGTGCAGGACCTCCGCTCCAGTACCATGGGCCAGTGGATGATGATACTGAAGCCGGCATCATCGCTGGTGGCTCAATGATAATAAGCCCTACGGCCATATACGGAGCGTCCTTAGTTGAGGGATTTAATTAGTGTGTAATTTATTTATTTGATTCAATTTTTTTATATTTGTAAACTAATTCTAGTTAAATTTAATTCTATTTGACGATGTCTGTGGCGCAGCGGGCGAAGGTCCGCCTGCAACGCAGTAGGTTGCGGGTTCGATTCCCGCCTCGGGACAAATGTTTGTACGATCTGCAAATATTTGTTCAGGGTGTTTTGGGTGTTTTCTATGTATAATAAAGAAATATCTATCTATGTAGTCTATTACTATATAATTTATATAATTCAAACACAAATAAAAATGTCTACTTTGGAAATAGAAAAAGGACAGGCTTTTTTACTAAAATTCCCTTAACAAGGTTTATTTTACAACAACAACAAAAAACAATAACAATTTGGTAACGTTTGAACGACTGGAAAAAAGGGACAGTGATTCAAATCGTGCAAGAGAAGCCGTGATATTAATCAGAAATTAGGATATCCGCAGAAGAACCAAGGTATACACATATCTCTAAGACTTGTGGGATTCAAGTGGCAATGGGCAGGGCACAACTCGTAGGACCGACACGGCCGCTGGGGCCGCAAGCCTCTTGAGTTGCGAGCACGTACCGGGAGACGCCGTGTGCGTAGGTAGGACGCCGGATCCTAGGCCCACAAGGTGGACCGAGGATCCGGTGTAGGTTGCAAGAAACCGCTGGATGCAAGCAACACAGGATCGGTCAACGTGGCGATGTGTTATAAATATTATTATAAATATTAATATTAATAATCTATTCATCGATAGCAGAGGTCTATGTCCAGCAGTGGACGTCATTAGGTTGAAGTGATGAGGATATGATGACACTTGAAAATCATTATTTCCTTATCCCATCATAGATGCGGGGTCAGCACCAAATTCATTTTTCTCCAGTATCCTCTATCAGCTGTCTCTGAAGGCGACTGAAAATATTTACGTAAAAGGCTTGGTTCTTTGTGCAAACATTATCCTAGACGGCAAACCGTGTAGGGTGCATAATACCCGTCAACTTATATCAATATTGCCCAATATTGCTCTTTGCGTCAGGGCACTAGGAATAACTCATCGTAGGGCAATACAGGGTCATAGAGCCCTACCACGATATTTTTGAAATTACTGAACATGGGAAAGAATACAACTTTCAAAGAAATAGATAATAATTTGATAAAATATGTATAACTAACTATAGTTTCTGACTATCTAATATAAATTACCAAACATTATAAATAAATAGATAAATAAATATAATCAATGAAATTTAACGGTGAATCAACTTGTAAGGCAGTCATTTTGTGTCCCTGTCATAGAAAAAACGATAAAATCTGTATTTCAGTTTCAAATATGTTTGTATTAATGTTAACGTAAACATAGATTCTCTGCTAACATGGTAGTTTCATAGTTTTTTATAGTTTATAGCAATTTTTTGATTTTCCTGTGGTAACTCAGCAGAACATAGGCAACAATACAAAGCTGGGGACACATGTTTTTTGTATAGAAACAATCAAACAACCATATTTTAAACTGAAAAACAGATTTTATCGTTTTTTCCATGACAGGGACACAGAAGGAGTGTTTCATCCATAAACCTACTAAAATATAGATACTACATTTATAAATAGTCTAAGGAAAGTAGTACATATTAATATTCACTTTTATTCTTTTAGAGCGTACGTACTACTAATATTTTATGTTTTTAACTTTAAATAAATTTAGGATCAAGAAAAATGTACTTACCTATAATCTAATTTATTTATGATAAACAGTACCCTTTGTCCTTTCTCATAGTATGATCTCAAATCCTGCAAAGTTTCATGTGAATACATTCAGTAGTGCCGGCGCTTTGCGCAGCCAACTAATTTTACTTTCATCAGCTCTCCCAAGGGAACCCTATTGAAATCCGGGATAAAAAGTATCCTATGTCCTTCCTCGTAGTATGAACTCTAATCCTGCCAAGTTTCATTTCAATACGTTCAGTAGTTTCGGAGCTATGCGCGGCCAAGATACAGACAGACAGACAGACATGATGGAAAAAAAATACATTTTTGGCATCAGTATCGACAATAGAGTGCCCTCCAAAAATCCAGAAATTTTCAAAATGTCTTCAATGTACAGAATTGGACCTGTTACAGTTTTATTATAAGTATAGATGTGCCAAGGAGGCGGGCGATGAGGCTGCTGCACAGTTTTTTTTTGCTGCCTCATCGTTCATTTGGAACTTATGTATTGTACCTTATTCTGAATAAATGATTTTGTTTTTGTAATTTATTTTGTCTGAAAGGAAAAACTCCTAGCCACAACTTTTAAAAACTGGTCCGTTGAGGTGGCTTATTCAATACCAGATTTTCTGATGACCAGAGGACACGGGAATGATGAGCATGAGAATTGTGGATAAATTCAAAACGCTCCTTTACATCAGATTTAAGAAATTAATACTTACTCAATACGTTTTATGATTTCCGAAATACAGAAACGAATATTTAATGACTTTGGAAATAAATCTAAACCGACTGTTTTACAAAGAATTCATTAACGACAGTCTATTATAACCGCTCCTTTGGTAGTCGGGTAAAAACGGCCATGACTCTACTATTACGTAAGATACCCATTATTAAATAAAATTATGTAATGAGCGTAATAATACTGAAAAATGACGCAGTCTTAGGAGTCAAGGTGAAAAATAACTATTTTAATATCAGCTAGGTGCATAATGGAGAACTAGCTGCTGCCCGCGCCTTCGCTCGCGTTTTATCGGGATAAAAAGTAACCTATATGTTATTTCAGGTCCCAAACTATACCCATACCAAATTTCAGCCCAATCAGTTCAGTAGTTTTGCGTGAAAGAGGAAAAATATCCATACATTCTCACAAACTTTAGCATTCATAATATTAGTAGGAAGTAGGATGTACAAGTCGGTTAGGTATCTTTTTGAACCAATTAATGATTTATGGGCAAATAAACGATCAAAGGTCACACGTGTAAAATATTGTAAAACTTGTAGGTAATATTAAATAGGTAGGTATGACCGCATTGTATATATTGTATTAGTTGCGGTTGGTTGCACCATAGGTAATTATTATAATAAACTTGAATGGAGGCGGCTGAGGACCGTTATTCGTGGCATCCGTCGTTTGCGGGAGGCCTATGTTCAGCAGTGGACGTATATAGGCTGATGATGATGATGTTAAATAATAATAAAGCAGCCAGTGACGGAAAAGATGAGGAGTAACAGGTTAGCGTGGTATGGCAAGCTGAAGTTACAGTGGGCCGGCGCGGCGGCGTATCTCGCGAAGAACCGACAACCGCTGGGGTAAATTTTTTCTTGAGTGGACCGTGACTCGGCAAACTTTGTTTTTATATAGTTGACTAGCTGCTGCCCACGCCTTCACCCGCGTTTTATCGGGATAATAATTAGCCTATAATATTATTTCAGGTGGCGATTATGGCAAATCCCCCCCTACATGGGAGACCATCCACTCGATGGACCGACGACATCGTAGTGGTCGCAGGGAGTCGATGGATGGAGGCGGCTCAGGACCGCTATTTGTGGCGTCGTAAGGGGGAGGCCTATGTCCAGCAGTGGACGTGTATGGGCTGATGATGATGATTATTATTATTATTTCAGGTCCGCAACTGTACCCATTACCCATACCAATTAGTTCAATAGTTTTTGCGTGAAAGAGGAACACACATCCATACTCACAAACTTTGCATTTATAATATTAAAGAAATTTAATAATATCTCAAACATTTACGACTCGGCGGGACTTGAACCCGCGACCTTCCCATGAATATTGTATGCGCGATTTCTATGAGATTACCCAAGTGCGGGCTTAAGCACTATAATAACAAAATCCTTTATAATATTTGTAGTATAGACTCTCGTTTGAATCACACCTGATGGAAAGTGACGATAAGGTCGACGACGGTGTATCACGAAGGTCTAGAAGACACCTATTCACTCTTGTCTTGAAGACAAGACTTGTAGTGTAGGACGCCCTCCGGTGGGATTACCAACTGTGGAACAGCGCAGGCGGACGCTGGATGTGGCGAGCTGAAGACAAGCCGCTATGACGTTCATTAGGGAAGGCCTAGGTTCAGGTATAATATGTATAGGTTGATAATGATGATGATGCGGTATGGTAGAAGGAAGAATGAGAACAGTGTTAGATTTGAATGTAGGGATATGAGGGGAGAAGATGGAAGAAGAGATGGATGGACTGTGTGAAAGAGGATATGGGTAGGAAAGGTGTACAGAGATGACGGCAGATTGAGGAGAATGGAAGAAAAATACGACCCCACCTCACATCAGATAAGAAGAAAGAGAAAAAATATTAGAAGAAGATGAATAATGATACTTGTAGCTTACCTATTCTAACAACATTATTACAAGCTTGCAATCTGGCAATGCTATGTTTGTGCGGGTGAAATCTTGCAAATCAATTTTAGATTAGTTATCCTCAACCGATTGAGCTGAAATTTGGCATACTTAAGTAAGTTCGGTAACAATGCAATGTCATGGTACCATAGAGCTGGTCTGATGATGGAAACCCAATGTGGCCATAGGAACTCCTAAACGAAACAACTAAACCACGTCGAGTTTGGGTTTCTTGGATTTGTCTTCCCAAGCACTTTGGTCCTAGATTATATAAAAACTTGTATTTAAAAGTTTTATAAAATATAAAAAAAAACACTTGGCATAAGCATGCCAAGTAAAATAAATGGCGATAAATAAATAAACGAGGCTCTCCGGGTTTTCAAAAAATTATCTGAGCGCCTGGTCGAAGCGACGCGTGACCCGAGAGCTGGTGAGTATGTGGCGCAGCGCATTAGCATTGCCATACAGCGGGGCAATGCAGCCAGCGTCTTGGGGACGCTTCCGACTGGTATTGATATGGACCAGTTGAGCTATCTGTAGATTGTTTGCAACAGTCTGCAGTTAGCTCAATTGTTTCAATTGTAAATACTAGTTTAATTTCTTTATATTATTTGATTGTTATTTTCTTTGTCAATAAAATAAATTAATTAAAAAAATGTATGCGTCATTTATAACGCCTCCGTCAGCTTTAATACGTAATTAATAATCCTATCCATCCAAAGGTTGCCTCGAAGAGATCGCTGCTAGCGATAAGGCTGCCGATTGTGTCACACAGGATATACTTAGTATTAAGTTCTTGTTTAAGTATTTCATGTATTGATGGTGCAATAAAGTAATATTATATTTTATTCTAATGAAAAACATGATTTTTGAGAGATAAAATACAGATAATACTGACGTATCTAAAATAATCATATATTATCTATATCAAGATAACACTCTCATTTGTCGCGTCAGTTGTGTGATTTAAATGATTATTTCTCGTAAAATTTATACTTTTTTTTCATTTTGTAATTCTGCTGCTTGGCTATCTGATTTTCTAATCAATAATCAAGGTTGTGTGATACAAATGATTATTTCTCTAAAAATTTATACTTTTTTTTTCATTTTGTTATTCGGCTGCTTGGCTATCTGATTTTCTAATCAATAATCAAGGTTGTGTGATACAAATGATTATTTCTCATAAAATTTATATTTTTTTTTTCATTTTTTAAGTAAGTAATATATCTTATTTTCTAATCAATAATCCAGGTTGTGTGATATAAATGATTTATTCTCATAAAATTTATACGTTTTTTTCATTTTGTAATTCTGCCGCTAATTGGCTATCCGATTTTCTAATCAATAATCTAGGTGGCTCTCCGATTCCATCTGTTCTGTAACATTTAGAGAGAGTGTGGTGTGGTCCAGTGAGTCAGCTCTCGATCTTTGTCGATCGAGTCGCCAGGTCAGGGATGCTATATCTTTTCAGCCTGGAGAATTTGATGCTGCCAGATCCTTGGAGGGTGCCGGCGAGTGGGTTTCTATGTCCATCGAGTCTTATTTGGTATTTTTAGGGTTCCGTTCGTCGATAGGAAAAAAGGAACCCTTATAACATCACTTTGTTGTCCGTCTGTCCGTCTGTCAACCCTCTTTTCTTAGGAACGCGTGTACCTATCGAGTTTGAATTAACATCAAATACTCAGATCCGTAACCTCTTGGAGCCGTGATATAAATAAAACTTCTAAGTCAACGCAATAAAAAATTACAGACGCTTATGCCCGATTTCTCGAAATTTCCAAGGGAATCACATTCACACAAAACCTATAGGGTACTTCCCGTTGAACTTGAACCATGAAATTTGGCAAGAAACAAGGTCGTTTAATTACGGAACCCTCGGTGCGCGAGTCCAACTCGAACATGACGTTTTTATTTGCTGAAGTTCTCTGTCTCTCGTTTGACTGTAGGCATTTTGATGTCTATATACTTACCCACCTCCCTACATGGAAGACCATCCACTCCATGGACCGACGACATCGTAGCGGTCGCAGGGAGTCGATGCATGAAGGCGGCTCAGGACTGCTATTTGTGGCGTCGTATGAGGGAGGCCTATGTCCAGCAGTGGACGTGTATAGGCTGATATGATGATACTTATGATTGTTGCTCGCGTATGGGGGAAAGTTAATGCATACCTATATGACATCCTCTTATGTCGTGGTTTCGGTTTAATTCGTTGTCACTTTTTTCACGTCAATATAATATCCTAATACATTTACAAATGACGTAAATAGTATATTTGTAGTGGGTTCAAAGAATTCGGTTTGTTTTGTAACCCGATACAAGGACGCCCCCCATACGCCCATGTACGTATATGCTTAATGCGCACTATTTGTTTCATCACAAAAAAAATATTGTTACAATCTTTTATATATTTTGCAATTTATGTTTGTTCGGGTAAAATCTTGCAACTCAATTTTAGACCAGTTATCCTCAACGGATTGAGCTGAAATTTGACATAATGTAAGGTGACAATGCTATGTCATGGTACCATTGAGCTGGTCTGATGGTGGAAGCCGAAGGTAGCCATAGGAACTCCTAAACAAAACGACTTAACCACGTCGAGTTAGGGTTCGTTGGATTTGTCTTTCCAAGCAATTTCGTCCTAGATGATTTTAATAGCTTGTATTTAGGTTAATGTTTTTTTAGATTATTTGTTTATACTTACGTTTTATAAAGTATGCCTGGAAGAGATTGCTTTTAGCGATAAGGTCGCCGATTCTGCCTCACTATGAATAATTAATAATTCTTTTAAAATTATTTATCTGTGATGCTGCCCATGATGTTGATTTCATATCACGCTCTGACTTTCGTGAGACGTTGAGAATACTTTTCGTGAGACGTTGAGAATCAGCACATCTGTCGTGAGACGTTGGGAATAACTCTGTCCAACCATATTTCGGTTACGGCGACTGTGTGCCTGAATCACGTCGTCTATAATTTGGACCGTTTTATGCAAAAATCATCCTACCCACAACCGACGAGGTGTTGCGTTGATTCATTTTTGCATAAGTCGGTCCGGTTCTAAAGCCTCGGTACTGACCGTCGTTACATGGTACACCCTGTAACGCCGGTCAGTACCGAGGCTGAGGCACAATGAACTGCAAGAACGCTCGCTGAGTAACACGTTACATTACAATGTAACGTGTTACTCGTGTTACTCAGCGAGCGTTCTTGCAGTCAGTAAGGGAAAAGAAGGAGCTCACACACAACGAGCAACGAGACGGATTTTAGCACACGGCGTTATCGTGCTCGCTGCGAATGGTATATTACGCCCCGTAACACCGGTCAGTAATAAGTGTAATCCAGGGTTTTTTCTTTTTTGTAAAATGTCTCAATATGTATAGATAGAAAATGCTTTATTGCATACTTTACAAAACAATTAACAAACTATACAAACAATTTGGTACAAAAATATGACAACGGCGGTCTTATCACTCACGAGCAATCGCTATTAGACAACCGTGGATTTATAGGATCGTTGAATTGAACATAGGGATCTGTGTGCATTATTGTTACGAGCTAATACAATATCATAAATAAAAATAAATGTGGACTTTGTAATAAGGATGGATGGAGTAGGAAAACTATGTAGAAGAGAATGTAAATTAAACAGTCATATTCTCTAAAAATAACAGTAGAACAAAGGTCGAATACGAATTGTCAACACAATTGGACATAAAACTCTATGAACGTTGAATTGTTTATTGTTGGTAATTATGATTATGTGAGGAAGCACTGCGAAGAAGATTGATTAGGATAAAGCTGTAGCCGGATAATTTTTTAAAGCTGGCGCTGGTCTTCATTTATTTGTTTTTCTTGTATTTAAGGCCTGGGGGCCTGGGCCTACTCGTAAAAACGAAATTTGATCAGTTTTTTCGCAAACTCTTAAACATTAGAGTAGGTTTTGTTTAAAAATTAATCAGAAACTTATTTACTTAAATTTTTGTTTTCCGAGTCAGCAACCTGGATTTGTAAAGTCGTCGCATCGTCGTCAGCGCGGATAATTGTATGATAAAACACAACACAATCGAGCCAGATTTTATAAATTTACCTACGTATATGTAGTTAACAGTCGGTTGATCGTGTAGTGATGTGAAAACTTGATTATTTATTTAGTAAACAAAATCCACAGCCCTTAAAAAGTAAAATTGACAAAACTATTCACAGAACCAACGGCCAATACAGGATTTACTTTTTGTAAAATGTTGTTTGTTTTATTATCTTGTCAATTCGATAAGATAAAAAACTATTTGACAAGAGTCTGAAATACATAATGCTGGAAAATTTACTCAGTTTCATTTAGCCCCAAGCTTGTTGATAAATCATTGATTTATTTGATCAACAACACATATATAATAATAATAATATATACCAGCAGGGCAGCTTGTGGCGAGCTGTTGGTGAGTAGCGACACCACGGGTATACCGAGTGCTCCCGGGGAAGTTCCTGGTTCTCGTCTCCGCTTGCGAAGTGGTATCCCAAGAGAACCAGATCCCCACCTCTTGCTTACCTTCAGTGGCCGGTCTGAGTGGAGTCGCGAGAGATGCATCTTAGGATGTAGACTCGGGGGTGGAAGTGTCTAATGGCGTAATAGCGAGGAAGCCCGCTCACGTGTTTTCGTGATGGTGAAATCGGGGCCGCACCTCTCGACACCCCTTAGTCGTTTGCACCGATGTTGTTCCTTTACCGGCATTTACGCCATTTTGAGGAACCCATCCAGCATTCGGCAAGCCACCGTCTGCCGCTTGTAACAGTATTGAGAGTAAGTTTATGGCAGGCGTCCATAGTTTCCCCCATAGCCCAATTACCCAGTCCATCCATTCACCACAATAACATGGCTTTTTTTTTGTTATTTTCATTTTCCTTTGCAATAGTCTCTACACCTGGCGGATATCATCTTTGGGTGTATCATATTGTGCAATCAAGGATGATACCCGCTATGTGTAGCTCTCGCCTTTAGATTAATTCTCATAAAGGGCCTCTGTGCTGTTGGCTTCGGCTCCACGCATGCCTCCCAAAGGACCGGGTCACTATATGGCCCGTGATCATGGAAATGAGAAACATAATAATAAAATAATAAAAGCCTTTATACAGATAACTTACAATTGTTTTCCTTAAATATAACTTATTCTAGCACGTGTCATCTGTTTGCCCTAGTTTGGCATAGGCCTCTTCCAGCTTCTTCCACTCGCTTCTATCTCTGGCCGACATATCAACGTACACAATTATCAGATCAACTCTTTTTACTAAACGACGCCATTTTGTGAAAAGGATAGGCACAGGATTTCGTGTTCATAGGAGCGGGACAGAGCAGAGCCTCGTTAGCGCAAAAACCATGTTTTTGTTTTTTACGGTAAAAATAATAGTCATTTTGAAATCTAAAACACACACCGTCTGCTTTATGTTCTGTTTGTTTAATATACATAGTATCAAGGATTATTTTAAAGTATTTATTGAATAGCTACAAACTGTACAATAAACAGTTTAGAGCGAACTTTGGTTGGTTTTTTTCTATCCAGAAAATCCGTACCTAAAAAGGGAAAACGAAACCCTTGTAGGATCACTTTGTTGTCCGTCTGTCCATCTGTCCGTTTATCAATCCTCTTTTCTCAGAAACACATGGAGCTATCGTTGAAATTAACATCAAATACTCAGGTCTGTAACCTCTTCAAAAGTTACAGCCGTTTATGCCCAATTTTTTGTAAATTTTTATGGGAGCAAATGCCCACAAAACCTATAGGGTACTTTCCTTTGGCCTAGAATAATTTTTGGCAAGAAGCAAGGTCTTATCTTATACTTACGGAACTCTCGGTGCGCGAGTCCAGATTGGCTATTATTTCGCTGCGGCCATGGTAGGCCTATTGTCATCGCCACTTCATGTGTTCACCCTTGAAAACTGCGTTGTTCATAGTTCGCCACTTACCCTTCCAGCCGCTAAGAACTGAAGGATTTCATAACACACTCAATGGACGTTGAACATTTTCTATGTACCCTACCGATTCCTTTACTTTGTGCATGTAGTTTCCTCTTAAATGCACAGTTTATGGGCTCACGTGTATTGTTAGCCATTATTAAGACCAAACATCAGGTTATTTCGAGATCTTGATTATTCTGGATTAACTGTGATCAGTGAACTACAGTCAGACGACTGTAGTTGGCTACTGGCCGGCGTTACGGAGCGTAATGTAACGTGTTACATTACATAGCGTTCGTGCACTCAGTACGGGGAAAGGACACTAGCGGCGTAAGTGGGGCGGTCCGCCCAAGCTACGAGGGGTGCCATTTTGGCAGCCTTTTGGGTGACAACGACAACTTGGACCGAGAATTTATGTTAACTGTACTTACTAAGATAGTTCTGTGGGGACAGTATTCTGGAATTTGGATGAAACAACAATAATTTTTATGGGTAAAAATTCCAAAAAATATTATTTTTGTTTATTGTAGGTTGAGTAGACAAAATATTTTGGGTCGAAATAACAATTTTATATTCGTGGTGAGAAACTGTGGGTTGAAATAACAATACACCGCACAGCCAGATTGTAAAACTTATCGCGGTTCGCTTGTATACCTGCTTACTTTTTCCCAAACATCTCAAAAAATTTAGCGGCTCAGAGTTGCGGTTCACTATTTTGGTTTTGGCTGGGGGAGAGGGGTGTGTGTAGAAATACGCCCGGGCACCAACCCACGCTGGCCGCCACTGAAGAAGGTGCTCTGAAGCAACGACACGGAGTTTAGCACACGGCGTAACGCATCGCTGCGAATGATACACTATAATGATACATTTACGCCCGTAACAACAACGATCAGTACCCAGCTTAAGGTTTTAATACCCTTTAGTACTATAAAAAGCATTTTTAGCCGACTGCGGAAGAGAGAAATATAACATGTTTTCTTAAACATGTTATATTTCTGAGAACAAAAGGGCACACATTTCGTGAGACACTGGGAATAGCCATCCTTCAGTGAGACGTTGGGAATATGCTCGTGACACGTGATATGAGGCGTTGGGAATACCCCTATTTAACAAATCAAAACCTATATCGCTATACGGATGAATGGAAACTTTGTCAAATGAAACAAAGGCTTTGCAAAATAAGTACTTGCGTACAAAAGTGAGCACATTTCGTAAGACGCTGGGAATACTCATCCATCAGTGAGACGTTGGGAATAAGCGCGTGTCATGTGATATGAGTCGTTGTGAATAACCCTATTTAACAAATCAAAACCTATATCAGTATACGGATGTATGGAAACTTCGTCAAATGAAACAAAGGCTTTGCATAATATATACTTGCGTAGGAAAAACATTTTCCTCAAATTAGGTAAGTAGATGATAGATACTTTACTATTTTAAGGTAGGTAGTGAGACTGACTAAACCATAAGGGCCAAAACTTTCCATGGTCCATAGAATAGTTTTTATGCAGGCGAACAAAATATTTGAGGTGGAAAGTAGGCTTGAGGCGTATTTATCGTCACTGATAAAAGTCACAGGTATAAAAATTGGCGGTATTTCACAGTGACAGAAACTAAGTATATCTGTGACTGTCTCACAGGCAGTGCCAGTGTCACGAGTGCACGATATTATATCGCTGTTATTTTATTAGGTAGGAACCTACGCAATAAATCGCTTCAGTTAGATAATATTGCTTCTATACTCTCTCTTTGATAGTATCACTAAGTCAGAATGAGACACACCTAGTATTTTATACTTTGAAATTTGAAAAGTATACCGCAATGTAACAAAGTTGTTACATTGCGTTATACACATACAATTCAAGAGGAGTTTTCGTTACGTAGCGGTACTATTGCTGCAATAAATATATCATTTAATCAGTAAAACAATGAATTTGTACGTGATTGGCCGAATACTAGCTAGTATTTTGTCACTGGTATTTGTCACAGATATTTTGAAGTCGCAGTAACGTAAGTCACAGGTATCGGATTTTGCCTAGTATAACCTAAGACTAGTGGAAAGCTACTTGGACTGACTAAACCATAAGGGGCAAAACTTTCCATGGTCACATAGAATAGTTTCTATGCAGGCGAACAAAATATTTGAGGTAGAAAAATTACTCATAGGGAAAAATACGTCTGTTAAGTTTTCAGTATTTAACCATCATCGAAGCGACGCGTGAACCAAGAGCTGGTGAGTATCTGGCGCAGCGCATTAGCATTGCTATTATACATATGTACAGCGGGGCAATGCAGCCAGCGTCACGGACGCTTCCGACTGGTATTGATATGGACCAGTTGGGCTACCTGTAGAGTCTAGACTTCTAGAGGCTATGTCTGCAAATATTTGTTCCGGGTGTTCTGGGTATTTTCTATGCATAGTAAAAAGTATCTAGGTATTTATCTAATGCATTCTATTAAATATATCAGTCACAAAACAGAAGCTCTGCTTAGCTTGGGGCTAGATGATGCTGTGTGGATTGTCCAGCATTGTTTATTTATATTTATTCAAGATGTCACATCTTGATAAAGATGTGACATCTTGATAAATATCTAGCAATCATATCTACCCATCTGCACACTGCACATGTCAAATTGCCAACGCAGCATGTCCAACAACGTGAAGCGTGACCGTGTTGGCAACACGAGAAACCCAAATAAAACGTTGATGCGGAATAACTGGATTTCTGATTTAATTCTAAAAGGTAATTTATCTAGATACCTACTATAATTTGGCTTGAGGAACAAGTTATTTAGCTTTTTAGGGTCTCGTTACCCGGTAGCGCGCCTTTTTTAAATTCAATTCATTTTAATAATCACATTAATAATATTACAGATTATTTGATCTAATGCGTTATTTATGGCCAGTGATGACTTACGGATCCGAGACGTGGTCGCTGTCAAGGGGCCTTGTGCATAAGCTCAAAGTCGAGCTATGGAGAGAGCTATGCTCGGAGTTTCTCTACGCGATAGGGTCCGGAATGGGGAAGTCCGTAGAATTAAACTTACCGACATAGCTCTCACAATTAGCAGGCTGAAGTGGCGAGGGGTAGGCCATATAGCTCGTAGAACCGATAACCGTTGGGGAGTAAAGGTACTCGAGTGGCGACCGCGATGCAATGCGAAACGCAGTGTTGGAAGACCTTCCACTCGATGAACCGACGATATTCTAGCGGTCGCAGGCAGTCGTTGGACGGAGGCGGCTCAGGACCGAAAGATAGTATAAACTACTAAATAAATATATAATAAATAAATAATTAAATAATATTGGACAGTGCACATAACATAATAGGGAGTCAGTTGACATTTTCACAGACATAACCACAGATAATAAAAATTTAATAGAAAAGAAAGAGACTCTTGAATTGTAATACAAATGAAATTGACAAAATGTGAGAAATACTTATAGTTGCTATAACAAAAATATAATTAAAATAACATAAATTTTTTGATTGTATCCCCATACAATAAACTTTTATTTTTGCTTGATCATTATAATGGCGGTATCTTTAGAACCGTAATATGAAATTAATTTGAAGTTTTCACGGAGTGGTACTTATTACTGTATATATGCTTATATACAGGCTATAAAATAGTACGGAACTCTTCGTGTCCTACTCGCACTTGACTTGTTTTTATGCTAAATTTAACTGGTGTTATTTACGCTCTTTAAATACCTACTTATCAAGACTATTATGTATTATTTTGCGCTGTATTAAAATTATATATACCTTACATGGAGTCGAGACTGTGGACCGGGTTTTCAAAAAATTATTAGAGCGTCGTCTGGTCGAAGCGACGCGTGACCCGAGAGCTGATGAATATCTGATCTGGCGCAGCTTATCTATATATATATAATGCAGCCAGCGTCTTGGGCACGCTTCCGTCTGGTATTGATATGGACCATGGTAGCTAAACTACCTGTAGATTGTTTGCAACAGTCTGCAGTTAGCTCCATTATTTCAATCATAAATACTAGTTCTAATTTGTTTCTATTAATTGATTGTAATTTTCTATGGGTTAGTTGAGCTACCTCTAGATTGCTTGCAACAGTCTTCAGTTAGCGCAACAATTTCGTGTAAATATTAGTTCTAATTTCTTACTATTCTTAATGTCCGCCTACATGGCTGAACGGATCATAATGAAATTTGGCCGGGATGTAGACCCGGTAACCCGGGGAAGGATATAGGCTAATTTTTATCCCGGTAAAGCGCTTGCGACGCCACGGGTTACAGCTTGTTAAAAAACTAATATAATTAGTGCGTCAGCCTCGCACTCGGGGTAATCTCAAAGAAATTAAATGATATCCCAAAAATTTACGAGCTCCGCCGAAATCGTAATTGTTGATAATATTTGAATGAAAAAAGATTTATTTAGTAACAATTCCGCGTATAACCTTCTCTGATAGTATTCATCAAAGTAAGTTGTCTACTAGTTTCGTCTCACCACGAGTCATCTTCAGGACACAATACTCGACATTGACATTGAGATTGGCCAGTACAGCAACACCACTGATTGACTGATTCCTGTGTGGAATTGAACGCGGAATTGTTACTAAATATTTTTTCATTCTACATTCATAATATTATGCAATGGATTTCCGCAAAGTAACGCCTGAATCTATTATTTATTCTAGTTGATCAGAATAGGTATGCTAAAAATGTGGAAATACTAAAACCAGACTGCAGTACATAAAAGTTACAAACAAGTGCCCTTTGTGTTGTATTTTTAACCAACTTCTTTCCAAGGAGGATATTCAATGTATGTATGTTTTTTTATGTATGTTCGTGGATTGCTTCCGCTATTGTATAGAGAACTAGCTGACCCGTGCCCACTTCATTGGGCGGTAAACATTTTTACACTCACACTCACAAATAACGTGGCTTTCTATTGGTAAAAGAATTTTCAAAATCGGTTCCGTAGATCCAGAGATTACCTCCTACAACCTCACATACTTTACCTCTTTATAATACATATTAGTATATTATGACCAAGAATAAAGAATTTCAAAATATTTTAGATTTATATTAAATATTTTTAATATTAAGAATAGTGAATTTCAAAATTGGTCCATAATTGGCAGAAATATCGCATAACATACACACAAAAAAATTACATACAATCGAATAGAAAACCTCCTCATTTTTTAAGTCGGTTAAAAATACTGGAAGACCCTCATGAATGTAGGTACCTAATTGTTGGTTAATACATCACTTTCGTGTGGTCCATCAATACCTAAACAGAATTTATGGTAATTCCGTCGCCAAAGCCGTTAAAGGCGACATTTGGCCTACAGACATCAAAACCGTCTGACTTATTATTAGCGTATTGATTTGTTTTCCTCGGTCCAGACATGAGTTGCGAAATAATGCGGCGCGCCATGTATTAGCCGATCAAACATTCCCCACGTTATAGGCTAACATTGTATGTAGGTACAGTCGGCTCCAAAAATCACAGTAATCCTATCCTATCCTACTTCTAACTTAATATCATAATTGTAAAAGTTTGTAAGGATGGATGTATGAATATTTGTTACTTTTTCACGCAAAAACTACTGAACAGATTAGGCTGAAATTTGGTATGGGTATAGTTTGGGACCTGGAATAACATTAGGCTATTTTATATCCCGATAAAACCCGGGTTAAGGCGTGAGTAGCTGCTACACTACGGCGAAAAAAACATGATTGTACAGGAGCCCTTACTCTTCCCGCGGGTTTCGTAATAAATAAATAATTTTTAATTTTAATTTTACAGTTTTTTTTATTTATTTATTTGGGAAACTAAAAGCTTATACATAAAGTATTATTATATAAAGCTTATGCTACATAAATAACAAGAATTTAAAATAGGAACAAATAAAGCTACAATAGTTTCTGCCTAAAGTGCACAAATAATAACTAAATACATTAAATACCGTGCCAAAATTAAAAAAATATCTAAAACTAAAGAAATAAAAAAACAGAAAGAAACTATGTGCTTAACATACCCAATCGTCTGGATGGAGTAACTATAGGAAGGGAGCTAGATTATAATAAATACATTACATAATGGACATAACGAGGGAAAGGTTATGTAAATAGTTTACATAATTAAAATGTGAAATAATAAAATAAATAGTAGTAATAATGTTGGATAAACGACACAAAATCATCTAGCCCCAAGCTGATCATAGCTTGTGTTATGGGTACTAGATGACTGATATTCATACATAGATAGATACATACATAGATAGATATTTTTTATTAAGTATATACATAGAAAACACCCAGAACACCCTGAACAAATAAGTATCATATATTTGTTCCGAGGTGGGAATCGAATCCGCAACCTTCTGCGTCACTTTCGCCTGCCGCGCCACTGTGCTCGTCACTCTTGGTCATCTGTCGGTAATAGGTAACTTAGGAATATCCGGACAGATAACATTTTTACTAACGGCGATCCCTCACCCGCATGCCCAACCTGGGGATTACTATGTCTGGGGATTATGTGAACCTATTATGATAAAAGTCAATAAAGCACTTATCAGGGGGATTGTGCCCAGCAGTGGACAAGAATAGACTGTAGATATAGATGAAGAACTCTCACTGATGCTCTACACTACTCACAAAAAGTGGCGTTGGGCCGGGCACATAGCTCGAATGACAGACAATCGATGGTCTCATCGTCTCACTACCTGGCCAGGACCAGGAGGCAATAGAAACAGAGCCAGACCAACTGCTCGGTGGGTAGATCACATAATTCATGTGGCTGGCAAACAATGGATGAACACAGCTATTGATAAAGACACCTGGAAATCTCTTGAGGAGGCCTTCACTTTCGACCTGAGGGGTTCTTGAGAAAAGGACTATACCTAAACCAAGTGCTTTAGCACTTGGTTTCAAGAGGTTCAAGAAATAAAAGGCCTTTTATTTTATTTTATTGACAAAGAAAATAACAATCAAATAATATAAACAAATTAATCTAGAATTTACAATTGAAATAATTGAGCTAACTGCAGACTGTTGCGAATAATCTACAGATAGCTCAACTGCTCCATATCAATATCAGTTGGAAGCGTCCCCAAGACTTTTATTTTATATTTATTTATTATACTCGTAGATGAAGAACGTGGTTGAATAAAATCTTTTTACCAAGTTCTATCTCGCTACTCAGTTCTGTGGATGACTGTACACAGAGATTATCCAGCTGTCTATCTAGAATTAATACTGTTTGAATAATCTCCACGTGTTTTAGTCTCGTGCTCTTCAACAGTTATGATTGTTATTAATGTGAATTTAGAATGGTTTCTAGGAAAAATTTGAAAGTCCGAAAAAACTGAAGTGCTTTTTGCCACGGGATTTTTGGACATTATGTAGGTATGTCTCGGGATATCTATAGCAAATATTTCTACAGAACACGCTTGTATTGTAATTGACTATAAATACTATAAAGTTTGTATGGATGGATGTATGGATGTATGGACATTTATTACTCTTTCACGCAAAAACTACTGAACCGATTAGGATCAAATTTGGTATGGGTATAGTTTGGGACCTGGAATAACATATAGGATAACATCCGGTCCGCCTGCGACGCAGCAGGTCGCGGGTTGCATTCCTGCCTTGGGACAAATATTTGGAAGATCTGCAAATATTTGTTACAGGTGTTCTGGGTATTTTCTATCATCATCATCTTATCAGCCCATATACGTCCACTGCTGGACATAGGCCTCCCCTTACGACGACGCCACAAATAGCGGTCCTGAGCCGCCTCCATCCATCGACTCCCAGCGACCGCTACGATGTCGTCGGTCCATCGAGTGGATGGTCTCCTTTAGGGGGGGTTTTGCCATAATGTATTTTCTATATATGATAAAAAAAACTATGTATGTATTGTATTATGTATATCAGTCATGTAGTACCCATAACATAGGCTCTGCTCAGCTTGGTGCTAGATGATGCTGTGTGGATTGTCCATGGTCATGGGTGGGTTGGACATGGTGGGATTGGTGATGATGAATAGACCAGCTAGGGGCAGCCAGCCTGTACTGCTGGAACTGCTGGTAATGCTGAACTATATCTGTATTTGTTTTTGTGGTCTGTGTTTTTTTTATTGTTTGGTGTGCAATAAGTAATAATTATATTGTCTGCCGTGACGTGATGATGTAAAAATCCCAAAGAACTTGTAGATAAGCTTATATAGACATAGTGACATGTTCCGTACAGAGTGTTGAGTAAAAAAACACAGTTACTTGGTTGTGTTTGACAACCTCGATGACGAAGTAGTCGGGTAGGTACATTGTGACGTAAAAGGTGCGTGTTTTATTTCCCGATGTGGGAAAAAATGCTTGAACTTGTTAATGGTACTAAGGATACAAAGTTGTGTCACTTGAACCATCAATGGTACTACTGACACAAAGGCATTTGTTCCGGTTCTGATTTATTTGGGCCTGGTATTATAACTAAGACGACTGATGTGGCGCTGCGGGCGACAATCTGCTTGGGACGCAGGAGGTTGCGGGCTCGATTCCCGCCTTGGGACAAATGTTTGTACGATCTACAAAATTTGTAGATCGTACAAAAAACCCATAACACCTGGAAAAAATATTTCATATTTTTTCCGTTCTGGGTTTTTTCTATTTATAATAAAGTATATATCTATAGCTCAGGATTGATATTTGTGGCGTCATAACACAACTGATATACATAATACAATATATTACATAGATTAGATATACATATCAGCCCATACACGTCATAGGCCTTCCCCATACGACGCCACAAATATCAATCCTGAGCTATAGATATATACTTTATTATAAATAGAAAAAACCCAGAACGGAAAAAATATGAAATATTTTTTCCAGGTGTTATGGGTTTTTTGTACGATCTACAAATTTTGTAGATCGTACAAACATTTGTCCCAAGGCACAAGCTCATAACACAAGCTCTGCTTAGATTGGGGCTAGATGATGCTGCGAATTGACCAGTATTATTTATTTATTTAATATCTTAGGTTCTTATTTATTTATTGGTTGTAACCAAAACAGGATTTATAGTTAAAAAAAAATTAAAACTAAAATCCTGGGTTTGTGATCCCCTTTTGTTTTTCTAATTAACAAAATTTTGTTATTCTAATGTTCTTAGTGGAACTAAAATCTCTTAAAATCGAACATACATAATAAATATATAAAATTAAAAAAAAAAACTTATTTCATTAGGACCAAAGTGCTTGGGTAGACAAATCCAACGAACCCAAACTCGACGAGTTTAGTTCTTTTCGTTTAGAAGTACCTATGGCCACCATCGGTCTCCACCATCAGGCCAGCTCGATGATGGTTTGCATTTTCACCGAACTTATATAAGTATGCCAAATTTCAGCTCAATCCGTTGAAGTCTAAACCCCTATTCATAATAGTCTGCTAACTTAAAGCATTGCTAATTCTCACTTTATCTTCTTCTATTGACGTAAGACAGAGTGAGAGATAACACTGCTTAGCAGCTGTTTTAAGTTAGCAGGCCGTTATGAATAAGGGTAAAATTCAGTTGCATGATTTGTCCCATACAAACTAACAGAGCAAGTAGAATAAAAGCTTATTATAATTTGGCGTATTTTAAAAACCATAAACTGACTTCAAATTTCTGAACCTACGAGTACCTCTTGTTTATGTCCGTTGCCATGGAAACTGTTTGTTACCAGTCATTGTGATAAATTGACTGTTTTCAAAAACCTACCTAATCATCGTTTTAAAATGCTGAAACTGTGTTTTTAAGTTTTACGGGATAAATACTAATCCCCTGGAGATATAATTTTTATATATACCTTGGGATCATTTTCTATGAAATAATGAAAGAATTTTCAAAATCGGTCCATAATTGGCGTAATGATTGCGTAACACCTTCTCCTTGAAATCGGTTGAAAAGGGTAAACAGTTATTTATGTTCCACATTCACGCATGAAATGCCATGCCATATATGGTAACATGTACGGATTATGAATTTACAAGTATATTTAGAGCTGAATGTACAAAATGTGAAGGTACAAGCCAGAATGGAGGGCAAAAGGTCCCGTGGTCGATCTCCAACTAGATTGTCGGACCTTGCTACCTCCTAACAAATAATCAGAATCAGAATCATTTATATTTCAGGTACAAAGTATGGTCTTATTATACATAACTAGCTGCTGCCCGCGCCTTCGCCGGCGTTTTATTGGGATAAAAAATAGCCATGTACATATGTTATTTCAGGTCCCCCAAACTATACCCATACCAAAATTCAGCCTTATCAGTTCAGTAGTTTTTGCGTGATAGTAACAAATATCCCGTAAAGGTCCGAGTAAACGTCAGAAGTAAAAAAAATATTCATTGCATTTTTTTATGGACAATAGACCTTCTTTTACAACATTCTCACCTGATGGAAAGTGACGATGTGGCCGACGATGTATCACGAAGGTCTAGAAGGCACCTATTCACTCTTGTCTTGAAGAGACCCAGATTGTAAAGGGCAGGAAAAACAGAAGCAGGCAGCAAGAACACATTTTTAATTTATACTCTTTAAGTACCACCCTACATGGGAGACCATCCACTCGATGGACCGACTACATCGTAGCGGTCGCAGGGAGTCGATGGATGGAGGCGGCTCAGGACCGCTATTTGTGGCGTCGTATGGAATGAAAGAGTAGGAATGGAAGAGTAGTTTTTCTTTTTCTGTTGTTTCTAATTGCAGATACCTAGTTCTTATCATGCAATGCATGCTTTGATCAATATCAAGTAATATTATCGCTGCATAAGTACTTAATTCGGATAACAGGGATTCTTTGTAATCTAAAAATCGTAATCAGGAATCTCAATCTTAAATTCATTAATATCTATTTAGATTCTCAGCTATCAGAGTCTCAGCTATCTTTGGTTCTCTATCTAAGTATATATGGCTCATATCACTTAGATAGATCAACGAACCTCTCCCAAACGGAAACGGATTTTCCCATGCGGATTTGTTGTTGTTTCACGTAGAATGAAATGGGGTGCGCTATGAGTGAGAAAGAGCGTCAAACCATCTAATACGAAGCTGTCATGTGGCTGTATGCGTGTTGGCACCATTTTTGATATTTTTTCGTACTTTGCGATTAATTTTGAGTAAACGATTGATTTTAAAAATATTTTTGATTATTTATAATGTTGAATATATTAAAGCAGCGCCACAGATATTCGAATAAAGGTGTCTATCATGCATAAAAAAATGGCTTGAAGATGACTCGATTTAGTGGTCAAAATTAGTTTCGCTCTCATTTAAATATCATTATATGTTTTTTTTTTAAATTAAACCGCCGCAAACATAGCTATTTTTCATCCGATTGCGTATAGAAAATTATAATAAGATCGGGGACATAGTTTTCAAATGAAGCGGAAAGTACGTTTGTATGGGAAATAAGGCTATCCGTTCCGTTCTTTAGGTCATTAGATATGTTTCAAGTCGTGCCGATGTGCATGTTCCAATAATTTCAATATTTTCAATTTCAATCAGTCATTTCGGACATAGTAGGAATAACGTTACATACACAGTCCATATCGACACACAATTAATGATAATGATGTACCTAGGTAATCTAGTGCTTAATCTAATAAGGATATTCAGTAATCGAGTACCTATGTACATGATTATCGGCGCGAGTTTTGAACCGGCCATTGCCATGCTTTCTATCAAACTAAGCTGAGTTTAACCTGATCTGATACTACACCTATCTGATAGGTATACCTATTATTCTAGATCTGATACTATAGAAGTTTTGACGACCGATGTGGCGCGGCGGGCGAAGGTCCGCCTGCGATGCAGGAGGTTGCGGGTTCGATTCCCGCCTTGGGACAAATGTTTGTTTGATCTGCAAATATTTGTCTCGGGTGTTCTGGGTATTTTCTATCCTACTAATATTATAAATGTGAAAGTTTGTAAGGATTGATGTACGAATGTTTGTTACTCTTTCACGCAAAAACTACTGAACCGATTAGGCAGATATTTGGTATGGGTTGTTTGGGATCTGGAATAACATATAGGCTATTTTTTATCCCGTTAAAACGCGGGCGAAGGCGCGGGCAGCAGCTAGTGTATAATAAAAATATATATCAATGTAATATATTGTATTATGTATATCAGTCATCTAGTCACCCATAACACAAGCTCTGTTTAGCTTAGGGCTAGATGATGCTGTGTGGATTGTCCAATATATTTATTTATTTAGTTCAAAGGCTAGTGACCTGGAGCCGAATTCCAATAAAATTCAGGTTCATGATAATTTTTTTATTTCTCTTAAGATACACACATTACATACAGATACATTCACTTACAGAGAAATCTTATTTTAATTATAAATAGGTTTTGTTGGGCTAAACGTACAGTATTGAAAAAAAAAACTAAGAAAACGTCAAAATGTCGGTAGTCACAAATAATTTCGCACCAAACAAGTCGTCGAAAACAATGACTGGTTTGGCATGTTACATGGAAATGGCTTATCTATGTGGCAAGATCGAATAACAATCAAAATAAAAAAAAAATTAGTGTTATACGTATGTACATATATCATAGTGGATACGTAACATTACCAAGTAGGTAGGTTGTACTTATGTATTTTTACAGAAAATGTAAATAAAATACAACATACATACATATGTATTGATAAACATAGCTAGCTGCGCTGCGGGCTGCGGGACAAATGTTTGCACGATCTGCAAACACGTATTTGAAGTGTCAATAACATCAACTTATTACTTTTCTACTCAAGTTATGGCACGAGCGAGTACAGCCACATCTTAGGTTATCTTGGTACAGCTCTCATCAGGATTTTTAGTATGAATGAGAAAAATACGAATACTTACGATAAAAAAAATGTGAGCTTGATAGACTATGAGTTCTGTCTCGCTTACAAACAAAAAATGAGAAAAAATTACATATTACTAAAAGCCTCTCTCAAAACCATTCGAAAACTATAATCTATAGCTGTAGGAAGATAGTATGAAACTATTCAATTGCTGTCAAACTACGAAAAGTAGTTCCTCATTATCCGCTAGAGGCGCTGCAAAGTGCCAAATGTATGGAATGAAATGAAAAGTTTTTTCGATATCCTAAACCATGGGTCTTCAACCTTTTTTGTGCAAGGGCCAGTAATCCATTTAAAATCACCCGAAGGGCCGCGTCACGCAGTATTCTATTTAATTTTATTACCCTTAAATAACAAAATATAACAAGCAAGTCTAAAAAATTCAATAGTCTTTCTGAGTTTTGAATTTTGTAGCCTTGCATATTTAAAAATCTTGAAATAAGTAGGTACAGAATCTTGGATCAATGCGATGCTTGACAATGTTTATTTTTGACGAGTGTATCGATGTCGGGATTTATTTTTGTAGTTATTGCAACCCGCAGACTACGTTCCAGATGAGCATCTGTAATTCTTGTCCTTGTTTTGGACTTAACATTCTTCATGCGAGAAAACATTTGCTCGCTCACATTAGTGCTCCCAAACAATGATATCATTTTTGGGCGTTTTTGTCTGCCTCCTGTCTTTGATTTTTGACACACCAAACAGACGGGTTTTTGATTAACGCTAACGAACAAATACAACTCTGATCACTTTTGAAATGTGCGATTTTCATCACTGACTTTCTGTTTTTTACCCGAAGTTGACGCCATTTTTACTATAAAGCTCGGCAAATACAAATCATACGTAAACTCAAACACAGTCAACACCAACAAAATAACGGACAGACAGATCACGCACCAACCCGTTGAGATGACCATATTGACCATTGTCCGCCCGCAGTCAATGGTGCGTACTCATTCGCACTTGTACCTTTCGCTCACCCACACCACGCGGGACTCCGCCCGCACCGGTTGGGGTATCTAACTAAGTTATTGTGGCGCGTAAATTCAAATTAGTATGAATAAAATGATTCCTGTAGAATCCGAGGGCCGCAAGAAAAGACCCGGCGGGCCTCATGCGGCCCCCGGGCCGCGGGTTGAAGACCCTTGTCCTAAACTAATGCACAACCCGTACTAGGGATGACAACCTTTGGTGCCTGTATAGCACTACGCTTGTTATAATATGCCTTATATTGCTTCCAAAGACGTGTCCACTGCCTTCCATAATTTCCTCTCAGATAAATTCCCTAGGAAAATTACCAATCAGGCTATAAATAATCAATAACCAGGGCTGTCCAAAACACGGCCGTGGGCAATATTTGTGCGGCCCGTGACATGTTTCTAATCCACTACTATTATTACGCAAATTTTACTTATTATATACATTGAAATTTTTTGGAGTTATTTTTTTATTATTTCTGTGGTATCCCAAATTTAAATAGTTCATTACACTTCACATGTATTTACGTTGAACATTAAAGACAAAACGTTCTTCGTTTGGCAATAACTTTCTACCACACAACTCCTAGAATCTCGTTAGACCCAATCAGGACACGCACCAATCGCTTTATCTCTCTTGCACCTCTCGCGTGTGCGTGCGAGCGAGAAGAGTCGCCAGACGTTGGACTGAGGTCATCAGTTGGGCGCGAAATTAAAAAACAAAAGCTGGTTTTTCGCTTTTTTGTATTCTACAATTACTTAAGCAAACGTACGATCTGCGCAAAACTACTTTTCTCCTAGTTTTGTAACTTTTAGAACGCACACAGTACAAAAAAAAACCGAATAATTTTTAATTTCACGGGCGACCGATGATCATTCACCTTAATGGTGAATGATCATCATCATCAACACACAGGGGCGAACGAAAGCCAGCGAAGGCTGATGAACGAACCGGGGAGTCATGGCGAAAGCAAATTACCCAAACGAACGTTTGCTCGCGTCTTGCTTTCGCCATGACGCCCGGGCATGATAAACGGACACGGGTCTGTTTGTCAGCGTACGAAAGCCTTCGTTCGCCCGGTATGTACCCACCCTCAAGTCGTTGAATTCTCGAACTTTTTTCGTTTCTCATATATCGTTCGATATAAAAGCTAGAAGGTAGGTATTTGTATTTTTCTGTAATCCTTTACCTAGCAGTGGGTAAAATCCGGCTGTGGATGATGATTGATGATTTGTTGATGCGGCTCTTCACTAAATACAGTGATTTTGGTAAACAAAATCTTATCAGGAAGGCCTTTTACTCCATAGATGATTACATCAATGATGTTAATGCTTGGCCAGATGTCGCTCCGTTCCGCACTGACAGTAGTATGTAAGAAATTCAATGTTCTGTTTAGCTTTATGGAAATTTTTGACATGTAACTAAATCGTATTAAATTTAGATTTAGAAAACATGTATTAGACACTTAAGTGATATTATAATGTGCTAGTGGTTTCTTTTTCACTTCTTCCACTAGTGGACAAAAAATTGAAGTGAAGAGAATATCAATAACACCTTATTTCTTATTTGATAATAATAACTATGTTTATAGTATACAATTTGACTTGTCTAAGTGCTTATTTTGTAAGCCTAAAGAAATAAAGTCATTGATTCTGATTCTGATTTGTTTTGGCCCGCTGTCGTTTCTGGACTAGACAGCCCTGAATAACCTGATTATTTAATTAAAATAAGAACGGAGCGATTATTTTCTCGCCTTAAAAACTGATTGATGCGTCAAACGGGCGGGCATCATACGTCATGTTCGTTTGATGCCTTGAAAATACTTGAAACTTTTCCAAAGACGTGCCCCCAGCCATCAATGATGGCATCCAATGAGGTTAATGCTCTGTCGTGGCACCTAGGTACCTATTAGTGCACGTAGCACGACGCACGTTCACGCCCTCAGTAATCTACCTTTGTATATGTACTGTACATATGAACCTACGCAGTGGATTGACACCGTTATAAATAGGTCCCTACCTTCTTGGTCAGATAAAAACACAACGGAACTTTTTTCCTAATAAGACCTTGGATTATTTTGCCAGATAAAGGTTTTTTTTAAATTTATTTGTAATTGTTTGAAAAACAACATATTTTGTGTAACATTATTTTTACAGGATTATATCTAATAAAATGGAGTATCTATTCGTAAGTTAGTTATTTAAAAAAAAATGTTTATCAGTATACAATATCCATTAAATTACATATTTCTTTAAACTATAGGTACATAGTTTTATACTAAAAATCCTATATATCAATCAAATAAAAGAAAATATTACAAGTACCCGTCGACTAGGAAAATTTTCCTAGTCGATGCAAGTACCTATGAGAAACAAATTAGAACTAGTATTTTCAATAGGGCTAGCATGACAAGCCTAGGGATTAGGACGTAAGAGAACAGATAAGATTTACAAGAATGATAATTTTATTAGGTACTAGCTGCTGCCCGCGGCTTCGCCCGCGTTTTATCGGAATAGTCTATAAGTTATTCCAGGTCCCAATGTATCATCGCCATACCAAATTTCAGCTAATCGGTTCAGTAGTTTTTGCGTAAAAGAGTAACAAGGTCCATACATCCATACACCCATCCATACAAACTTTGACATTTATGATTAGTAGGATAGGATAATAGAAAAGGTTCGTAGATCGGCCGGGTCAAACTTCACGGTATTTGATTAATTAATTCCTAAACCGCACTCTCCTCGAGGATACCTACTTCCGTCCTACCTAGCGCCGCAAGTTCGTATTCTTCTGGTTCCGGGAATCAGCGACAGGAACAGGGTGCCTACGAGGGTTCCACGTCCAGCCAAGTAGAAAATGGCAGGAAAACGGGTAGATTACGGTGCTACGTTTTTATCCCTAATAGCCTGGCTACACGCTCAAACATTTGTGCATGCATGATTGCACAAAACAGTTTGCGCAAGATGAGCCCGGCCACACGCTCCATCTTCCCTGCGCAAACTGATTTGATGCCGGCCACACGCTCCATCTTGCTTGTGCAAACTGTGTTTGTGCAATCGTGCCTGCACAGCGTATAGCCGGGCTATCAGGGTTGATCAGTCGTAGGATGTTAACTTAGGTGGGGTAGGTAGGGTGGTAGGTAAGAGTTTTTCAAAGAGAAAAAATCGGCTATTTATCTTAGAATTAAAGATGGCGTGGAGTTCACATGTGTGGCGTAGCGGTCGAGGGTCCATCTGCGACGCAGGCGTTTGCGGGTTCGATTGCCGCCTTGGGAGAAATATTTATACGATCTGCAGATATTTGTTCTGGATGTTTTCTAAGTATAATAAAATATTTATCCATGTATTGTGTATAAAAGTCATCTAGTACCCGTAACAAGCTCTGCTTAGCTTGGAGCATCATATCATCATCAGCCCATACACGTCCACTGCTGGACATAAGCCTCCCCCGTACGACGCCACAAATAGCGGTCCTGAGCCGCCTCCATCCATCGACTCCTTGCGACCGCTACGATGTCGTCGGTCCATCGAGTGGATGGTCTCCCATGTAGAGGGGGATTTGCCATAATTACCACGCTTGGCAGGCGGATTGGTGATCGCAGTGTTGGTGTTTAAAAATACTCAGAAGGAAGCTGCTGCCCATCCTCTGGTAGGTTCCCTTAGTCGGCTCTTACGACATCCACGGGTTGAGTTTGAGGGGTCGATATTCGTACGCCGCGGCCCCACGGCCAAACCTATGATTAAACCTATGTACCTACCTAAATAACAAACAATCGAAAAAGCAGTGCCCAACAGGGCGTATGTACCTACTAACGTTAGCTATAATTAGGTCATAAGCTACCAACCTGTGTATATATTAGCAATGAATAAATGAAATAAAATGAAATATGTAATGCTGTTTGGATTGTCCGGCATTATTTATTTACTTATCACCTAGTAAAATTGTTGAAAATTTTAACCTTTAATAAATAATCTAAAAGATTTATCACAGCCTTCGAAATTAGCTTAGTAAAGTGTGATAAAAATTTCGGTCATTTAGCAATTGTCACACAAATTGACGTCAGCAGCTTCTTAGAATCTATAGCTTTATGTATTTTAAGATCTTACGCAGAGAAATTCGAAAAATAAAGATTTTTTCGAGAAGTGTTTGGGCACTGATACAATATGACCTATTCTCAGTACCTTTACCGGTAGTTGTTTTTTTACACTATTTTTTATAAGACACGGCATAATTAATTCTATGTCATACAGTTATTATAAAGACGACCGATGATTTAGCGCGATGAACGAAGGTCCGCCTGCGACGCAGGAGGTTGCGGGTTCGATTCCTGCCCTAGGACTAATGTTTCTAAGATGGATAGACGGTTTTCACCTTTTCGGGTGACCCGTTTTCACCCTTCAGGTACGGAATCCTAAAAATGGAAAAGATTTCGAGAACTTTATAGCTTACCTGTCAAAAATGGCAATCGTCTGGCTGCCAAAATGCATCAAATCACTCAAAATAATTCTTTAAGGCGGTTGTATCCCTCAAACTAGCGCCGCTGCGTTTTCTTTCGTATAATTAATTAATTAAATAATTTTCAAATATCCGATGTTATATAATCAAGTTCATCATCATCATCATCAGCCTATACACGTCCACTGCTGAACATAGGCCTCCCCCGTACGACGTCACAAATAGCGGTCCTGAACCGCCTCCATCCATCCACTCCCTGCGACCGCTACGATGTCGTCGGTCCATCCGAGTGGATGGTCTCCCATGTAGGGGGGGATTTGCCATAATCACCACGCTTGGCAGGGGGATTGGTGATCGCAGTGTTGGTGTTTAAAAATACTCAGAAGGAAGCTGCTGCCCATCCTCTGGTAAGTTCCCTTAGTCGGCTCTTACGACATCCACGGGTTGAGTTGGAGGGGTCGATATTCGTACGCCGCGGCCCCACGGCCCATAATAAAGTATATCAAGTATTGTATAATCAAGTTATTATAATATAATACAGTTCATGATAATATATCTATCATAGGCTTTTTTTAGTGCCCATAAAATAGTTTTATTTTATTTCCTTTATGCAGTATAGCGAAGTTGCTCTTGGTGGCTACCGAATTCTGTTTTCGCTTCTCAGTCTAAATTATAAGAAACTAAACTAGGTATCACAAACTGTACATTGGATATTTGAGAATTCTTGTGCTTACCCTAATTATAAGTAAAAATAGGGGGTGGCGCTAGTGTGCGGCATACAACCGCCTTAAACAACTAAAATCGAGTGTTGCCGCGTGTCATACTTATAAAAAAAATCCTTTCGGTATAAACATTTATAATTTTCCTAAACTATACAAAACTCATACTAAGTCTTTGTATGTATGTATATATACCTACAAAAAGACTCTTTTAGACTACATTTTATATAGTTCTATAGGAAGATAGTAAATACTCTATTCAGCTACCATGCAATCTAAGTACTTATATAATTTTTTTTTATATTTTTTCCAGACCCTTAGTAGCGTCATTGTAAATCATCATCAGCCCATACACGTCCACTGCTGGACATAGGCCTCCCCCGTACGACGACGACGCCACAAATAGCGGTCCTGAGCCGCCTCCATCTATAGACTCCCTGCGACCGCTACGATGTCGTGGGTCCATCGAGTGGATGGTCTCCCATGTAGGGGGGATTTGCCATAATCACCACGCTTGGCAGGCGGATTGGTGATCGCAGTGTTGGTGTTTAAAAATACTCCGAAGGAAGCTGCTGCCCTTCCTCTGGTAGGTTCCCTTAGTCGGCTCTTACAACATCCACGGGTTGATTTGGAGGGGTCAGGAGGTCAAAAAACATACCAAATTTCACGTATACAAAATTTCAAGTCGATCCGGCATATGGACTTTTCGGAACTGCACCCAAAGAAATAAAGAATGGAAAAAAGAAAGAAGGAACGTAAATTATTTATTAGATAAAACAGACAAACAAGCTTTGGTATATAAAATACTACTTAGTGCTTACTAAATAACACTTACCCGCTTATTCATAATAGGCTGCTAACTTAAAGCATTGCTAATTCTCAGTCTGTCTTCTTCTATTGACATAAGTCAGAGTGAGAAACAAAACGACTTAGCAGCTGTTTTATGTTAGCAGACCATACTCTAATAGGTGTAGATAGTACTACATAATCTGTGTGTAGACAGACAATAAAGGTAACGCTCCACATATTGTGAAACCCTTCAAAAAGTGCAAAAGACCCGGTTATGTGACATGCAGGAACGCGCAACGCCTGTAATAACGTACTACCTACATTATCTCGATTTAGAGCGCGCGCCTACGACGACTTTTTGTAGCGATGCAAACCCACGCTGCGCGACAGCATTCGCCTCTCAACTATTCTTTCCCCCGATGATGTCGTCTAAGACGTTCGCGCGTTTGCATCGATACAGTCGTGATGCTGTCAAGCGTTTGTATCGCTACAAAAAGTCGCTGTGGGCGCGCGCTCCTTGTTAAGATTTATGTACTACAATAAACTTTTACAATCGCGGAAGATTTTTGATATCAATCGAAGCCACACAGCTTACAGGTGATAAAATATTATCCACACTTCTAATTTATTACCTCTTTTGTAGTACATTAACTATTGAAATATACCTGCCTACTCGAGTAAAACCCTAATAACTGGGCTTTACCAGATTTTGATAACGGACACATAGACTTAGTCACTGATAAGGTGACTCAGTGGAAGCAAAGACTACATAATCTTAATCCATTGATTAATAACGAATAAAACCTATGTATGTAGATACTTTGTTTATGATTTTAAAAAAAATTCGGCCTTCCCCCGATAACCTTTCCACTCATATCGAGTTTCTAAATTACATACATATTTTCTAACGTAATTTGCGTCATACAATTTTAACTTCAAATAACAGAAACAAACAAATGAATCATCATCATCAGCCCGTATACGTCCACTGCTGAACATAGGCCTCCGAACGCTACGAAAAGCGGTACTGAGCCGCCTCCATCCATCGACTCCCGGCAATCGCTACTATGTCGTCGGTCCATCGAAAGGGAGGTCTTTCCACACTACGTTTCTTTTGCATCGCGGTCACCACTCGAGAGCCTTTACTCCCCAACGGTTATTGAAGAGAATGAAGAGAAAAAATCATCATCATCAAATTATATTAGTCCACTGTTGGACATAGGCCTCCTGCAATGAGCGACATAGCGCCCTATATTCAACTTGCCGCATCCGCCATCAGCATTGTCGCATTAACAATAATAATAATTTTGATTTGCGACTAGGGAATATAATACCATTTCCCAATGTCCAAGAGTCCGGTCCAAGAGTAAAGTCTAAAGGAAATAAAGCACTTTGATATTTGATTTTGGCGGGATCGGCAATGCAGATTTTTTTATCGTCGATAGACCTCCGTTTGACCACACACCTGATGGAAAGTGGCGATGTGGCCGACGGTGTATCACGAAGGTCTAGATGACACCTATTCATTCTTGTCTTTAAGAGACCCATATTGTAATTGGCAGGAAAACAGAAGCAGTCAGCAATTTCCATTCCTTAGTGCTCGTATACACGAGCGGCAAAGTGCACCTGCCGTGCTGCCGTCAGCGCGTGTCGACGGCTGCAGTTGGCGCGTCGGCGGCTGCAATCGACAGGTTTCGACGGCTACAGTTACCTCTGCCGTTGGAACTTTGCCGCTCGTGTATATGAGCACTTAGCGGCAGAATTACACTTGCGGGATCAGCTGGATTTACAGGACTTAAATTACTTGATATCTATGATTTGACCATTTATCTAAAGGTACTCGTCTCGTCACGGTTTAGCGCTCGGCGACATTGGAGGGGTGTTCTGCGCAGGTGTAAAGCGGTGTAAAAACCTAAAAATCGACTTCTGCGCATCAAGGTCAGCGCTACTAAACCATGACGCGACCTGTATGATTTGACCCTCTATATATAGGTACACTAGCTGCTGCCGGCGCCTTCGCCCGCGTTTTATCGGAATAAAAATAGCCTATAATATGTTATTCCAGGTCCCAAACTATACCAATACCCAGCCTAATCGGTTCTGTAGTTTTTTCGTCAAAAAGTACCTAACAAATATCAAATATCAAAGTGCTTTATTTCCTTTAGACCTTACAGGACTCTTGGATATCCATACATCCTTACAAACTTGGACGTTTATAATATATTTTACTAGCTGACCCGCCAAACGTTGTTTTGCCTTTAACCCTTATCACTTAGGGGTATGGATAAAATAGATAGTAGCCGATTCTCAGACCTACTGAATACGCATATAAAATTTGGTAAAAATCGGTAAAGCAGTTTCGGAGGAGTACGGTAACTAACATTGTGACATGGAAATTTTATATATAAGATAATATTTTTTATACTACTATACTATATTTTTTTTCGTTTATAATATAGTAGGATAACTGAGCTACATAACTGATTTCAATAAATCGTATTTATATGAATGAATTTCTTTATCACAATAACTTTTACCAATCTCGTACTATTTTTAGTTTGTTGCGTGTAAGAAAAAAATTAATTATTAGTAAGCTCACGAAAGCCGTGGGGTCGCGGCGTACGAATATCGACCCCTCCAACTCAACCCGTGGATGTCGTCGACTAAGGGAACCTACCAGAGGAAGGGCAGCAGCTTCCTTCTGAGTATTTTTAAACACCAACACTGCGATCACAAATCCGCCTGCCAAGCGTGGTGATTATGGCAAATCCCCCCCTACATGGGAGACCATCCACTCGATGGACCGACGACATCGTGGCGGTCGCAGGGAGTCGATGGATGGAGGCGGCTCAGGACCGCTATTTGTGGCGTCGTACGGGCGAGGCCTATGTCCAGCAGTGGAAGTATATGGGCTGATGATGATGATGATGATGATGATGATGAAGCTCACGAAAATTGTTGAGCTATTTGAAATTTTTGTGTTGTACGATGTACTTGTTAGGGCTAGTACAGAATCTTCATGGTTTATTAAAATTCATTCACGTAAATTTCATGGGGTCATTCACGTTATTAACCCTTAAATTACATCTAATGGGTACCTATCCACTTACGGTGTTAACTTCTTTCTTTTTCGTTTATTTATTTTGCTTATGTACATTTATATAGCTTAGGTCTTAATGTTAAGCTTAATAACTTATCAAAATTCAGTTCAAATTAAAATAGATAGGTAAGTGTAATAGGTAAGTAATCGAGTCGTATTTTCAAGATCAATAATATCATTTTTACAAAGACTTTCATCATCATTATCATCAACAGCCTTATCAGTCCACTACTGGACATAGGCCTCCCCTAATGAGCGCCATAGCGCCCTGTGTTCATCTTGATGCATGCTAGAGATTGCAGTCCGGATTATTCGTTTCTTTTTTAAATCTTTTACTTTTGCAGAAAATTGACTCCATTGATTTTTCAAAAAATATGACACCCACTTTTTTGGCACCAACAGATTCATTAACTGATCAATCTTTGCAAAGAAATGCATCATTGAAAATGAAAGGCTATAGCTATATTATTAGTAGGATATATATATCCTACTAATAATATTAATCTACTACTATATAATATATTATTATGTAAATATATATATAATATTAAATGTCAAAGTTTGTAAGGATGGATGTATGGATATTTGTTCCTCTTTCATGCAAAAACTACTGAAGTGAATGGGCTGAAATTTGGTATGGGTATACAAATACAAATTTCATTTATTTACAAAATTTACAAAAATGCTTATACAGTTTTCTGGTGGTGGTATAGTTTGGGACCTGGAATAACATATAGGCTATTTTTTATCCCGATAAAACGCGGGCGAAGGCGGGAGCAGCAGCTAGTCTTGATATAATTCCTAAAGCAGGAGAGGAAATTTATGCTGGTTTTCCCCGTGCATAAAATATGTACTTGCAATTGATAAACAACTTTTGGAAACCAGGGGGCCTACTCGGAAAAGGAAAATCGAAGTTTCGTTTTCGTTTTCATGCAAAACCAACTCTTATATCGCTTGCATAAGATTAGCGTTTGCACGAAACTTTGTAAGAAACATTCGATTTCGTTTTTACGAGTACCGGCCCAGAGCTACTACGAAGTTGGAATTTATTATTTAAATTGTGATCTCATTATCCGACTACTTTTGATTTTATCGTCACAATTCAAAGCCGGATGAGATGTTCCACCAATACTTAAGTTACAAGATAATGCGGTAAACTCGTTTAAAAATGTATAAAATAATTTGATTGTGACAAAACTAAAACCGACTTCAAATTCCTTCCTTAGTATTTACACTATTTTTTAAGTTTTGATGGATAAAATCGAATCCCCTGGGGATACTATTCTAAGTGCATAAATGTATGCCTATTGAAACGAAAGAAATAAATTGAAAAAAAAAAATACAAGTTTATGGGACCTTGGAATCATTTTCTATACATTTTCTATAGTTCAAGAATTTTAAAATCGGTCCATAATTACCGGAAAATGTCGCGTAACACACACATAAAAGAAAATAGAAGTCGAAGAGAACCTCCTCTTTGAAGTCAGTTGAAAATAGAGAAAAGGTCATACAGATGCTAAAATATCGACAAAAGTAGAAAAAGTTCCTGGTACCGAACAAACAATAATTTCCTCAGTGATAGATCGCACGAATAATGGAAAAGATGAAAGAGGTAAAATTAATCGGAAAGTACCAAAGGGGTCAAAAAACGTCAATTCCAAAAATAATAAACTTCAAATAATTGCTTCCCATATCGTGTAAAGTCCAGATTATCAAAAATTTGCGTACAATTCCAGTTGCGACCAAGACACAATTAAAAAAAACCGGGGAGTTCCTAACATAATAACGAGCTTTGGTTTGTATTGTATATGTCGCGACGGCACAGAATAGTGTAGAATTGCGATCAGCCACGCGTAGGGCCGGCGGATCGACGCTCCGTCCGTCCGCCGCTCAGTCAGTCAGTTCTCATCCGACAGCCGACAGAGAAAGACGCGGTCGAACGACCCAGCGTGTTCTCAAAACTTTACGCGACTAACAACTGCAGTGAAAACAAAAACATTAGCTGAGAGTGTTAAGTTGTGTTAGTGCTAGTGATGACAGTTTCATTGAAACTCCTTTCGTATCTTCTGGACAACCGTTAATGTCAGAGGGGATGGCGAGAGACCGACTTGTTGAGGAGATTGTACTCCTAGCGCTGTTCCTTGTGTCGACTGCAGCGAATTCCTTGGCGCTGCTCGTTTTCTGCAGGCGCCCCGGACTTAGAACTATATCTAATCGGTAAGTTCCTCTGATTCATGCTAGCCTGGTACTTCTAAACTTGCTTCAGGATGAACGCAACGATTCAAGGCTAACGCGTTTCAAAATTCGCGAACTCAATTGACTTTAAAATAAATGAAGATGTTTCGACATTGGAGAGAGCTAGAACTTTAACTTCAATAACATGAGCTACTTACAATAAAAGCGAAAGCAATAAAACATAACTTTCGACACAACACGACGAGAATAATGATGTTGATACAAAATTCAGGGTTAGTGTAAAATGTTTACACAATAATGCAACAGGTAATGAAGGCAAAAACAATGTAGACAATGAAGTCAAAGAGGTTTTTTAAACTGTAGTGGTTTAGCAAGTAAGTTTTGTATAGAGCGTCCTTAATTGGGTTGCAGCCAAAACACACAGTATTATTAGACTATTAGTGTCGGAGACCGCGACTACCTGAGATTTTATGTTTCTGCGATGGCCCAGACGATGAAAATTTACGTTTTCCGGATGCTGATTTATAGGTCCGATTACCCATGGTCTAAACTTGCTGCAATTCGTACTTGCTCCATGAATTTAGATGTCGCAATTTTAACACCCATGCAGTTCGCTAAAAAGTGGCATCGATAACGGGGCTTTGACGTCCAATACTGCTGACGATGACGCTTGTCTTTTTTGCACACCAGAAAAAGACATTAGATGCTATCTTCACTACGGTAGCGTGCCAAAGCCCGCAAATCTCTCCGTCGCCCTCAGTAAATCATAATTATTCCTGTCCTCACCATTTCGCTGGTTTATCGAACTCATAATTTCATCAAGGAGATCTTTATCAAGTAGCGTTACTTTTCCAGTTACAGTTAATTAATCATTTGTTTTATCAGTAACAGCCACTCTTATAATAATATCGTTTGTTTCTTCTGAACCTTGTGTTTCTATTGATTTGGTAATCAAATAATTGATTTCGGATGACTCATGCAATCAGAATTTATCAAGAACACGAATTAAATTTAATTGTTTTAATTAAAGAACCAAAAATCCAATTAAGTACCTACCTAATTAATTTTCAATGTTCTGTTCCGGTTTCATAACATTAAGGTATAATATTATATTGTAAATATTTACATTCTCAATTAGAGTTATTACTTCATAATGGTAAAAATTATGTAACATTTTAACTCTGTAACTTTGTTGCAATAGAAAATGTAACCATAGAGCAAGAAAAGTTTCATTAATCTTTGGTATAATGCTTCGTTTGGCTTTTAACCAATTATATGATAATTTGAAACTAGTTTCAAATGCTCAATCAAAGGGTTCAAAGTATCGATTCGCTATACATATTTATCGATAAACATTATATGAAGCGATTAGAACTATTTTGATCACAAAATTATAGTCACAATGACTTGACGACTATTGATTGGTTTAGAATTTTGTACCTTCTATTATTCACTTTAATAATATTAATTTAAAGGTGATTTCTATCCAATAGGATCCTATGAGTTAGTAATAGTTACTAGTAGGTTCAAAATTCTAAACCAATCAATTGTCGTCAAGTCTTTTTATCCCATAAATCAGTATTTATGGGATAAAAAAGTAATGTTTGATTCCAGGCCTATAATTACCTGTACCTGTATGCAAAATTTCAGCCCCGTCCTTTCAGTTTTCGCGTGAATATGTGACAAACGTCCATCCATACATCCAAACTTTCGCATTTTAAATATTAGTGTAACTGATTTTAAAAATAGGAGTTTTCTTTGAAATTAAATAGTTTGTTTGGAAATAAACATCAAATTGCTTGATTAAAAGAAGTGGCCGTAACAGCGGTCAATTGTTCAATCAAAGATAAATTGTGAAACAAGGTACCTAAGTTCACATTGCAACGAATAATTGATGCAATGCTAGGGCATAATGATGCTAAAAGAGTGAACGTAAAAACAGACAAAGAAGGCCGAAATACATTCACATTGAGTGACCAGCGGTTTTAAAAATTATTTAGCGGGCTGTTGAGACCTTGCCTTCTCTAAAATATTAAAGAAAAAAGCAACAAGCAAAAAAGCTTTATCACACTTCATATTTTAATTTCATTTATTTATTTTGCTCACATGTACGTGTATACAGCTGAGGTCAATAGCACAGGCACCCTGTAGGCCACTGCAAAATGATTTATATAAAATAAATTATATATGGATACAAGATAGATAACTCTTTATTTTTAACTCTCTTTTTCCACACAAACACAAAATACATACAGAAGGAAAAGTTGACAATAATTAAGTACAAAAGGTGGCCTTATCCCTTTTTTATATTATATTTACGAAAGTTTGGATGTAAGGATGTTTGTTACCTCTTCACGCCAAGAGTAATGAACGGATCAGGCTCTAATTTTGCAGTAAAAATACGTGATTTCCAGGCTTGGAATCAAACATAGGCAACTTTTTAACTCTTAAATAAATACAGTTCCTGTAGATTAGAAATCACCTTTCAACGTTTCCATGGAATCAAAGCGTGCGAAGCCGCGTGTAGAAATTAATTATACAATGATATTTCCGTGCAAATTTTCCAATACTTCGTTCTCATCAATTATTTAAAAGGAAATAAACCGATTGTAAAAGAATTCATTATACTCTAATAAAATATTTTAAATCAACTCCTAAATAGTCACGTTGTCTGATAGAAACATGGATGTCTGGTAGAGATCGCTCTCGAGCGATAAGACCGCCACTTGTAACTTAGTATTAAAAGTATTTTTTGTTTTTTACCAATATGTGTGCAATAAAGAATTTTCTAACTATCTATCTAAATATAACCAAGCTAACTAAATAATATAAACTATATTAATATCCACATACGGTTTTTTTTCAGACACAAGTATGCGTCAAAGTCTCAGGTGTTTAAATATAATTTGTTCGCTCATTAAGTAAACGACTTACCTATACATAAACAATTTAAATAACTCACTCTGTTATATACTGAGAAGTTAGTAATCAACGAAACAAAGATAGGTACCTAGCGGACGAAGAGAATTCATTAAGGCTAACAGTTTTACATCTTAGGCTCCGCGCAAATGGGCCACCGACCACAGCCAACGGTGGCTGTCGCGCGCTACCACCACATTTGTAACAGTGTCAGAAGCGAGTGGCCGCCACCGGCTACACGTATGCGGCGCGTCTATACAAAATATGTGAAAAAGTATGTTAAGTGGCTGTCGCTGGCAACCAGTGGCTGTGGTCGGTGGCTCGTTTGCGCGGAGCCTTATGAATTTTATTCCTACTATTAGTGCCGCAATGTATAAATTTAAACCGTCCTGCCGTATAACCATGGTAAAGGATCACTATTTATCCTATTGTCATTGAATACATAACTAAATCCCTATGTATACATAAGTAGTATATGTAAATACATACATATGTGTATGTATATTAATTTCATGTATTTAGTATTATTCTTGGGCATAATATTTGTTAAAATATTTGATTTATAAAATCTACATGTGCACACAGATTCCCTAGTAGTACTATCCAATGATCCTATCCATCCACAGTTGTCTGGTAGAGATATCTTTTGAGCGATAAGACCGCCACTTGTCGCTTAGATAGTTTTTAAGTGGTTTTGTTGTATTCTTTCTTTCTAGCTATATAACTGTGCAATTAAGTATTTTCTGTCTATCTTTCTGTAAAGCTTTATTGACAAAGCAAATAACATAAACAAATGAAACTAGTATTTACAATTGAAACAATTGAGCTAACTGCAGACTGTTGCAAACAATCTACAGATAGCTCAACTGGTCCAATTGGTCCAATACAATTCAATCTGTAAAGTACTTCTAGCAGTATTTTTGAGGCGGCCCGTTTCAACGGAGACAAACTATGTACGCGATATACGAGTAGCAGGACATGACATTTTATAGTGCACAAGTGTGTATTCAAATAGTTGCCCTGCACTCTCTGATCACAGTGATCACTCACTCTCATAACCTTTCTTTTGCTTTAAGAGCGGGAGGAGAGAGAATCTTAAGAAATTTAAATGCACGCTCCAAGACGACGAAACGTTTGTTTTTCTTAGCTGCCAGTATTTCTCTTCACTTTCATTTATCTACATACATACATACATATGTATATATAGCATATAAAATATTATAAATGTCAAAGTTTGTATGGATGGAGGTATGGATGTATCGATATTTGTTACTCTTTCACGCAAAACACGCTAAGACGCTACTGAACCGATTAGGCTGAAATTTGGTATGGGTATAATTTGGGACCTGGAAAAGATATAGGCAATTTTTTATCCCGAAAAAACGCGGGCGAAGGCGCGGGCAGCAGCTAGTATAGCATATATATATAATAGCTCTCGTGCAAGGAAAAGATAAGCTTAGATTCGAAAGAAACGAATATTGTCTGTGTAGATTTAGTTTATTGTTTTTGTTGATACAAATACTTATTTATTTATTTATTAAGGAACAACAAACGACTACATTAAACTTATTATACATTTATGTTAGTTCTTTACTATGTAAAGATGAGATATATTAACAAAGTAGCCCACAGCGCTATCCACATATACGTTATATACAAAGAGAATAAAAAGAAAAACATGCAACTAGAAGGCCCAACTAAAACATGAAGTAGATTAGGGTAGCTAGCCGATAACTGGGCTCCTCTTAAACAACTAAGTTGAGAGAACAAACTAGAATTGCTATAGATTATATTATTCTAATCTCAAAATTAGTTATTATTTGTAATAAAAGTAATAATGACAAAATATGATGTAGAAATACCTAGTAAGGAATACCTCTAATATGTGCTATGAAACGTAGATGTTTGTCTCAATGCATGAAATGTTTTGTAAATATAGATTCTAGAAGAATCGCGCTCCATATTAATATCTCTTTTGTACTATGATCAACTAGATTATAATAAATAAATAATATTGAAATTGGCTATGTAAATACAAAACACCGTTGGATCGACTGTAGCCCAAATTAAGCAGATCTCGTGTAAAGAAAATCAGATAAATGTGTGCGATTACAATGGGACGGAACCTTTTCAGATTAAATATTTGACGTCACATTTCTCATACTATCCGTAGTACAAATGGGAAAGCAAAGAGAATACTCTGTTTCAGTTAGAACTGGTTCTGTCCACTTAAAGTCAGGCAGAAATTATAAGAAATATACAATCCGTGAAATGCACAGTCTAATAAAACACACGGATTTATAACTGTAACATCACATAACAAAATCAGCTAAGTATTGGGCCGTGGGGCCGCGGCGTACGAATATCGACCCCTCCAACTCAACCCGTGGATGTCGTAAGAGCCGACTAAGGGAACTTATCAGAGGATGGGCAGCAGCTTCCTTCTGAGTATTTTTAAACAACAAAACTGCGATCACCAATCCGCCTGCCAAGCGTGGTGATTATGGCAAATCCCCCCCTACATGGGAGACCATCCACTCGGATGGACCGACGACATCGTAGCGGTCGCAGGGAGTCGATGGATGGAGGCGGCTCAGGACCGCTTTTTGTGGCGTCGTACGGGGGAGGCCTATGTCCAGCAGTGGACGTGTATAGGCTGATGATGATGATGATGATGATTTACAACTGGACTAAACCGAAGGCAAGAGCTAGCTCAAAGTCAGTGTATGATTCATTCTTATCCATCAGAAAACTGCTGGAGATTAAAACGGTAGTAATTATTAGGTCAGAAACCTCTCTAGAAACAGATAGGGCGTATATCGGCCGCTCCATATGTGGCGATCTCTTTCCCTAGGTCAATTATGTATGTATATGTCAATACTTTGGAGTGTGGCCTCCTTTTAACGGAATCATGTAAAGCTGGAATTTCAGTATTTAATTCTGTATTTTGTCGCTTTGTTCTCGTTACTGGTTTTGCGACTTCGCTCTGTAGAAAAATCGGCAGAAAATTATATAACCGGAAATTAATAGGTACTATGGGTGTTACATTTTCCCCCAGAAACAAAGACAACCTCATTTCGCTACTTTTGAATTTTTGAAGGTGAGTTGAGCTAACTGCAGACTGTTGTAAACAATCTAGAGGTAGCTCAACTGATCTATTGTTAATGGCCATTATTGAAAAACAGGTCGAAATGAGACATGATGTTGTAGATTGTACTAAGAAGCTCTCTGACATTTCGTGCGACGATGAGACTAGCTACATCACACGAGAGACGTTGGGAATAACCCTGAATTAAAAAACTAAACCAAATTTACCTACCTACTTGTTGAAATAGATAATTCCTATTCTTATTTCTACAATACCTTGAATATAAGATGGACCGACGACATTGTAGCGGTCGCAGGGAGTCGATAGATGAAGGCGGCTCAGGACCGCTATTTGTGGCGTCGTATGGTGGAGGCCTATGTCCAGCAGTGGATGTGTATGGGCTGATATGATGATGATGATGATGATACCTTGAATATTTTGGCGAAGACTCTTCTTACTTCTAGGATTTAGCCACCTGGGATAAAGTCATTTATAAAACAGTCATAAATAAATATGGAAGTCCAACATGATGTCATGCAACACCTGACAAAAAAGTTTAACCGAAACAAGATTGACTAGAAAGTGGTGTTTTTCCAGTTTTGATAAATCATTGCTGAATTAGGCTTTGATAAGATATGTGGGTTGAACATGAGGCTCATTTAGGCAATTAGATATATTTATTACAGGTCTTTAAATTTAAAATATTTCGGATCCCCATATTTGCATCTCAAAAATTTAATTATAGCACATGATTATGTACAAAAATAAGAAAATTACCGTGAAAGAAAGCTTCTAAGAGAAGCGGAAGGCTATACATTATTCCGGTTTTTAGATTCTCATAAGATTAGGCATAATGTTATTTAAAATATCTTTATAAATATCTTCGGTAATCCCAGACAATTTGGCGACACTTAGTAGAAATCCGGTTGTAAGTGATTTATTTAATGGTTTATTTTTTGGAATATTGTCAATGGTCTCAATGACTTATTAAAAATATTTATATTCTATTAATTTGCTACCATTTATCAATAGGGGATTAACCAGTCGCATCGTTGCCTAGGTTGACTCATCAATGAGGCGTTTAAAGCAAATTACAACAAAAGACATATATATTTACATTAGGTGCACATTCGGAACTATTCATCATCATCATCATCAGCCCATACACGTCCACTGCTAGACATAGGCCTCCCCCGTACGACGCCACAAATAGCGGTCCTGAGCCGCCTCCATCCATCGACTCCCTGCGACCTACGATGTCGTCGGTCCATCGAGTGGATGGTCTCCCGTGAAGGGGCGGATTAGACATAATCACCAAGCTTGGCAGGCGGATTGGTGATCGCTGTGTTGGTGTTTGAAAAAATACTCAGAAGGAAGCTGCTGTCCATTCTCTGGTAGGTCGGAACTATTACAGGTATATAATATAGAAAATAAGAGAAAAGCAACTAAATAAGTATGTAATTGGCAGACAGCTATTATTACCTATTATATAAAAAAAAAGATTTACCTTAGTACTCAATAAATCCTTGGGTCCTTTCGCGGAAGAATAAAGGGGTAAACCATTTTCAGTCTGGTCGACCTATTTTATACGAAAACGAATTGCACATAATAGCGAACCCGCGCAGGTCGTACGCGAATGAAGTTGAAAAGGCTTATCTCTTTGTTTATTTTTTATTAAAGAACAACAAACGACTACATTAAACTTATTATAAATTTGTGTTGTCTCTTTCACTTGATTGATTTTACATCTATCAAATTCATAAGTTTTATTGGACTCTTCTGTGTCCTTGAAATCATTAATTATACTCTTAGCTCTTTATCAGATGTAGGTATTTTACCAATTGAGTACAAATCATAATAGTTCTCATGATTGTGTCGTGTCTGTTTTTATTAGCTATTTGAGGCATTTTATTATTATTGGTAGGAATTACATTGCCTATCGCCACTTAAGCGTGAAATCGCCTATGCTTATACAGAACTTTTTGCGCTTCCGCCAAACTCTTCTTTTAGAATTATGTTTTAACTCTGTGAGTTTGAATAGGTCCCTAGTGGTATTACAGAGCGTTTATACGACTCTTGTCTCTCAATACATAGCGTATCATCATCATTAGCCCGTACACGTCCACTGCTGAACATAGGCGTCCCCCAAACGACGCCACGAATACCCCCTGCATAGCGTATACAAAAAATCTATTCAAATATGGCTACCAATTGTTTATTTACACAACACTTTTTTGTTTGGTCCTTGTTTGTGTATCGATGATTCTCCATGTGTCTGGCACGATCTGTATCATCTGTCTATAAATCTATGCTTGTGCAGACCTCATCTCAACTGATGCTATTGTAAAATTTTGTTCCGTGAATCTGAGATATTACAGACTCTTTGTTTCCTTGATCAATTGTAAATAAATGTTTAATTGTTCGCAATTGCGCCTGTTAAATTTATCGCAAACGTTGGTCTTGACTTCAATGTTCGGTCAAGAGATTGCAGCGGGGTTTCTTCCATTCGATATCTTATCATTTTAAAGGCCTAAAGGTACATACATGCATTCTCTCAAATTATATATCATCATCATCAGCCTATACACGTCCACTGCTGGACATAGGCCTCCCCCGTACGACGCCACAAATTATATAAAATTATATATAAATTCCTATAATATATAACTTCTAATAATATACAATTCCAATTGTTTTATAACTAATAATTTTAGTCGCGGTTGTTTAAAAAATCTTTCAATACACATTAATTTATTGTTCCGGAGCCAGTGTATTTTGTGTTTTTTGGTACGTACAGGTATATATATATCTATGTAACAAATAAGCGAAGACGCGGGAAAAAGCTAGTATATTGCTAGCTGGTTTACATTATTTATTAGCACAAAGTCAAATGTTATCATGTAATCACGCACTCAAATTAGGAAGCGACAAAATCCTATCGACTGGAATTTTTCGCGAAGCCCTTGGTCTTACAAATACGGTCATAATCTTAGATTAAGACCACGGATTTATACTATAACTCTTTTATATTTATAGACTAGATTTGGCCTGCGGTTTTGCATGCACTTTTCCCAGCTAAAGTATAAACTGAAATCTTCTTACATATTTCTACCCAAATTTGAAGGTGATAAAAATTTTAAGGTAAAAAGGATGTTATATTATTTGTATTTATATTTTTATTTCATTACTTAATCTTTCTATTCTGTCGTTAGATCATACATTCTCCATGCTAAATATGTTAATCCATTCAGCCGTATATATTTCATAAAAAGTAACCAACTGACAGAATTTCTTCCGCTTTTGTAATAATGATTATGGAAGTATAGATTAAAGATAATTCACAGGAATTTACGTGAACACATGCCGTTATCGATAACGTTAAGTCTAGACGTGACTTAATGTTTATTTTCGTTGAGTAATAATTTGTATGATTATGTTGAAATAATCACCTTGGGTTTCTGGGGTTAAATTGTAGTATAGATTGACGTGTGAGTGAACCACAATGAACAAAGGTACCTAGTTCAGTTCAGTCGAGCGAAAATTTTTTTTTGTTATGTTATTCATTTTATAAATGAACAGGCCATAGCGTTAGTTTATTAGCCATATTGCCTTATCTTACGTTTGTTTTATTTTCTTTAGTTTTGTGTAAAATACACGTCTTTACTGGTCAGCCATTTTCTTTTTTTTTTCTCAGTCGAAAAACATAAAAGTCTAGATTTGGGTTGTATTTTTTGATAACGAAACGTTAACGACATAAAAATTGGTAATTTTTTCAATTGGATTTTATTTTTTATTGGACATTTTAATAATTAAACATTTTTATAATTGGATATTGTCTTTGGACATTTTATTTACATTAGTCGTGCAAATCAAATATAGGTTCTTTGTTGGTGCTGATTTTAAAACACAATTAAATCTTAAAATGTTTTTTGTAGATACTTTTCGATTTGATATCCTTTCTTCAAGGAATATAGTTAATAATTAGGTATACCTACCATGTCTCTGCTCCAAGGATATGAATTATATTTTTTTTTGTTTGCTCTTGATAACACATTAGCAAGAAATTTTCATAGGCAATTTTGGTCCTAGGAAAATCTCTTGTAATTTATGTAGGACCTAAAAAATTATCTGCAATAGAGTAACAAAGAATAGTAAAAAAAATGTTTAAAATTTTGTTCCGGAAACTAGCTCTACCGAGATTGATCAAAGGTTTGTAGGACTCGATAGAGTCCATTAGAAACGTCAATAATACAGATAAATAATTTAAAACGTTTCTAGCTATTAGCAATGGAAATCTACCATTTGATTTTTCCGTAAATGCAAATAAGTTACTCGTAATTTCTTTGTAAACTAAGGCGGTATTACACTGTAGCTTACTTATTACAGATTGGACTCTTTTACTGCCCAAAAAGGTTTTAGTCACTACTTTTGTGAGGAAAAGTTTGGGGCTACCTCAATTAAAATTGGAACGAAACTCGTAATGAAATCAAAGTACTTAGTGAATTGAGATAATTATTCTTTCACTCTTCATAAGATCTTCTGGTAGAACATCCCATAACTTCGTAGGTAACTAATGGTTCGATGACATTGCCATTGCGTCCGGAAATCCATGAATAGAGTTGAGTCAAACTTCAGGCGTAGGTAAGTCTTGGCACAATTTTTGCGACTGACGATAAATAATACCAACCTATTTAGTTCTAAAATTAAGTCTCTGCTTGAGCTTTGAGAAAAACCTTATAAACCAGCATGTAAAGTTATGTTTAAATATAACTGCGTAGTTGCCCTTGCAACATTTTATGTTGTGCAACCAAATGACAGTACTAAGTAACTTTCTAAGGCATTTTCACTCCATCGTATCTAAATGGTTACCGTGGAATGGAACGTAAGTGATATACTGGCTGGAAACGACATGTTAATGTAAAGCCATTTCAAAAGTAGAACGCTGAACGATGTGTTGACGGATACAGATAATTCGATTTTTAAACTGTTTTAAGGTTTAATTTTATTTAAATGAAACCAAAGAGTTTTGCTCTATAAAAAGCACTGATACAGCAGTTTCATCGGTGTATCGCTAAAGCTCTCTTGAAAAATTTGTCGTCTAATAATTTATCCAATGATCGCTAGGTTATTAGAAAAAATGCCTCATGGAACCTCGTAAATCATTCTCCAGATAGACTATAAAATTAAAAATAGAACGGCCATAAAAGACTCATACTTAAAATCCCGCAAACTTTTCAGGGACATTTAGAACGCGAAAAAAAAACAAAAACGTCCGACGTTAAGATTTTTAAATGATTCGTTATTCAACAAAATCATACTGGTTGGCGCAAAAACTTTTGATTTCGTTTCTTAACCTTGAGCGAATATTTATATGGATAAAACATGAGCAAAAAGCCAAGTGCAACTAAAAATAAATTATCAAGATTGGGAGCAAAAAGGTTTTGTTATAGAACAATAATTTATCTTGCGGTGATCATCATTTTCTTCTGAAACTTTCAGATAACGTAAAGTGAGATCACACTGGCAGCATATAAATAGACGTTCTGAATTTAAATTTTAATTACTTTTTGCAGTGCGATGTGACATGACATGACACCCATGGCAAACCTCCAGGTGGCTTTCAATTATTTTTTGGCATAAAGTCTTTGGAATACCTAACTCTGACCTAACTGTTCCTTTCCTTTATTAGTTGTATGTGTCATACTTACTATTAACAAAACATTGGCGCGGCACGTTGCTATTTTTTCAAGTCCTTTTGTTTATGGAATTTACTCTACATTTCCTTTTAGTCAAATTAATAAATAAATAATGTTGGACAATCCACACAACATCATCTAGCCCCAAGCTAAGCAAAGCTTGTGTTATGGGTACTAGATAACTGATATACATAATACAATATATTATGTATAATATTATGTCAATTATTAATTATATACATTTTGGTATTACCTAGCAAGAAGGCAAATCTTAAAAAATTGTTCAAACGATGTATTTCCTCACAAAGTATTTAATAGGATGAACAAGCGCTGACACCATTTGAATTTGTAATTTCTTTGACATAATGACATTTACTTACGTCCAATTGACTGGTTGCTAAGAAAGTTGTTTACAATTTATCGATAAGTTTCCACCAGATTTCAAACGTCGTTTTCTCTTGATAATGTTTTATTTATTACTATTTTTAATTAATTGAACGATATCAAACCTTTTTCACTAACGTAATCTTTCTTTTAGCAAAAAAACCAGTAGGACGGATACCATTAAATATACGAATCTGAACCTTGTTTATATACGAGCAAAGAATCAAAATCGCACTCTATTCAAGCTTCTGTATTTCTCTGTATGCATTAGTTATCCAATCGAATATAAATTTTATTGAAGTGATGAATTCTATTTTCAAACTGGCATGACGGATGAGTGGCACATTGTTTAAAAAGTTCCTTTCTTTTTTGAAATTTAAATTTCGACCGGCTTCTGTTCGTTGGATCGCGAACGTCATTTTGACGTTAGTAATCGAATTTAAAGTAAGAGTGGTTTGATAGGCATTAGGCATACATAAAGTGATAAATAAATATAGATATGTTTTTTTTTGTCTCGAGGTATCTGCATACGTAACGTGATTTCGTTTCGTACGGAACGGGGACGAAACGAGAAATTTCTAAACATGTAGGTAGTAAAATAAACGCGACAGGAGCGTGGACGAGACGGGGACGGGGCTATTCTTTTGTACGTAATAATTCTCCCGTTCCATCCGGGACGAGTGAAATCACGTTACATTATGCGAGAAACCGTTAAAGATTTCTTTGTCAATGTTTTAATAAGAGAACGCATACTTATTAAATTTTTAACTAAACTAACACTTTTATTGCCAACGACGCACATGTAGTCCTGCGAGTCTTATTACCTGCGACCCGCCCTTGCGGGTCGCGCCGCAGAGACTGGGCAGTCAATGCGTTAATGTTCTATTAATCATATATAATATAAATGTAATCAGTTTGTTCTGTAGATGACTTACTACCTATTGCTACTGTTTAAATATTTGATTGACCGAATCTGGCACATTATTTTGTCCTACCACTAATTGTTAGTAAATAGTCTCATTTTCACTATTGATAAACCAGATATGAACATACTAATTGTTGTAACTAACGGAACATTTTATGATTAAATTTACATCATAATTAGTTCAGTGTCAACAACACACATTGTAGGTATTTTCAAGTTATACGTCAGTTTGACGTTTGAGTTAGTTTTTAAAAATTATAAAAAATATAATATATTTTTTGATACATTGTATTTAAATATAAAACACTAGTATTGTAGGTAGATATTGCCCGTTTATTACGTTAATTTGACGTGTATCAAAGAAATATGTTCTTCAGTTCTAAAATATTTAAATAGTTTTTGCTATATCATTTAATTTTAGGCTTTTTTACTACAAAAATACACGCGTTGATAAAATATTGTACTTAAAAAAATTAAAAAAGGACACGTCAATTTTAATTTGGTTCCTAACATCCATAAAAATTTTGGCAAGTAATCGGAAGAAGTGACAACTTCCTATGGTAAGTAGTTATAAATTTAACGTTTCCCATGTCAAGTGGGAAGTCCTGTAATTGAATGAAATTCATATCTGCCTACAGCACATTGCCAAATACGTCAGGATGACGTGCGTACTTGGGTTGTTGTTCTTTTTACAAAAACAATTACGGCAGAATATTTGATTTTCTCAGATTTGATCATAATGAAATAAATACAAGTCTCGCTTAAAGACCCCCTGTCTTTCCCAATTCAGCTAAAATATCGCTTCACTATGAAAAGTTTATCTTCGCAAAATCGTGATAGATGAAAGAAACTAGATAATGACGTGCGGGTCTATTTGCACGTAGAGGTAGATATAATGGTCTCAAACTTGACACTTTGAAATTATTATATCTGCTTATTGCGTAATTTGTGACTTAAAATTAAAATGATGGTCCTGATTCGGAATTTGAATTTCCGAGGTTACATAATAATTAATTCATCATAAGCTAAGCATTAAAAATAAACAAAGATTGTCTATGCAAAGAGTGTGGGCATGGGCATTGAACCTTTTTTGTAGATTATTTATTTTTTCTCGTGTAGGCAACGATATTGGCCTGATAGGCATTAGGCCAAATCTCACGAAACGATCGCATGACGGCTACAGTGACTCATTCGCAAAAGTATTTTAGAAACCAGTTCGATAAATCAGATTCTACAAGCCAAATTCGACTTTAATGTTAAACTAAATCAGTTGACAAGTTAAATTAATATTCCTCATTATTCTAAGCTGCTGAGTTGGTATTATGATGCCATGAAAATGACAAGTGGTCGTTAGAATATAATATGCAAATGAATAAGGCAACTTCTTTGCTCTACCTGGTAGAGCAATGTAATAAAATCTTCCACAATACTGAAGCATTGACTTTAAAATTAATATATGTTATAGTTTAGGATTGATGCTAGACAATTATTGTTTCGAAAAAATGATTACAAAAAAAATTCTCGCTAGGAAAAAATCCAATGTTCGCTCTAAAACTGTACAATAAATCAACAATAAATCGCTATTCAATAAATACTTCAAAATAAGCCTTGATACTTTGTACAGTAAACAAACAAAATATAAAGCAGACGAAGAATGTTTTAGTTTTTCAAAATTTCTATTATTTTTACCGTAAAAAACTAAAATATGATTTTTGGTGTTACGACGCTCTGCTCTGTCCCGCTCCTATGAACGCGAAATCCTATGCCTATCCTTTTCGAAAAATGTGTGTAGCTCCTTAAATGGTTTATGAGACTCTTAGAAAAACCAAAGTAATTTTATAACAATTCCATTCATAAAAATACCCATCAAAAATATTAAGTCTTAATATTATATTTTAGGCATCTTTCAGTTACATTCTAAGAGAGTGGTCTAGAGTTCATTCAAGCCTAGTATTTTTAGCCGGATATGAACTGGTTCTCCTTCTTATAGTGGTGGTGCTACTAAAAGTCATTGACATTAAAATCTATCTGCAACTTCCGGAAACAAAAAGATAACTTTCGTTCGTCATTTGAATTTAAAGGTAGTTGTCGCAGCAGAACATAAAAGAACATCGCATGACATTCAATCGTTTGGATTTGGAACTAATAAATCGATGTTACCAGCTTCGATAAAAGTTATTTTTAGTTCACCTTGAGCTTAAATAAATGGCATGGCTATAAAACATTATTAAGATTAAGCCAATTACTCTAAGCATATCATTAATTATGTCCACCGAAACTTAGCGCGTGGTTATGTTACTAACTACATTAAGCTAGGTACTTAGTATTTGTTAGAAAAACTCTTACAAAGATATATCCTACTTCCTATCGTACTATCCTGCTAATATTATAAATGTCAAAGTTTGTAAGGATGGATGTATGGATATTTGTTACTCTTTCACGCAAAAACTATTGAACCGATTAGGCTGAAATTTGGTATGGGTATAGTTTGGGACCTGAAATGACATTTAGCAAATTTTTTATCCCGATAAAACACGGGCGAAGGCACGGGCAGCAGCTAGTATACATATATTGGTACTAGGTCCTGTTAACAGGCATATTTTGCTTAAGGAATAAAACTCCACAATAAATTGATACAATAGTCACGTTTTTCCCACATTTTTTATTCCAACGTGACCAATCGGCGACATAATTTAAAGATTATAGTGGTGATGACACTAATGATGTTGCGTGCTGTCATTCTAAGATTCATGGCCTTTGTTTAACCATCTCACAATAAAAAAAAAATTAAATGAACATCCCTTCTACCAGCTTAATTAGTTTGGAAAAAATGTTTGTCAAATTATGACTTGTTAAAACCTCATACGTCACCGTCACGACGAGATGACGTTAAAATAATTTTCTGAAAATACAAAATTGGGCGCATATCTTATGTTCCATTTGACAGCAGACATAATGATAAAAAAAAAACATTGCTTGTATTGCTTTTTTTAAGACAAGAATTCAGAGATATTCTCATCATTGGAAGCTTTTATGGCATGTAAGATTTTTTAAAAAGGTTATTTTCACAATACTAGGTCACGAACTCCATGCAAATGTTTAGATTAATACAAAACTGTCATAAACACTGACATCAAAGGAGTATCGTGAAACAAGACATGATATGTGAGTCAAGGTGATGTTTTTTGCTGAATTTGGCAAAGTTTATATTTCGTGGGAACTTCCTACCAGAACACAAGCTTTAATTGAAAAACATGTCTATCATCATTAGGATTCATTAGGATATTTCAAATAAAGAATGGAGGTCAAGAACTCTTTGTTTTCTTTTGATTAAAATTGACATGACTTCTTACAAATTGGAGAGATAGTAAAAGAGTTCCTAAGCAAGGAGTTTAGTATCCATAGACAAAGCTCTAGTGTTTTAATATTTCCTGGAACTGATCCTTGAACCGGCACTAATGTGCTAGAGCACTTAGACACGAAATGGGTCAACAGCCACAATGCCATGCGAGGTTAGTTTAAGTACCTACTAATTGAAAGTTTCAGGTTTAAGGAAACAAATAATACTAGTTTACTCAGCTTGTAATAAAATTTAATTTTCAAGAATTTACTTATAAAAAAAATATTTAGGTAGGTACCTTTGTGTAGGTGGTCACAAACTTAGGAAAGAAGTATAAAATTTGAATACTCAGAGAAAATGTTTTTGAAGCCGATATTTTTTTAGAAACTACAAAAAGTTTCCTTACCTTGCTCGATTGAAATAAAAACTAGAAGAAGTTTAAACATAGTGCATGCTTTAATCTTAAAACTGAATGATTTTTTTCATACCTTTGGTATTAGATGATGTATAGTTTCCAACACGGGCTCCCGATCTACCATTCACTATTAAAAAATCAATATTAGTATGATTGTTGTGTCCTTAGTACCTAATTCCTTCGTCTTTGTGTAACGGCCTTCTCTCACTTTCGATTATTAAAGCAATTTTGTGTAATCTAGTAATAATTATACATATCCTCAACGAACGTATTGCGCCGATGTCTTTGTCCAACTCCAAATGCAATTTATTATAGATAATGAGCTCTAGGCTGTTAATTGTCAAAGATATTGTACCTTTTGAAATGATAATTGGTTCGGTAATTTGGATATTTTATTCCTTGGAGTTTGTTTAGTTAGTTATGGAATATTTCGTTTTATAGAAGTTTTTAAAAAATTGCTTGGAGTTTGCTTAGTTAGTTATGGAATATAACATTTGGTCTATGTACTAAATGTTTAATACCTATGCGATTTTTTAAGAAAGAGACTATCAGCCGTCCAGTCAGTGTCAATATCAAGTGTTTATAATACCTACTTCAAAGGAATTTTAAGTGATCTGACGCCTGTTGTTTCTTTCAATGAAAAGATAAATATTTAAGCATCTAAGTGCACTTTAGTATTAAAAGTTTAATCTTAAAATAGGTAATAGACATTGAAACTGATGGCGGCGGTATAAGATATCTACAAAAAAATATATTTATTATTAAATGCATTAAACAGACTCTGTTTAGTGCATTTAATAATAAAAAAAATGTTTTGTAGATATCTTATACCACCATATATACTCTGTTTAACAGAGTTATATAGTACACTAGCTGCTGCCCGCGCCTTCGCCCGCGTTTTATCGGGATAAAAAATAAAAAAAGCCTATATGTAATTCCAGATCCCAAACTATACCCATACCAAGTTTCACCCTAATCGATTAAGTAGTTTTTGCGTAAAAGAGTAACAAATATCCATACATCCATCCTAACAAACTTTGACATTTATAATATTAGTAGCATATGATAATATTAGTAGGATAGGATAGGATAAAGAACTATAAACATAACAATGCTGCTATAAAAATCCTGTGTTAACGGCAAATATTTTTTCAAAATGTTCTGTAGGATAAGGTATAGGGATTTTTTAATTTTGTCAGATTATTCAGCTGCATCTCTTATGATCGACTAGTTTTCCCCGCGACTTTGCACGCGTTGTTTCTATGGAGAGTTTCAACGGGCTTCTATCATATGTAAACTGAGTTATGGGATAAAACGTAGCCTGTTCATTTCAAGCCTAGAATAGAACGACATCCATGCAAAACTTCAGCCCGATCCGTTTAATAGTTTTGGCGTGAAGAAGTAACAAACATCCATCCAAACTTTCGCATTTATATTATATTATATATTAGTTTGATTGCTGAATTTGTCGGGTTGTCCTTTCACTTGCGTGTTTATTATAACTACCAATAACTGTGAATAATTATTGTATTTTGCCGTTTCTTCCGCTATTCGATTGGATACCGTTAAGGTTAAATTTTACATTTGTTCGCCCCAGTTTTGCATTGTTTTTAAACTGCATGCATAACTAGGCTAGGAGGTGACGCCTTGAATCTTACGTCATTATCTTCCAAAATGTTTTATAAAAATTTACATCATCAGGTATTTTCATTTATTTTTAAAGTCAGAATATTGAAACTGAGTAATACCATTAAAATAGAAAAGGATAAGAATAGCTGAAAGTATGAATCATTCATTTGCAAAAAATGACAATCAAAGATATTCTATGCTGACTTATAAGGTCAAAGGAAAAACTTATAAATATGTATGAGGACCAAGATGTCAAAGGCCCATTCATAAATAGACAACCGACAAAAACCATGAGACAGACAGATATTGTTAATCTTTTGGGTTAGGGCAAACAGCCAGACTGACAATCTAGCAGGAAAATCTCACAATGATGCCCGAGATTCTATTGTTAAATTAGCGACAGTAGATATTATCGCCTCTTTTGGTACTTGAAAGGTAGAATTGTGATAAGGGGGCATTACCGTGGAGGTTGATATAGAAACTATATAGGTATAGGTGGCGCTAGGTTACATAGATAGATAGAAAGATAGATAGAAAATACTTTATTGCACACTTAAAACTAGAAAACAGTTTACAAATGAGACAAAACAATACAAGTGACAATGGGCGGTCTTATCGCTCAAGAGGGATCTCTGCCAAACAACCTGGTTACATCTAATTATAACATTATAATTAGTTAAGGTACCTATAACAATGGCTTAGATTTCTGTGGCAACCAGGGTCCGTACTCACAAAAACGAAATCGAAGTTTCTGATTCGTTTTCGTGCAAACACTACTCTTATGCAAACAAGATAAGAGTTGGTTTTGCTCGAAAACGAATTAGAAACTTCGATTGTCCTTTTCCGAGTAGGCCCCCTGGCTAGGCATTGATGCGACATGCATGATACAAAGTCTTATTCGGTTTTCTATTGTTAGCAATTTACTATTTTATTAATTACTAGCTGACCCGTGCCCACTTCGTTGGGCGGTTGAACAACTTTAACTTGAACTTTATACCATAGCAATAAAGCTCAAATTGACTACGTTTTAGTTACAAATCATTTGTATGGGAAAAAGAAAAGGGCTATTTTTAGGGTTTTTCAAGCAATAATTCTAATGTTTCTCGCCGTAAAAACCATCCTTGAACTTCAACGAACATTTTAAAAAAAGATTTGGCCAAATTGGTCCAGGCGTTGTTGAGTTATGCGCTTACCAACACATTTTGCGATTCATTTTTATATTATAAGATTATTCCTAAAGTAGGTAATGTACATTATTTTTGTTCATAAATTATATTTTTTTTTGTGCAATAATTAGACTAATTGCTTAGTAAAGTAATCCTAATATGTCATTTTTGTAAATAGGAACTAATAACAAAAATATTTGCATACCATAACACGTATGAACACCATACATTATGATCTTATATATAAAATTTCCATGTCACAATGTTAGTTACCGTACTTCTCCGAAACGGCTTTACCGATTTTTACTAAATTTTATATGCGTATTCAGTAGGTCTGAGAATCGGCTACTATCTATTTTCAATACCCTAAGTGATAAGGGTTGAAGGCAAAACAACGTTTGGCGGGTCAGCTAGTTTTATATAAATTAGCCTTTCAAGCATGCGATATTTTAGACTTTTGATTTAATAAGCTTTTTTATCGCTCGGTTAATTTTATCTAGTTATCTAAGGTTGTTTTTGAACAGGAAAAAACAGTAACAAAAAAAAATAAATACTGTACAATTCACATAGCATCATCTAGCCCCAAGCTAAGCAGAGCTTGTGTTATGGGTACTAGATAACTGATATACATACATAATAGAATATATTACATAAATAGATCAGAATCAGAATCGAAATCAATAACTTTATTTCTTTAGGCTTACAAAATAAGCACTTAGATAAGGCAAATTTTATACAAATAAGATCACCAATAACACCTTATTTCTTATCAAATAAGAAATAAGGTGTTATTGATATTCTCTTCACTTCAATTTTTAGATATTTTTATTATACATATAAAACGCCAGAACACCCTGAACAAATATTTGCAGATCGTACAAACATTTGTCCCGGGGCGGGAATCGAACCCGCAACCTCCTGCGTCGCAGGCAAACCTTCGCCCAGCGCGCCACAGAGGTCGTCGACAAATAAATGATTCTACCTCAGTACAACTTATCTTTTCTTTTAACTAGAATTCAAACAGCAAATATCACTTCATGGTTAGTGTATCACCTGGACAAATAAGTACATACTGCATATAATAATATACAGGGTGCCACGAAACATGTGAACTTAGCCGAAAGAAAGTGATTCTGGACTCCGAGAGGATCAACTTTTGTTTTAGTCTTTTTTTAATTTCAAACATTTTTGTACTTTGTGTGAAAAAAATACTTTTTTACACTTTACGTATATTCTTGCATTGTTATTGTTTTTTAGAAAATTCAAAGGATTAGGTACATATTTTTTTGCAATAATTTGACGACAATGAACTGGTTTTATAAAAAAAAACAAGCAAAATCATTTGCTGAATATTTTATTATACTAAATAATGCCAGGGTAAAAAAGTGGAAGATAAAAATTACCTTTTCCAAAAAATATTAAATAGGTAGTTTAATACTCGTAGGTGCTATACGAAATTCAATAAATCGTTATTCACATGTTGATCCCCTCGGGACTTAAATCACCCCTTTTCAGTTTAGTACACATGTAAAGTGGCACCCTGTATAATAAAAACAATCGGTACACTCGCATTTTAAGTACATAAACTGTATCAGTTCACGTACACGCTTTGGCTACGTGTTGTAACAAAAGACGTAGGTAACAGACCCATAAGTTTGTTTCTACGTAAATCATTACAGGTTAGGTATATTTCATGGCAACAATACCTAGGCACAAGACAGGTCATAAATTCACCAACGTAATTTGAACCCTATTGTAACTACGCAAAGTGTCAAATAGCGCTATTATCGACATAGTCTAAGAAACTGTTGCATGATTCCTTATACTATCATGTACCTACCGCACTACAGTATTCCAAACATAAACCAGATATGTCAATAAAATTATTATTTAAAACCTTTTTCGTTTATAAACAATCGGTTTATAATTTATGACACGTTCTTCTTTGTCAGTCCTCGTTAAGTAATACTTACATTATTCAATACAATGCTTTTATAAGGTCGGTACAAAGCATGTGTCAATTTTTATTTGTATTCAAATGTAGAGTCAAGAGCTAACTTTGGTCTTAATTTGAATTCTTGTGTAGTTTATTCATTGAAGGCCTTTGTTTACAATTTATCAATCAAGTATAAAGAGGAGGTTCTCAATTTGACCTATGTTTTATTGTATATTACGCGATATTTCCGCCAATTATCGACCGATTTTAAAAATTGTTTCATTATTGTATAGGAAATGATCCTGAAATGGTTCAAATTGTATCTTCAGGGGATTAGTATTTATCCCACAAAACACTGTAAAAGTATTGAGAAGTAGAATAATTTGAAGTCGGTTTATCGTTTTTTAAAACACGCCAAATTATTTTATATTGTTAGGATGGGGTTAGCCTCCAACGTTAAGTTCTCAGCTTTCAAATGGCTTTCAAAGGCTTCCATATAAATATTGACTGCAATAAACGTAAGGTACAATATTTGTTAAACTAAAAATACAATATCTTATTCTTCAAAATTCTAATGAGTTTAATAAGCTGTTGTCCAATTCAACAGGTAATACCTTGAAATCATAACCTATTTGTAAATTCATCTTATACGATTTAAATTAAATCTAATTTAAATATATTAGATACATAGATAGATAAAATATTTATTTGACACTACAACTACAACACACAAAACAAAGATCACATTAAATTAGGTACATCATACATATTATCATAACACAGAAAAACTAAGAAATTATGGGTGGAACAAAGCTCGGAGACAAAAGTCTGTACATGTACATTATGTAGGTACTAAACAATCTAAAATTAGGAACGGATTAGTGAAAATTATGTGTGTGCTGCAGCTTGTCAAAAAGGCAATAACTCCTCTTGAGACGACCAGAAAAACGAGCAAGTATTACACGTGTAACCGTTATTACAGAATTTATTATAAATTACCAGTTTTAAATTCACTTCGCTTACTAATCAATAAATTTAGCTAGGCACCTAAAATTGATTAGTAAGCGAAGTGATAAAAAATTACTTTGGATTTAAAAATCGAACTTCTATTTGCGAATCATTAAAATTCATGTCCGACCTCCTTTCAGAACCTTAACATTATAAAAACTGACCTACTCGAAAGAAAGGAACGTAAAATAACAAAAATCGTTTCCGAGCTATTATAAAAGGAAAGTTTCCTGTGGAAGTAGGTAATTAAAATAGTAACGAAAAATTTTGCAATTATTTCCATATCTGGGGAACATTAACTGGCCAAGGATTATAATAAATGAATTGTTTACTTTTTATTCTTATAATTGGTAGAGTCATCGATATTTTGCTGGTTTTTCCTATCCCATTATAATTTCCATTCATTTCTATTTTCACAACGTATGTGGATAGGATATGATCATTTGAATCATCGTTAATCATTGTTTTTTAGCAGTTTTATGAGTTTAACTTTCGATTGATGATTTATCGTTACATTCGTTTTAGTGGCCTATCTTTTTGGCCTAAAAAATCCTTTTAGATTCTACTTGCAACGCAATAAATTTCATTTCTGCTTGCACTTCTCGCGCTAAATTGCTAATAGCTGTCTTTCTGCGTTGAAATAGAAGGCATCTCTTTTATTTCTACACTATCTGAGCGAGACATCAGACCCAGGAAGATAGCTAGCGCGCTTGCAGTGTAAAACCCCTATTAGGTTTAGGTTAAGCTACTAGCTGTTCCCCGCGGTTTCACCCGCATTAAATTCGCATTTCACATTAATTGTTTTGTGTGTCCCATGAGAATTTGATAATTTAACAGTACAAAAAGTAGTCTATGTTACTCTCAGTCCTTTCAACTAGCTATGTCCACGTTTGGATATAGCCCCCCCCGCCCCCAAACCACAGTGACCTATTTTGAGCTACTCGCGGTTGCCAGACATTCTAATCTAGTTAGTGACTAGTCGGTTTCTACCGGATATTCAAAAAACTAATTAAATTTTCACTTAATTTGTATGTATCATCAAATGAGTTTTAAATGATTTATTTATAGTAAACATTCAAATTAATCAGTTATTCTATCCGTGTCAGGCTCGAGTACTTTTCCACGTGTTATTAGCACTAACCGGTCGGTTAACGACTAATTCTTTGCCTGATCGGATCCGTGACTCTTTAATTCCTCCTTTTTTGGACAAACGACGTCATTCATTGTCTTTGTCGCAAGTTTGCAAATGATAAATCACTTTTATAAGTACGTCCTTCGCGACCTAAAGTGTGTCTTGGCCTCCTTTAATAAAAGCCGCCATTTTGAACTGAAGTAACTTTATCTTAAATGTACCGTTATCTTTATCTTAACATAGAGCACAATATTCTTCTCATTCGTGGTGACAGAACGGTCGTGGTCGTCATGACCATTTTAATAGCTACGTCCTTCGCTACCTAAAGTGTGTCTTGGCCTCCTTTAGAAAAGCCGCAATTTTAAACTAATGTAACTTTATCCTAAATATATCTTTATCTTAAATGTATCTTTATCTGTATCTTAACATAGAGCACAACATTCTTCTCATTCGTGGCGACAGAACGGTCGTGATCGTCATGACGGTTATTTTGTTTTATAGGCTGATATCGCTCTCTTCAAGATATACATATGTATGTATACCCATCGCTCCCAGTTGGAGGTTGTTCTGGAGCATTCATGCAGGGAGAAACCTACGGCAGATCTTATCTGGTCGGTCCACTTCATAGAACATGGAAACGTTTATATTTACCTCAAACGTAGACCAGAATATTACCACAGATAAGGTAATAAATAGCTAAATAAAATAAAAAATCGTTTATTTCAGGCACATACTCAATATAAAATTAAGGAGCCATATTATTGAATTAAAAAGACACAAAAATAAAAAAAATACACTATTAAAAATATTAAACATACATACGAATTGAGAACCTCCTCCTTTTAAAGTCGGTTGAATATAATATGAAAAACTGAAGGCTCTGACAACTAATGTTTTAATGTCATCAATCACATAGCATTAATATTTAATACCTATTAGCTTTGATATTATACATAATTACTTTGTTGCGGATGTTCCGATGGAACCAGTCTTCATTCTATAAATAAAGTTTATATTGTCTATGAAAAACCACAGACAACCTTAGCCACCCACAGCAGAAGGAACTCAGGACTATAAACAACCAGTTTTCAATGTTTAAATCCCATTGTTTCTTAATTAATTTTACGATTATGGACGTAACTTGGCTTCCTGTACCTGCACTGTGACCTCAATGAGTCCTGGTTGCGATTTTGAATTTAATTGCACGTGCATTAAAGCTTTGTTTCCGGTGAAAACAATTGTGGGAACTGGAACAATGCGTGCAGATGAGAAAAAAGTCTGAATCAACAAAGGTTTTGCCAGTTTTGAACAAAGAGTATCGTTGTACGAGTATCGTTGCAACCTTCTAATGCTCGGACAATGCAGTGAAAATAGGCTTCTTTTTACAATAGAGCAAGAGTCAATATCATAAATCTCACTCTATAACTAACCACGCGACAACAAGTCCGAGTTAAAATGGCGTCTATTTTCTCCATTTATCTTTATCTTCAAATTACTAATCGTACCTATACACAAGCCATGCTAGCTTTGAAATGTTTGTAAACAAAAAGGAAAACTCACTTGCTTGGCGTCGAGTTTCAGACATAAAAAGTAATCTTATATATAAAATTTCCATGTCACAATGTTAGTTACCGTACTCCTCCGAAACAGCTTTACCGATTTTTACCAAATTTTATATGCGTATTCTGAGAATCGCCTAATATCTATTTTCCATACCCCTAAGTGATAAGGGTTGAAGGCAAAACAACGTTTGGCGTGTCAGCTAGTATAAGTATATATAGTAAGCAATGTACTTATATTTAGTAAAGGAAACATCTCAAATCAATGTAAATTGCGTAAAGAATAGACAATAGAGTGAATTTTAGGTCAAGTATGGGCGGTTTGTTTACAAAAATTTTACATTCGATTTGGCTGGAATATAGTTTTTGTATGTGGGCAAACGATACAGCCTTCAACCTTGGTTTTTCTTGGAACAGGTGAAATTGACTCATAAACTAGCTGCGCCCTTATGACCAAGCCCGTGTAAAGGCAAATAAACTGCGAAGAGAAAAGCGTTCAAAACAAAAGCTATTTAAATATATATGAAAAATTGAAGTGAAGTGCTTATTTTATAAGCATAAAGAAATAAAGTTATTGATTCTGATTCTATAATATAAGGTGTCACGGAAGACCAGCGCTGCAGTTGCTCCCAGATCTCCTGCAGCACACGTTGAGTGGCAGCTTTTTGGTCTCACATTGTTTTTTCCATATTTAACCCTTTTTATTATTGTATTTTCTTGTGTTTTGTGAACCAATAAAAATTTTCTTATCTTATCTATTAAAAATCTTCGGTGAATTCAGATAAATTTGTGAGCATACTTTTTGGCCATTTTTTGGTGCGTATTGGTTGCATTTTGATAAACAATAAAAAAAATCTAATGAAAACAATGAAACCAATGAATTGACCCAAACAAGAAAGAATTGAAGTCAAATGAACTTACTGAAATGCTTGAAATGAATTTTCATTTTGAAATGTACAAATATCAAATATCAAAGTGCTTTATTTCCTTTAGACCTTACAGGACTCTTGAACACGTCACAAAATTAAAATTACACAAGTAAAACACGGAAAGAAAGATCCATTACTTACTTATCATCATCATCATCATCAGCCCATACACGTCCACTGCTGGATATAGGCCTCCCCCGTACGACGCCACAAATAGCGGTCCTGAGCCGCCTCCATCCATCGACTCCCTTCGACCGCTAAGATGTCGTCGGTCCATCGAGTGGATGACGAAAAACCCTAAAAAAAGATCATGTGATTAAAGTTATTTTCAACGATCAGCAAAGATAAGATAAAGATAAAGCAGACGGCGTGTAATTTAGATTTTCGAAATTATTTTGACCGTAAAAAAACAAAAACATTATTTTTGCGGTTATGACGTTCTACTCTGTCCCGCTCATATGAACGCGAAATCCCCAAGCCTATCCTTTTCACACAATGGTGAGGTATTGTAGGCCCTTAATGGACCCCCAAAAGTGCGCGAAAAGCCACGTGTAATAGATAGTCTGTAATACTCTCATGATATTAATAAATCTACATTAATGTGTTCATAACTACTGAACATGAATTATTGGCAACTGACTATGTTGTTAAGCGGTTTAGCAAAATAGCTTTGGCAAAGATATTATGTATTTCAGGAATAAGGAAAACGGGAACATTCGTAATAAAATATTTTTATAATGATTGTGGGAATTCACCACTTGTGATGATAAATTGAGGTCGAGTCTACACTATTATTTGACATAATTTTTATTTTCATAAGACTTCTATAAGACAAATAAAACAAATAAAAATATATACCAATATTTTTTTTTTCAATTTTATGATGACTTTCAAATTTTATTTTTCATTTTTATTTTTATTTATTCACGACAACAAACAATTATACTCAGATCTTAAAGTTAACAATATTAAACATAAGTAGTCTTACTCTAAGTATAATCAGCCCCGTTGTCCACGAATTGTGACAATTACATAGTGGGGCAAAACGGTAGGTACTTAACAGATACCTATTATAAGATAATGCTAGAAGAGCACGATTTTACATTGTTTGTGAATAGGCACAAAATAAAACAAAGGTACCTACTTATCAATTACAATGTATAAATGCAGCATACGCAAATTTGACGATGAACATTATTTAAATTTTAAGAAAACTTAAAAAAAAAAGTTTATAATTGAAAAACTGTATTATTGGTTGTGAAAGTTAACCAAAGCAGTTTTGCCAATAAGGTTAGCTATTATTTGTAACCTAGCCTTTACATAAAATACTCACCTTTTTTCCCGACTCTGATTCCCAGACCCCACAAAATCACAGCCAATTCAATCAGTACCGAAATCTGAGGAATCATGGGTAAAGGATGAACATCAATTGGTTTACATCCTGTATCCATATCCTGTGGAATACTTGCACGCAGCTATTGAATGATCTTTTTTAATGGATTAGTCTAACCTGATACACATCTCGTCACGGTTTAATAGCGCTCGGCGAAAGTGTTTTAAACCTGCGTAGAACCTCCCTCGGGTACTACGCAGGTTTAAAATGGTGTAAAAAAATAAAAATCGACTTCTGCGCATCAAGGTCAGCGCTATTAAACCATTAGAGTTAAAGAACCTGTAGATAGCTATGGTCAGTACTAGCGTCTATCCACTTTTTGGCTCGGGTGGTATAGTTCTTGATCTTGCGGTCGTGTGTTCTACCGCTCATAATGAGGTCCCGGAGTAAAATCCCAGGTCAGGCCATAGTTGCTATTGGGATATTCTTGCAAGAAAAATTCATAGTAACAGCCTGGAGTCAGGAAGTTGGCGATATTACACCCCCGTGCTTCTGAGCTCTCCCTGGTCATGTCAGTACGGCTTATTCCAACAATCCCCTTACATGATCTCCTGCGAAGGGGATTTGTGGAAATGTCCCGAAATGCCCTGCCAGCTCAGAGTGAAGACACGCAGGGCATTTTTGGATAAGAGTTCCAGAAATCCCCTGATCCACTTATTTACATATACAATGTATGTAAAATGTGCAAGTCCTTCAATCAAAGTTTGCATTAGTTATCTAAACCACAAGGCAAATGTTTACACAATATGTAAACAAACTATTGCAGAAACAGGGTTTCCCCAACCTTGTACGAATTCAGAAGAATAAAGATAATAATGTACCGACTTTCGCAATTAACCCCTTCACTGTTCATACATATAAATATGCCTGAATATGTAAATTATCATAATTCACTTTCGATATGTAGTTTGTGACAAAATTGACATAGATCAGTTGAGCTCTAGATTGTGTGCAACAGTCTGCAGTTAGCTCGACTGTTTCAATGTAAATGCTTTATCTAATTTGTTGGTGTTCTTTGATTGAAAGTTTCTTTGTTTCAAAAAACATTCTATTACAAAACAAATTGTTAGTAATTTCAAATAAACGTGATTTATTTTATCTCAAGTTTACACCATTGAGGCGATGAACATTTCATAAACATAACACAAATAGTAAAAGGTCTTCTTGCGTAATTTAAAAAGTATTTTATCAACATGAGTAATAATAATAAACTGACCATGGTTCTGAGGCTATACGATTTGGGAAATACATTACCTATGGATGACATAAGCGATGATAATGCTACAAATTAGGTAATGTTACTTTGATCTCGCAATGCCTCTGGAGTTGCATGGCTGTATTGTGGCGACCACGTACCGGAAGGCGTAGTGTGGGTAGGCCCCCCACGCGATGCACTGACGACCTAGTGAAGGTCGCGGGAAATCGCTGGATGCGGGTAGCGCAAATTCGGTTATTGTGGAGATCCTTATGGGAGGCCTATGTCTAGTAGTAGACGTTGATCGGCTGATATAATGATGATGACTTTGATCCAGCTGCTGTCGAATTGGTCTCGATAAGAGAGATTAAAATATGAGTCACCAAGGACATCATAAATATGAAAATCGTAAAAATTTCTTAAGTGCTATCTTGACATACATTTTAATTTGCCAGATGCGAAGTCTAAGTATAACATACTAGCATTTAAATGCAGTTCTACTCGTATTATTCCAATACTAGCTGCTGCCCGCGCCTTCGCCCGCGTTTTATTGGGCTAAAAATAGCCTACATGGTATTCCAAGTCCCAACCTATACCCATACCAAATTTCAGCCTAATCGGTTTAGTAGTTTTTGCGTGAAAGAGTAACAAATATCCATCTATACATCCATCTATCCTTGCAAATTGGGGCCACTAAAAACCAAATTGACTTTATTAAAAGTAATTTATGTTACGCATTATAAGTTAAAATGACAAATATGATACAAAATTATCTCAAATTACTTGAAGGCCAGAGCAGTCGTAAAATTAGGTACCTAATGGTTATCACGTTTTATTTTCTTGAGAAACAAGTACTTTAACGTATTTATTAAAGTATTTATTATCATCAGCTGGTATTCCCCAATATTTATGAAAACGCAAAATTTATATATCGCGGAAAAATATTTAATATAAAAGTATAAAATTTGCATTATTCTTAAATTTAAAATTTATAATTTGTATTTTGTCTATCATCTTAAAATTACGCATTTGGAAACTAGGCCTTCTTTAATATAAAAAAAACCATACAACCGCGGGTTCAAGTCCCGCCGGAGTCGTAAATTTATGGGAAATTATTAAATTCTTCAAAAACCATACAGTTTCTTAATATAAAACTGTATTCATGTATGCAATTTCCAATCGCATCCCCAGTGGCTGTTTATATGCATAAATATAATGCATATTATGCCATATATGTATGTACATAACATTTCATTTTTAAATCTCCATTTCTTATGTCTATAGGTCATCAAAACCAATGTTTTAATTAATAAATAACATATTTCTGTATATCAAGGACATATTCTACATATATGCAAATCTAGGAATAGTCTGGATAGGCATATTTAACGCACCATTGAAGGTTATGGTGACTCAATTTGCATAGTATCTTTATGCTCGAGAAAAATCTATCAGATACTTTTGGAGATAGCCTTTTTGGTTTCCTGTTATGATCTTGAAATTATGAGTTATTTGTGTCTGTTTAGCTTATGTTTAAGAAACTGCATATTCAATTATGATATATTATTATTTATAAAATGTGTATGTATATATGTACACAAGCTTCTTGTAAATATAGCAATAGTAAATAAATTCATAAATATGTATAGAGTTTTAAAGAGATGACTTTCACTGTATTTATAAAAAACTAAACCTTGTACTTACTACAAGAAAACGGGTCACGGTCCCCAATTTCAGAGAGTTAATGTAAATGACATCATAAATCCTGACCGTTCAGTAAATAACCGGGAAATAAACCGACAGTTAACTTTAACGGCTGGTTATAATCAACCATGCCCTTTACTCTTTCAACAGGGACTAACCTTCCCTTGGGCCATGGGAAACAGTGACCTACACCTTCCACCTGTTAACATGTTGTAAAATAAATATTTTTATATATGAAAGGCCGTGTTGAGCAATCAAATTCTTTGATGGTTTGTAAGCTTTGCAATGATCTAACTTTAGGATGTTCAAGGTGCTGGTGAAGAAAGCTCAAGGAAACTTGAACTATCTTCAGGAGTAAATTACAAGGTCGTAAGTTGTTTGGTTTCTTCAAGAGGGAATCTGATCTGATGCACTCCTTGCTGAATTTTGACCACGGCTGCCAGTCTCAACAGAGACTAAAAAGATGCGTAAGATATATGTTAGTGCATAAGTGTGTGCGCAAACACAGGTGCACTCTCTATTCCCTCAATCTCATAATCCGATGCTACGGCAGACCGACTCAACCGGAGAGAAGTCAGGCGCAGGACCAACGCCCTAACGTGCTTTCCGAGGCACGGGGGTGTAACACCGCCAACTTCGTGACCCCGGGCTGCTACTGTGAATTCTTGCTAGAAAAACCCCAATAACAACTTTTGCCTCGACTCGGGATTTGAACCCAGGACCTCATTAACAGTGGTTGAACAAGCTGACCGCTAGACCAACGAGGCAATATAGTATTATAATCAGATGAAGAAGTAGGAATCAACTAGTATTTATAATTGAAACGATTGAGCTAACTGCATACTGTTGCTAACAATCTACAGGTAGCTCAACTGGTCCGTATCAATACGAGTCGGAAGCATCCCCAAGACGCAGGCTGCATTGCCCCGCTGTATGGCAATGCTAATGCGCTGCGCCAGATACTCACCGGCTCTCGGGTCACGCATCGCCAGTAGAACAAGAAATAAATGACAAACCAGTACCTAGTAGTTTAAGTAGGTAGAAAATTTATTGATAAACTAATTTGTAGATTCCGCTACGTCCATGTTGGTGGACTGAAAAGCGTCTTTCTAGCGGCTTGACGTACAGTTGTACGTCAAGAGCCATTAAAAAGATTTACTATATAGTTCTTCACATGACGCAAAGAAAAACAAATAACAGTCGAATGAAGTTTCATACCTATTCAGATTAAATAGTTGATGGTTGATTGTCATCTGGTTTGTATGTGACTTCAAACAATCGAAGAAAGTTCTTCATCCTTACAGCCCATACACGTCCACTGCTGGACATAGGCCTGCCCCATACGACGTCACAAATAGCGGTCCCGAGCCGCCTCCATCCATCGACTCCCTGCGACCGCTACGATGTCGTCGATCGTCCATCGAGTGGATGGTCTCCCATGTAGGGCGGGTTTTGCCATAATCACCACGCTTGGCAGGCGGATTGGTGATCGCAATGTTGGTGTTGAAAAATACTCGGAAGGAAGCTCCTGCCCATCTGAGTATTTTCGTAGAGTTCTAAGATTCACTCAATTTCGCATGGCATATTTTATTAACGATATCCATCAAGGAGCCAAATCTCATAAAATCATCATAAATCATAACGATATCCACGGCCCTGAGAGTGATCATATTTAGCCAATATTATGTCGGAAACTACAATTTCGTACTCTCGTGACCTCTAATTAGAACCGGTTTTACTTCCGAGCACAAATTCCTAATATTAACAGATTTGCTTCATGCTTGTCCGTCACGCCTATTGCAGTTACGGTAGCGTAACTAACCAAACCACAGACAATATAGATGGCTATACTCTTACTTGACCGATTTAACTTAAAGCCAAGAAAAGCGAAGGGTTTTGACCTAATGAAAAAACTACGGAAAATAATGGAAAGCATTGTTTTCTTTGCGTTTGCTCTTTTAATTTTTGTTTGTCTTCTTTTGTATTTTTATTTCTTTTTTGTCTTAATTATGCAGGTCTTCTTAATGTATACTTAACAAATGTCGGTTTGCGGGTCAAAACATATGGGTTAAATGATAATTATCATTTAACTGCAGTTTTTGTAAATGTTTGAAATTGGTTTTAAACAAATTGTATTATTTCATAGTTTCGAGGGCCAATATACTGACCTCTTTAATTGTATCAACTCATAATTACCTCTCAAATAATTTGGTTTTTCATGATAAGCTCATCCTACCTTCTTTACTGTAGTAGCCGGTTGAGTTTCTTTCAAGAAAAATCTTCCTATATGTATCCGTATACTTATGCATCTATACCTATATACCTATGGATTTTGTGCCCCGTTGGGTCCTGAACTCTCTTGGATTTTTTTTACCCAATTTAATGGGTCCAGTAACGCTGTCATGACCTTTCAGTACAGCATATATAAATCCGTTCGAAAAAAACAAGGACTTACTTCACAACGAAACCCAGTCATTGACATCTTATGAAAGTTAGTGGTACATAAAGTAGCAGCAATATCTCTACATCAAAGTTGAGAGATTTAGAATGAGTAGAATAATGGGCAACTACGCAAAACACGCGCAATAAAAGGAGGGTTGGTCAATGTTTCCACACCCTTGTTGTGTTTGCTCTACGTTCCAACAGGTCAGGGCTCGAGAACGTCTTCAAACAACATAAAAGCCAGGTTAATCCAATGCGTTTTTGTTCAGGCTAATCACGCCGAAAATAACGCATTATTCATTCGGTATTTCCGCTGTCGATGCTTCAGGAATGTTTTGGAATTCGATGTTAAACAAGCTAGTTTTGAATCCAGCCTAATAAATCTGTCTTTTAAATCAAAATGGTTTACTAAACTTATTAGGGTTGCTCAACCTTGAAAGAACTGCGTAGTGTTTACGTGAAATACGCCAAACAAATCCACCCCAGGTAAATATTATTGTGGAACTGATGGCGTTTTCCATTGTTACAGGTTCGTGATCAACCTACTGGCTACGAATCTGCTGACGACCGCCTTGCTTGCGCCCGCCTTGTTCGGCGAGCACTCTGCAGGGGAGGACAAGCAGCCCTGGATGGAAGCTGGCGATGCAGCGGCTTCAGCGTGTAGTCTAGCTACGTTGCTGGCGGTCATGCTGATCTCTCTTGATCAGCACCATGCGGTCACTGACCCGCTCCGGTGCCACATGCGACTTCTCCAGCGCCGCCCTGTCGTGCTGTGTGCTGGTACCTGGCTCGCTGCCGGCGCCGCCGCTGCCATCCGCGCCACCGTCGCCGTTGTCCGCCAGTTTTATCCACTCGAGCCCGCGGTCCAGGGAATCGAGCTGGCTTACTACATCGTCTTCTCTATCCTCGGAGTGATCGCACCGACGACCATCGTCTGCATCATGTATGCCAGGATCTATCGCGCGGCCAGATCGTCTGGACTGAGAGCGCGCGCGCACGGAGCGAGTGCCTTACAGCTACACGAGCCTACGCAACTACCCGACCTGATCGAGGAGGGCGAAGGCCTGACGCTACGAATCGATGGAACGGAGAACGATCGCAAGTTCGGACCCTTTCTCCTCCCCCCGGAGCGACCGATGCGTTGCCCTTCCGTCGCTAGTCTACGTAACTCAAAGAAAGAGGGGAAATCTAACGAGGATCTCAGAAAAGGTCTACCGTCAGTGAGCTCCGCGCCTTCCCTGGCGGCACCGCTACTCGCCGTGCAAAGGCCATCACCTCAGCCGTCGCAACACGGCTCGAGGATTACGTCGATACGATGCCGGATCTCAAACGCATCGCTGTTCAGATATAGAGAGGAATCTCGCGCCGCTCGTGTGGGCCTACTGACCGGTGCTTTGGTGATGTTGCACCTGCCTCATGCAGTGGCATCGGTGCTATCTGCCGCCGTGCCCGGGCTGGCCTGCAGCGCGCGGACGCCGTCGATTGCGTTGCTGCTTTTAGCATCAGCAGCGTCGCCGTTTCTGTTTGCACTGCGGTCGCGGCGCGTACAGAGAGAGGCGCGACGCCTGCTGCTGCCGGAGAAGAGTGCGTGGGAGAGATCGACAGCCGCGGCGGCCGCGGCGGACGGGCAGCGCGCCCGGGCCGCGCTGGAGCTGTTACGGACGCTGACGCCGGAGACCTCCGCGTCGGGAAACGGTAGCTCGGGGGCGGCGTGCCGCGGGTCCTTCAGCTCAGGGGGCAGCACCCAGCTGTCCTCGGCCTCGGATGAGTGACCGCCGCCCCCCCGCGCAGCCCCCTCGGGGCCCGCGCCGCGGGTTCGGTTCCCGCGTCCCACCGCTCTACTTATCTGTGATACTAGAATAAGCCGCAACGCGCTCGGCGCGACCGTTAGACTGATTTAGTATTAAGTTAATTTATTGTCCGTTGTACCTTTTCCGCTGAGCGGGATACTTACCTGATAATGTGTATTAATATGATAAAACAAAAGTTATTAAATTCGTATCGAAGTGATGTAATTGTTGTTTTCATTCATCTCGGTTACCTTTAGGTACCATACAAAAAGAAGGTTACGAAGTAAAATAAAAGGTAAACCTTGCTGAAATATTAAATCTGATAACTAGCCTAGCTTCTAATCACTAGGCAGGAGCTGTAGGTAGGCAGGTAGGTATAGGTGAATATTTTATCTATCAGCAAAATGATGTCATCAGGATGGTTGCCACGCTAACTACACACAGAGGCTTTTGTACCTACTTATGCATCAGACAAGTAGTTATGAATGAAAATATGAAGTTGCAAGATAATGAGAACGTTGCTAATGCCAAGGAAAAAACTCATTGCCTGTTTCGTTTTTTCTGGCCAATTACAATGTAGGTTTCTTCAACAACACTGAATAGGTTTCTTCTGGACCTTCGTGATCCACCGTCTCGGGCACATCGTCACTTCCCATCAGGTGAAATTGTAAGTCGCAGGCCTTTGTTCCTACCTGTACCCTAGTTATATGGGGTGGGTGCCTCCACTACATAAGTAACAAAAGAAAATGATAAGGACAATAGGTGAACGCTTATGTAGACGGGTTTTAGTTTTTTACTATATTTTTTTACACCTTTTTGCTAATAGCTTGAGAATCGTTAACCTGTACCTATATACCACTGATCTATATACATATAATCAATAATAAATTAAAAAAACATAACCATCGAGCTAATAAGATGAATCATACGACACCTCATTTGTTGAAACCGGACCAGTAGTTTCAACGCTACGTTTTTTACACATACAAATCGGCTACATACATACATATGTAATTACATACATACATAGGGTGTAAAACTCATATCCCCCGTCCTTCGGTTGTCGGGTAAAAATGGCAAGCGTTTTGCTGTCTTCGTAGTAACAAAAAAAATTGATTTGTTTAGTGTCTAATATCAACTGTCACCAAGATTGTCAAAGAACCCGAGGCAACGCTCAACGTTGCTGATATTGCTCTGGCCATATAAATAAATAATTATTGACAATTCAGTCAGCATCATCTAGCCCCAAGCTAAGTAGAGCTTGTGTTACGATTACTATGTAGGCAACATTAGAAATATTAACTAAATTTTTAACATAATTAGGCATCAAACTGTGATGCACCAGTGGGCACTGGCCTATAAGTCTTGCTGGTAAACCACATAATTGCTGCCTCAATATGAAGGCTACGAAAATCGAGGTTAATAGGCTCTAGGCAATGTGCTCCATAACCACGCACAATTACCTTACGATAAGAGATTGGCAGAGTAGCCCACATGTTGCGTAGAATCTTGTATTAAAGCAATTAAAGAAACGAAAAAAAAATACAGAAACCATCGAATTCGATTTAAGCAGCTTATTAGAGGCCTTATGTCCAGAATAAGATTGGTAGAGTGGGCCATTATGTTGCACAGAAAACAAACCTTTATTAATTAATAGAAATAATAAGAATAAATTACAAAAAAATTCTCTGACATCGAATTCAATTTAAGCAAATAGCTTTTCTTTATGGATGGAATCCAAATTACGACCTGGATCTTTTCAAGACATGAGTGAATAGATATCTTCTAGACCTTCGTGATACATCATCACTTCATCAGCCACATAGTCACTTTCAATCGGGTGATATTGTGATCAAACGAAGGTCTATTGACTATTTAAAAAAACGGATTAATGATCTGGTGAGATTGCGGAAAGCCGCTGGATGCGTGTAGCGCACTAGTGGTCACTGTGACTTCCCCCAAAGAACGCCACATCTCCAACGATCACCTCCGAGGCAGCTCCTTACCATAGCGGGATCGAGCAGGAAGCGGATAGTTTTTTTAACAGTTTACTCCAAAATCTGGGCGAGGTTTTCATCGCAATGCGGCGAAAAACACCCTTGTCATCATTGGCCTATAAAACTAGACTAAGCTAACAATTACATGGCCTAAGACACAATGGTCCGTCTGGAGCACCACGTGGTCACGGCGCACCCCTGCGGGTCGCACTGCCGAGCACTGGGCAGTGAATGCGTTAACATCTGCAAAAGATGATGTAGGTTGCATCGGTTTGGCTGTAACGTATATATGTACATATATACAGACGCACATCTGGGAATCAACCGAATTCTGCTAGACAATCGCTTTTCTATGATAATGGTATCGTCACAGAATCGTCCATAGATGAAATAATTTTTATATAGTGCGTGCAATGCTGTTTACACGGAGATATTTATAGATTGGTTTCAGTCTTGGTTATTTTCATCAAAGTTAAAACGATAAAATGTGTCATTCTGAAACGATACCATTGATATGGCGAAGGGATTAAACCGGAATTCGGCCCCAGAGCGTCTCTCAACTCTCATGGCACACATAGAAAGTTATATGGCACACATATAATCGTAAAAAATTAGTAGTAATCAATGCGTAGAAGAAAGCGATAACAAAGAGATGGACAGTGGAAACCTACACAATGTCCTAAAGTAAGTAACTAATAGACAACGACTGATGGATGATAAAGTTATGTATCTAATGGAGATTACGAATCCTTGCATTGTAGTACAAACGCAAACCACAAACAAGACGATAAATTAACTCTCAGAATTGTTGAATTGGTAATAAAAAAGATCAGAGACTTATTCTTATAAATATCTTGCGACTAGGTTCAACGTTGTGCTCATTCGAAAACTAGTACAACACAGTTTCTTTTAGGACAAACGATACTAACATCTACAGTCTATTCTGGTCCAATGCTGGACACAGGCCTCCCACTGATTCTACTTAATATTATAAATGTCAAAGTTTGTAAGGAGGATGTATGGATGTTTGTTCCTCCTAACGCAAAAACGACTGAACTTACTGGGCTGAAATTGTTATGGATATAGTTTGGGACCTGGAATAATATATAGGCTATTTTTTCTGCCGAAAACGCGGGTGAAGGTGTGGGCAGCAGGTAGTAAATAAATAATGCTGGACAATTCACACGGTATCATGTAGCCCCGAGCTAGCTGATAAACGCCTTATATCCTCCTCCTTGCGTTGATGTCCTTGCTGAGGGTCGGGACCTTTATGTAAGACTTTCGAATGCACGATGAGTTTCCATTGGTTTTGGTCTTCCGCAGCGCGGATAGCGTTACTCATGCTGGCTTCCAGCGTTGAGCGGATTTGGTCACACCAACGCATAGGGCTTCGTCTTCGGGATCGTTTTCCGTCAACCTTACCTGTGACCAAGTTTTTTCCGTCTTTCCAAGTTGTGTCCGTCTTTCATAATGTAAATACTAGAAATAAGAACAAACCCGCTTTGCCCAAAACTCGGCTGCACAAGATTAGTGTATCTTTTAAAGGGCAATGTATACGCTTCTACAACAAAACTCCGAGTGAGTTGCAAAAATTATCAATAAATAAATTCAAACAAACTATCAAACATATCCTTTGTAAAAAGGCTTATTACAAAATATCAGATTATCTAGAGGATAAAAAAAGCATGGGACGACTTTTGCTCCAACTCGAAAATTAACAACCTAACAAGGTAAAGGTTTCTTGTTCGCTTCTTTACTTTACCTTAAAAAGATTGAAGTAAACAAAAAATCAAAGTGATCACTTTATTTCCCTGTTTTACTTGTATAATTTTGATTTTGAGCCGTGTCCAAGAGTCCTGTAAGGTCTAAAGGAAATAAAGCACTTTGATATTTGATATTCGTAGCAATGTGTCTGAAGAACTCAAGGCCTCTGCAAAGACATACGGTGGATAGTCTGATTTTGATGTTGAGATCCTTTAGAATGGATACGTTGTTGCGGTGTGCAGTCCACGGTACCCGAAGCATTTAGCGCCAACACCACATCTCAAAGGCCTAACGCGCTCGATCTGCCTTTTTCAAGGTCCAAGCATCTGCTATAATTCCGAAACAAATATTTGCAGATCGTAAAGAATTTGTCCCAAGGCGGGGATTGAACCCGCAACCTCCTGCTTCGCAGGCAGAACATCGCCCGCCGTGCCATATGTGCCATGCCGCGTCATCGCATGGTCTAAATATAAACTAAACAAAGATTATCACACTAGCTTACCACTCTTAAAGTTGGACAAAATTTATTTATTTTTTATTTAATATTCATTTATTCTCAAAAAGCTGTCCCATTATGGTAAAATGATAAGCATTTTACCCATGGTCATTTTAGTACCTACCTGTCGGGTGTTAAGGTCTCCGAGCATCTTGTATAAATGTATCTTCTAGCGATTCGTCAATATAAAGATTTCCCAAATTTCGACGGAATCGAATCATTTCTCGTAGTCTACAAACGCCAGATCTTAGAATAATCTAAGCGCCAGATAATATAACGGCCGATGCATAATTGGCCGTTATATTATCTGGCGCTTAGATTATTCCTCTGTTTTCTGTATAATCTGCCAGAGCGTATAATAAGTATGTGGTAATACTAAAGCCTTTATGGAACCGACTTGTTCGTGGCTGGTAGTCATCAAACCTTTAAACCGTTAAAATGCAGTTAGGATACATACAGAGGATATATATGACTACATATGTATATATATATGACTATATAGAGAGATATATATGAATATATAGAGATATATATGACTATATAGAGAAGATATATATGCAGTAAGGATATATATGAGAGCTTTGTCAAAATTGTCACCTATTTTATGATACAGTCAGAATAGGAAGGTCTTAAAACTGAATGTTTTTGTTTCAATGTTGTTGATAAATTGTTGAATTGAAGATTCACAAAGGACAAAGCCCTGTAAATCTATAGAATTAGGTAATTTGGTTGTTGATAAGGTGGTGATTAATAAGAAATACCAAGAAATGCTGGTTTTGACACAATAATGAACTGCTAAAAAATTACGGTGACATTTACTAGCGGAACTAATGATTCAGCCATTATGAACCGCATGCCGTCTACAGTTAGCGAATCTAATTTATTAGGTTCAGGTAGGGTAAGCATTAATCCTCCGTCTTCGGGTCCATGATATTATTTGATGATTACATCAATGATGTTAATGCTTGGCCAGATGTCGTTCCGTTCCGCACTGACAGTAGTATGTAAGAAATTCAATGTTCTGTTTAGCTTTATAGAAATATTGACATTTATCTAAATCGAATTAAATTTAGATTTAGATAGGCGAAATAAACATGTATTAGACACATAAGTGATATATAAATGTGCTAGTGGTTTGTTTTTCACTTCTTCCACTCACTAGTGGACATAAAATTTAAGTGAAGAGAATATCAATAACACCTTATTAGGAAATAAAGTTATTGATTCTGATTCTGATTTGAATGGGATATGATAAAGGTAACATTTTAATAATTAAGACTCGGTGTCTTCACGAACGTTCGTGATGGTGGGCAGAACCTGCAGTTCATGGAGTGCCAGTGAATTATCTACCAAAAACCGTGTATATAATGTGTATAAGGTTTCATCTTGATGACGACCGATGTGGCACGGAGGACGAAGGTCCGCCTGGTTACAGTTGCATGTTTATTATGTATAAATACTAATAAATATCAAATTTTGTAAGAATGGATCACAGAATTGGGAACAATAGTAACTTATTATTCCCATGTGGAATGTATGGATGTTTGTTCCTCTTTCACGCAAAAAATACTGAACTGATTGGGTTGAAATATAGTTTGGGACCTGGAATAACATTAAGCTATTTTGTATCCCGATAAAACGCGGACGAAGGCGCGGGCAACAGCTAGTATAAATATATTTGCTTGGATACCCATTGTGTACTTTTAAATTAGATCTTATGTAAAGACAAACAGTAGGTACAATACTTTGGAACAATGCGCATTGTCTACTTGAGCACTATCGTTAATGACTCTAGATTTGATATCGAATTGAGGTAACTCGAGTACCTGAGTACACGGAGTATCCGAGTCAGATATGCTTAAATGGTATCAGAACAGTATCAGTGCTAAGTGCCTACAGAACCGATACCTAGTTCACAACAGAATAAGTAAAATAGTAACATGTTTACTTACCTAAATAAAAAAAGTTAAATGGTAAGATTATAGCCTATCAACGACACTCGATTCTGATCACAATCTCAAATTAAGCTATCTAGTTAACTAGGTCTAAAGGGATTAAAAAATGTAATTGATTCCTTAGTTTAACTTGAAATATTTACTAAGTACTCGTAAGCACGCCATACAAATCGAAATTCTAAACTTTGAGGTTTCTCTAATAGAACGCGTACTCAGTGCGCATTAAAGCGCTAGCCTACGCTATAACGCCGGATTTGTATTGTGTGTTGATGTAATTACATACATATACTGTCAAACCGAACGTCACCGCCAAGCGCTAGCATTACGCAAAGCTCTGTCGTGAATAAAAATCGATAAAAAAATACAAATATTAGCGCTAAGTACGCGTTCCGGAGGGTACCTAATTTAATTAATAACTGAGGATGAAGATGGTAAAGAATAAAAACAAAATAGCGTTGCGAGCAAAACTGTCTCCAATCCTCGAATATCACCTCACGAATTTGCATATTGTACTGCAATACATTACATATCACGTCTCTAATCAATTACGTAGAGTAGGAATATAATGAGCTAGTCATCAACGCGAGCGCAAGGCATTGTCACGCTGGCCGTGTTATGTCAAATCATGATCATACTTTTGTACAAATCAGGAAAAATAAACTGTTCTGAAATAGAGTGAAATGAGAATAATCATGATAAGAATAATGCCTTTTCATGCCCTCGGTTTGCTTTACTAGACCGTCTCGGTTCACATAATTCTTTTTTCATGATTAATTAAAATCAGCTAATACACGTTTAATAAATGTATTTTTAAACACCAAAATTGCGATCACCAATCCGCCTGCCAAGCGTGGTGATTATGGCAAATCCCCCCCTACATGGGAGACCATCCACTCGATGGACCGACGACATCGTAGCGGTCGCAGGGAGTCGATGGATGGAGGCGGCTCAGGACCGCTATTTGTGGCGTCGTACGGGGGAGGCCTATGTCCAGCCGTGGACATGTATGGGCTGATGATGATGATGATGATGAAATGTTCTACTCCGTATTTCAACTACGGCGGCATTTTTTCTAGAGTTGTTAGTATGTGTTTTCTTTAGTTTTTCTAAGGATCTCATATCTTATTCGATCTTATAGCCCGCTCGACATAACATTATTCAATAACTTCAATAGCACAGCGGTAAAATTAATAAAAAAAAAAAATTTTTTTAAATAACTTATGCCTTACGAAGACTACGAACCTCTGTCTAACAAAAACGGATGTTCCCATGCGGATTTGTTGTTGATTCACGTAGAATAAAATGGGGTGCGCTATGTGTGAGAAAGTGCGTCTAACCAATTATTATACAAAGCTGTCATGTGGCTGTGTGCGTGTGCTTGGTGTTGGCACCATTTATTGATATTATTTCGTACTTTCCGATTAATATTGAGTAAACGATTGATTTCAAAAATATTTTTGATTATTTATAATGTTGAATATATTTAGGATGTCTGCAGCGCGACAAATTTTTGAATAAAGGTCTATCATGCATAAAAAATCGCTTGAAGATGACTCAATTTGGTGGTCAAAATTAGTTTCGCTCTCATTTAAATATCATTGTTTTTTCAAAAACTAAACAGCTGCAAACATAGCTATTTTTCATCCGATTAGGTATGAAAAATTTCAATAAGATCGGGCACATAGTTTCCAAATGAAGCGGAAAGTACGTTTTACGGGGAATAAGGCTATCTTAAAGGCTTACTTAATATTTTTGGTAAATACTTGTTAATTACTTAACTTTTTGTAGGCGTTCGTCCTCTCATTTGGCAATAAAATGCACTAAAAAGCGAGGACCGAGTCGGTTTTTTTTATATGTAGTTGTTATAAATTACTTGTTATAAATTAGTAACAATTTTACTAGAAACCTGTAGTAACACGGAATAGTATAAAACGGAAAGAAATCACTACAGATACTAACTAAGCAGGTATCGCTAATTAGAATAAATAATATTATGCAAGTATAATATATGCGGTAAGGTTAGATATTATATAATCCATGACTGTGGAACATTCTAGACTGGACTAGCTTAGAAAAGAAGAGGAGTTTCGCACCATGTGCAGATCCGGAAATCGTTCCGTCGGGTCCGGTTAAAAAAAAGGTCAAACTAAAAGCTGGGGCAGATTTTTTTTATTTTCTACTCGCTTAGCATTTCAAGGATAAGAAAACCAAATTCTTAAGCTTCACCATCATAGCTTGGATATCTAAGTGTCTTGCTGTTAACAGTAGTCAAATGAAGCCTAAGGAGTTGATATCTAAAAATAAATAAATAATGAATGCTGGACAATTCACGCATCTTGCCCCATGCTAAGCTGAGCTTGTGTTATGACAAATATTTACAGATCGTATAAAAAATTGTCCTAAGGCGGGAATCTAATCCGCACCTCCTGTGTCACAGGCGGACCTTTGCCGGCCATGCCACTTTGGTCGTCAGCGCCACATCAATACCATAGAATTAAGTGACAGGAGAACAAGCATGGGGATTGTTATCTAGGGTAGAATAGAGAAAAATTATGTCATTTTGTCATCGAATGCGTAAATTATTTGAATCCTTCAATCTGAATAATAACCGCTATGTATGGCTATATTCTACCCTAGAGAACAATCCCCGTAGAGAGTCTACATTATTGGTATTGTCCACCGAAACCCTTACAAGCACAAATAAAAGCGACGTGAAGGGTAATCCATATCAATGGTGGGAACGTTAGTAAAAAGACACTTAAATCCAAATAGTGTTAAGGTGAGGAAATCGTATTTTTATCCTTCACACAAGTGTGGTGGTTAGTAAAATTATTTCCTAACCGGAACTCCAGTGTGAAAAAGAGCAGTGTGAAGGTTAGTCGAGCGCGGTGCTACCTGCCCTGCCTGGGAATTTTGTTGTCTAGGGTAGAATAGAGAAAAATTACGTCACTTTGTTATTAATTTGTCATAGAATGCGTAAATTATTTGAAATTCATTCCTTCAACTTCAATAATGTACGCAATGTATGTATGAGTATGCGAGGTCGTGATGTAGAGAGATGATACCTATATAGGTAGGTAGCTACTATACATAATAATATTTAATAAACATGTTGACGAGGCTCATGATTGTCATGGAGCTAAACATGTTGATGTGGAAAACTTGGAAATATTACGAACTCGATTCTTTAGATTATATATTATATAAATATAATTATATGGTTTGGTTCACAGAGCTACTTGTATACACTTTGTGATCGCTGCGTTAATTTTTGTACATATATATTATTATTATTATTCATACATATCCTTTATTGCCGGTAAAAGCCGTGGGGTCGCGGCGTACGAATATCGACCCCTCCAACTCAACCCGTGGATGTCGTAAGAGCCGACTAAGGGAACCTACCAGAGGAAGGGCAGCAGCTTCCTTCTGAGTATTTTTAAACACCAACACTGCGATCACCAATCCGCCTGCCAAGCGTGGTGATTATGGCAAATCCCCCCCTACATGGGAGACCATCCACTCGATGGACCGACGACATCGTAGCGGTCGCAGGGAGTCGATGGATGGAGGCGGCTCAGGACCGCTATTTGTGGCGTCGTACGCGGGAGGCCTATGTCCAGCAGTGGACGTGTATGGGCTGATAATGATGATCCTTTATTGACAAAGAAAATAACAATCAAATAATATAAAGAAATTAAACTAATATTTACAATTGAAACAATTGAGCTAACTGCAGACTGTTGCAAACAATCTACAGATAGCTCAACTGGTCCATATCAATACCAGTCGGAAGCGTCCCCAAGACGCTGGCTGCATTGTCCCGCTGTATGGCAATGCTAATGCGCTGCGCCAGATACTCACCAGCTCTCGGGTCACGCGTCGCTTCGACCAGGCGCTCAGATAATTTTTTGAAAACCCGGACAGCCTCGGTACCCCACGGACCTAGGGTACTTTTTAATCAAAAATACATATCCTACTTCACTACATAGTACCTAGATAGTTTAAATCAAAGTCGCTTCCCGCTGTCTGTCTGTCTGTCCCTAAGTATGCTTAGATCTTTAAAACTACGCAACGGATTTAATTGGGGTTTTTTAAAATAGATAGAGTAAATTCAAGAGGAAGTTTTATATGTATTATTTGCATTCGACGGGCGAGTCGTTACTATAGTATAAATGTCAAAGTTTGTAAGAATGGATGTATGGATGTTTGTTCCACTTTCACGACGAAACTACTGAGCTGATTGGGCTGAAATTTGGTATGGGTATAGTTTGGAACCTGGAATATCATAAAGGCTATTTGTTATCCCGATAAAACGCGAGCGAAGGCGCGGGCAGCAGCTAGAGGATCTCGCTCTTATATATCAAACGTGAGGTGAATTAGTATTTTCTGAATTTTTTTTATATCCTTGTGTTGCCTGTGTTGAATTATGTCCTCCTAGCCAAATTTCAGCTAAGATGGCTAGTCTCCCTTTGCGGAGACAAGCCATATGCGCAGGACATAACAACTGTGGCTGTAAATACAGATAAATAAATAATGTTGGACAATCCACACAGTATCCATTTAGCCCCAAGCTAAGCAGAGCCTGTGTTATGGGTACTAGATTACTGATTATACTCTACGATACAATAGATAGATATATGTTATTATACATAGAAAATACCCAGAACACCCGGAACAAATTTGCAGATTGTACAAACTTTTGTCCCAAGGCGGGAATCGGACCCGCAACCTCCTGTGCCGCAGGCGGACAATCGCCTGCTGCGCCATTTCGGTCGTCGATATATAACACTCTCAATTCGCTTTCATTATCCGATGGGACTGCAGGTCGACACTACCAGGGAGCGGTCAGGCGCAGGACCAATGGACAGAAGGATATTTAGATCCAATGGATTGGATCGAATTACACGACCTAATTCCCTCATCACCTATTTAAGTAATTGCAATAAACATTTTATTTTTATCACCATTCTTCCATCAGAACTGCGTCATCCATACACGGTGGATATCCCATTGACCCGCACTCAGCGCTTCAAGTCAACATTCTTCATACGCACCGCCAAAGTATGGAACGCCCTACTGGCGGCGTCTGCGTTTCCCGATACCTACAGTCTATCGGTCTTCAAGGCTAGAGTTAACAAGATTCTTCTAGGCAAGCGTGCCCCGTCGAATCATAACTTACCATCAGGTGTGATAGCGCAAGCATATAAAATGTAAAAAAGACCAGGTTTTGTGCCAAACCTCAAAAAAGTCTAAAAATGCACTGAACCACAGACAAAGTGGCAATATAGGTCAGAGACGGGAGGTTGACCTCGATGATATACATTAATTTAATTATCGTTAATGTCCCAATTAATCCAACAATTGGGGCTAGCCGACTTTTATTAAGACGACTAGTAATTTATGTTTAGGTAGGTATTTTTATGTCTCGTGGCCTAAAATAAGGTAAAATCGCATTTCGTGTCCTGAGATAAGGTAAATTGGATTTATTGCTATTATTAGAATAGGTAAAAAAAATGCTGGACAATTCACACAACATTCATTTCAACTCGATACGTCGTCGCGTCCACGCGTTCCTGAGAAAAGAAGTTTGACAGACGGACATCAAAGTGATCTTATAATATAAGGGTTCCTTTTTCCATTTTATGTATGGAACCCTAAAAATAGGTAATATGATTATATTAATCCTAACTAATATTACAAATTTGTTTATTTGTCCTTCCTTCACGCCCTAACTAAGCAACCAATCGACTTGATTTTTGGCATAAAGTTAGCTGAAAAGATGGAGAGTAACATAGGCTACTTTTTGTCCTGGTAAACACATCGAAACACATCTAATTCCCATCAAATTCCAACGTGAAAAAAGACTTATTCCCCTTTGTGAAATTTGAATTTAACGCGGGTAAAACCGCAGGGCACAGCTAGTGAGAAATAAGACTTAAAATACTTACTTTAACAAGGTCCCGTCCTATTTTGATCGCGTGGAGACTAAAGTAAGCAACCAATATTGAATCAATCAGTACAAAAGATATCTCAAAGTGTCCCAATAACTATTTTAAGCAGCGTGTTTACAAAACAGTTTCATAACAATTTCGAGATCTAAAAACAGTTATCAGAGGGGGCACGACTATAACGTCACGCCATTCATGATGATATCATGAATTTGAGTAAATAATATCTGTGTTATTTACATTTTAGTGATAACAAGTGATAATGGTTGTAATACAAGCATTCGTACTGTGACGTGAAAAACAGATTTAATACGTTTGACGATGTGGACGAATGTAAAATCTAAAACCCACTGTACATACATTTCAGTTAATCCTAAATCCTACTTATATATCCTACTATATAATATTATAAATGTCAAAGTTTGTATGAATGGATGTATGGATATTTGTTACTCTTTCACGCAAAAACTATTGAACCGATTAGGCTGAAATTAGTATGGGTATAGTTTGGGACCTGGAATAACATATAAGCTATTTTTTATCCCGATAAAACGCGGGCAAAGGCACGGGCAGTAGCTAGTATTATAAATGTCAAAGTTTGTGTAAATGGATGTATGGATGTTTGTTCCTCTTTCACGCAATAACTACTGAACTGAGTGGGCTGAAATTTGGTATGGGTATAGTTTGGGACCTGGAATAACATATAGTTAGGCTAATTATTATCCCGATAAAATGCGAGCGAAGGCGTGGTCAGCAGCTAGTACGAATATAAAATCTTAATTACTAAATGGTACGCATTAGGTACGGAGACGTGTGACGCATCAGGGTGTCATCTGTCGACGGTGCACGACGGTTTCCCCTTGCAGGCGGCCGGTGAACCGTCGAAACTTGACACCCTTCGGCCAGAACTCTTTGTTTATGAAGGTCAAAATATGTTTGAGCGCTCACCGTAAATGAATTGAAGCTCATATTATGGCGAGATTCCAACTTTTCGACGTAGCGAGAATTCGATCTTCATCCAGATACCTATACTCCTCCACAGACTTGGTCTGCACGATGTATGAGACGCGTTGCCCCGCTGAATGGCAACAACTGATGAGGTGCGCCATGATCCAAGAAAACCAGGTCTGCTCTTCTGGGAGTAACACAAGGTGACGTCACTGTTCAGTTGCCACTTTATTTCAACAAAACGTAGAAGTTGGGACCAATGTGATAAGGGTCAATTGAAAAACAATAAAAAATTACAATCGGCAATTTTATTTGTAAGATCATTAAAAACAGCGTTAGTTACACACGAGTCAATGTGATAAATAATTGGTAAATACAAAACCACATAGTTTTATCAGATTTATGCAGGTAATACAAGGAGCTCGGGGAGTTACTTTTTTTTACGCTACTGGTAACACCAGAAAATCAGATTCGTCTTCTCATTCGCCGATGGTGCTGATGACGTAGGCTTGTGTCACCCACGTGACCGTCATGTCTCGTAATAGCATACCTTACTACTAGGGCAGCATATACCTAAAGGACCTACATATTCAGTGGACGCAGGAAGGAATTTGTTGTATTGGAAAGCGAGTGCTCGTTGAAGTCTTTTGTCCCTCACATTATGGCGAGATACCAACTAAATAAATTTTTATCTTTTATCTTTATCTTTTAACTTTTCGACGTGTAGCGAGAAGCCCAGTCTTCATCCAGATGTACTGTACTCCTCCACAGTCTTGGTCTGCACGGTTTTTGAGACGCATTGTCTCGTTTTTTTTTGGAAAGGAATATAATGCTGTTGACCGCAGATGGCCATGACAGCGTTATTTTTTTATATAGTATATAAACCTTCGTTTGACCACAATCTCATCTGATGGAAAGTGATGATGTGGCCGACGTTGTATCCACTCGACTATACGACCACTTAGGTGGTTGTATAGTCGAGTGGATGGTAGGTATATGATGAAGAAACTCAGGATACTCAGTGGACAGTGGAGCACGGGTGTGTTGTATTGGAAAGCGGGTGCGCGTTGAAGTCTTCTGTAAGCTACGCGGGTCCGGCGAAGCTCTACGAAAATATGCTTAGCTATGTAGTACTTATAAAAAAAGCTTTGCTTAGCTTGGGGCTACATGATGCTATGTGGATTGTCCAGCATTATTTATTTAGTAAATATCCGGAAGAGATAGTATAATGCAGATCTTAAAATCATTTACCGTGGCGGGAATCGAACTGGCAAGCTCCTGCGTCTCAGGCGGACCTTCCCCGCTGAGCCTCCGAGGCCAGGCTGAAAGGAATCTATAGTTGTTCATAATATGACCATAACAAAGCGAAACAATACGAAGAAGCGGCTAACCACAGCACTTTGGTGTACATTTCAGAACACGAGTGGATTCTTATATAACTGGAATCAACCTTTGTGGCGTAGTAGTTGAGAGGAAGTGTGTATTATTATCGAAAAGAAATAACATTTTTAGTATATTATTTTTATGTTGCTATCGCTGAGTTTTATAGAATGTTCTTTATGTTTAAGATCATATAAGTCAATATAAGTTTTAAATAAGTCAAGTATGGCTTGAAAAACAGCTCACAAGTTATGTTTACAAGTACTAAGATTTAATCTACACTCATCATCATCATCATCAGCCCATACACGTCCACTGCTGGACATAGGCCTCCCCCATACGACGCCAGAAATAGCGGTCCTGAGCCGCCTCCATCCATCGACTCCCTGCGACCGCTACGATGTCGTCGGTCCATCGAGTGGATGCTCTCCCATGTAGGGGGGGATTTGCCATAATCACCACGCTTGGCAGGCGGATTGGTGATCGCAGTGTTGGTGTTTAAAAATACTCAGAAGGAAGCTGCTGCCCTTCCTCTGGTAGGTTCCCTTAGTCGGCTTTTACGATATCCACGGGTTGAGTTGGAGGGGTCGATATTCTAATTATTTCATTCTAATCTACACTAGTCCTCTGTAATCCTATATTTTAATATATTCTTATGGAACGTTAAACAAAGCTCGAGACAGAAAAGCATGGAGTAAAATGGAGGAGGCCTTCAGTCGATGATAGATACTTAATAATATCTATTATTAACTTCACTTAAATCGAATCTAATTATTATACATATATTAAGGGTCATATTACTCTCGAATCTAATTATTATACATATATTAAGGGTCATATTACTCTCGAATCTAATTATTATACATACATATATTAAGGGTCATATTACTTTCGAATCTAATTATTATTCATATATTAAGGGTCATATTACTCTCGAATCTAATTATTATACATATATTAAGGGTCATATTACTCTCGAATCTAATTATTATACATATATTAAGGGTCATATTACTCTCGAATCTAATTATTATTCATATATTAAGGGTCATATTACTCTCAAATCTAATTATTATACATATATTAAGGGTCATATTACTCTCGAATCTAATTATTATACATATATTAAGGGTCATATTACTCTCGAATCTAATTATTATACATATATTAAAGGTCATATTACTCTCGAATCTAATTATTATACATATATTAACCACTACTTCCTGAGTCCCGAACTGTTAGTATGATTTTTTATTTCTAGAGAAATTCTAATAACTATATTTGTGATTGAAAAATGTGCAATTCATTTAATTTTAAGTAGCTACATACATATGTTATTATTCTAATAGCACCTAATTATTAGGTAGTACATACGTACATACGTATATGGTTTAATAGTTTATCCTTTCGCACGTACAATATACGTGTGAAAGGATAAACTGTTGAACCATTTATAAGTAGATCATAAGACTAACTATGTAACACAGTTGAAACAATAAATGATTCTTATTCTGTGTCGAATAGCCCGGCTACACGCTCAAACATTTGTGCAAACATGCATGCACAAACCAGTTTGCCCAAGCAAGATGAGCCCGGCCACACGCTCCACCTTGCTTGCGCAAACTGAGCCCGACCACACGCTCCATCTTGCTTACGCAAACTGTGTTTGTGCATGCATGTTTGCACAAATGTTTGAGCGTATGCTATAAGGGGTCGTCCATTAATCATGTGATGTTTTTTTAGCATTTTTTTAACCCCCCGCCCTCTACGGATATGTCGTGAGGTTTAAGACCAACCCCCTCCTCCCCTACCCATAATCGCGTGTATTTTGTTTAGTAGATACAAACCATCTTTAAAATAATAATAATAAATATTATACTGGACTCAAGCTCACACGCCGCTTTTCGGTTGTTAATAAATCGCGCGTTCAACGACAGAATAAATACACGTGTTATCTCACTACACCCCCCCTCCCTCCTCGTGATATTTCGTGATTTTTTCCAGCCCCCTCCCCCCTTTCGAGCCTCACGTGATTAATGGACGACCCCTAACCTGGACTAACATCGGTTGATGATGATGATAACTGTCCCTGGGACAGGAATCGTACCCGCATGCATGTGATTCACAGCCGGCTCTTTCCCTGCTGCGCTAAGAAGGTCGATAATTCATTATCTTTTGTTCAAAATACCAGGATTTGCCAAGGCTTTGATTTATCGAGAGGCCTACTCTGTAAAAATATAAATATTTATCGAAATTCAAAAGAGAAGGTCTTAAAAAGTAATCATATGAAAACTTATCTACATATGTATATAATAATTAACATAATTCATTCTACTGCGTTTAAAAAGATATATTACACATTATATGTATATCCATTTTTCTATCAACTTGTTTTGCCAAAACCAAAGAAAGTTGCCTTTTCAAAAACAATAAATTGCCACCCAGGTAAAACTTTGGGCGTAAAAAATATGAGCCCATTCCCTTAGTGTTTACTCGTTTTACATACCTACTCCCTAGAGTATTTTGGGGACCAAAAATCTATCTAGCATTATGCTCACTTATGTACAACTTTTGTGTAATAAACTATATTCTATCTATTTATCTAATAATGCATAAAGCCCTAAATATTTTTCGAAAAACTTTAGTCTATTTTGTAATTATTTAATGTGTATAAAAATACATTGCTTATTATTAAATTTACTTGGATATATCGTTAACAGTTTTTTAGAGTAGACGCTTATTATGTCCATGGTACATAATGGAGAAACAATACGATCTGCATACGAGCATCAATCAATCTTACTTCAACTTATTATTTCCAATGAGTTATGAATTCCTGGTGCTTTTCAGACAAAGAAAGTTTTTATTTATTGTTTTTGGTTCCTACAACAGCTCTATACTTTGTGCCTATTTTGGGGCTACATGATTCTGTGTGAAATGTCTAGGTGTGAATTGTCTAGTATTATTTATTTACTAGCTGACCCGCCCGCGGTTACCCCCGCCTGGACTAAGAATAATATCCCACCATGCATTGTTTTGTTACATCTCAAAGGGATAAGGTAGCGTTTTCAATGAAAGCTCCCAGGCGGCTTGACTTTTACCGACACTTCCAACAATTATCATTATATTTCAAACAATTTACACAAACCTTGACAAATTATATAGACAGCAATATATACTATAAATAATAAATAAAACGTTTATTAATTCAGACAATTACATCCATAGGTATCAAATTTTATAAAGTTTATAATACACACACATACAAGGTCATATAATTAATATAATTTATATAATAAATTTGTTTAGCATAAGGGTTCATTAGACTTGACATCCAGTGCCTTTGCAGGCTACTGCAATATCTGTCGGCCAGACATTGCAGGCTACTGCAATGTCTGTCGGCCAGACAGTTGATGGCATCCTTTTAGTAAGGGACGGCAATACTCCTACTATCATGCCATTACTATCTACAATAAATTACCAGATAGTTTTAAAGATTTGCCGTTCATTAGACATGTTTAAAACCAAATAAAAAAATTGGCTACTATAAAACTGTTTTTATGATGTAAAAGAATATTTGTAAAAACTGATTGACATACGAGTACGTACTTTTTTGACAAACTTATTTTAATTTTATTGTTTTGCAAGTTATTGTTAATTTTAGATTATATTAGATACTAGCTGAGCCGTGCCCACTTCGTTGCGCGATAATCATTTTTAGTAGTCTATAAAAAAAAAAGAAAAAAAATCTCTCGTGGAGAGACGAAACTAGTAGACAACTTGATGAATACTATCAGAGGAGGTTATACGCGGAATTGTTACTAAATATTTTTAATTCTAATATTGTAGTCTATAAAACTCGCAAATAAAGTGGTTTAAACGATGCGTGTTTTAATGTGTGTGTGAAGATTTTGCACACATTATAAGTAAAAGCTTATCATCGCTAAGGTATTAGTGTTTCTGAAATACATGTGAACAGGATATCACTTTAGATAGGCTTATAATCATATATGTATGAATCTTTAACAATTTTTCACAATATAAACAATACTTCCCAAACATCGCCATTTTTCTACATAATCGAGTTGCCCGCTATCAAACAGGGTTGCCTGATTTTCATGCAAGCTGTCATAAAATAGTTTGGAATTGGATTGGATTGGATAATTATATTTGAAATTAAGAACTTTTGTACATACATCATCATCATCATCAGCCCATACAAGTCCACTGCTGGACATAAGCCTCCCCCGTACGACGCCACAAATAGCGGTCCTGAGCCGCCTCCATCCATCGACTCCCTGCGATATGATGTACATACATACATTCATGCAAATAAAGATTATAATTATTATTTTTAGTGCTCATTATGTTATATTTTTAGCCATCTAAATTTACACCAATAAAGGTGACAGTGCAAACGGCATCTTTAATCCATGATTGAAGTGATTGGCGGTTATAATTTTTTCATAGAAAAAAGACATAAACGTGCATCTCTTTCTTAACTATAGATAGCCAAAAACCACGTTATTGAAATACAAAACAATTAAGTAGCATAAACAATCTTAATTTATAATTAATAAACAAACAAACTTTCGAATTTATAATTGTTTGTTTGTTTGTTTATTTGTCCTTCCTTCACGCCCTAACTAAGCAACCAATCAACTTCATTTTTGGCATAGAGTTAGTTGAAAGGATAGAGAGTAACAGGCTTCTTTTTGTCCTGGTAAAACATCAAATTCCCATGGGAGAGTTACGGGAAAAAAGACCTATTACATATATCCCCCTAGAAATGTGAAATTCTAATTTAACGCGGGTGAAACCGTAGGGAACAGCTAGTGTGTAATATGTCATTGGAATATTTACATAAGAACAAGATACCTAATATTACAGGACAATTGGCTAAAACATAGGTACATACTATTATCTATCGTAGCTAGAAGTGTAGAAAATTGCCAACATAAACATCTAGTTTGTTATTGAAGGTAGTTTTCCTTCAAAACCTTCTCGAACTTTCAAAATCCGTAAGTACTTCCAAAACCCATGCTCATCCATATAATTCAAGCAAATACTAACTCTGTCTGGCAGGTTGTCATATGAGATATAATCAAGATTCTAGGTCACAGGCTTAGGTCAAAAGGGACGAAACTTTCCAGAGAGCACTGAATCCATAAATTAGGTACCTGATGGGTGGGTGACCTCGGGGTGATTCGGGACCGACTGATTGTGTTGAAGGTTTTACACTCCATAGCGAAGTGCTTGCAAATCTTGCGATGTATCAAAAGCTGCCTAGCTTCGACTTTTCATGATATTGCGTATCGGACTAGGAACCATATTCTTATACCTACGTATTTCTTCTGAGGTTTTATGGATAAAAAAAGCTTCATATTCATGTATATTGGAAACGAGTTGCTTCAAATTAAATATCCTTCTCACTTCTATGGGTAAAAACGGTCATAAGTAGGTATGCATATTTGACTCAACAGCAGAAAAAAAAATCCCCGTGACTGATGCAATAAAATATTTATTTTTATAAGTCTTTAGTGGTTACTTTGTCTCTAATAATCATGCAATCCCTTACTTAGATTATGAGTTTGTGAAGCCGAATCGAGTGTTCCAGAATCGGGGGACAGGTAAGAGAATGAACTTTATTGGTTCATGTTTCTGCACAAACGTGTAGGAAGACCGTCATTAGCATGTTGGTAGGTTAAGTACTCTAGTACCTGCCTACCCAATTAGGCACAACATCCGCACTGTCTATTGTTTTAAAATCTACCCAAACATTCGAAAATTTGTGAACTATAAGTATGATAAAAAATTATGGTTAGTTAAACCTGGGTATAAAATTGCGGCAGAGTTCTACTTCTAGAAATAGAAACAAGGTAATTAGGTAATTCAAACGAAAACACTAATATCTATTGCAATAAAGGCTTTATTATTTTGAAAATACATTTTTAAACTAGGAAGTAAAGCTAGCCAAGATACGACCTTCTTAATCATAACGGACCAAAGAAAGAAAGAGTTATAACGTATTAATCCTACTAATATTATAATGTACAAGTTTGTATGTATGGATATTTGTTACTCTTTCACGCAAAAACTACTGAACCGCTTAGGCTGAAATTTGGTACCTATGGGTATCGTTTGGGAACTGGAATCAGAATCAGAATCAATAACTTTATTTCTTTAGGCTTACAAAATAAGCACTTAGACAAGTCAAATTGTATACTATAAACATAGTTATTATTATCAAATAAGAAATAAGGTGTTATTGATATTCTCTTCACTTCAATTTTTTGTCCTAATACAAAGAATAACATACATATGTATGTATAGGCTATTTTTTATCCCGATAAAACGCGGGCCAAGGCGGGCAGCAGCTAGTATTTAACTTTTGGGAACTATGTACGAAAGATTTCGTTTCCGAGAACAATAGGTTTGGATGCAATGGGAAGTAGCCTTTAAAAACAAGGTTTTATATAATCTGGGACTAAGTACTTATTTTCTTTGTCAATAAAGTACTTGGAAATACGAGTAGGTAGGTAAATATCCAACGAGCTCAAACTCGACGGGGTTACGTCGTTTCGTTTAGGAGTTCCAATGGCCAGCTCCAGCCATGTCTCCATCATCATACCAGCTTGATGGTACCATAACAATACATTGTCAGCGACCTTACTCGGACCATCCACTCGATGGACCGACGACCTTGTAGCGGTCGCAGGGAGTCGATGGATGGAGGCGGCTCAGGGCCGCTATTTCTGGCGTCGTATGGGGGAGGCCTATGTCCAGCAGTGGACGTGGGTTCATATGATGATGATGATGATAACGTTATATAAGTATGTCAAATTTCAGCTCAATCTGTTGAGGATAATTGGTCTCAAATTTAGTTGCAAGATTTTTTCCCGCACAAATGTCATTGTATAAATACCGTAGTAACAGGGCAAAAACACGAAATCCTCGACCACTCGAGGTCACTCCGCGAAGTCTGTGAAGATCCCAGGAAGATTCTGTGCTTCTGGACGAAGTGACGCTGGTTACCTACACTAGTAAAACAAAACCACACACAATGGACTAACCCGTCTCAGTTCGGATAATAGAGTACACACCATAACCATAACCGGCTTTATGATGGCAGTTTTCACAGCTTTTTGTAAAAGCCTATAATCCGATTCAAAACCTGTTATGTATACAAGGGGGTTACAAAACCCAAAGACGGTATATAAAGGGGTTACAAAAACCAAGAAGGGTAACGCAATTGGTATCATCCAAGCAAAATCCAGAAGCTTGAAATTTTGTTTTTGAAAACTTTCATACATAATTTAATTGATGTCTCGTTCGATTTTGAATTCAAAATTAATTTTTTTTTGCTACACTCGTGGGATAATGCTTTGTTGAAGTTTGTGTTTTTGTTTTTAGTAAAGAAATTGTTGCTACCTTGTTTTTTCTGTTATTGTTAAGAGTTTTTGTGGGTTTTCATTCATAAATGTCTCTGGTGATTTAAATATCTTAGATTTTAAATCGGAATATAGTCTCTGCATGACTCTGCCAACATGGAGCAACATTACCTACACAGCGGAAGAAAGGTGTTTGTGTCACAACATCGATACGTTAACACAATCATCATCATATCAGCCCATATACGTCCACTGCTGGAAATAGTCTCACCCATACGACGCCACAAATAGCGGTCCTGAGCCGCCTCCATCCATCGACTCCCTGCGACCGCTACGATGTCGTCGGTCCATCCGAGTGGATGGTCTCCCATGTAGGGGGGGATTTGCCATAATCACCGTGCTTGCCAGGCGGATTGGGGATCGCAGTGTTGGCGTTGAAAATTACTCGGAAGGAAGCTGCTGCCCTTCCTCTGGTAGTTTCCCTTAGTCGGCTCTTACGACATCCATGGGTTGAATTGGAGGGGTCGATATTCGTACGTCGCGGCCCCACGGCCATACAAGTACAACACAGTATAATGATGTTTTTCTCTCTATAATGATGTTTTTCTGATGTACAATAAAGAATTTTTGTACTGTATTGTATTGTAAACAGAATATCCCTTTGCAAATAAATCTCCGACGGTGTAAAATGTCAGGACTCGTGAAGAATGGCTTTAATTACTGTGAAGATGCGAGCGAAGGGGGACAAAGATTGAAAATGTATGGGACAGATAAGACGGCTGTTTTCTTCCTACCACGTAAGAATAATTATATTCTCTCTTAAACTCCTAGCTTAGTGTTTCATATGTATGTATGTCTTGTGCCGTGCCACATAAACTTTTCCATTTAATTTCATTTGTACATATTTTGTACAGTCTTTGTACGAGAGCTATGTAATTATCTATACAATACAATACAATACAAAAATTCCTTATTGTACACCAGAAAAACAACATTACAGAGAGATATTACATGGACGGACAAGTACAATGGGCGGCCTTATCACTTAGAAGCGATCTCTTCCAGGCAACCTTTATCGTTATCTCCTGCAGGTATAGTAGAATATAATCTGTATGCAGGCGGCGATAAAAAAAGGTGCGTAAAAAAAACTAGCGACTACATAACCACTAACTAAATACATATGTGAGAATATGTAGGTACATAGGTTGCATTGATAGCAAAGCAACTTGTTGCTGACGGATATGGCGCATGGGCGAAGGTCCGCCTAGGACGCAGGAGGTTGCGGGTTCGATTCCCGCCTCAGGACAAATTTAATATTTGTACGATCTGCAGATATTTGTTCTGCGTATTTTTCATGTACAAAATATCTATTTATGTTTTTAATGTTTTAAGTACATCAATTTATTTGTCACCCATAACAGAAGAAAGATCTATAGATAAAAAAAATATATTTATTTGACACTATAATACAACACACAATATAAAGATCACATTAAATTAGGTACATCATAATATTGTAGACAGAAAAACATAGAAATTATCGGTCAAAGTCAAAGTCAATCATATTGTCAGTTCGGGCGAAGTAACATTACCTAATCTGTGGTTCGGGGCTAAATAATGCTGTGTGGATTGTTCAGAGTTAATTTTAAACTGTCTGATCTGTGCTATATTCTTTGCCAATATAGTCTTAACATAATTGAAATAAATATTGAGACGGAGGCCTTCCTGAAATGACATGATAATACTCTCTTTATGTAAAATGTTATCTGTTTTTATTTCAAGTAAAAGTGGTCGTTTGTTTCCTAGTAACGGATTTATTATCCTTTGTGGTTCATGCCTTGACTTTTTTCTTTACTTTACCATAAGAAAGATTGAAGTGAATAAAAAATCAAAGTGATCACTTTTTTCCTAGTTTGTGTAATCTGAGTTTTATAACTCGTCCTAGAGTCCTGTAAGGTCTAAAGGAAATAAAGCACTTTGATATTGATATTTTGCACTAATTTTACTAACACCTTATATGTATGTATGTATATGGGACTAGCTCCTGCCCGACCCTTCGCTCGCGTTTTATCGGTATAAGAAATTGCCTATATGTTAGGGCCCCCTTACCAAATTTCAGCCATATCAGTTCAGTAGTTTTTGCGTGAAAGAGGAAAAAACATCCATACTCACAAACCATGACATTACTACTTTCCTGCGTCTCCGCACGCGTTGTTTCTATGAAAACGTTATTTTTATCCGATGAGAACTGATTTATGGGATAAAATAGCCTATGTTTTATTCCAGGCCTATTGCTACCTGTATGCACAATTTCAGTCCGATCCATTCAGTAGTTTAGGCGTGAAGAAGTTACAAACATACATCCATAATGCAAGTTCTGCTTAGCTTGGGGCTACATGATGCTGTATGTATTGTCTAGCATTATTTATTTAATACTAGCGGCCCGTCCCGGCTTCGCACGGGCGGACATTTATTTTTGAAACATTTAGGCAAAATCGGTTCAGTACTTTTTGAGCCAGTTCGTTTCAAACATACTTACATACAAATTTTTCCTCATTATAATATAGAAGTATAGATTTTTAGTTGTATCAAATTCGTTTAGTTTAGTTTAGTTTTGGCTACATCTGAAACGTCACTATTGGCTAAAACTCAAGAATACAACGACACAAGTCCCCTAGAAAAAGCAAAGTTACATAGTCTCTCAGAATTGGCAGGCTGAAGTGGCGATGGGCAGGCTATATAGCTCGTAAAACCGATAAACGTTGGGGAGTAAATTTTTTCCTAGTGGCGACTGCGATGCATGCGAAACGGAGTGTGGAAAGACCTCCCACTCGATGGACCGACGATATTGTAGCGATCGCAGGGAGTTGGATGAAGGCGGCTCAGGACCGCTATTCATGGCGTCGTTTGGTAGACGCCTATGTTAAGCAATAGACGTATACGGGCTGATGATGAAAGTCCTCTAGACTACTCTTGTTTCATAAAAAGACTTTCTGATAATTAAGAGAAATTACATCAATCTACGAATGGAACCTAATGTTTGGTTTACATCGACCTACTGCCCGATGATAGGTCTGACCCTAATTAAATGTCCACATGAGCACGCCCCATAACTGTATGTAGGTCGAATCTCATCATTGTGTGTTTAGCACTTAGCATGGTCTGAAACAGGGAGGATCAGCTGGTCAGTTCAGACAATATTCGTGATTGTAAACGGCTAAAATAGTATCGTACATATTCAAATATAAAAAAAAAATATTATAGCAATAGTTATTTTCGACTTATTCCCAGTAAGTAGTTTATTACCGAGTTGTCGTAGATTATATTTTACAGGATACGTTGTACTGCATCCATTAATTTTCCCGTGATGGCGTATGTAGTTGTAAGGCTGGTTTCAGTGTCACGCTGATCATCGGCGCTGAGAGTTCGGCGCGTAGTCAGGGCCGACCGTCAGTGCGAGTCGTTTTAGTGTCGTGCTGATCGCCGCTAAGTACAGACGCAAACAATGAGAACGGTGTAAATAATCATTGTGTACTCCATAAGAAATAAATTGCGAATCTACATGATTGTACCTCGCCGGAGCGTACGCTCAGCGCGACACTAAAACGCTCACTGAAGACAGAAGCGCGTGGGCGCTGGTCGGCGCCGACCCCTCAGCGACGCTGACGCGCGGCTTGTAGGACGCGCGTACTGTCAGCGCTGAACGGTCGGCGTTATTCTAAAAGGTTTCTATAGCCTCCATACAGATTGCTACGCGCCGAGCTCTCAGCGCCGACAGTCAGCGTGACACTAAAATCCTATGAGCTAGTTTACACACCTGACAGAATCAGAATCAATAACTTTATTTCTTTAGGCTTACAAAATAAGCGGTTAGAAAAGTCAAATTTTATATTATAAACCATAGAGAAATAAGTAGGTAGAGGTAGATAAGTCATTTCCGGTCTTATATCTATGTATCACCATAGTTGTCATGTATCTTTGTCTATCCCTCAGAGTCAAGCTATGAGTAAAAGAGATAGCTATAGTGTACGTATAGCTATACTGCACTGTCAGTGTCAGTCGTGTCAGCTTGTAACTGACTAGTTAGTTCAAAGTTGTGCTAAGACTGATGAAAGTTATTGAAATTTTAAGAAATTACAGCATTTTACCTAAAACTTTGTTGAAAAAGTGAAAAAATGTCGTGTTCTGCTGTGTTCTGTCCTTCAAAAAGCACAAAAGGTGGAGTAAAAGTCTCGGATTTGTCATTAAATGCTTAAGTTTTTCGTTCAGTATAAATACTAAAGTAATTATTTTTATTACTAGAAATCTGTAGTAACAACATTTTAACAATCTAGTTCATGTGTTCCTATGAGTCTAGGATACAAATAATGTCCAAAACCTTGATTAATTAGTCGAGATAAATTTAGCATCTGTGCTAGTGATGCGCTTAACAATCAAATTTAGTTTTCGGGTTATACCGCATTCGACCCACTAGTTTCGGCCAAAACTGGTCCGAATCAGGAAAATACAATTGATAGCTGATTTTATTTCTGATTCGTCCCATTTCAAGATTTCGTACAGAAAAGTGCTGTCTTTCACACTTTTCTCAAGCAGTTAGTATTGATTTATCATTATTGTTTCCGTAGGATTTATTTAACTAGTTTATATAACTCTAAGTACGAGGAAAAAAGAAATACACAAGATAATAACTTTAATAACCTGGAAATATTTTCACGCGGTCTTTTCCGTAAGTTTTCATTCCAAAAGGAGTAATTTGATTTTGGTTAAAATATAAATTACAATACAGTATCCTTAAAATTAACAGTATATAAATATCTATGTATACATCAATCTAAATGCCAATGCCACTAATATAAACATTATTTACAAAAAACAACAACGTTAAATCAACCATGCGGGCAAAGCCGCGCGCATTTAGATATATAATAATATTGTAATGTGTTATTTTATTTATTGCCCCTATTTTTTATAAATTTTGCATAATTATATTCCTAGTCTTACAAAATGATATCTACACCGATGTAAAATTTTGAACAAAAACAACATATAAACAATTACAAATTTACGCAAAATAAGTCCTTATAGCTAATCCATTAGACTCCCTGAATGAAGGATGTTTCACACCCGTGACTATAAGTTCCAAGTGTCAATTAGCGCTCTAGACTATACACGCAAGAATTGGAAGGATGAGCAAAAAATTCAGGTTTTATAGCGGCACTTGCCCAAAATCACCAAGAAACTAAGACAACGGAAAGTGGAGCGAACACTTACCTTTTTTTTAGATATTCATCGCGTGAGTGGAGCAAAAAAATGGCCAAAAAACATGTTTTTTGTGGATAATAATAATATTTATTTTGATAGTATGTTATTATAGCGTCAAATGAAATACATACTGAAAAATGCAAGTGTCACCTTTTACGAATCATGAGATACAATAAAGCCCGATAGATGGACAGACAGACAGACAGCGGAGGGCTAGTACTAGGGTCCCGTTGGTACCTTTTGTTTACTGAATCCTAAAAAAGTGCGTAGCTTTTCTATAAAATGTGTATAGTTTTCGAAACTGGTTTTCGATTGGTAGAATCAGAATCATCTATATTGAATTAGTGTGGCATACTCGGTTCGCGATGGCCAAAATCAGAATCAGGTTTTGTGTCACTAAAACGTGCCTGTTAAATATGGGACGAATCAGGAATGAAATCGGCATTCAAGTGTATATTCCTGATTCGGACCAGTTTGGGCCGAAGCCAGTTCGGCTCGGCAGCAAAGTCACTTCCCTAATCATGCACACTATTACAAATCTGCAACTGCACACTAATAAAAACGGGCATGCGTAAAACTGAAAGGCGGAGTCCATAAAATTCTTGGTCCTAGCTATAAACATAGTTATTATTATCAAATAAGAAATAAGGTGTTATTGATATTCTCTTCACTTGAATTTTTTGTCCACTTGTGGAAGAAGTGAAAAAGAAACCACTAGCACATATATACAGATTTATATATTTATACATTTAGACAATATAGTGGATCCAGTAAACGGTTGTAGTCGGACCGGTTTTTACGGATTTTTAGCTACTGGAAAAAACATACTACGCACAGGCGAACATAGAACCTCTTCCTTATTCAAAAAATCGGTTAAAAAAAAAAGAGAATTTAGAAGAAATGGGATATCGGGAAGAAATCGATAAATAGACCTATGCTTTTAAACACAGAATTCTGGGCTTTTATAAATACTTTATTGCGAAATCCTAAAAATTGCGACATACATGATGTAAATACTAGAAATAAGAATAAACTCGCTGTGCATAAAACTAGGCTGCACGAGATTAATGTATCTTTTAAAGGGCAATGTATACGCTTCTACAACAAAACTCCGAGTGAGTTGCAAAAACTTTCTATAAATAAATTCAAACAAATCGTCAAACATATCCTTTGTAAAAAGGCTTATAACAAAATATCAGACTATCTAGAAGATAAAAAAGCTTGGGACGGATTTTGTTCCAACCCGAAAAATAACACCTAACAGGGCCCGTACTCTTAAAAAGGAAATCGAAGTTTATTCTTTTTCGTGCAAACGCTAATCTTATGCAATGGACATAAGGGTTGGTTTTGCACGAACACGAAAAAGAAACTTCGTTTTTCCTTTTCCGAGTAGGCCCCCAGGCTAAAGGTTTCTTCGTCGCTTCTTTACTTTAGTCTATATACCGAAGCGACCGAAATCAAAATAGGTATTACTTTATTTCCATATCAGTGTTTAATTTTAAGAATTTCACCTTTTCTAAGTGTTCATTTATTGTATTTACGGAAATAAACTTTGACTTTGACTTTGAAAGAGCGTAGGTATATTAAGCTATTACATACTAGTTTATGCTCGCGGCTTCGTATGTGTTGTATCTTCCTTCCTATGGGAACTAATTTATGGATTAAAATTTATGTCTATGTTTTATTCCAGGCCTAGAACTACCTGTATGCAAAATTTCAGCAAGATCCGTGTCAGTAGTTTTGGCATGAAGAAGTAACAATCATCCATCCATCCATCCAAATTTTCGCATTTATAATAACAGTGTGATGATCATGATAGATAGATAATGCTTTATTCAGAAAAACTTAAGGCTAAACGGTTTGGTAAAAGGTAAAAGAATTGGCGGCCTTATCGCTTACAGCGATTTCTTCCAAGCAACCTGATGATGTCTTTCTATGCAAATTTTGACCACGGCGACCAGTCTCAACGGAGACTCACCAGGTGCGCAAAACATATAGTGCACAAGTGTATGTGCAAACACAGGCGCACTCTCTATTCTCTGCCCCTCATAATCCGACGGGACGGCAGACCGACACAACCGGAGAGAGGTCAGGCGCAGGACCAACGCCTCAAATTGCTTTCCGAGGCAAGGGAGTGTAACAACGCCAGGTTCCTGACTCTGGCCTGGTACTGTGAATTTTTCGTGCTAGAAAAACCAAACTAATTAGTGTGATACTTAGTAGGTGATAATTAGAATGAATTCTATAAATAGGTCAATAATAAAACCGGAAGACGAAGCAGGTCAGGAACTAGGTACTTATGTTATATTGCATGCAAACAATAGGTCGTATAAGTCGGAAGTATTTATTGGGTAATAATAGGAAATTATCATTTATTATTTTAATGGTGTCAAGAAAATTATAATTCAGATACATAATAATTATTGTAATAAAACTGTATTTCAAGAATTATGAAACCTAGAAAATATGCAGAAGCTGTTTTGAAATTTAAATTCAAGATATCCGACGTTCCTTACTTTTTCCAAAAGGAGTGTGTGTGTAAACTTACAGCAAAAATTCGAAACTAACGAATGGGTTTTCATACGGTTTTGAAAAAAATAAGATTCGCACAAAATGTTATTGCCGGTTTAATTTATTGGTATTATTTTGTTTGTCGATTTCTTCGTCAATAATATGGCCCGATTTGGAAAATTCGTTCTCAATTCGTCTGTATTTTTTTTTGTATGTATGTTACGCGATATATCCTCCAATTATGGACCGATTTTGAAAATTATTTCACTATTGTATAGAAAATGATCCCGAAGGGATCCCCAAGGGATTAGTATTTATCCCGCAAAAGTTAAAATAAGTGTAAAAGAAAGGGAATTTGAAGTCGGTATATCGTTTTTTAAAACACGCCTAATTATTTAAGCAAAAACTGGAAGTGATACCAAAAAAAAATAATCTCGAGAGATAGTTATCCCGTAAAACTTAAAAAATCTGTTTCAAACAAAGGGATTAGAAGTTGGTTTTTAGTTTTTTCAAAACATTCACATTACTCTTTTAAAGTTTTTATCCGACTACCGAAGGACAAGGGTTATGAGTTTGACACCCTATCCTATGTATGTATGTATATAGCCAATTTTTATGTTCCCACGTAGCGCTGAAACTACTGATCCGATTTCAACAAATGAGGTGTCGTATGATTCGTCTTAATAGCCCGATGGTTATATTATAGGCTATGTGACATCAGATAATAATGGGGGTCTAACGAGATAAGGTCTAAGTAAGGGTCGAAAATCTCAATGTTAGTAAATATGCTCGTGTGTGGTATCGTTGCAAAGGTCTTTGTTTGTTCTTTCCGAAACCGTTTTTCAAACTTTTGTGATATTAACGATTCTCAATGAAAAAGTACAAAAAATATGGCTTATAATAAAATAAGGCTATGCTTGTAGGTACCCACCCCATATACCTAGGGTATCTACAAGTAGGAACAAAGGCCCCCAACTACCTAAGTATGAAAAGAAAATGATAAGGACAATAGGTGAACGCTTGTCAAAGACTTTTATGTAGTCGGGTTTTAGTTTTTAACCATATTTTTTAACAATTAGATATAACTAGATGACCCTATGAACTTCGTATCATCTACAATTATTTTCTACTAAACCACTCCTGTGACGAAGCAAACAAAATAAACAAAAAAAAATTTTTAACAGATTAAAACATTTTTACATTTAGCGAGACAAACGAACAGTTATTAATTTTTATATATGTACTGAATAAAGAGTTTTCTTTGGTATCGTTTTCTTAATTTGTACATATACTAGCTGACCCGCCAAACGTTGTTTTGCCTTCAACCCTTATCACTTAGGGGTATGGAAAATAGATAGTAGCCGATTCTCAGACCTACTGAATACGCATATAAAATTTGGTAAAAATCGGTAAAGCCGTTTCGGAGGAGTACAGTAACTAACATTGTGACATGAAAATTTTATATATAAGATTTAACAAGCTCGTGTCATTATTTTCAACAATGTAAGTAATAAGTTTCACGATTTAACAATAAAAAAACTATAACCATTATGGTTAAAGCTCACGAGTCACAGTCAAAGAATGACCTTGAAGAAATTATACAGGGTGTTAGTCCAATTAGTGCACAATACCGCTGGAGGTTACTCACCTGCTGCTACAGATTAACTTTCACTTTCACTAAAAAAGTAAGCAAACGGTTTTCATTTTTGCCGAATTTTTAATTTGTCTCAAATAACGCCATACTTAGCCATCCCAAAATAGGGTAAGCCAATCATCTGTTTGGAATAACGTAATACAGTACGAATATCGACCCCTCCAACTCAACCCGTGGATGTCGTAAAAGCCGACTAATGGAACCTACCAGAGGAAGAGCAGCAGCTTCCTTCTGAGTATTTTTAAACACCAACACTGCGATCACCAATCCGCCTGCCGTGAGGTGATTATGGCAAATCCCCCTCTACATGGGAGACCATCCACTCGATGGACCGACGACATCGTAGCGGTCGCAGGGAGTCGATGGATGGAGGCGGCTCAGGACCGCTATTTGTGGCGTCGTACGGGGGAGGCCTATGTCCAGCAGTGGACGTGTATGGGCTGATGATGATGATGATGAATATAGAACTTGCAAAATAAGGGTTTGAATAATTTTGGGAAGGTATATTATTGACCTTGGGCCCCGTTTGTTAATTTTATATTATACTGTGGCACCAACAGAATATCCCCCGCGACATTGTGCACTAATTTGACTAACACCTTATATTGTTACGTAGATGCATAGCTTCATCAACACAACATTTCGAGCTAAGTAGATAAACCAATTTATGTCCAGCAGTGGACCATTATGGGTTGATGATAAAATTAATTAGATAGGTTCAAGCAAATTAAATAACTCTCATTATTATTAATTTATTATTGAAGTATGGAAATTACAAAATAATGTCGTATGGGGGAGGCCTATGTCCAGCAGTGGACGTGTATGGGCTGATATGATGATGATGATGGTGACTACAAAATACTAATATAATAAAAGCGAAAGTAATTATGTCTGTTCGTCAGTTACCTTTTCACACCTAAACGGCTGAACAGATCTCAATTAAATTTGGCAGGATGGTAGACTTTGTCCCGGGGCAGCCCCCGGCAGACACCGTCTATCTCCCTGTCAAATTTCGCCAATTACGCCCCGTATTGCCGGTCACAGTACCCACCGTAATTTGACGACCAGTGAGGCGCGGCGGGCGAAGGTTCGCCTGCGACGCAGAAGGTTGCGGGTTCGATTTCTTCCTAGGGACAAATATTTGTACGATCTGTAAATATTTGTTCCGGGTATTTTCTATGTATAATATATTGTATTGTGTATATCAGTTATCTAGTACCCATAACACAAGCTCTGCTTAGCTTGAGGCTAGATAATGCTGTGTGAACTGTCCAACATTATTTATTTATTATTATTATTTATTTATATTAAAAACATTCTATACATGTAATGTATTGTATTAAGTATATCAGTCATCTAGTAACCATAACACAAGCTCTGCTTAGCTTGGGGCTAGATAATGCTGTGTGAACTGTCCAACATTATTTATTTATATTAAAAACATTCTATACATGTAATGTATTGTATTAGGTATATCAGTCATCTAGTACCCATAACACAAGCTCTGCTTAGCTTGGGCCTAGATGGTGTTGCGTGGATTGTCCTTTATTATTGAAGAACATGCTCGTAGGTGTATAAAGTTAGTAAATGGAGCACAAAAATAATTTTCGGTACTATCTAACTTTTGTAAATAAGTAGATAATTTTTACGTTATTCACCTGCCTACGTAATCATGATCTAACCCAAATATTTAGGTTATCTGCTTTTTCTATTTTTATTTATACCAACACCTCAATAATTTCTCAAAAAAGAATTAGGGTAAAAAGATTCACGACCCTATTCTGTAGACTGTAGAAGTCAAGTAGAATTTACAAGTTTACCTACCAATCGAAAATCGGAGCAAACATAAATTATACACACAATAGAAAGGAAAAAAGGTTAGTATGTTAGATTTAAATAGCACTGTAAGTACTGTAGGCGTAGGAGTGAGTATTGAGTTAAGGTTGGTCGTTTCTTGGGGGCGCGAAATTCTTTTTTTTTTCGATAAGGACATTTAGCAAAAAATAAATTTGCCTTTAGTAAAAAATTTTGTTTCTTACGAAAAAAACTAAGTTCAATTCACTGGTATTTTGGGAGCATTTGGAAGAGTTGTGGGATAAAAATCAACAGATTCCCAAATGATCGCAAAGATTGTATTTTGTGCGGAAAATTACTATTCTGTTAGTTTTATTCCTTGTAGAATACAGAAAAAACGTAAAAATCTCAAATTTTTTTTATCTCTCTGCAAGTACACGAAACGATCGACCTTACGTTGGAGTGATACAGTTGGTTGGGAGTTTTTATTTATATATATGTATTTATAAAATAATATTAATGTATTTTCGGTTAGGTTTTCCAGCCATCTAATTTTTCGGGGAGAAAAAATTGCATAAAAATTAGTCTGTATATTATATATCTATTAACATATATTACAATAATATTTTTATTATTATTTAAATTTTAAGCTATGGAATTTACTATCTGAAATATATAAATACAATACAATGGGCTATCACAACAATATTATACATACATAAGCTAAGTCGGACGTTATTTTTTACATAGCATTTTTCTAATTAGTAGTTATGTAGGTCTTATATGGTTGTGAATAATGTAATATATGAATTAAGTTTTCTTATTTATTCATAATTAAGGAATTAAAACAAATTACATGTAGTCAAACACCAAGTCTTAGGTTGCCATCAAGATCGATCTAGGCTCCATTCTTAAACATTAAATGATTATATAGATCACACACACAAATCTAAATAATTTATAAATGAAAAACAACTAATACAGTTCCATTTCCCCAGAAGGGGTCAAATGGGTCAGACACCTTCCAATAAAGCGGCCAAACAACAGATAAAAGTCCAAACTTTATCCAATGAGTCAGATATCCTGAACATACAGCATTGCTTAGCTGTTTGTTCAGTCGTTTAGCACGTTCACACCTTAAATAATTTGATTTTTTTGAAAATCTAAAATCCCCTCCTCTAAAATCCCTTAATTTTACTCGTTTTCAACCGACTTCAAAGAGACGAAGACTAAATTCGACTGTAAGTATGTTTTTTTTTGTATGTTACGTGATATTTCCGCCAATTATGGACCGATTTTGAAAATTCTTTCTTTATTGTATAGAAAATTATCCGGCAGTAGTCCCATAAAAATGTTATACACAGAGGATTAGTGTTTATCCCACAAAACTTAAACATTGTTTATCCTTAAATACAACCGACTTCTAATTCCTTAAATATGAAGTGTAATCATATTTAAGGAATTAGAAGTCTGTTGTCGTTTTTTCAAAGCAATCAAATTATTAAATTTTGTGGAATATATGCTAATCCCTCTCGATTTTTTTATGGACCACCTCAATCCCTGTACAATAATGAAATAATTTTCAGTCGTACCCTGATTGACGGAGATATCGACTAACATATATAAAAAGAATCATACGTACAGCCCAACATAGAACCTACTTTTTTCAAAGTTGGTGAATATATTATTGTATTTCGCAGAGGTTATTAAGCATTATAAATGCCCACGATGATCATAAAATATTTTATAAATGGCGGCAGATTTCTTTAATTAATTATATATCTAGGTAAATTATAGTTTATCAATATATTATAGTTTATTAATGAATAAAAATAAAATAAAAAATAAAATATTATACGGATCCCATAGCAATATCTAATTGATGTTGATGACAAACTCCAAAAATCCCTTTACAAATCTGACTTACGTCAGCATTTTCTTTGAATAAAATTCTTATTTCGTGTAGCCCAGATTCTAGATCTGGGTCATCTTATTAGTTTCAGTAAAGCATGTTCTTACTTAGTTTGATAAGGAATAAATATCGAGATCTTGGTTTGCGCGATCGATTAATGCTGCACAATTTTTGATAAACTTCAAATAATTTTGTAAGTATTACCAAATCATTATGTGTAAGTACATAATGATTTGGTAGGTGCGTAGGAACCTTACGAAACCAATTATATTACAAATTATTACAATAAACAATAATGGTGTATTGTTTTATTGTTATGTTATTGTTATTATTATAACAATACAGGTTTTGTAATACTGAAACTTTTCAGGAAACTTTAATTAACCCTTTATAAGGCATAACGAACAAGCGGTGGTAATACAATCTAGTAGTAGTTTTAGCTTTTGTATGAGGGTAGTAACCCAAATTGTTTAATTTTTTTTGCACTCCTTCTATGGTGGGAAATATATTTCCTTTGCCGTCCCTGGTTTTGTCGAAATAAATAATAAAACTACCTTATAGGGAACATACCTAACATAATTGTAAATCATCCTATAAGGTACTTACCTACATAGCTCTTTACCCATAAAATGAGAAACTTTGAATGGTTACCTTTATTGGTAACATTTATTGTAATTTCAGGGTATAGATCCTTTTGAAAATTACGTATTATTTGGTTTCTGCGAATTAAATAATACAATAGTACCTACTTACATCTAGAAGAGGTCAAGGGCGTCCTATCGCTCACAGCGATAGGACGCCCTTTATACTTCTTCTATTGCTTTTCTGTCTATATACCTTACATAGTGTTTTAACATTGAAAATGTTTATGTTTTCTTGATCGATTCTAGAGTCCCTATTTATGAAATTGTGACATTTGCCTGTAGTTTTGCAATTGTGAGAGGTACGCGGATGAGTCATATGTCAAAATATGCAATATGAATCGTCAAAATTGATCGGTAACTTTTTGAGATTTTTAAAAATATTTTCTTTCTTTGTATGGTATATAATAAAGATTATACCAAACATTACAGTTCAAAGAGTATTTTCTATCTATCTGTCTCACATCAGATAGAAGTATGTTTGATACAAAGTAAAATAACAATGTCCAGTGCAAGTTGGACTCGCGCACCGAGGGTTCCGTACTTACAAGACCTTTTTCCAGCCAAATTTCTTGATTATAGGTCAACGGGATTACCTATCCTGTTTTCCCTATAAGTTTTGGTCGCTTTCAAAACCATTTTTTTTTTGTGAATTAACTACAATTTTTTTAACAGATCTTCTTCTACAGATTTTTTGTGCTATAAGGCCTTGCTTCTTGTCAAATTTCATGATTCTAGGTCTACGGGATGTATAGCCCTATAGGTTTTCCGTCTATAGTGAGAATCAAATATTGTTTTTTGTGAACGAACTATAAATTCACAGATTTTAAATTTATACCTTCACTTGTGCTATTGCTTAAGCATTGCTCTTACAAAATTTCATGATTCTAGTAGATTCAAGTAGTGAGAATAGTTCATTGCATCAATGTTGATGCAAATTTTCACGGCTTCTAGAAATATTCTGAAAATCTGAAACGTCACGGTAGGATTTTCCATAGCTCTAATAATGATAACGCCATAATCCCTGTTTGTATGAAATTACTCGTGTATGACGCTCATGGTGTAAGAATAGTGGTCAGTTATACTGGTTATACGCTTTACAGGGACAGATTCAGAGTAATCTGTGGGGACAAAAGGCAAAGGAAAAGTACGAATGTTTGTAGAGCAATTTATGCCGCCGTGTTTTGCGATTAAATTTTTTCGATAAGGTATGAGGAAAGTTAATATATAACGCTGGATAATCCACACAGCATCATCTATCGCCAAGAAAATCACTAATAAAATCGATCACTAATATTACTATTAACAATATTAGTAGATATATCAAACCTTTGATAAAAGTGGAGTAGATAAATGATTAGGCAAACGTATTCGGAAATTTTTTTTTGGTAAATTATGAAAATTAAAATAATATTTTATGAACAACAAACAAGTAACAATAAAATATTTCTGGACAGTTCTACTTTCTGTGGTAGGTCTAAAACAGTGTAACAGAAGGCAGATATCAAACCCGTTAATTTTATTAAATAGTCTAGTCTCTTAAGAATCAGCTCAGGACCGCTATTTGTGGATCCGTATGGGGGAGGCCTATGTCTGACTGATATGATGATGATGATGAAGTATCAGCCATGTATAACACACCTATTAGTTACATGCATGAGATCATATAAATATATCAGATAATTCTGAAAAATGGGACTTCCTCCTATTCTAGTAGGATTCTAAGTACCTACTTAAGACAGTTTGCCTCATGCCCCTGTCCTGATTGCGTCCATGGCTACTTTATTTAATGAGGGTATAAATATAATAAATTATTGGTGCTAGAAGACCTTGAGGAAGGTTTTACGAGGTAGTGTGGAAAATTGTGGATATTATGATTTGTAGCTGCTAAACCCAACTTAAATAATGTGACAAACAGATTATTTTAGGAATATAAGTTGCTCATAATAAAATTAATATTTATGAATATATAATTTTAATGTTTTTACAACAGAACTGTAAAACTTTGCTTTGTTTAGTTTGTTCAATTGTAAAACTTCAATTTTCCCAGATGCATGCCCCTAATCAAAAAAGTTTACCTAGTTACACGTTGAACGTTGGAAGTTATTCCCAACATCTCACGAGAGACGTGCTGATTTTCAACGTCTCACGAAAATAATTTCCAACGTCTCACAAAAACGCACCTGTGGCCAACGTCTCATGAAAAGTATTCCCAACGTCTCAAGAAAGTGAGAGCGTCGCGATTTACAATGTACATCATTAATTATCTTTTTCAGTAGTTACTATCCCTCAAAAGCTCAAATAGGAAGATTATAATTTTCAGTGACAGCCACTGTGAGAATCTCCAAGTTTTGAAAGCAAGGAATTTATATACTAACGTAACTTAGTATATAAATTCTATGTTTGAAAGTCATAAGTTTTTGGTGTAAACGGTATTATATTATGAAAAACAAGACTTGTCATATAAACTTCCATCCAAGAAGCATCCGGAATCACGAATACATAAAACAAATCGGATATTGTGTTACTTGGTTATTTAGAAAACAAAATGTCTTTATATAAAAACGGATACCGACTGACCGACGACGACGCGACGACTTGAAAAATCTACACTGGGAAATTTTCTGAAACCATATTAAAATTAGTAACAAAATCGCTATTATTTTTTAACCACTTTTCGTATGTATTTTTATCGACAAAAATTCCATAGTTAAAAAATAAAAGTGAAAACAAATTCAAGGTGGAACGTGACATTATTAAAAAAAAAAAATTACAGTTTGGCTCACCTTGGCAGCACTGACATACCTACATGAGACTAGCCTACGTGTAGGTCGGTAGGTACCTACTCTTACCCTAAGTTTAAAATTTAGTTTTAAGCTTATTGTTATATTTGATGATTATTTCTTCTTTTTAAATTCTTTGTGTGTTTTACTTACCTAAAAATACGTACCTATGTTATTGTTAAGTATATTTTACTGATACCTACCTACTACAATGTCTATGTTTGTTTTTTTTTTGTCTTGTGCTGTCTATGTTTGTGAATCAAATAAACCATATATCTATCTATCTATCTATCTATCTATCTACAGTATATTGTGATTTCTGCTTTAACAAATTAATAAGCTAGCAGTATGCCTTAGTCTCTAGATAAACCTCACTTAGGATTTAAGACGCTTTAAACTGAACAGTGGAATTAATTTGCTTAAATAAATATATCTACTACTAGCTGATCCGCCAAACGTTGTTTTGCCTTCGACCCTTATCACTTAGGGGTATGGAAAAAAGATAGTAGCCGATTCTCAGATCTACTGAATACGCATATAAAATTTGGTAAAAATCGGTAAAGCCGTTTCGGAGGAGTACGGTAACTAACATTGTGACATGGAAATTTTATATATGTATAAGATATAAGTAGTTTTGCTCACATAATGGCCATTTCATATGAACCTTTGCTAAAAAAACTTTGAATCAATTGTAGGTTTAGAAACTATCGATATAATGTTGTTTTTAGTAATAAATAGGTTCGAGAACGACCATCGGTTCGTCGAAAATTTCTTATCTGCTATATAAATTACTTGTGACTCATGAGCAACCTTAACTAGATTGCATAAATAAATTGGTCTATATTACTCGTCTGGTCTTCTAATGGTTTTTAGCTACATATTGAAGAACTTATTTATTGAAAAAATAAATTATAAAGCGACAACTGAGTCTGGGCAAATATTAACTTTTTTAGAATGCGGTCAAAAAATCTTCCCTTTCCACGAAAAATTACAGCCATAGGTACACTTTTAATTTCCGCAAAATACCACCACGAACAAAGCCACGGTTTTCCACCTGTCAAGCTGTAATATCCTTGACACGAGCGCACAACGTACCTAATTAACGTTTCGTGAGAGTCCGTGGAATCCAAACAGAATATCGCTGGAAACGACACAATGGATTTGTTATCATTTGCATATTAAGTTGCATGAGCAAGTACCGTACCTAGTTTTTTGTCATTGGTGTCAATTCCGATGTTACCAAAACTAAACTAAACTAATTTGACAGGACTAAACATGTTATCCTTTTAATATCGATCGTTATGAAAGGGACGGCACCAGTTTTGTGGTGTCAAATTAGTTCAGATTAGTTTTGGCGATATCTAGGCCCGTACTTTTAAAAACGAAATCGAAGTTTCCGATTCTTTTTCGTGCAAAAAATAATCTTATGCAATGGACATAAGAGTTGTTTTTGCACGAACACGAAAAAGAAACTTCGATTTTCCTTTTCCGAGTAGGTCCCCTGAATTGACGCCACTGACTGTAATTTTAGGGTACTACTAGACATAAATTTTTAGCTTTTCTGTAATTTTTTACTTATAATAAATAAATATATATACATATATAATCCCCTTCGCAGGGGATTATGTAAGGGGATTAATGAAATAAGCCCTTCTGGTAAAATTTTAGATTACTAAGCAGTGGAAAAGTTCTAATTTGGTGTGTTTTAAAAACCGATAAACTGACTTGAAATTCCTGAATGTACATCTTGTTTACGCTCGTTGCCATGGAAACTCTTTGTTAACAGTCAGTGTTATAATTTGATTGTTTTCAAAAACCTAATAATCGATTTGATCGAGTAGTTTTTTGCGTGAAAGAGTAACAAATCCATACATCCATGAATAGATCCATCCGTACAAACTTTGACATTTATAATATTAGTAGGATATTACTACATATGCTTTACACGTAAAGATAAAAGATAAGATAAAATTTATTTATTTACTAACAAATTACAAGAACAATAGGTATATAAAAAGTCTAAAATTAACGTAGGATATAAACTAAGTATTATTACTGTACTAATTATTAAAAATGGGGTAAAAAGGGTCCCTATCTCAGCTTTATGCAGTATTGGCCAATTAATTGTCCAATACTGCGCTGGTTTTCAGTAGGGCCCTTGTGGAGTGACGACGGCAGAGTGCCTAACAAGTATGTACATAAATATTATTATTAGTAAGTACATTATTATTAGGTATTTAAGTACGATACATAAGTTAAAACTAGGATGATACTTATATTTAATATTTACACATTGCACATACATATGAAATCCAAGCATATCGAAAACATTTTTCGCATTTTACGTATGTTATGTAGGTAGTAATTATTTTCCAATAAACCATTTCATTGAATTTTATTATACTTATGTTATTTACCGATTTTATTAAGTATAACAGTTATTTAGTACCTATAACACAAGCTCTTCTTAGCTTTTGCAGAGAATAATGTACATAATATGAAGCCCCAATATATTATATTGGGGCTAGATAATGCTGCGTGAATTGTCCAGCATTATTTAATTTGATTTTTTTCTAGCCACCACAGCTGCCACTACATTACACAATTCATTTAATTAAGTAATATTCAGTGATAATTAATGATGAATCAGAAACAATAATTTTCAATCAAAGCTCTGCCTCGTAGATACATATATGTATGTACATAGGTATTCTATAATATACAAATATTATGAAATGAATGAAATTATTGATTTTTATTTACCTAAGGAACTACTACAAAATAACTTAAAATATTTAATACTAGGTTTGGTGATTTTGATTTTGTGCGTAGCAGAGCGCAAGGCAAACGTGGCTCCGCTCAGCTTTGTGCTGGATACACACTGGTGTATGCACCCAATGCTGGTTTTCTGCGGGAACCTAACGAATCACGTCACGACCCTCTAGAGGTGTAAAAATACCTACATCATAACAACACAAGATAAATATATAATAATACTGGGTTTACTATTATATTCAACATGCAACAAGCTTACTCGTGCTATTGTTGATACAACGTAGAATCTCCTTCCTCGCGCAAATTGCTGTTTCTTACGTAATTTACATAACTACATTTCATTGTCAACATAATAAGAGCACACGCTTACGTTAGAGCCGCGTTTCTTAACCTTTTTTTCAGTCCATCACAATTTCAAGGGGGCCCCTGTAAGGGTGTACAGAGACGGACCTAAAGTTTGTGGGGCCCCGAGCTACTTGAGGCCTTAGCAGGCGTGGTCGTAACCAAAGACATTGATGTGGTAAATCTTCCGTTTTTAGTGAACTGTTGGGTGATAAGTAATATTAGAGTCTATATGGGTGAAGAAGTCGTGGGTGTAGATAAAGACACCAAGAAAAGGGTTTGTGTCCACGGGTACCGGGACCAGATGGAATTAGCCATTGATCCCGCCACGATGGGATTTTTAGCTTTTTATAACAAAGGAATGGAGTATTTTGGGAACAACCCGTTGTATCCAGTGATACCGGGATCGGGCCGTATCCGTGGACACAAACCCAATTTCATCGGTGGTAAGAGCTAGAGATCATATCATCATCATCAGATCAGCCCGTACACAGCTGGACATACGCCTCCCCCATATGACGCCACAAATAGCGGTCCTGAGCCGCACCCCTCCATCGACCGCTACGATTTCGTCGGTCCATCGAATGTATGGTCTCCCATGTAGGGGGACTTTGCCATAATCACCACGCTTGGCAGGAAGATTGGTGATCGCAGTGTTGGTGTTGAAAAAATACTCAGAAGGAAGCTGCTGCCCCTTCCTCTGGTAGATTCCCTTAGTCGGCTCTTACGACATCCACGGGTTGAGTTGGAGAGGTTGATATTCGTGCGCCGGGGCCCCACGGCCAAGAGATGATAGTCATCCGACTATAATTTACGGTTGCGACACCGGTTAGAATGCGTCCTTATAGGTTCCAAGGAAAGGTTTAATAAACCTTCGGACTAAGCTAAGATTAACTTTTATCCAGTTAAAGTTGGACTGTGCGACCTCAGCTTGGCAAATAGACACGATTTGATTTATTGGACGCAGTCACACCGGTGATGAGATGAAATTCAAAATGACGGGGTTGAACTGAAAAATAATCTGTAATTTCGTCCCTATTCCGTAAGACATTTTTCAGTACCTTGAATCTGTTATATTATAAATGTCAAAGTTTGTGAGTATGGATGTTTGTTTCTCTTTCAAGCAAAAACTACTGAACTGAAATTTGATATGATTGGATTAGAGATTTCAATCCGGTTTATTCGAAATCCGAATTAACCGGATAATTTGTCAGGAAAAATTAACCGGTTATAAGCATCGAAATCCGGTTAATTCGAATAATTATTTGTAGTAATTGATAATATATTTAAGCAAAAATTAATTAGCTTGTGATCGTTAATACAATACCTACAATACAATATGATGATTTCAGACTTTAATTTTAGACATAATAAATTACAAAATTCATATTTACACATAAAATAAAAATAAAAAATAAGTATATGACACTGGTAAAGAGTGCACATCATGCACTTTTGTCCAGTTCTCCATGAAGAGGCAGTCGGTGTTCAGCATCTTTGCGATAAGCTACAGATAGCTGTTATCGCGCAGCTGGTGCATCAGGGACGACATTCTGTTGCGGATGTTCGCGTAGAAGTCGTTTACGCGTGCATCCGCAAATATCCCCGACGCGCTACAAAAGCGCGGCAGCCCCATCACCAACCTGAACCCATTGTTATGCTGGACACGCAGGGGAATTCCAGCATCGCTGTGTGTAACTGACCCATAGGCTGCAGGTACTCGCATAAAATGACTGGCAGTACACTCTAAACAGACTCGTTTTTACGGCCGTACCACATCACACAAATCTACGGGCCAGCATATTGGCTCTGACTGATAATGCTCTGTGTTCCCTTTCCACATCTACATCATCCATGAGGGTCTCGGAGACCAAGAGGCTGAACTTCGACACTCTTTTGAGTTACTACTACACTACCTATACTATTTGATCTGACGTAGGTACTCTATGTACCGCTTTTTTATATATGTTATTTATATGTTTGTGTCATATGTATTAGTTTTAACTATTTTAAGTATAGTTAAGTAGAATTGTATTGTATATGGATCTTGTGTCTGCAAATAAAGAATTTATTATTATATTATTACTACCTGGCAGCGAGACGGGTGGAACGGTTATATGCTTTTGAAATGATCTTAAAAACCAGCTCGCTTTTACTTGCGTTTTACCTAGGCCCATGAGCCTGCGCATACGGCTCACAAATGCTCAACAGCTTCCTTCGAGCTCTGATCGATGGGCTCAGCAGTACCATGTCATCGGCGTAGCTTATTTTATTTACTACGGCTTTGCCACAGTTTTTCCGGGATAAAAAGCCTTCACGACAATCTTATATCATTAGCACAGGGGAGGGTAACTAATCACCTATGCAAAATGACCATCCGATCTGTTCTGTAGTTTTATCTTCATTTTTTAGAAGTCATATCCAAACTTTTACTTTTTTGATATGAGTGTGATGCGAAAGTTTGTTAATGGATAGATAAATGGATGTTCGATACCTTATCACGCGAAAAACACTGATTGCAGTGAAACGAAATTTAGTATAAATATAGTTCTAGATCTGTAATTACCTAAAACCTGCTTTTAATCCCGGGAAATTGCTTGCTAAATCGCAGGCTGAATTAAGTAAATCATTTATGTGTCACATAAATACTTAGTTTACTAAAAAACTAGTTAAAAATTACACTAATTGAATGATATTTTTAAAAATTCGTCAATTATTCGAATTAACCGAATTATCCGGATTAAAAAATGATTAAAGCTTAATTAACCGGTTAAGAAAATGATCCGGATTTTGCAATCCCTAGATTGGATGAACCAATAATATAGGCTATTTTTTATTCCGATAAAACGCGGGTGAAGGCGCAGACAGCAGCTAGTCTGTCACATCTAGATCATATTTATCTAGATGGCCGAGTGCTGAACCTGCGAAGGCGACCGGCGCAAGATCGAAGATCAATTATTTGGAGCGACACCGTACGGTATCGCAAAAGAACTCAAGAACGCGACGTTCGGGATATGTATATACCTTATTTCGTTTATATGGAACGCATGGATCAGTGGAAGAAAAATACATGTGCCGACCCCACGTAGTGTGGGATAAGGGCAGGAAGAAGAAGAAGGAGAAGGAACGCATCGACATCCTTGTTCCGTTATAAACAACGATTTACAAAAAAATGTGTAACCGTGGTCCACCGTCCAATATCAATCAACCTCGCAAGTTTCAAAGCGTTTTATTACTCAACGACTTTCAGGGCAGGGCAAATAAATAAATAATAAATAATGTTGGACAATCCACCTAGCCCGAACCTAAACAAAGCTTGTGTTATGAGTACTAAGTAGATAACTGATATGCATATAATAATGCAATACACTACATAGATAGATATTTTTTATTATACTTACATATACAGGGTGTAACAAAAATAATGGAACAAACTTTCAGGGGGGTTCAGCTTCGAACACAGAACAGGGTTTTTTTTTTAATAATACGAATTAATTTCCAGAAAAATTCATTAAATTTAAATTACTACTAGACAGGGTTGTATGTCCTTATTTTCATCAAAAAAGCCTACGTAACAGTTTAAACTCCCTTTAAAACACAAAACACCTTCGTTGCGGGTCGTTGACCGCGGTGGTCAACGACCTGCCATCATCGGAGCGGGTGACGACGCGCCTTTGATGCGGTAGGTGGTAGAGTACGCGCAAATCTTTATGAGCTCTGTGAAGTTGGCTTCAACGGCTGCGCACTGAACCAAAAATAAGGCGTTGAGGGGAAAAAGCGGGGTGAGAGGGGACCTGACTGTCAAACCAGGGTTGCCAGCAAGAGTTTTGGCGTATTTTTATTGTGTCTAGCACATTTTGTTATGCATTACTATATTTTTCAATTCAATATTTATAGAATATGCAAAAACATCTTATACTCAATGACAGATTATTACTGATACCTACAATGTTAGAAAAAATTGTTAAACAAAAAACTTTTTATCTAACAAAATTAACCCAAGTTTGAAAATGAAATAATTACTATGTAGCATATTTATTTATAATCTTGTTGGCAATACTGTCGAATGAATGCTTTTGAGTACAATGACACAGCAAAGTCTTTGACGGTTGTTCGGTGTCCGTTTCGTTAACTTGATAGTTTATTCTTGCGATTTTGTGGAGTATTCCTTGATATTAGCTGTTTCTATTAAAAGTTAAATATGCCTTGCGGGCGGAATAACCTACTGTGTCATCAAACATGGAAAATGGTGTTCGATGTCATAAGTTTTATGAGAAAAGAAGCCGATGAATTCAACCTCAAAATGGTACTTCAGTGGACTGCAGCTGCAACAGATGTGTCTATTAGCACCATAAAAAGGATTTCTAGCCGAAGTCCGGGTGGGTCGCTAGTTGGTAAATATCACTTTTGTATTTGATTGTACTTGCGCAGTATTGCTTCCGTGATTACTCTACCACAAATCCATTTTCCTTGGTTCTATGATAATAATCACATGCATCAGTTATTGCCTAGTTTAGTCTGATGATTTTGTTTTTATTTATATTTTCGAAAAACGAGTCAGGATTTTTTTTAAAGATTTTTCCCGTGTTCTGTGTTCAAAGCTGAACCCCTCATGAAAGTTTGGCCCGTTATTTTTGTTACATTCTGTATAGAGGATATAAAATACCCAGAACACCTGGGACAAATATTTGCCGATCGTACAAACATTTGTCCTAAGGTGGTTATCGAACCCGCAACCTCCTGCGTTGCAAGCGGACCTTCGCCCACCGCACCACATCGTATGCGTAATGTTAAGTACGTAATGTAATGTAACTGAGTTTTTCAATAAAATCAAATGTATTTCTATCTCCTTCCATCTTTGCTTCGTTTCATTGATACTTCTGCCGAAAATACCTACAAGAAATTCAAACATAGAATTAACCCTTGACCCACATTGTCAAAGCGTCACGGTGTCACGGCGGCGATCGCAATCTAATTGCATTCTAAATCATACGTAACCTGCCCAATCCGGCCATCTTGGATGTCCTTACTTCTTTTGTTTATTTGCTTTGTTCTGTTTCCCGCTGCGTTTCACAATGTCAATGTTATATGCGTCACGTGTATCTCGTTAGAATTATGATTATTCCATATCGATGTATGATAGTAACCTTTGCCCACGTGTGTTCCTAAATACACAAGGGCTAGGCATCTGATAACAATATGCGTAGAAGGTTATTTTTTTCACACTTCACCTTCGCGTCACTCGCATAAAGGGAGGTGACAAGATCTCCTGCGAGGTTTCCAATGTGACAAAACTATTTTTCAAGTAAAGAGTCTTCCGTTAGCCATTGTCAATTGTTTTTTAGGGAAACCCTACGGCACTGATTTTATAATACCATCCTACGGGCAAATAAATAGTAAAAACAATCGCTGGATCTATCATGTTCTACCTCGTTGGTTGCTACTTCGAAAAACTGTATTTTATTAACACTATGCTTCGGCATAGGAAAATTTCCTTTCGTCGTAACTTCTTGCCACTTATGATTGCTTGGTACAATGGAGGCGCTTTCCGTGTGGATACTGAACGAAAACGCCACCTGTTACAATATCGAGGAGATTCTAGAATCTCTCTTGCCTAGAGATGACGCTATTTAGGTTTTTAAAATCCTTGGTTACGAATAATGGTCACATTTGGACTCATTCACATCTGAGTATTCCCTGAAAATTTCATTTCATTATTATAATTTCGCCTCTGTATTAGCATTATACATACATATTTATAATAGTACCTACTTATAACACGAGAAGGTAAGGTCCCTAGAAATGTAGCAGTTTGGGCTGTGCGCTTTGATCATACAAACTACAAAATACTTTTTATAGTATTTTTTTATAATAAAATGGCGTATTTTAAAAAACGATAAACCAACTTCAAATTCCCTTACTTATAAACACTTATTTTAAGTTTTGCGGAATAAATACTAATCCCCTGGATATAAAAAATAAAAAATAATGGGACCCCTTCGGGATCGTTTTATATACATAGTGAAAGAATTTTCAAAATCGGTCCTTAATTGGTGGAGATATCGTGTAACATACATACAAAAAAAAACATACACATGAATTGATAACCGCCTTCTTTTGAATTCGGTTAAAAAAGGTACTGTAATTTACCACTCGTTTAAAGGTACTTGCAACTCGTTAACTGCTAAAGTTACCTGAAGTCTTTTCTCCTGATAAAACTTGCTATGAGGTATAGATTAGTTTGGCCACAGGTTTGGCAAAGACAATAAATAGTCACTTTGTAAGTACTAAATTGTTTTAATTTAGAATTCAATTTAGATAATTTTCTAAAAGTCTGTTAATAATTTATTTATTTGTTGGGAATTAAAATTTCATGTCTCTAGATTTTCCAGGTGGCGGTCAGGTTATCGGAACGGAACGATACGAACAACACGGAAAGCGTCACGATTGTACCAGGCAAGCAGAAGCTAAGAAGAGTTGCGATGGAACGGGAAATTTTCATAAGCTAGAAGAGACTTTATTGCTATGTAAATACAGTTCTACGTATAGGCCCCGTGATGGCGCTTGGGAGAGCACGTAAATAGACCCGTTAGATTCGGGTACATCCATCCGTACACGGGATGGATGTCGCCGGTGTCGGGCATGGGTTTAGGCCACGGCCAGTTCGATATCATGTTGGTACAGTAAGCGTCTCAAATAAGTACCTCCCCCCAGCTCAATGTTTTGTAGGGGGATACTTAATTCTGACGCGCACTGCACTTAGAAAACTGAGCAAGGTCTAAAATAATAGAGTACCTACCCACCCACACTTGTACTTAAATTGAATTTTCAACAGCCGCAGCCATAAGTCTTTTAACAGAATGTTAAATGATAATTATCTAAGTACATAATTTATTTACAAAGGTTTCAGTTTGAATTCTCAACGTAGAACACTTTCATGGTGCTTTTAAGGGAAGGATGTACATAATATGTATTTTAAAGATAATTTGAAACCAATAATAACAACGGCTAAGTAAGTTACTTCACTATCCAAATCGGTTTGTATTGGCACGTTTCCCCATGTGATTTGCGTGACACAACTTTGATTCAGGCAGATGGCGTTTCGGCTTATTATACGCACATTCAAACGTATAGATGGCGTGAGGTACAGTTGGATTGTACGGACATCTTGTCACGATTGCGGACACGGAACGAAACTCCATGACCGGAGTACTAGGCGAGCAGAAACGATTAGGAGATACTGACTAACAGCTCTTGACTGTAGACTCTACCGCACTAGTAATAAGAACATCAAATGTAGAGTTGAGTCGCACTGTCGGAATGGTTGGTCTGAGCATATCCATAGCTGAATTTCAAATCTTTCATTTTGATTCACAGAAATCTAAATAGTACCTTATTATTTAGGTTTCGGTGATTTGATTGCTTTCGGAGTGCCAATATAAAATGTACGCAGTTTTAGGGTTAAAATGTATGTAATGTAATAAATTAGTAATTTAACATTACATTAAATATATACTAGATTTTCTTAGCCAATAATGTACGTCTAAATATTTTTTCTCTAACTATATGCCTATCAATCCACATAATAAATACATGAGAATTAGTGAAATGCAATTTTAAGTAATTAAATACCTAAGGTAATTTGTGAGACTCTACAATTATTTCTGAACTTATTTCCAGGGATTTTGTTATTATTGTGCGTAAGCTCTTCTTCGTTTAGTCGCACTCGAGGTACTCTTAAAGTTTCAAGACAAGTCCCGCCGAAATCATAAATTTTTGGGATCATTTAATTTCTTATTTCAAGGGGTTTCATCAAAATCTACCAATAATCTATTAACGTTCGTCTTTTTGAATAAATAAGTATGCGTACACTTTGGTATGGTTGCAATAATGGGACCAGCATTTGGGACTATGAGAACTCGATATTAAGAAAAACGGCACAGGGGATGGGACAAAAAGCCAATGCAACACTGAACTACCAGGCAAGCATAAACCATAAAGACCTGTACTAACATACTTCTACTGGTGAGAGCAAAACTCGACCCTATCCCACCACCCACGGTATATTTTCAGTCAGTGAAAAGTTTTCGCCCGTATTTTCCGTACGGTAAGGCCTAATTCATCTCGCAAGTTAAATAAGGGGCAGAAAGGGCATATGCCTTAAAAATGCCATGCGATAATTTACCCTCGCGCTAGAACGCCTGAGCTCACTTTAGCCTATGCGTCGTTAAGAGCGAGCAATTTCTTCCCGCAATCGAATCTACAGGGAGTTTTAAGACTTCGTCCGTTACGGATTAAGTCGAAAACAGCTTGGTCAGTTATTGTGATCCCGGGGGATTGAAGAAGATAACAGGAATGCAAACTCCTTGCTGCTTGTGTTCTCCTGGTATTTTCTGTCCCAAAGAGGGTCGGGATACGGGAATGTCGAGATCAAGATCCTCGTCCCGGGATTTCCTGAAGAAATCTTCTTTTTGTAATATAGATCTACCGTGTTATTTTTGAATACTAGTAGAATAGAATAGAAATACATTTATTTATGACAACCTTATACAGTAAAAACCAAGACTATTATGTACCTATTTCTTATAAGTGTTATAAGAAATAGGTACATAATATATAGAGTTGTTATAGAAGGGTCTTAACTCAGCTTAAATGCTGATTAGTAAAGGACAAACTGTTGTTTCCACCTTATAGTTTAAGATATTTTTGTACACAGCTTCGACGGTAAAAAATCTTTATCTTACCTTGGTAGAGTCACAATCTACGAACTTGGAATGGGTGTTTCATCAATATTATTTTCTAAGATAATAGGATTCGTAGTAGGAGGCCTGTCCGTCCGTCCGTTTGACAACGATGGCTTAAAAACTCCAACATCATGAAAGTGCCAGTGTTGTTTTTTTTAACTTAACTCAGAGCACGTCTAAAAAAATAAATAAATACAACTAGAGCCTTTTTAGTTTTTAACTATATTTTTTTCACATCTTTTTGCTAATAGTTTGAGAATCGGTAACCTCACAAAAGTTTGAGAAACGGTTTCGGAAAGTACAAACAAAGACTTTTGCAACGATACCATGGCATATTCACTAACATTGAGTCTTTCGACCCTTTCTTAGACCCCCGCTATCTCGTTGGACCCCCATTTTTATCTGACGTCACATAGCCTATAACCATCGGGCTATTAAGACGATTCATACGACACCTCATTTGTTGAAATCGGATCAGTAGTTTCAGCGCTACGTGGGAACATAAAAATCGGCTACATACATACATACATAGCTAGGGTGTCAAACTCATAACCCTCGGCGTAGCCGGGTAAAAAATCAACACAAAACTCTATCTCTCTTATAGTGCAATAGATGAAGGGAATCTTTCACGGATAGAGAAATCTTTCCATGCCGTGCCATTTATTGAATTCTAAGTGAGTATTACACATGACATCCCATGTAATATCTCATTTAACTAATTAAGCAAGGTCTTATGAAGGGTCAATGTATGCCACTTTAATTTGACAGCCCCAAGTAGAAAAAAGCTAGGTATTCTGAGATTTAGGCATTTCTTTTGAGATCTTGGAGTGTTGGTAAAACGAAATTATGGAGCGAAGAAACTAACTCGTAAAAAGCGCCCTTTGTTCTGACTGGTCAAACAAGATAAACCATTTTCTAATTAGATTATTACTTCATCATCATCATCATCATCAGCCCATACACGTCCACTGCTGGACATAGGCCTCCCCCGTACGACGCCACAAATAGCGTCCTGAGCCGCCTCCATCCATCGACTCCCTGCGACCGCTACGATGTCGTCGGTCCATCGAGTGGATGGTCTCCCATGTAGGGGGGGATTTGCCATAATCACCACGCTTGGCAGGCGGATTGGTGATCGCAGTGTTGGTGTTTAAAAATACTCAGAAGGAAGCTGCTGCCCTTCCTCTGGTAGGCTCCCTTAGTCGGCTTTTACGACATCCACGGGTTGAGTTGGAGGGGTCGATATTCGTACGCCGCAACCCCACGGCATGATTATTACTTATTTTAAGGAATTCTGTCAGTAACCTCCTTAAAACCTTGAAACTTAAAACTATAAATTCAATAAACCACTGATTTCATTATTATCCACGAAACTTGTGGAAAAAGAAATGACAAGCTTAGGTTGGTTCTTACGTCAATTGACCTTATGAATGACTGATAAGGATAACCTAGGGTTTCCCGGTCAAAGGAATATTACAACTGAGATAAAAATACATTGCAAAATACATAAATAAAACTATGTGCGCCTCTGATTATGTACAGTAACAAGGCTCTTTAACCTTCTAGTTTGGCCTAATGCATAAAAAACTCATTAGTACAATACTTGGACTTTTATAATTTGGCGACTTTTTAAAAAACGATATACCGACTTCAAATTCCTGAATAATGAAAATGGTAGGGGTTAGAAGCTTTAAGGGTGATCGCCACGGCTTGGCGCGAGATTATTATTTTGTGATTTTTAATTTCTGCGTTTTACAAAGAATAAAATAAACGGTAAAGTAATTTGGCGCAAATCGTGAACTATTTTCATTAAACCCATCATAAAATCAACTTCGATATAATTTTATTTTGGGAGCATTTGGGAAAATGTTGATTTTTAACCCAATATCTCTTATCTCAAATGCTTCAAAACTACCAATGAGCCGAAGTTCGTTTTTTCATATGTAAATATAAAATGGTTTACAATTTTCACCAACTTACTTTACCGCTAGATCTATTCCTTGAAGAAAGCAGAATAAATTACAAACTAAAAAAAAAATTGTGACGAGCCACCTTAAGACTACATCTTGATTTAGAATGAAAACTATTTGTTACCATAGCAACGGGTCATTCTTGTCATTGTGATAATTTGTTTGTTTTCAAAAACCTAATAATCGACTTCGAATGCTCACTTTTGCACTATTTTTAAGTTTGCTTATATACTGGGGAATAATCCCCTGGGGATACATTTTTATGGCACCACCTCGGGATCATTTTCTATTACAATCATCATCATCATCATCATCAGCCTATACACGTCCACTGCTGGACATAGGCCTCCCCCGTACGACGCCACAAATAGCGGTCCTGAGCCGCCTCCATCCATCGACTCCCTGCGACCGCTACGATGTAGTCGGTCCATCGAGTGGATGGTCTCCCTTGTAGGGAGGGATTTGCCATAATCACCACGCTTGGCAGGCGGATTGTGATCGCAGTGTTGGTTTTTAAAAATAATCAGACGGAAGCTGCTGCCCTTCCTCTGGTAGGTTCCCTTAGTCGGCTCTTACAACATCCTCGGGTTGAGTTGGAGGGGTCGATATTCGTACGCCGCGGCCCCACGGCCTATTACAATAGCGAACGAATTTTCAAAATCGGTCCATAATTGAAAATCATGTATAAAAACAAATAAAAAGTATAGAACCGTATTTTTTGTAATGTTAAAAGATAATAATTATTATCATCTTTGCCACGAATGATTAACTCTATTGTCCTACTAATATTATAAATGTCAATGTTTATGAGAATGGATTTACGGATGTTTGTTCCTCTTTCACGCAAAAACTAATGAACTGATAGGGCTAAAAAATGTTTTAAATTCATACGCTCTACTAGATCGCTTTGGGAGGGTCTGCTGCTGGCTTTATTATACTTAACTTAGATATTGACATATTCACATAAGGTTAGAACTATATCATAAAAACGGGTCCAGGGCCGGTCGAACTCGGATATTTAGCGAAAACTGCGCAAAAAACGTATTTTGCCCTCATTTTTTGGTATGAGTATAGTTTGGGACCATAAATAACTTGTAGGTTTCTTTTTTCCAGATCAAACGCGGGCGAAGATACAGGCAGCAGCTAGTCATGTATAATTTGACAAGTCAAAGATTGTTACATATAACAATCATCTCTACAAAAATGGAATAGTGTTATTGTAACGTAGGTCATCTTATATATATCATCTTTGCCAATGAGTAACTAATTCTATTTTTACTATATAATAAATAAATAAATAATGTTGGACAACGCATACAACGTCGTCTAGCCCCAAGCTAAGCAGAGCTTGTGTTATGGGTACTAGATGACTGATATACATAATACAATATATTATGTATATAGATAATTTTTATTTTACATAGAAAACGACCAGAACACCCTGAACAAATATCTGCAGATCGTACAAATATTTGTCCCGAGGCGGGAATCGAAGCAACCACCTGCGTCGCAGGCGGACCTTCACCCACCGCGCCACGGAGGTCGTCAATATCATAATATCTATATAATATTCTTTTAATATTATCTACATTAACTTGAGTAACTAAGAAACTGCCTGAATAAACTGAAAATTAAATCTAAAATCATATTTTTGACAGAATACAATAAATACGAAACTTATATAGTCCCAAAACGAAGTTTGATCATCCCAGTAAAAAAATGTGTTATTTATGTATACCAAAAATAATCCTTCGACCGTGACAGGACTCGAACCTGCAATCTTCGGATCCGAAGTCCGACGCCTTATCCATTAGGCCACACGGTCGCTGTGAAGTAGTGCGAAATAGGTCAACGCTATAAACGACACGTAAACCTTCGTGGTGACGTCACGCCAAGGTTAGGCTTTGGTTTTCTCATTGTTCAAATAGACATACTTTACGTTTTTTATTGTTTGTTTCATTCTATTGTATTATTCTGGTCACTGATGGTGTTTCCTAGGTATTTAGTGCGGAAGGTGCCGTTAAAATGTATGGGGGTTATCCCCCGTGGAAATAAAAAACAGTAGTAGGTATGACTAAAATTTATTTTATTCTCATCGCAATTCATTGTGTTTTACCTGTTTTCGGTTCTTTATACCATTTATTTACATTTGGTTTGGAAATAAGGATTACTTTGGTAGGTGACCAGTGACTTTAGTACCTACAACTGGCAGCGCATTTTAGACATCAGAAGCGCGGCCAACTCTTAATTGGCTAATAATTATGATATCAACATCTAAAGAGACTCTCGCTAGGAAGTTGGATCAAGGGTCAGATACAAAAGCCTGTACTCCTGGACTTTACGCGTATCGTCAGGAAGTTCCTCCCTCTGCAGCCCTAGTCACCGACCGCGGCCGGTGATCCACCGTTTTGATATATTTTTGACTGTAGAATAGTTTTATATGTTATTGTATTTTCTATAGTAAAACAATTATTTTAGCGAGATTTAAAATAAATGAAGTGGAATTATAATTCAAATAATATACCAAAAATTTTGCTACTTTGATGGGACTGGAACCCTCTACCTTTCCTCAGTACGGAAATGCGCCACTAATTGCGCTTCGAGGCCAACTGCTGATAGACTTTATTGAGAGCCAATCAGAAATCCGAACGTATGAAAAATTTTGGTAGCCAAACATGGTACTGTAAAACAGGGTGAACAAAGACTCCAGGGTGAGTAGAAATGGACGAAATACTGGAGCAAAACATCCTTTTGCAGAGGTCAGATCGACTGACACAGGCGAACAATCACGGACTAAGAATACTCCTACTGCTACCAGCTAGGTAATGACTTGCTCTAGTATTTCGTCCATTTCTAGTCACCCTAAAATCTATATTCACCCCGTTTTACCCAATACCTATATTTCGTTCTTCTTCCGATTCCATAAACGAAACCACTGTTATTCTCTTCGTTGGATTGGAAGGTACATATGTCCATATGCCTTTTGAAAGAGATGTATATGCATGATGTATAGGCCTTTTGAAAGAGAAGAGAAGATTTGACTTAGCAGCTATACAATTGTTATCTCCTGCCAATACCCATGTAAAATCGAATTCATTTTAACTTTGTGTTTTATTTTTATTAACCCACTCTTCGAAATAGTGGCATAGTGCTACTTTATTCTGTTATAATGAGATTGATATTCAAAATTGTTTGTAAGAACATAGCTGACGCAGCAGCTCTAGGAACCGACTGGAAAGAAACCATCTATACACTAGCCAGATTCGATGTAGAATGTTTGTAAACAAACTATGACCCAAAAGACTAAAACTCATTTGCTTGGCGTAGTGTTTCAGATATAATAAGCGATATTAATTATTGAAGGAAGGATAACAAATCACAAGTAATAAGTTCCGTATGAAAAGACGCGGCAAAAGAGTGAATTTAAGGTTAAGTATTATAGGTTTGCTTACAAACGTTCTACATCGAATTGGGCTGGAATATAGAACTCATATAATTGATGATTAAATAATGAGTTCAACATTATCTTTTCTTCGAAAACGTAATACTCCAAACATTTCTAACGGGATCGAAACGAAAGTGTTTAGGGCTTCCAAGAATCAATTGTCGATAAGAACTTTATCGATAAGAGGGTTAACAATGGATTTTGTAACTGCAATCAAGTTGACCTATGGCAATGATTAGTTTAAAAAAAGATCAACGGACTTAAAAGATTATTTTGATGATAAGGGACCATAAAAAAGAACTCCATTTTACGTTTTTTTAATGTCTTTGCTCGCGCGGTACCTCGGATAAGAAATAGCTTTTGTCACTCAGGCCTAATGTATAGGTATTTTTATATTAGTGAAATAATTTTCCAAATCGGATCACAATTGCACACAAACCAATTTTACCCCTTTTTAATATTCGTGTAGAATTGTGCATTGTGAACACAGTCACGTTAAAATCAGAGTGTTATATTTAAATAACTTTCCTACATTATTCTTCATTTACAAAGGTACCACACCGGTTACATAAGATAGGTACCTATATAACATTAATATAATATTAATAATACGTATGTACTTATTACTTTCCTGAGTGTTTTCTGCTACAGCAAAATGTGAGTAGAGTACGCGACTCTACCGTACGGTACCCGCTCCTGGTAATAGCGTATACATTTTGAATTGCGATAAAACAAAAAAATCATCGATACATCGAATGCTTTCTAATAACAAAACACTATCGATAAATCGATGTACTCCCAACACTAAATCTAGTATTAAGTTTTAGTAATGTTTTCGATGAAACATCCCACACTAACTCTCACTCTCAGAACCAACAATGCCAATAGTGTAGAGACATAATTTTACCGATATTATTGTGTTCAAATTATGATTAATGTTTTCCCAAGAACATCCCACACCTACTCTCACATTAGATGTCACGACATACTTGACTATCTATGTACGATATGTTGAGGCCTACGGATTCGAGACGTGGTCGCTAAATAGGCCTCGTACATAAGCCCAGCTCAGAGTCGCTCAGCGGGCTATGGAGACAGCTATGCTGGGGAGTAAAGATTGTCGAGTGGCGGCCACGATGCAACATGAAGCGGAGTGTTGGGAGACCATTCGCTCGATGGACCGACGACATCGCAGCGGACGCAGGGAGTCGATGGATGGAGGCGGCTCAGAACCGCTATTTGTGGCGTCGTATGGAGGAGGCTTGGCTTGGCTTGGCAGTGGAAGTGTATGAGCTGATATGATGATAATGATGATGATTTGACATATTTGACGACCGATGTGGCGCGGCAGGCAAAGGTCCGCCTACGACGTAGGAGGTTGCGGGTTCCTGCTCTGTCTACAAATGTCTGTACGATCTGCAAATATGTATTTGTCTCGAGTGTTCTGGGCATATTAAATGTATAAAATAAAAAATATCTATTTATGTAGTCATCTAGTACCAATAACACGAGCTCTGCTTAGCTTGGGGCTAGATGATGCTTCGTAGATTTTCCAGTATTATTAATTTATTTATTACTAGCTCTTCCCTGCAGTTTCACCTGCGTTAAATTAGAATTTCCCATTCCTAGGGGATAATAAGGTATTTTTCCCTCTGATGTTCTACCAGGACAAAAAGTAGCCTATGTTAATCTCCATCCTTTCAACTAACTCTATGCCAAAATTCAAGTCGATTGGTTGCTTAGTTATGGCGTGAAAGTAGGACAAACAAACAAACGAAAAAACAAACACACTTTCGCTTTTATAATATTAGCAAGGATTATTTATGTAGATTTTGTTGTTTACATAGCTTTTTATAGATTACAATTTACTATAACATTTCTTTGAATTTCTGATTTCCGAAAATTCGATGAAATGGTAGAACCAAAACACAGGCATTAAGGTAAGTAGGTACCGGGAACCATCTTTATCAGACGGGAAAGTACACAACAATAACAATATTTCAGCCTACACTTGTCTTCGTGCTTATTTTGTAAGCCTAAAGAAATAAAGTTATTGATTCTGATTCTGTTACGACTAGGTATCAAAAAAACCTTTATTGAATTACCACGAAAATAATACTTTTCTACTAAATAGGTTATATATAGATAATACATACTTTTCCAATATTTTTCAACTTCATGAACCTATTGGAGTGTTCAGATAAATATATACTTAGTAATAACGAAAATAGCAAGCTATTTTTAGAATAGGTTATGTAATCAACATGTTTTGTGAATAAATAGGAGCGTCAGACGAATAATTTTATTATTGGGTTACGCAGCAGTTATGGGTGGTATCAATTTGCGTGATATTAAACAATCTTTAGATAATTTGCTCGCGGTATAAGAATCAATGAATGAATGAACACTTTCATCATCATCATCATCATCAGCTCATACACGTCCACTGCTGGACATAGGCCTCCAATCAACATGTTTTGTGAATAAATAGGAGCGTCAGACGAATAATTTTATTATTGGGTTACGCAGCAGTATGGGTGGTATGAATTTGCGTGATATTAAACAATCTTTAGATAATTTGCTCGCGGTTTAAGAATCAATGAATGAATGAACACTTTCATCATCATCATCATCATCAGCTCATACACGTCCACTGCTGGACATAGGCCTCCCCCGTACGACGCCACAAATAGCGGTCCTGAGCCGCCTCCATCCATCGACTCCCTGCGACCGCTACAATGTTGTCGGTCCCTCGAGTGGATGGTCTCCCATGTGGGGGCGGGACACTTTATTGTATTTAAATTGACATTAATAAAAAAATCCGTATTTCTAAATAAAAAAAATAAATAGTACAAAAGGCGGCTTTATCGCTGAGAGCGATTTCTTCCAAGCAACCTAGGGATCCAGAAAAGGTATAAATAAAAAGGGTGTTGGTAGTGCAAATTATAAGAGAACTATTTGTAACATTATTTACAATAAAAAACTACTTATCTATAAACATATTATCTAGCTAATCTAAAAAAAAAACTAACTCAACTAAAACAACTTCAAAAGAAACAATCAATATAAAAGCTAACAATAAATTAAGCCACAATCACACCTGAAGTATGGTTATAAGGTTCCTATTTAGGTTTTTTTATAGTCGATAGACTTTCGTTTGTCCACAATCTCACCAGATGGAAAGTGACGATGTGGCCGACGGTGTATCACGAAGGTCTAGAAGACACCTATTCACTCTTGGCTTGAATAGACCCAGAATGTAATTGAAAAAACAGAAGAAGGCAACGAGCTCCATTCCTTAGCCGTGCGAATGATAAAGGTGGATGAAAACCGCTTAGTACAAGTGGATGGTATATCCACCAGATAAGGATGGTATTGTGCCGTCCGTCTGCTTGTCATGGAGTAGAAGTGAGATGGTGGGATCAAGTTATGAAGTTCCTGGGAGCATTCTCCGAAATGTATCCTATAAGAAATCGAGAGACAAGCAACCTAGCGGTGTTCGAGACATTGGATCTTAGTCTCTGCAAGGTACTGCGATAATGAGTATGAAGGATCTTCGTTCTATCTAGTCTAAGGCTGTAAGCCAGTAAATGGTCTAGCCATCCCAAATATGGCAGCAATACCCCAAACCAGACCGGACCTGTGCTTGATAAAGGGATAGAAGCTGTCCCGGTGTGAAGTATCGCTGAACCTTAGAAAGGAGAGGAAGGGAGATGGTGGGGAAATGTATCCTATAAGAGATCGAGAAACAAACTTTGCCCCTATGAAATTAAACGAAAGCATCTCTCGTTGTTCACTCGAGTCAGTTAAGACCGTCCAGGGAGCATTCTCCGAAATGTATCCTAAAGAGATCGAGAAATAAGCAACCTTGCGGCGATGAAATTAAAAGAAAGCATCACTCGTTTTTCAGTCGAATCAATAAGCCAGGGAATTTTTGTCTTGGGTAGAATAGAGAAAATTAACGTCAATTTGTACATCGAAAACGTAAGTTATTTGAAATTCATTATAATGTGGCAATGTATGCCTATACGACGCATGTCTATTCTGCCTTAAAGAACAATCCCCTTGCTACGGGGGTCAAGCGGTGGCGGTCGCAGAAGCCTCCAACAAAGGACGTAGCTAAAGAGGCTTCTTGGTACTTTTTGGCCAATATGCGTTACTAAGGTATTAGTTAAGTTTACTGCTGCCTTCGCCAGCGCTTTGTCAGCATAAAAAATAGCCTATACGTTATTCCAGGTCCCAAACTACACCCATACCCCAGCCCAATAATTTCAGTAGTTTTTGCGTGAAAGGGGAACAAACATGCTTAGTCACAAACTTTGATTATAAAATGTCAAAGTTTGTGAGTATGGATGTATGGAGTATGGACGTTTGTTCTTCTTTCACGCAAAAACTATTAATCTGAGTGGGCTGAAATTCGGTATGGGTATAGTTTGGGACCTGGAATAACATATAGAATTTTTTTTATTCCAATAAAGCGCGGGCTAAGGCGCGGGCAGCAGCTTGTTTATATTATAATAGTTTATAGTTTATTTTCCCAGCAGAGTAGTTCTTTAGATATTCCAATGCTGTCAAAAAAAAAAAACATTTCGCTTGTCTATGAGCCCCTTATAGAAAGACAGGAGCAGTTTTTTCGGATAAATTATTTTACGGGCAGGCACTTTTGAAAGAACAAATTTTGTAGTTGTTTTGTTGTCGTTTCATATAATTTGTTTGACTTTTTGGAAATTAATGAATTAATGAATGAACTCTTTATTGTACTTAAATTAACATTCATACAAAATCTTAGATATAAGATTTTGTATGAATGAAAAAAAATAAACAGCACAAAAGGCGGCCTTATCGCTGAGAGCGATTTCTTCCAGGCAACCTAGAATATTATTGGGCTGGTTTTTTGTGAGTTAGTTTACATGTAGCATAAGCCTTTGTGTATAATGTACCTTCGTACTTTGCTTCATTATAAAAAAGTACATAGATCTAAACCTCAAAAAATAGATATAGGTATTCCACAGGGCTCCTCGCTTGAAAATATCTTATTTATAATTTTTCTCAATGACATATCGACATTAACTTTAGATGGACAAATGATACAATATGCTGATGACTATTGTATTAACAGCTGAAACAAGCTTAAAATTGGAAACGAGCATACGTGTTACACTGTAAAAGTTAACTATGTGGTTCAAAGCGAACGGTCTTCACCTAAATAGTGATAAAACAAACTGTTCTTTTACAGCACATCCCCGGTCGTCGTCGTCTTTCATGCGTAATCTATTGGGGGTAATCTGTGTTTGAAAACAAGATGACACATTCATGAATATGACACATATCCTGTTTTTGGAACTGAATACTTTGATCTACATATTTGTTTTGACCGAAGACATATCTTTGTTATAGACTTATCTAGCGGGCCGGCGCCGCCCCGGCTTCGCAAGGGTATTTAAAAAAAAATTAAAATCCCAATTTTTTTAAAATATAATAAAGCCTAGGTATGTCCAGGGATAGTGTAGCTTCCCAACAGTGAAAGAATTTTTCAAATCGGTTCAGTTGTTTCGGAGCCTATACAATGCAAACAAACAATCAAATCTTTCCTCTTTTTAATAGGTATTATAGATAAGAGTCCGGTCAATTTAGTAGTGTTAAGGCTCTTGCATACACACGTTATTTTCGCCGTGAAAATATACGGTTAATTCGCCGTGCCTACGCACGGTCGCCAGTGTTGTATGAATCACTATGGAAGCTTGTTGACACGTTGGTTTTTTCACCGTAAAAATCTACGGTTCTAAGTTGAAAATGGGTTAAGTTTGGGACATCATAATAAAGACAAAGAGAAAAGTCCCCATCGGACCAAGGGTGCAAAAACAATTATTCCAGGTGAAAGTTCGCAACAAGATATTTAGATTTTTTCAGCCAAAAGGTAAGTTTTATCGTAAAAATACCTATGACAAAATAATCGATCATGCGATTTTCTACAAAAATGATGCTCACACTTCCTTCATAAGAATCACCATTTATTTAAGCCTGCCACCATTTATCGTGACCGGAGTATCAGGTCAAACCCAATTTCATTTTACTTTTAAAAATCGGTCTAAAATAACAGCAGAACTTCCGAGAAAATCAAAACCTACTAAAATCGAGTATTCTCGAAAATCGTTCTGCATGAATAAAAAGGTCGTCGATAAATGGGGCTTTGTTTTTTAAGTTTAGAAAAACAAAGGAATTTACAATCCAAGGAAATCGAGGTCGACTCTAAACGAAATCGTAAAGTTTTCCGGTCTAAAAAGTTTTAAGAATCTGTTCAAATGAACTCTGTTATCTAGGTCAGTAAAGTCAAAACTTGCTGAAATTCAATTCAAAATCAAATTAGATACCTAAGAAATTGGTAGTACTTACCAGAAAATTTGTGTGCCACGTTTTTTTGTTCTATCGATATGATTAGATTTAGATTGAAAATACGGTCTTTTACCGCCTAATAGCAAATAGAAACTTGTGATATCTTTATGAGAGTATTATGCATTCAAATAAATTAATAGTTATAATAAATAAATAATTTTAATTAAAATGAAGGTAGGACCTGACTACATATTTTACTATAATAATTCGAAATCCATAAAATGAGTCACAAATATGTTACCCAAGTCCAGCAATAAAATCTACAATATTCCCTTGTGTCTCCATTTATAACAACATTAGCGACCCGACCCGGCTTCGCACGGGTGCAATGCTGATACTAAATTATACACATAAACCTTCCTCTTGAATCACTATTACTATAAAAAAAAATGAATCAAAATCCTCTGCGTAGTAGGGACAGACAGCGGGAAGCGACTTTGTTTTATACTACGTAGTGAAGTCCCAAACAGAGCGTTCACCTTTCCAATGAACCTTTCAGCCATACTACCAACAACACTATCTGTGGTATTGCATTCGGTGAGCTCTTTGTAAGCTCTGCTTGCCTGGTACCAACAACGGAGATCGAAGACGTTTTTCCCCGGAAAGTTGGATTTTGGGAGAAAAAAAAGGTTTTTACCGGAACTTTCTGGGAAAAAGGCGAGAGAACGGAATAGCTATAACTTTCTGTTACGCTTCCGTTACTTCGTGGGTTCTTTATTGCCCACGGTTACCTACGTTACCTACTGTAAGGTTACGTTACGACCGTCGACTTTGAACGGCAGGATGGCTTTTTCTGGTTCCCGTGATATCTATTCGGTTTGTTCTTAGTTATTCGGCCAAAACTCTGCGAAATATGATCTACGTGCCATCAGTTTGGTTTTGGTTGAGTTTAATTCCAGGCAGTTTCAGTAACTTGCAAAAGCGCTCAGCATGTAGGTACATAAACTGTATGGTGAAGTCTTCAGTTTAAAACTAGCCAACTAGCCTTTTGCGTCCTAGAAATTACTATAGATTTTATTATGCTGGCAAATTACCTAGATGTAAAGTTTAGAATAACGTTCGAGTAGTTCGGGGTGTTCCCATCTCATTACTTTTATTTTTGCAGGCATTTACATTTCTCCCTAAATCTTCTATCATCTATCTTTATGTATATACATATATAAAAATCAATTGCTATTCGTTTGTCTCGCTAAAACTCGAGAATGACTGGGCCAATTTAGCTGATTTTGGTTATGAAATGTTTGTCTTAGTCCAGGGAAGGTTTAAACATGAAAATACTGAAAAAATGCGTGGAAGATGGTAAAAACAACAATTCCATTTCCCCATATAACATTTTTCGTAACCAACGATCTCTAGTTCTAAGGCTGAACGAAGTTTGCTGGGTCTGCTAGTTAGTAATAAAATTATTGCTATGGATCATTATTGTAGTCTGAAAATCATTAGGCCTACAAAATAAGCTCATAGATATGTCAAATTATAACATTAATACTGCCTTCGATACTCAAACCCAATCTTAATTTCAATTGGAGCTCTAATCAATTGTTCAAGTGTTAATTTATATTATTAATTCAACAGTCGTTCTAAGTAAAGGCAGTCGTTATGCTTCGGTACTGAACATCAAACGTACATGGCAAAAAAATATTCTATCGGATAGCCTAGCAGAAAAAATCTTCTGGAACCACCTTTACGAACATAACGAGTATAACGAAAAGGTATAGATAGGGAATTATAGTGTCTTATAAGGATGATGTCCTCCTAGCCGAATTCGCCATTGCCGAATTTCGGCGGGCATTGCGCCGCGGCGGGTGGCCAATTTGACGGAAACTAGCCATGCGCACACAACATTACTAAAATTATTATTTATCTATGTATACTTATTATAAAACTGTAATTCATAAATAAAATTACAATTAAATAATAGAAACAAATTAGAACTAGTATTTATTTATTAGTTATCTTTATTATTATTATTTTGTCATAGTTTTTCATCTTCTCGGCTTTCAGGGGAAAACCGATAATGACTGGCCCAGGCCTCACCGGCCTAGGCCGGTGTGGCCTGGGCCAAGGCCAAGAAGTGACGGAAGATTTGTTCGAGAACTCTTGTAACCGTCTGCGCACTCCCCGTCCGTCAGTCAGTGCAGTGCACAAAGTATTTTTGTATATATGGGACAGCCAGTGGCTGGCCGTGCGGTTGTTGGTCCGGTTGGTCGATGTATCATCTTATATTTCAGGGCCCACTAAATAATCGCTTGTGACCCACTAATGGGCTGGATTACCGATGGTGACCCATAGTTTGGGAAATGATGGAACACTTAAAAATTCTTGACCTAACTGTTTTTAGCGTTCTTTACAACTTAGGTTTCAAAATATATTTTTTGAGTTTCTAAATACCTTTTCCATGACCTATGCCTCAATTTTCTCCTGCTAGAGCTTCAAGACATGTTAAGGAGCCATAAAATATTGTCTCAACCTTGATCTTCGATGACAAAACGACTGTTATCTTTTTACGAGTATTTTACGGTATTTTCATTAGCGTTCAGGTTTTATTCGAGTGCTTTCGGGTTTTATGTGAGGAGAGTGGAATATTTTCAGTGACTGAAAAGTTCAATGCCGGTTATAATAACAATGTTCGATGTTTGAAACGGTTGAAATGGTCGTAACTTTGCAAAATAATTGGCATGAGTTCCAAAAATAGAAATGGGTACTTTCTAATTTTTTAACAGGCCTAGGACGGGGCAATTGGCTTAAGCGAGGGGAGGCAGTGAAAAAAGAAATGCAATGAAACTTATGATGATGGTAAGAAGAACAGATGATGTAACTATTTAGTAAGTATATTTTTTATGAGTATATCAATCTATGCAAGCAACCACATCACTGATTTGGTTGCTTGCATAGATTGATAAAGACAAATTTATTTGGCCATAAAGAGCAACATACATGTCCATATACGATTAATTATAAAATCGTATATGGATATGCTATATACCTAATGTACTCATAAGTACCGTAGTAGAGGTAATATTTACTTCAATAAAGAGATGAATGATTTCTTTCATCCCTTTTCTTCTAATATTAGTATTTTATTAATTAATTACAGGTTAGATAACTTTATTTATTTATTCTGTGTTTCTCATTTCCCTGATCTCGGGCCTTAAAGTGGCCTAGTCCTTTGGGAGGCATGCGTGGGCCGAACCCAACAAACTGCACAGAGGCCCTTTATGCGAGAGCTATGTAGACAATGTCCTCGGATTATAGTATAACGTGTTTTGTTTGGCTTAGCCCAAATTAAATCTCATAAAATGCTTTTATGGGAAATAGAAGTTAATAAAAGGAACTCTACTATTTAAGCAGTGTTATAAAATTTTGGTCAAAGACAGAAACCATGAGAAAAAAGCAAAACATTCTAGTTAAAAAATATCACTTTGAACCCGAGAGATCTTTGCCCTCTCCACTAGGAGTGCATAAGATACAAGAGTTCATTCAACCCTTTCAAATCCTATCTTTATGCGTCTGTCGGTAAGCCGTTTCAATCACTTGAGTACTTTGTTTCAGGTTCAGGTTTTTCCTACAAGAGAAATATCGATTGTGTTGTGGAGAAATGAAACTTGAGCTTAGGTTATCCCTTTATCCATTTGCTAAAAGAAATTAAGATTTGTCAAATAATTGAAACAAATTAGAACAATACTAGATCTAGACTACAATTGAGCTAACTGCAGACTGTAACAAACAATCTACAGGTAGCTCAACTGGTCCATATCAATACCAGTCGGAAGAGTCCCTAAGACGCTGGCTAAATTGTCCCGCTGTATGGCAATGCTGATGCACTGCGCGCCAGATACTCACCTCTCGGGTGAAACGTCTCTTCGACCAAACGCCCAGATATTTTTTTTAAACCCGGAGAGCCTCAGTACCCCACGTACCTAGGGTCTCGACTCCAAGGGGGGCAAATGCATAGGCTCTGTCGAGACCCGCATTTGTCGTATTGCTACGAACTTTGATTTACTATCTATTTTATTTATTACTTTCAGTCAGTTTTACTGGTTACCAATGGAATGTGGTTACCAAAGATGTTTTATTGGTATTGAAACTTTCATAATCGATTTGTGCCAATCCAATCAAACCATCTCCTAGCGCTCCATGATCTCCTGTCCACTTACCGGTAACGGTATCGACTTCCTGTGCTCCAAGTCATCAATGAACACTCACACGTACACCAAGTACAATCCACGCACACAAACAACGAACGCATCATACACCTGTCTGTGTCCTATTTTACGGGAATGGGGGAGTATCGAATATTGATCGGTTCGGAATAGCTCCTAGCGGTCTATGGGCGCCTGGTATTTTCCGATCAGTTGTCCATTATCGGCAATCGTCGATGGCTTGCCAATATTGGCCGATTGACCTGTTTGAATTTATTGGTTTTCATTATAACGTTGGAGGTTGGGTTTGGGTCGAGCGTAATCAATCGGTCAAGAGGTTCAATTTGGTTCAAATTGATGGTTTGGTACATTTTATTTATGGGTATTGGAAGAAATCAATTCAGTTCTCGCCAACGGCATTGTACGTGAACGTTCGTAGGGACGACGCTTGGCGGAGGAGGCTTACAGGATCATTATAGAGACTTCCTATGTGGAAGGTTGTGGACTGATAATGTTCTATCTTAATAGCTTGTGTTTGAATGTACCCTTTGTATATCTAAATTAATATCAAACATACACACATAGAATAGAATAGCAGCGACTTTTTACTTTATGCATACACATGTTGCAAAAAGTTTTATGATGAAACTGAAACTTCCAGTGAATGATATTTTTTACTCAAGTTAGTAAAGATTGAGAAATATTTCCAACCCCACGTTGGAAATATTTCTCTTTGTTGTTACGTGAGGTAACGTAACGTTAACGTGACGCAATATTCACGTTAATTAGCACCAGGTTTATTTGCAGAGTTTCTGAAACAACAGAGGCAACTCAGTGTTTATTTTAACAGGATTGTATTTAGATATTGGGCTTATTCTAATTCCGAGTGGGGGAACTGAGATCTGCACTGACATCTCGCATGGGAGTGTATCGTGCATCATTCCTCTGTCTAAACAGGCCCTAACCAGCCCACCTCCTTGAAGTACCGGAGCAGGACTTTTGGTGTTTGACAGCTTCGTTTCAGCTTCTCTGTGGGTGTCGATGTGGTTGGTGTCTCAATGAGACTCTTCAGTCCCGTCTTGTGTCTGGCCTCCTCTGTGGCCGTACAGTGTACCACAACGTGTTCCACAGTTTTTTAATCTTCTTGGAAGCAGCAAGATCAGAAGAAGGCTCGACTGAATAAACGATTGAAAAAATAATTAATTTCTCTATATTTATGTATTTAAAACAAACCGTCGTCATCAGTAAAAAAATATAATAGGAGTTTAAATAAACTACCATAGCCGAATTTTCTAGCACGGTGCTAAAAATAAAATTATTTATTTTCGGACTACAGTGATCCATTTGTTAGTAATTTTAAGATTAATTTATTGTATTACATATTAAGAATGGTCGCCCCGCCGCCACCGCGGCGGCGGCGGGGCGGCGCGGCGGCCATTCTTAATAGAGACTTACTAGCCAAAGGCGTGGGAATTTTTTAAATACAGGACATTTAATTTAATTTTTATCTTAAAATTACTAACAAATGGATCACTGTAGTCCGAAATTAAATAATTTATTTTTTATTTATTTATGTATTAAGCCGCGAATACAAAAATTTTGAGTGAAAATTGTTAGTTATTTTGCTGTTTGGGACAAAGAAAAATCCAAAAAAAAAATTAAAGATCATTAAACTCGGTCCAGCCGTTCTTGAGTTATAAATGGTGTGACTAACCCGACTTTGACTTTATTGATATAAGATTATAATAATAGATCCAAGTGTATGGGTAAACACAAATGCAAGCTCTTTTTCTTCATTCTCACATTCCTACGTGTGTGCGGGTACTCGTCGGCGGCACCGCTTGTTCTGTGGCGCTACCCTCCGTACCAAGCATGGAAGAAACGCACCAAGGGTTAGGGTACTCCAACTGCTAAAAAATTTCGTGCACGAGTTCCAGCATGTCGACATATTCCACGACAAGCTAAGTGTTATAGTTAAAACTCCTATAATATATTTAAGTTATAACATAGATTTATAGTTAATAGCATAAGATAGTGAGTGCTTTGATTTAAATACGGTAAACTTCTATTTTCTTTAATAAATAAATTCGAATGGAACGATCGAAACGACGATCTACTATGAAACTAAAATATCACCAAAATCTTTTTTCCAAAAAGTCACCATCAAGAAGCAAGCCTGCCCAGACTAGTGGCTGCATTGCGACGTTGTTGAATGGCAGCACTCACATCTAAGCTCAAACATCGAAACATGGACATTTCGCAACAGCCCTTAATACATCCGCCCGAACGCGAGGCGAATCAACTTTCAAATAATAATTTCGCAATAAAATTGTTTTGATGTTGAAATATCTGGTTCCTGGAAATCTTGAAATTACTGAATAAAGTTACATCACATGTTTCGACTAGGCTTCTTACAAACGTTAGTGGAATTGCTAATAAGTTTACCTGACAACAACTTAATCATATCAGCCCATATACGTCCACTGCTGGACATAGGCCTCCCCCATACGACGCCACAAATAGCGGTCCAGAGCGTCCTTCATCCATCGACTCTCTGCGTCCGCTACGATGTCGTCAGTCCATCGAGTGGATGGTCTCCCATGTAGGGGTGCATGGTTTTGCCATAATCACCAGCTTTGGCAAGCGGATTGGGAAATTACTTACTTCTAAAATAAGTCAAGCTGAAAAACAAAGATTTATAGCAGACACCCACAACGCGTAAGTTAACAATTCAAAGGAGTATTTGATGGCCGAAATTTTTAAACATCTTGGCTATTATAGTAATAACATGAGAACATTATGCCATGATTCAAATATGTAGTGGTATAAATCAAGGTAGGTGCATTTTGTAAATGCCCCATAGGTAGTACTTCAAGAAGTTAAATGGACAGTGGTTTCTTGAAATAAAAACTACTCAGTTTTTTTCATGCTTCATTCATTTTGGTGGATTTTCTGCTATTGGAATTTATTTACAGAGATATTTCAAACTCTCCACGCTCCGCATTAAGGCTCTCAAGCCTCCACAATTACCAGGCGATCAGAGGAGTGTAGGAGGTAGAGTCTGCATTCCGATGCCTGTCTACCTACTATCATTATTCTATGGTGTTTCTGTTGCCATCCTTTCCCAGCGGATGCTTGGCCATTGAACTCGTCAGACAAGGACAGAAACGGGACGTGTATCCCTCTCTCGTTCTCTTCATTAATTTATAGAGCTGATGTGTAAGGCTTTATGTCTGAAAGATAAGGCTTAGAATTGGATGTTGAAAGAGTCCGTAACACTCAGTGGTATCCTGCTGTGCTGCGGGCTATAAAATCTCGTCTTGAGAGTCTGCGTCGTAAATACAGCTTTATAACTAAGAAAATAGAGCTGAAATTGTGTGTTGCCGTATATGTTGCTATTGTTTTAAAAATGGGATACGAGCGTGAGAATTTCGGGAATTGATCCCTTCTTTGGTACAGGGAGGACAGAAGTAGTAAGGAGATGATTTTCCCACGTTTCTTGGAGCACTTCACGGCTCATTATAAAGGAACTAGTCAAGATGAAGGAGCGATGATGGGAGTTTGCTTTGTCATGTCCTTCAACTTCATATCCTATCTCACTTACCCATAAAATCAAATCAAGTTTTGTAGTTTTGCTAATTTACCATTAAATTCGCTAATGAAATCATTGAATAGGTAATTTTCGATGTGCCAGTACATAATGTAACTCCCTCCCACAGATATGATAGTAGATTTCTGTGCTCCCTCCTTACTGACCATAGACATTTCTGTAGTCATCTATAAAATTCATAACTGCTGAACAAAAAACCGATGTTGATTTAAATTTTCAAACGATTCTATGCTATCGACTTTCTATACATATCAACCCCTCTAGGGCAGATATATCAACTCTCCTCTATTCTGTGATCCACCCCAAACCAAACCAACCGATAGGGAAGTAATCGAACCCTATTGCCAATCGCCGATAATCGAAAACCGTTCGAAAAGTACTAGGAAAGCATAACCAACGAGGAGTGGTATCGAAGCGATCGATACTCGATACGTTACTATCTACCGATAACCACCCACACTCTCGAAATCGGAAGTCGAACACACACATCGATGAAACAGGTGGTTGCTTCCGTTTCCCTGCATGCATTTTTTCTCTTTTTTCGTGGAGGGTCGCGCCAACCTCGATATCCGTGGGAAATGGGGACATTTCGACGCCTCGGAAATCTTATTTTCGGTTTTGATCTACATAAAAAACTTTTGGTCGAAATAATCAATTTCATGAAATTATGAAAACTTTCTTCACATTTTTCAGTTTTGAGAAATACGCCAATGTTTTCCTGTCACTCTATCATCGTAAAAAACGATTTCGGGTTGACAATGTCCTCAAAATGACCTCGATAAATTCAGAGAAAGCTACGTAATCTCTCTTTCAAGGTGCAATAACAAATTTACGCTAACTGAAGCTTACACAGAAGGCCGATTGGCAGGAATGACAATAGGCTGAAAGATCCTTGATTCAAAATTTATAAAATAAGGAAGTACTGAATTCTTTGAACTTTGCTCTCTCGGAATAGATTAGATGGATGTCCATGAAAGTTGTCCCTGATAAAAACATTGTTTTTGCAGAGGACATTTACAAGGCTCGCCTATATCCATACTTCAGCAAATTTTACTCGTATCTTCCTATAAAGGTGAAAAATGGTGATACAGACTGTAACAAAAAGGTTTGTCGAGTAAAAAAATAAAATTACTCTGGTGGTGTCTGAAATCTATGGGAAAAGTTTTTTGCGCTTTCTTATTAAAGCTCCAACCTCAGTGGATCTGAGTTTTTTAATAGTATAATTGTATTTTTTTTTTGTAAATAGCCAATTATTTTGCTGACTTAAATTTTTTTGGAAATCCATGAATGGAGATGACAGTTTCTCTAAAAATTCGCTCGTTCCCCGATTACAAATGTTTGTACGATTTGCAGATATTTGTTCCGGGTGTTCAGTTTGTTTTCTATGTAGGTAAAGTAAAAAATATATATCTATGTATGTAATGTATTAAGTATATCAGTTATCTAGTACCCACAACACAAGCTCTGCTTAGCTTGGGGCTAGGGTATGCTGTGTGGATTGTCCAGCATTATTTATTTACTAACTGAGGGAGGCCTATGTCCAGCAGTGGACGTGTATGGGCTGATATGATGATAATTACTCACTATTACCCACGACATCGTGTCTGGCTAAGGCTTCCACAGAAATTGTCAATAAATTCCTCAGGAAATTACTCCTAAGTTCATTATTCGGAACATTGAACGCAGTTGCCTCTTGATTCCTCAATCGTAACCTGATACCTTATTGTTCAATTTCAAGGCCTACCTTCAGAGGGCTTACCTTCAGGGTCATAGCCCTGAGTCGGCCCTGAAGTAGCATTGTCCTTAATGTTCCGTAAGCAATATGGGCTCGGGTCCTGTCAAGATAAGGAAGCAAGATGGTGATGGATACATGCATTAGAGGATACTATAGGGAGTAAAAATATTATTTCAAATGGACTAACTTTTTTTACGGTTGTTACAGCCTTCCCTATTATATGTGTCTTCTAGACCTCCTAGTCTGTTATAAGGGACTGTGAAAAGGACTAGTGAGACTAATCTCCAACAATGGTGATCGCACCTTTAGCTTTTCTGTCTCTTTATGAATCAGTCTTTTTGAGAACAAACTCATCATCGGCCATATCGTCACTTTCCATCGGGTGATGATCAAACGAAGGTAGGGCATATGGATTAATAAAAAAAATTGATACGAACGTGTATGCTACAAACCAGTAAATAGGTTGTGTTTCAGCTCATTGGATCCCATTGATCTGATTACGTTATTTAGATTCCTATCTCGGTGTAACGCTAAGTACATTCATATTTCTGTCTTCAGTGTGACACCTTCTTTATCTACCTTTAGTCACACGGGATCCAGGTAGACTCACCTATCAAGGAGGCAGGTAGGACTCCAAGTAGAACTAGATTCTTCTATATCTCAAACACCCTTTGTGGCTTCAGATTTAGTTTCGAAAAGCATTACGAATAAAGGCTTTGTTCACATAAACTATCTTTCTGAGAATCTGTTCTCAAAAAGACAAATTGTACTGTTGCACTCATAATTCTATGGGATCGGTCGGCGGCTTTGCACACAGTGTTTTCGGACCATTATCCCAAACGCCATGTCATGGCAACGGCTGCCAACGGCCAGGCTTCAGATCTTGTTTCGAAGCGTATACTTACTTACCTACGTACCAAGTAGGTATATACCTAATAGTACCTATGTATATAACTATACAAACTGCATAGCTGCCTATTAGGAGGGTAAGGAAGCCTTTTATTTCCAAAATCTTATAAACAGTGGTGATCGTCTCGTGTTAACGCGATTTCAATATATTTTGTAGTTTTGATTTTTTGCTGCTTTCTACATAGAACAAATAGTAATTTGCCGCTAATTGTGAAATATTTTCTATGAACCCATTATAAAACCAGAATCGATTTAATAATTATATTTAGGAAAATATCGATTTTTAACGCAAAATCTCTTATTTTCCCAAATGCTTCAAAATTACCAATGAGCCGAAATAATTATTTTGATAAGTTAATAGAAAATGGTTTGCAATTTTCGCCAAATTATTTTTCCGCTAGTTTTATTCCTTGAAGAAAGCAGAATAAATTAAAATAAAAAAAAACTCGCGCCAACTCGCGAAGATCATCTTAATTAATTAATTTTAATTAGTTAGTATTCATTAATTTGTATTAGTTAGTATTCATTAATTTGTATTAGTTAGTATTCATTAATTTGTATTAGTTAGTGTAAGTGGTTGTATGACCGATTTAATAAAATAAATAAAATTGAAAAAAAAATGAAATTAAAGCTAAAGAAAAATTAAAAACATTGCAGGTGTGGTCAAGCCTAATTGAAATAAAACAATACCATAATGTCGAGTATATATTTTCCTAAATGAACCAAACTTGCGATTCGAACTAACAAACAGAACTTGAACAATAATAAATGTTTTCTTCGTTAGTCTCCGGGTTACCCTGAAAGCAGAAAAAAATACAGAACATAAGCAAAAAGCAGTAAAAAGTGACAACACATAGCTCTCAGAATAAGTAGGCTGAAGTGGCAGTGGGCAGGTCATATAGAACAGAACTGATAACCGCTGGGGAGTAAAGGTTCTCGAGTGGCGGCCACGATGCAATGCGAAAAGGAGTGTTGGGAGACCATCCACTCGATGGACAGATGACATCGTAGCGGTCGCAGGGAGTTGATGGATGGAGGCGGCTCAGGATCGCTATTCGTGGCGTCGTATGGAGGAGGCATGTCCAACATTGGACGTGTATGGGCTGATATGATGATGATGATATTATTTACTATTGGTTTCTGCGCGGGGCTTTGCATACATTGTTTCCATGGAAACGTTTTATGGTTATTTTTATCCTATAAGAACTGATTTATGGGATAAAAAGTAGTTAGTGATGCAGTCAGGCTCATTCAGTTCAAATCTACGCAGTATTAGCTATCCAGATCGGTAGCGAACCGAGTGGAAATGCGGTGATTCTCCTGTTTACTAAAATACCCGACGGGACAGGATACCCCGCAAAACCGAGACTTTACCGGTCTGTGTAGGGCTGCCACGTAAGTTTGAACAGGATTTTGCATGTTGGATCAGCTTGGCAAAAGGATTCACATCGTAATTATTAGAAGGCAGTCTGTTACATTACTTCAAACTACATTTAAGGTACCTAATTAAAGTATTTATTTGCTGTTACTGCTACATCTGGACAACGTTTTTATTAGATAATAGACTCAGTTGTCCGACAACTGAGTCTATTATCTAATAAAAACGGATCAACTTTTACATTATCTAGATTGGTTATACTATATTAATGGCAGGCATTTTGGTATAAGGTATGAGATGAGGCATATTTTGTTCATGTTAAATTATATGATAATATGGCGTGTTTTAAAAAACGATGAACCGACATCAAATTCTCTTAAGTTCTCTGTTTTTAGGTTTTGCGGGATAAATGCTAATCCCCTGGGTATACAAATTTTATGGGACCCCTTCGGGATCATTTTCTATACAATAGTGAAAGAATTTTCAAAATCGGTCCATAATTGGCGGAGATATCGCGTAACATACATATTTATGTGTATGTACAAAAATATATAATTTAACAAGACACATCAATAAAGTAAAATCGATGTCAAAAATACCATGTTCCAAAAATTCATGCCATTCATACACCAAGACATCCGCAGGATACAATCATCTATCGATATCTATACTTTTTAGAAGTACATATATACTAATATTATGTAAAGTTTGTGAGGTTGTACGGGTATCACTGAATCTACTGAACCGATTTTGAAAATTCTTTTACCAATAGAATGCCACGTTATTTGTGAGTTTCAGACTAAATATGCAAGTAAAAATGATTACCGCCCAACGAAGTCGGCAAGGGTCAGCTAGTGATCTAATAAAAACGGATATCAAAAGCATTAGTTGCAGGCATTTTTGGTTTGGTATGAGATGAGGCATATTTCGTAAAATATTTATTCGTGACCAGACAATTAATATTGCGGAATGACAGATCGCGCGCGAATACTTACGTTCCACGCAAAGGTGCGACTTCTCGAAGGTTAAATTAAATCGTATTTATTTTCTATGACCAGAATCACATTACTAACATCCCACGCGACGAAACGTCAGGTGATTAATTAATAAGTGATTCTGGTTATCGAAAATTAATACGATTAAAATTGAAGTGCCTCACCTTGAGACTAACAAGCTACGCTACTAGCGAGTTTCTTCAACTCTCGTAGCAGGTTTTTGCTACGTCGTGCTATTGTGCTACGATTCTTAGAGTATGTACTTTGTAGCAGAATGGCGTAGCAAAATAATGACAATACAACATTTAACCTTTTCCCCACGACAGCGATTTTTTTTTTTTGCGCGCGTTTCTTCGATGTTATTTTACGTCTAGCGTTTGAATGCTTTTGAGCACTCACTTTAACTGAAAGGTATTGAAACAAGCTATAGCAATAAGTGGTTCTGTGTGGTGTTGTTATTTTATTTTACACAAACCTTTCATTTGATAAATAGTTGTAAAATAGTTTTATTTTTGAAAGTAATAGTATTTCCAACATAGCATAAATTTTATTCTACATCACTCGTAGCGGGTAGGTACTACGCTACGTAGCACAAAAAGGAAGCTAAGGAAGAGCATGGTGTACTAGTGAAAAATAGTATTACGGCAGATAATATAGTTTTTCACTATTACCTACAATGTTGGAACAAAACAGAATCTGTATCAATACCATTTATTGTTAGTTGTAAGCTTTGAAGAAGTAAATAAATGTTTTTAAATGTTTATAGAATACCTAGGTAACATGGGCGGTCAAAAGCCAAATATGAAACTGTTACCTATTCTTAAGATTTATGTACAAAATGAACTCAATAAAACAACTTGCATCAGGCTAAGTTTCAAAATTTTTATTGATTTTTAGGGTTCCATACCTAAAAAGATAAAACGGAACCTTTATAGGATCACTTAGTTGTCCGTCTGTCCGTCCGTCTAAACGTCTTGGAGCCGTAAAAAATCAATCTTCTAAGTCAACGCAATCAAAAGTTAGAGACGTTTATTTTTTAATTTCAATTTTTTTGTAATTTCCAAGTGTGTACACAAAACGTAAAGGGCACTTCCCATTGACCTAGAACTATGAAAGGCAAGAAGCAAGGTCTTATAGCACAGTAAAGGGTAAAATCCGAAAATCTTAATTTTGTATTTTATTCATGCATAAAATATTTTTTGATCCTCGCTAAGGATCGAAAACCTATAGAGTACTTCCCGTTGACCTAGAATCATGAAATTTTGCAAGAAGCAAAGCCTTATAGCACAAGTAAAGGGGAAAATCTGAAAACCGTGAATTTGTAGTTGATTCACAAAGGTTCCCAAAACACTTGTTTTTGCATTTTGTACCTACATCCCGTTGTCTTGATAAATTTCATGATTCTAGGTCAACACCTAGAACAATGAAATTTATCAAGAAACAAGGTGTTATAATTACGGAATCCTCGGTGCGCGAGTCCAACACGCACTTGACGTTTTTACTTGTATTGGAGGCGATATTTGTTATTACCACATTGTGACATCACACTTGGTACTGTGGTTTACCAAACGCATGTTGTTGACATGTGTTAGGAGCAGCACATGGCATGACATGACCACAGTTATCGAATGACCAGCCTTGTTATTCAAGGGGCCTTATTAACATAAAGGTAGTTTCGAATTTCGACATGACAATTATCGTAAGTTAATCGATTCAGTTCACATAGTTGGAGTAGTTTATTTATTAGTGTTTAGAAAGTAATTTTACTTATTAAAGATTTTTTTTTATAGTCATTATACTTCGATATTAAAGAAAATATATATACATACATATGTAGTGTTTATACACTACATATACATATGTAGTGTTTATACACTACATATGTATGTATATATTCTTTGTAGAATAGTTTAGGCATATATTTTTATTTACATAGTAGAAATTAGTTTTTGGTTGTTTTGTTGGTACCAAGTAATAAATAGGTTCTTTTAGTGCAACTCTTAATTAAGTCTTCTTTTAAGTTAGATTTAAGCCGTTATCGAATACATTTGTCTAATTTTAAAACGCAAATCAACCGAAAAACTTTGCCCGCCGGCCACGCGGGAATGTAGAGTGGCAGGACTCTAAGTACTTACTAAGGTAGACACTAGTTATCGAAAAGTTACAACAATTTCAACTTAATATCTACAAAAATCTCGAATACGACATTGCCTGGCTCGCCAGAATCAAGGCCAGCCAATTAGAGTGCCTCATCATCACGGCCAAGAGGATTAATTCACCCAATTTGGGCCATCATTTATCAGGATTAGTAGGGAACAGGGTTGTTCAGGGAAAATTGGATTTTGTTCAGATCATTTTGCACGAAACGATTAAACTGATTAGGGGTGTTTTGAGTTGCTAGGCGGGGTTTTGTTTATCTTTTATTGTATTGATTTGATTAAAAGTTATAATCGAATGTTTAATTGAAATTAGAGCCTACATAATTATATAATTATAAAAACCTACATAATTATATTATTCACACAGGGGAGGCATAATGAGCGCCATAGCGCCTTGTCTGTGTCGGCACAAAAATAGATATAGCTTTTTAAAAAAGTGCGATGTTCACAATAGAAATACAAGAAACAAGAACAAATTATACATCCCATCAGATTACGAAAGGTAGGGAAATCATTTATGGGCAATTGCGTGCGGTTCTATAATAAGCTTCCATCTGAAGCAATTGAACTCCCTATTCGTAAATTTAAACAGTACATTAAACAAAATCTTATCAGGAAGGCCTTTTACTCCATAGATGATAACATCAATGATGTTAATGCTTGGCCAGAAGTCGCTCCGTTCCGCACTGACAGTAGTATGTAAGAAATTAGGCAAAAGAAATAGGCAAAATAAACATGTATTAGACACATTAGTGATATATAAATGTGCTAGTGGTTTCTTTTTCACTTCTTCCATTAGTGGACAAAAAATTTAAGTGAAGAGAATATCAATGACACCTTATTTCTTATTTGATAATAATAACTATGTTTATTGTATAAAATTTGACTTGTCTAAGTGCTTATTTTGTAATCCTAAAGAAATAAAGTTATTGATTCTGATTCTGTCACCCAGAGGTTCAGGTTCAGACTGAAAACCAGCGTCATGACCGTCGTTGGGCAGAGGCGAGACCTTTTTAGCCGCGCATTAAATACCAATTTAATTTTTCAGACTCCATAGAGTCTTTTCGGTAAGTTTTAAACTAACTGTCGGAAAAAATAAAGCTTTCTGGGAGCTTTCATCGAAAACGCTGTCAAATTCCTTTGAGATATAACAAAACAATTCAATGTTCCTCTTTTATAGATCTACAAAAAAGTCCCTGATGGCGTTAGGTCTTTCAAGGATAGCTTACTTACCATTATATCATCATACAGAAATACACATCATTTATTTGCACAGATGGATCACAAAGGTCTTGGTTATAATATAAAGTAGGCAAGTACCGTACAAATTGTATTAGTTTTCCAACCTAGGGTCACAAAACATTTTCGTAATTTATTAATTCATACAAAAAAAATTATAAAATGAAAAACAAAACACGCAGGCATAAATGCTCTAATATACCCGTGCGAAGCCTAGGCGGGTTGTTAGTTGTAAATATGCCAATCCACACGGTCTCCCGTGTGGATTGGCACCATGAACCTCATGGAGTGAGAGAGTTACATATGAGTTCGAAAGCCTACGCCTACAAACCAACACTGCGTGAAATCGGGTTGCGGATGATGATAGATCCTTATCGAGCAGAGGTGCTAACCAATTTACGTCAAAAATAATATTTTTTTTTATTTACTGCCGGTATATTGGTTCACGACCGATGTGGCGCCAGACAAATGTTTATCTATGTAATTTATAAAAAATACCTATCTATGTAATGTATGTATGTATTAAGTATATCATTCATCTAGCCATAACACAAGCTCTGCTTAGCTTGGGGCTAGATGATGCTGTGTGGATTGTCCAGCATTATTAATAATACCTACTCGCATTATATTATTTTGTATTTTAATCATAATTTGTCTGTACATTTTTTTGTTTTTAATAATTTCAGGAAAAATGTTCCTGGTGAAACTGGAAACTTCGCAAAATACCAATCTTAATCTACCATTTTCTATGGTTTTAGCACCTCTGAACTTAAGAAAATCTATAGAGTTATTTTCGTGTCATCTCAAAATCTAAACAGGGATTAATAAAAATCTAATATGAATCAAGAGTATCTTTTTTTTATACCTAGGAGCAGTCAAGTCAAGCGTGCGGTCCACCTGATGGGAAGCGTTTACCGCAGCCTATAAAATTGCTTGCAACGTCAAAGACGGTCGCGGGCTTCTGATAAAAACAGTAACTTCTATTCAAAATTCTTTATTGTACACCAGAAAACCAACATAACAAAGAGATTACATAGGACAAGTACAATGGGCGGCCTTATCGCTTAGAAGCAATCTCTTCCAGGCAACCAGCAACAAGTTTGATGAATTGTGAACTTAAGAAAAGGGAGTAACTATTTTTTAGGATTATTCCCATACATCTTTACAAGAACAAGCTATTTAACTCTTTCCTTATCTATTTCAAAGGTGATTCAAGAATAATATCATAATACATTATAAATAACTATTAATAATTAGTAAATAAATATAATATAATATTAATAAACATACTAGAATATAGATAGTTAAATAAATAATCTAATAGGTATTCATTATTCACATGTAACATAAGTCGTTTTGCTGATAAAATTGGTACCCACTTTTCCGACAGGACGAGAAAGGTGTTTGCAATCGTTTGGAAATGGGAGAAGTGTGTAATTTATTTAATCTGTAACTGGAACGGACACAAAGAAGAGGACTTCGAACCTTTTTTATTGAGCATGGAGTGGGAATTTACAGTAGAGCTAAGAGAAAATATTTCGGTCTGTACCTGTACCTACTTGTAGATGTTTAGTGTAAGTATTTTCGTAACAAAAAAAAGTTTTAATGTCAGGGTATCAAAGTTTTTAGACGGTGGTTGGTAGCGCGGGGAAATAATCGGATTGTTACAAATTTCTAGGTTCTACGAGTAATTCGACGACCTCTGTCGCGCCGTGGGCGAAGGTCCGCCGCAACGCAGGATGTTGCGGGTTCGATTCCCGCCTCGGGACAAATGTTTGTACGGTCTACAAATATTTGTTCAGGGTTTATGAATGTTTCTATGTATAAAAAAAATATCTATGTAGTCTATTATATTAAGTATATCAGTTATCTACCCTTAACACAAGCTCTGCTTAGCTTGGGGGAGATAATGCTGTGTAAGTTGTCCAGCATTATTATATTATTATTATTATATAATTTAGATAGCAGATATTTCTGCGCAATCTTTATTTAAGTCATGATTATTGCTTAAAAATCATGACTGGGTCGATTGTAGTCTTGGGGTCTATCTTTATAATGTGTTGTCTCTGTTATATTATGTCCTTACTAACTTATTATGAATCCATGCTTATCCGAAATAAAGAGATTTTATTTATTACGGCATGTCCTTCCAAACGCAGCACAATTAGTGGCATACTATGTCATTGATAGTAGGAACCCGGACGAGCCCTTTCACGAGGAACCCTAAGCCTATTGCACTCTAGCTTAAAATCTTAGGCTACTACAGCTAATAAATTGTTTCCTCAGTTCATATTCATACATGAGCCGCATTGTTTATTGCCTCTCCGCAGTCACCTGCGAATTTACTGGACTTCAGAAAGAGGTCGCTATATCGGGTTCAACGCCATCCTAACATCTGGAACTTAATGTTCAGCTATTCGTTATTAGGGTTCCATAGCTAAGGACCCGTAGGTGGGAAAGTAACGTGTTTAATTATTTGGTCAGATTTTACTTTGGGCGCTTGCTTTTAAAAGAAGTATCTGAAAATATTAAAATTATTTCCGGTATTTACGAACTTTCAAGGATGAATTGAATAATACAATTATTTGTTTAGATATATGCAAAATGGAATGAAATTCTATTCTCTTTAACTTTTTTCTCTAGTTTTTACTTAAAATTATGAAGAAATAAGTCATGTTAACCTTTTAAGCTTTAAGTTTTACATGTATATGTTTTATCTCTTGCAATAAAGAATTATAAGTGAGCCAGATTTCCAAATATTTCAAAAGCATGTAGAGTGATGTGCGTGTCAACTGAACTCATGAAATCCTTGCATAACAAATTTAAAAAAATTACACGACAAAGCACGTGTTTTATCGAGGCACTTCAGTAAAATTTTCAAACGTTTTTCTGTTGATTTTTTTTCTTGGCACAGACATAAGCTCTATTTTGACCGTCTGAAACGGAGTCTACGGAACTCTCTGAAACAGGTAGTCCTTTCCCTCTTGGCCGTATCTTTCATCTATTTTTACGATGTGATTGTACAGGCCTACGCATTTCGTTGAAAGGGGGCTAACGGCAGGTAAAATGGCATTTCTTATGGAGATTTCTCTGCTTATTTCAATAAGATAAGCATTTACAAAATGCTGATGCTGATTATGGTTTGATAAATAAACATTTCTGGGTACAGCTAAAGCGCCCATTTTGTTCAAGTTTATGAGGGGTAGGAAGTAGTTCGTTGTGCCGAACAGGGTATAAAATCTACCATGTTTTGTAAATCGATTTTTTTTTAAGAACATCTACATTTTGGATTGGATGTGTTATGGATACTAAATGATTGATGTTACACCGTTTTTTAATTATACATAGAAAGTACCCAGACCACCCGTGACAAATATTTTTGCAGATCGCACAAACATTTGTCCCAAAGCGGGAAACGAACCCTCCTGCATCGCAGGCGGACGTTCGCCTGCCGCACCACATTCGTTGCACTCACACTCATTGTCGTCAAAACACCAGAGAATTAGGCTTCGGTTCTTTATCTTATGTTTGAGATCCATAATTGAAGTTGTATTCGCAAACAAAATATAATTTAAAAATATTTGCGGTCAAAATGAAAATGTAGGGCGTGTGCGATGTCTATGCTCTCGAGTCTCGATGAGAGAAAATAGAAATAACATCTGATGATTGTTTCATACTTTTGAAATATAATTTTATTTTTACTCTACCTACGTCGAATTTGGTTAAATAGTGAGAGTAAAAAGGCCAATAATACATAAGGTACTCGTCCTCCGAAATTTGCTCAAACAATCACAAAGTACCATCTAATAGGTAAAACAATTATGCAAACACCTAAGTTGAGATTAATTCGCACAATGAAAGATTTAGCGTTCAACAGCCCCGAGTACAGAGGTCGAAGGTCTGCCCTCATTCTCTTGATGGGATAAGGCTTCAGTGTCCTTATTTACCTTTAAGTGAATACACAAGGGCATATTGAAAGGGTGGTGGAATTTGTCTTGTTAATCTTTAAAATGCAGCAGGAATCGATAGTTTACGAATTCTTCAATCACAGTGAACTTGCCAAGCATAAAAAATTACTTAGTACTTACAGAAAAATACCTATTCTTAATTAAGTTAGTAGTAGTTAAAATGACCTACCTATTCTCATGTAGGTACATCATGTAGGAATAAGTATACTTATTTTAAGGTTAGAGGTATTTTTTACAAGCTCCACTCAGGAGGCGGACGAAGAGACTACGCAGCAGTTTTTAACTTCTGTCGTCTCTTCGTTCAGCATCCATCCTATTATATTTTTGTACTTGTTCTTTTGTATTTGTACAGTACTACACACGAAACGAAAAATATGGTTCCCTGTAGTAGGTACCTACTGTGATTGGAGATCGTTACGAGCGCCGAACAGCTAACCACAGGTCCACACAGGTCATCGTCATCTTGCATTTCAATGTTATTTACTGTCATTTTTATTGTGAAACTGTATTTTTCACCGGAACACACCTTTCTTACTTTGCATTGTTTACGTTTACGACCCATAACTTGTTTACACTGCACCCTTAGATACCTATGTAGGCACCGCCTTGCCACTTTTATTTTTTATGAGTAGACTAGCTGCTGCGCGCCCCTTCTCCCGCCTTCTATCGGGATGTATTGTAATATGTACATATGTATATCAGTCATCTAGTACCCACACAAGCTCTGCTTAGCTTGGGGCTAGATGATGCTGTGTGGATTGTCCAGCATTATTTATTTATTATTTACTGACATTTTTACCGGAACACTATTTTCACCTTTACTTTGTTTACGTTTACGACCCATAAATTCTTTACGCTGGGCAGTAACACCCTTTTAATAGACCACGAGACCAACTGTTCTGTTGTTTTACTTGATGTTTTCTTTTTGTGAAGGGAGTCCTTCCAAAAAAATTTAATTATCAGCCTAGTCTGTAGGCCAAGCACGGGGATTGTTCTCTAGGGTAGAAAAGACAATAATGATATCGTATCGTCATACATTACGTACATTATTGAAGTTGAGAATTTATTTTACTTATTTGAGAAGTTGAGTTAGCTCACAGTTTTACATAATTGACGAACGATTATAAACTGACGGGTACCTATCTAGGTCTTCAGGGACTTCAGGTTTATCCTACTAATATTATAAATGCCAAAGTTTTTATGAATGGATGTATGGATATTTGTTACTCTTTCCCGCAAAAACTATTGAACCGATTAGGCTGAAATTCGATATGGGTATAGTTTGGGACCCGGAATAACATATAGGCTATTTTTTATCCAGATAAAACACGGGCGACAATTCACACATCTAGCCCCAAGCTAAGCAGAGCTTGTGTTATGGGTACTAGTTAACTGATATACATACATGATAGAATATATTACATAAATAGATATTTTTTTATTATACATAAAAAACGACCAGAACACCCTGAACGAATATTTCCAGATCGTACTAACATTTGTCCCGAGGCGGGAATCGAACCCGCAATCTCTTGCGTCGCAGGCAGACTTTCGCCCACAGCGCCACAGAGGTCGTCTATATTTACCTATGTGTGTACCATTTAGCTATGTTGATTAGTCTACGCCCGGTTTATGGAAAATTCTGTCCCTAGCCACTTCGATTAATCAGACTTTTGCTTGATGAAGCGTTTAATCAAATCTAGTCTAACGGATATGAACTGCTCGCTTGCTCAGTGGAGGGTGCTTGCACCCTGTGGAAACTTTATGGGGTTGTTTAATCGGTTGTTTTAAGTTTTGACGGTCTATTTTATTTTGCTTTTTGTACCATGGTCCGCTTATGCCTCTTCCGGTTTCTGAACAATATTTTGAAAAAAGAACCCAGGTGAAAAAGGCTGGCGCGGGAAGTTCTTCTAAATCTGAATGTGGTTTAGGCAATTTTATTTATTAATTCTACAGAATGTCGTCGAGTGATAGTGAAAGTTTTATGACACCGCCAGAAATAAAAGATTTATTCTGCTTTTTATTTTCCTCGAAGGTGAAGTATAAAGCACTATGTATCACTCGGCAGAAAGTGCGATTCCTACCTCGTGTGTGTGTTTAAGGCTCAAATGACACACTCGATAGGAATTGGGCACTTTCTCGCCAAGGTGTACAATGTACTATTTTAACGTTTTACAAGGTCACATAAACTAATTAGCCGCTAAACTGATTTTGCTAATTATGTATCTTCATAATAATAAATATTAGGTATACATTATTCGGTTTAGTCACAATAAAATCTATTCGGTTTTATTGTGACTTATAAATGTCAAAGTTTTGCACCGAATGCCGTGTGAACTCATACAATACATATAAATTGTATTGTGATTAAACCGTATCCTGCAAAAAAAACGATCCGGCATCCGGATCCGGATGATGATACATTATTCTACAAAACGGTTCAACTTAACTCTTTAATAAAATTCAATATTATAAATAGATATTTCTGCATAAAAAGTTTATTGACTTCATAAGATTGTTGATCTGACAACACCAGAATTTCAAGATTTCAAGATTAAAAATTCTTAGCTTTTGATTTTATTTTATGGCTCTATCGGAAGATCGGCCACGAATTCGAATTCTGAGAAACTTTTTATAGGAATCTACATATTTTCGGTCCTTTTAGCTTTCAAGAAGCGTAAAAAAATCTTTCTTTATTTAAAAACCCTGTCAAGAAAAGGTAATTGCACATTAAATATATATTGTATTTTTATAGTATTTTTGATACGTCGTCGTTGGAAGTTGGAACCTGTTCGAACAAACTTTAAAGATCCTAGATGTCTTCAAATTATTTTTTACTAGCTGCTGCCCGCGCCTGCGCCCGCGTTTTATCTGGATAAAAAATAGCCTATATGTTATTCCGGATCCCAAATTATACCCATATCAAATTTCAGCCTAATCGGTTCAATAGTTTTTGCGTGAAAGAGTAACAAATATCCATACATCCATTCATAAAAACTTTGGCATTTATAATATTAGTAGGACAAACCTGAAGTCCCTGAAGACCTAGATAGGTATCCGTCAGTTTTTAATCATTCGTCAATTATGTAAAACTGTGAGCTAAACACAAACTAAAAAAAATATAGTTAAAAACTAAAACCCACAACAAAAAAACACATTGCACAACTAGGGGCGCGCCCCATCTTCGCACGGGTACCTATTTCACAAAAATTTCAAGATCCCAAGTTTTTTTAAATACAATATAGTCTATCACCCGGGGATAGTGTAGCTTCCCAACAGTGAAAGATTTTTTCAAATCTGTTCTGTAGTTTCAGAGCCTATTTAATGCAAACAAACAATCAATCAATCTTTATAATATTACTATTGATAACATAAACAAATATACCCATTGTCATAAGAGATGAGGTTTTAGACTATGAAGTCGCCTCGTCATGAGTGTCGCATGCGACACTCTCGAGTGTTTATTTTATCAATAAATAAATTCAAACAAACTATCAAACATATCCTTTGTAAAAAGGCTTATTACAAAATAATTATCAGATCTAGAGGATAAAAAAGCATGGGACGACTTTTGTTCCAACTCGAAAACTAACAACCTAACAAGTTAAAGGTTTCTTGTTCGCTTCTTTAAAATTGAAGTATACAAGAAATCAAAGTGATCACTTTATTTCCCTGTTTTACTTATGTAATTTTAATTTTGTGACGTGTCTAAGAGTCCTGTAAGGTCTAAAGGAAATAAAGCACTTTGATATTTGATATTTCCGAACCCTATAACTTAAAACCTTGTCATTGTGTTTACCCGAACGATACAAGTTTACGTCGCTGGTAAACTTGTATCGTCTTGTATGGATATATCGCGTGAACTTATGTAATGTATATGTTTAAATAAGTGGCATTTTATGCAGATAAGAGTTCTTAGTTTGATGTTATTGATCTAATTCGAATATTGCAATTTCGGAGTGTGGGAAGACCTCCCACTCGATGGACCGACGACATCGTAGCGGTCGCAGGGAGTCGTTAGATTGAAGCGGCTCAGGACCGTTATCCCTGGCGTCCCCGGCCTATGTTCAGCAGTGGACGTATACGGGCTGATGATGATGATTGCAATTTCAGTATTCGAATATTCGAATGCAAGCCCTACCTGGGGGAGCTTTTATCGAAAACGCTGCCTTTGAGATTAGAGAGGACTTTATAGATCTACAAAAAAGTCATTTTTAAGGATAGTTTCATCATCAACCCATACACGTCCACTGCTGGACATAGGTCTCCCCCGTACGACGCCACAAATAGCGGTCCTGAGCCGCCTCCATCCATCGACTCTCTGCGACCTCTACGATGTCGTCGGTCCATCGAGTGGATGGTCTCCCATGCAAGTATAAGGATAGTTTACGATAGGTACCCATTCTATTATTATATGCTCTACTACCCGTGCGAAGCCGGGGCGGGTTGCTAGTGTCATATACAATCAATAACTTTTATACTTCACGTTCATATGATAAACTCAATTACTTAGCCGTCGTCACAAATTGGCGTGGGATAAAATGTTTGTGGTTCTTAATTTTTTTTGCTTCTTTTTTACAAGGAATTAAACTTACAGAAAAGTAATTTGGCGCAAATTGGAAACTATTTTCTGAGATCATAAAAACTGACATTGAAATAATTGCATTTGGGAAAATATAGATTTTTAGCCCAAAATCTAATATTTTTCCAATTGCTCAACACTAACCTACCAATGCATTAGCCGAAGTTTTCGTTTTTTCCTAAGATAATAGAAAATTGTTTACGGTTTGCAACAAATTAATCTTCCGCTAGTTTTATTCCTTGAAGACAGCCGAATAAATTAAAAACTAAAAAAAACTTAGGTAACAACGCCGAACTACAGAAGTTTACCTATTGTCACTCATGTACCTACGTATTCATTACAGCTACTCACTAAACTATACACTCTTATTTTTTATTGATAGTTACTACATACAGGGGCGGCTTTAGTGGTTTCAGGTGGTGTGGAGCACACGGGCGCCCCTCGTAAGGAGGCGTCTAGCGGTCAGATCGCCGGGCGTTACTACGCCCAGTTGCGACGTTGCCAATACTACCGATCGCCACAGTCTCAAAACAATTTGGATGTTATTAACTTAGTAAATTTTTCTGTCGAACCGCTGAAATCTCCGCTCGGTTGTCATCAAGTTCATCATCTCAGTTATTTTTTGTTGTTTTAACGTCAATAGTTTCTTTAAAAAATCGGAATTAACTTAGCTACGACCGCGATTCACCGTTGTTGTCTAATTTTTTTTACTTCGGACTCACTTTTCTCGGCTTTACTTCGCTTGTCTTGTAAACAGCAATAATTTTCAACAACTTTTCACGGCTCTCTCCGCTCGCCATCATTTTTCTTGTTCTGTTTCGTATTTTGATAGGTACAATTTATTTCTTACACCTTGGCTATTTTATTTATTTTTTATTTTATTTTAACAATGTTCGGGAAATTAACAGCTAACTTATTGAGTAGGTTCGTAATAAAATACAGAAGGCTAATTAAAAATTTCCACAGAAAGCGACTGATAATGATAAACTACAAAGTTACAGGACGACTACTGATGTATAAATTGTTACTACTTATCTAAAAATTGGATTACAGATAGGTGAGAAATTTCTACCAAGTTTTGGTTATTAAATGACATAAGAAGGAATATAATCAAATGTACCAAAAAATCTATCACTCAATATTCTTTTTAGTTTAGTGGGAGTATTAAAGAAAATATCCATATCAATCTCTTTGGAAAGAACGTTAAAACATCTGCATGACCTTATCAAAAATGTGTTCTGCCTGTAGTTGGTTTTACATGTAGGAAGATGAAAAGTTTTAGGGTATCTATGGGTTCTAAAGTTGGTATTTAGGCCGATCTGTGTCAGCAGCTCTGTGCAATCTACTTTGCTATTAACTATGCGAGATAGATAACTTAGATCCGCTATGGCTCGTCGTTCCTGGAGAGGCAAGAAATGAAATTTGCGACATCTCGTATAATAATCGGGCAAGAAGATTTTTGCGCGAAATTGCACATAACGCAGGAATCTTTTCTGTATGCCCTCCAAGCGAGAGATATACATGTCATACCTAGGGTTCCATACCTGCGAACCGTACTCCAAGTGGCTGCGCACATAAGAACAGTAGAGTATCTTAAAAGTTTTTACACTTGAGAAATCGCGGGACATTCTAAGGATGAAACCGAGTGCTTTCGATGCCTTGCAGACTATTGAATTAATGTGTTCGTCAAATAAGAGTTTGCTGTCAAACGTAACGCCCAGATCTTTTATCTTAGCTACCCTTGTTAATTGTAGGTTTTGTAGTGAATAATTAAATTTAAGTACATTAGGTTTCCGAGTAAAAGAACAGACGTAGCATTTAGAAACATTTAAGTCGAGCTTGTTGAGTGTACAATAGTTTTGTAGTCGGCCTAGGTCATCTTGGAGGCGGGCCGCATCGTCTGCGTCTTTGACAGGGTAAAGGATTTTCATGTCATCAGCATATAGCAGAATTTTTGAGTGATTGAAACATGATGAAATATCATTGACCATTATTGTAAAAAGCAAAGGACCGAGTAAGGAACCTTGTGGGACACCAGAAGGAACGCTCATCGGCGAAGATGAGTACCCACTGAGTACGACAGTCTGACAGCGGTTGTGAACGTACGACGAGAACCACCGAAATAAGTTGCCGCGGATACCTATTCTTTGCAATTTTTGCATAAGAATCAAGTGGTCTATACGGTCGAAGCATTTACTATAGTCAGTGTAGATAATGTCAACCTGAGAGGGCTCAGACATATGTTGAGAAAGAAAGTCACTACATAGCAATAGGTTCGAGGTGGTAGACCTCCCTCTGAGAAAGCCGTGCTGGTTCGAGTCGAGACTGTGTTTTAGTGCTGGATAAAGCTGAGAGTATACTATTTTCTCCATGATTTTAGCAAATATGCATAACTTTGAGATAGGCCTATAATTTTCAACCATATTTCTGGGCCCTCTCTTGTGTATCGGTGTTATGTAAGCAGATTTCCAGACTGTAGGGACAATGCCTTCGATGAATGACCTGCGGTATAAAATAGCTAAGGGAGTGGTTAAACTAGTAGCACAATTTACAATAAAAACAGCGGGGATGTTGTCGGGGCCTGCTGACTTGCTGAGTTCTAAAGATTTTAGTAGCCTAAACACATCGTCTTCCAGGACTTCTATGTCGCAGATGTTGGCTGAAGAGGTACATGGCTGTTGGGGTACAGATTCCGCTTCGGGATTCAATGATGTACTAGCAGTATTAGTGAGGAAAGTAGAGTGAAAAAATTCACTAAACATGTTGGATATTTCGATTCCTTGATCAGATGATCGGCCATTGTACTGAAGAACGGACGGATAGGCGTTAGACTGGTTTTTGCTCTTCACATAACACCAAAACGCGCGTGGGTTATCTTTTATACAATTTTCAATGTTATTTATGTACGTATCGAACATTTCACTCTCCATTGTACGTGCACGCTCTTTTAGTAATAAGAACGAATCGCGGTCGTAAGCGTTTCCATACTTTTTGTATTTAGAATGAAATTTGTATTTTTCTTTAAGTAATTTTATTAGTGGACGCTTATACCACAATGGGTACCTACAAGACGGTGTGATAATTTTAGATGGTACAAGAGTGTTACGCAAGTTGTAAAGAACATTGTAAAATAAAGAAATCGCATCCTCAATACTACTGCCGCTAAGTTCAGTGAGCCAGTCATATTTGTCTAGCTCGGCGCGAATCGACTGAAAGTCAGCTTTATAGTAGAAAAACTTAGTGTAAGGGACCGGTTTAATAGTGTGTAATTGTACGAAATCCACTATGGCTACTAATGATTTATGGTGGGGATCTTCGCTAACTAGGGAGGAGTCGCAACATTTAACCGTGACGTCGTGGTTCGAGAATATTAAATCAAGTAAACGTTCATTAAAATTAAAAAAAGAATTATATTGAAGCAAATTACATGTACTAAGACTATCAAAGAGATCAATTTGGAGCGGACCCTGAATGTTTCCTGGTGTAAGCGAGACACCATCGTTACTCATTGTCCATGAAATATTAGGAAGGTTAAAGTCACCGAAAACTACAAACTTATCAGAAACATTTTCAAGAACTATGTTTGTTAGATTTTCTATAAAATTTGACAACTGCAAGGACATGGAATTACCTGCATTTTGGTTACAAATGTAAACAGTGCAAATATGCATTCTATAACTTGACCTAGGCTTGTGACTGCGTAATGTTAATGTGACCCAAATATCCTCTGCAGAAGAGGACCACTCGTTACGACATTCAGCCATAAGATCACGACGTACGGCTATCAAAACACCACCTCCAAGGGACTGGTTCGTTTCACTGTACTTACGGTCTCGCCTCCAAATTACATACCGATCATCAAATAGTTCACAGTTGGAAAAACTGTCATTCAACCAAGTTTCTGTCAGGCAGACAACATCATACGAAGCAAGGTTTAAGTTCCTATAAAATAAAGAAGTTTTCGTGCGCAACCCTCGGACGTTTTGATAGTAAAAGCTAATCGGCATCATTATTAACAAAAATTGTTGTTAGGCATTGAAATGTTTCTAAGAATATATAATAATAGCGTAAGAATGACACAGAATTTAGGTATTTAGGCAAAGAAATTATTAAGATAAAAAAGTAAATAATGCAGAAATAGAATATTTGGATGCGAATAATTTGCATATTGGCATTAGCGGGTAGTGGCAGAGACAAGTGCACAACTGAACAACCCACGGTAACTGCGTAAAATTCAGAGCGCAAACAAGTTTGCAAGGCAGGGGTGAACAACCTAAGGTAGCAGATGTTTTTGCGTTCATGATATGAGATGTTATACATACATATTTTAACTGATTTGTACATAAATATTATAACTAAATTATTGTATAGCAATATTATAAATATTTTTATAAAATGATTTATAGCTTTTTTAAATCTAGTTCTGATCTTATATTGATCACAGGAGATCCCGCGTTTTTTCGCACAAAAATCTTACATCCCTTGACCCATGTAAAGGCATAGCCTCGTTCCTTTGCGAGAGCCTTTGTTTTGCTAAGAAGAATCTTGTTTTCGAGGGTAAGGTGGTCGTTCACGTAGATACGGCTGTCGCCCAGCAGTCCCAGGTCACCTGCAAGCGTGGTGCATTTTTTGGCAGCGGCTACAAAATTATCCTTGATGTACCTACTATGGATAGCTAGGACTATGCTCTTATTATTTTTATCATTGCGCATAGGTACTCTAGCAATGTAGTTGATTTGCTCTTTGGGGATCGTGCAGTTTATGTGTGACCCTATCTTATTAACGACGTCAAACAAGTTCTCGGAACTAACAGTGGGTACTCCTTTAATTTCCACATTGTTGAGTCGTGATCTCTGGTCGTTCTCCTTCATCTGTGCCTCAAGGTTATGAACTCTTAGCTGCAGATGATCAATATCCTGCTTGGCTTTCTTGAGAGACTGGATTTCTTTGTCCATTTCTACGATTTTCTCAGATAGGCCGACCAATCTACGATCAACAAAGTCTATGGAGCTTTTGATTTCCGCCAGTTCAGGCTTCATGAGTACGAGCTCAGACAGTTCAGCTTTCATGCTTTTTATACTCTCATCCAGCGTAGGTAAAATCGCCACCTTTAGTGATAGACTCTTCAGCTCTGCCAAGACAGAATCTATATCACCTGGCGCAGGCGATTTAGGTGCAGATGTTTTCAGGTTTTTACAAGAGGTACACTTCCAGGTGCTCTTCCTTTCACCTAGTCGACGATATCCTTGCTCGGTGATGCCCGCGCACGGGAAGTCAAATTGACCCTGGCAGCTAGAACACTCCGCTCCGTCACGAAACTCAGCGTCACAGCGATCACAACGAAACATAGCTAGGTTCGTGTATATCTACTAAAGTCGCGATTGGAGTATGAAGAGGTTAGAACCAAAGGTTTGGTAGCACTGGTTAGTGTGTACGTGGTGCGGGAGCTTGTAAGCGTGCGCACGGTTTGTCGTCCACGAACTGACTATCGATATGGTTAAGAAGGCCTTGGTGGTAGTACTTATCCATTTTAATCGCGCGTCTACTAGAGGTGGGCGCGGCGCCTGGGTTATTAGTTGCACATGGGCGCGCGGCGCTAGATGAACTAGAGCCGCCCCTGACTATTTAGTGGTTACTTACTAGAATGGTTTTCACCACCCACTTCGTTACGAGAGAATCCTTTCACCATCTGTGGTAGGTATTGGTACTACGACGATCTTTCCTTGGTATCAGCTCAAATTGCTCTCACTAACCTGTACAAAATAATTATTATGACAAGGGAATGTTGTTTTTGGGTATCAATTAAACGGTCAGCAAATCAAAGAGGTTTGGGTGTGCCGAAAGACGGATTTTGCCAGTTGAAAAGGTAGATTGAGCTGCATCTAGTGGTCGGCCAAAATGACTAAATTGGTCAGCGAGTATACGACATTGTAGCGTATTTAATATTTCTGCAGCATTATATAAGTTTTATAAATATCTATAAAAAAGATGAAAATTTTTAACAATATCGATATAATTTATTTTTAAAAATATCGAGAAAATTTTATACTTTACCTTTGAGACTAAACAGACAGGTAAGTTTTTCAGTGACGATGGTTATGCGCTGTAGGTCTTCAGCCCATCTTCACGCTTTCTATTTTTTCTTTTTATTACCTACATTAGACCAAGTAATTAAAAAAAATCCTTTTGACTTTATGTGATACCTATATAAGATATTTTAAATGCCTCAATAATACTTAGTTTTTGTAGAAAATGGAGAATTGCTCTTGGTGTCCAGCAACCCAAGTGCAACTTCGAAATTTTTATACAAATAATTAACAAAGGTGTTGAAAATACCTATAATAGGTAGGTATCACAGTCCAGAGGATTTTTGAAAATTCCTTTGGATAACGTAGGTATTAAAAAAATCGAAAGTGGCACGTGGTGTGAAGACAAAGCGCCTTTAGTTTAAACTATCTACCTAACCTGCCCCCCTAGCACGGGGTTTGTTGTCTACTTTATCATTGAATGCGTAAATTATTTGAAATACATTCTTTCAACTTAAAAATAAATAATAATTAATTTATTAATTTAAAATAATTAATAAATAAATAAAACATTTATTGTTCTCTTGACACAATGTGCTTACATTTAAAACTAGTATATATAATAGCGACATGGTGTGAGATTGGTGCCTGTGTTAGGTTTGTAAAAAAATCTGTGTTACAGGTCACTAGGCTCCCACTCCGCGGCAGAAATGCAGCTAATACATACAATAAACTAATGTACGCAATGAATGGCGATGCGATGTCATTGTCTATTCCACTCTAGAGAACAAACAATCCACACAGTTTTGCTTCGGTAGTCATCGTTTGTAACCTAACTTTCTAATAACTTCAATAATTCAACAGTGAGCCCTTTTTAGACTTTTCACGCCTATAGGCCACCTACAAATTAGGCATAGGAAAAAATCTATATTGCACAAATCAGTACTTTGTAAGAATTTATAATTGTACGAAATAGAAAAAAAAAATTGATCGAATGAAGACTTTCGATATCGTTGTACAAATTATGAATTGTACGAACTGTCCAGGAAGGTCCATATGTACCCAAGAACCTCATGTAAGAATGTTCTGAATAAATTATTTTTATTTATTTTTATCCCCGTACCTACTAGGGGGGCTGGTCTAGTAGTATGGGAGGATAATAGTTACCTAGACTGTTTTTTCAGTAGCAAAATAACTATGTCTAACAAAACTACAAGGTTGTCTGGTAGAGATCGCTCGTGAGCGATAAGACCGCCAATTGTCACATTTTTTTTTGTTCAAATTGTTTGTAAACTGTTTTGTTAAGTGTGCAATAAAGTATTTTCTATCTATCTATCTAACTACTTATTTCAATGACTGAATGAAATTTAAATGATTGGAAATGAACCCAACTCCGACCATCCAAATGTGAACCACTAGCCACCCGAACTATTGCACTTTTGCAAAACTTGTTGTACTTTTAAAGTTAGCTATTTAGTAGGTTAATTTGTGAGGAATATATAATAAAACCCAAATACTACCATCATAAATATAATACTCTTAATTGTATCAAAATATTTAACTAAAACATGATTGGATAAATTAAACCATAGTAGGATACAAAAATAAAATAAGTTCAAAATAATTATTCATGTTTATAAATAATAACCAAATCTAGTGTCAATGGTAGATTTTACATATTGTCTTTTTCATAAAGAGCTATGAATATAACTACATTTTTAATAAGCTAATTTGATAGAAGGTACATAATATATTTCGAGAACAGCATAACTACTACTCGATAGTAAATATCGATTTTACATACAACATAATCTCTAAAACAGCTGTTAACGTTTGTACGAAGAGACTGCGATTCTTTCGATATTGTCTCGATGAATAATCGATTGTCGATCGTCAACTCGGTTGATAATCGACAACGTAAACTACTATAATCTCTACATACTTCAACAACAATATCTGAACTTGATTATACAATCTTATGTCGGTTTATCATATCGAATGACACTGGCATGGTATAAATTTATTCAATACTCGATCTAATTCGAGCTACCAACGATCTTAGGTTTTTCTATTCTTACAGTACTGCGAGCTGTGATATGATCAGATCTCGACAATTTACTATTATATCAATATATTTATATCGATAATTACAATAACCAACTCTGCTACAGAGATTTGATCAAAAAACATCACTACTTTCAAACTTATCTAATGAATAGTACATACTATCGACATACATAGAATTTCGATACCAATTCCATACAAACTACCGACAAATCGACATTATGTATCCAAGCTAAGATGACACACTTGTTACTATCAAGGCCGATGGCTATATTAACATTTTATTTGAGATGAGCGATATTAAGATGAAGCTGTCAAGAACCAAAGCTACGCTGCTAGTTCGAGATTGAACTGGTTAGGCAGAAGGATAACGCAAAATACACCTATGCGAAATTTCAGTACTCAGTATCATATCGTAGTTCCCTCAATTAGAATAAGAAGCTGTCGCGTCTTACGATACTTTTGTGGTCCGATTAAAGCCATCGAAAACAAAAATCGAACTTTCTGATTAGTTTTCGTGCTAAAATACTCTTATGTTACTTAGATGAGACAGGATTTACATAAAAACAAATCAGAAATTTAGATTTTCACTATTGCGCCGCCGGTTAGAAATTATCCGTAGTTCCATTTCTGCACGGTAGATGCGCTGTACCAAATCCCATACAAAACCGTAACATCTCGACACTATCGAGTAACAGAACTAACGCCTCAGAAGAGTACAAATAAGCTGTACTATAACCAAGTCGTTTATAATAACATCGGCCTTGATGTATGAAACAAAGTAGGGATGGTGCTACGTCTAGTAGGCGTGGTTGGCGACGAAAAGACCGGCCTCTGCGCCCGCACCTGTGACGGATCCAGCGACGTATTTGCCCTGGGACGCCTGTCCGTTGGCCTGTTGAGAGAAACAAACGTTAGTTACGCCGATGTCTTAGTAAAGTTAGGGGGCGGACTGGCAGTCTTCTGCCACTATTAGCAGTTTGTGTGGGTGGGTGTGTCACACAAAGTAGGCCAGTCTGAAAACCAACGTTGTTTCGTATCCATCCTGGTGCAGAACAGCATAACCTGAAACTGACCCTTTTGGACTCACCACGGCAGTGACTACCTACGTGTTACTAGGGCATGTGCACTGTTGGTAGGGTAGGTAGACGCCTATTTAATTATTAAGTCGTTTAGCTTTTACCGTGTGTAACTAAAATACGGTTTCTGTTCTTTTAGTTATTTTTTCCAGAGCTATTTGTGTATGAACCGAATATAAAGTATATCTAACTATATATGTGTTCTTCGAAAAGACATTGGTTCAGGACAGGACATTGGTTTCAATTCAGTAGCAACAAAACTAAACTAAAAAGACTATTTTGTTAGCACTAAGAATGTTATCCTTTTTTTTCGATCGGTATGAAAGTGATGACAACACTTTCAAGAAAGTGATGGCAACACTTTCAAATGAGATTAGTTTTAAAAGTTATTTACTTTTGGGTGGTTTTGGCGACATCTGAATCAACACCAACATAATTTTTTACTGACGTTTTTGACAATGTTTTCTTTAAACGTCAAAATTAGACGACAATCGAAGCTCCACTGGTTTTAAAATATTGAAAAAGCAGATAACCTTGACACATATTATGTAAATATTTAACCCAAATTTCAGAAATGACAAACAAAACTTAAACCTGTCTCTTGACTCAGCCAAGAGACAGCTTAGGGTATACTCGTAGGCGAGACGTTACGCCGAGCGCAGTCGCTTGTCATTTACCTTGGAGATGTGCCTGAAAAGGCAAACGTTGCTCCCACCTTTTCACTCCAGGACAAGCAGACGGACGGCACAATACCACCCTTATCTGGTGGATATACCATCCACTCGTACTAAGCGGTTTTCCTCCAACTTCATCATTCGCACCGTTAAGGACTGGATCTCGCTGCCTGCTTCTGTTTTTCCGGTTAATTATAATCTGGGTCTCTTCAAGACAAGAGTGAATCTTGAGTGTGTCTTCTAAACCTTTGTGATACACCGTCGGCCACATCGTCACTTTTCATCATGAGATTATTGTCAAACAAAGTCTATCGACTATAAAAAAAGCTGCTGGGCCTGTGGATGTAAGCGCAAGCAGCTCTCATGATTTTAAGTTAAACCAAAGTAAACACCTCAGGTTTAAGTCAGTATTAGGAGTCATAATTTGCGAGTCCCGTTGCGGGTCATGTAGATATCCATAAGAAATTTCCCCTAGGAAAAAAAGTTTTTCGCCGAAGCGGAGGGGTGAAAAAACCATAGCCATGGGTGTCAGAATATTGACACATTTCTTGCATCTGTAGCTGCGTGAATTTTTGGTAAAAGCCAGGTTAAACTACGGAAAACAGACACCAATAGGTGGCGCGAAATAAATGTTTCTTCTAAGACTGCTATTGTATCTACGGATAACTTTTGGTATTTGAGTGCTATTCCAGTGGAAAGCAGTGGATCCGACTAGCATAAGACCGGCAAGGGTGGCGAGTTAAGGAAGAGGCATTTACTCAGCATTGGGTGATACCAGCTGATTTGATAGATAGAGTGCCACGTCAGAATGTTCCACTATGTTTTAGTTGGCAAGTGTAAGCACCTTTAACTTTTTCTACATTTATTCATTCGAGTAGTCTCAACAAGAAAAATTGCTATTGGACTTTATTCAGGGTTGGCTCGGCTTGATAGAATAAGTAAGCTAAAGGCACCTTGCCTCTCGTAAAAAGACCTTCCTTAGACCACAGTAATTGGATTCTATTCACAATCTCACCTGATTGTCTGAGTTTGTGGCTGATCTCTGTGGCGCGGGGCTAAGATTTGCCTGCGACGCACGAGGTTGCGGGTTCTTTTTCCGCATCGGGACAAATGTTTGTGTATAGTAGTAAAAAATCTCGACCATAGATATTTATTTTTATATATAAATAGTTTTTTATTTATTGTATGTGACGATGTGGCTGACGATGTATCAGGTCTTGTAGAAACGTTTCACATTCACTATACTTAGTCTTGAAGAAACCCAGGTTGAAGTTACTCGGAAAAATGGAAACAGGCAGCGAAGTCCAAATCATGACTAAGTCCAAATCACGAATAAGTCCAAATCATGTATGATAAAGGTAGAGGATAACCGCTTAGAACGAGTATAATGCGCCGTACGTTTTGCTGGACTGAATCTTATTTCTACAACTTTCGACAACTACGGTGAAACTGTGACGGTGAAAATATTAAATAATGGTGTTCCTAGTTACAGGTGTTCTTTGTTATCATCCTTTACATAGCCGAGATCTGTTTTTTTTTCTAAAAAGGCGCTTTTTCATCCGTCACCCCGGAGCATTCGTCTGTGATGTAACAATCCAAGATTAGCATACTTTAAAATACTGCCTGACTGACGACTGCACTTATACTCCAGCCATTCTCGATGTGAAATGTTTCTAAACAAATCTCCACACCAAAATTCAAAATTCTGGGTTAGTCTATAGCTATTTCTAAGGGTCATTTGCTACCAAAGCTAAGAGCAAGAGATGTGTAAAAAAACAATCAACAATAGCGTCATATCATAAAGACCATTGCGTTGTTTTCACGATTATATTACTTTCCGCTTTCTTGGCTGGTTCTACAACGTATGTGGTTTTCATAGGCATAATAACCGACATTCATCTTATCCTCTGGCGAACCACGTGACAAATATGCGAGGACCGCAATTCAAAGGCCCAATTGGTGGGCGGCGACCTTCAGTACAGACGCGTCGATTATTATTTATATTGAGTTTTTTAAACAATGAAACATCGAGACAGAGCTATACGAAACTGTTCCTATTTCTTTCGCTTGCTGTATTGTCGGCTGCATATAAATTATATACGTTTGTGTACCTGCGCAATCTTCCTCAACTCGCTGCCCGTCAGCGGTCAACAGTTTGGCGGTAACTATACCTGCCAAATTTACTAATCTACACTACTGCTGTGTGCTACTAGTTAGTCTAAACTAAAATAGGGGTTAATCAAACAAAAACAACATATAATTTGATTTATTAGACACAATGATTACAACTACATGCAACATACATAAAGCACTAATTACTACGTTCAACTAACGAATAACATGACGTGATAAACGATCATTCTGATTGATCAGATGTGATGACGTGACTGAAACCTCGTCTGATTGGTCAGTCCAGTTCTTCGTTAGTTGAATGGATAACTACATTGTAGATTGGTTTTTGAAATAATGGTTAAAATTGTTAGAATTTATTAATTTATAATGATTCGTCATATAAAAAACGTTACTAAGATTGTTAAGTAAATCAGTCAGAAATGATGGTTTGTTAATAACATAAAAAAAGTAAAATTTTTAATAAAATTCATAACAATAAAATCTTCAGTCAATCATGCTTGGCAAAGCTAAACATATACATAATAATTGATTTCAAGGACAAAATCATTAATCCTTACTGTCGAAATAAAGACTAAATAAAGTCAAAGTAAAGAAAATGCAATAGAAAGCTCTATATTTTGACTGGGCACTGATCTATAGAAAATCAGGGCCCATAATTTGACTTAGGTCCAATTTCATCGCTGCAATTGAACGCTTTGAATTGTAATTTGGAGACGCATTACAATTCAAAGCGTTCAATATTTAGTGTAGAGATCAGTGCATTTACCGAGATAAAGTAGATCCGGTTAGAGCGATAAACCGAGTTCAAGAGCTATCAGGTAACACAATAGGTATTACGAATTTGAACGCAAACTAGCTGAACTTAGCTTTGTTGATGTTAATTTTGGCAGTAAACGGTGAAATTGGACCTTAGGAAGCAAACACACAGGGGCATATTATAAAACATAATTATAATAGCTTGATTTTCTTAGGATCAAAACACATTGAAAGCGAATCGAAAGGATATTTTGTAGATTTTTATACGATATTGACCCCTATCTCCACTACGTCAAGCACATATTCCTATGAAAATAACAAAGCCGCGTATTCGTGAGCATTCCGTCAAATACGCGCGACTTAGAAATTAATGCCTTTCGTTGTGGATATATAATTCATTATTGTATAAAAATATTCAACACTTCCGTTCGATTTCCTTTCAAGGTGCCTTGACCCTTAGGTAAACGGTTCTATTGGTTCATTTCTAACAAAACAGTGTAGATATGTATAAAAACAACCAATAGCAAGGTGTCAAAATAGTGTCACATGACCATTACGCCATGTATTCGAGATCCTATTGGTTGATTTCACACATCTCTTAGGTGATTCGTAAGGCCTGACAAATAAGTTCAAATATGTGCCTAAACTTGTTAACTTTAGATACATTTTACAGTAACAAAATGGCTCCCAAAAACGGGTAGCCCGAAAGCTGTTTATCATCTGATGCCGTCAATATAAAATGCATCTAAATATTATGAATTAGAGCCCATATTTTAATGCATATTTTTGTGCAGTGCAGCCTTAGTCTGCGACAATTTACGATTCTGCCGCTCTGAACAGTCCATTTTAAAGCCAAGCTGTGTGTTTGCTCTTATAACTTTAGTAGGCGTGTGCTTTGACGAAGTTCGACTTTGAGGCAGCTAGGGATGGAATAGAACCAGCGACGTATTTGCCTTGGGCAGCTTGGCCGTTAGCCTATAAGAAATAAAAACACATTCCAGGATTGAATGATGCATTCTGGTACAAACACGTGATCTCCTGTGGTAAAAATGTTAACAGAGAGGCGCGATTCCATTTGACTATTGTAGTGTTCGTGACGTCTCAGATTTTCAGACTTCAATTACTTTATTTCTTGAGGCTTACAAAATTAGCACTTAGACAAATCACAATTTTATATAATATTATTCAATTTTATACTATACAGGATGGATTTTGAGGTATCATAATTGTTATAGTTACAAGAAATTCCTAGAAGATCCATAAATTTTTGAGATATTCTGAACTGCATTCGCAGATTTTGAAAAAATTTACAGTCAGGAACATAATGGTAATTATACACAAAAACTTTTCTTGATGCCAATGAATTAATCCTGTTTTTTATAAGTTGTTAAGTAGGAGCACGCTTTCCCAGAAGGAGCTTATTTACTCGGGATTTGAAGACTCCTAGATTGTATGGAATTTGCTTAGTTCCGTGTCTGCGCGATAGAGGCGCTGTACCAAAATCTACGGTAAAATGAGACGTCACGATCACGTCTCGGTACAAACGTCAAATAGACTCTGGGCACAGTTCATCAGCCATGTATTTAATAAAATTTAAATTGTATACATATTTTACTGCAAGCGGAATAAACTTATCTGGAGACAGTATTCATTGAGCTAATCAAGGTAAAACTACTCGATTTTTTTTAATCGAAACTGTCAATAAAATTTATATAAGGTTTTAACGAGTTTTATCCGCTTGCAGTGGTAGTCATAAAGTGCAAGGTGTTAAAAGCCAAAAGAACACAAACAAATATGGCATTTACGATCTACAACTAATCTACAAGAGTACACAAGCAGAACTATGAGAATTTTGGAGATGCAAAGGAAAAAGGGATCAGGCTTTACCTGTCTGACCTGAAGGTCTCAAATACAATACCCTGATGGCTATCGTGTTCGTTTTGTCAAGCTGATTCAGGATAAGAGAATCACACCATATAACACCATTCTCTTTCTGGTATACCATTATCCTGATTAGATTATCTTTAAAGATAAATATAATTTTATTGGAATATATTTATATCTTTGGTGGAAAAACCTCCATAAAGGTCAGGTCACGTTACTTAAACACACTTGATGACATCCACTTGAGCCAGGCTGATTTTTTTGCCTGCAGGGCGCGTTTGTAGCTAAGGTCACATTATATGAGGGGTGGAGGGTAAAGGTCTAGTCACGTTACCTTAGCACGCTTGATCAGCTCCATCTGGGCAGCGAGCAAGTTCTCAGGCTTGCCGCCCCAGGCGCGGAGTACGGACGCCTGCAGGGCGCGTCCGTAGCTGAAGGTCAGCGCCCACGGTCGCACCTTCATCTCTACGGCGTTGATGGCGTTAAGGTGGACGGAGGCCTCTTCTTCGGACTGGCCGCCGGAAAGGAATGTGATGCCTGGAATGTAAATGTAAATGAAACAGAATATAACATTTTTGCTAGATACTATCATGATTTAGCACTAATGGTAGGTACATTCTTTTATTCATGCTTTTACAAGTTGTAAGGTAATTTCTTACTTCTCCTTTCGTTGTAAATTACAACATAATTCCTTATTGAACAACAGACACGAAGACAAAACTGTATAATTTATTTTTCTGAAAAATCATACTATCGGCCTGAAAAATTACTTAAGTCGTTAGATCAAGTTCTGTGGAAAGTCGTCTCTCAAAGGGACAACTAGTAGCATTTATGGCAGTAGTAAAAAATCCAGAACTAATTCACTGACAACGAAAGAGGATCGGTCTGTCAAGAAGTTGGCTCTGAACCAAAACGCCTAGAGGAAGTATTGTGCTCTTACACAATACTTCCTCTAGGCGTTTTGGTAGCTGGTTGAGTCACGAGAGTTCACGAAGCTCTATTGTATGCAATTGATAAGCAATCATGGCCGACAGTTAATTATTTTTGTGGACTGCTGAGAGAGAGATAATTTATTTACACAAAAAACATCTTATTAACTTCGTGGTAATCTGTCGTTGTTGCTTGGTACAATCCCTGGTCCCTCCTAAGAAATTTGCGGAAATTAAAAAAAAAAATTAGGACTGAAAAAAAAACGACTGCCTTTGTTATAAACTTTTTAATGTAACCTCAGGCCCAGCGTTATATACTCTTTGCTAAGCACGTTTGAAATTACTGTCAGTTGTTTGACTTGAATGACAGGACAACGTCTGTTGGGTCGGCTAGTTTTACATAGTTTTTTAAGTTTTCCGGCTCTGTTATAGTCGAGTATTTGTGGTGTCCTGACGGTGTCTCGTGGGGAGACGAAACTAGTTGATGACTGATAGATTTTTTTCAGTCTGAGTATGTGTGACTTTTCTCGTAAAAACTACTTTGTTGGATTTTTTAAATATTTCATTTATTATAGTATATGTATTATTATACTATAATATTATAGTATAGTGTTATAGTAAAGTGTTTGACCACCGTCACTCTTAAGGATTGTTTCCTTTTTAATTTTAATTTAATTTCTGTTTTACTGTGTCCCGTTTTCACCTAAACCTCTCGGTGACCAGCTACCCGAGAGGAGATTGAAAAACAGCGCTATATGCATATTAATTTATTGCATGTAGCAAAAGCTGAATTTACTCTTTTTGCCTATTTTTAATTTAATTTTATCTATAAGTAAGTCTAACTGTAATTAGTATTTATTTATAAGGCAATAAATGATTTTTCTATTCTATTCTAAGAAAGTGAAGATGTGGCCTAAGATCTTAGAAATCGTAAAAGAAGGTTTTGCTACTAAACGCTACGGAATTGTTAATAAATATTTTCATTAGTAATAGATTTCCGCAAAGTAACACCTGAATCTATTAATTATTCTTGTGTTTTCTTACCGGAAACGGCGCCAGGAACGGTCCTGAGCAGAGCCGTGACGGTGGCGCGACCGATGTCCAGTCGGGTCAGCTAGTTTTACATAGTTTTTTAAGTTTTCCGGCTCTGTTAATGTCGAGTATTGTGGTGTACTGACGATGTCTCGTGGGGAGACGAAACTAGTTAACGACTGATAGATTTTTTCAGCGTGAGTAGGTTTGAATTTTCTCGTAAAAACTACTTTGTTGTTTTTTTTTATTATTTATAATGGTAATGCGTTTGACCACCGTCACACTTAAGTGAAGATGTGGCCTAAGATCTTACCAGAGAAGGGTTTGCTACTAAACGCTACGGAATTGTTAATAAATATTTAGCAAATTCCGCAAAGTAACGCCTCTATTCATTATTCTTATGTTTTCTTACCGGGAACGGCGCCAGGAACGGTCCTGAGCAGAGCCGTGACGGTGGCGCGACCGATGTCCATGGGAGTGTAGGTCTTCTTGCAGCTCTGGCCAGCTGTCACCTGGAATATAATCATACTTGCATAAATAAGACGAACATATATGTACATATTTTATTCTACTCATATATTATACTCATTTAATTAGACAATAACTCTTTTGCAGTGCCTTTATAAGGTGCACTATTGACATAAGCTGTATTACCCAGATCTAAGCTGTATAAATGCATGTACATTTATATGCAAAACAAATGAAATATGAAATATATTATTCGTCATAATACGGCCAGGGTCTCAAGTACATTTTAATTCCTTATGGTTAGGACTCGAAACTTTCTATAGTCATGTAGTTTTCGGATATAGTAGGGGTTGGTGTATCTTTCGGGTTCGATTTCCACCTCGTGACAAATGTATGTATAACTAGCTGCTGCCCGCGCATTCGCCCGCGTTTTATGGGTTTATTTAGGGATAAAAAATAGCCTATATGTTGTTCCAGGTCCCAAACTATACCCATATCAAATTTCAGCCTAATCGGTTCGGTAGTATTTGCGTGAAAGAGTAACAAATATCCATCCATCCATACATCCATCTATACAAACTTTGACATTTATAATATTAGTAGAATCTGCAGATATTTTTTCCGGTTGTTCTGGCTGTATACTTTGTATAAAAGGCAAATAAGGTTAAAAATTAACAACTCAATAGGAGAAATAAGGTTAAAAATTAATAACTCAATTCTTATACATGCAAAGGCTATTGCCGATGCTTTCGATGCATTCTTCTCCGATATTCCTAAAGTTGTTACCCGGACTCTAAACTCCTCGCCTTCGATGGCGGTTGAATTATTAGAATCATCTGTTGAAAAATGTAAAGAGGTCTTTATACTTACTCATGTAAATGCCAATTATATAGTCAAACCGTTTAAGTCTATTAACATCAAAAATACTGAGGATCTCTGGGGTACCACAGTACTAAGTTCAATTATAAAGGTAGTGGCTCCTTGTTTGGCCTATATTTTCAATAGTTGTATCGACGCAGGAGTTTTTCCTGATCTCATGAAATATAGTAAACTGGTTCCTCATTTTAAATCTGGAAGTCACTCTGATCCGGCCAATTACAGACCAATTTCAATACTTCCAGCTATAAGTGTAATTTTTGAAAAAAATATTCTCACACAGCTTTCCTCTCATTTCGTCCTTAATAGGCTACTCCATAAAAATCAATTTGGCTTCACCAAAGGTAGATCAACAACCGATGCTGGTACAGTTTTACTAAACCATATATTGGATGCCTGGGATAAAGCGAAAAACGCTATTGGTATATTCTGTGACCTTTCTAAGGCTTTTGATTGTGTAGATCATGGTACATTAATTAGAAAATTGAGTCACTGTGAAATTCAAAACAAGGCACTGGACCTTATGCAATCATATTTATCTGATAGAGTTCAAAAAGTAGCTATTGGCAAAGAAAGATCTAGGGGCTCAAAAATTGAATTAGGCGTCCCGCAAGGATCAATATTAGTTCCTTTTTTATTTTTAGTAAACGTTAATGATCTCCCCTTTTTACCCGACTACCGGAGGGTTATGATTTTAGGACCCTATGTATGTATGTATGTATGTAGCCGATTTCTTTGTTCCCACGTAGCGCTGAAACTACTACTTCGATTTCAACAAGTGAGGTATCGATTGATTCGTCTCATTACCCCGATGGTTATAGGCTATATGGTGTCCGACAAAACTGAGGGTCTTAAGAGATAGCTGGGTCTAAATTACACCTAGAACACTTCGATAGCGCGATAAAATTTTGCAAGAGACGACATTTAGTTACAGTTCGTGTCTAATTTAGTTTGATGTGATGAGTGAAGGATGACACACCCGTTGCCATGGAGACCTCTTGTTTATTTGTTACAATGGCAACGGGTCATCTAGGGATGGGCAAATGAAAAAATGTATCGATATATGTATGGTAAAAAAAATATATAGTTAAAAACTAAAACCCGACTACATAAAAGTCTTAAACAAGCGTTCACCTATTGTCCATAGCATTTTCTTTTGATACTTAGGTAGTCGGAGGCCTTTGTTACTAATTGTACCCTAGGTATATGGGGTGGGTGCCTCCGACTACCTAAGTATCAAAAGAAAATGCTATGGACAATAGGTGAACGCTTGTTTAAGACTTTTATGTAGTCGGGTTTTAGTTTTTAACTATATTTTTTTTTTAGCAAAAGATCTGTGTGATATAGTCTTATTTGCTGATGATACTTCACTGATTTTTAAAGTTGACAGAAATAAATGTAATTATGACGATGTAAATGATTCGCTTTCACACGTACTAGATTGGTTCACAGCCAATAACCTCTTACTTAATGCTAAAAAACAAAGTGCATTAAATTCATGTTACCAAATGTAAAAGAATTTCCAACTAAGATAATGCTAAAGGATGAGATTGTTCACTTTGTAGACTCTACTGTTTTCTTAGGGTTACATATTGATTCCACTCTTCAATGGAAACCGCAAATTGATGCTCTCGCAGGCAGACTTAGTTCAGCAGCCTATGCAGTTCGTACAATTAGATATATTACCGATGAAGATACAGCTAGGTTAGTTTATTTTTGTTACTTTCATAGTATTATGTCCTATGGTATTTTGCTTTGGGGAAAGGCAGCTGACATCCAGACTATCTTTGTTCTTCAAAAAAGGGCAGAACGCGCAATTTATAAATTAAAGCCACGCGACTCTTTGAGGGAATTATTAAAAGAAATAAATATTTTGACAGTAATATCGCAATACATCTATGAAAATCTAATGTATACGCACAAAAATAGAGATAGCTTTTTGAAAAAGTGTGATGACACTCACAATAGAAATACAAGAAACAAGAACAAATTACACATCCCAGCATATAGATTACGAAAAGTAGGGAAATCATTTATGGGCAATTGCGTGCGCTTCTATAATAAGCTTCCATCTGAAGCAACTGAACTCCCTATTCGTAAATTTAAACAGTACATTAAACAAAATCTTATCAGGAAGGCCTTTTACTCCATAGATGATTACATCAATGATGTTAATGCTTGGCCAGATGTCGCTCCGTTCCGCACTGTCAGTAGTATGTAAGAAATTCAATGTTCTGTTTAGCTTTATAGAAATATTGACATGTATCTAAATCGCATTAAATTTAGATTTAGATAAGCAAAATCACCATGTATTAGACACATAAGTAATATTATAAATGTGCTAGTGGTTTCTTTTTCACTTCTTCCACTAGTGGACAAAAAATTGAAGTGAAGAGAATATCAATAACACCTTATTTCTTATTTGATAATAATAACTATGTTTATAGTATAAAATTTGACTTGTCTAAGTGCTTATTTTGTAAGCCTAAAGAAATAAAGTTATTGACTCTGATTCTGATAAAGTAGCTCTACAAAAATAATCGTGGTACGCCGTCGGCCACATCGTCACTTTCCATCAGGTGACATTATGGTCAAACGACCTTCGTTTGACCTTAATCGCATCTCAATTATCGAATATAAAAAAAAACTGATATAGATGCACACATAATGTTAGGTCGAGGCCATCACGTGTTTATTTTAAATAAAGTAACGCCAAATATAGGTAAAATATTATGTAAACTTCATAGATTAAATAATCTTGATCTATTTTAACCTAACACGTTCACAAACCATAAATAAACCTTACAAGAAATGCATATAACAATATGCGCAGAAATTACTCGCATCAATGAAGACAAACTATGTAACCTATGTAGTTATTTCTAAAATAAGATTATTTTGGGTGGTTGCCAGCGAAAGTTATTTTATTCGATGTTAAGAGCTATTACGTACTGTCAACTGGTCGCTGGCAACTCGGTCGTTGGCGACTGTGACTTGCTATAGTTTAATATAAGTGTTTCCGTACTTGGTCGCCGGTCACCCGGGCGACTCGGCCTATGTTTTGGTCGTCGAGGGACAAAGTTGCTGACGACAAGTCGACAGAGCGTAACGGCTCTAAATCGAGTGAATATTGAGTTTTTGCTGTTCGACATTTGAATCAGGGTCGATTATAATCGGTAGAGGTCAGATGTTTTATTAACAATAGTGTAAATAAATATAAATCTAGCAAACCCGGGAAAAAGTATTTTCAGAGAGATCCGTAGCTTATGTAATCCATATCATTTTATTGCCTAGCTCTCTTGATTATATGGTGGAACGAACTTGACACATATTTTCCTGACTTAGACTTAGGCCTTAGACCAAAATGGATAGAAGAAGGAAGGGTAGGCTTCCCAGCCGTGGGATCCATTAAGCTCTATAAATTCAAGATTCCTCCGATAGATATTTTTAGAAATTGAAAAAATACTATTTAAAACCACAATGCAAAATAAGCCAAACCATATTCAAAATTTACTCATTAATACGACAAAGAGTTCATTATTAAGATACAGATTTCATATCAGTAACTTAGAGGCACTAGATGTGGTAAATTAATGGCCCATAGCTCAGCTAAATGCTACAGCATGTAGCCATGCTATAGCGCTGGTATTCTGCTATGTGCTGCAGTATTGAGGCTACAACTCCGTCTACACCTGCCGAATGTTAAAACGAAGATATCAAGCACCCGAGGACCTACTTTGCTTGCGCAAACTTAACATGTATCTTCAGATAATTTTCTTATAATTTTTTATTTTTGAGTAGGTAATAATACAAGATTCTTACCATATTAGGCTTGAGAAGGGTACCCTCAAGGTAAACGTGGTGGTCGCTCAACGCCTTGTATACGGCAGCCAAGACAATCTCGGTCACTTTCTGGGTACGGTCCAAGTCGTGATCACCTGAGGAAGATTTGTAACTTTTTAAAATATATTACGGAAAATAACGCCATCTAACCCTAAGAGCTAATATTTATAGTACTGTGATAGGTATTAGGCTAGCATAAGTTTCTAGAAGTTATATCGACCAACAGAGATAGAGGTCAATACAGGCTTATAATACGTCGCATTAGTGGTGAAAGGAACTATTCCAAACTACATGGGTTCTGAGCTAAAGACATCTGAAATAAATGCGTACAAATTACAATTTTTGTTCTATCTCCTCTAATTGTATCCAGATTCTCACGAGAAAGAGCCTGGGAGAAGGTAAAAATTTATGTATTGAAATTATGGATGTATGATACATTTAAGTCATCTCATTACTTTTGAAGTTATTGAGCATATTAGCTTAGAACGTTACGTCTGAATGAAAAAGTAACTTAGTAGTTGAGCTATCACTTAGATCTCTTCGTCACTAGAATCTGTATTTAAGGCTGAATATGATGGTTTTCATAACATAATAGGTAGGTGTATTAATAAGGTATGGTGAAAAACTGAAATAAAATTTGATTGATTGATTGATAACTCTATTCGGTCAAAAGTGTGGCTTAGCGCTCTGCACCACTAAGACGACGAATACTTAATACACTTTGTATGAATTATTCTAGCATTAACTGAAACTTGTCTAGTGTTCATGATACACAGAGTAGACAAGGTACCAGGCTAACATAAACAAGCAGGGGATCAGGCTCTCAGTCCACTTCTAGCTGATAAGACGATATCTAACAGTGGCATTGTTAAGGTAACCAGCCTAGCATAAATGAGCAGGAGTTTCACTTACTATCAGGCAGAATCTCAGGTTCTACAATAGGTACGTTGGCTTTGGAAGATAAAAGCGTATCTGGCGAGAACAGTAACATTCTCAAGGTACCAGGGTAGCATTAATAAGCAGGTGTTTCACTCACCATCAGGCAGAATCTCGGGCTCTACAATAGGTACGATCCTCTGGCTCTGGCAGATAGAAGCGTATCTGGCGAGAACGTTAGCATTCTCCTGTATCGCCTGGTAGGAAGGAGTGAAGCGGCCGATCTTGAGCACGCAACGCCACTTTGCGAAGTGGCAGCCATCCTTCTTGTATTGAGCGCAACGCTGGGCCAAGTCGTCGAGACCTGTAGAAGTACCAGGAGGTTAGCAAATAGGTAGATATAAAACAGAATAGTTCAGTCACAATAGCCTAATAAGAAGAGGAGGAACTGAGATCTGCACTGACATCTCGGCATGGTAGTGTATTGTGCATTATCCCCCTGCCTAAACAGGCCCTACCCAGCCCAACTCCTTGAAGTACCGGAGCAGGACTTTTGGTGTTTAACAGCTTCGTTTCAGGTTCTCTGTCTGAAAAATTGCCTTGTATGAAACTTCAGGTCGTTCGTAAATTGCTTGGATTTTCAACATGATTTATGTACAAGCTAATTTCAAGAATGATGGATGAGGGTCCGAATTTCCTACACCGACAGGTCTAACGTTTTAATGCATTTTGCTAAATATCTCTACTTTACGAAACTGGAGAAAACCGTTTTATAATTTAAACAGAGCATTAGCAGGAATTGTCAAGGTGGTAGTAAGATTTTTGTTATTATAGTGCGTAAGCGCCCGCACTCGGGGTAATCTCAAAGAAATTATATAATATCCCTAAAATTTACGACTCCGGCGGGACTTGAACCCTCGACCTTTCCCTGAATACGGGACTGCGCTAACCACAGACAAGTACCCAACTAGTCGAAAATCTTTAGGACTTCCTTACGGACTCTAGTTCCGTTAGCTCCACCTACAGGGGAAACATTGAAGTTCTCCAAACCTGCTCAAAGTCTAAATAAAGTTACATTTATATCGTACGACAAGAGGTATCGCCGTTGCTCAATTCTAAGGTTTTTGTTATTTATTACAGTGTGTAAGCCCTCGCACTCAGGGCAATCTCAAAGAAATAAAATAAATATAATATAATAATAAAGGTGGTAGTACTTCCAAACCATAAAAAACGCATAACTCAATTACACATATTACCTAATTCAAATAAAAATCACGACAAAATTCTACTAACATTGACAAAAGTTTAAATCAAGAAGGGAATCTTCCTCTTTCGGCTCAATATATGTACGTATTTTGTGGCACATATTACCGAGCACAATTTTAATCAAAAACAATAAGCACAATTGAAGTGTCCCAACGACTTTCAAATTCATTGGAGGAACAAGACGATCGTCTTTATCGGCGCAGTGACCTAGCTTCACCTTGAAGATCATCATCATCACGCACGCACGGCGTCGTCGCTCCCCCAAGCGACGACGCCACGAATACCGATCCTGAGCCGCCTCCATCCAACGACTCTCTGCAACCGCTACGATATCGTCGGTCCATCGAGTGATATGTAGATACGGGAGAGAAAACAGAGCTACCACAAAGAATAATAATGCTGGACAATTTACACAGCATTATCTAGCCCCAAGCTAAGCAGAGCTTGTGTTATGGGTACTAGATAACTGATATACTTAATACAATATATTACGTAGAGTTTTTTTTTATTATATATAGAAAAACGACCAGAACACTCTGAACAAATATTTGCAGATCGTACAAATATTTGTCCGGAGGCGGGAATCGAACAGCATCAAGCTGTGCTACGAGCCGTTTATCTACAACAATTATGTAATTACTTACTAATGTACATACATTTAAGCTACTGATTGGAATTTTGCTTCGTTTTCCTCTTTGATTTATTTTTTAGTTCTAAGTAGTTTTATTTTAAATGACTATATTGATTTTTGGCCATGGGGCCGCGGCGTACGAATATCGACCCCTCCAGCTCAACCCGTGGATGTCGTAAGAGCCGACTAAGGAAAACTACCAGAGGAAGGGCAGCAGCTTCCTTCCGAGTATTTTTCAACACCAACACTGCGATCACCAATCCGCCTGCCAAGCACGGTGATTATGGAAAAACCCCCCCTACATGGGAGACCATCCACTCGATAGACCGACGACATCGTAGCAGTCACAGGGAGTCGATGGATGGAGGCGGCTCGGGAACGCTATTTGTGGCGTCGTATGTCTAGCAGTGGACGTGTATGGGTTGATATGATGATGATTGATTTTTTACTGTGGTTTATAAGAAATAAAAAAATGACATGAATTTTTCATTCTAATTATTGCTTTCAAGCTTCTATAATCTTATGCCAACGGCACATTAGAGCCTTTTTTAAACATTCTTTGTCGCGGCGGCGGCATTCTTCTCTCATATAATAACAGTTACATAGCTATCTTTATCCTTGTATTAAGTTGTATTCAATAAAGATAGTTGTATATATCAATGGAAAATCCTTATCTAATAATAATACCGATATGGCAAAAGTGTAATAATGATGTAACTCTATACTTAAATAAGCTAAAAACTCAAGAATTTTAATAATTATTACTCAGAATGTGAGGACTTATGCACTATAGTAAAAAAATTAAATGCACTGCAATGACATATTTATGCACACAATTCTGATAGTTTTGAAAAAACTAAAATCAAACTTCAAATTCTATAGTATTAACACTGTTTTTAAAGTTTTGCGGGACAAATACTAATTCCTCAGGATTATTTTTAATGGAACCACCTCGGGATAATTCTGCATACAAATGCGAATTTTTTTGAAAAATGGTCAATTATACACGGAGAAATCGACGATACATAAAAAAGTCAAAACACAACCGAAAATAGAACATACTCCTTCTTTTTTGAAGTCGTTTAAAAATACCAAAATACTGTACCTACATCACTGTTTTTAAAAAAACATACCAAGTCAAACATGTTTTTAAATCAAATATTTATCTGCTAGATAAAACGGTCGAGCCTCTCGAATCCTCCAATGGTAAACAAGTCCAAAAGGTCAGACTTTATCAATGTTAAGTAGGTATTCACATCGCTGTCGCTACGTGTTTTTGTTGTCTCGTTTAAGGGCCTAGGGCCTAGGGGATAGGCATACGATTTCGCGTTCATAGAAGCGGGCAGAGCGAGCAGAGCGTCGTAACAGCAAAAATAATGTTTTTGTTTTTTTACGGTAAAAATAATAATAATTTTGTTCTGCTTTATATTCTGTTTGTCTACTGTACAAAGCATCAAGACTTATTTTGAAGTATTTATTGAATAGCGACGATTTAGTGTACAGTTTAGAACGAACTTTTTTACTTCTATCGAGCAAATTTTATGTACCTGATCGTATTATCAAAACAGTCTAGCCTATCCATCCTTAACTAGAACATTATATATTAATCTCAAAGTAAATGCTTCAGTATTGTGCAAGATATGATCGCTGACGCTAAGCTATTTCAGGCTCTTAAAACAACGACTGGTTTTCTTTCCGCCTTTCAAGAGCCTTATATTTGTTGACTCTTGTATTGCAGCCAAATTGGTACTCTACTTATTTTATTATCTTTTATTTTAATTCCGTCTGATCTCTGGCCTTCTATATTTTGAGTGTTTCTTTATGTTTCTATAGTCAGTATACTGCAACTGAATGATGGTTACATACAGATCTTTGTTATTGCTTTAATTTGGTCAGGCTCGGGCACTCGCCTGAAGCTTGCGTTAAGCCATTTTTAACCGACTTCAAAAAGAGGAGGTTCTCAATTCGTCTGTATGTTTTTTGTATGTATGTTACGCGATATCTCCGCCAATTATGGACCGATTTTGAAATGTCTTTCTCTATTATATAGAAAATGATCCCGAAGGGGTCCCATAAAATCCTGGACGAATCCAAGTCCGAGACGTGGTCGCTCACTATAGGCCTTGTGCATAAACTCAAAGTCACCCAGCGAGCTACGAAGAGATTATGCTCGGAATTTCTCTACGCGATAGGGTCCGGAATACGGAAATCCGTAGAAGAACCAAAGCTACCGACATAGATCTCAGAACTAATTCTGAGCCTGCTAAGCAGGCTGAAGTGGCGATGAGCAAGCCATATAGCTCGTAGAACCGTTAACCGTTTGGGAGTAAAGGTTCTCGAGTGACGACAGCGATGCAATGCGAAACGGAGTGTGGGAAGACCTCCCACTCGATGGACCGACGACATTGTAGCGGTCGCAGGGAGTCGTTGGATGGAGGCGGCTCAGGACCGCTATTCGTGGCGTCGTTTGGGAGAGGCCTATGTTCAGCAGTGGACGTATACGGGCTGATGATGATGATAATGATGCTGGACGAATTTGCTACATAATATGTCCCTAAGGTCTAAGACCGCTTACCCTGGGTGGTGCATTCATCCTCAGATCCGAACAGTGGCACAACACCCTTGTCGACCTTGATACCGCAGATGATGCCTCTCTTCTCAAGCAGCTGCACCAATGGGGTGCCGTCGTCGGCCTTCTGGTACAGAGTCTCGTGGAAGAGAATTACTCCGGAGATGTTCTCTGAGAGAGCCTGTGGAGAGATACAAGGTTAGAATCTCTGATGAAGTGAGAGCCACTTCTCGTTTGTTACTGCCACAATGATAAATGTCCTCTAAGCCGAATTTCGGCCACGGCGGCCAGCGTGCGCAAACACAAGTGCACTCTCTATTCCCTCACTCCCATAATCTGATGGGACGGACGAATCGACCGGGGAAAGGTCAGGCGTAGTACCAACAACAGATATGAGGCCCTTATGAGGAGAGGTGCAATAGGAACATGAGAAAAGAGCAATAGAAGGGTCCAATCACACTAATATTATAAATGCGAAAGTTTGCATATTTGTCACCTTTGCACGTCAAAACTACTGCACGATCGGACTGATGTTTTGCATAGATGTCGCTCTAGAAAGATCTGGAATAAAACCTAGGCTAGTTTTTACCCCGGGAAAAGACGTGTGAAGCCCAGAAGCTAAGTATAGAATAAATATTGCACAAGTTTCATTATAATTTGTGACTCCGTAACCGGTAAACGTGCTATCATGACGCATTCTAACAGTTTTGGGGTTACCTACGTGACAGTTACCACGTACAGTTTTTGACCGATTTGGAGGTAATTTGTTAATGAATCTTGGTCGGTTTCCTGTCAATTTCTGATAAAATTGCGTCAGCAATGGTGAAATGGTAGGCTGTGCTGGGCTCTTTTGTCCTTTCTGTGGGAAGACCTCCTACCTGATGGACGACGTTGTAGGGGTCACAGGAAGTCAATGAGGTGGAGGTGGCCCAGAAAATTAAACTAGGCCAGTTTAATTCTCTAACACGCAATTACGTATTTTTACGTTGTTTTGTGCAAATTGTTACTAGGTTAACAATTTGCACAAAACTTTTTGCTGTAGGGGTCGCAGGTATTCGATGGATGAAGGTGGCCCAGAAAATTAAACTAGGCCAGTTTAATTCACTAACACGCAATTGCGTATTTTTTTGTTGTTTTGTGCAAATTGTTACTAGATTAACAATTTGCACAAAACAACGAAAAAATTGAAAACACCTATTTTCTTCAATACCTATTTTCACAAAAAAAAAAACGTCTCGAAACACGCAATTGCGTATTTGTCGAAACGGCGTCGATTGAGGCTGATTGTGATGAATAATTATACAGTAGGTATGTATTATACTCACAGGGTCAGTGCTGAACAGCAGCTGACGGTACTTGCGGCGGTTCTCCTCGGTGTTCTCGACGCCGATGTCTTGGAGCCGCTTGCCCATGGTCCCTGATAAATAAACCAATTATTAATAAGTGGAATGGTTAATAAAACTCCTTCGCTAAAGGAGTAACCTGTATCCTGGGGGCGAGTCTATTTGAAGTTAGTAACGAGACGTGATCGTGACGTTTCCCTTTTATATGTATTTTTTTTTTAGTTCTAGTGTTCATTGATTCGTTCTATAGGATTTGGTACAGCGCCTCTAACGTGCGGACAGGGAACTAAGCAAATCCCATACAAAAATGAGACGCCCACCGCGCCACGTGGGTCGTCAATTATATACGGTGATGATGATAATCTGGCTGCAAATTTAATGTAAATCTCCCCACTTTCTTGAACAATTTTATCGTAATCTCTTCAGCCATTTGTTCATGAAAAGGTAACAGACCAATTAATAAATTTTTAATATGATCTGTTTGGCCATTAAGTTGTAAAAAAATGAACGCTACAGTTACTTAGGAATTGGTAAAATGAGTATGAACTATAAGAAATAATAATAGTAAATTATAGTTAACTAGCTGCTGTTTGCGCCTACGCCCGCGTTTTATCGGGATTAAAAAAAGCCTATATGTTATTCCAGGTCCCAAACTATACCCATACCAAATTTCAGCCCAATCAGTTCAGTAGTTTTTGCGTGAAAGAGTAACAAATATGTATCTATACATTCATCCTTACAATCTTTGACATTTATAATACTAGTAGGATAATCTGCACAGAATCATCTGGCCCCAGGCATAGCAGTATGGATTATACTAAGTTACCTGTAGACTCATCAGCAGCCAAGATACCCTTGCCGGGGGCTATGATGGCCTGAGCAATCTTCTTGAGCTCCTCCTGCAGCTCGGGGGTCGGGTACTGGAAGTAGGTACTCATGGTTGCTGCAACAAAATGATGGTGGTCAATTTCAAGGTTCCAAAAAATCGAGGTAAATAAAGGAATTCTTTACTTATCAAAACCTCAGCAATGAAAACCAGCTCTATTTCAACAGGATAAAATTTTGAATTGGATAAAATATGAGCAGACTTGTCTTCTATGAAATTTACCTAATAGTATCCCAAAAAATTTACTACACTATAAGAACAAAAACCTGTATTGTATCTAGTGAAGTTTTTTTTTTTTACAGTTAATTGACCTTCGTTTGAGTTTGATGGAAACTGTGTATCAGGAAGGTTTAGATTAAATACATAAGGTGTTAGTAACTGACCTACCTACTGATTAAATAATAAGGAAGCTATATTTAAAATTAGAACACATACCTACTCAAATTAAAACACAATAAAAACACAAACTTCTTACAACTGGCAGGGCTTTACACAATCAAGCTGCTGCCTGTTGACTGAGCAAACAAATAAAAAAAGACTACTTTTATACTTGTTTTCATTATACACTATCTTTAGACTTTGGTTGTGACTGGTCTCTGTATGAAAACAGAATCAACTTTACGGATAAACATAATAATATACATAATGAAAAAGTTCAGATAGTGAGTTGTTGACAAATTACCTATTTAGAGTATCTACCTTGTTATTGTATTTCATCATAATGGAGATAAACTTGTTTATTTCTCAACAAATTAAGCAAAAGCATGGAAATCATATTGAACCTACCTATAAATTAATGACTGAGTATGGCCATTAAAAATGAGGATCTTTATAATTGTGCTGATAACTGTGACATACTTTATATAATTGTGATTTGTGGCTGGGTACTTCATCTTGCACAGATAGCGACTGGATGGAAGCCTGGCAGTGGAGCAATTAAGTAAATAATGATGGTCTGGATTATTATACAAAACATTTACCTAATTGAAGCCGAAGAATCTATTTGCTGTACTAGCATCGACTGATAGATCTACCGACTCTTGATGTCGTTGAACATGGAGGGAAATAGGAAAACCCATGGACGAGTAAGGAAAACCATAGACCTTGGATCCCTCAATGAAGGTAGGTATTATGAACGCCACAAACCCTTGGTTCCCATGCTTGGCATCCATCCGGATTCCGCGGGTCCCTTCTTCTTTTTTCCCTTTTTAGGCCCCATTTTGTATTGATTTTAAACTTATTTACTCTTAGAATTACTAGGAAAATCTTACACTCGACATTGTTATATTTTTTGTATACAAAAAATGATCTATCAAAAAACTCACCACAATAATCACTGAAGTCTTCAGTCAATTACAATTTTAGACAGGATTAAATATTCATTTGTTTCCACAAAATTGGACTTTTTGAAAATAGAAAGAGCTCGCTCGCTTGCTCGTTCGGAAATGTTTATTTACATTTCATGACAGTGACAGAATCTAAATTATTTTTATTTTTTGTAAAGAGCTGTGCAGATTAACCTTTTGCCTACCCTTCTTCGGTTCATTTTCTATTCAGCATATTCTTTGATATAAATGAAGTTCATTGCCTCTTGGCATTGGCAACTGACCTTGAAAGGTCAATGAAGAGTAGTCGGATTCAGATCAAATCAGGAAAAATTATATGAAGTATAGGTATGTACATATGTACCGAATAAAAATATATTACCTATCCATGCATTTTGATTAAATCTTGGGCAAGCAGTCGATAATTAGGTAGAAAATAAACGTGCAATCCTTTACTGCTTTTATTAAGATGCCTACTAAGATTTTTTAAAACTATAATTATGAACTTAAATCTCAATATCCAGATCTTTACGCAAAACTGATGGATGGAGCTGTGAGCCAGTACGTAAGGCCGCTTACATAAAACGTGCAATAATCGATTATTAAAATGATGAAGGCAGACCAAAGCAACTTCTTTCCAATGTAAGTACATAATCCGTATGTTGGTTCCTGAACCATATTTTTTTCACAAAATAATAAAAGTAGGTAACTCACATTTTGTAAAATAAACACCGTAACACAGACACTCCCGAACTGGGTATTTCGTGAGCGAAACTGACAGAAGTCGAAGAGAGGGCATAGAGAAAGGTCATTTGAAGGTCTCGTGATAGCGCAAGCTAATTTATTATTTTGTCATCGCGCCATCTATGTTCGTTTTTAAACTAAAACACGCATCAGAATGAATCGTAAACTGAAAATAGTAAACATAGATGGCGCAACAGTTGTTAATGTCGGCGCGCCATTATAAAAAACCGGAACTTTCAAGTCGGTCCTTGCTTTGAAGTTTTACTGTTATTGAAGAGATGGCGCTGGCCGTCCCTACTTGTATTATATTTCCAGATTGTGTGTTAGTACCGGTACTGTATCACTGTAACAGATGGCGCTTATATTGAGTTTTCCATGGAGTTATTATAATTTGATGCTGTTCAATGTTGGCTGTATTGTCGCGAAACAAATCTTGGGGTCAAATCTTCATAGTAAAAAATAAGTGAAAAACAAAAGAAAAATAAATGTGTATGGAGGTATACTTTACAATATTAATGTACCTACATAAAATTAAAGTATTTTATCAGATTGTTTGTAAAGTCAAAAGTTATCTCAGGCAATTTATACAGGATGTACTAATCATAATATTTAGGTAGGTACTTCACTTCAAGCCATTTCTAAAGTTACTCCATTGAAATTTCTCGTGGTCTCGGTCAATCTTAGCGTAGCACAACCGTAGCAAACTCCTACGTCGGCGTCGTAGCAAGCTTCTACGATGTACATATGTACATATGTAGCAAACTTCTACGGCGTAGCTAGCAACGGCTAACCTATTCTAAATCGCATTATATTTAGATAGGCAAAATAAATATGTATTATACACTCATGTGATATTATAAATGTGCTAGTGGTTTCTTTAAGTGAAGAGAATATCAATAACACCTTATTTCTTATTTGATAATAACTATGTTTATACTATAAAATTTGCCTTGTCTAAGTGCTTATTTTGTAAGCCTAAAGAAATAAAGTTGTCGAATCTGATTCTGTTTGCACGTTTGCATTTAGATTTTGGCCTGCATCATACTTATATCACTACATAGATAGTATAAAACAAAGTCGCGTCGTTCCCGCTGTCTGTCTGTCCATATGTATGCTTAGATCTTTAAAACTACGCAACGGATTTCGATGCGGTTTTTTAATAGATAAGAGTGCTACAAGAAGAAGACTTGTACATATGTATAATTTAGTATCAGCATTGCACCCGTGGGAAGTCGGGACGGGTCGCTAGTGTGTTATAAATGCGAAAATATGGATGTTTTCTGGATGGATGGATTTGTTCCTTGTTCACGCCAAAACTATTCAACGGCTAGGGCTTAATTTTGCCTAGATGTAGTTCTAATGTAATACCTAAAACATAGGTTATTACGTTTTATCCCATAAATCAGTTCCCATAGAGTAATAACTTTTAACATTTCCATAGAAAATACGCGTGCGATGCCGCGTGCAGAAACTAGTAAACATTAAAGCTTCAGGAAGTTTTAAAGTTGTGCCAGTGATGGATAAGATATTATGCGGTGGTGCTTCGCAATTTTGAAAAAAAAAAACGGTGTCGTAAACCATTAACCATAAACCGACGTAGCTCGCTACGACATGTTCCTAATCCCATCGAAAAATAGTAGGTACCTAAACGATTTATTTTCCAGTCAAAAGGATAGTGGGGCGAACTAGATTATTCCATACTTAGCTGGCTCTCTACAGAAAATGTGCTTTGCGGACGATATGTATGTACCTACATACATACGTTCGTCACGGTTTAACGCTCGGCGAAAGTGGAGGGGGTGTAAAACTGTGTAAAATCTAAAAACCGACTTCTGCGCATCAAGGCTATTAAACTATGACGCGACCTGTACTTCTCTTTTGACGACCATATGCCCCGACATTTTTGTGTTTTGTGTTGGTTGACCAACCATTCCGTACTTACCCATCTCGATGACATCTCGACCCAAGCTCGGGTCTCAGGATATAAATGAGTAAAACAGACCTACCAAATACATATCCTCGGCTAAAACGCCTTAACGTGCCGGGTTCCACTAAAATTTAAATAGGAGCTCACTGTAGCTCTATTACAGATAAGACTTATTTAGATAAATACAAATGTTATGATCTTTGGCTTTCAGTGTGCCGTTATCTTTACAACACGCAGTGTAGACATTTATAGTAGTAAGTTTAATTTTATTAGTATTTTACGTAATTGTGTGAGGTGAATACAATATTAGTAGGATATGTGGGACCTAAGTAGAGCTCCTTGAGTGGATTTGTCCGAAAAATAGTGGGTAACACTCAAAAACTCAAAACCCTGCAGTGCTTTATTTCCCTAACAGGGTGTTCCGTTCTTAGTAGGGTAGCTTGCTGCCATTTTATTGCTTGCCACCATCGCTGTCAATACACACATTTTTATTATGATTTTGACGTATGAGTGACTTATTTAGAGAATGGATCAACCAGGTGTCTGTCCGAGTGCTAGCTGGATTCGCTACGTGTGCGCGATCCCGAACTGCTCTAGTTGCTAATCTTTCTTATCCCCGTGGCAGTAGCACAGATAATATAATACTATACTAATAGTATCCTCAACCCCACTTTTCTGTCCCGTCTTCCCCTCACATCTCCCCCTCTTTGGACCGGCTGATTGCGATATAACGCACCCTGTAGAGGCACAGCTAAATCTCTAGCGAATCCCAACCTGCATGCGCAGCGTGGGGTTTATGGCATTGCTATAATTATAATATGGAATAGAAGACCAAGATCCAGCGGTGGACTACTAAAGTCTGGTGTTATATTCTATGAGTGTAATTTAATCGCATTATGGAACCACGGTAGCAAAACATTCTGAATAAGCCTGCCGGGGTTAAAACCACATCAAATGAATATTTTTTCGTAAGTAATGATTATACCTTTTAGAGTGGTGTTTATTTGTTTTTCTTCACTTATTAAAGAAGTGAAATGAAAATACGTATATCTCGTACTTATTATCAAAGAGAACTTGCTCTCGTAAAAGCGCTATGGTACGTATTTTCACTTTTCTTCAATAATGATAGATAGATAGATAGATAAAATATTTATTTGACACTACAACTACAACACACAAAACAAAGATCACAATAAATTAGGTACATCGTACATATTATCATAACACAGAAAAACTAAGAAATTATGGGTGGAACAAAGCTCGGGGACAAAAAGTCGGTACATGTACATTATGTAGGTACTAAACAATCTAAAATTAGGAACGGATTAGTGAAAATTATGTGTGTGCTGCAGCTTGTCAAAAAGGCAATAACTCAGCTTAAAGCTTTGCTCGAAGAGCAAAGCACTGATTTTCAGTATTACCTCTTGAGACGACCAGAAAAACGAAGCACTAACAAAACAAATAGTGTGTGATGTGATGATGGCATGTTGTTCTGTATATAATTCTGTATTCAGTGAATATAATAAGTGAAGAAAAACAAAATATACGTCGGAGTCACACAGTAGCACGAGGGTTTTTTACGGACATTTAATTAAACAAGTTTGCATCCACTTTTAACAGCACTCGAATTGTAAATGTGACTACAAAATTCCAACTTATTATTTTAATATTGAAAGTAACTCTATCTGTTACCTTTTTACGCCTAAACGGCTGAACGGATCTTAATGCAATTTGACAGGGAGGTAGATGGTATCCCGGGGACGGACAAAGGTTACATGAAAAGCGAGTGCGAAGCCGCGGGCAGCAGCTAGTAATAAATATTTGACGACACATTTCGTCAAGTAATTTTTGTCTTTGACATAATGTCTGCAAAGCTAATTCAGATTGCTCGATTTGTTCCACGTTCGCCCCACTTGACCGCTGCACTTTCCAAAAACTTCTGCTTTCGCCCCATGTCCATAATATTTCTAGTTTCGACCCATATAACAAAAGCTAGAAAAGTACAGTTAACAAATAAAACCTTGTGCTTGTTTAAATCCATATAATGACTCAGTCATAATTCGTTATTGATGATACCTATGTACTTTGCCGGCTTGGGTAAATTACACATTATACTGACGACGCGACTATACGCGAATTATACTGTAACAATACTGATGATATCTATTTTAATAATTTCAGAAATGACGACCTTCTTCTCATACCCTGACCCCAAGCTGCAGGAAGAGCTGAGGAGCACTGCAGAAGCTATCGTTGCTCCAGGGAAAGGCATCCTAGCAGTGGACGAAGCAAATGGTTCTCCATCTCCTTCTCTGTTTCTCTATACCAAACTAGTCTATTATTTGTGACCCTGGGTGTTTTTAATTGGCTGACTAACAACCAAAGTAATGTCACCTAACCATCTTTCGTAGATGTACAGTCAGCAACGAAATTCCATGAACAGATCCAACATTACAAAACGTTATCATTGATGATGAGGTAGAGTTACGAAATCATCATCATATCAGTCGTGTATGGGACATGTCCACGGCTGGACATAGGCCTTCCCCATACGACGTCACAAATACAGATTTACGAAATATAAGAACGAAAATTATAAAAAATAGTTCCCAATCCCTATATCCTACTAATATTATAAATTTGAAAGTAACTCTGTCTATCTGTCTGTCTGTCTGTTATCTTTTCACGCTTAAACGGCTAAACGGATCTTAATGAAATTCGGCAGTGAGGTAGATGGTATCCCGGGGACGGACATAAGGGTACATGAGAAGCACGTACGAAGCCGCGGGCAGCAGACAGTCTATAATATTTTCATTATAGTGCGCCTGTGTTTGCGCTACTTCCCCCTACTTAGAAATGTTCCAAGTACATGGTTAGACTCCGTTGAAACCACAGTTGTGAAGGTACGCCGGGGCTCTAATGCGCCTCGGAAGACATTATTATCATGTGATTATCATTTCCATGATCTAGCTAGGGCCATGGTTGCGAATGTCGATTACTGCAAGTGCAATAAGTAGGAGAGAATAGTTACCAGGTCCTTTGGGAGTGAGTCTTTTGGGCCGAAGCAAACACTATGCACCTATTGTAATCCGGTAAATCCGATTTATGGACGTGTATGGTCTGATATGATGATTGAAACCGATTTTGAAGAATAAATCACGATTCAAAACAAACATTTATTACTTTTAAAACTATTATTATCACTAAGTAAAAAAACAACGGAATATTTACGAAACTGTGCCGAAATATTGGAAAAGTCAAAACTCAAATCGTGGCAAATATCCCGTTGTAAATGACTTTAAACATTATTTACCTTTATCCTTTATATTGCCGACTCACCTTATAGATTAATAAAATTATATTTTCAGAGGGTATTGGAATGCTCTTAGCATACGTTGGGTTAGAAAACTCCGAAAACAACAGAAGAAGATACAGACAGCTTCTCTTCACGGCTGATGATGTGAGTCACTATCTATCTAACAACTTATTTAAGAAAATGCATGTATCATTTCTTTTTTTAATGCTAAATGTGTATTTTCGGCTGGCGTTTTTTTTTTTTATCCTAACTTTTAATACGAAAAAATTGACGGGATTTTCGAAAATGTTCCATCCAAATCCAAATCCTTCGCAAATCCGAAAATCAATTTCTGAATTCCAAAATCCTTGTTTGATTCTCCTTTCCTGAATATTTTTTTCCAAAATCCTCCATTTTGCTAGATGTCCGCTTCCACTGAAACGCGTAAGTGTAGGTCTAGGTAGGTATCTTATATAAGACATTTACCAATAATAGAAAGACATTCATTTCGTTATATAAGTTCACGTATAGGTATTTATATAAAAAATACTTATTTAATGAGGGTGCACTTCCGAAAAGGGAAAACCGAATTTCGTCACCAAATTAGGCACACACGTTCCTTTAGGGTTCCTAAGAGTCCCCTTAAAAGGATTTTTGGCGACTCGCAATATTTTTCAAAATATTGAATTTTTTGAGTCTGCTTGTTTAGCACGCTCCGATATACCTATGTATATGACCCGCTACGCGATCGATCTGAATTTTGGCACAGACATTCCTTTAGGGTTCCTAAGAGTTCCCTTAAAAGGAATTTCGGCGACTCGAAATATTTTTCAAATTATTGAATTTTTTGAGTATGCTGTTTAGCACGCTCTGGTATATATCTATATATATTTGTCGCCACGCTATAGGTGATTAGGTATACATATGCACACACATATATATATATATATATATATATATATATATAGTAATGCGTATACATATGTATATTCCTATGTACAAGACTGTATATATAGACAAGATATACATATATATATATATCTACAATTATGTCTTCTCTACGATTTAAGCCCGGGTTTTCGCGTGCATGCAAAGTTCAAATCGTTCTGCGATTCAAACCCTCCACAATTCAATTTTAATTTCAATTTCAATCATTTATTTCAGACATAGTAGGTACAACGTTACATACACAGTCCATATCGACACACAATTTTAAAAACACACAATGAAAACATTACAAGACACTTAACACATTAGAATTCAACATGAACTTTCGTCCAGTGCTGCATGAAGGGAGAGGCTGTGTCCAGCCTTCCTGCCTATAATGACCTGCAGGTAGCTGTTGGCGCTGCCGCGCACCCTGCGCATCAGCGACGCCGTTCTCTTGCGTAGGATCGCAGCGAACCCGTCGACCCGCGCCTCCGCAAACATGCCTGATGCGCTGCACAAGCGCGGCAGCCCCATCAGCCACCTGAAGGCATTGTTATATTGGACGCGAAGGGCGTTCCAGGTCTTCTGGGTATGTCTAATCCATAGGCTGCACGTGTAGAAAGACTGGCAGTACGCTCTAAACAGTGTCGTCTTTACCTGCGCACTGCAACATGCAAACCTACGGGACAACATATTAGCTCGAACCGTTAACGCCCTAATTCAAACCCGGGTTTTTTTTTTGAAGCAACGGCTAACGGCGCGAAGCGCCGCAAATTCGCCCAACTATTGTTTTATTTTTCCAAATACACACTTTTTATATACATGTGCGTGCGTCCGGGCAAAGCTTAAAATCTTCTTCGATTCAAACCCTGTCTTTTTTTCTCCTTTAAGTACCGGCTAACGGCGCGAAGCGCCGCTAGCCCACACCCGCCCGACTAATTTTTTATTTTCCGGGATATAGCAATATGGAGGTGGGAAATATGCGGAGTGGTGGGGACGGCTTGGAGGACAAAGTGGGGATCACTGGAGAGTGCCGTGGGGAGCCGCAGCGCGTAGCGCGTCATATACATTGGTATATCGGAGCGTGCTAAAGAAGCAGACTCAAAAATTCAATATTTTGAAAAATATTGCGAGTCGCCAAAAATCCTTTTAAAGGGACTCTTAGGAACCCTAAAGGAATGTCTGTGCCAAAATTGAAGAAAAAATTCGGTTTTCCCTTTTCGGAAGTTTATCCTTTAAAAATATTGGTACCTAAGACTTGATGTCGTTATTATCTAATTTGCCCACAAACCAACCTGCTGGTTTTTGTCCGACTTCGATGCATCTCCCTATCGTTGCTGAATATTTTTTCCAAGATTGGAATAAGTACTACCTCTTCCAATAATAATGCTCAATTTAATAACGACCGATGTGGCGCGGTGGGCGAAGGTCCGCCTGCGACGCAGGAGGTTGCGGGTTCGATTCCCGCCTTGGGACAAATATTTGTACGATCTGCAAATATTTGTTCAGGGTGTTCTGGTCGTTTTTCTATGTATAATAAAAAAAAACTATCTATGTAATATATTGTATTATGTATATCAGTTGTCTAGTACCCATAACACAAGCTCTGCTTAGCTTGGGGCTAGATAAAGCTGTGTGAATTGTCAAAAAAAAAAACAGGCTCAAGCGGGTAAATATCACCTTAAATGGGAGAGAATCGCAAAACAGCCCTTGGAATTTAGGAATGAATGTGTTTAATGAAAAATAGGCGCCATTACAGCACCCTGCGTGGGGCTGGATATCACATATTTCATGCCCTGAATATTTAACAACCCTTGTGTTAGGGTAGTACAGTACTACACAAGTCAGAGGTATTGTAGAAAGAAAGGAATCTATTGAATATCCAACAATGTCCTACCTAGACCTACCTGCATACCTAATTTTGAACCTTCCGATACATCCATAACACAAGCTCTGCTTAATTAGAGCCTAGCTAGACCATAGGTATATTTAGGTAATTGCATTTTAATAGATATGCTACCTACTAAAATGCAATTACCTAGACATTAAATTAATACTAAGAAAATAATAAACAAACAGGACCGCTATTTGTGGCGTCGTACGGGGGAGGCCTATGTCCAGCAGTGGCCGTGTATGGGCTGATGATGATGATGATGATGATGAAATAATAAAAATATAAGGATAATATGTATGTACTACATAGTATAAAACAAAGTCGCTTCCCGCTGTATGTCTGTCTGTCCCTATGTATGCTTATATTCTTATTTCATTCATAATCTTTAAAACTACTCAACGGATTTTGATGCGGTTTTTGAAGCAGGTTTATAATATTTATAATTTAGTACCAGCATTGCACCCGTGCAAAACCGGGGCGCTGGTTTTAAATAAATACCTACAAATATTTTTCTTACCATACTCGTATTTGCCCATTTTGGCCGTGGGGCCGCGGCACAAAATATCGACCCCTCCAACTCAACCCGTGGATGTCGTAAGAGCCGACTAAGGGAACCTACCAGAGGAAGGGCAGCAGCTTCCTACTGTGTATTACTAACATCTTACTGCGATCACCAATCCGCCTGCCAAGCGTGGTGATTATGGCAACCCCCCCCCCCCCCCCCCCCCCCCCCAATATGATGGCAACAGACAAATAGAAACCGGCCCCCAGTCCCCGGCAGGTCCGCTATTCCTGGTCACGGTAGCGGCCATGGTAACGGCGGTATTCGTGGCGTCGTTTGGGGGAGGCCTATGTGGTATGGACGTGTACGGGCTGATGATGATTTGCCCATTTTGACGCTTCTGGACGGTCCTGCCCATTATTTTTGGGCATTCAAAGTGACGTTCCGATGGATAGTTTTTTTTTACGCTTCCCCTCTCTTGCAAACTTGCTCTCACACGAGGGTAAACAAGTTGTAGGTACTTAATATACATAAATGAAATAAAAAATAAATCTGTGATTACCTACTAAATCATCCTACTAGGGTGGTTATCTACGTGCCTGGTACCACAGTACCACTAAGGTATCTAGGTTGAGAATATTTTTTGTTACGTTCGTACAAAATACCGGCCAACCCACCATGTATTACTAAGATTAGCCACACAACTACGGGAGCCCTCGATCGTTCCATCACTGCCAAACGCCGCCATAAGAAAAAAATATTCTCCTTGTTTTCGTCCAAAAGGGAGTAAACACGGTAATTTATTGAAAGTATCGTACACAAGTACGATTGTAAAGAATTCCTAAGGTGCCGATGTAGGCCTTTTCGACAAATGAGCTAGGATATGCCCTTAAGGCCCGTCCCTTTGAGTTGAAAGGATAATAAAATAAAGAATTGCAGTAAAACTAATATATTAGGATAAATTCCTATGTAGAGAAGTCAAAGTCAAAGTTTCTTTATTTACGTAAATACAAAAAATGTACACTTAGAAAAGGTCAAATTCTTAAAATTAAACACTGATATGGAAAATAAAGTGATATTTTGATTTCGGTCGCTTCGGTATGTAGACTAAAGTAAAGAAGCGACGAAGAAACCTTTAGCCTGTTAGGTGTTATTTTTAGAGTTATTTTTCGAGTTGGAGCAAAATCCGTCCCAAGCTTTTTTATCTTCTAGATAGTCTGAAAATTTGTAATAAGCCTTTTTACAAAGGATATGTTTGACGATTTGTTTGAATTTATTTATAGAAAGTTTTTGCAACTCGCAAGGGGTTTTGTTGTAGAAGCGTATATATTGCCCTTTAAAAGATACATTAAGCTTGTGTAACCTAATTTTGGGCACAGCGAGTTTATTCTTATTTCTAGTATTTACATTATGTATGTCGCAATTTTTAGGGTACCGATCGATATTTCTATGAGTGTACAATAAGTTTTCATAAATATATTGACATGGTAGTGTCATTATATTTATTTCTTTGAATTTATCACGTAGGGATTCTTTAGGACCCATGTTATAGATTGCACGAACAGCCCTCTTCTGCAGCACAAATACGGTGTTAATATCTGCAGCGTTCCCCCACAGCAGTATACCATACGACATAATACTATGGAAGTAGCTGAAGTAGACAAGTCTGGAAGTATCAACGTCTGTAAGATGACGGATTTTTTTAACTGCATACGCTGCAGAACTACGTCTCTTCGATAGCTTATCTATGTGTGGGCCCCATTGAAGTTTACTATCTAAAGTTATTCCTAAGAATACGGTAGTGTCTACAATTTCTAACGTTTCTCCTTTTACATTTACATCAGCCTTAACTTGTTTTACATTTGGTAGAATAAATCTAAGACTTTTAGTTTCGTTAAGCAAAATATTATTAACACCAAACCAGTGGACTACTTTTGATATTGAAAGATAAAGAAAGAAAGAAACATTTTTATTCACCTTACGAACTACTACAAAATAACTCTAAAATATTTAATACAAGGTTAAGTGGTTTTGATTTTGTGCGTAGCAGAGCGCAAGGCAAACGTGGCTCCGCTCAGCATTGTGCTGGATACATACTGATGTATGCACCCAACGCTGGTTTTCAGCGGGAACCAAGCGAATCACGTCACGACCCTCTAGAAGTGCAAAAATACCTACAACATAACAATAAACGATGAATATAGAATAATACTAGGTTCTTATACATTATAACAATACAAACTATAAATACAAAATACAAAAGCTTAAACTTACGTAAGTCTATATATACTCTAAGCAAAACTATATAAATTTAACAGCATTATGCATATATTATATATTGCATTGTTTACCTCGTCAAAATTTGTGTTTTGTCTAATCATCTTAAAAATTAAAGAAGTATCATCAGCAAACAATACAATCTCGTGATTATTGTTAACGAGTTGTTTCAAGGTCTATAAGGGTAGGCCAATTATTCAATATCAGTGCTTTATTTCCTTTAGACCTTACAGGACTCTTGGACTCCTCAGTGAATACAAATTGCATAATAAAAACTAGGGTTTTTAGTGGCCATTGTAGGACCGCTATTTGTGGCGTCGTCGTATAGGGGAGGCCTATGCCTGATGCTTCTTGTACGAAGTACAATTTAGTGTTCATTATCAGGGAAGAATCCTAGTTGTCTAGATACAACAATTCTTGTGTTTCACGGTTCGTACATATTTGTCTTCTCTTTTTCTAGTTGCCAAGATGTACAAAGCATTAATGTGTCTTGTCAGGCCGAAAATCTAGCTCACCTAAAGTCCTACAATGTCTACTTGCAATACATGATGTTTATTATTCATTATCATCATCATCATCATCAGCCCGTACACGTCCACTGCTAAACATAGGCCTACCCCAGACGACGCCACGAATAGCGGTCCTGAGCCGCCTCCATCCAACGACTCCCTGCGACCGCTACGATGTCGTCGATCCATCGAGTGGGTCTTCCCACACTCTGTTTCGCATTGCATCGTGTTTGTTATTACCTTCATGTTAACTTAAATCTAATAAATATACCAATTGCGAAACATCCGCGTTGGAGTTATCATTTAATAGTACCTCTAACACTCCTTTTGCCCATTTTTGGCCAGGTCACCAATCAGTTGTGGCCTGGCGGCGGAAAATAAGCGCTGCGTGCATTCGGTTTACCAACACACACAGCATTCATGTTGAGCTGTTTCCTAATTCATAATTGCAATCAGTAATACTTAGTTTTAAGCTACTACTTGTTGTCTGTCTTAGTATATGTGTAAATAAATGTATTTTCTTTCTCTCTTTCCTTGCAGGCTTTAGCTGAACACATCTCTGCAGTGATCCTGTTCGATGAGACGGTCTACCAGCGCACCGATGACGGTACACTCTTCATTGACATCCTGAAGAGGAAGGGCATTATTCCTGGAGTCAAGGTTGATAAGGACGTTGTTCCACTGTTCTTGTCTGAAGATGAGGTTACTACACAAGGTACATGTTTGAAAAGAAAAGAGTTTATTTAAAGTTGTAATTACGCAGTTGCCTACTGAAAAATACCCATCTGTCTTTACAACCCGAGGACCGAGGGGCGCCTAGAGTTGAAGCCTGGTCAAAGAGGCATAGCCTCGAGGCCTTCCTCCGTGCCCCCAATAAGGGCCGTAAAGAAGATCTAGCACCCGTTCGGGGGGCGAATGCTGTTAACCAAGGGTTATTCCCGCTCGTCCCCACGCGAGTTCCCGTTCGTCCTCACATTTAAATACATGGGAACGAACAGGAATAAAATTTCCCGTTGGTCACACTAAATATTAACATTTATTATAATATGACAAAAATAGTACGTGCGGTGCTATTTTCAGGAAGATATTGATAGACTGATTTCAACCTTGATACTTTTGACACGCCTCCCTCCATCTGTAGTTTCTTTCATCGAAGGAAAAAGTGCCAAAATGTGTCTTTCTAATACGATACCAGTGTTCTAAATTAATCACTTCACCATAGAAGCGATAGATGAATTCAAAGTCACCAGTCACCTATGACATGAGTGTTTTGCTTACTCGTTTCGATTCTTCAAGATATTCTTCTACAGGTTCTTTTTGTGGGTTTTCCAGGTCTAGACGACTTAGGAAAGCGCTGCGCGGAATACAAATCCAGAGGTTGCAGATTCGCAAAATGGCGGGCGCCACTAAAGATCTCCGCTCGAACACCGTCTTCCCAGGCTATCCAGGATACAGCCACGGTGCTGGCTAGATACGCTTCCATCTGTCAGAGCGAGGGGCTGGTGCCGATTGTGGAACCAGATGTTCTGTTAGACGGTGAGTTTGGTTACATACTTATGGCATAATACTGATAAACTATACTGGACGCAGGCCTTCCCCCTGGTAATAGCTTTATTGACTTTTATCGTAATGAAGAAGATAAATATTTATTTTTACCCATTATGAGAAACATACGAACTTACAGACTGACTAAATCCAAAGTTATAAACATCAATATACTTTTTTACTTTAAATTCTTTATTGCCAAAGAAAATAACAATCAATTATTACATATAAACAAATTAAACTAGTATTTACAATTGAAACAATTGAGTTAACTGCAGACTGTTGCAAACAACTGGGGTAAAAAAATCTCAGCTTGGGTAAGCATTCGGCTAAGCCCCATAACCTGGTACCGCGTGGTGAAGTAGAGTAGTAATCACCGCCTACTTTGATATTGTACCGCGCGGGTAATAGTTCCGCGCGCCAGGTACCGCGCGGTTATTATTCAATTCAATTCAATACGTTTATTTCAGACAACATTAAATATAATACAAAAATAAATTATGTGTTCATATTCGAGTCTACCAGAGGAAGGGCAGAAGCTTCCGTCTGAGTATTTTTGAACACCAACACTGCGATCACCAATCCGCCTGCCAAGCGTGGTGATTATGTCAAATCCCCCCTACATGGGAGAAAATCCACTCGATGGACCGCCGACATCGTAGCGGTCGATGGATGGAGGCGGCTCAGGACCGCTATTTGTGGCGTCGTACGGGGGAGGCCTATGTCCAGCAGTGGACGTGTATGGGCTGATGATGATGATGATGATTCGAGTCTTTAAAATATCAATAAAAATTAAATATGAACAAACTTAGACTAAATGATTTACCATAAAAACAAAGGAAGATGACTCACCTCTGACTTGAACAATGTTACCACCAATTACAGCACTTTAAAGAACCCAGGGAAACTTCCGTGAGGACGTTATGTCCCCTGGGTCGAGTTAAAGTTATTAATTGTAAATGGATAGTTCTAGAGTAAACCATTGTTTCATCTTCTGATTTTTCCGACTCTCAATCAGCTTAGCTATACTCCAGCCAAATTCGATGAGATGTGTTTGTAAACAAACCACAAAAATAACAACACATGCTTTGCGTCAAGTTGCAGATATAACTGTTGCAATATTTACTGATGGAAAGAAGTCAAATATAATATAATACAAGGGAATGGAATGAAAATTGCGTACGCACGGCAACAGAGCTAATTTTAGGTTAAGCATGGTTGGTTTGTTTACAAACATTTTACATTGAATTTGGCTGGAGAATTATAATGGTATTATTTACAGCATTTAGATTGGCAATCATTAAAGTTCAGCATACCATATTACAGGTGACCACGACATCGTCACCACGCAGAAAGTCACGGAGGTGGTGCTTGCAGCTGTCTACAAGGCTTTGAGTGACCACCACGTGTTCCTTGAAGGAACTCTATTGAAACCAAGCATGGTAAGGATCTTACCACACCTCAGATAATCTGTTTCAACCGACTTCAAGGAGGTTATCTATTCGACTGTATGTCTGTTTTTTGAATGTGTGTTACGTGGTCTTTCCTTTTTTTTTATGGACCGATTTTGAACGAAAATGATCCCGAGGTGGTCCCACAGAAATTGTATCCCCAGGGGATTAGTACATATTTATCACACAAAACTTTAAAACATTGTAAAAGTAAGGGATTTGAAGACTTGACTGACGGGCGTACCTAAACAAGAGGTAGGTACAGGAAATAGAAGTAGATTTTTTAAAACACCAAATGCTATCATTGTTATTTTACTGAAAACGCGTTTCTGTTAGGTACCTATAGCGAGAGCAGCAACCGTCCTTACCGATCACCACTTACGTCCACTGTTGAACCAATCCTGTTCTAATTAGCTAAATATCTAACAGCGCGAATTGTGTAATGAGCAGCAAGTCTGATTAGCAAAATGTCAATGTAGCAAAACGTCAAACTCTCAGCAAGACATCCATTTAGCAAAAAGTCAGTTACCCCAAAACCATGTATTTGTGATAAAAAAAAATACAATAATCTACCAATAGATATAAAAGAAATATAAGATAATAAATACAAAATAAAATTAAGATTATATCTAATAATATAATGACGACCGATGTGGCGCGGCGGGCGAAGGTCCGCCTGCGACGCAGAAGGTTGCGGGTTCGATTCCCGCCTTGGGACAAATGTTTGTACGATCTGCAAATATTTTTCTCCGGTGTTCTGGGTATTTTCTATGAATAAATATCTATCTATGTAATATATTGTATTGTGTATATCAGTCATCTAGTACCCATAACACAAGCTCTGCTTAGCTTGGGGCTAGACGATGTTGTGTGCATTGTCCAACATTATTTATTTTATTTATTTATTTATATTTATCTAATATAAAAAACCCATTATAATATTAAAGAATACTTCGACAGTACCCCTCCAAAATTTAGATATAATACACATTGGATTCCTATTTCCTATTGTTAACCTATGTGATGGAAAAAAGTGCAATTTATTTAATTTTAAGTAGGAATGTAAGTAAATTAAGTAGGTATAATTAACTTATGCTAATAATTTAATTGTACGTCCGAAAGGATAAACTGTTGAACCATTTATAACTAGTTTATTATAGACCAACTGTTCGGGTAAGCCGACCAACGCAGCAGATATGCATTTAGCTGCGCTTGCATTTGAATGCGTATTTACTCACGTTTACCTAAACTTACTCAGTTCGCGATCGACCGCCTTCGTCGCGAGTTCAAACCACCATTTTAACCATTATATACCATTTACCATTCCTACCATAAGTTCTTACCATAAGTTAACCAGTAATAACAGCAGTGTCTCGTGAATAAAATAGTCCACGCCATACCAGTGACTTTCCTTGGCACCTACACCAAATAACCAATCTCAAAGGGCTGTTTGGGGACCAACCAGTACCATCTACCAACACACCCAAGCACACCCCTTTTCATGTAATACAGTTGAAATAATAAACTATTCATATTCTTATACTCAAAATGTCAGTACTCCATACTCAGGCACACAATTCAACACATACATTGCATCGGGAGAGAAATAGACACGTCATTACCAGTGGTTCTGTGAGCTCGATCTTGCACTTTTACTCTAGTATAATCTTTGCATAGCTTAAAACTGAATAAATAAATAATAAATAAATAAATAATAATTTATTCAAAATTAACTTAGGGCTAAAAGAATAACAAAGACTAAGACTATTTAATCTTATGATTTTATGGGATAACATAGTACATGTGCCTGAACGAGGTAAAAACCTGTTTTTCAGGCAAAAAATAAATGTTCACCGCTCACCTTATAACAAAATCACTGTTTGTCTCAGATCTGTTGTTGAAATAACCTAGAAAAGCCGTTAAAAAAATTACTTTTATTTGAGTTGTGACCTCGAAGATCAAATTTGAGTAACTGTAAATACTATTCTAATTTGTTTCTATAATTCTAATTTTATTATTAAAACAAAAAAAAAACGCTCCAACTTTCGTTTACTTATCTTATTTGTGCTCAGGAGGTCAAAAAACGTACGTGTACCAAATTTGAAGTCGATCCGGCATATGGGCTTTTCGGAACTGCACCCATAATTCAAGTTATATAACAATATTCATGTACAACTTTTCACAAAGGAAAAAGCATAAGGGATTGTACAAAGAAAAAACAGACAGACATTCAAAAGTCAAACAATTGGCTCTGAAAGGCCAAAAATCAAATAAAAATATAATTTTTAAATAAAACTAGCTGACCCGCCAAACGTTGTTTTGCCTTCAACCCTTATCACTTAGGGGTATAGAAAATAGATAGTAGCCGATTCTCAGACCGATCAGAGAATACGCATATAAAATTTGGTAAAAATCGGTAAAGCCGTTTCGGAGGAGTACGGTAACTAACATTGTGACATGGAAATTTTATATATAAGATAAACAATAAATAAATTCAAAGGTATGTCAAAGTGCTGCTAAATAAGGGCATTATTAAACTAAAGTAAAAATAATGTACAAAACATAGACAAAGAAAATAATAATGTCAGATCTAAAATGAATTTATATTCATAATGTTAATTCTGTAAATAAAGCTGCTGTGTAAAAGCATTGTCAAATAATTAAACTTAAATAAAAATAACCAATAAATACACAATCAGTAGAGGTGTTAAAAAAAGAACCTGCTACTCTCCCTCAAGGTGGTAGTAGTCGCTTCTTACGACTCACAGGGTCCGTCCTTAGGGGGACAGAGTCAGTGGTAATAAAATAATCGAACTTTTGCACGCCGCCGCGCCGTAGGCACTTTTCTTTTGAAAACTTTTTACGAAAAGTGAAAAGTTACAGAACAGAAAGTTACTTTTTGTTTTAACTTGGGGTGGTTTATTTAGAGATCCACATCCAGCAGCGATAAATAATATCCATGCCTAAAAAAAATAAATTCATTGCACCAAATGTAAGGGTTAGTTTCATTTCGGACAGAAAGATATTGGATCGCGCGGGCCGAAGTGAAAGTCCAATTAAAATCAATAAGTATTTCTAAAACGGATTCTTCAGAATTCTATGTATAATAAAAAATATATATCTATATAATGTATTCAATCATCTAATACCATCATGGAATAAACGTTTAATCACTCAAATAGCAAGAGATCGATCTCTTCACCACCATTGAAACACCACCACGTCGCAGGTGACACTGGGTCAAGGTTACTCCAACTTTTCGGAAGTCGACGTGGAGTATAGTTCAATTTTCTTTGAACTGATGGAGTGAAAGAAGTAAATTTTTAACGTATATTTGTAAATTTTCTAGAATGAAATCTTTCGCATCGCGCTATTGAAACCTTAAGCCGGTTACAGACCGGTGTCACATGGCGTAATGTACCATTCGCAGCGAACATGAACCGTGTACTAAAATCCGTCTCGTTACTCGCTGCAATCGCCTTCTTTCTCTGTACTGACTGCACGAACGCTCGCTGTGTAACACGTTACATTACGCCCCGTGAGACCTGTCCTTTAAATCATAATTGATGGATATTAAAATTAGTCAAAAATACACAATAACTTATTACTTCCACTGACTACCGAAAACATATTTTTTAAGAGAAGAAACAATGTAGAGAACCATGAAAGAGCCATATTTATCATCGTCATTGAAAATTGTATGAGTTATGATAACCTATATATATATCTATGTAGGTAGCGATCGCAAGAGAAAGATTTTTGCAAAGTATTTGGCCGTTTTGGGCCGTTTATTGACTTTAAAACCTACGAAATTGTTATATTTATTTTAGTTTTTCACCAGTTAGCTTTTCTTCAGGTATTTTTCTTTCTTGTCACTTTATGACATTTTTCTTTTTTTTTGTTTCAAAAGAGTTTGTATGCCGGTTGGCTATGTCTCCGCCACATCAATGTTATTGAAAGACTTGCCTATACTATTTTCCATTGTACTTGTTTATGTAAATGTCTGTGTTTTATTTGTCTTTGTGGTGTAGGTACTAATAAATAAATAAAGAGTTTTTTACTGTATTGTATTTTCGGCACTCATAGGCTGCATTATGCATTTACGTAAATCACCCATGAACGGCAAATATATGTATTAATGAGGAGTCAGAATGAGATAAAGTGATGCGCTGAATTATTGCCAACGTCTCACGAGAGACGTGCTTATTCCCAACGTCTCACGAAACAAACACACCTATAGCTAACGTCTCACAAAAAGTAGTCCGAACGTTACATGAAAGCTAAAGCGTCCTGGGCCCGTACTCTTAAAAACGAAATCGAAGTTTCTGATTCTTTTTCGTGCAAACGCTAATCTTATGCAATGGACATAAGAGTTGGTTTCGCACGAACACGAAAAAGAAACTTCGATTTTCCTTTTCCGAGTAGGCCCCCTGATTTACAATCTACGTCATCTAATTCATTTATCTTTTTCAATTGTGAATATCCCTCATTTATAATGGGAAAAAAACCATAAAATGACTTTTTCAGTGGACCATAGCAACAAATGGCCTATTATAATACTCCAATGCGCAGTTACGTGTTTTTTTCGGCCAATTGGTTACTTAAATAAACAAAATAGGAGAATCTACCAATTTCTACAAAAAAAATAGTAAATAAACAGACTGGCTATCTCATGATTCTGTATCTTCTTACACGTAACGGTACGTTCACACGGCGTCGAGTGTTTCTCTACCGAATCGGTTTTTTGCAGGATTCGGTTTAGTGGCATAAGTATTTCAATGAAGGAGTTCACACATGCATTCGGTTTCAAGACACGACAAAAAAACCGAATCTTGCTGAAGTTGACATCCGATTTTGCGACTACAAACCGATCCGGCGATACTGCAAAATGCAGATCCGATGCAGTGGTATAGGGCATTCAATACATGCGTTCATACGATACACGCAGGGGTAGATTCGGTTTTTTGTCGGATCTTGAAACCGAATGCGTCGCACAAGCTGGGAAGGAGGGGTGGGCGGGAGGGACACACTGCAAGTGAGGAACTGTGCGTGAGGAACTGTGCGCGCTCTTGCTAATAAAAGCCGGATGGTGAGTTCACACGAGATCCCGATACGAGACCGTCGGATACGGCCAAGCAAGATGTGCTGTGTGAATACAACATTCGGTTTTTCCAGATCCGATGAAAATAAGATTCGGCAAATCGTGTCTCCGTGTGAACGTACCGTTACCTCTCACGGACCATATAATGTCCACCGAGCACCCACAGCACAAACACACCTTGGGTTATTCGCAAGTAAAAACTAATTTACGTGCGAAATTTTATACAGGATGGAAAGTTTAAAATAACTCAAAGCGATGGGACCACGAGCAATAACTATCTCCCGTGGTCCCATTAGCGGGACAAAATAATGGGACCACGAAAACCAGCTAAGTGTTGGGCTAATGCTTTATACTGCAACTGCTGAGGCAGGGACCCATTTTACTTACTAACTAATCTTATAATTTTTTAACGACTGTATTTATAGTATAGCTAGGTACCTTATTAATAAGATATTTAAGTTTTTTGGATAAATAATCTTTATCCTTAATATCTCAAAAATAAAAACGAAACGAAATACGCAATTTCGTGTGGTTAATTCTGACGGATAGACGTTACCGCCTTTATTTTGAAGTATCATCCTTCCATCGATCCCCTGACAACCACTAACGCAGTACCACGTGACAGGTGACGCCGGGTCAAGGTCACTCCAAGTCCTCGCCGGGCGACGTGGCAGCGGCGACGATCACCGCCTTCCTGAGAACCATACCTGCTGCTGTGCCGGGTAAGAAAATTAAAGGCTACGTATTTGTTTAATAAAATAAATAAAAAATCAATAAGATACATTGCCTTTAAACATGACGTAAACTAGAAAAATACACAGAAATAAATTACCAATAAGAGGCAAAGGGAGTAGATTCAGTATTTGCCGCATGCAATAAACATGCGGCGCTGATTTTAAATCTACTCTGTCTTTGCATTGATAAAAAAAATTATAGTCATGGTTAAATACACTTGGCTGATTGGTGGTTTAGAAACTAAAACTATGGTCTATATAAATTGAAAAACAATTATATTGAAGGAATCTGAATTACAATCTGGGTCTCTTCAAGACAAGAGTGAACAGGTGTTTTCTAGACCTTCGTGATACACCGTCGGCCACATCATCACTTTCCATCAGGTGAGATTGTGGTCAAACGAAGGTTCATCACGGCTATGGTTGCTTTATAATACTAGGGCAATCAATCCATACAACATCATGCAGCCCCAAAATACCTATGCACAGCTTGTGTCAGATAACTAGTATATGTACTTATACTAATAGCCACAGCTTAGGGTTGTCTGGAAGAACGCTTCTAAGCGTTAAGGCCCCCTATTGTTCTTGTTCATGTTAATGCCTATGTTTTTTATTTAATTTTGTGGTGTAAAATAAAGAGTTATGAACAGAAAAACGTAAAGGGTTGGTTTAGCAAATTTTAAATCTAGCATAAATCGTTTATAAACCAAATTCTTCAATATCATCTAACAGGAATCGCCTTCCTCTCCGGAGGCCAATCCGAAGAAGAAGCCACTCTGAACCTGGACGCCATTAACCGCGTCCAGAAGCACAAGCCGTGGACGCTGACCTTCAGCTTCGGACGGGCTCTGCAGGCGTCCGTGTGGAAGACCTGGGCGGGCAATGATGAGAATATCGTGGCAGCACAACAGGAACTGCTGAAGAGAGCTAAGGTAAGAGGGAGTTCATATTAGGCGTATGTTCGAAAGTTTGGCAATATCGGACCCATTCCGGTACTCCGAATACCGTATCTATTTATATAATATCGACTGATTCCAAAACGGGCGTAAAGATCATTTAGGGCAAAATTACTTTCTGATGCAACCTTACATAATTTCTTAAGCTCTTTCGATATGCGTATTTAAAACAGCGCTACGGCGCAAAAAGTTGTTCTTACAACCTTAAATGTTTATCAAGCTAACCATTATTTTCCAGAAATATAGTATACATATAGTACTTAAATGGCTTTTATTTTTGTACGTTTGTTAGAGTGATCGCAAAACTTAATGAGCTCTGTGAACTTAGGCACGGAAGCAAAACTGCGCAAGTACAATCAAATAGAAAAGTGACATTTATCAACTAGCGACCCACCCGGGCTTCGGTTAGAAATCCTTTTGATGGCGCTAATAGACACACCTGTTACAGCTGCAGTCCGCATTTTGAGGTTGAATTAAGACCTTCACTGTCTTCTTTTCTCATATAACTTTTGACATCGAACACCATTTTCCATGTTTGACGACGCAGTATGTTAAACCACACGCGAGGCATATTTAACATTTAAGAGAAACAGCTAATATCGGGGAATACAATACAACATCGCAAGAACAAAGTATCAAATCAACGAAACGAACACCGAACAACCGTCAAAGACTTTGCTGCGTCATTGTACTTAAAAACATTCATTCGACAGTATTACCCACTAGATTATAAATAAATTTGCTACATAGTAATTATTTTATTTTCAAACTTGGGATAATTGCGTTCAATAAAAAGTTTAATTTATTCTAACATTTTAGGTTTAAAATAATTCGTCATTGAGTGTAAGATGTTTTCTATAAATATTGAATTGGAAAATAATTTTATGAAACAATGTGCTAGACAAAATAAAAATACGCCAGAATTCTTGCCGGCAACCCTGGTTTGACAGACAGATCCCCCTCTCACCCCGTTCTTTCCCCTCAACGCCTTATTTACGGTTCACTCCGCAGCCGTTGAAGGCAACTTCACAGAGCTCATAAATATTTGCGCGTACTCTACCAGGCCATTAAACTTTTGTTATTTGTTACCTGGCCATAAAATAAGGGACCGTTATTTTTTTTTAAATAACACTCGCTTATAACTGTAATTAAATGAAACAAAGGAGTGCCAGCATCTAAGAATTTTCTTCCTATAACCAATTATAAAAGTATAAAATCTAAAAAGTTATTTATTTTGTTTTTTGCTCATTGCCACAAGTAGCTCATTTGGGGTTATGCCATTTGTATCCAAAGCAGTCGATATGTTCTGTTAAAAATTGGTTTCCCTACTACTCCCGTTGCACATCAAAGAGCACGAGAGATGATGCAATGATTTAAGACCTGACCAACAGTCCACCAGCATAGGGATGCTGAAACTTCGGTAACACCCGTCACGTCTCCCTAGACGTGACGGGTGTTTCTAGCAAGTTAGTAGTAAAAATTTCAAGCATTCACAAGACTCTGTTCAGATGATGTCAAGTAGCAACCATACAATTATGCTAAGTGTGTGACGTGACCGGACTTTCAAAACAGCAATTTGAATTTCAATGACGACAAATTTCACCAAAAATGCCAATCTTTTGTTTTTTGTCCAAAGTGACTTTCTAGTGGGACACAATGGCTTGTTTATGAAAGCTTGCTCAGTCATAGATCTATGGTTCATCATCATCATCGTCAGCCCATACACGTCCACTGCTGGACATAGGCCTCCCCCGTACGACGCCACAAATAGCGGTCCTGAGCCGCCTCCATCCATCGACTCCCTGCGACCGCTACGATGTCGTCGGTCCATCGAGTGGATGGTCTCCCATGTAGGGGGGGATTTGCCATAATCACCACGCTTGGCAGGCGGATTGGTGATCGCAGTGTTGGTGTTTAAAAATACTCAGAAGGAAGCTGCTGCCCTTCCTCTGGTAGGTTCCCTTAGTCGGCTTTTACGACATCCACGGGTTGAGTTGGAGGGGTCGATATTCGTACGCCGCGACCCCACGGCACGATCTATGGTTGAATGATGTTTATACCATGGCGATTTTCTAAGGTTATTCCGCTTTCATCCCACTACTGGCTTTGCCTCAAAGTATTCCGAACACGGAAAAACAAATTCATTGATGATTCATTACGCATAAGTCCCATTTTAAGATTTCTAACAGAAAAATTATAGGTTATGTTTATAGGTTTTTTTTTACTATTTTTATCTAACAACACAATATACCAGGAAAGTAGAAATGCTTAAGATATTAATACAGATCTCAGTGTTGAATATTGCCACGAATAAAACACTTAATTTCAGAAAGTCTTTTGTGGGTATCATGTAAGAGATAACGTTTCTTGATTTCATTTAGTTTGTAATACATAGACCTTACATAAGCACAAACTTAGATAATCTTTGAACCAGATCTAGACAAGTGACCTCGCGTAAAAGAATATGTGAAGGAAGTGAAACAAAAACCATTCTGTTTTTGCGATCACACGAAAAATAAACACGCATGAAGACGTAAGATTTGTTCCTTTGTAGGAACCCAGTATTTTTATTACGCGCCCCCTCGATGCTTTTATACCAAAAATAAATACATATAATCAAAATACATACAAACAAATACAAAATACAAATACCGCAGGAAGTGACTAGCTCTCAGATAGACATACCTACAAAATTTCATGTTCGACCTGTCAATTTAAGAGAATTACCATTGTAATGTTATTCACAGGCTACCCACATTTCTCATATTTCATCTATTTTCCTGTGCCTCTGAGGTATACAAACGAATAAACAGGATAAAATAGAATAAAAAAATTTATTGGTGGTTAGTTAACAGTTCAGTCGATTTAAATTAATTATGTACGATAAAAGTATCTACATAATGAATTAACAAGTTAGGTACGTACATTTAAATACAAACAAACAAAAAAAGATATATCAGTGATATAACATTATTATATCATATTTATAATCAATCTTAAGTTGGGCACTTTTATATATTATGTTACATAAGCGGAGTTGGTAACATTGTTACCTAGAGTATCGGAGTAGCTAACATAACATTGTTACCTTCTGCCCGCAAGTAACATAATCATGCTCGCTGCGAATTCGCCTCGTAACACCGGTCAGTACCCGACTTAAGGTTATAATATAACCCAACGAATTAAATAATCTTTGACATAACCAGCACACGGCGTAACGCCGCGTGTGCTTAAAATCCGTCGAGGTGCTCGTTGCGAGCGCCTTCTTTTATACTGACTGCACAAAAGCTCGTTATGAACCATGTTACATTACGCCTCGTAACGCCGCCCGGTCAGAATCTACCTTTACCTTCAAAATATCATGCTCAGGAGAATTCTCACCGTGATGTTGTTCGCAGGCAAACGGGCTCGCTTCCCTGGGGAAATATACAGGCATCGCGTCCTCTGCAGCGTCGCAGTCCAACTTCAAACAGAACTATAAATATTAATGTCTTTGGAACATTTATGTACTTACCTGTAATGTTATTTATAATGTGTGTTTTCTTGCGAGAAAACACCAATAACAATGTTTGGCCCGACTAATGATATCCCAAAAATGTATGACTCCGGCGGGACTTGAGCTAACGGCGCTATAGTCCGTAAGTCCCAAAGATTTTCGACAGGTCGGGTACTTGCCTCCGTGGCGCAGTTGGTTAGCGCATCCTCGTATTCAGAGGAGGTTCGCGGGTTCAAGTCCCGCCGGAGTCGTAAATTTTTGGGATATCATTAAATTCTTTAGTCTTATGGATGACAAAATATTGCGTTGTAGAGAATATACGTTAAGATGCCAGTGTACAAATAAAAATCTTGTATCTTTGTATTTATTTTATTGTGTCCGTCTTTAGTTATTGGTATTATTAATAATGTCTGGTTATGGAAACCGAACCGTTGCGAGACGATATCAGACGACACGGAGGCTGGGACTGAATGCGACGGGCCCAAGATGGAAAAGAAGGGCAGAGGCCTACATCCAAGAGTGCAAGCCGAAAAGGCTAACATGATGATCATGGAAACCCCTCTCGTTTAGGGGAGGCATGTTCAGCGTGGACGTAGGTATATGGTACCTAGGTATAACTAGAATATTATTTCGTAATTCATATTGTTTAGAGTTTATTTTCGTAATATATATTTTTTTGCATATTTGGGTGAATTAACTTTTAAGGCACTCCTTTTGTATCCCTGTCATGGAAAAAACAATAAAATCTGTATTTCAGTTTAAAATATGATAACAATGAAATAATATAAACAAATTAAACTAGTATTTACAATTGAAACAATTGAGCTAATTGCAGACTGTTGCAAACAATCTACAGGTAGCTCAACTGATCCATATCAATACCAGTTGGAAGCGTTCCCAAGACGCCGGCTGCATTGCCTCGCTGTATGGCAATGCTAATGCGCTGTGCCAGATACTCACCAGCTCTCGGGTCAAATATGTTTGTGTTAATGTTAACGTAAGCTTAGATTCTCTGCTAACATGTTAGTTTCATAGTTTTTTATAGTTTATAGCAGAGTCTAAGTTTACCTTATCACCGGGGACATAGTTTCCAAATGAAGCGGAAAGTACGTTTGTATGGGGAATAAGCTATCCGTTCCGGTCTTAAGCCCCCTTCTTACCCCTGACCTCTCCCCGGCCATGTGGTCTGCTGTACCATCAGTTTATTTGAGTGATAGAATTGAGAGTACCTACACCTGTATAGTATTTGCGCAAACTTTGAACTATAATATGTCCCACAGACAGACATACACAGGGACAGCCTGTCCCCATTGAGATTTTCCGCCGTGGTCGAAGTTCTGTTATACATACATACATATATATGTATATACATATTATACATACATTAGTGCTCTGTAACAATAATGTCCTCTTAGCCGAATTTCCCGCCCCCCCCCCCCCAACTTAGCCCGGTAACAAAGCGGAGAGGAGATGTAGGTAGGTATCTGTATACCAACCTATCCTCTCTGCGTTATTACCGGGCGTCGTCGTCAGTAATAAATAATAATAAGACAAGTTTTACCTTTATTACCTAGCTATAGTGTAGTAAATAACTAAGTACTTTACCGATACTTGAAGTCGATAAGCGTTCCCTCGAGGCACCTAACAATTTGCAGCAAACTTGGCAGCTCTATCGACAAAGTTCGCGCAAGGCTCTATTCAGATAATACCTTACGAAGAACTTAGGAGTTAAGGATGTCTCTTCTAGGTGATATGAAAGTCTGGATTTGAATTATTATTACACTAGCTGCTGCCCGCGCTTTCGCCCGCGTTTTATCGGGATAAAAAATAGCCTATGTGTTATTCCAGGTCCCAAACTATACCCATACCAAATTTCAGCCTAATCGGTTCAGTAGTTTTTGCGTGAAAGAGTAACAAATATCCATACATCCATCCATACAAACTTTGACATTTATAATATTAGTAGGATTCTACGTACAAGGCCTATAAGGTGCATAAGCTCAAAGTCACCCAGCGAGGTATGGAGAGAGCTTTATAAGATTTCGCATTGTGTTTATTTATTAATTTATTGCATCATATTATGGTACATGAGATTTGTTAGAACTTATTGACTACATTAGAGAATACACACTATATGTACCCCATTTAGGGTGTTGGAATGGGAGACGGCCAGATATTTAATTTAATTTAAAAATATGGTCGGTATGAAAGCTATGTATGTCAAATATAATTATCGTAAATTACCAAAAGTATCACATAAAAATTTATTTAATTCGTACTAGCATTTTTTAAAGAGCATCTCTTTTAACCTAATTTCAAATATATTATTTTTTCTTGACTTTTAATCATGTCTGGAATTTTATATAAATACATATGTATTTTTACCGCCATTGAGTGTGACTAGTCTTATGTATTTTATAGTAGTTTCTCTATGCGATTGAATCCTAAATATGAAAATCCGTAGAGCCAAAGTAACTGAACTAGTTTTCAGAACTAGCAGGCTGAAGTGGCGATGGGCAGACCATGCGTTAGGCAGTAAAGGTTCTTGAGTGGCGACCGCGTTGTTTTTAATTGTATGTGTCTGAGTTACAAATAAACGTTTCAATTATATTCTATTCCTTTCTATTCTATTCTGATTTCCGCTGAAAACCAGAACTGGGTGCATACATCAATGTGATTCCAGCACAATGTAGAGCGGAGCCACGTTTACGTTGCGCTCTCCTACGCACAAAATAGAAATGACGTAACGTAGCGTTAACTATTATAGATCAATTTATTGTGAGTACATACTGTAGGTTTTATAAGTAAATAAAACATTACATTTCTTTCATTTCATTTCATATCTTTCATTTTATCATTTCTTTCATTTTTTTTCTTGTATGTGTGTGTTTTTGTCAAGACATTGCTTTTGTTTAGCATTTCTATTTTATTAACTCTTAAAGTCCACATTGACTCTAGAATGCCTACTTGTAGATTAGATATAAACCAAGTATCTATCTATTCATTCTTTGTTGATGTTGCAAGATATTTTCGAAGACGAACCCCCTAAGTTTTCCACTCCGAAGTCTTAAAGTGAACATTATTTCCAACACAATTTAGAAGTTGTCTAACTTCACCGCTGTCTCGTTTAAAACTTGTACACCCGACTGAACCTGACAATGGAATAAAATATAGCCATTTTGCCGCGACTTCTGATATTACAGATTAGGGGTCGCATGTCGCATTAAAAAATAATTTTCTGACCAAACTATGTACAAAAAATAATGTAGGAACAACAGTTTGTTCGGTAATTACGGACGTAAAATATAACTAAGAAATTTATTGAATATTAAAATAATTCTTTGATTTCATAAAAACATTTCTCTATGAGCCAGATAACGGAGTTTTCTTACATTTATTAAACGGCAAATCTCTTACATCTCAGGTATTTTACACTTTTATAGTCATTATTAAGCAATTTTTCCCACTGAGTGCAGTTTTGTGTGGGGAGAAATATTTATTTTTAATTTTTTCTTTATTTATTTATATTTTTTTAATTATGTATAGAATATATAAGTAGGTATTATATGTGTATGTATATTTTTAAATAAACCTACAAGGATCTCTATGTTTAAAGACATAATTATGTTTGCCTTTATACTGGTCAAAAAATGATGCACGCTCTTTTACATAAGTAAAAGTATGAGGAGAACTTCCTTAATTTTAAGATCTACACTGTACTACCATACTTTCTCAAATAAAAAGATTTGATTTTGATTTGATTTACAAAACAAGCAATTTGAAAAATGTTTATATCAGTTAACGTTAGTTTTTTAAAATTTATAATAGAAAAGGTCGATTTCGATGTTTTTGATCAATGTTGACGATTTTTTTTCTCGGAAAATTAATAATTATTTTATAAATATCATGCGGTAAAAGTGTAGACTCATCTGTTATCCAATTTTTTTTTGGATTGTATTGATGATGTGAAATCTTAATTTTTTTTTAAATTGTTAGATACAAAAACTTACGATTTTTTAAAAATTCAATTCGCGCATTTTTTAAGGACTTGCCTCTTAAAGAGAAGCTTATATGACTGAATCTAATCGGCATCTCTAGCTACCCCGTTCTGGGATCTAAGATATTATTCGTTTTTACTTTTTCTGTTTGTTTCGTCAGTTTCTCAAGTGCCTCTCTCTTTCAAAAGAAGTTGAAATGATAACCAATGGTGTAACACTAAGAAACCCATAGAAATAGGTAATCTCTTCAATCGGGTAGCACAATTAGAGAGTAAACCCTATGTTTGATAAACCCAATAAAAGGGTTACTTACCCTTTCACATGTGTAATATACGGGTTACAAAAACAAGAGCTAACCCAATCTAAATACGCAGACGATGAAAGTGTAACCCATTCGAAGGAGTAAACCCAAAGTCGGGGTTGTACGATCCCTTAGTACAATTAAAACCAAATAAAAATCTGTTTTTTTTTTCAGTGGTCTCCCTAAATATCTTGTCTATAAGCACCCTTACCGTTGACATCTTCTCAAGCAAGTCATAATTTCTCGTCATGAAAGTTTAAACAAGTTTCCTCAGGCACATCTGTTCTAACTTGAGCTTGGCTTCATCTTTGTGAATCATTAATATTGTTTGGTGAGTTTCATCAATTTGGTTAGATCTTATTTAGAGGTTATCCATGGATTACTTGAGCAAGTTATCTAAGTACTGTGAAGAAAATTACAATCAAATAATATAAACATTTTAGAACCAGTATTTACAATTGAAACAATTGACCTAACTGCAAACTGTTGTAATCAATCTACAGGTAGCTCAACTGGTTCATATCAATACCATGATAAAAGCGCCCCTGGTCGAAGCGACGACGCGTGACCCGAGATCTGTTGAGTATCTGGCGCAGCGCATTAGCATTGCCATACAGCAGCGGGGCAATGCTGAATGCAGCCAGTGAGTCTTGGTGACGCTTCCGACTAACCAACCGTATTGATATATTGTATATTTACTGTTAAATGATTCATATCAGAAGATTCATCAAGTATAATAATAATTTGATTGTTTTGAAAAAACTAAAAACTTACTTGACTCCCATAACTCCAAAATTGTACACTGTTTTTTAAAGTATTGTATTCATCATATCAGTCCATACACGCTGGACATAGGCCTACCCCATACGACGCCACAAATAGCGGTCCTGAGCCGCCTCCATCCATCGACTACCTGCGACCGCTACGATGTCGTCGGTCCATAGATGATGGATGTAGGGGGGGTTTTGCCATAACCACCACGCTTGGCAAGCGGATTGGTGATCGCAGTGGTGCTGTACTCAGAAGGAAGCTGCTGTCTTTCCTCAGGTAGATTCTCTTAGTCGACTCTTGCGATACCCACGGGTTGAGTTGGAGGGGTCGATATTCGTACGCCGCGACCCCACGGCCAGGTTTTGTATTATAACGAAATAATTTTCTAACAATTCATAACTGATGGAGAAATCGTAAGCTATCTGTATGCAGATTTAATATATAAAAATCTTGTGTCACAGGGTTTGCAGCCTAAATCATCAGGAACGGTTTTTTTTTTGTTTATATTTGGTAGATCTGAGATTAAGTTGTTAACTAAATGAAACCCCGAAAAATATTTTTTTATTATATTTTGGTTAATTTTTATTTTGTTATGATTTGGCATAAAAAATACATACATATAACCATCAATTTTCACCTTTCTAACACCAACCCCATATTTTTTATAGCGATATAAGTTAGTATGTAATAATCTTCAACCCTCAGTGGTCGATGGGAAAACAACGTTGGCCGGGGCAGCAAGTATAAAATAAAATAATAAATAAATAATACTGGACAATTCACATAGCATCATCTAGCCCCACAACCTGCCCATAAGTACATTCTCATAAAAATAAAGAAACTCCATTTTATTGTTGTTATTTATTTCCACCCCATAGATATTTGAGTTCTATTATTAATGTACTAGTTTCTGCCCGCGGCTTCGCATGCGCTGTTGCTATGGAATCATTTATATATATAAATAAATCATTTATTTCAGACTACTTATCTTAATCTCTAGTAATGTATACATTAAAACTAACATATAAAAATATAAAAACTTAAAACTGTACACGTTTTAATGGTTATTTCTATCTCGTGGATAGTTTCCTTATTAAATAATAAATTTATAGGCTCCTATTTATCTTATAATTACTGATTTATGGGATAAAACCTTGCCTATTTTATTCAAGGCCTAGAACTACCTACCACCCAAACGGCTCTGTTGGAAGACCAGCGTTGGTTGTGACGTGTTTGCAACTAACTCATGATTTGTGACTCAAGGCAAAAATTTGTCTGTATTGTGTTTTATTTTTAATTCATTGTTAATTGTTTTTGTTGATTGAGTTACAAATAAAACATTCTTAATATACCTGTAATTAAGTATATAATGAAATCAAACCGATCCTTTCAGTAGTTTTGGCGTAAATAAACATCTAAACACTATCACATGTATAAAATTAGTGTGAATACTTGAGAAGCTGAAAAGAAGCTGTCAAACACCAAAAGTCCTGCTACGGTAATTCAAGGAGCTGGGCTGATTAGGGCCTGTTTAGGCTGAGGGATAATGCATAATACACTCCCATGCGAGATGTCAGTGCAGATCTCAGTTCCCTCTCTTAGAATTAGAATTAGTGTGAATGTGTGCACATTTATTGTTGTAAAGCAATACACTACCTACGTAGTTTTGTAGGTAGGTATACCCAAAAAGCCCGAAGAGGCTTTTTATTCCATCACAATCAGCCTGTTATCCCCATGTAAACAAGTTCTCAAATTCCTTCCCAAATGTAACCAAATTGAATTTGGGCGGGCCACAGAGAGTTGATAGTATTTATGAAGAAGTGAAAAATGGGGTGTGGATTATGTTTCCTCTGCCGAGACGCAATTTCGGGGAAAAGGGTACTAGTATTTTTTTAAACTTGGAGGTGAAATGAGTGCGATAATTAATATTTGGTTACGTTCATGTAGGTATATCTAGGATTTTGCGAATTTTGTGGTTTTAGAAATAAACGGTTTGATAATCTATACACTAATGTTTTATAGAGGAAAGATTTGATTGTTTGTTTGTTTGCATTGAATAGGCTCCGAAACTACTGAACCGATTTGAAACATTATTTCACTGTTGGGAAGCTACACTACCTATAACGCGGGTGAAACCGCGGGGAACAGCTAGTATTTAATAAAAAAGAACTCCGACTTGCCATTCAACATTGATTGAGATAATAAACTGTGCTGACGACCTTTGTGGCGCAGAAGGTTACGGGTTCGATTCCAACCTCGGGACAAGTGTTTGTACGACCTACAGATATAAGTTCCGGGAATTCTAGATATTTTCTATGTATAATACAAAATATATAAGTATGTAAAATATTAAGTAAATAAGTAGGTATATTATTTATATAGTACCTCTAACACAAGCTCTGCGTAGCTTGGAGCTAGGTAGATGATGCTGTATGAATTGTTCTGTTCAGCATTATTTATTACTAGCTGCTGCCCGCTCCTTCGCCCGCGTTTTGTGGGGACAAAAAATTGCCTATATGTTATTCCAGGTCCCAAACTATACCCATAACCAAATTTCAGCCTAATCGGTTCAGTAGTATTTGCGTGAAAGAGTAACAAATATCCATACATCCATCCTTACAAACTTTGACATTTATATTATTAGTAGGATTGTTTAACCTACCTTCCTAAACTACGAAAATGTGATCAAGAAAAGGAAAATCATTTCTATTCTATCTATACTAAAGATCAAAGGAAAAAGTCACTAGTCAGTAGGTATAGCAAATTCGATTGAAATTCAATGCGCCGAAGAAAAGCATCAACCGAAAATCCAATAAAGTGTGCTTTGAGGATGTGAACATTTCAAATGAGCAAAGATCAAATAAAATACGTTTTCGTTCGTATTCATTAGGTATTTATTATCTACCTATGTAAAAGTTACAATATATGTTTATGGGAGAAAGTATTTTTAAATATGAGATCAAAATTTTATTGTGAACATTCGTCGTTCCTGTAAGTTTCTCTCTTTTCTTTGTGTATCAAAATCGAGCTCCAGGAATCCAGGTACGTCTGGAAATATTGTTAGGTATGTATATCCACAGAAATCTAAATAATAAGGTATGTATATCCTACACTACGCCTATTTACAGAGTAGAGGTCTTAAAATCTCCATACCCAAGACTCCAAAAAAAGTTGGCAAAACACTGTCCGCTGCTCTCAATATTCATTCATAGACAGAAATGACGGACGAACCCACCGGTCTAAGTCGGCGGATTCGATGTATAAAGTTCACTATTGTAATTTTTTTATTCAAACGCCCGAAGGAGCCGAAGGCATACGCCTCGAATTTCAGAAGAATACGTTCCGCGCAAATCGATCGGATAATCAGGATCATGCGCTACCTTAATCACCTCCTTTCCTCATTAAATTAGGATACACATACGTTTAGCTTATAAATATCACAGATCTCTGGACACATAACGCTCAATGAACTCCTCTGAAACCTCCAGGTTTCTTCGCAAATAATCAGGATGCTGAAGTGCGTATGCTATCACAGGCTGGGAACGGTCCAGCTCAACCAACGCCTTGAACGTGGAAGGGTCATCAAACACATCCTGAGCACTAACACCATCCATAAGCACCTGCGGGTATATCAGAATTGCCTGAACAACCCCAAACATCCGCGCCTTTTCACACCAGCTCAGAAACTCCTCCTCATCGTAACCCAGAGCATCAAGCCGCTTTTTACAACCATCCTCAAGACTAGCAGAGAATGTCTCGAAGTAATGCTTGAATATGCAACTTTCATTCTCTTCACGGAATGTTCTGGAGGTCGTCAGGTATAGAAAACCGGTGAGATCGAAGGCAGGTGGGCCGTATCGTATGCACTGATAGTCTAACAGCAGAGCATTCGTTGGTTTCTCGCCGTCATACTTGAAGAGAACGTTGTTGATCCACAAGTCCTTGTGTACGAGTACGTTGAGTGTGCCATCAGCAACGTCGAGGGTCTCACAAGCATTGACATAAGCCTTTGCTAGCTTATCTTCCAAGCGGGGAAAGTTTCCGTACTTGGTTGAGAAGGTAGCTATCAAGTCAGCAGTGAGCTTAGCGCCAGTTCGGACAAAAGGCGTGTCGCAAAAGGTTGGTTCCGTAATAATGTGGGAAAACTGGCCGTAGAATTGGAACGGTTGTTGTACATCGCTGGAATTTTTTGTCTCGTAGTTTGCGAAGGCAGCGTGTAGGCGCGCGATAGATCGTGTAGCGCACAACACATGAGGAAGATCGAGAGTCTGTAGAAGTGGACGCAGTACGTAGCTCGCAGCTGCTAAGTCTGGCATCACCAATAGGGACTCCGAGTGAATATACGACTTACAGCACCACGGGTTTTCACCTGCAATAAACACACAGTACCTACACTACATATATACACAACAGCTTATAATAATTAAAAGGTAATTTTGATTGGTCTGTTGCGTCTGCATATTAAGTCCTGTTTGATAGTGTTTTCTTTTGTTTAGATTCAGGCGGGTTCAGTCTTTGCTACTCTCAAAAAAAAACCTTAATAACCTATTTATTTTTATGCCATTCCGTTACAAATAGAATTCGAACTTACCTTCTCCTCCCATCACCTCCAGCAACTGACACATAAAGTTTTCTCTGCTAAAGTAGCCGCTCTGCGTAATCAAATCTGCTTTAGGCTTGTTTTCAACCGGCATCCTTTTTACAAAGAGCCTTAACGTCTCCAGCTTATCTCCGCACTTGACGTGAAGGGCTACCCTTACATGATCGCCTAAGTAGCCCGCTAGACCGTCGACTGCTGGCCTTGCTTCACTGGCTACCACCTGGGCTTTTCCATCAGTAAAATGCTTCTCTAGGATTTGCTTGATTTGTTCCTTCGTAAGGATTTCTTTTACCCTGTAGCTGCGACTTCCTTGGTCGACCATCTTCAGTGTTTTACTCGTCTATGTAGATAGAAACTGTTTTATACTTACTTTTTGTCTCCTTTGTTTAATTGATACCTAGATTGCAGCAGTTAGGTTGAAAATTCTAATTCACTTACGAGATAGGCTATAGACAAATAATAATGTTTGCTTACTAGGTATTTGAGGACGTTTCGTTATCAATGCAAAAGGCTGTGTAACTTTGGTTACGTATTGATTTAGTAGTTGATTGTTATATATAGATCATGGAAAATTACATATTCCTAGTATTAGAATAATATTTACTTTGATAATGTCTGAGTGAATCTGAATACAGGAGCTTGTAAACTGAATGTCAACTGCAGGACAAAATTGTACTTATTACGGCAGGAATGGCAGGAAAGAAGCCGGCGGAATAAAAATAATTTTTCGCGTTTTACACCAGGGACTGTACAACCCCGAGTTTGGGTTAACCCCTTGCAATGGGTAACACTTTCATCGATCTGCGTATAAAACACATGTGAAAGGGTAACCCTTTCATTGGGTTATATCAACGATAGGGTTACCCTTTACACTATTGTTGCTATAACCCAATGAAAGGGTTACCCTTTGATTGGGTTATAGCAACGATAGGGTTACCCTTTACCCTATTGTTGCTATAACCCAATGAAAGGGTTACCCTTTCCGATTGAAGAAGTTACCTCATTGTATGTGGTTTTTAATGGTTTTTAGTGTTACACTGTGATTATCATTTCTATTGCAGTTGAAATGACTACTCAGTTAAATATCTGAACACTGACTAACGTTGTTCGATAGGTATGCATACATCATCATCATCATCATCATCATCATCATCAGCCTTTATCAGTTCACTGCTGGACATAGGCCTCCCCTAATGAGCGCCTAATGCATACATACCTACTTAAAATTACAAATGATTTGAAAAAATATTTTTAAAACCGCGGCAGCGACGGCGCGGGTGAGGATCCCGAAAATACTGAGATCTGTTCAATCCAAACTCCACATGAAATATTTGTAAACAAACAATAACAAAAAAGTACATGACGCATGCTAGGCGTCGAGTTTTAGATATTTATTTTTGTTAGCAATTGAAGGAACGATCTCAAATTGACAAGGAATTTAAATTGTGTATTAAAATACATCATAACATAACAGAGTAAATTGTAATTTTAAGTATGAGCGGTTTGTTTACAAATATTCCTCGTCAAATTTCGCTGAATTATAGCCTTAATTCGGATCGCCGAACAACTGCAGTCAATCTGGCAAGGAGGCGACGGCGCGGGCAGTGCGTTACCAAGGATACAGATTCCCGAATGGATCCGCGAAAAGATTAATATATATGTACATATGTACCTATAGCCGCGAGACTTCTTGAAACGCAACTTGAGCTTAAATTTAGGTAAGTAGGTACCTACCTATTTTCTTAGGTACCTACTAAGTTTCTTGTAGGCATCAATCTATCAGCAATCTACACTACCTAGGTAGTCTAGGCGAAGTAAGATTACCTAATCTGTGGTCTAGGTACCTAACCTAGGTAGGTTAGTAGATACATTATAGGTAGATAAAGTACCAACTAACCTATCTAGATATTTTGTATATCTATCTACATTATAAGTACGTACCTACCTACTTCGGTCACAGATTAGGTACCTGCCTACTTTATGTGACTACCTAGGTACTCACTAAAAGTTAGTAAGTAGGTTGGCAGTTAGGCACCTAGGTACCGACTACTACGAAATTTCCTTAATAATACCTACTTAGACACCTTACCTACCTAAAATAAAAATTAAAAATGGACAATCCACATTAGCATTATCTAGCCCCAAGATAAGTAAATAAATAATGCCGGACAAATCACACAGCATTATTTATCCCCAAGCTAAGCAGAGTTTGTATTATGGGTAGTAGATAACTGATAGGTATACAGGTAATACAATACGAGTACCTACATAGATAGATATTTTTTATTATACCTACATAGAAAACGACTAGAACACCCTGAACAAATATCTGCAGATGGTACAAATATTTGTCCCGAGGCCGGAATCAAACCCGCAACCTCCTGCGTCGCAGGCGGACCTTCGCCCACCGCGGCACAGAGGTCTTCAAACCTAAGTACTAACCTACTTACATTTAGGTAGGTAAGGTACCTATCGGGTTGGCTGTAAGTTCTGCTTCTGCCTACTCTGGAAATATATATAAATATATATACATACATGTAGGTAAGATTTATAGTTCAGTTACTTTAATATAATTTCGGCATAATTTGCATTTGCTATTGCTGTTTTCTGCGTCGTATTCAAACTATCTATGCACGGCATCTCTTCTCGGCAAAGGCATCATTCACTCACTTAAACTTAACTCACTACGATGTTCCTAGTTCCTACTTCCGAGTCCAAGTGGCGAATGACAATAAAATTAAGACAATTGCCACCGGCACATCAAACAATTTGCCGCTATAAGGTCAAAGGTGCCGCAACCCGCTTTGAGTTCGCGCCGCTCGCGCCGACACGCGCCGGTCAGGGCGCGGCGGCGCTCTTTACACATAAAAAAATATTATTTTCACCCTTACGCTAATCAAATAGAGATTAGTTTGTAGTATACTTACTTTAAAATAAAACAGTAGGGTTGGTCCGGCAGTTCAAAGCACTCAAGAAACTCAGGGCGTAGCTCGCTGCGCGACTTAGAACTTCAATCAAAGTCGCGCAGCGAGCTATGCCCTGAGTTTTTCGGAAGGATAGGAATAGGAATGTACCTAAATGATGAACGTAACGAATAGGTAAGTTCATCGGACAGAGAACCATAGTCATCGACATTCTAAGAATTAGCAAGCTGAAGTGGCAGTGGGCCGGCCATAGGTATCTTGCGAAGAACCGACAGCCACTGGGGTAAACGTGTTCTTGAGTGGAGACCACCACTCGTTAAACGTAGTGTAGGACGGCTTCAGGCCAGGTGGTATGACAACCTGCGAAAGACCGCAGGCAGGGAATCGAACCCGCAACCTTCATGATGATGATGATTTACTACCTAATCCTAGGATTAGGTACCTAGTAATGCACAGGGTAACCGTGTTACAATGATGGAAAGGGTAACCCCAAACGTAGGGGTTATCAAATCTATCTAAAACCCAAAACTCTTTCAATAGATAACCCAGTCGAAAGGGTTTTGAAAGGGTTACCCCTAAAAGTCGGTTATTCTTTGAAAGTGTAACCCATAAGCAAAGGGTTTTAAAACAACTTCTTCAAAAAAACCCTATAGAAAACCCTTGAACGGGTAACCAAATCAGTCCCTGTTTTACACACATACTGATATCAACGGTCTTTACCTGTCCACTGGTGGACGTATGCCTCCCTTGATAAGCACCTCATTTGCTCTTGTAATAAGGGGGTAATTTCATAATCCCCATTCTGGGCATGAGGGGGAAGTGCGTTTTGCGTGGAACATCAATGAAAATCAAAGTATTCCCCAAAGCCCCAGAATCGAATACAAAATCACATCTTATTCTAACAACAAGGCAAAATTCTAAGGCACGCCTGCGAAGGAAATTTCATTAAATCAGCCAGAATATTTGGATGGGGCTGATTTTCTATTCATGAGCGCTCAGTTTCCTTGTTCCTATGGCGCAATATTTTACAGAAATACTACATCGATGTGAAAGATGGTAGGTAACTTTATTATGCATGTAAGTATTCGTACAAATCAATAAATAAATAATGCTGGACAAACCACACAGCATCATCTAGATTTAGATGATGCTGTATGGTATACTTGGAGCTAGACCCAAGCTAAGCACGTGGTATAGGTGACTGTGATAAACCTACATGCATAGATGATGATGATGATAAACATTTGTCCCAAAGCGGGAATCGAAACCTCAACCTCCTGCGTCACTAGCGGACCTTCGCCCGCCACGCCATATCAACCGTCCAACCATACTTTTCGTATGCAAGAACGACAAAAAAATGATTGTTGGAAGATTCGTGATGTGATGAGAGTAATTGTTTGTTTCTCAATCATCCTGGGTGTTTAGTCCCGTCGCCTCTAAAAGTTTACACAATAATTAACTAGATGTCGCTAGTAAAAGTGACCCAGCTCTAGATCGCGCTGACGAGAACGCACGGTCTAGAGGTTTCTCCTCCGTAGACTGAGACACGTTCTCGGTGACCCCGTTGAGGCGCCCTCTGCGCCCGCCAAAAGCCCGGTAACGCTGTCATGGCCATCTGCGGTCAGCATTAAAATCCTTTCGAAAAAAAAAAACGGTCTAGAGGTATAAAGCTTTACATTAGAAAAATAATTTCAGTCTATTCCGTGAGTTCAAGGTGTTTTATTTCTACAAATATCTCATCAGTACAGAGATTCGGGATACGACTCAAACACTGAGTCTGAACATTTCAGTCCCATTTCGATGAGCTGAACGACCGAATGATACGGTTACAATAAGTGTTTTCTTCACTTTTACAGCACTGACATGCGACATGTCGGTGTCGTGTCGAATCAGGCAAGTGTAAAAACACTTTGCTCACTGAAATTCGAGAGAAGCTGAAATTTAATTTAATAATACAGAATTCCCTCTCAAAGATTGCCTGTAACTGAAACCAAAAACATCAAGGCGCAGAAACAGAAACCCCCTCCTTAAAATTATTATTTCGTTTTTGTTTGGTCTTGCCTTTTTTTCCCCAAAGATTTTTGTTCTCGTGTGTACATATATTTCAAATAGTACATTACTTTTTATATATTTTTTAAAGCGGGATGAGTTGACCAATCTTTAGTCAACTCATCCCGTGGGATGAGTTTAGAGCGGGATCAGTTGACTAAAGAGCCTGCAATGCGTCCTACTTGTATGCTAAAAGTCTTTTGATAAAGAATGCTGTATGAATTGGTTTTGGGAATTTATCAGTACTTACTTATTACTCTCACTTGAGAGACCATCCACTCGATGGACAGACGACATCGTAGCGGTCGCAGGGAGTCGATGGATGGAGGGAGGCGGCTTAGCACCGTTATTTGTAGCGTCGTATGGGGGAGGTCTATGTCCAGCAGTGGACGTTTATGGGCTGATATGATGATGATGATAGTACTTGTATTTTGTAGTAATTTCAGAGTTTGTCTACCTTTTTAAGATGCCCGTCACGCCTCAAGCTCAAACGTGTATGAGTATGTACGTATCGCAGGGACTACGTGGCCGATCTACGAGTACGTCAGGTAGGGTCAACTGGGGTAAATGGGTCTTACGGGGCAAATGCGTCTTTTTGAACTTATTCGAAAACTGTCCAATCTACGTATCTATACTTATATTATAAGTTTCAAGTCATTTAGATATTGCAACCATATTGTACAAAAAGATATTATATATTTTTACAGTTTCAAAAAAGAGGAAAGGTTTGATTGTTTGTTTGTTTGCATTGAATAGGCTCCGAAACTACTGAACTGATTCGAAAAATTCTTTCACTGTTGGGAAGGTACACTATCCCCGGGGTGACATAGGCTATATTATATTGTTCCGTGATCATGGTGCATGTAACTGTGCCAAAATATTGGAAAACTCAAAACTCAAAGCATGGTAAATATCCCATTATAACTTTAGTGTTGAACATAACCATGATAGTTTCAAAAGTTTTAAATTATATTTTATAAAAAAATTTTGAAATTTTTGTTAAATACCCGTGCGAAGCCGGGCGCGCCACTTGTTGTAGATGAAGGAAAAGTTTTCAAATAAATTCTAAAAGACGCATTAGCCCCGTAGACGCACTTACCTTAGTTGACTCAACCTACTTTAAATTGTTTTAGAAGGAGAAAGACAAGATCTCTTACAAGATGTTCCAAAAATACGATAGCCAGTTCGGTAAAAATATCTAGTGAGTGGGTCTAAATAAAATCTCGATTCCGGGAGTGTGAGCCACAAAGGACATCTCTTCATCTTGCGAAAAATTATTTGTTATATACAGATTTTGTTAAAGCGATAATTAGTCGATTCGGTTGATATTGTTGAATAACGAAGTTAACAAACGAAATATAAATATTAAATATAGTTCTAGTAAGGTAGAGCGGGGCTAGTTGAGCATAAGGTCAAGTTGGGCAATCGAAATATCTCATTCACCAAACGCGTAGGCATCAAATAGCGGAAAGAAGGGGAAGCGGGAGGGCAACTCATCGCGCGACCACCTGTGGCGACTCGCCAAGTGAGTGAAGTACAAGCTCGCATTGTTTATTTTGTGACCAAAAAGTAAAATAATCATAAACTGGAATATTTCGTCTATACTAGTCAAATGTTATCCGTTTTCAATGAGGCAAGTGATAAGTTTCCATAAATTTATTGTACTTTTGATATGTATAAAGGCTCTAGGGATTATTATAACAGCTATTTCAGAACCTCATTTTTATTTAAAATATTCGGGTCGGGGTTAGTTGAGCTGTAGTTGGTCAGCTAACCCTACGAACAAAAATCATATATCATGTTTTTTTGACGCGAACTTATAAAATTATGTCTACAAGATGTTCTTACTCTATTTAAGACTTTAATGATGCTGGAAAGACTGTCGACAATGAGGGGAAAAGTGCCGCCGCCAAAGGATTCGGTATCAAGCGGATGACTTTGACAAGATTTTTGAAGAAATTTTATGAAGATGGTGGACTTTTATAATACTTATTGATAATTATATAAATATTCAAGTCTGATTTTGTACAGATGGACTGCATTTAATCCTATAGTTAAGCTTAAGATACTTTGATGTTTTGTTGATTCTATTTTCAGTTCATTATTCAAAGAAAATATCTTTTATTTTTGTTGTTTTGTCAGTAAAAGACTATAAATATAAGTTGATTGTCTGACATACATTTTATTTCATGTTCAGTTAATATTGAACCCATGTTTTGGCTAGGCTTTCTAAGTGCTCAATTTGCCCCATACCCTTGCTCAACTTACCTCACCTATGGGGTACGTTGAGCGTACTCGACTTTCTACATTTAAACAGCAGTAGCTCTTAAATCCGACTTGGTAGAAAAAAAATATTACGGGCATTTTTGTAAAGGGATAAATTGCTAATCCATCAGTATGCATAACAAGTTCTTGAGACTTATCGTTGAAGAGCTATAACCACTCAAGTGAAAAATTGCTCAACTAGCCCCGCCCTACCCTATGCTTCAATATGTTAGAGAATACCTACATGAATAACAATAAATTATATTTTACTAGATAGATAGAAAGATAGAAAATTCTTTATTGCACACTTATTGATAAGAAACAGAAATACTAGCTGACCCGACAAACGTTGTTTTGCCATCGAACAATAATGGTTAATAAAATATCGCTTTAAAAAATGGTGGTTGATGTTAGGAAGGTGAATATTAAGGGTTATATGTATTTTTTAATGCCATAAAAAAAGGAAATAAAAAAATTGTCCAGAAAACAAAAAATAAAATTGTGTTAGGCCATCCTTAACAGTTAGGGGTATATATAAAAAATAACAACCTATTCTCACACCTACCGGATATATAAAAACTTCATTAAAATCGTTCGAGCCGTTTCGCAGGAGTTTGGTTACAAACACTGTGACACGAGATTTTTATATACATATGTATAAGAAGATTTACAGCTCCAGTCACCCTGTATACAAGTTTCTCTCATGACATGATACACTGAACACTAAAACAGTTTCATGGGGTCAAGCCCATTAGGGATTTCGGAAATACACCCTTATTGTACCCTAACACAGGATACATTTCACGTACCAAGGGTCTTGTCAGTCTAAAATGATGGTCCCTTATTTATGATGTCATAACTTGCGTCCCTTTACGTTGTCCCTTTCGTAAGATCGAAGGTCACGTACCGTCGGTACCTTCGTGGAAAATCCTACGAGCATAGCAAAATGACTACCTACCGCTGCTGGGTAGTAGGTACCTAAAAGTGTTCAAGTGTCGACTGCGATGCAACGCGAAACGGAGTGCAGGAAGACCATTCATTCGATAGACCGACGCGGTCGCTGGGAGTCGATGGATGAAGGTGTCTAAGGACCGCTACACGTTGGCAATACGTGCGTCTTTATGAGTCGTTGGGAATTCTTTTCATGAGACATTGGGAATGAGCACGTCTCACACAACGTCTCACGAACTCCGAATAACTAGCTCACCTCTCAAGTTGCATGGCGCCCTAACAGGGCTCCTAATACCAAGCGCCTAAATGTAATATTTAAGACCTCTCAAACAAAATAATAAAAAAAAATAGTGTCATGCGTTACTTTGCTTGCGGAAATCCATTGCAAAACATTAGAATGAAAATATTTACTCGGAAATGTTAAATTCAGCGTATATCCTTCTCTGATAGTATTCATCAAAGTAAGTTGTCTACTAGTTTCGTCTCTCCAAGAGACATCTTCAGGACACCACAATACTCGATCTTGACATTGAGATAGAATATAGATTGCTAAGCAACACCGAGAGTCCAGCCAGTGATGTTGCTTCTCCGAGTTCCACACTTGGCGCTAGGAGCTCGTGAAGCTTGAGAATTGTTACTAAATATTTTTTCATTCTTATGTTTTACCTCTCACATTGTATGTATTAGGATTGCAATGTGAATACTTGAATACTCACGAAAGAACGTTCTGTGGAATAGCTCCTTTGTGGCATCGTAAGGGGGAGGCCTATGTCCAGCAGTGGACATGTGTGGGCTGATATGATAATGAGCGTCGTACGTCAAAAATACAGACCTGGAATTTTAACATATACCTATTAAAAATACGAAAGTGTGTTTGTTTGTTTGTTTGTCCTTCATTCACGCCCTAATTAAGCAACCATTCGTCTTGATTTTTGGCATAGAGTTAGTTGAAAGGATGAAGAGTAACAAAGGCTACTTTTTGTCTCGATAAAACATCAAACTCCCATGGGAGATTTACGACTTACGAATTTAACGCGGGTGAAACCGCGGAAAACACATATTATTATGCTACAAATTCTCCCATCTTCACATCTATGAGATACATATAAGCCAGAAACTTTTGCTTATAACAATAATAATTAGATACGGGTTTAATATGTTTTTATTCCGTAAACAAACGAGTGTAAAACCACCGGCAGAAACAAGTCTTAAAATAAAACTTGAAAACCATTGTTGTGTCAAACAAACTATAGAAATAAAAATAACGCTTCGCTACCTACAATGTATGAAATAACAAAGTTCTGTTTATTTACAAAGTTGCCAGTGCTAGTGCCAGCCATAGATGTAAGAACGCTAGAAAATAAGAGAAGCGGCATTTTATTTGTGTAAACAAAACTTCATAAACTCCCCATTTTCTCCATTATAGCACTCTTAAAGTCGGAAATAAAGAGTTCCATGTATATTACGTGTATATTATATGGTATATTTTTGGAAATATATCATAGAATCTTTAAATCACCCCAAGGTTACCATTTTTTTGGCAAAATAATGGCTCTGTGGTTCCATATTCACATGTTTTTTTTTTTATTATTACAGTACGGTTATCAAACTAAATGGCCTTGAAAAGCATATTCCAATACATAGTCGTAGGACAACATTGACAACATTTCTTAAAAATACTCCCTCTACTATAGGCCTTGTGCATAAGCTCAAAGTCACCCAGCGAGTTATGGAGAGAACTATACTCGGAATTTCTCAGAGCGATAGGGTCCGGAATACGGAAATTCGTAGAAGAACCAAAGTTACCGACATAGCTCTCAGAATCAGCAGGCTGAAGTGGCGATGGGAAGGCCATATAGCTTGTAGAACCGATAACCGTTGGGGAGTAAAGGTTCTCGAGTGGCGACCGCGATGCAATGCGAAACGGAGTGTGGGAAGACCTCCCACTCGATGGACCGACGACATCGTGGCGATCGCAGGGAGTCGTTGGATGGAGGTGGCTCAGGACCGCTATTCGTGGCGTTGTTTGGAGGAGGCCTATGTTCAGCAGTGGACGTGTACGGGCTGATGATGATGATGATGATGACAATGACTCCCTTCGACTAGAAATATAGAAGATAAAAAAATTATAAATTAGTAATCAATATTTATTTTAATTGTTAGAGAATCGCTAACCATGCTTTATTAATTGTATTGATTGTGTGAACTTACTGTTAATATACCTCTAGCCATGCTCTGTTTATATTCCTAGCTCTATAAAATCAGGATAGCATTGTTTGCAACAGCTAACAGAGTCTGACTGCACTGGCTTTGAGTGGTAAAGTTCACTGCAGCGAAAGCTTTGCAGCGCCATCTAGATTTACCTTAACTAACTTTTGACGTGCTCGTGAAACGTAGCTCGGTTTTTACTCTGACTTACTGAACTATCTAGAGATAAAAAAATTCATTGATTAGTTTCTATCCGCTGCGTTTTTCCAAGATTCAAGGTCGAAAAAGTGTGAAAGTGGAAAAACTTTATAAAGTTTTTCCAGGTCTAGAACAACCTACTATATGCTATGATTTTGTCAGATCCTTTTAGTAAATCCGTATAGAAGTAAAAGAAAATTATTCGCTTAGGTTAGAGTGCGACTCTGTTGAATTACTGCGAAACTCTAAATTGTGCTAATACATTTTATTTTCAATAATTTTATGTGTTTTACGTCATGGATGTATTCCAGTTTTCCCCCATTGGAACTTAATTTTAAAATGTCCAGAATTCCCGCTCACTGTTTTTTACTGTTCTAGTTTTCTCCATTGAGAGTTCAAGGGGGAAAACGTCTGCCTTACTCACAGATTACCCTCTGTGGCCTTACGAAACAAACTTTTTTTTTATAGGTATGTGATAAACCTTATCCAGCAGGGTTATTCAAAAACTGTGTTTCTACGTCATCGACACATCGATTCTGACACAGATTTGCGCGCAATTTTGGGGTTTTTAATATTTTTTGCTACCCTACAAGGAATGTAAATAGCAGAAAAGTAGTTTCCCGTAAATTGTATATTGAGCGAGCACTGCGCGAGACAGCCGAATGGGCAATGTCGAGGTAGGAACCAAAATATTTTTTATCAGGCTGGGTCGCGAGGCTGCTAGCCCAATCTGGACGTTGTTAATGTTTTTTTTAAGGATGGGAGTTATTGGATATTTGGGTACCGGTTATTAGTTGGGTGTTTTGATTTAATACCGCTAGTACCAACTGTTACCCAATAACGTTACAATACTCTATACCTATCTGTATACAGTAGCGGCGTAGCACGAGACGAGGTTGTACCCGGTACCTAACTAGACTAGATAATCGGCTTTTTTCCATCAAAAATGTAGGTATGTAATATTTAGTTCATGTTTGATTTTAATTTACCCGGCGGATATGGCGATTTTCCTTCATGCTTTTCTAGGCTTAGGACTAGCACAATTCTTTTTAAATAAAGTGTAATGACTAATGAATCATGAATGAAGCTAGGTTTCGTAGGTACCGTACCCATGCATGTATCAAAAACTGTGGCGCATTTAAAAATCGCCATATTTACCATGATTTTATGTACAGGGGCCAAAGTAAGATTTGTTTATACAATGTTGTGTTTGTTATATATACAATTCTTATTTTTATATTATTATTATTTTTTTGTTGTTTTTCTTTTGAATAGGTATAAATATTAACATATTTACTATGTTTTTTCTACGAATTACTTGAACCTCTTAGGGTTCAGGTTCATTTTTAGGAAGGCAATCTGCTCAACTTTCTGGGTTTTTAATATGGATGGGAGTTATTGGATATTTTGGCTACCGGTTATTAGTCGGGTATTTTGTATCAATACCGCCTGTACCAACTGGTACCCAATAACGTTACAATACTTTATACCTGCCCTGATTTCTACCCAATATATTTGGTTAGAAATACCAAATACTTGTTGCAGCTACATAACTTTACGGGTGAAAGGTCCGCTAGTACCTTTGCGTAGATGATAGTTAGGTAAGTATAGGTATTGAAGCGTTGGGGAGTTATGGCTCACGGTCGGTTAGGCGCGATGCTCGCTTTGCACAGTTATTCCCTAGCGGTGTGCGGATTTTACAATAGCGTTAGATATTTTAGGACCATGCTAACAGGTACTGAGTTAGTTATTGAATACCGGACTCATCTCTAGTTTTTAAGTTGAATCGCCTTTCACTGACTATTAGCCCTGTTTTAGAAAAAAGGCGGTCGCAAGGCATGGACATTGCCACCACATTACATTTCGTGCCGTATATTTGAGACAGATGTGGGAAAATTACCTTATGCTCCCGCCACCACTGAGCTGAGTTATTCCACGTGCCTTGCGAGTTCCTACGAGGAAGCATTTCATCATCCATATAAATCTGCAGTTCTCTTATAGCCCATGCAGTAGCACTTTCTTGTGGCTTCTTTTTCCTTAGAAGTTCGTCAAACACTGCGCTGTGGTCATTTCTTTGTTCTTGAGGTAGCTCTCTCTTCGGAAGGGTTATTTTTATTTATTACATCAATAATCAAATTGTGTACATGTCTTTTTATTTCGGTGTAGGCATTATCGTTTTGGAACCCATAACATTTGAACCTGGGATTTGAACCTGGGGTCCAGCAAGGTGCAAAGAGCAAAGGTTTTGCTGTACTCAATTCTCGGGAATCTATCTTGGAGGCCTTCTTTCATTTTCTTGACCACGTCTTTTACGGCCTTCGTGAAATGACTGAATTCTTCATTCGCCAAAAAGTCATCACATAATGATTGAAAGCAATTTGTCACAACGATTACCAAACTTCCGGTCATATACTGGTCTCCGCTGATCGAAGACGTAAACTCCTCAAAGGGACCTTACACTTGGACCAACTGTTTCAACATGTCTCATTCGTTTATTGAAATGTAGGGCCAGTCCTTATCAATCAGTGCCATACAATGATTAATTACTTCTTCTTGCATTACAAAACGCCTTAGCATGAAATATGTGGAGTTCCATCACGTAGGCACCTGTTGAACAAGGCGTTTTGGATCGCCATTGTGGCCTATATTTCGCATTTGATAATTAAATAGCATATCTTATGCCGCTGTGCTACGTTTGAAGTGGGTCACAATTTTTTTACGTCTTCCAAACAGGTCTCCAATGGCTTCAAAGCATCTGTTACAGTGAGATTTAACGAGTGGGCATAGCAGCTCCACCAATCACTTCCATCTAAGATTTTTAATAGCGTTTTCAATATTTTTTGCGTTATCAGAAACAGCAAAAATTACTTTGGGTGTTATCTGCCATTCCTCCGTCACCCTTTTTACATCTTGTGATAAATTCGTACTCGTATGACGCTCTTTCATTCCTCTACATTCCAAATTTTATTTATTATTGATATAGTACCTATCCATAAGTAAAATGTATTTTTTATATTATGACTTTATACTACGCTACTAAAAAGCGATTCGGGTAAATTAAAGACTAATATTTTTCTACATTTATCTAGAACTATACTCCTCTTTGATATTATGAAGAAAAAATAGAGACCCACGCGACTGACGGGGGCTTATTGCTGTCAAACAATTTTTTTTACGTTTTCAATAACTACATATTTGGTAAAACTTTTTAAACTTTCGCGATTTGTTGACATAATTAAAGATTATTTATTGGGTATTTATCGCGTACCTTTTGTTATATTTTTCCCCTACGTTTCCATCGCGTTACAGCGATCGTGGTCACGGGGCGACTGGATGTACTCGGAGCTACCGCCGAGAATTGATGGCAGTATCCACGACTACCCTCAATTCGTCTGCAGAATCAGGAATGTCCAAGTTCACATTACGACACACTACACTGACCGTGTCTGACTGCAGTACAGGTGGATCACGACGCACACACTTATTTAGCACAGGATTCCACGAGGAAGAGAGACGAAAACCATCTTCACGATTAAAGTTCGGGTATTTTGTGATCTCAATCGCCTCTCGAACCATCCTTTTGTAGTAGTGGCGTTCACAGGATACAACTTTAGGGTCATGTAGCTCAATCCAGTGGTTACTTCCTGAGTCTAGCAAATGTTCCGCTATCGCCGACTTGTTCAGTTGCCTATTTTTGACCGATGCTATGTGCTCTTTCACCCGTTCGGCAATCGTTCTTTTAGTTTGCCCTATGTATGAGCGGCCACAGCTGCAGTCAACTTTGTAGACGCCTGGTTTTTGTAGAGGTATGACATTTTTTGGCGTTCAAGTACCCGTCGCTGCATCTACAGCACTTCTCGCAAGGAGGGCGAACATACCTATTACCCCTCGCACAGATACCCACACATAAAGTGAAAACATAAATAATTATAGGTAGGTAGGTATAAATGGCAGAAAATGGGGCCGTGGGGCCGCGGCGTACGAATATCGACCCCTCCAACTCAACCCGTGGATGTCGTAAGAGCTCACTAAGGGAACTTACCAGAGGATGGGCAGCAGCTTCCTTCTGAGTATTTTTAAACACCAACACTGCGATCACCAATCCGCCTGCCAAGCGTGGTGATTATGGCAAAGCCCCCCCTACATGGGAGACCATCCACTCGGATGGACCGACGACATCGTAGCGGTCGCAGGGAGTCGATGGATGGAGGCGGCTCAGGACCGCTATTTCTGGCGTCGTACGGGGGAGGCCTATGTCCAGCAGTGGACGTGTATAGGCTGATGATGATGATGAGGTATAAATGGTATAAGGGTATAACCTTATAGGGCTAGGAACATCGACCTTAGTAGGTAGGTACCTACCTGCTAAGGTCATGGATGGATTGTGTGAATTGTTACCTAAGTAGTTACCTACACCTATGTATGTAGGTATGTAGACATAATGGTTGAACACAGTGCTTGATGGAAAATCATAGCTATATATATATTCTATGATGGAAAATAGTAGCCAGTGTAACTATCTCTTTTACTCATCAGACATCAGAACCCTGGTGTTAGACAGGGATGCCCTCAAGTATTGGGTATTTAAATTAGCTACCTATCTCGTTTACTCGAAATAAAATCCTAGTGTTGCCGTTGCAACAGGGATGCCAATAAGTATTTGGTATTTCTAACCGATTTGTTAGAAATACCAAATACTTGTTGCAGCTACATAACTTTCGGGTGAACGGTCCGCTAGTACCTATGCGTAGATGATAGTTAGGTAAGTATAGGTATTGAAGCGTTGGGTAGTTATGGGTCACGGTCGGTTAGGTGCGATGCTCGCTTTGCACAGTTATTCCCTAGCGGTATGCCGATCTTACAATAGCGTTAGATATTTTAGGACCATGCTAACAGGTACTGAGTTCGGACTCATCTCTAGTTTTTTTGTTACTAAGATCTATGTTATGTATGGTATGATGATTGATAATAATGTAGTTGTATATATACCTACTTGTAGTAAACTGATCAATAGTTAACTGTGACAGGAGGCCTATTATAATTTTTCAAAACACGCAATTTCAAAATTCACCCAGTAGGCACTCCTTTTGTGTCCCTGTAATGGAAAAAAGCTATAAAATCTGTATTTCACGATTTGACTGTATTTTAAGATTTTAAGGCACCCCGCCTTAAAAGTTGTTTCACCTAATTGCGTGTTTTTTTTTGTGCAAATTGGTGCCTTAATCTATCTATACTTATAATAAAACTGTAACAGGTCAAATTCTGTACATTGAAGATATTCAAATTTTTTTTTTGTAGGGCACTCTATTATCGATACTGATGCCAAAAATGTATTTTTTTTCCATCATGTCTGTCTGTCTGTCTGTATCTTGGCCGCGCATAGCTCCGAAACTACTGAACATATTGAAATGAAACTTGGCAGGATTTGAGTTCATACTACGAGGAAGGACATAGGATACTTTTTATCCCGGATTTCAATAGGGTTCCTTTGGGAGAGGGGATGAACGTAAAATTAGTTGGCTGCGCATAGCGCCGGAACTACTCAATGTATTCAAATGAAACTTTGCACGATTTGAGATCATATTATGATGAAGGACATAAAATACTTTTTATCCCAGATTTCAATAGGGTTCCCTTGGGAGAGGGGATGAAAATATTTTTTTTGGCTGCGCGTAGCGCCAATATTACTAAATGTATTCAAATGAAACTTGGCAGGATTTGAGTTCATACTACGAGGAAGGACATAGGATACTTTTTATCCCGAATTTCAATAGGGTTCTTTTGGGAGAGGGGATGAACGTAAAATTAGTTGGCTGCGCATAGCGCCCGATCTACATTAATAAAACTAAGTAAGGTTTGTGAGGTTGTAGCGAGTAATCTCTGAATCTACTGAGCGAATTTTGAAAATTCTTTCACTATTGAAAATCACGTTATTTGCGAGTGTTATTGGCTATATATATTAATAACTAAAAATGTGGAACGAAGTGGGCACGGGTCAGCAAGTATGATAATATGACTATATAAGAGTACCATTAGGATTGGAACTGGTTGCATGCTTCTGTTTTTCTTGTAAATACAATCTGGGTCTTTTCAAGACAAGAGTGAATAGGTGTCTAGACTTTCGTGATACACCGTCGTCCACATCGTCACTTTCCATCAGGTGAGACTGTGGTAAAACGAAGGTCTACTGCCCATAAAAAAAAACAATAGACAGAAACGAAACAGGTAAATATGTACGTATTTAGAGAATTAAAATAGACCAACTCCTAGGTAACTTATTTAGGTTCGCTTAAAAACGTTTTCTCTGCTAAGTATTAAACATTTAAGACAAACATTCAACTAAAGTTTAATAGACGAAACGTGTTGCATAAACAGGTCTATAACACTTTTATAGCGAACTGTACGTACAATAAAACTAAAAGGTTCCCCAAATAACAATACCATTACGGAACTTCGTAAGTTGTAATTGCTTTACAAAGAATTCGCGGAACCCTAAAAGAAAAAGCTTCTATTGTAAGTGTGTTTCAAAATTAAGTACTTTTACGGAAGAGATAAAACTACGGTTGATATTTGAAGATCATAAGAATCAATATTTAGCTTTTTGATGTAACATAATTAAAAAAATAGAAAAAAAATATTAGGCGTAACTTTTTACTAGTTGTGTTAATAGATTGAATAAATATGAACGACACAAAATTCCACAACCTTCGTCGAAGCGGACGACGACATCATCCTCTTTGCAGCTGATGAGGCTGAGAAGAGTTCTTACTCTAATGAATAGAATGCAGCAGTACAGCCTTCGATCAGATACTTACAGTACAGCAATGAAGAAGGACTTGCATAAACAGATCAAAAACCAAGATCAGGGTTGTGGGTGTGGATCGCGTTTATAACTCTAAGGAAATTAAATGATATCCCAAAAATTTACATTTTCGGCGGCACTCGTAAATTGTTGGGATATCATTTAATTTCTTTGAGATTACCCCGAGTGCGAGGGACACTATAATAACATTAACCTGTTGATCACTTTGTCTACCTGGATTATAATTTATTAGCGACAATATAACAATAATCCTGCGATCAGCCTGCGATAGTGAAATACGCAGACGAATTGGAATAGCAAAAAATGCAATCTCCCAGCACGATAGATATAAAAAATATAATATTGTTACATTTAAATAGAACTCAAAAACTTCCAGTCAAAAAACGTCTTATAATATTCAGTAGGTATCGAATTGAGCTCACTTTACATAAATAATATGGCGTGTTTTAAAAAACGATAAACTGACCTCAAATTCCCTTACTTTTACACTTATTTTAAGTTTTGCGGGATAAATACTAATTAATAATTGTTAATTAAAAAAAATTTTCTATACAATACTGAAAGAATTTTCAAAATCGGTCCATAATTGGCAGAGATATCGCGTAACATACATACAAAAAAAAATACATACTGACGAATTGATAACCTCCTCCTTTTGAAGTCAGTTGAAAAATATAAAATTGTTACACGCAAATAAAACTTCCATAAAAAATCAATCAAAAAACGTTTTATAAAATTCAGTAGGTATCAAAAATTGAGCTAGCTTTACATAAAAAATTGTTGAAAAGGTCACAAATTGAGAACACTTCATCCTACTTCAGATATCTCATATCTCAACATACTAAAATAAATTTCAGTTAGAAGGGAATATTTCTTATCGCGGTGGAATAAAAAGTAACGTACGCAGTATTTACGACTTTATGGTGATTTTACATAGGGGTGGAAATACTTTGCAGAAAAAACGGAATATCTTGAGAAAGCTGGATACATTTTACTCGTTTATAAAAATTTGATCCCGATTGATCTACCTGTATGTAGGTTACTTACGTGAGATGATTCGTGACGTCACAGATAAGAAGGCTTTATTTATATTTATAATTAATTTAATATGCCAAACCTGTAGAAAACAAAATCATTTTTCGTTTTATAAATGTACAAACCCTTACATAAATATAATTACACTAGCCATTCTAGTCTGGGTCATTCATCATGATCCAAGAAAACAAGGTCTGCTCCTCCGGGAGCGACACAAGGTGACGTTACTGTCCAGTTGTCACTTATTTCAACAAAACGTAGAAGTTGGGAAACAAATGTGATAAGGGTCTATTGTAGACGATTGTAATTTTTTATTGATTTTTCTTGTTTGTCGTTTGTTAGATTAGTCAGAACAGCGTTAGTTAAACACGAGTGATGTGATAAATAATTGGAAAATTGAATACAAAACCACATAGTTTTATCAGATTCATATAAGTAATACAAGGAGCTCGGGGAGTTACGATTTTACTCTACTGGTAACACCAGAAAACCAGATACGTCTTCTTATTTGCCGATGGCGTCGATGACCTAGGCTTGTGTCACCTACGTGACCATACCATATAATAATATATGTACATACCTATTCAGAAGAAGTCTTTGTCATGTTACCAAAGAATATTATTAAAAAAGCCCAGTGAGAATCCTGCTCTCGACAGCGATAAAACTGGGACGAGTTTCATAAGCGCCATGTTTTTGCCAAAGGGTGGATACTTATTGGCTTTTTGTCAAAAGACCTTGCTTGGGATTTACTATCTAGCTTAATTAATTTCGAGCAAGCTTGCGTTTTTGCTTTAACAGCCAGTTTCTTGAACGACGTTCGTAAGTTGCAAGTTTATATGGGAAGCTCGCTCCGAAAATATATCTATTTAGTATTTAAATGGATAGCTTTTGTTCAGTTTTGTTTACGTACTACGTACGTGGATTAACCTTTTGACCGCCACGCCCCAAACGCATTTCCGTGCTCTCAACGCCAAGGCACAAATTTAACAAAAATACCTATGAAAAAAATAGTGCTGCCAAGAGTCTATGAATTGGAAATTGTCGATAAACACCTCATCATCATCATCATCAGCCCATACACGTCCACTGCTGGACATAGGCCTCCCCCGTACGGCGCCACAAATAGCGGTCCTGAGCCGCCTCCATCCATCGACTCCCTGCGACCGCTACGATGTCGTCGGTCCATCGAGTGGATGGTCTCCCATGTAGGGGGGGATTTGCCATAATCACCACGCTTGGCAGGCGGTAAACACCTATGTGTTATAAAAAACTAACATTACGTGTAAAATAGTAGTAAAGCACAGCACTACTCGCCATAGCGATGACGTCACTGTCACGACTGGATGACAACGGCGCCCACGGCCTAACTTTTTTGAAACTTCCTTAGAGATGTACCTAACCGTGTCGCACGCTGATTATCGATTTCGAAATAGATGTCGAAAATAGGCAGGTATCGATTAAAAATATTTTGTTTTTGGTAGGTCAAGTTATGAAAAACGATAAACCCACCATAGACGTAGCTATAATATTATATAGTAATATGAATCATAGCAAGGCATAGCGCGGTATATGTTCTATACAAATTTTCGAGTGACCGCACCCGCAGCTATAATTTATATTATATATATATATATAAAATCTTCCGTGATCCCGGATCCCAGGATCGAATCCTCTACTTGTAATAGTACTGACGGTAGTTAGATACCTATTTTTCGGAAGGATAATGCGGAAATATGGTCTAAGAGATTTATTTTTATAGATAACTAGCTGCTGCCCGCGGCTTTGCACGCGCTTTTCATGTACCCTATTTCCATCTCCGGGATACCATCTACCTCTGCCAAGATCCGTTCAGCCGCCTAGGCGTGAAAAGGTAACAGACAGAGAGATAGACCGAGTTGCTATATTTTTTTTTTTCAAATTTATAATATTATTAAGTAGGATAGGTAGTACAATTCGCTTTTTAAGAGAAATTATACCTACTTAGTAGTTGCATTATAAAAGTAGATAGAGACGTGGCTAGCTATTCTATGTGCAAAGACAACTCAACTAGTAATCAGAACACTAAAATATAATCACGAAGTCCCAGGAATCGACCCCAGCACTTAGTTCGGCCCTGCCAAAAAGTCCTTAGTAAGGCCCTGAAAAATCTCCGCACCGGTCGACTGCGTGCAACTACCGTGGTTGACAGACAACTAAACTCTTCATCGTCATCAATTCCTCCTAAAATTCGTAGGAGGTCAGAATAATCCATCACCATGTTGCACTGCACTATTTGTTCGCTCTTCGCTTATGACGTCATCAAGTCGCCTATACATGACCATGCCGCTCAGGGAAGGGATTATTCGGTCAGGTGCTAGGGATGCACCAGACTTGAGTTATCAGATTTATTTTGCCAGGTTGATTTGATGATTTTTTTTTATTCATGTATCTTAAGCTAGTTTTATGTTTTTAACCTTTATATTATACAAATATCGATTAAAAGATAAGATATGAGAAAATAACATGTTTGAATTGAATTTTGATTAGTTTTCAAGAAATCTATGCCTCCTGCATCACGTCACTAGTTGTCAACTATAGACGACTGTGGCCCTCAGGGCATAGCATTTGCTTGTATGAAAATCTATGTTTTTTATTTCAATATTTCTCAGTACCTCTAGCTCTAAGAGACTTGTTTTTTATACTCAGATGTAGCTGAGATATTATTTGGGAAAAGTAGAAATAAAATACCAGTAAAACTTTTTCAATACCTTTATTTCATATTTTTGTAGGGCGGGTATTTCGTCAACTATAGACGACGACGTTGGCGCTGAGGGCACGGAGGTGCTTGTCACCTATAGGTGACTATGGCTGTCATAAGGTTAATAGTCAGGCATTATGTAGGTAGTAGGTTCAGAGAGTTCGATAGGTAGATAACCCTGCCCTTTCGGTAAAATGAAACTACTTAATGCTATGTATCTATCTAAAATAGGTAAGTACTTAGTTGATTAATAAAATTACCTGAAAAAAGGTGCATAGGCTAATTTGTAGAAAGTTTATTCGAATATCCAAAAAATTAATGTGCCTAGCGTGTTCAATTCAACGATCCTATCCATACAAGGTTGTCTGGCAGAGATCGCTTGTGAGCGATAAGACCGCAAATTGTCACATTTTTTGTTACAAATTGTTTTTTTATGTGTGTAATAAAGCATTTTCTATCTATCTAGCTCGACGAACAAACTCAAGTAATTTATTCCATTTTTTCCTTAAGGATGCAATCAGAGGTGGTCGTTTTTACTAACATCGTTGATCATCAACGATGTCAGTGTTGCCAAAGGATGGCGAATAGGGAAACATCGGATGCCAACGACATCGAGCTTTGCAGCGTAATGTCGATCCCGACCAAATCATCACATCGGCATCGCCAACGATACGAACGTCCACACCCTTAAGAGTATCTAGAAAGGGAGTTGCCAAGCGCTACTTTTAGTACTAAAATGATTCTGCCAGTTTTCGCGGGAGGCGAGGTAGCACGGTACAGCAACATTTACATAATCACGCACACTAATGCAGAAAAATTAAGCGTCCCTATAAACGCACACGTAAGTAAAAGCTGTACATAAACACAAAACAAGCACACAATTAAAGAATTACTGTTGTTACACTATTGTTTAGTTACACACTAACACAAAAAAGTAGTGATGGGGTGTAAAAAGACCGATAAAATGAATGAAATCAGATTTGTTCAAAATCATATACTTTTCCTTTTTTTACAGGTTTGTAGGGCGTACGTAATCTCTTTAACTACTGAACCGATTTTCAAAATTATTCTACGAATAGAAAGCTACACTGTTGTTGAGTAACACAAGGCTATATTCTATCTACGCAAGTAAAACCGCGGTGCGCTAATAGTTATTGTATGTACTTACATAATTACAACAAATATACGCAATTATGAATCGTTCTAACTTAGAACATCTTCATAGAAATCGGTTCAGTCTTAGAACTTCTAAGACTGAACTGATTTCGATGAATCTTTCATGAATGCATTTTTTTGATAAATATTTTGTTTCTCAATTGGTGTGGTGGGGTGAGAAAAATAAAGAGCAGGAGAAGAATAGCGGCTGTTAGCAAATGTATTGCCCCAAGCGGATATGTAAGGCTAGGAATTAAAAAGGAGGACCTTTACTGATACTCTAAGGTCCACACCACACGGGAAAGATGCTAGCAAACCCTACACAAAGATTTATATCGTTAGATATGCCCTGGCACCAAAAACCGTGGTCCCGTTGTCTTTGAATGTGTGCGTTACGAAATGCCGACGCACCCACACTAATAAGTAGACAAAAATTGTGTTTTTGTTTTTGCCAGTAAACTTAACCTATCTGTTATTATAACCATATTGTGTGCAATCATACTGCACACACTTTTGTGAAAAAATAAAGGTCCTATCATGCCCTGAAATCGAAAAGTCTAAAAAGTGTGCAATCTGGGTTGTACCACAGATTAGCTGGTAGTGTTACTTTGTAGTGCGGTCAGAACGCAACAGCGGAAACACAGATTTATAAACGGAAAGAAAAATAATAGTTATTTAATTATATCGCAATACCTAAGAGTGAAAAGTAACGCTTTTGTCTTTATTTGTATGTTTAGAATTATTGTTTCATTTGCGAAATGCTCATTATGGCATTTTGTGACACTTTTCAACTAAAAATGGCAATGTTACAGCACGTCCGGCTGACACTGTGTTTAGATGTACACTGATTCCAAATGAGCGAGCTATCTCATTTCATATGGCACCAAAACGTGCGCGGTCTCACTACGGTAAGGGCCTATCTAACGATATAAATCTTTGACCCTACATCGTTTTTGACCCACAGACATTGACCAAATCGTTGTTCACATAACGTGGAAAATCAACGACAACGCCCATGTCTATAATTGCAATTTATAGTGAGTTAGACATGGAAGAAGGAAAGGTTGAGCCTCTTTATTTTCTAGTTAAACATCTCAGTTTTTTTTTTATTTTGGCTTCAAGGCAATTATTACAAAATTCCCCATTTTCAGCTTTCCGCTACGACACATTTACGCAACAAAAGCCGAATTTCCGAGAAAAACTGTTACAAATTAAATAATTAACCCCCGAATACTCAAACGAATCTCAGATTTAACCACGACTCAAGTGACGATTTTTCGACAGATTTTCATTGAAAACTGTCAAAATATCGCAACATAAGACGTGCTTACATCTGAGTTGCGTTTGAGTATTCGGCCGTAAAACTATCAATTAATTAAGTAGGCATCAAACTGCAAGTCATGATAACAAACTTCCTATCGATAGTAAACAATTGACGCTAAGCACGTGTGTATTTAAACAAATATAGATTTTGTACCATAGCCTCGAAGACACCAACAGCACAAAGACACGTATCCAAGCCAAGAGTATTTATTATTTATGATGGGAAACAACAGGGTCTTACATTTAATTTGATTATGGGCTTAATAACATAATACCTGTCAGTTTTAAAATGTAAGTACGTACGTTGTATAAGCTGACTTATATGTTTTTAAATACAATAGTTATGCCTGCATAGATATACCTAAGATATAATTTAAAAGATAGAATTATATGCCATAGCGGACTATAGATCTTTAAAAGAGGAATATCCAATCTTGAATTGTTTTGTTAGAAGTATCTCAAAGGTTTCAATGAAAGCTCCCAGGCGGCTTGAGTTTTTCCGGCACTTCCAACAATTATCGTTATATTTCAACCAATTTACACAAAACCAAATGGGTAAATCCAACTTCGATAAAGAGGTCAGCCGACGAATCCAACTCGGATGGGCAGCGTTCGGGAAACTTCACAATATCTTCTCGTCACACATACCGCAGAGCTTCAAGACGAAAGTCTTTAACCAATGTGTGTTACCAGTGATGACTTACGGATCCGTGACATGGTCGCTCACTATAGGCCTTGTGCATAAGCTCAAAGTCACCCAGCGAGCTATGCTCGGAGTTTCTCTACACGATAAAGTCCGGAATACGGAAATCCGTAGAAGAACCAAAGTTACCGACATAGCTCTCAGAATTAGCAGGCTGAAGTGGCGATGGGCAGGCCATAATCCCGTTTAAGTCCACTGCTAAACATAGGCCTCCCCCAAACGACGCCACGAATAGCGGTCTTGGGCCGCCTACATCTAACGATCGATCGCTACGATGTCGTCGGTCCATCGAGTAGGAGGTCTTCCCACATTTCGTTTCATATTGCATCGTGGTCGCCACTCGAGAACCTTTACTCCCCAACGGTTATCGGTTCTACGAGCTATATGGCCTGCCGGTATCTTATTAGTAAGTAGTATAGTAATTCTATAGTGCTAACAGCCGGTCTAACCTAGTGCGACGGCGAACCTAGACACATAGACTATCGAGTGCTTCATTTTATGCGTTACTGAGACTATGTCCGAGAAAACTCGTCCCTCTGGTTAGGACCTTCTTGTTTCTATCCTAGATAATATTTGGAAAAAGAATCTGAGATCTTTGATTTTTGTATAGGAGCAAAGGGATGGGTGACGATTATATATATTTTTCTTGTATCTAATGTGACCACAGTTCCTTCTTTAATGATCTCATCTCCCTCCGTATTCCACTTCCTATTAATATTGCCTCGCTCTTTTCCTCCTTAGAGCCTTATATATCATTGCTTAGCATCCTTTATTTGTACAAATAATATAAAAATCTGCTTATCCTAAATGAACGAAAGGTCATTTAGCTTCCAAAACCATTTTAAATTGATGACGTTTTGCTCTCAGGGCATTTTATATAACAGTCGATTTGCACCCAGCGCCATTAAAAAAGAAGTTGAATAGTTGATGTGCACCTAAGAAAATTTTGTTCCCAAAATTTTTATTAAAAAAAATAAACTGAATATAGCTTATGGTAGTGAGATAAAAAACACTGAGATGTGACAAAAGAATTCAGTGCAGCGTTGACAGCAGGCTCACAAAACTGTTTCGTTCAAATCCCGCGCAAAAAAGAGAAATTTTAAATTAAGAATCTTAAAAGAATACGATGCGAAGACGTGCCAAATTAAATTCCTACTCGGGAAACATTTCGATGTACAAAAGGTTTCCATGGGCAAAAACCCTAAGCACTTTTTGAAAAAAAAAAGTAAATTAGAGTCATTTTCAATGGTCCTTCGAGGGAGCGTCCAGATAAGGTTAAGGGTATGTCCCTACTTTAATTAGTTTCTGTAATTTTATCTAAATTTGTTTCTTTATTCATTTAAGGGCATCGCTGCCAGTACTTGAGGGTACAGAAGCTTGGGGGCCGGATTTAGGACGAAATTATCTGAGATTTCTTTTACTTATTATTTGTTATCTACCTAGCTATTTTAATTAAAAATATCTAATGACTTCGTAGATTTCATTTTGGAATGGCCGTTTCATTTACGAGTATTTCATCTCAAAGGTATAAGTGTGGTGGCAAATTTATGACAATCAGTCATAAAGTAAAGCGGGAAGTTTCCATAGGATTTAAGGTTGTTTTATTCCCACTTATTTTAGGTTTCATAGTCGAAATAGGCTAAGTCTAAGTTACTCTAAGTCTAATTTACTCTAAAGCTAAGTCGAAATAGATTGTACTGGAGCTGATACAAAAATGTAGGTATCTAAGCTGTAACCTTCATCCTTGATGACTCCATTTTTGTTGCACAACTACAGTGCGGTTATCAATAATGAGGATGACACCAAGAGCGATTTGCCCCCGTCTAGTGCAGTCAGTGAAATGTACAACATGGAGCACATCGACCCAGTCTTGTAAGCCCATACAATCTTCATCAGTCTGGCCCACCACAGTGCTGCATCAGTTATGAGAATGACGGCAAGAGCCACTTGCCCCCGTCTAGTGCAGCCAACGAAATGAACAACACGGACTTAAGCACATCGCCCCTGTCCTCTAAGCCCCTACAATCTTCATCCGTGAGTCCGGCCCACCACAGTGCGGGCATCAGTAATGAAATGAGGATGACGGCAAGAGCCACTTGCCCCCGTCTAGTCCAGCTAGCGAAATGTACAACACGGTGCAAAGTACACCCTGTAACAACGCAGTAAGGTTGCAAATGCAGAGTCACGGTTGAAGTGAGGGCATACTTTGAGAGCGCTCGGATTTTGAATATTTTTTTTATAGGTAACATTTTATTGATGTAGATTCATTCATATTTGGTCGCATATTTGAATAAATAGACAGATAATAAAATAAATATTGTTGGACAATCCACACAGCATCATCTAGCCCCAAGCTAAGCAGTGCCTGTGTTACAGGTACTAGAAGACCGATATACTTAACAAAAAATATTACAAAGATGGATGTTTTAAATTTTACTTAGAAAATACCCAGATAAACAGAGATTGTGAAAATATTATGGATGAATAATAAATATTATTTTTATTTATTTAAATTTGAAAGCTTTATTACTAAAATTAGGCTCGTACGAGCCCTTTTAGTGATCACCTCGCTGTTTCTTTGTTCTTTTAGTGATTCCTTGCGTTTTCCTTGTTGTTTTAGTGATCACCTTGCTGTTTCTTTGGTTTTTTTGTGATCACGTTGCTTTTTCCTTGTTCTTTTACTGATCACCTTGCTGTTTCTTTGTTATTTTAGTGATCACTTTGCTTTTTACTTGTTTTTTTAGTGATCATCTTGCTGTTTCTTTGTTATTTTAGCGATCACGTTGCTTTTTCCTTGTTCTTTTAGTGAATACCTTGCTGTTTCTTTGTTCTTTTAGTGATCACCTTGCTTTTTCCTTGTTATTTAATACTATCAGATTTTGTTTTATTTTCATATATAAGATACTTGGGATTGTTCATTCATTGATTCCGTCCTTTTATATTTGAAAACTTTCATCTAAACGTTACGGGTAGCCCATAATTGAATGCACATTTTTGTGCTTTGCGGTAGCGGTGCGGCCATGATCTGCGACAACCTTAAGTATAATAAACTGGCTAGTCCCCGCGGTTTCACTCGCGTTAAATTCGAATTTCACATTTCTAGGGTGATAACAAGTTATTAATCAGTTAATCCAGGAATTTGACGTTTTACCAGAACAAAAAGCGTATGTTAGTCTCCATCCTTTCAACAAACTCTATGTCAATAATCAAGTCGATTGGTTGATTATTTAGGGCGTGAAGAAAGGACAAACAAACAAACAGACTTTCGCATTTATAATATTAGTTAGGATTCGCCTGAAATATAAGAAAGATTTTATTATAATAATGTCATAAAGAAGCGATATCACCCAGACTCACTTAATTACCAAAGAGAGACCCTGTCTCCATGTAATAGAATCTAAATTGCATCGTTGAGATGGCACTGAATCGCAAACAGCTTATAACACTTTTATTGTCTAGACTCCTGCAAAGGAAATTGCACTAAATTTCAACCACATTTTAGAGAGATACGGGTGATTTTCCCATGAAACTTTTCCCTACAAAGCCTCTTATATCTCACAGTTTCAGCATGCGTTTATTACCACCTAATAAGAACCTATGACCAGTTATGGAAGAGCCCTGTTAGGATTTAATCCCTTGTCTTTAGTATGGAGATGGGATTTCGCTCGGGGACTTGAAGGTCGAGTTTTGTTGGTTACGTCATTTTATGTTTCATATGTAATTATGTCTGGGAGTTGGTTTTCAGTATTAGATTGTTTCGTTTAGTAGCTATATTGAAGATAATGGCGTCAAGTAAAATTTTGCCAAAACTAAAATAAAATCATTTTAAACTTTCGCGATTTAAAATAAAAATATAAAAAAAAAAATATTTTAATAAGTAGGTACATTACATAACACTAAACAGTTACAATAAAATTAAAATCAAATTACAATTAAAATTAAAATTAGAATAAAATTAAGTAAATTACATCAATGTCATTATTTAGAGTTCTGCAGCCATTCAACAAAATCCCTACCCAAGGAGTCTAAGGAGTTAGGACCCTGTTGAAAGACTGCATGATGGGCGAAGCCTGCTGTCTACAACCTGTAGGATGGTGTTGGTACTGCCCCAGGTTCTGCGCAGCAGCGAGACAGATTTCTTGCGGGTGATGGCCTGAAATTTGTCAATTGTAATTGCGATTTGTCAACACAAGGAAAATCCGTATTCCATTTTCGAAATGTGAATTTGTTCATTCCTGATTTTGAAGACGAATTGAGGGTAGTCGTGGACTGTCGTCAATAGGGATGACGACAGTAAATAAAAATCACTAAAATTTGGTATTTACCGAATTATACTTGAGCCATAGATTACAAAACACGTATTATATGTTATGTTTTGTTTGAGATTAATTATTATTTTGATAAAATAAAACAACAAATACAGCAATCCGCCATGACAGGTTGAACACCAATCAGAGAATACATAACTGAGACGTCATGCCGTCACAATATGTAATGTAAAGGCACAGAATACCTGGTAATGCTTCTCTTGAAAATATTATGATCATTCTGTATCATCAGATGTTCGTGCATCTATGGCTTCATAGACAGCCGCCACGAGTATTGTAGCGTTTTTGAGCGAAATAGAAAATGCATTTTTAAAAGCTGTATATTCTTCCTGCGAAGTCCATTTTGTTGCAGAAATATGATTTATTTTGCATTCAGTAGATGTCTAAAAATATCATGGTGTAGTTTCTCAAAATCAGTCGTCATGCCTATTCTCGGCTGAAACTACGAGAACATCCAGTCGCTCCGTGACCAAGATCGTTGCAATTCGTTGGAAACGTAATGGGAATTAAAACCCCCGTGACCACGGTCCTTGTGAGTCTATGGAAATGTAAAAGAAATTAAAACAAAGGGTACCTACCTAAGTGATAAAAATTATGATGATAAACCAAAAACCTGAAATTACCGTATGATAAATAAAATAAATTGGTTTACTATTTGCAGCAAATTACTTTTCCGCTACATTTATTCCTTGTGGAACGCAGAAAAAAATTTAAACCACAAAAATATATTAATCTAGCGCCAACATAAAACGATCAACTATAAATAACACAGATTATATATTACTATACTATATGTAATATCCTACTTTCCTACCAATATCATAAATGTCATAGTTTGTAAGGATGGATGCATGGATGTATGAATGGATATTTATTACTCTTTCACGCAAAAACTACTGAACTGATGAGGCTGAAATTGGGTATGGGTATAGGATGGGACCTAGAATAACATACCTATAGGCTATTTTTTATCCCGATAAAACGCGGGCGAAGGCGCGGGCAGCAGCTAGTAATATTATAAATGTCAAAGTTTGTAAGGATGGATGGACGTATGTTACTCTGTTGTTGATGTTGTTGATGGATGGACGTATGTTACTCTGTTACTCTTTCACGCAAAAACTACTTAACCGATTAGGCTGAAATTGGGTATGGGTAGGTAGTTTGGGACGTGGAATAACACACAGGCTATTTTTTATCCTGATAAAATGCGGGTGAAGGCGCGGGCAGCAGCTAGTACTATACTATAACAAGTATCTACCTCGAAATTTAAAAATAAATATGAACGTCAGCCAATAAGGCATAATTTTTTATTGTTTTTATAAAGCCTATAAAACAGTAAAACATTATTCCAATAGAATTCTAATCAAAAGAGCTTCCATTTGATTGGTCAAAGGCTAAAAATGAATTCGCCATAACAATTCATTTCAATTTGATGTGCCTACCTTTTTTCAGTTCGTTACATCGACTCAGAAACTCATTTTTGGGGTCCGTCCACAATTTATTAAAAACTAGCTGTACCCCGCGGTTTCACCCCCGTTAAATTCGGATTTCACATTTCTAGGGGGATAAGAAGGTATTTTTTTCCGTATCTCCCATGGGAATTTCTCTTTTGATCGAGTTACCGAGATGCCAATGAGGGTATTATACCTAAACATGAGATTTGCCTAAAAAGCTGTTTACCACGAAAGATGCCAATGAATTTGATGTTTTACAAGGACAAAAAATAGCCTATGTTACTCTCCATTCTTTCAACTAACTCTATGCCAAAAATCAAGTCGATTGGTTGCTTAGTTAGGGCGTGAAGGAAGGACAAACAAACACACTTTCACGATTATAATATAAGTTAGGATTAGTACGGATATTATAGACAAGCTACTCTCCACGGTTTCACCCGCGTTAAATTCGAATTTCACACAATATCCCCGTAAATCTCCCATGGGAATTTGATGTTTTACCGGGACAAAAAGTAGCCTATATTACTCTCCATTCATTCAACTAACTCTATATAAAAAATCAAGTCGATGGGTTGTTTATTTGGGGCGTGAAGGAAGGACAAACAAACACACTTCCGCATTTATAATATTAGTTAGGATTATATCTCTGGCTGCGGTTGTGGATGTTTCATTCAAATATTAATTATTTGTCTTGCTAGGAACACTGTTCGACAGATATCATTATATTATGTACGACTAAATATCAATTTACCTAATTACATTAATCATCATCATCATATCAGCCCATACACGTCCACTGCTGGACGTAGGCCTCCCCCATCATCATCATCATCAGCCCATACACGTCCACTGCTGGACATAGGCCTCCCCCATACGACGCCACAAATAGCGGTCCTGAGCCGCCTCCATCCATTGACTCCCTGCGACCGCTACAATGTCGTCGGTCCATCGAGTGGATTGTCTCCCATGTAGGGGGGGATTTGCCATAATCACCACGCTTGGCAGGCGGATTGGTGATCGCAGAGAATTTAATAAAGATTTAGTTAATAGTTTAATGAAAATCTGGCTCTATAATTTGAAATTAAAATGGCATAGACCCTGCACTGGTTTACATGACTATCACAACTTTATTCTTCCCCGAAATATCTCTGCCATTTTCGTTTTTTTTTATTATAGTCGATCGATTTTCGTTTGACCACAATCTCAACTGACGGAAAGTGACGATGTGGCCGACGGTGTATCACGAAGGTCTAGAAGATACCACACACTCTTTTCTTGAAGAGACCTTGTAATTGGCCGGAAAAACAGAAGCAGACAGCGAGTTCCATACCTTAGCGGTGCGAATGATGAAGGTGGAGGAAAACCGCTTAGTACATACAAATGGATGATATATCCAGATAAGGATTTATTTGTGAAAAAGGAAACTTTATAAATAGCCTTCGGCATAAGTACATGTAACATTCATGTACCTATTTATATAATATTCCCTACATTGTAATTTGCTAGCTGTAAGTTTTCCTAAAATTCCATATAAAATAAAAATATAAATTCTTTATTTACTTACAACACGTGTTACTCTTTCTAACAGGATATACCTAATAGCTAGTTATATTGAAATACTTTTAAAATTAATCAGAGTACAATACAATTAAATTTCAAATTTTGTCAAACTATACATTCTTCTTCTTCTTCCTGCCCTTATCCCACACTAGGTGGGGTCGGCACAACATGTATTTTTCTTCCACTCTCCTCTATCAGCCGTCATCTCTGTACTTACACCTTTCTTAAACATGTCCTCTTTCACACAATCCATCCATATTTTCTTCGGTCTTCCTCTCCCCTTGTTTCCGTCCACATCTAAATTTAACACTCTTCTCGTCACATGACCTTCTTCCCTCCGCATAACATGCCCATACCATCCTAACCAGTTACTCCTCATTTTTTCCGTTACTGGCGCCACTTTCAGACTTCCTTTCCTTCCTTCCTTGTCAAACTATACATTATTTAAACTAAATATCAATGACATTTAGTCAATTATTCGTCATTGATTATTATTAGCAGATTTACATAAAGGATGGTATTGTGCCGTCCATCTGCTTATCCTGGAGTGGAAGGAAGATGTTGGGATCAAGTCATGAAGTTTCCGGGAGCATCGAAATGTATCCTTTAAAACGATCGACAGACGAGCCACCTTACGCCGGTGTTCCCGCACTTGGACCTTATAGTCTAAGATCCCGATATAAAACGACCTTCACCGAGATGTTTACTTGATGAAATGTATTTTATATTTAATTTAATATGTCAATAAATATATTGCATATGGGTTGTCTTACAAATTTCAGTCCATGATATGATTAATTAATAATTAAAAAAAAAATTTTAAACATTTCACTGGTTTGATTAAAAAGTGTCCTCTTCTATCGCATGGGATGGTTGGTTGGGACCACTCAGTCGCACATATTCACTCGCAACAATATTTCACTTTTCAAAATTCGACGACCGGAATTCGGGACTGATTTTTCGCAGGCAACCCTATACCATCGTGTTCATAATGAAATAATCTTTATTTTATTTAATTTTAATTCAATAATCAGACCGGTGCAAAATGCTAGTATCGATTTACCTGTTTGTACCTGGCAACCCGAGAGTTGTGACCGGAATAGAATAGGCAACCCAACGTTTGCATATTCTATGGGCTTCAGACTTTCGATTGATATAGAATTTGTCTAATAATCATACCGGTGAAATGTTAATTTTTTTTTTTTAAATTCTTATTTAATCATATCATGGACTGAAATTTGTAAGACAACCCATATGCAATATATTTATTGACATATTAAATTAAATATAAAATTCGTTTCATCAAATAAACATCTCGGTGAAGGTCGTTTTATATCGGGATCCTATACTATTAGTCTCAGCAAGTTCCTACTTGTCGTTTATTGAGGTCTAAGATAACTAGTGTTTTTTCTTATACGGATAACGCCCTATAGTTTATAACCATTTGTTTCCAAACAAGACTGAATTCAGCTGCAGGAAGTATTTTATCAAAGGGCAGTTTACAAAAAAACAATTTCGGCAAACTTGTTTACCGAACAACAAAAACATTTCGCTGAATGAAAAATACTCTTTGTTCCATGCGAATTTAACTGGGTATATTTTGTTTTTCTGCGAACAATTCTGTTCAATATTTATTACCTCTCTGGGTACAGTAGGGTAGTTGATTTGTGAGCTCCTCCGAGAGGTTATATTCTGCGACGGATAATATACTGTTGAAACCACTTTTACGTTTAGCTCGTTTTAAATAAGATAAAGTAAATATACGTATATGTTGGATAAGTCACACAGCATCATCTAGCCCCAAGCTAAGCAAAGCTTGTGTTATGGGTACTAGATAACAATACATATTTGCAGATCATAAAAACATTTGTCCCAAGGCGTAAATCGAACCCCCCTCCTGCGTCGCAGGCGGACCTTCGCCGGCTGCGCCATATCATAGTTTCAGGTACCTGAAATACCCCTATTAAAGCTAGATACATTAAAATGGCTCATCCCTTATAATCCCTAGATTTATTGTAGCCTACTAGTTATAACTCTACTGCCCAAAGCTTGGTTTAACATTTAGATTTCATTAGAGAATGTCTGAGCCCCTGTAATTTATGGTTTTACGTGAATTTTAATTAATTTGGTTTTGGGTGATTATTTTATTAATAAAATATTAAAGCAGGATTAAAATATCTGGTTGGCGTTCAAAAACAAAGTAAAGTATATTTTTTTCTTGTACTGGCACAATTGACCTACCATTTAAGTTATGGATGGTCTCCTAAGGAATGTTTTCCTATAACTATAACGGTTAAGGTACTTGCCCTTACTGTTCAGTCTCAAAAATCTACCTTGTATAATACGTTAATGATTGTTATTAGTGCCTATTTATCTATGTTATAGCAAATAAAAATATTTAAATACGTATCATGGTTTTTGATCTGACGGTACTTTTGCCATACTTTTGCTGATTAACGCTTGTTTTCTTCCGGGTGGGTTGAAATAACAGTGTAAAAATTGTGTGGGTTGAAATGATAAAAAATATTATTACTTTTCGCTTGAGGGATGAAAATTTGGGTAGAAATAAGAATACCCGAGTTATTCTATACTTATACACATTTGAGCAAGAAAGACTAGATTATTTGGCAATTTGTTTGGTCTATCCAACAAATATTTTCTTTCTTTGTTTAGGAATTATATTGTCATCTTAGATAAATAAGTTGAATAAAAAATAGAATAAGAGAATTCAAATAAATTCGAAACAACGGAATAATAACAAAGAAAAGTACATCGCAGATCACGTTAAACATTTACCATTTTCCTCGGTAAAATAAAATACAAATTGTAAATACCATATTAAAGATTATTTATTGGTACCTTTTTCGGTAAAATAAAACAAATGGTACGTGAGAAATGCTTGAAAAATATTCCTTAATAATTAGGCAATAAGCCGTGGGGCCGCGGCGTACGAATATCGCCCCTCCAACTCAACCCGAGGATATCGTAAGAGCCGACTAAGGGAACCTACCAGAGGAAGGGCAGCAGCTTCCTTCTGAGTATTTTTAAACACCAACACTGCGATCACCAATCAGCCTGCCAAGCGTGTTGATTATGGCAAATCCCCCCTACATGGGAGACCATCCACTCGATGGACCGACGACATCGTAGCGGTCGTACGACGTCTTATGGATGGAGGCGGCTCAGGACCGCTATTTGTGGCGTCGTACGGGGGAGGCCTATGTCCAGCAGTAGACGTGTATTGGCTGATATGATGATCAATACACAAATCGCGAATGTTTAAATAATATGGCGTGTTTTAAAAAACGATAAACCGACTTCAAATTTCCTTACTTTCACACTTATTTTAAGTGTTGCGTGATAAGTACTAATCCCCTAGGGATAAATATTTCATGGGACCCCTTCGTGATCGTTTTCTATACAATAATGAAAGCTTTTTCGAAATTGGTCCATAATTGGCGGAGATATCACGTAAAATACATACAAAAAAATATACAGACGAATTGATAACCTTCTTTTGAAGTCAAAAAACATTTTAAACATTATGCAGGATTTTCACCGTAATTTTCAGTGGCAGCTTGGGTGATTTGGGTTTATGGTGCAATAGTCACTGCGACTACTGTCTATTACTGGTTAAGTGTATTGTCGTCCGATTTCCGTGAAATTTTATAGGTGTAAAGACAAGACTTGCGGAATGTGGTGGTAAACATATCTGTCTTTAATTAATCTATCACAGTTGTGGCGTAAAAGTAAACTGAGTTTAACTCTTTTTATTAGTAACCTGTTAGAGAACTGTCGAGAGTTGGGATGTTATGTTTAATTAAGTTTTTGGGTCTTAATTAACACCTTGTCTGCGTGAGGGATTAATTATTGTAGTTCGGATTTTTATCGGAGTATTCTCAGGTCGGAGAAAGGTTACGCGTAAGTGTTTCTACATTTTATGAACTTTTGGTAAAAACGGGAACTATAATCACAAATTAGTTAATGGTATAATATTTAAACTTAAGGGCGGCCAACCCGTCTTACTTTTCATGCAAACGCTCGTACGTGATTATGGCGCTATAACAGATCTTTCTTTGAAACTTTTAACTAATAGGTAATCTTGTGCACTATATCTAGGTCGAAATTTGGAGAAACAAATTCAGTATAAGCCACCAAAATCTGCGTTTTAGCACAAATTTTACGTGAACTTTGAGCGTCTATAATGTACTCATAAATTGTAAAAGTAAAGAAAATATTAAAATAGAAACCTTTCAAATATAATGGAGATTCTAAACGACAAAGTTTTATTTGACAAACTTGTAAGGTTTACTGAAAAACACGTATTTCCTGGAACAAGTTTTATGACATTTTCGCACACTATTCGGTTACTTTCGCACTATTCGCGAAAGTAACTGAATGCCAACCGAGCGCTCAGGCGCTTTCTCTCTCTTTTCGTTTTGCCTCTTTTTCTAACATTGCGCTGGATGAAACAACAAGCTATTCAATCACGCTCGCGTTGACGATGGTAGGACCGGGAAGGGCCCCCTTAAATATAAAAATCACACTTTTCACACTTATTAAGTTTTTTATGAGAAAGTTTGGATGTATGGATCGATGTTTGTTACATCTTCATGCCATCGGATCGGGTTGAAATTTTGCATACAGTTAGTTCTAGGCCTGGAAAAAAGCACAGGCTGTATATCCCATAAATCAGTTCTCAAGGGGTAGAAATGACTTTTAAGAACTGAACGGGTAGCCTTATTCCAAATACAAACGTACTTTCCGCTTCATCTGGAAACTATGTCCCCGGTCTTATTGAAATGTTCTTTACGTAATTGGATGAAAAATAGCAATATTTGCAGTGGCTTAGTTTTCGAGAACGAAACTAATTTTAAACACCAAATCGAGTATCTTCAAGCGATTTTTTATGCATGATAGAAAGAAAGAAAGAAAAAAGAAAATAATTTATTAGACACAACACACAGATAAACAAAGAAATAAAAGACTACTTAGAACCTACTAGATAACACATAGACAATACACAGATGAACAATAAGTAGGTAGGTACTAACACTAGTAAGCATTGGATTGGTACAAAGATACAAAAAAAATAAAAAACATTGTATGTACTTGTAAGTAACATGAAAACATAGGCACTAAGCCTGCCAATAAACATAATAATATATATATGTATATATGAAGGTAATTTAGGTAGAACAAAATAAAAAAATATATATAAAATAATAATGGAAATATGTATGGTACACTTGGACAATATTATATTCAGAACGTGATAAAGCTCAGAAGCGGCGCGGCGCGGCGGCGCGGCGGCCCCTTTGATCTATGACTTCCTAGCTAGATTAGATTTTATTTTATGTCTGTGAGTGTACCCCTTCCTAACTATGTAATGTACCTACTCCTAAAAATATTGATTTTGTTCGTCCAGAGTTACAATTGTCATTCCGCAAAACTGATAGACACCTTATTCGAAAATCTGTCGCGCTGCAAAGTTCCTAAATATATTCAACATAATCAAAAATATTTTTGAATTCAATCGTTTACTCAAAATTAATCGGAAACTACGAAAAAATATCAAAAATGTTGCCAACCAAGCACACGCACACAGCCACATGACAGCTTCGTATAAGATGGTTACTATCGTTAGACGCGCTTTCTCACTCATAGCGCGCCCCATTTCATTCTACGTGAAACAACAATAAATCCGCATGGGAAAATCCGTTTCCGTTTGGGAGAGCTTCGTACCCTTCTTAAAAGTTTCCATTGAAATGTGCGTGGCCGCGATTAGAAAATAATCTTCAAACCTTATAGCATTTTTGATTATTAAATGGGACCAAATCTAATCACACTTCACTTCTATATTTAATGTATCCAAAAACGTAAAAACTAAATAAAAATTTAAAAAATCTTACTGATATTATGAATGTCAAAGTTTGTGAGAATGTATGGATGTTTGTTCCTCTTTCACGCAAAAACTACTGAACTGATTGGGCTGAAATTTAGTAGGTACTCTGGGACCTGAAATAACATATAATATATGTTATTTCAGTTTCATTTTCATTATGTAGGTTACTTTATATCCCGATAAAACACGGGCGAAGGCACGGGCAGCTGCTAGTAATAAATAATGCTGGAATTCACACAGCATAATCTAGCCCCAAGCTAAACAGAGCTTGTGTTATGGGTAGGTACTAGAGTACTCACAAGATAACTGATATATGTACTTAATACACTACATCATCATATCAGCCCATACACGTCCACCGCTGGACATAGGCCTCCCCCGTACGACGCCACAAATAGCGGTCCTGAGCCGCCTCCATCCATCGACTCCCTGCGACCGCTACGATGTCGTCGGTCCATACATAAATATTTTAATACCCTACATAGATTAATATTTTTAATATACATATAAAATATCCAGAACACCCGGAGCAAATATTTGTCTCAAGGCAGGAATCGAACCCGCAACCTCCTGCTTTACAGGCTGACCTTCGCCTGCCGCGCCATATCGGTAATGTCTTGAATGTAATATTGTCGTCAACGTAATATGTAGATTTATTTAGGTACTAGCTACCCGCCTCGGCTTCCCACGGGTGCAAATTATACAATATAAAGGTTCCTCTTAAATCACTCTATTTACTTAAAAAAAACGGCATTAAAATCCGTTGCGAAGTTTTAAAGATCTAAGCATATATAGGGACAGACAGACAGACAGCGGGAAGCGACTTTGTTTTGTACTATGTAGTGATACTTGGGGTATTTATTTTGACATAGGTACCACATAAAGTTTATAAAATAGATCGATGTAAATATACCAATGAATACGTTTGTTCAATACCATAATACACTACTGTTTCCATAACCTACAATCACACAAACAAACAAACAAAACAATCGCGTAAAACAAACGAAGAAATCATTACTAGCAAACGATTTATTTGCTAACATCCATGGTAAATAATAACGTACGGTCTATTTACAGAACTAGTTACTGCCGGCGACTACGACCGTTGAATTCTCTGTTATTAAATAAATAAATAATGTTGGACAGTGCACACAACATCATCTAGCCCCAAGCTAAGCAGAGCTTGTGTTATGGGTACTAGATGACTGATATACATAATATAATATACTACACAGATACATATTTCTTATTATAAAGTCTATAGTAAAAAAAAATATAGTCGATGACATCGACCGTTGAATTCTAGCATAAACCTCGATATTCAGGGAATAGTATGTTTTCGTATCAACAAGCGCAAATATTTTTATACCATATTTAGCTGGTTTTTTTGGTAAATATTGACGTAATTTGCAGCGACCACGAAACGCCACTAGCTCTTCATCTATGGTCAAATTTTCAAAGGGCGTGTAGTGCAGTTGACAGTTGTGAACAACTTCTTCTAAGATATGTCTGATTGGAGCTAATCTGTCTTGAAATATTCTTTCTCCACGTGTATTGACATCATCTAATCGCAAATGGTTGACAATAAAGACAAATCTTCTCAGGCTCATTGTCATGGAAAAAATGGCAATACCAGTTCCATCATTACTCCACAAGTCTTGTAAATTTTGTCTCGCAGATTTGTACAACCCCGAGAGATAAATTAGCCCAATGGCTGCTTTCAGCTCTATCATAGATATTTCTCTATAAGCGTAATCATTTGTAATGTTCAGATTATTTTTCGTTCTCCGAATCCTCACATTTGTGTGTAACATTGTATCGAGCAACATTGACTCAATTACAAATAGGTTAAAACATTCTACTGGTGTCTTAGCTTCTCTGGCCAGCACTTTCACTCCTGGGGTTCTTGTAACTATATTTTCACTGCGGATGTTATTTCTGGCTGGAATTTTATGCCATTTTGTTCCATCTTTACCTCTATAAATTCCACCAGAAGGCTGTGAAGCAAGTTTTGACAGCGGTACGTCCATTTCTGAGTCTGAAAAATCCGCTTCAGCAACTTGTAGTGAACTTTCCGACTCCAAATTAGACGGAGTGTCTTCCTCCACGGTCTCTTCATCACCAGACTCTGCATCACTACAGTCAAACATGATGGTGTCTTCATCAACCTCCTCCAGCAGCAAATTGCTTATTTCTTGATCTTCAAGATGGCTTCCCATTTTGCTATAATAACAAGTACAAACAGTGAAAATCAGAAAATGAATGATTAGCGTAAAAAAGTACGTTGTGACATACAATGATTATTGCAAATTAGTAAAATCAGGTTTTACCAGACAAAATTAATATCTTCTTTTACTAAAATTGGTTATTATTTAGATTATTCCATCAGGACTAAAAGAATCAATCTATTGATGCTTAATTTATCAATATCGGATAAGTACTTTATACGCCACGATCTATTTAACAATAAAAACAGACATTAATACCTACCTAGATACAAATACTGCTGACCATAAAACTTTTTATTTATTTAACGTTGAGATACAACATTTATTATACTTTATCTAAATGTAATAATCACAAATAATACTTACATAAAAATGTTACACCACGTGCCTGGTGGGGTCCGTGGGGCCCGTGCGAGCTATATGCACGTCCTTCTTCAACAGGAGCACGCCCCACACTGTGAAATCCAGCGGTTGGCATCAAGGGGTTCACAACGGTCAGCTACTGAGAGCGGTAAAGCGCGAAATTCGAATTCAAATACAATACAACAGTTTTTCTGCATTGGTGGGTCTGACGGACCCTACCAGGCATGCCGAGGGTTAATACAGCTTGCCCCATGTTGGGCGCCAAAGCCCCGCATTAAGTTACCGAACGTTGGGCGCCAATAAACAAAACCACTAGAATTCAGAGTGCTATGAAACATGAGTTATAAGCTAAAATATGGAGATTCGGGACCCCCAAGGAGTTCCCTAAACACATATGAAAACGATTTTTTTTAAATCTCGTCAATTTTTTTTAGTTATGTAATTTTTGTAATATCGAGTTTTTTTCTTCCTATTCGTGTTCTTTAGCACGTACTCTTGCATTATTTAACATTGTTAAATATTTCACCAATGATTTTTGCGTGATTTTTCATGAAATGATTACAAAAACAATGATGTAAATCAATTGAAATTTCAAAACCACAATAATTATTTGAGAATACACGGAAAAGAATATGAATATAAAGTAATATAAAAACAACCCTCTGGGTCCAGAATCGCCCACTTTCGGCTTAATACACATGTTTCGTGGCACCCTGTATATCGTATGTAGATAAGCCTATACCGATACCCATTCATTATTCAACCTAAAGAACCACCAGGTGCTGTACATATGCCGTTTCCCATCGCTTAAAGGAGGATCTGACTTTGAAAATACGTCACAGAAAATTTAATAATGGTGAATTAAAAAAAAATCGATCATTCGTACCTTGACGGCCGCGACTGGTAGACGTCAATATCTTGCAGTAAACATGGGGATAGTGTAGATTTATTTACATTGCACTCATAATTAGTGAGTTGTGTATAAGAGTAACAGATAAAGACTAGCAAGGTTGGTGTTTTTTTTTTTGGAAAACTAAAAGATTTATTGGTTTCATTTTCAACTCTAAATGATGTCAGTTTAAATTCATTTAAAAAAATTATTGATGGCACATTTGTAAAATAGCAGCACAAATTCATTTAAAAAAATATATATTTAAATACAATCTACATAGTTGAATGTGAAAAAAAAATCGTTGTATAATAATCTGATGACTTAATTTGATTTTAGGTTGATTTTTCTTAAGATTTTTGTAATAAGTTTACTCATTTACTAACTCACAATTAAAATTTTTAATATATGTATGATCCTACGTATTAAAATAAAAAAATTACTCTAGATGATGAACAAAAAGACACACCAGGGTCTAGTGGCCGATTTGATGCCAAACATCAAGTTGATGCAGTATGCTGGCCACTTCTTGTTCAACTATTACGACGGTAAGTTATTAAATATTTAAAAACATATCTTTATTGACAAAGTAAATAACAATCAAATAATATAAACAAATTAAACTAGTATTAACAATTGAAACAATTGAGCTGACTGCAGACTGTTGCAAACAATTTACAGAGAGCTCAACTGGTCCATATCAATACCAGTCGGAAGCGTCCCCAAGACGCTGGCTGTATTGCCTCGCTGTATGGCAATGCTAATGCGCTGCGCCAGATACTCACCAGCTCTCGGGTCACGCGTCGCTTCGACCAGGCCAGGCGCTCAGAGCTTTTTTTTTAAACCCGGAGAGCCACGTTACCCCACCGACCTAGGGTCTCGACTAAAAACTTTAAAAAACTCAAAACTTACAGCTTTGTATGCCGCGAATTTACGAAAATAGAAAATGGCTGCAGGCGAGCAGAAAATCTTAAAGCATTTACTGAGAATGTTTTCTATCTCATGTTTAAGAGACAAAATCTTTCTAAAACGTTTAAACTTTTGTTTTCAAATGTACTATCATACATACATCATACATCATCATCATCATCTGTGTGTGCCTTTCGTACGGGGACAGAAAATCGTATTAATTTATGGTGATTTAAAAATAATATGGCGTGTTTTAAAAAACGATGAACCGACTGTATTTAAATTTTGTGGGATTAGTACTAATCCCCTGGGGATAACATTTTTTATGGGATCCCTTCGGGATCATTTTCTATACAATAGTGAAGGAATTTTCAAAATCGGTCCATAATTGGCAGAGATATGTATCGCGTTAAATAAATACAAAAAAAAACATACAGATGAATTGATAACCTCCTCTGTTTGAAGTCGTTGTATTAAATAAAACTTCTATATCGTGACGCTCTTGACGCCAAAACTAGTGAACTGATCGGGATGAAAATTTGCATACACATGGACAGGGAGTTCTAGACCTGGAATGAAGCAGGATAAAACTAACCTATAGCTTTATCCTATAGTTTCAAGATTCAGAAGAAAAGATAATAATACTATATATACTTCCATACTAAATTATTATCAATGTTGATAATGTACACAATATTTTTGAAATGTACATAGATAATTCCATAATTTATATTATAATATATCCTTATATAAATAATATTATTTTCTTAGTTTTAGTTTTTGTTTACATAATTTTTTTTATTCGGTCTTGTAAATAGGTATGTATACCGCCTTATGCACCAAGGTCTCGAAGGAAGACCAGCGCTATGTTATGATCTGCTCTACCATAGCATATGCTGAGTGGAGTCCGATTTTGTCAGTTTTTATTTAAGGTTTATTTACTGTATATTACTCATCTGTACTGGGAAATAAAAATCTTATTACTTTTACTTTTTTTACTTCACATCAGTTCCCATGAGATAGATTTAATTTTAAACGTTTCAATAGAAACAAGACGGCGAAGCCACGGGCAGAAGCTTAGCTTAGGTAGGACCAATAATATGAATTAAATTGTCAATAACAACCATCTCACAAGTGGCTTCTGTCTATGCAACTGTGCCGAATTTTAAGTAAGCAAGAAATCTTAAGAGCCACCTAGTATATCAATCATATGATATTTTTTTATATATAAAAAACCCTCTTTACGAACAAGCTTTGATATCATCTAGGAATGCTTGGGAAGACAAATCCAACGAACCCAAAGACGACGAGGTTAAGTCGTTTAGTTGAAACGATTTCTAAAGTTCTCCATCATCAGACCAGCTCGATGGTACCATGACATTGCTGAACTTATATTATTATGTATACAAAATTTCAGCGTAATCGGTTGAGGATAACTGGTCTAAAATTCAGTTGTATGATTTGACACACAAACTAACAGGAGGACAAGTAGAATATAAAAGCTTGTAAAAAGCGTTTATTATAGATTGACTAAATCTAAAATATATATACTTATTTCGGAGAGGAGTTGCTGTGTGGATAGTACAGCAAGATATATATTTTTTGACAGAAAATGCGGGTATGTCGATGCTCCTGCGTAAAATTTACGCATGCACCCACGCCGTGCTGATCTTCGTGCATTTCGTGCTGATGGCTATCAACATGGCGAAGTACTCCGACGAGGTCAACGAACTCACAGCGAACACCATCACGATCCTGTTTTTCATACATACCATCATAAAGCTGGCATTCTTTGCTTTGAACTCGAAGAATTTTTACAGGTGAGTGGTTTTTAAAATCTCACGCATTTCTATATAAATACATTTTGTCCGTTACGACTGAGGGTCCACATTGTAATATCATAATTCTGAATACGCTATTCATTAGTGTTCTGAAACATTTTTTAGTACAGTCTCTAATTTGTTAAAGTATCCAGTCAATAGTTATAACCAGGGCCCGTACTCTTAAAAACGAAATCGAAGTTTCAAATTCTTTTTGGTGCAAACGTTAATCTTATGCAATGGACATAAGAGTTGGTTTTGCACGAACACGAAAAAGAAACTTCGATTTTCCTTTTCCGAGTACGCTCCCAGGTCTCTCAGACGTGGCTTAGAGATCGTCATATCTCATTAAGGCGGTTCCCAGACCCAAACTAGCGCCGCCGCCTATTGATCGTATTATTACGTTAAACAAAGGAATTTTGAAAAATTTCTTAGCCAGGTTGTGATACCTATCATAAGCTTTTTTTAATGCCTCTGTAATAGTTTTATTTTGTATAGTTAAGGAAGAGATGCAAAGTTGCTTTTTTATGCACCAAACTTGGTTTTCGCATCTCCTCCTAAGCTATACAACATAAAACTAAAATAGATGGAATAATAAAATAAAATAGATGGCAGCTGTGATTGGGCCGGGGTAGCGCCTTAACTAATCAAAGCGCATACAATTTTTTTTTGTTTAAATTAGCTACCTATTGACTAACCAGTCTTTGTTACAACTCGTCTGTAGAACTAATTTCTTGACTTGTATATCAGTCATCTAGTACCATCTAGTATGAGTACGTACTCATAACATAGGTATGCTCTGCTTAGCTTGGGGCTAGGTGATACTGTGTGGATTTGACAGCATTATTTGGTTTGTTCGTCGCTTGCCCCCTTTATGATTTCGTCTTATAAAACTACCCATCCATAGAAATTGTGGATCTACAAATATTTATTTGTTCAGAATGTTCTGGTCGTTTTCTATTTATAATAAAAAATATCTATTTATGGGAAAAATCCCTTATATTCTATTACGTATATCAGTTATCACGGGTACTAACCCGTACCCATAACACAAGCTCTGCTTATAGCTTGGATCTAGATAATGCTGAGTAAATTGTCCAGTATTATTCATTTATTTATCTTTGCCCCCTTTTTGAAATCTTTTATTTTTTGTTTTATTTGTAATTGTATTCTCCAAAAAGATTATCAAACGATTACATTTCAATCCTCGATAAAGAATAGATTCAGGCATAACTTTGCGTAAATCCTTTGCATATTAGCATGAAAAATATGTAACAATTCCACGGAAAACCTTCGATAAGATCCAACAAAATGCAATCGCTTGCACCGCTCGCCCTCTTACAAATTGGAATCGTTACTAGATATTTTTCAGCCCAATATTTAAATCCTCATTTGATTTGGAAGATTTTTCATACAGTCAAAATTAACCGACGAAGATGCTGTATTGTGTGATCATCTTTCAACAAACAAAAGCGCTGAAAGATCTAAAGAAACATCAACCAAATGAATCGAATTTTGGAATTCTTGTATACCAAAATTGGCCTTTTAAAGTCGTGCTACAAAAGCTGGCATAAAAAAATTGGTGGATAATCCTACTCTATCTGAATGTAGACAATTCATGCAGCATAATCTAGGCCCAAGCTAAGAAGAGCTTGTGTTTTGGGTACTAGATGACTGATATAGGTACTTAATACAATATATTACATTGATATTTTTTACTATAAGTACATAAGAAATACCCAGAAAATAAGAGACAAATATTTGCAGATCGTACAAACATTTATCACAAATGACAGGAAATCGAACCTAACCTCCTGCGTCGCAGGACTCGCAGGCGAACCGCCCGCGGTCCCAAATCGGTCGTCAAGATCAGAAGGAATCAGAACCAGAACCAGAATCAATAACTTTATTTCTTTAGGCTTACAAAATAAGCACTTAGACAAGTCAAATTTTATACTATAAACATAGTTATTATTAATAAATAAGAAGGGCATTATTCATATCAAATAACGCATACTATTTCTATTTAATTCTGCATAATGTTATAACAACCTAAAATTATTTATAGGCAATTATTCCAATAAATATTTACCTCTAATTCCACAAATTTTGTCTTTGTCGATAAAAAGAAAAGCCTCGAATAAAAAGGACATTTCTCATTATTTTGTCCGTCCGCCTCTACATACATACCTACGCGTTTCGGAAATTAATTTTCTTCAGCAAATAGCTACGGAATATTCTTCAAAGAAAGTGCCATACACAGGGATACCCAATTCACAAAAAGTTAGGTACCTATGTCTTGTTGGCTACATACTTCCACCGCAGCTATTTAAGGGAATAAAATAAAACATAATTTGGCGTGTTTTATAAAATGATTAGCCGACTTCAAATTCCTGAACCTATGTACCTCTTGTTTACGCCCGTTGCCATATGGAAACTGTTTGTTACCACTCATTGTGATCATTTGATTGTTTTCAAAAGCCTACTAATCGACCTCGAATCCTTTGTTTTACACTGTTTTTAAGTTTTTCGCGATTAATACTAACCCGTTGGGGATAAAATATAATGGGACCACCTCGGAATCATTTTCTATACAAAAGTAAAAGAATTTTTAAAGTAGGTCCATAATTGGCGGAAATATGGCGTAACATACATACAAAAAAATAAATACTGACGAATTGAGAACCTCCTCCTTTTTTGAAGTCGGTTTAAAATAGAGAGTCGACCGCTGATGTGGCGGCGAGGCCATGGCGCGGGGGACGAATGTCCGCCTGCGACGCAGGAGATTGTTGGTTGATTCCCGTCCTGAGATAAAAAGTTTGTACGATCTGCATAAATGTGTCCTGGGTGTTTTCAAAGTAGAATAAAAAAATATATATCTATGAATGTAATGTAATAAGGAATATTAGTTATCTAGAAGGTACTCATAACACAAACTAGTATTGTATTGGGTTATACTAGGCAAAATCCGATATCTGTGACTTACGTTACTGTGACTTCAAAATATCTGTGACAAATATCTGTGACAAAATACTAGCTAGTATTTCTACTAATCATTTACAAATTCATTGTTTTACTGATTGAATAATATATTTATTGCAGCAATAGTGTACCGCTACGTAACGAAAATTCCTCTTGAATCGTATGTGTATAAAGTAATGTAACAACTTTGTTACATTGCGGTACCTATACATTTAAAATTTCCAAGTATAAAATACTAGGTGTGTCTCATTCTGACATAGTGATACTATCAAAGAGAGAATATAGAAGCGATATTATCTAGCTGAAGCGATTTATTGCGTAGGTATCTAATAAAATAACAACGATAGGTATAACATTGTGCACTCGTGACACTGGCACTGCCTGTGTGTTAGTCACAGATATATTTAGTTTCTGTCACTATGAAATACCGCCAATTTTCTATAGCTGTGACTTTTATCAGTGACGATAAATACGCCTCAAGCCTAACACAAACCGTGCTTCCTTAATTTGGGGCTAGATCATGCATGCTTCTTGGATTGTTCAGCATTATTATTTATTTATTCTTCTACTTATTTTGCATACCGTAAACCGGTTAAGAATGTTGTTTCTCATATATTTTTTGTACACACATGATTTGCAAATAATCTTTCATAATTAATCTTTGTCTTTATTTATATTTGTTATGAAACGTAGGCAATTCTAAATAAATTCAACAACACAATAAGGTTTTCAAAATGAAAGGTGGTCTGAAGTGAAATCTTAGTAATATTGCTCACAATATAATTGTATCAAATAAAGCTATTCTGTTTTCTAATATTAACTTACCTTACAAAGGCTGTTGGAAATTTATATCGCTCATTTTATTTTATCTTTGTAGAATTATTTGATTTGTTGTAAAAAAATACAACCTCAGCATCGTGAATTTTTCTATTTAAAACACTGTTTCTTGCTACGAATATGTTTTTCTTGTTTCTTTACGGAAAATGTCGGCGTTTCAACCGAAAAACAACTTTTTTTGAATCAATCTTGATAGATCCATGTACTAGATTCGAGATGAATCTGCGATTCCAGAAGCCCCATGATTTTGCATCTTTCTGTCGAATATATTTTTCAATTATTGTCACAGTATTAATATATGTACGAGAATAATTTATCTTCAAACTATTACCTAATGATACCGATCACGATAAGCAAATGCGAAAGCAATCACTTTGGGATAGGCTCGCTAACTATCTAACACTTTTACTGCCACCGAACCACACCGTGGTCTTAGACAGCATTTAACGCAGGTACGCGCAGTCGACTGCCGGCGGCGCGGCGCCCCTCCGGGCATCGCTGAAGTAAGGCAGTGAACGCGTTACAATAAATAAAAAAAAGTTTATTTATTCAGACATAAGCGAAATGTGGCCGTGGGGACGCGGCGTACGAATATCAACCCCTCCAACAACTCGTGGATGTCGTAAGAGCCGACTAAGGTATTCTACCAGAAGAAAGGCAGCAGCTTCCTTCTAAGAATTTTTCAACACCAACACTGCGATCACCAATCAGCCTGCCAAGCGTGGTGATTAAAGTCAATTAAAGACCTATGGCAAATAAAGTTTGGCAGTTTTTACAGACAATACAAATTTTATTAAATCTGTTTTATTTAATTTACTCTAGTAGCCAACGGAAAGAATTATATTTATTATTAGGTGAAACATACATAAAATGTAAACGTATCGAGAAAAATAAGGTATTGACGATCCATCGGTTCTGAATCCCTTTGATCCCAAAAAATTGGTTCAAGGAGATTTTGCGAAGTCCCAAAGTACCCGAATACTTCTAAAAATAAGCTTATATATATAAATCCCTGACTTTAGGATTATGTATATTTCGATTGGTATGTATCAATCTGTTAACACTTTTTTTGTCCATGTGCGCATAGTTACATTTAACTAGCTCCACGGCATGTAACCGAATAGCTATTTTCGAGTCAAATTACAAGTTGTGATTTTTGTAGTGCGTTACTCTACTCTGCTCTGTGTTTCATTTCTTTCGCACCGCATTAGGTTAGGGGCTTTTTCATTTTGACTGGCGGCAACACTGGTTTTTGGCCTGACAGAAGAAGCAATGAGGATACAATCTACGTAAAAAAAATCCAAGAAAACAAGGTCTGCTCCTCCGGGAGTGACACTAGGTGACGTCACTGTCCAGTTGCCAGTGGCAACTTGCCACTTTATTTCAACAAAACGTAGAAATTGGGAAACAATGTGATAAGCAATTGAAAATTCAATAAAAATATGACAATTGTCAATTACGTTTGTTAGATCAGTCAAAACAGTGTAGTTAAACACGAGTCAATAATTGGTAAATACAAACCACTTAGTTTTATCAGATTAATACAGGTAATACAAGGAGCTCGGCGAGTTACGATTATTGGTGGTTGAGTTATTTATACAAACAATCACAGTAGCAGAATAAAAAGAAACTGGTTACATTTTTTGAAAATGACGTAACGACCCACGTCTAATTTCTACTAAACTTAACTCTTTCATGGTCCAAGACGAACATGTCTATCTGGAACGCGTAGTGGCATGGCAGCGCGATGGGGGCTGGGCAGTGAATACGTTAAGATTTTACATGTACTGTGTAAAATTCACTGTAAGTGCACCTACAGTGAATTTTACACATGCTGGCATGTAAAATTCACCGCTTGGCTACACCGAGCCAATTTACATTTGTATTAATTTTACTCTGTCGTAGTTCAACAATGGAACGAATATCACTGTGTAACACATTCCGGAAACTACAGAATAATTGCAATTCCATTTTCAGCTATTTCTGCTCCAATAAAACTGAAGCTGCATGGAATTTCTCGGACACTTTTGACAGGAATATAGCTCTTATGTTAGAACTTACAAAGTGTACGGTATTCCTTAAAGTATTTCACACACGACGCAGATACGGTAAGATATCTGTATCTGAGCGTATATCTTTCAATATCGCTCTATATACATTTTCTATGAACTAACACGCACGGCGCAGATAATTTATATTTTATCGTAAAGTATCTGTGGGCACCAACATATATGGAAATATAGTGAGATTATTATCTTCGTATACAAATATTGTTAAATATTTTATCTGCAGGTAGATACAGGATGAATCAGGGGCAGGGTCAATTAATCAAATTGTGAATCGCCATAAAAGTTGCTCTTGGGTTTCGGAAATAGTTTGTAAATTTATTATCTGATAGATCTTCGAAGATATTAAATTCGCCTCGGTCCTTTTTAAGCTTTATATGGCGTTCTATCCAAACTCGTCGATTTTTTGTAAGTGAAGCAAGAAGTGCATCAAATTCAATATCAGAATCATCTTCTGATGAGCTGTCTAATAAATCAAAAAGCGATAAACGCGTTTGTTCCGTAAAACGCGAACTCATTTTGTTTCAACACTCTGTATAAAACAATCTGTACCAAAAAACAAGTGTACTCAGTTTGAAGGATTCTTGAAGGATTGAATGTATCGTCTCGTATATTATCGTATATGTTTAGTGTGTTGGTTAATCAAATAAATAAGTTTTTATACGCAGATAAAATATTATCGTATCTGCACAGAACACAGGTGAACATGTAGTAGGTAACTAACACAAGTAAGCATTGGGTTGGTACTAGGCTTGAGGCGTATTTATCGTCACTGATAAAAGTCACAGATATAGAAAATTGGCGGTATGTCACAGTGACAGAAACTAAATATATCTGTGACTGTCACACAGGCAGTGGAAGTGTCACGACTGCACGATATTATATCGTTGTTATTTTATTAGGTAGGTACCTATGCAATAAATCGCTTCAGCAGATAATATCGCTTCTATATTCCTTAAGTCAGAATGAGACACACTTAGTATTTTATACTTGGAAATTTGAAATGTATACCGCAATGTAACAAAGTTGTTGAAGAAAATACCGTTTAAATTTATTCGGTTAATAAACATGCTACTGCTACTTACTCAGTCATCGCTATAATAAATATATTATTCAAAACAATGAATTTGTACGTGATGGGTAGAAATACTAGCTAGTATTTTGTCACAGGTATTTATCATAGATATTTTGAAGTACACAGTAACGTAAGACTAGTTGGTACTAAGTAATAAATAAATAATTCAAGACAATCCACATAGCATCATCGAGTTCCAGCAGAGCTTGTGAGCTTGTGTTATGAATACCTACTAGATAGTAGACTAGTAAACAAACACGGAGCATTTTCATCAGACCAAGCAAAGTGCACCGCCGCAATCCTAAAAGGTTCATCGCCATCGTTGTAACATACCTACAGCCCGATTTTACCCATTTCTGGATATCAAGACCAAGCCTTATAGGTCCTATGAAAGCTCGCTAAGTCGTAAATCTGTGCTTGGATGATGTCTATGCAATAGAAACCGATACTCAAGCATAGATCGTTGACTGAGCAACCTTCCATAATACGGCTAACAGGGTTCCGAATACCTAGGTATTCGCATCCTACTAATATTATAACCTCTTCAGACCTGAGCCTTATAATGAAATCAAAGGTTTTTATGCTAGATAGCTAGATAACTCTTTATTGTACCACACAAACACAAAATACAATACAACAAGGAAATGCTAACAAACAAAGAAGTACAAAGGGCGGCCTTATCGCTTTAAGCGATCTCTTCCAGTCTGAAGAAGATAAATGTGAAAGTTTGTATGGATGGATGTATGGATATTTGTTACTCTTTCACGCAAAAACTACTGAACCGATTAGGCTGAAATTTGGAATGGGCATAGTTTGGGACCTGGAATAACATATAGGCAATTTTTTATACCGTTAAAACGCGGGCGAAGGCTCGGGCAGCAGCTAGTTGCAAAATAAATACTTGAAAACGCGCCTTAGTGTGCCACCCGGGTTCGCCCAACGCTTCAGATTTCGTCTTCCCATCTTGCCGCCCGACATTCTTAGACGCCACCCTAGGAATTATCATAAACATCGACACTAGCGGGCCTGAAAGCCTATTTTAAAATTCCAATACATACGCAATTGTGTGTTTCGTTTCGGGTTATCATGGTACTATAATACACCGAATTCTAGCCCTGCGCGAGCGAGAGGGAGTGAATAAGAAAGCAAATGCAGTAGGCCTGACAAGCCAAACTAAAAATAGTTTTTGTATAGCTACGTTTTTTCTTGTATTATTGTCATGACGAATTGTATTGTATTGTATTTTGTATTTATTTATTTATAAAAACTTATTCTAGATTTTACATTTTAACATTCTCTAAACCCGACAGGATTTGTGTAGAATGTGAGCACCAAGACAAACCTCTCTAGGTAACAAAACTTTATTGAATGTAAATTATGTTTGTAATAAATAAACATAGAGTATATAGAGACACAAACAGCCAAAAAAATTATCCACGCTAAAACTCTTCTCACGCCACGCATACGATACTCTGTGTAAATAAACAAAAAAAATGTGAGTAGGTACCAATTTACACAAAAGAACGAAACACGCAATTGTGTTTTTTGGAAAATTAAAATATGTCTCTAGAGTCCAGAGGTCCAAGCTAATGAATTACACAAAAACAAGTGGGTATCAATGTGACTATTTTACACATGATATACACTAATAGTAGATAAATAATTAAGTAAATACATAAGTACATTAACTATAATAGTAAGTGTAATAAGTTTGTATATTAGTAAGTATATTTTTAGTAGAAAGGCATGATACCTGGCCAGTCTTCCACTGCAACAACATAAATTGGTACAACATACTTACTGTGAACATTACCTATGTATAATAACTAAGACCCGATGACTGTATGAATGCAATATATAAAATATTGAAATAGGTACTGAATTTTTTTCGCCAGGACCCTTGCAGTATGGAACCAGTGCAATAGTCACCCAATGTTCACGGAGTCTGACGCGCGCTACCATCAGCTCTCTCTGACAAAGATGAGACGGCTGCTGTACTTCATCTGCACTATGACGATCTTGGCTCTTGTCAGTAAGTACTCTTTCTAATTGGCCATACTGAAGATACGATGCTTGTAAACATTGCCCCATGATGTTTTCATAGCCCAATAGGTATTGACTGAGCACGGCGGCCAGTCCTAACAGAGAATAGCCAGATGCGCAGGACATATTTTAGTGTTTAAATCTCTAATAACATGAATCTTAAACTAGAATAATTCATATGATAATATAATTAAACTAGATTATTGATTATTTGACAGTATGTAACTATTTATAGCATATGTACTTAATCTAACTATATTTAATATTAAAACCTTATGTAATTAGTATAATTGGCCTAAGGCCGTTCTAATTATGTCAATAAATAAATAGTGCCCAAGTCTGTGCGCAAACACAAGTGCACTCTCTATTCTCTCACTCTCATACTCCGATGGGACCCTAGCATACATACACGTTATACTAGGGTGCCCCCGTCGGCACTCTCCATACTAGTATTAAAATCCGATTTTTTTGTCTCTCTATGATTCTGTCTTTTATCTTATCAAGTTATCACACCTAAATAGCTGGATGGATCTAAATGAAATTTGGCAGTGAGGTTCAGTATAAGCAATTTTTTATTACAGATAAAAGTGCACTAAGCCGTTGGTAGTAGCTACCATGTAGCTACTACATAGATTATATCCAAAATAGCCGCCAAACTTTGTTGTGCCAGAGCTTTGTCAAAGTCTGAACATAAACAATGCTCTTTAGATTCGACGTCGCGCTTTGCTTTACTTCTGGGGTTGCGCGAAACCATATAAATACATCAGCAATTTTAAAGTCCTCGGCAATATTAAACCTAAGTAAAGGAAACGAAAAAGGAGGATAGGTTTTCTGAATGGCGTTTACTTCTTTGGACCATATTTTGTAGGATTTTGTAGTAGAGAGACAATGTTAAGATTCGCTATTCTTTCAGGAACTAATTGTTGATGTCTTCTAAACATTGCGACTTTTTTACTCATAAAAATAAAGTCAAGTATCGTTAATTCCACTTATATTAAAAAAAGCTCGAAAGTTTGGTTGTTTAGATATTTTTTACCTAAAATTACTCGACGGAACAGGCTCAAATTTTGCATTAGGATTAGAATCTGAATCTGAATCGGATCCAGGACGAAAACTAGATTTGGATCCTGGTCTAAAACGATATTTACTATATACTTTATAAAAATTATCATCTAAGAGACTTCTCTTTTAGATGCTAATTTTTATGCCGCAAAAACTCGTGCGAAGCCGCAATGTAGAAACTAGTTGTTTATAATCGGCATGATGATTCCTTATTTGCGCCACTTCAACTGACCGCAGCAGCCCAGAGTCATGAAGTTGGCGGTATTACACCATTGTGCAAAGGAGAGCTCGTTAAGCCGTTGGTCTTGCGCCGAATATCTCTCCGGTCTTGTCGGTCTGTCACCCCATCGGATTATGAGAGCGATGGAATAGAGAGTGGACCTATGTTTACGTATACACTTGTGAACTTGAACATGCCCTGCGCATATGGCACAGGTTCCGCTTAGACTATTCGACGCTTTAACTGAACTGAACCGTAGAAGAACTCCGTAGATCAACCAAAGTCACCGACATAGCTATCACAATTAATAAGCTGAAGAGGCAGTGGGCAGGTCACTCGTAGAACTGATAACCGCTGGGGAGTAAAGTTTATCGAGTGGCGGACACGATGCAACGCGAAACGAAGTGTTGGGAGACCATCCACTCGATGGACTGACGACATCGTAGCGGTTGCAGGGAGTCGATTGATGGAGGTGACTCAGGATCGCTATTTGTGGAGTCGTGGGGGAGGCCTATGTATAAACAGTGGACGTGTATGGGCTGATATGATGATGATGACTTTAACTGAACACTGGCCATATTGTATTTCTCTTTTAGGCTGGGTGACCCTCACATTCTTCGGTGAATCAGTTCGTATGATCACTAACAAGGATACCAACGAGACTCTGACTGAACCGGTTCCAAGGCTGCCAGTCAAGGCATGGTACCCGTTTGATGCCATGAGCGGGTCTATGTACATATTCGCTTTTGCTTTTCAGGTTGGTTTAAAGCAAAAATAATTATACTGCCAATTAATTTACCAAGATATCAATCATCATTTATGTTGACAACTTACTCGTAAAAGAACAAAACTTTCCCAATTCGTTTATGCGCTAAGTATATTAAAATCTAATACAAATTATGAAACCGCATTGTCCGCGTATTATGCCTATGCTTATAGTTGGTTCAATTATGCAATAATTATATGGGGTGACAGCGTTGAATTTGATCAAATATTTATCATGCAAAAGAAATGTGTCAGAATTCTCACGAATACCAAACAACGGGATAGCTGTAGACCGCATTTCATAAAAAATAAAATCCTGACATTGCCCTCTATCTACATATTGCAAGCCTCGTTATTTGTTAGGAAATATAAAAATCTCTTCCAAACAAAATATGATCTGAACAAAGATTATAATAGGCGAAACAAAAATAAAATTGCTATACCCACGACAAGAATGAAATTAACTAGTAAATCTCCAAACTATAGATTATCTAAAAAAACGAGGAAAAAGAAACGCTATTTTGTAAAAAACTTAAATTATTTTTATTAGAAAAATGTTATTACTCCGTTGACCAATTTGCTTCTGACAAACTGACATGATTATTTTTATATTTACATGACATAATAATTCATTGGCATTATCATTTTTATATTTTATAACATTGCATGAATTTAGATTTTTTATTACATATGTTTATTGATTATTTATATGTTAATAATGTAATTAGACATGAACTCTTTTGCAGTGCCCTTACAGGGTGCATGTACCTATTGACATAAGCTACCTACTTAGATCTAAGCTGTATAAATGTACATGTAAGCAAAATAAATGAAATATGAAATAGAGAAAAGTAAGATCAAAAAATCAGCAAAACAAAGCAACACAGTAGGTTGCTTATCTGAGAAATTTTAACACCCTAAAATACATGATTTTATCGATCAATGCGATTATTAAAGAAAGCATCATCGACATCCATTTCTTCCGGATTTTTATTCCATTGACAATATCAATAACAATGTCTAGTTGAAACTCTGCACTACCATTATCGAAGTTTCAAAGTATTTATTTTTAACTTGTTGTATAAAATATCTTAATTATCATCATCACCCTCTATTACTCCACAGCTTGACATAGTCAAGTGATTTGCGCCATAGCGCCCTGTAAAATAATAATTAATATCATCTCTTACCAATACCTACCATAAAATATCAGAATAAATCATCTGCTGTTTTTTTTTTCGTGGATGGACTTTCATTTCTAAACCTGATCGACGAAAGTCTAGAAGACCCCATTTACTCTTGTCTTAGAGAGACCTAGGTTGTAATTGGCCAAAAAAACAGAAGAACTCTCTTCCTAGAGAGTTCCGACCTTAACGTTGAGTAGTCTACTTTGACCAATCCTTTAGTATCATCTATAATCCCTCCCCAGGTGTACTGGCTTCTGTTCTCTCTATCCATCCCCAGTCTGATGGACGTGATGTTCTGTTCCTGGCTGATCTTCGCCTGTGAGCAGCTGCAGCATCTAAAAGCCATCATGAAACCCTTGATGGAGCTCAGTGCTTCCCTGGACACGTACCGGCCTAATACTGCTGAGCTGTTCCGAGCTTCTTCTTCTGGTGGGTAACTGTAATAGTTTCTAAATGTAGTTAGTTTACCGGGAATGTTAGTTCAGTTCAGTTAGTAAGTATAGTATAAAGTACGTCAGTTAGTTATCTAGTAACCATTACATAAGCTGCTTAACTTGGGGCTAGATGATGCTGTCTAAATCGTCCACGAATAATTATATAAGGTTTTTGCTATTATAGTGCTTAAGCCTCACACAAAAACCTAAACCAACGCGAAACCTCTCGTCAATCGAGCCTTTAGACAATGAGCAGGTTTCAATAAACTTCAATGATTCCCTTGTAGGTGGAGCTAACAGCGCTTGAGTCCGAAGGAAGTGCCAGAGTTTTTTGACTCCTATATCATTTGGCCTCGTGGCGCCATTGGTTAGCGCATCCCGTACTGAGGGAGGGTCGCGGGTTTAAGTCTCATCGAGTCCGATTTTTTTTTGGGATCTTATTAAGTTTCTTGGATTATTTATTTATTTATTATTTTTGATATTTTACTGCGATGTACCTCGACAGTGAACTGCTAAAATGATTTTAATGAGTGCTTTTGTGTTTATCCCTCTGACCCCAAATTAGCATAAGATATCCACCAATATCTTTCGTGAATGTAGATTAGGAAGATTTTAGAGAGATTAGAAGACCGGGGATGATCTTATGATCTTCTTAAATCCTCCAGAGAACCAATTTTATACTACTGTATTAAAATCTCTACGAAGTCGTGCGTGCCGATCAAGCGTTTTCAAGTTCCTCTGGTTTTGAAGTCTTATTAGAATGGTTGAGGGCTGTTGATGATTGACGTTCTTCAAAGCTTTATTCATAAATGATAAGAACCTATGCTACCTCTAGATTGTTTGCAACAGTTTCTGATAGCTTAACAATTGTAAATCCTATCCTACTTCTTACTAATATTATATATGACAAAGTTTGTAAGGATGGATGTATGGATATTTGTTCCTTTTTGACGCAAAAACTACTGAACTGATTGGGTTGAAATGTCGTATGGGTATAGTTTGGGACCTGGAATAAAATATAAGCTATTTTTTATCCCGATAAAATACGGGAGAAGACGCGGGCAGCAGCTAGTACTAATTTATTAAGATAAGAAAATTATGATTGAAGAATAGAAAGAAATTAGAACTAGTCTTACAATTAAAACAGTTGAGCTAACTGCAGACTGTTGCAAACAATCTAGACGTGGCCATTTCAATACTAATCAGAAGCACACCTAACAGACTGGCTGCATTGCCCCGCTGTATGGCAATGCTGATGCGCTGTGCCAGATACTCACCAGTTCTCAGATCACCTGACTTTAATATAAATAATATACCCCCAGAAAAAGAGAAATTATCCGAAGCAACAGACGTGGACATCCGAGGCATCTATTCCACACAGCAAGACTTCGGTATGACGCTCCGCGGTGCAGGTGGAAGGCTGCAGAACTTCGGTGCCAATGTCAACCCTAACAACCTGACGCAGAAGCAAGAGATGCTGGCCAGATCTGCTATCAAGTACTGGGTGGAACGGCACAAGCATGTAGTAAGGTAGGTAACCCTTTTGGTATCTAATTAATAGATATAGATACCTACTGTTTTCAAGTGTGGCGATCACAAATAGGCCAACCATGGTCGCAGTGACACAAAAGCCATCCTTAGCACATAATATTTATTAATATTTAAAAAACTTTGAAATACTAGCTTTTATATAATTTAGGACCAAAGTGCTTGAGAGGGGAAGACAAATCCAACGAATCCAAACTCGACGTGGTTAAGTCGTTTCTTTTAAGAAGTCCGATGGCCACCTTCGGTTTCCATCATCAAACCAGTTCGATGTTACCATGACACATTACGTATACGTTAAGTATACCACACCTCAATCGGTTGAGGAAAACTGGTCAAAAATTTAGTCGCAAGGTTCTACCCGTACAAGTTACATTGAAAGCTTGTAAAAATAGTCGAATTCTTACAATGGTCGGTAATAATATCGACCCCTCCAACTCAACCCGTGGATGTGGTAAGAATCCACTATGTGAACCTACCAGAAGGGCAGTAGCTTCTTTCTGAGTATTTTTAACACCTACACTGCGATCACCAATCCGCCTGCCAAGCGTAGTGATTATGGCAAAGCCCTCAAACATAATGGATACAAACAGAAAATGGCCCCCAGTCCCCGGCAGCTTTGCTATTCCTGGTCACGGTAGCAGCCATGGTAACGACGTGGCAGGAGGTGCTAGAAATCTCCGGAAGAGATTGAGCTACCAATGAAGGCTTTTTGTGGCATGGTATGGGGAGGCCTACGAGTATGTTGAGTTGTGGACATGTATGAGCTGATAATATGGTAGATTTTTTGAGTTATCTGCCAATTATTAAGTCCGAATGGTTTTACAATATGTATTGAAGAAAGGATTCCAAATCGACGTATACATTAAATGTTTATAAAACAACAGTAGGAAGTTAATTTTAGGTTTGAGTTGCGGGATTTATTGGTCTTTTTTGCAGGTAGCTAATAAAAAATATACCTAGTACCCATAGATGCCGTGGAAAAACTTACCCTTTTATAAGCCCAGAGAGTTAAAGTAGAAATGCAAAAAAATATTTATTAATAACGACTTTTCTCAATGGAACAACTACCCTTCTGTTTCTTGATGATTTAAAATTATTTAAGAAATGGACTGAAAAATATTAACAAAGAGCTAATATATTATATATTCATGAACTTGCAAAAGCCCAGACAAGCCTTGAAAGGCTGTGAAAAGCAATTTTCACATTTCTAGGCCTGGGTTAGAATAATTTAATAGAACTTTCTAATTATCTTCGACCGTGACAATCGATAAGCGAATGGCATGGGAATCCGCACGTGGCATCGATCAAATGCATTTGATAGTGATCTTTATGGTAATGTAATTAAAGTCAGTTTTATACGCCTACAAAACATTATCAGATGTTCGATAAAGTAGACAACAATAGCTTCGAAAACTACTTCTACACGACAATATGGAGTGTTTTAAAAAACGATAAACCGACTTCAAATTCCCTTACTTTTACAATTCTTTTAAGTTTTGCGAGATAAATACTTATCCCCTGAGGATAAAAATATGGGACCCCTTCGGGATCATATTCTAAACAATAGTGAAAGAATTTTCAAAATCGGTCCTTAATTGGCGGAGATATCGTGCAACATACATACAAAAAACACACCGACGAATTGAGAACCTTCTCCTTTTGAAGTCTGTTAAAAAATATAGTTTAGGTATTTTCAAAATTCAAAAAATACCTATCTATGTAATATATTGAAATTAAATTTATTGTTTTAATGGTTCGTTTTGCAATGATTTTTTTACACATAAGACTCCCGAAAGAAATATCTACAGATCGTACAAACATTTGTCCCGAGGCGGAAAAAAAACCCTCAACCTCGTGGGTCGCAGGTGGACAGTCGCCTGTTACGCCACTGAGGTCGTTGAATTGAACAATTCTTGGTTTCCAAAGTTAAATCCAGAGACATCTAGAGCAGCCGCCCTAGAGACGGAAACCAGTTAGCCAACTGGTTTACGTCCCGAAAGTTTTCCCTGATTTATATATCCTTGAAGGCTCGGTTTTCTTTCATTCTCTCGACTGACCTTTCAGACCTTTGTTACGTATGTTTTTTTCTACCACCGACTAGCCTTATCACAAAATGCATGTTTTTCAGTAAAATTCAGATGCTGTAGACGTGAAAATTATTATTTTCCAACATTATTTTCTAAAACAAAAGGAATTTTGTCATACGCGCTTGTGCTCCACAAAGCGTGTTTCGAATTATTCGTTCAGATATTTTGCAATAAAGACTGTGCGACAATAAATACCGTTGCGCTCCGCAGGGTATGTGGGACGAACGCGGAATAACTCATATAAACTTTCAGAGCATATTCGAACAACTATAATTCGAAATTACCGGAGATATTTGGTTATTCAAGCTTTCCCCCTAAGGGAAATGGGGAAAACTGGATTAACCCAATTCGAAACTTTATTTAAAAATGTCCAGAATTCCCCTCTCCGCTTTTTCTTAGCCTAGTTTTCCCCTTGAGTTTTGAGTATTCTGATCTGCTTGATATTAAATCCCGTGGAACTATTATTTGAAAGATTTTATTATTGTGTTCTTTAAAGTTTCTACGGCTAGACGACCTTTTTGGCTCAGCGAGCGAAGGTCTGCCATCCAGGAGGTTGCGGGTCCAATTCTCGCCTTGTGCCAGTGTTTGTAAGATCTGCAGATATTTATTCTAGGTGTTCTCATGAGCTCTCCGTTTCATACAGAGCCTATACAGGGTTAATTGGTAATTCACTAACCTTGCATAATTAGCAGGTTCGCCCATCATCACGAACACGTTCGTAAAGACACCAGTATGCTGAGTGTGAACTGCCATACTGTTTACTACAAAGTTTGCGTAACTTTATTTTCTATGGAATTTCTGAACAGCGCTCCAAGCGGGATGTTTTAAAAATAGGAATTCCATAGAAAATAAAGTTACGCAAACTTTGTAGTAAACAGTATGGCAGTTCACACTCAGCATACTGGTCTTCATTCTTAAACTTGGTAGTGGGGCTATCCACTACCAATATTTATATTCTTCTATTAATTTAATTACTATTAATTAATATTAAAAAAATTTGAACCTGTCTTTAACGATGCCCTTTTACAAATGATCGATTTCAAGTTCTTTAACTGTATTTCTATTTGTCTGTTTTAAAGCTTTGATTTAAACATTATTCCTTCATTCCAATAGTGGCTCTCCACTACTGGAGCTCAGCGAATTTCCTGCGATCTTGCGCCAAGCGAAATATGTAGGTCTTCCACGCTGGCTATATTCGTCCACTCTCGGATGTTCCGCAACCACGACTTTTTTCCTTTGCCAAACCGTCGTTTACCCCTCACTTTGCCCGTCATGATAAGCTGGAGCAGTCAAACATAAATAATGGACATTCAGACAATAGACTTTCGGAGACTTTACATTCAGGGAATTAGACCTAATAGACCGATAGTAAGCATGTAAATTGACATAACCAAGTGTGCCCAGTGCTCCTACGGCGAATAAACGAGTTTGAGTACCTATTCAATAATTATTCATTAGAGGGCTTTTATTTAAGATTGAACTTAAAAAGGGCACTACCCTGAATTAACAGTGAGTGTGGGAATGACAGATCGGTTTCTAGTAATTCATTGGGTCTTGGACTAACAAAGTTATAGCTCAGCTACACGATCAAACATTTGTGCAAACAGGCATGCACAAACACAGTTTGCGCAAGCAAGATGGAGCGTGTGGCCGGGCTCATCTTGCTTGCGCAAACTGGTTTGGGCAATCATGCATGCACAAATGTTTGAGCGTGTAGCCGGGCTATTAGTCCAAACCCCGTAACATTTTACATTTTGTATGGGAGGTGATCAGGGATAAATTTTGGGCATTAAGACCTGGTGTCTTCACGAACGTGTGGGTGATGATGGGCATAAGCTGCAGTTCACTCAGTGTCAGTGAATTCCCAGTAACCTGTATACAAGCTGTCTGATCCACAACACGGCAAGTCATCCAGCAAAAGCTAATATTGTCACGTTCTAAAATTCCAATAATCATAAAAATAATTACGCCTTTCCACGCTGCTCTTCGCTCGCGCTCGTACTTTTTTTTCTACATGGAGTTTCCGTTCCCAAAATAATATAACCAAACCATTACATAATTTGTAATGATCTTATAACGTCTCTCGGTTCATTAAATTTAATTATTAAAGTTAGTCGGATTCGGTAATTTAGTCAGTTATCTGGTTTCCTTTCTCAGCACAACTTTGCAAGAATTTGGATTAAAATGACCCAAAATGGTGTGAAACGTTTATGGAGTCTGAAAATATACAATTCTACGAATTTTTCAATACCCGCACAATACTTAAGCAGAAAATGGTTAGGCAGGACGGACTCATTTAAATTGAATATGTTTTTATTTCCACGAACAAAGACTCTTGATTTCCTCTTCAACTGAACTGAACGAGTTCGTTTCAACACTTCCTGCTCGCTCAATCCTTTCCGCTTTACTGAGGGAAATCCTCCTCCTCCTTGCGACGATATCTGCAGTGCTGAGAGTCGGAACCTTTATGCAGGATTTTCGAATGCACTCCCATCGGGGTCGGTCTTCCGCAGCGCGGATAGTATCGCTCATGCTGGCTTCCAGCGTTGAGCGGATTTGTTCGCCAACGCATAGGGCTTCGTCCTCGGGATTGTTTGTTTTTTTTGGGATGCCAAACTTTCCTGAATGTTCGGTATGCATATGAGCTTAACTTTTGGGTTAGACTCGACCATAGAGCACAGGAAAAATATTAAAAAAATATATCTCCATATGTATTCCATTTGTTGGAACTTTACGGGTTTACAATTAACAAAATATAAATGCTACACGAAAATTTTGGGTCCGGTCTAGTATGACTCAAAGGTCCAGAATTTCTTCCTTACTCTTTGTTTATAATACCTACCCTGAAATTCCCAGTTCTGAGTTCTTCATAAGCAGAACGGAACGTTATAACTTGCGTACTTAAAGAATGGGGTTGAGAATTACGTCATGTCTCATGCTGTCCCGCTCAGATCAGATAAAAACTGAATAGAACAGCATGAGAGATGTCGTCATTCTAAATATCATAAGAATATACGGACCTTCTGTTACTGTAAGAGCCTAACTTAGTGCTCATACTTCGACGTGTTTTGTAGCTAAACATGGATTTGTTTCTAGACTGGTGGCATCTATTGGAGACACGTACGGAACTGCCCTGCTTTTCCATATGTTGGTGTCTACCATAACCCTTACTCTGCTGGCTTACCAGGCTACTAAGGCAAGTGTTTTGATAAGCTGTTCCTTTTTGATCACGGTGCTTATGGCAGGGCGTACATGAATAAGAGAAGCAAAGACAAAGGGCCTGACAGAAGCGAATAGTGGCCACTCTACTCATCTGTCAGTGATTATAGGCTAAATGAATGATGATTTTGTTGTTAATCTTTATTCTTTCCCTATTTTTTTCTAGATCAACGGTTTAAACGTGTACGCCTTTAGTACAATCGGCTACTTGAGCTATACTCTTGGACAGGTGTTCCATTTCTGCATATTTGGCAACAGGCTTATTGAAGAGGTAAGCAAAACAAATCAAAAGAAAATCAACACCACAGAAAAGGGGTAGAGGTAATAAAGTTACGGACATACCTCTGGGTTCGTCAATGTTAAACGACGAAGCTGCTTATTGTGCGATTGTCTTTCAAGAACACCACCCTGGGGCCAAATTATTCTAACCAATTGTTTTACTATGGCAGTGATATCGTCGCAGAATCACCCATAGATGAAAGAAACTGAAGATGCTGATGAAGCGCGTGCTGCGGTGCTATTTTCACGGAGAGATTGATAGAATGTTTTCAACATTGATACGCATCCCACCATCTATAGTTTCTTAAACAAATGTAAAATGCCAAAATGTGTCATTCTGAGACGATAGCATTGTTATAATAATAATAATACATTTATTTCAGGCATCATAAGAATAGTTATGGATGGTAAAAAACTTAATTTAGGCCCCATGTAAAAAAAAAACCTTACAGACTAACATACAACATCCGAATATACAAATCTTAATTACTAAATGGCACTGGTACATTAGGTTATGTTGAAGCGATTCATTTTGTGAAATAAGCAAGCTATTTTAATAACCACTTCCAAAAAATCATACTTTTTCAGAGTTCATCAGTTATGGAAGCTGCATACTCCTGTCAATGGTACGATGGCTCCGAAGAGGCAAAGACCTTCGTGCAGATTGTCTGCCAGCAGTGTCAGAAGGCGATGAGCATCTCCGGCGCCAAGTTCTTCACGGTCTCATTGGATCTGTTTGCTTCGGTTCGATATTTTTAGACCTAACGTAAAATACAAATACTTATAACTCTAAAGTTAACAGGATATTTACCATGATTTGAATTTTGAGGTCTCCAATATTTCGGCACAGTTTCATTCGTGTGATCAGGGAACAAAGAAGTCTTTAGTGTTGTAAATAAACATGATAGTTTCAAAAGTTTTAAATACTTATAAAAAATTAAGGCACTCCATTTTATATTATAATATTGTGTCACCAGTGTGTGTTCAGAAAAATCACGAAATATTACAAGGGAGGTAATGAGATATCACGTGTAAGATTAATTATAATTAGGTACTTTATCGATGACAGCGCGTTTTTTTTTTGTTTTATTACAAAATACATAATTATAAAGCAATTTTGTCGTACAGCGAACTGAACCGTAAAAGCGGCGAGTGACTTAGATTTGCGATTGCGTGTTTTCGATGTGGAATATTATATTTTTCATATTTTAGATTAATTGTATGTACAAAGAAAAACAGGTTATTTTGGGTAGGGGGCAGTCTGAACTCATCACGTATCACCAGTGGGTAGGGGGGTTAAAAAGTTACTAAAAAACATCACATCGTGATTAATGAACGAAAACTAGGAGAGAGTCTCTAACGTCTCTCTTTTTGAAAAAATATTATGTGAAATTCATAATATTACCCCATAATATTATTATTTACCAATGTTTGTTTACTTTTTCAATATGTGTTATTTTATAGCTATTTTCGGAATCTGTGAGCAAGAAATAAATCCATAATCTATTATCCTACATTTTAGTATAATTATCAATCTTTTATTCAATTAAAACGTATTGTTTCCAGGTGCTCGGTGCAGTAGTAACATACTTCATGGTGTTGGTGCAGCTGAAGTAATCAGAAATCTGTTCAGATTGGAGCGAATTCTTTGAAATGGCTGGTCTTTCATTAGAACCACGCATTATTCTACTAGATTGAACACGTCGATTCCATCCCTTATGTTTTCAAAGCTGCATAAGTAACATTTATTTTCAGAATTGTCATTCTAGGTACTAGATGCATTACTTATATTCTATCCCTCGTGGTTTCAAACCTGCAATAATATTTATTTCAGAATTGTATATCTCTGTTTATAAAATGTAATAATATAGCTATAATTTTTTTATAAAAATTAGCTGATACATTTATTTTCTGAAGAGTTCATCCAACTGCTCGTATAGTATAGTAAGTTATTCTTATGTATTTTTGTTAGCCTTAACTGTTTCAGGATAGCCTAAGTCGTCATAGCATTTTTGGTGTTGGGTCTAGTATATTTTGTCATTTAAAAACGGGGAATAGATCAATCAGGGATGTTAAAAATAAAAAGTGGTGTAACTCGAAATGAGTCGGGCCGGGCCTTTGGCAGATCTTTGGACTATGGGTCGAAATTAATGTGAGGTATTTCCTTCTTTTGTGTATGTATGATTGCACAAACCAGTTTGCGCAACCCAAAAGTTGGAGCGTGTGGCCGGGCTATAACAATATAAGTATGTTAGTCCATGTGTGTACATAGCCCATGTGTGTGCCACTAGATGTAACAATTATTGATACATAAATGCACTTTAAATTATGTTTTGTAATCTAATTGTAGATACTGATTGAATTTCAGAAGTTTTGGATTATACTCGTAGAACTCCATTTGTGATAGATATTTTTATATGTCATGTACGAATAGTTACTTAGGTATAGTAAAAACAGTGAGAATCAGTTTTTAATCTCTAAGAAATTTAATAAGATCTCAAAAATATTTCGACTTCGACGGGACTTGAAACCGCAACCCTCCCTCAGAACGGAATGCGCTACCAATTGCGCCACGAGGTCATGTGACGTAGAAGTCGTTAAACTCTAGGACTTCCTTCGGTCTCAAGCGGAGTTAGCAAGTTTTTAATCATTAAAAAAAAAACATTTGTTCGACACAAACTAACAGGGCAAGTAGAATAAAAGCTTGTAAGTTACTCATAAGCTGATAAGCACATCAGGCAAAGCTGAAGGTGCAATAATTAGGAAATAAGTACAGTAAATAAAAATGCACATGATATGACTTAATGTATTTTGTATTTATAACAGGCTGTATGATTTTTTTAGTTGAATCACGTATTTGATGTTTTATAATAATAAATAAATGAAAACGCTAGTTTTTTTAATTGTTTAGTTCTACTCATGCAGAAGGTCTCATAATAAATAAATAAGAGGGCTACTTTTGAAATTTTCGCGATTTGTTAACATATAAAGACAAGCTGCTGCCCGCGCCTTCGCCCGCGTTTTATCTGGATAAAAAATAGCCTATATGTTATTCCAGGTCCCAAACTATACCCATACCAAATTTCCAGGTCCAAACTACCGTGGTTTCTATGTGAACTATTTCACAGTCAGTTAAACTTTGTTAAGTGTCAAGTGCGAGCGACAAGTGATCAGTGAATAGTAAAATTCGTCTGTAGATTGTTTGCAATAGTCTGCAGTTAGCTTAATTGTTCTAATTGTAAATACTAGTTCTTATTAGTTTCTATTATTCAATACAAAGGTAGTTTCATAAGTATAATTTTTAGTTAACCCACCTACCGTTTTCTCCTTGAATCTGGAAACGTCATAGCAGCATTAAAATTAATGATAATGGCGGTCCCCTTTTAGTTTTTCCCAGAATTTCGCTTAAATGTTGAAAGATACCAAGAGCCTTATCAAGTTATCAGTGTTATCACAGTAGTCATACTGGCGAGATGCGAGCGATTTCATAGCGTGGCGAAGGAGCAGCGAGCACGCCCGCAGCGTCGTCGCGGCGTGCAGCCGTGCCCGTTAGTAGTAAGTAGACGTGGCCAACCTAAATAACATTCGATTTTGAAAAGTTTAAAATACATTTCATGCAGCCTCTCATTTTCCATTCAAAGGTTGTGTACCGCTGAACATAAAAGCATTCACTGGAGGTACCTTCAGTATCAAGAGCGCTAGCATCCGTTTGCGATGCAAAAGGGTGCATTTTCTGAATAAAAGCTTTCCCCTTGGGGTTTTCTTCCTTAGACAAAAACTGTTTTACATCGGCTAAGTAGAGCAAACGAGTGCTAGTTTTAAAGAAGCATAATAGCTGATGTTCAAAAAAAACTTCTTATTGATGCTTGAGGGTAATCTACAAATTCGTTTGCATTATAGAACAAGCATAATATTATCAGAATGGTTTTTTAGTTGTTTCTATGTGGTTGGCATACCATATTTTTTACTTCCAAGCATCAAAACGGCTAAAACGATTTTGATGAATGAGACATCAAAATATGTATATGATAAATATTTAATGGTTTTTTAAACTATCATGCATGTTTATTCACCACATTAAAGTCATTTATAGTGGGACATTTACCACTATTTTCACATTTTTTTATACCCAAATATTGGAGGTCTGTAAACTCAAATCATGTTTTTCATCAAATCACTCATCATTTCGTAATACATACATGGCTTTGGAATTTTTTAATGTTTTTCGTAAACTGGAGGACTGGATTTGTGACGTCAGCGTGGATGAAAAATCCAAAGGTGATTGTGCCAGCTTTTAAAAATGTATCTAGGTATTTAATTATAACACTTGGAAACTTTTATTTACCTACCCATTAATGTCACTGATAGTGATAAAATATATTTTTCTAATCTAACCTAACATAACCTACCCATTAATGTCACTGACTGTGATAAAATATATTTTTACTAATCTAACCTAAGATAACCTACCCATTTATGTCACTGACAGTGATAAAATATATTTTTACTAATCTAACCTAACATAACCTACCCATTAATGTCACAAACAGTGATAAAATATATTTTAACTAATCTAACCTAACATAACCTACCCATTAATGTCACTGATAGTGATAAAATATATTTTTACTAATCTAAACTAACATAACCTACCCATTAATGTCACTGACAGTGATAAAATATATTTTTACTAATCTAACCTAACATAACCTACCCATTAATGTCACTGACAATGATAAAGTATATTTTTACTAATCTAACCTAAAATAACCTACCCATTAATGTCACTGATAGTGATAAAATATATTTTTACTAATCTAACCTAACATAACCTACCCATTAATGTCACTGACAGTGATAAAATATATTTTTACTAACCTAACCTAACCTACCCATTGATGTCACTGACAGTGATAATATATATTTTTTGTAGTAGTAAATACCCAATGGACCTACTAAAATATTTTATTGTACTAACCAATTCTGTACCTAATCTAAGATTTATAATTTTTTTTGTATATGAGTTGAGGTAAATAAACGTATGTAGGCCAAAAAGCACATAACACAACAAATAGACCAAATAACAATAAAATATTTATGACCTGTTTTATTGCGCAGTTAAAATTATGCCGTATTAACGATGTTTTGGAGCCAAATTTTATGGACCGAGTCGTAATTGAATGTTACTGAGATGCTAAACAGGGAGTAGTACAGAGAACCAACAAGTAACATGATATTAGCTAAAAAAAGATCTACTTTGACGGTAATTGAACCCGCAACCCTCCCTCAGTACGAGATGTGCTAACCAATTGCGCTACAAGGTCAAGTGATGTAGGAGTCAAAAACTTTGAGAATTCCTTCGGACTCTAGCGCCTTTATTAAATTTCATAAAGATTACCCTGACGGCTGTGTGGGCTTACGTATTAAGCCAAAAGTTTACTTTCTTTGAGGTTCGAAGTAACATAGTTATTTACTTCGAACCTCGAAGAAAGTAATTTTATTAAAGTAAACTGTGAGTTCCTATCTCAATCTAGGACTTCACAGTGCTAGTGCTAGATTTTTATGATGTTGTCAAATGATAAGAACGGGATATAATTTTTATTCAGAGTATTATTGTCCCATTCGTCCCACAAATGGGACGAAGCTTGTGGGATGAAAGGGATATCACGCGTCCATTTTGTAATTATAACACTTTTTGGGGTTCCGTACCCGAAGAGTGAAAAACGTGACCGATTACTAAGCCTTCGCGCTGTCTGTCCGTCGTCGGTCCGTCCGTCAGTGGGCTGTATCTCATAAACCGTAAAAGGTAAACAGTTGAAATTTTCACAGAATATGTATTTCAAAAATATTAAAATTATAGTAGGGTTTTCATAAAAAGAAGATTTTTTGACTATTTAAAATGTAGAACAACTACTTTTGTAAAGACTGCTCTATATCTTGAGCTGTATTATGTAGACTGTTGAAATTTTGACATAGTGTGTATTGCCACTGTAATAACTAATAATAAATATGAAAGAAATTTAATTATTAAGGGATCCAATAAATTGGATGGCCTGTGCCCAGCAGTGGGACAAAAGGAAGAAATAGGCTAAAAAAGGGGTCCAACGTCCGTACGAACTTGAGTACCGATCACCAAAGATAAGCAACACTGGGTGAGGTCAGTACCTTCTTGGATGGGCTTGCTTTTTAATGATAAAAATCCGTTTTTAGTATTTCTTTTGTGAAATAGTTTTGTAAGATGCTACGGCACCCTCCGTGAGCGAGTAAACTCGCTCTTGGCCGGTTTTATTTTTGGGCTTGCTAGTGTTAGCATTTTCCATGTTCAGTTTTTTTAATGAAAAATAGATATATAATAAGAGACAAGGAATACGGACCAGGGGAGTTAAATACTAAATTGGTGCGTCCAAACTAAATTTACTTTTTGATGAGCAAAATGTAATAGGTATTATTCGTTTGATTTTGACAGATGTTGTTGATACTCTTATTTAATAAGCTGATACAGATTCAGAAAGTATCTGAAATAATATCTATACCACGTTTAGGATTTGGATAGTTTAGTTTAGCTTTAGGTCCCAGAAGGTCCTTGCCAGCTTTCGCTAAGTTCTATACAAATTTTGTACACATTTCGTGTAAATGAACTGAAAATAAATTAGATTTCTGTTAGATGACTGTTTGTACTCCAAACTTCAATAAAACTTTCCAAAGCTTTGCTAATTTGTTGAATAATTTGAATTTTGGGTACTTAAATCTTAGTTATTAAGTTTCCAAGTGTTTTAATTAAAAGTTGTGAATAACTGCTCCGGTGCGGGGTAAGGATTTAAAACAGGTCCACTGTCCACGAAAATAAAGAATTTAACATAAAAAATTTAGCACTGCTAATTGCTAAAAGTATTATAACAAGTTGCTAAAAGTATAATAACCAGGACTAAAAACGCCGTAACAAGGTTTATTAATTAATTGTTTATGTAATTAACACGGTATTTTACAAGAGCTTTGTAGCTACTTTGTAGCTACTTTGTACAAAACTCGTAGGAAGTTGTACTAAAGTCGTAGCAAGCACTCTGCGAACTTCGTAGAAATAGCTACGAAAATCGTAGCAAGTTCTACAAAATTCGTAGCAAACACTACAAAGAGTCGTGGTAAGATTACATAAATCGTAATAACTCTAAAAAAGTCATAACAAGGACTAGGAATACCATTACAAGTACTGAAAGAGCTGTAGCAACCGCTACGGAACTCGTAGCAAATCCTAAAGTTTTCGTAGCAAACATTACGCACTTCATAGCAAACACTTCTAAAGTCGAATAACCTGCGCGCGATCAGATTATATTCTCATAGGACAGAATCTTGTCAAAGTCAATATTTTACGCAAGGAATTTATATACTAACGTTAGTATAGAAATTCCTCAGAGCCAAAGCTAAAAGAAGAAGAAGAAGAAATTCCTTGATTTTACGTCATATTTCTTTTAAAATAGGATGCAACTACATGACGGTAAATGACCTACGGCTTTTGTCTCAGATCGAAATAGTGCCATTAATCCCTGAGTTCGACTTGAGTATCGGCCCTAATCGTGACGTCTTATTTCTTAAGAGATATGGTACAGGGTACCTTTATCGTTAGAAATATGCAAATACCATAGAATCAGAATCAGAATCAATAACTTTATTTCTTTAGGCTTACAAAATAAGCACTTGGACAAGTCATATTTTATACTATAAACATATTATTATCAAATAAGGAATAAGGTGTTATTGATATTCTCTTCTCTTTAATTATTTGTCCATACAAAAATGAGACGTCACGATGACGTCTCTCTCGACATTATCGTCCAACGGAAATCACGGCTGTGATCGCGCGTGGATTATATCAAGTTCTACAAAGCTCGTAGACAGGGTTACAATAGTCGCAGCAATATCTCAAAGTTCTACCAAATTCGTAGCAGTAGCTTTTACAAAGAATTTGTAGAACGCCGTTATTACCCCTAAATTCCCCTTAGTCCGTCCCTCACCGTCTACAATTACCCAGGAAAGGCTTGATGGTGCAAATTGATTGCTCAATAAAGTTTAATTTGAGTTCAGGTGAAATAGATCGGATTCGAGAACATTTCTCTTTCGGAGGAAATTAGTTTACTCGCCCAAAATTTCATTAGAGATGTAAAAAGGAAGTAATATCTGTAAAAAGGCAAAAAGATAAAACTCCCTCCCTTCCCTCGCGGCGCGGGCGTAGAGCTTTTCAATTGCCGATGACCATACCCGGATACCATTTACCTTGATGCCGAATTTCACTGCCACACGCTCCATCTTGCTTGCGCAAATTGGTTTGAGTCCGGGCACAAGCTCCATCTGGCTTGCGTTAACTGGTTTGTGCAATCATGCATGCAAGTACTAGTATAGTATTATAAAATCTGTGATAGAAGTAAGATGGAGCGTGTGGCCGGGCTACCTGCCAAACATTAAGATCCGTTCTGCCATGAAAAGGTAACAGTCAGACAGAGTTACTTTAGAATTTATAAGATTGGTACGGATTGATAAAATTTGAATTACAACCTTTGCAACGTAAATAAAGTACACCGCAAATAAATTGAACCAAATTGCGAGCCGTCTTTTGATGGAATTTTTCGAATATTTGATATCTATTTGAGCATGCATAATATCGCTCTCATCAAAAGAGAAATTTATAAGATTTTTTTCGTTTTGTAAATATTCCATTACAAAGAAAATTATAGCTCAAGTTTCAAGTTCTTTATTGGTAACAAGTTGAATTAAATGTCGAATAAACAATAATATAAACCAATATTTTACACACAAAATACAATTTTAATATTCAGCGCTTCCAACATATGTAAAATAAAATTGTATCACAGCTCTATCGAAAAGTACACAGAGGGTTGTGAATACGAAATATTATCTTAATACCCTTGGCTCCATTTAAAATTATGCGGACCTCTACTCTTGTGGGAATAATTCAAACATTCAGAGACCATTTCAATTTGAACGCCTGTGTTTATCTCTTTCATTATCAAATATCAAAGTGCTTTATTTCCTTTAGACCTTACAGGACACTTGGACACGTCACATAATTAAAATAGGAAAATAAAGTGATCACTTTGATTTTTTGTTCACTTCAATCTTTTTAAGGTAAAGTAAAGAAGCGAACAAGAAACCTTTACTTTGTTAGGTTGTTAGTTTTCGAGTTGGAGCAAAAGTCGTCCCATGCTTTTTTATCCTCTAGATAATCTGATATTTTGTTATAAGCCTTTTTACAAAGGATTTGTTTGATAGTTTGTTTAAATTCATTTATTGATAATTTTTGCAACTCACTCGGAGTTTTGTTGTAGAAGCGTATACATTGCCCTTTAGAAGATACACTAATCTTGTGCAGCCGAGTTTTGGACAAAGCGAGTTTGTTCTTATTTCTAGTATTTACATTTATCGACTTGCAACATCAAAAGGACCCAAACAAAGTGAGGCATAGATAGTGTTAATTAAAACAATAAGCCGAAAACGTTTCTGCTCTACTTTCATTACCCGACTACCGGAGGGTTATGATTTTAGCACCCTATGTACGTATGTATGTATGTATGTAGCCGATTTCTTTGTTCATACGTAGCGCTGAAACTACTACTTCGATTTCAACAAGTGAGGTATCGATTGATTCATCTCATTACCCCGATAGTTATAGGCTATATGGTGTCCGACAAAATTGAGGGTCTTACGAGATAGCTGGGTCTAAATTACACCTGGAACACTTCGATAGCGCGTTAAAATTTTGCAAGAGACGACATCTAGTTACAGTACGAGTCTAATTTAGTTTGATGTGATGAGTGAAGGATGACACACCCGTTGCCATGGAGACCTCTTGTTTATTTGTTACAATGGCAACGGGTCATCTAGGGATGGGCAAATGAAAAAATAAATCGATATACAAGTATCGATATATGTATGGTAAAAATAAATATAGTTAAAAACTAAAACCCGACTACATAAAAGTCTTAAAAAAGCGTTCACTTATTGTCCATAGCATTTTCTTTTGATACTTAGGTAGTCGGAGGCCTTTGTTACTAATTGTACCCTAGGTATATGGGGTGGGTGCCTCCGACTACCTAAGTATCAAAAGAAAATGCTATGGACAATAGGTGAACGCTTGTTTAAGATTTTTATGTAGTCGGGTTTTAGTAGGAGTCTGCAAATCCCGATTGAATATGTTCCTTCTGGGAAAACGTGCTCAATCTTGGGCCACATCTTCACTTTCTTAAGTGTGATGGTGGTCAAACGTTTTACCATAAACAATGACAAAGAATAACTTCGGGAAGCTTCACAATATTATCTTCGTATAACAGATGCTGGCTGATGATGATGATTATTATTATAATATTTTTAATGAATTTCTTCATTTCTGTTCCTTCTACTCCCTCGGCGTCTTACGTAAATAGTCCAACCTCATATTGACTGAGTCTCGGCGAATTAGACGCTTGCAGAGGCAATCTCAAGCAAAACAATCGACATGTGTGTTTTTTTTTGTCGTTGACTTATGTTTGAGCACAATCTCAGCTGATGGAAAGTGAAAATGTGGACTATGTGGAAAATGTGGTGTATCACGAAGGTCTAGAAGATACCTATTCACTCTTGTCTTGAAGAGACCTCGATTGTAATTGGCCGGAAATACAGAAGAAGGTAGCGAGTTCCACTCCTTAGCGGTGCGAATGATTAAGGTGGAGGAAAACCGCTTAGTACGATGCGTGCTACGTGAATGTGATGGTATATACACCAGATAAGGATGGTATTGTTCCGTCTGCTTGTCCTGGAGTGGAAGGGAGATGGTGGGATACGTTATACTACTATATATGTACCTACTATGAATTACTTGGTATATGTTATGGGCGGACTCTGAGCGAGGTAAAATATAGCCTTGACTCGGCTAATATGTAGATGCGATAGGAAGTGTGTGTTCGACGTAAATACAGATTGTTGGGGCATATTCAGCCCGACCCCCGGGTGCAATTCTAAAGGACACAGCGATTAGTCAGCCAGTTACTCGCAGGTTATTTGTACACGTTGCTGTGATTACATGGCTGTGTTGGTTGATAGTCTCCACTATAAGTCGTTTGTTATAGCCTAGGTATGCTCATAACTTGCTGGCCTCGGCCAGGGCATTTGCTTATCATACAAATATCGTAAGTTGAATATTGCCTTCTACGTTTCATGCTGCCATTCATTTTCAATTTCTTAGGAATCCACGACAACACACTTGAAAAGAAAGACGGAGAATAAATCTATTAGAAAAATATCTTAAAAGAATAAGTACCTACTGCACACGAGCCGTTTATAAAAAAATACAAACTTATCTCTAACCGGTAGGCTCTTTCCACGTCTAGTAGTCAGCGAAATAGGGAATGTGAACCGAAGATTAGAATGTCAAGAGAATAATTAAGTTTGTTTTGAAAAATCTAAAACAGTCTTCGACGAATCTCTTAATTTTACCACCGCGGGAATATTTTCAATACAGTAGCGAAATAATTTTCATAATCGGTCCATAATTGGCGGAGAAATCGATATCATACATAATAAACATACCTACAGCCGAACATAGAACCTCATCCTTTTTCGAAGTCGGTTAAACATATTGAATTCCTGATTTCCTATTTTGTGGACCATTATTGCTTCAGATTTAAGTAACGGTCTCAAGATGCCATCTCCGGTCTCGATAGAGCAATCTCCTGTTCAAATACTTACCTGGACCATAGAATAGCTAGTAGTAGGCTACCTGGACAGAGGTCAATTTTCTTTTACGTCATCTACGAAACTCAATATTGACGGGCTTTCGACGTATTGACTCCTGGCAAATACTTTCTTAAGGCGTCTACACACTAAGTCGCCAACGCCGCCGAAACAGCCCGGCGCTGCGGGTTGGATATTGGAGGCTTGTTCGGCAACATCACAACATGTCGGCGGGTGTACATCTAGTAGTCAAACCACCAAAGCTGTAGTCGTGTCGTCAGGTTGGTAAACATTGTCAGCGGCACGACATCCCTTATATACGAGTAGGTACAAAATCCCTCACCTCTAGTTTGACAGGGTGCAGAATGTCATTCCAAGTACATTAGTCGCGGACATGACGCAAGAAATCAGCGGACGCGCAAATAATGTTTAAATTACTCTACCAAATAATGTTGCCACCAGCAACCCACGGGGTGTGTCATCGGCGCTGCCGACTTTGGTGTGTAGACTCAGTTAGATAGATACTCGGAGGTAAGACAACGTTTGATTAGGTCTACGTAAGTGTAAATTTTGTCGTGATTTAGAATATTCCCAAAACAGTATTTGAATCTCCATCAAGTACAAATTACGTACCTACCAAGCAGGGTATAGTGATCTGAAAATGAGCCTTAAATTAATAAAAAAGCTGGCGAAAGACCTTTAATTTGACAGGGCGCAGAGTGTCATTCCACCGACATTTTGTCGCGGACATGTCGCAAGAAATCAGCGGGCGCTGTGGCTGACATGACATACCAAATAATGTTGCCGACAGCGACACGCGGGGTGTCATTGGTGCTGCCTGCCTTAGTGTGTAGACTCCGTCAAATACTCGTAGGTATGGACAACGTTTGATTAGGAGGTCTACGTATCTTTATTGACAAAGAAAATAACAATTAAATTATATAAACAAATTAAACTAGTATTTACAATTAAAACAATTGAACTAACTGCAGACTGTTGCAAACAATCTACAGATAGCTCAACTGGTCCATATCAATACCATTCGGAAGCGTCCCCAAGACGCTGGCTGCATTGCCCCGCTGTATAGCAATGATAATGCGCTGCGCCAGATACTCACCAGCTCTCGGGTCACGTGTCGCTTCGACCAGGCGCTCAGATAATTTTTTGAAAACCCGGTGAGGAGAGAACGTTGTCTGCGTAAGTGTAATTTTTGTCGTAAAAAAATAACCTTTCTATAATAGTATTTGAAGCTCTGCTTCAATAAATAATATATTCAGGCGTTACTTTGCGGAAATCCATTGTTAATATTAGAATTTAAGAATATTTAGTAACAATCCGAGTATAACCTGCTCTGATTGTATTCATCAACAACAAAGACAACTTAGTTTGGTGAATACTATCAGAGTCGGTTATACGCGGAATTGTTACTAAACATTTTATCATTCTAATATTTTGCTCTGCTTCATGTACAAATTACGTACCTACCTGCCAAGCAGGGTATAGTGCTCTGAAAATAACCATTAATTTAATACAAAAGCTAGCGTAAGAACACATTTTTAACAACATAAACGATAATTACGTATGGTCGCGGGGCCGCGGCGTACGAATATCGACCCCTCCAACTCAACCCGTGGATGTCGTAAGAGCCGACTAAGGGAACCTACCAGAGGAAGGGCAGCTGCTTCCTTCTGAGTATTTTTAAACACCAACACTGCGATTACCAATCCGCCTGCCAAGCGTGGTGATTATGGCAAATCCCCCCCCCCCCCCACTACATGGGAGAGACCATCCGATGGATGGAGGCGGCTCAGGACCGCTATTTGTGGCGTCGTACGGGGGAGGCCTATGTCCAGCAGTGGAAGTGTATGGGCTGATGATGATGATGATGATGGTCCCATAAAAATTTTAAGAGATCGTAGAATAGTCCTTGTTTTCTCTTTTGAGAATCCCAATACTCAAACAAAAGAAAACTTATCCTCCTATATTTGTAAGATCTTACAAACAATAACAATAGAAAGGCGAAAGTTTGTGCCGTTGTATCGCTATGTTTGGCCGAACACAACGCCAAAGCTAATGAAAAGATCGGGGTCAAATTTTGCACACATACGATCTGGACCTGGAATAACACGGGGCTGTACTTCCGAATGAAAAATAAAAAAAACTAACCTAACATGCTACTTATTATTTCGTATAAAAACGCTGGACGAGTTGAAATTAGAAAGCACATAAATCTAAATTATTAGAGCCAGTAAAGTTATGCTAGTTGAACGAAAACACATGCTTCAGCAAGATGTTGAACATTGACCCTTTCAATACCAGCATTCACAGGTCAAGGCGATGCATGACTCTCAACTTCTTTTGCACATAATATAGATATTTATACTCTTAATTTTAATAACCTGTTTTTTTATCTTCATTAATATAATTTTAATACCTACATTATTAAGTACGCAATTGTTAACGAAATATTTTTGGGTTCCCACTTCGTTATTAATTAAGATTCTACTAGCGAATGCCTATTCTGTGCTTTCTGTGTCTATTTAAAATTCTATTGAAATTAGTTAAGCTGATGGCAATCTGAATTAAATAAATAAATAAAAACTCTCATGGTTTGCTGCATCCCGTTAACCTCCTAGTAAATAAGATTCAAGATTGCGTACTTACGAATGTCATGTCAGTATTTTCTAAGAATAAAAACAGCTTACCCAGAAAACTTATTGCAAATAAGATCTGTAAATGAAATCTCAAAAGTATCGTAACTTTGAAAATGGAACTCGTAAAGAACTCAGCTGTCACACTCAACGTCAAAAAGCGCGCCTAACCAAAAAGTTTTTTAATTTTGCAAATTGCGACTCCATCGTAACGCGAAAAGTGTTTTATTACCTAAAAACTCAATTTTACGGTCCAACGGGTCCATAAATATTAGTTTCGCATCAATAATAATGTTTATTCGGAAATCAACCGTTCCTATGATGCGTGCAAAGCTGCAGGGGGCGCTAGTGTTAGATGGTAAAATGGCGGATTTTATGGCACGGTATACGATGTAAGAAACGCGTCTGAAGAATGCCTGAATGAAGAGAAGGCATCTTCACAAGTGGTCTTGCTAATGGGAAAAACACGGTAACATATTTCGCGAGAACATTACTAAGTGAAATACAGTCTTAGCATATTTAGAACTGGCTACTAGTAAATTTAAGACAAAACTCCGTAGGTGGCTGTTAGAAAAATAATATTAGAATGAAAAAATATATAGTAACAATTCCGCGTATAACCTTCTCTGATAGTATTCATCAAAGTAAGTTGTCTACTAGTCTCTCCACAAGAAATCTTCAGGACACCACAATACTCGACCTTGACTTTGAGATTGGTCAGCACAGCAACACAGACAGAGTTCAGCCAGTGATGTTGCTTCTCCGAGCTCCTCGCGCTATGTACTTGAGGAAATATTTTTTCATTCTCATAATAAGCAATGGATTTCCGCATAGTAACGTCTGAATCTATTATTTATGTTAGATTTTTTTTATAACTTTAAAGAAATTTATAATCAATAAATTACCTAGTAATAAGTAAAATATTGTACGTCCTTATAAGCTGTTGTTCCACATAGCTTATAAGAAAGACCTTTTTTGTACACCGTTTCTACAATAAATCTATTTCATTTCATTTCTATCCGCGTCTTTGCTTACGCAGTAGGTATCTAAATCGTAGTAGTCGTTTCTAACTTTTCAGAGATTATCGCATGGATAAGTACAAACACATCTATAAAAGCTTACATCCATGGTATAAGAAAATAGGTATGCTTTTCCGAGACACGATGGTCACGTGAGTGTCGCCAGGCTACGTCATCGACGCCATCGGCGAATGTGAAGATGAATCTGTTTCCTGGTGTTACCAGTAGCGTAAAATCGTAACTCCCCGAACTCCTGTATGAATCTGTTAAAACTATGTGGTTTTGTGTTTACCAATTTATTTATCACATTGACTTGTATTTAACTAACGCTGTTTTGACTGATTTAACAAACCTTATTGACGGTTGTAATTTTTTTATTGATTTTTTAATTGACCCTTATCACGTTTGTTTCCCAACTTCTACATTTTGTTGAAATAAAGTGGCAACTGGATAGTGACGTCACCTGGAGACGGTCCCGGAAGAGCAGACCTATTTTCTTGGATCATGCTTTCATCCATAGAATTTACATTATATTCAGTTCCGACGACCAAATAAAGCAATTCAACATTATTTTGCAAAATAAGGGAAATATTAATTATTTTGCCGTCGAAATTCAGCCCGTATGTTTTCTACAGAGAAATCGTTAAATAATTTACAGACGAACAATGGCCTATTGTTGCTTAATGAAATTGAGAATCAGTCAATTTGGTCCCTTAGGAGTGGTTGATGTTGGAAACGTTTGACCTGAATTTAAATTCTATAGATACTTGACGTACATTCGGAAAATTAAATAAATTTGGTTTTCTAACCCACACTGCAAGATGCAACGTAGATGCTTAAGCAGGCGGGACTTTAGGTGATTTGGGCGAAACCACAGAAATCTAAATAAACTATTAGTTTTCTGTGGTCGAAACCCTTACTCAATCTATTCCAAATCAACCTAAAATGTATCAATAACTAGATGACCCCGTGAACTTAGTATCAGAAATAGCCCCGTGAATTTAGTATCAGAAATAACCTATTTTTCCATTAATACATCCCTATTTATGAAAAAACAAAAAAAACAAGCAGTTTTTAAGTTTTAATCGAACTGCAACTCATTTTTATATACGAATGGATTGAAAGTCGTGGTTTTTAATACAGATTTTCATCTCTATTGTTGGCTGTATAAGTAATACACCAATTCCCGTAACAAACCGGTACCAACCGGTGTAATAAATCGATTGTCGCCCCAGGTGATAAATCTTGGGGCTCCTGTAGTGCGTAAGCGTGACCAAAACAAATGGAGCTAAATCAGGGGCAATAGATAAATGTATACTATAATTCGCAGTGCTATTTGTCAGTAGCAAAGACATCGTTGAGTTTCGAGGAATAGAATTACTTAGTCGATGGTTGTAGTAGTCCAATCGACTGCTATTAACTGAACTTATTAAGCTTCTTATAAGCTAACTGACAAACTGGTGAACTAAGCCAAAAGCTGGTTGAAATCCTATCTTACTTATATTATTATATATATAATATTTTAGGTGTAAAAGTTTGTATGGATATATGTTACTCTTTCACGCAAAAACTACTGAACCGATTAGGCAGAATTTTGGTATGGGTATAGTTTGGGATCTGGAATAACATATACGTAGGCTATTTTTTATCCCGATAAAAAATAAATGCGGGCGAAGGCGCGGGCAGCAGCTAGTATTAATTTATTTTGAAATTTCACTTCTTCGGCCCGCGCGATATAAAATCTTGCGCACCGAAAGTGAGACTAACGTCAAATTAAACTTTTGCAATAAGATTTTTAATTTCAATTGAACTTTGAAACGATCTCAATAACCTCAAGAGAATACAGATTTGAAAAAGCGATATCCGTCCAACGTAATTACCATTTTTTTTTTTTATAGTCAATAGACCTTCTTTTTACAACAACCTATTATAGCGATATCCGCTCAACATAATTATCATTAAAGATAAGCAGCATGCCTTTGGAAAAATATCACCTTTACCTACAGATACTATTGCATAACAAGCTTGTGTGATGATGTTGACAGGTTTCCATTACAAACCATGCCCCTAGCCAAATCAGCCCAGAATATAGGCAAACTCATACCAAGCCACTAAGCCACGCTTTGCTATTTCACAGTCGCAAGCTGTACCAGGTTCATCAAGAATTCAATCAGCTCAAAGATTAGATCGCTCCTACGAGTATACTACTCTGAAAACGCTTCGAACAGTTAGCTTTTTAGCTCAACGCCATTCGTCCAAACCGGATGCAGCAAGGGAGCAATGACTCGTTTGAAACAAATGAAGACTGATGCCACTAGTCTGACTCAGCGTGGACAACTGTGTGAAGTTTCTTAAAGTTAAATACATCGAAAGCAAAAATCTATTCGTGTAGCTCCCTCCGAGATTGGGGTTCCATTTTTTGGCTGTATGACTCTCCATAAACCTCCATAAAGAAAAATCTCTTGGGCCGTTTGTGATATCAGCTATCATAAGCTTTTTTTTAATGCCTCTGTAATAGTTTTATTATGTATAGTTTAGTAAGAGATGCGAAAACCGTGTTTGTTGGCGAAAAAATGCAACTTCACATCTCTTCCGAAGTTATACAAAACAAAACTATTACAGAGGCATTTAAATAAGCTCAGTTCCAACAGAATATACTTATATTGATTAGTTTAAATGAAATTATATCGCTTTTAAGTTTCATGGTAGAGCTAGGCTCAGGTCACGTACCTTTGAGAGAAGTTCTCAATCTTGGGTGAGTTGCGAGTTGTGCTGGCTCAGAGCTTATCGTCTGGTGAAATGCAAAAAAACATAAATTAAAACACTGCAAAAACATTATTAACTTTACTTACCATAAGTTATTTATTTCTAATAATTTCCGAGTACTTACTAAGAGAACAACTAATACTATAACAGTTAATTTGAGTAGTGTGCGAGAGTCTGAAAATCATTTAACCGCGAAATGGGTACCCAAAAACATGATATACTAGCTGCTGCCCGCATCTTCGCCCGCGTTTTATCGGGATAGAAAATAGCCTATATGTTATTCCAGGACCCAGACTATACCCATACCACAGGCTAATCGGTTCAGAAGTTTTTGCCTGAAAGAGTAACACATATCCATACATCCATACACCCATCCTTACAAACATTGAAATTTATAATATTAGTAGGAAGGATATTTTAATGTGATTGAATGAATCAACATTTGGATGTGCTGTGATTTCATCTACATCATCATCATATCAGCCAATACACGTCCACTGCTGGACATAGGCCTCCCCCTTACGACGCCACAAAAAGCGGTCCTAAGCCGCCTCCATCCATAAGACTCCCTGCGACCGCTACGATGTCGTCGGTCCATCGAGTGGATGGTCTCCCGTGTAGGGGGGGATTTGCCATAATCACCACGCTTGGCAGGCGAATTGGTGATCGCAGTGTTGGTATTTAAAAAATACTCAGAAGGAAGCTGCTGCCCTTCCTCTGGTAGGTTCCCTTAGTCGGCTTTTACGACATCCACGGGTTGAGTTGGAGGGGTCGATATTCGTACGCCGCCGCCCCACGGCTGTGATTTCATCATATCAGGCCATACACGTCGACTGCTGGACATGGCCTCCCCCACGGCTGTGATTTACCGAATGAAAGTTATAGATCGAATAACCTGTCACTAATATTTATTTTACCTGATAAAATGAAAAACTGCTTATCCATGCACATATTTAAGAAAAGATTAAAACAGTATATTCATGACAAAATTTGTTACACAGACGGTACCTATCAAACAGCAATGTGAAATACTTAAACTACTAGCTAAGTACCTATGTATTACAGTTATAATTATAACATATTAATTAGTAAAATTAGTTAAAATAGTAGCTTAAGAATATTGTATACCTAGATTCTCATTTAAGTGAACTTTGATATTTGAGAAAATAAAATCCTTTAAACTGAAACTGAACTAATGAACAATTTTACTTCCTATTCTACATAATTAGGTTGTTATAATTAGTTATATATATATATATATTTATTATAATTAGTTAGACAAAGTTCTAAAGTATCTGTAAAACTATCACACCATATTCTTTACTCATAGATGGAACAGCAGACCAAACTGACCTGGAAAGTTCTGGCAACGTCTTAACATGCTTTCCGAGGCATGGGTGTAGCACCACATCATTAAATTGAGGAAAGAGTGTACCTTTGTTTGTATATTCTGGTTATTTCTTTTATTCCTTTTAGTAACGAAATCCTTATATGTAAGTACCCAGTAACTTTATTACTAAAATGTTACGTATGTATGTTAAGCAGGATACTGACCGGCGGTGTTACATGAAGTAATGTACCATTCGCAGCGACGATTATACCTACATTACTCAGTGTGCTAAAATCCGTCTCGTTGCTCGTTGCGAGTGCCGTCTTTCACCGTACTGACTGCACGAAGGCTCGCTGTGTAAAAAGTTACATTACGCCCTGCGTGTAAAGGGTCATTCATTAATCACGTGATGTTTTTTTAGCATCACGTGATTAATGGTGATACGTGGTACACAAACCGCGTATATTTTTTGTATGGGGAAATATAAAAAAAATCTGAATATTGTCTCTAAATACAGGTGATAATTAATTGAATTCGGGAAAACTTAGCATCGTTATTAAAATGTCTGTGTATCCGGTTTAGAACTCGAGCGATCAAATGCAAAAATTCAACCAAGGGGTTATCTCACAACACGCCCCGTCCCCCCAGTGAAATTACGTGATTTTTTCCGAACTCCCCTCCCCTCTTTCGAGCCTCACGTGATTAATGAACGGGAGTGCTAAATAAGCGTTGCGATATCACGTCGCATTCTTTTCGTCTTATTGTTATGTTCATCGTTTATGAACGTCAGAGTTGTCATATTTCAGCTTTATTTATAAGGATAATTAATTTTGCGAAATCCAATTTAATTGGGTGTTGGTAGGTAGCGTGAAAAGTTTAAACGACTTCCGAGTAAATACAATTCATCGGAAATTTCATTCTTATCTACTCGGAAATAGACGAAAACTTTAAATTGAGTCAAGAACTGTCAAAGCAAAATCTTTCAGAAAGCGAAGTGTCTACTGACAATAATAAGTTGATTCGCCCAAGCGACTCCCAACTTGAATCTAAACAGGGTTATTGGTAAAAACACTGCGTGAACTGTGCATCATCACGAACATGTTTTTGAAGACGCCAGATCTTATATCTCTAACTTGGTATTGGTAGTTCGTTCGTTAGAGATGCTTTCATCATCATCAGCCCGTATACGTCCCTACTCAACATAGGCCTCCTCCAAACGACGCCACGAATAGCGGTCCTGAGCCGCCTCCATCCAACGACTCCCTGCGACCGCTACGATGTCGTCGGTCCATCGAATGTGTCGTTCAGTCTTTATTCACTTAAAAACGGCTCTGCTCTGAATTGACAGTGAGAGTGAGATTTGGAGATAGGTCTTAAGTAACTCATTGGGTTCTAGAAAAACGTGTTATTGCATGTACACATGTTCATTATGCGCAGGTTCAGTTCCCGGTTAAACTTTTTTTCTTGCTAACATCCACGATACTGTGGTCAAGGGCATTATGTAGTTCTCTAAACGGCTGGTTGTAGGAGAAAATATGGTACAATACGCCCCTACACTGACAATGGCTGACAATAAGCTTCATTCCATTATACAATGGCCATAATCTGTCATCGGTAATATCTCCAGCGTACGTGTTTACCATAATGAAGATCAGTTCACATGCAGAACAGTCGCCTAACACAAGTGATTGTATTTAAAAAAAAGGGTCTGAAAAAAATCACGGGTTCCCCCGTGTGATATTACCAGTATGAAGAATCATACCTGTATTTCTCATCTCATCTTTTTATTTCATTGTTTTGTTTATATCAACACCGTTGTCAATGTATACCACAGACATCGTAGAGCTACGCCTAAAGCAGACCGAACATATTTTCACAATTACATAGAAAAGAATCAAATAATGTTTTGGTCACTTTCTCTCTATCTAAAAATGAATATGCCTATCTCACCTCTTTTTACTGTAACAACGCTAACTCACCATAGACAAAAATTGAAGATAATGTAAATTTCCATGATTTGATGTCTGAAAAAAAAAATGTGTCTAAAGCTAACGAGTTTAACCTTATATTTGAATGTATATTTTAGTGTTGCGAGGAACCGGCGTTGGATAAATGTGCGCAGAGCTTTTAAGCTCAAAAGCGTAGTGTAGAGGCTAGTATCTATCAGGACTGATTAATGTTGACCCTTGTTGAGCTTGTAGGCTCGGGCACTTTGCCAAATACCTTGTGACAGCCTTTCAGGATTTAATTTTACGGAACTACGCACTACGTGAAGTCATGTTACGTAATCCAGGCTAGGATAACAGCCGTAAAACTTATGTAATTATTTTTAACTAGCAACCCGCCTCGGCTTCGCACGTGTAGTAGAGCATATTATTATGATAGAAGTATCCTTAATATATATATGCCATGGCGGACTATAGATCTATAGAAGAGGTACACTTTGAATTGTTTTGTTACATCTCAAAGGGCAGCGTTTTCAATGAAAGCTCCCAGGCGGCTTAGCTTTTTCCGACACTTCCAACAATTATCGTAATATTTCAATCAATTTATACAAAACCTTGACAAATTATATATTTACACCTTCATCATGAATCACTTTATCCATTGACATGAAAACCGCATGAAAATCCGTTCAGTAGTTTTTGAGTTTATCGTGAACAGGCAGATAAACGCGGCGGCGGCGGACTTTGTTTTATAATATGTATGTAGTGCTAATACCAATGATGGTTCAAGTACGTGTCAAATAACTTTCTAGTGCTGGTTATTTATAAACATCATCATCATCATCATCATCAGCCTATACACGTCAACTGCTGGACATAGGCCTCCCCCGTACGACGCCACAAATAGCGGTCCTGAGCCGCCTCCATCCATCGACTCCCTGCGACCGCTACGATGTCGTCGGTCCATCCGAGTGGATGGTCTCCCATGTAGGGGGGGATTTGCCATAATCACCACGCTTGGCAGGCGGATTAGTGATCGCAGTGTTGGTGTTTAAAAATACTCAGAAGGAAGCTGCTGCCCATCCTCTGGTAAGTTCCCTTAGTCGGCTCTTACGACAGACACGGGTTGAGTTGGAGGGGTCGTATTCGTACGCCGCGGCCCCCCGGCCCGGTTATAAACATGCTAAAAATGTGTTATGGCAATGCTACCCTCCCTATGAAAAGTGCAGTAACTAGCATTTTTGCCAAAATTGAGTTAGATACATATTCGGACTCGCCTACATCGTACCGTATCTAACTCAATTTTGGCAAAAATGTAGTTACTGCACTACTCATAGTAGGGCAGAATGGCAAACGTGAGTTGGTGTACTTATAAGATTCGATTTTTGTTTTTCTGATAAGCAAAGAAATATAGGCGCTTCAAATATCACTCAAGCACAACTGTGACTGATCACAGATCTATGCTTGAGTGACATTTATACCATTGATATATTATTATAGTATATTAGGAACAAAAGTGATGACTTAGTTCATGAAGAAATGATATGAAAAAGTTTACTTAGCACGACACAAGACATAATTTGTACCTACTTAAATATTGAGATAGGAATTTACGATTAAAATTTAAGGCGCAGAGTAATGCGACACTAGCGTCACTCTTTAGTTTTTCTTCTTTTATCGTTATAGAAAAGAATTACCAACAGTTCTCACCGTGAATTGATAATACCCAGTATAAACAATTTTTTGATACCTCTTTCATAGTTTTGTTTCATTTAGTATTAGGAAAAAATGGTTTATTGCGTTTGATGGCCACCAAATTTAAAATCCATTTTCTGTTTAATCGAAATAAAACAAAACTATTACAGAAGTATCGAAAAATAGTTTATACTGGGTATTATCAATTGGCGGTGAGAACTTTTGTTAATTCTTTTCCATAACGATAATACAAGAAAAACTAAAGAGTGGCGCTAGTGTCGCATTACTCTGCGTCTTAAGAAAAACAAATATAACGAATAGTATACAAATTAAATCTAAAATACAACTAAGGCTATGTTTGAGAACTATCACTTCTTTCACTAGCATTGCTACTTTTGCTAGC